>JASJOG010000017.1:0-1423750 GCA_030142905.1 Heliopora coerulea | reverse complement strand
ATGCTCTGCCAACTGAGCTACAGAGCCCGTTGCCAAAAGCATGGCCACGAGTTCAGTATTTATGAGGTAAAAATGCCGATTAAGAGTGTATTCAGAAACCGTATGACATTTTAACTCGATTATTATAATTTAATTATGTATGTTTGTGTGTATATATATATATATATGTATTTGTATATAAATATTGCGAATAAAATAAAAAGAGAGACAGAGAAACTTCTCACTGGTCCATAAAAATTTTTTTTATTAAAAAGAAGTTTCGGACATTCGTCCTTCATCAGTTAAAAAGCTCGTTAAAAATTATTTTAGAGGGGACCTCTATACATACAAAATCATAAATAATTAACATACTAATTTACATACAAATTTACATTAAAATGAATACCCTTCTTATTATAATTATAATTAAAACGTGTTTTAGCACGGTACTCGCACCTCTTATTCAGACCAGTGGGTTGCAGGGTACCTAATTGGGCAACCCAATAGGCCTCCCTAATTAAAAGCGTTTCTTCTTTTTTCCGAGCGTTAATAATCTTTTCAACAATAATAAAATCAAAATCTGTCAAGGAATGAGGCGTGTTGTTAAAATGAATGGCAACCTCACAGGTATTTTTACCAGTATTCATAGCTGATTTACGGTTGCGAAATCTAACTTTAAACTGGTTGGAAGTGGAACCTACGTATTGCAACTTACATTTCCTACACGATACTAAATAAACAACATCAGTGGAAGTACAATACACGGCTTGTTTAATTTTATAAAAACGCCCCGTAGCCAAACTTGTAAACCTATCACTTTCCACTAAGTAGTTTAAATCTAGACGGAGCTAACATTTCCTTCAAATTCTTCGTTCTCCTATAAGCTGGAATAACAGATCCCGCTGGAAATATTTCTTGCAAACCAGCCACCGAATGAACCAAATTCAGATGCCTTTCAATAATTATACTTACTTTAGGCATCCTGGGATTATATTACAGTACAAAGGGGAACGTTTTTTTCTTAAAATTGTTCTCAGGCTTAAGAATATCGGATCTTTCCCTTTGTACGGCTTTTTCAAATTGTTTATCCGCTAACTTCATATCATAATTCTTTTGCTTCAAGTATGCCTTATATTTAGAGCATGCTTTCTCGGTAAATTCAGCCGTAGAGCAATTGCGTTTAATCCTCAATGCCACCCCGTAAGGAATAGCTTTTTTACAATGATGGGGATGCGAACTAGTGAATGGCAAATACAGACGACTGTCTGTGGGCTTGGAATAAATCTCAGTGACCATATAGCCATTTTGGAGGTGTAGCGTAAGATCCAAAACATTAAGAGACTCCTCCGAACAAACCAATTCAAATTTTGTCGTTGGATATGAAGAATTAATATAATTGGTAAATTCCAGGAGCTTAGATTCTCCCTGCGTCCAAAGATCGAAAATATCATCTCGGTAACGCCACCAAAGCTTCGGTTTAATTTCACCGTCCTTGGCCTTATCGTCAATGACCCCCATAGCCAAGTCCGCATAACTGCAAGCATTTTTGGGTCCCATTGCTGTACCATTTTGCTGCAAATAATTACGGTCTCCAAACGGGCAATTGTTGGATTTCAGACAAATTTCTACCGCCTTCGTAATACATTCAGTAGACGGTATTTTAATGCTGCGAGAGTTAAGTGCCCGTTCAACTGCAGAAATACCTAACGTGTTGTCAATGTTAGGAAACATGGAAACCACATCCCATGAGACTAAAAGGGCATTTTCAGGCAATGGCCCTTCCCTATTAAGGTGTTCAATCTTATTGATTAAATGGCTGGTATCCTTAATAAAAGAAGGCAAACTCTGCGCTAAAGGCTTCAAATAATGCTCAGTGAAAGCCGAAAGTAGCTCAACCCACTCTGGGTTTGGTGTCCCACAAAGCAACCTCACGACTTATCTCCCCTTCTCTCAGCCATTTTTCAGCCCACACATTAACCTTCTGTAAGTGGTCAAAGGATACGGGTCCTTAGATAGCTGAGCATAATGCAAGCTGTTATCTAATTGACTTAACATTTTGGACTGATAATCGTCCTTATCCACAGCAACAAATCTCGAACCTTTATCTTGTATTCTGACTATCCTATCATCGGATTTTAAATTTTTAATGGCCTCCCTTTCTTCTTCGCTGAGATTATTTCTATCTAATATTAGAAAGGATGTTTTAGACCTAAGAAATATTCGTAAACCTAGAGAGCAGAATTGGTATCCATGGTGGATCCTTCCGCTGAGGGCTTCTTCGTTTTGCCTGGCCTTGCTTTATTCAATATATATATATATATATATATATATTTATAATAATATAAACCTTTATATATATGTATATATATGTGTGTGTGTGTGTGTGTGTGTGTGTGTGTGGGCGTATGTATGCATGTATATGGATGATAACGTCTGTTCTCGGTATTTTTTTTGAAATTCATTTTATTTATAAATTATTTTATCCTATATTATCTCATACAATGCCAAAATGTCGGACAAGATATAAATAAATTATTTATTGGAAAGTTGACCAACTCATGGGATTGTCTCGACCCTAATTTGAGTGCAATCTCTACTGAATTTCGGTTTTCATTGGATAATCATTGCCAGGAAGCTGTACATTTTGTTTGCTACCGGCATCATACGCTGAAGGAGCCGTACCTGGATAGGCTTGTTGGGATTTACCAGGATGAGGCACTTGCATATTCCGACCGATTTGAGCCATATACACAGCAGCACCAGGTTGGACTGGGTATGATCCTGCTGGGATTACGTTTGGATCCTTAAAGTATATAAATAGAACACTACTTAGGGTGCATTCTCTTGAACCTTGATTTATTATGATTGATTTATCAGGCAATTCCGACAGAAAATTCAGTCTTGTTTGAAGAAAAACTGTCTAATGACGCATTCTGAACCACAAAACAGAATTTGAAAAATTTAGAATCACTGAATGATCCATAACCTAACTCGAACAAATCTCATTATTAACGGAACGCAGTTAAGAGTTGGTTACAGGAAAGAATTTCAGCTCAGTTAGTGCCCATTTACATGACACGATTGTCTTATGCGATTGTTCGTTCTGATGTATCCGATTAACTCACCGAAGTCTCCCGTAATTTTTACTAAAGTGAGTGAATCAAAAGCGAAACTGTACCTTTGAGATACCATTACATATCCCAAAACATAAAGTAGTATACGTCGACAATGGCACATTGTATAAATGGCCACTTATCCAGGCTGAAATTTCAAAAGTCTAGCCCTGGATACTATTATTTAAAGATCATATTTGAATGGAATTTCATCGTGAATCCGGTTTGAAATTTCAGCCCATCGAACCAAGATGACATTCATCCATGTTGCCAGCCCCTCAGGACTCATCTATACCATAAGTTTCATTCATATGATTGTTCGCCCTGACGTATTCGTTTAAGTCTTAAGATTTAAGATCACGATTCTTGCTCGCTTAAGTATTCGATAAGTATTCGTTTATAAGTTTTCCAATGCCTCCAGAGGACTTAGGTGATTAAATCATATACATCAGGAAGTACAATCTTACGTGATATAGTACGCCAGGCCTGCTTCATTAATTACAGGATTGCTCCAAAAGGACGCATACTAAAGGTATGTTTATCAGACAATTTCTAACGTTTTATAACATGATGCCCTAAAAGCGATTAATTCACTTTTAATACTTTTCAAAACTGGTGCGTTATGGACAAGAATACTTGTATGAAAGCACTACAAATAAATGTTTAACCTGTGAAAACAAACCGATCGTGAGGTTTGCTAAACAGCAACGTCAAAGGACGAAAACACTATAAAAGATGAGCGGGGAAATGAACCAAAAGCCTTTAAATTAATCAGGGTTGGACTGGCCATTGTGCCATCACACCACAGAACAATGGCGGGCTATTGTCCCATAGTACGATGGCACAATGGCCAGTCCAAACCTGAAATAAACCCATATTAACTTAAAATATTGACCAAGGATTTACCAGGCGGGAATCGTAGTCGTAGGATGAATATTAATGCCCAGCTCAAAATTCGAATGTGAATAGCCATAACAGGATAAAACACGACAAATAACAAAACATGTTAGTTTAGACAAGCTTTACTTACCTTATAAATATTATTTATTAAAATTATAATAAATATTATAATGAATTATAATATATAATATATTATAATAAATTATAATAAATATTATAAATATTTATTTACCTTGTAAATATCGTATTTATAACCTTACCTTATCTATCATCTATGTTACTTTGAAAATGTTGCGCGTTAGCAACGAAACGTCAGTAAAGCTTGTCTAAACTAACATGTTTTGTTATTTGTCGTGTTTTATCCTGTTATGGCTATTCACATTCGAATTTTGAGCTGGGCATTAATATTCATCCTACGACCATATTAACTTCGTTTGTTTCATCCATGCAAAAGCATATTTGCATTCGGTTTTTCGGGCAGATTTCATTTCTTCATCGTTTAGTCTATAGACCAAATTGAAGTCTCCCACATGCAAGGCAACAAGATTTTTTTGCTATTATAAAGCAAAAAGTAACTCACCCATAATCTAAAACGCCATGTGCAGATGGACCAATGTTGATGGGACTCTGCAAAGATTCTGCTTCGGTAAACACCCTGTTAACTAGGGGAGCAGTGAGTTTAGGGCATTGAGGGGAAAGAGCAGAGTCAGGATCCATTTTGCTCGCCTATTTGTTCAACTTTAAACAATGTAGTTACAATAAAAATTTAGATGTGCGCTTGGTCACTTGATTTGTCGATTTGTTACCCATGAAATCGCGAAGGGCGAAAGTAGGGTCACTTATGATATTATTGGTCTCTTAAGACGTAATCTCGATTGCTCCATCTGGACGGGTAATATAATTGCCTGAGCCTCTGGCATAGAGGAAGTTTGAAATTTGAAAATTAAAATTAGACTGCAGAGGAAAACTTGCGTAGACATGGTGTTAAATATTTGTTGCTGAATTATCGAAAGCTTAACAATAAAGAATTTAAGTTGTATTTTGTGATATGCTCTCGATTAACTTTGGCTTTGCAAACTCTTAAAGGATTAAAAACTAAAGTAGTTCTTAAAACAATTATTTGGAAATTAACAATTGGAAAAGAAGTATAAAAGAAAAATATCCATTAAACATCATAAATGCTCAAATACATGATGAATTGCGGTAGACCAGTCATTAAGTGCTAAGGTAGCTAATGACAGCTGACTGAATGAAATCATAGAATAAGAAAGTAACCAGAAGTCCAGATACATACTAGAAAGTACGGTTGGATGGTTGGGGACTGGGACTAGAAAATTAAGTACTCTATTTACCTGATATCTTCTCACCTAAGATTCAGCATAATCCTGAAATGTCAATGACCTTAATCTTCAGAATTATCCTGAATGTTATGGTTATGGTTAAGGTTAGGGTTAGGGTTAGGACCCTAATCCTAACCCTAATCTTAACCCTAACCTTAACCCTAACCCTAACAAAAATCCCGATCCTAACCCTAATTCTAACAATTGATGTGTTACCCCTGGTCATATTTTTACCCAAACCACAACGATTTTTTCCAAAAACTTCTCGGGTAAATAAAATTTTCCAGTCCCAGTCTCCACACGGTTACCTAACTTCAGTGGGTACTTTCTAGTGTTCACCCAGAAATCCAACTCAATGTCGGTACTTCTGATATAAAAATAGAGTTCTGCGTAGGCACTGTTAAATAAGATACAAAAAGCTTATAGGATGAGGGAACTGCCGAAGCTAAAGAGAGGACCAACTGACATTTCAAGGGAAGACCAACCATCTCAGCAAAACATCTGACGTATGTGCCTTCATACTTCCTGTCGCTGCTATGGTCTCAGCCAGTATGCTTCTAAAATATCCGAACTTAGGTGTAAATGCTAGTTTTTTTCTTGAAAAAATAACAGATCATTATGCATTTCTTACAATTAGTTATTCAAACAGTTTGAAAAAGGTCAAGTGTTTTTTTGGCAAAATCTTATTAAACAAAGACACTTCCTTCGAACATGCCGGACGTGAAAAAAAGATGAGGACGAAAAATCGACAAGTTGGATCTGGTTGATGGTTTACTTCGTATTGAAACGAAACTTATGTTTGCAAAACTTATTTGTGTGATAAACCTCAGTGTCTCATGAAGGAATATTTGTCTTCACATAGGGTACAAAATTTAATATTCTTTGTAGAAATCGCACATAATGCGCATAAAGGAACATCAAATTGGCAGCCATTTACGAAAATAGTTAGCGGTCTAACTTCAAATCAAGACACTGATATACACGTTGTGATGGAGTTTTTGCTGAACAGTTTCATAAGTAACAAACGTGTTTTCCTGGATGAACAACATGGATAACCCAACCTTATTGTTCATCATCGTCTGAAGAGTTTGGCCCAGTATTGATAAGGCAAGAACGACTGTTTGGCGTAGCAGGAAAACTTATTGGAACACGGATGTCATAAAATACATTAAATCTTCCATAGATACCGTTGTCGAAAAACGACAAATAACAACAAAAGAACAAGTGAAAGACCAAACCGAAAAAAAAAAACAAAAGAGAAAAAAGAACAGAAGAAAAATAACGATGTATCAAAGGGTCACTAGAACAACTATTTTCTTTATGGGTAAAAAGATTCTTGAACCTTGTCAACAAAATGTTTCTGCACTGAAGGTTGAGGGATAATTCAAGCACAATGTTGACGCCATAATTCCAGACACAACGTTTTCTACGGTTTGCGGTAAAACATTGTTCACGCCAGTTGACTTCTGATAACTTATGTGTTTTTAAGCAAGTGGGGTAACTGCCTGAATAGAATATTTGGAAGACAATTATATTTTTATACACTAGAGATTTTGTTTTTATGTCTTTTACAAAACTCACCGGTGTATAACAGCAGGTACTAATACAACCAAAAATTGATCCAAGCAAACTCGCCATGCCCAGTAAGACAGACATGATTGTAGCCACAGCATTGACATTACGCGTAATGACAACGTCAGAACAGTTTAAATAATCTGCAGAAAACATTCATTATTTCAAAATAGTTGATATACTTTACATGAAGGATATGTACAGTAAGAGATCATGTGACAAATTACGCATTATTTTTGTTATAATAAAATAATGTTCAATATCATTTCATGCAGCCTTGCTCACCTTGTATTCCAATACAATAACATGCACCTCCCATTCTATAGCAACCAAAACTTAAGTAAAACCAAAAAGCAGCACCAATACCAAGTCCAACACTTGCGAACAGCATTCCAATGATGTTTGCTGCGAGGGCAACTTCCACCTGAGAAAACAAAATTATGGTAATTCATCTTTATGGTCCCGATAAACCATGAAAGTTGATGATAATTTATGAAAAACCTACCACCATCTTCATTCATCAGAACCCAAACTTTTATAGTGAGATTTCTTGTCAATGATGTGGTAAAGGATAAAAAAGTACGTGGAAGCTTGATGTCAATAATTTCATGAATGTACAGGATTTTCTACCTCAGGTTTGGAGCCAATGGTTCGTTCCAAGTTTTCAAGCACAAATAAACTGTATAGTTATTTCAGTTAAACACAAACATTACCAAAACCTTAAGAGATGTTGGATTTTTTATGCTAACATGTTACCTTGACACGATGTACAGGACTCCATTGGACGAAAAACGTCCAGTCAAAGAAGTTAATGAAGCAGAACGAAAGAAATCAGATTTTGAATAGAAAATGCCATTAAATTTTTAAAGATGAAGCTACCTTCCTACTGCGGAATAGGTATAAACGAACATTCAATTCGAAATTCTGAATCGTTGTTTTCTTTGATATTTTTATGTTTTATGACTTAACTCAATTCTTATACCACTGACCTGACCCAGTTTTAAAGTCTATTTCTTAAAGGAGAAAGAATAACACTAAGTTTGTTAATGCTTGTTATAACAGTTTGAACAAGTTGCTACATTAAACTCTGTAAAATCAATGACACTTAAAGAATGACTGATAAACACGCAAACTCTCAGCCTATATGTAAATCAGTACTGGTTAACCTTTGCCTAGACTTGTCCAAATCTCTCGCGAACTAAGACACAAAGGCGTGCCGAACACGCAGGCCAAAGGTGAAAAAGGTAATTGTAAACCTGTTACATGAGCTACTTAGTAAACAAGATATTATCGGTAATTTCCTGAACTTAATAGTGATCGCATGTATTTATGTAACTATCAGTCAAAATGAATTTAATTAGACTAAATAGACTGGTGTGAAGAATGATTGTCGCTAAAATGAAGGAGCGGGTCGATAATAACAAGTTGTTTCCGGGGTTTGAAATTTTCCCAAATTCAAACGACAAGTGCTTATAACGACAAGCTAGTTTCACGTCCAACGATGAACACTTGTTTTGGGAAAAAAATAGAAATAAATAAATGAAATGGAAATAAATAGAAATGTTACGATTGTAAAAAGTAACTAATATTTCTTTAGGAGCCATTGTTGAGAAAAATCATTCATTCAATGTACAAAATTCTGTTTTAGGTCATTTTTAACCCAAATTTAATCGATTTTCCCTTGCTTGCAAATAACGATGTCTCTCGCATGGAGATCTTGAAAATGAAACCCACATCCCGGAAAGTGAGGTCTGCTTCTTAAGAAAATGAATTCTGCTTATAAAATGGTCTCTTGGGATCTTATTGGTTAGCCATTTGTAATTCATCCAAACTTTCTTTTCTAGCAGTACATAATCTTCCTGCGAGAAGCTATGGAATCTATAACGATTTTATTCACAGTTTCTCTATGCATGCACGATTCAACGAAGAGAAGACTAACTTGTATGATTGTCTTCTAGAACTCTATGCAAGTTCACTTACAATAATATCTTTCTTCTTTATGCTTGCAACAATATTCAAAATTCCTGGAGCTAAAAACTTTAAAAGATAAGGGAAACAGATTAAGAAAAAAAGACAACGATAATACTTTTTAGTATAATTACAGAGGTGATTATCCAAAGTTCCGCAAGATGATTGATTCGAAAATTACGTCATAATACTTAATATTAACCAACAGGTTAATATTACAGTGAAGGTTCTGAACCAAAAAGGTGATGATCTTTAAAAATGTTACCTAGACTTCATCGCAGGGATTATTCAACAATATTGAATTCGTCTCCGCCAAATAATTGTTAAATAATGGAGAGAGCTTCAACAGATAATACACAGTTATGGACTAGTAATCAAGTCACGTTATCCAAAATACATTAATGAAAAAATTAAAAAGGTACGATGCACAAGAAGCAAGTCAATAGGATCTTAACACTACAGCTGCCAATTATCTTGTATGAAATAAGGAACGATACCACGTTTTGATTGGCTTGTGCTGGAGGGTCGTATCCAACCAATCCTTCACCTGTATTTAAACAGACTTTCTATTTAATAAATTTCAATGTATATGACGTGCTTTTTATTAATAATTTTTGCATGAAATACCTGTATTGTTCATTTTAATGCAACGAGTGATCCAAGAATTTATTCCGTGTTGAAGTTCACCGGTAAAGTTTAAGAGTATATTGCATGGCAGAATCTGCTAATCACTGTCTCTGGCAAAGTACTCGTTTCAGTGGCGGATCTAGAGGGGGGCGTAAGGGGCGTACACCCCCCGTTTTGTGCGTCCGTGCCAGTTTGCTTACTCTAGACGCAGACAGTTCTCTGTAATGATAATGGAAATATTTACCTAATCTAAGTTATTTAAACACGTTTTTTGCAATCGCAACTGGGAATGCTCTTCGGTAGATGAAAGAAACGTTCTCAGCTAATATTGTGTTGGTAATAAAAAAGAACCGCTGACAAAACATTGTGCGGAAGGACGCCAAAAAGGTGGGAAATTTCCTCCACTGTTCCTTGTCAAGATGGTGGCTGCAAAACCATTAGGCCGTAAGAAAAATTCTGTCCTACGATTCTTTCAGCCAAGCAGGTAATAATTTGAATGTTTGTGTTTTCCTGATGAATTATTGATGGTTGAGGACTATTTTTTTATATTTTCGACGTTTTAATATTTACCTATAAAAAATAAAAACCGAAAGGATCAAAAAAAATAAATCGATCAGGTGATGTTTGTACATTTTTCATATAGATTTGTCAATCTGATAGCACTAACGCGTTGATAATCTACAAATCTATTAATATAGCTCCCTTAAACGCAGCCATGAGCAGGTGGAACCCGGTCCTAATTCTTCCTAACCAGAACCTGAGACAAGCGATGAAATGCAGCAAGAATTAGATAATGAAAATGGTCAAGTTAGGTGCATTTCTGAAGGTAAGTTAATTATATATAATTATATAAAAATATTGTACAGTTAAAATATACTGTAAAGTAAATATTTTCACTGTTTTTTTTGAGCTAGTAGAAAGACCTGGCTTTAGTTGGTAAGTTATACTGTCATGCCTATAGCAGCCTGCCTGGTTGGAAATATACTCCATGGCATTCTATGCGAATTTTTATCAGGTACTGTCCCATCGTTGGCCCAGGATACCATCGTTTCTCAGCATCACGAAGATTCGTCCCAAGTGTTCACTTTCGATATCGATCACTATATAAAACCAGGACAAATAAACAGGAGTCTCCCAAACGACACAATATAATCTTTAATTAAGCACCGGAAGCCTGCGTCTAACAATTTTGTACTTCCAAGCAGAAGATATAAAAATTCAAAAACTAAATCTGGTTTCCATAACAGGCAATCAGACATGAGTGGCTTAACGAATATGAAACTATGTCATATTTCTGTTCCTCAGATAGGCTGTTCTGTCTTGCATGTATTCTTTTTCCGACAACTGTCCAGGCTGGTCGATCCCACTTGCTGATTGATAAGCCTTATAAAAACTTGAAAGATTCCAAAGAATACCTGAAACAGCATCGCCAATTAAATTATCACCTTCAGTCGTATGCTAAGATGGTCGCTTTCCAAAAGATGTATGAACAGCCCACATTCTGGATTGGTCAGACGCTTAACTCTGAAACAAGTAAGCAAGTTGAAAAGAATAGAAGATCCCTCACCTCGATCATCAGGTGTGTCGAGTACTGTGGAAGGTAAGGCATCTCTCTAAGAGGGCACAGGGATTCCGAGAAGTCACCTTGAGTAAATGTGATCCTAGGAAACCTTAGAGCTCTTCTCACTCTATGCGTTGCATAAGGTGACAACGAGCTGGGCATTCAAATGGAGACTAGTACCAAAAATGCTCATCAGAATGATCTTCTTTCATGTATGAAGGAGTACATTGAGGGGACGATTATCGAAGATTTCATGAAGCAAGCTTCTACAAATGGGGCATTATTCTATGGAATACAAGCTGATGAGGTCAGAGATGTCAGTAACTGGGAGCAGCTTGGCATTGTGATCCGATACGTCGAGGATTGTACACCCATGGAACAGCTTGTAGAGTTTACTGCATGCGGAGATGTCACAGGAGAAGCTGTTTGTCAGAATCTGATTAAATGTCTTCATAGTCTTAATGTGGACCCTACGCAGTGCAAAGCCCAAACGTATGACGGCGCTAGCAGTATGGCAGGTTACATCAACGGTTGTGCGACCAACTTTATGAACGTTGCTCCAGATGCATACTACAATCATTGTGGTAGCCACAGTCTGAGTCATGCTCTGTCCAAGACATGCAAATGTCAAGAAATCCAGAATACGATGTCCACCTTGCAGACTCTTGCCATATTCTTCAAGTATTTGTAATGTTCAACACACAGTTCAACAACCCAATAAGTGCTTTTAATGGCGGTAAATATCAACAATAACTAGAACTACAAAATACGTGATCACTTCTTATATAACATCGATCCAAAGCTGATCACACACATAACAGTATTTACCCAAGAGACAACGCTGCTTACAAGAATCCTAGTCGGAGATAAACTGCCTGAGAGACTCAAGGTTTAGAGAAGGTGCGTGTGGGGAAGGTGAAACTGCTTTGCAAAACTCGCTGAGTAAAGAGCCACAACGCACAGGGAGAATTTAATGAGACGTGTGAAATAATCGTTGATTGCCTGTCTGCGACTTCGAAGAATAACAAGCACATATGGAATTCTAAAGCTATGACTGAAGCATTTGGTCTCCTATGCTCGATTCCAAGCTCGCAATTCATAGCAGCATTTCAAGTTAATAAGCGCAAGTTTGGGTACACCAAATGCCTTAGTTGTTCCAGGGTTCTTCGCAAGGTGTACTAGTGGCATATGAAGAAGTTACATTGATCAAGGACACATTAAATGAAATTCGGAACGATGCTGAGAAAGAGTACAAAGAGGTCTACGAGCAGACAGAGGAAATGGCGAAAATAGTTGGGACACAAGTCACTATCCCAAGACGCTGTGACAAACGAACTACAAGAAGCAATGCTGCAGTCGACACTCCAATCGACTATTGGAGACGAACAGTATTTGTGCCTTTCCTAGGGCATCTTCTCAGTGAGCTTAAATCCCGATTCACTGGTATGACAGGAAAAGCTGTGCTTGGCCTGAAACTTCTACCCCGTAATGTTCACAGCATGAAAGAGTCAGACATAGCTGAACTTCAAACATGCTATGGTCATGACCTGCCGTCCTCTGGATCTCTTCTGGCAGAAGTGAGATTGTGGAGGTGGAAATTGGAGGTAGATGACGTCAATTCTAAGCCCTAGGATCTGCAGGAGACTATGACCGTAACATCTCGCTTCATGTTCCCAAACATCTTCCAAATCTTTCATCTTTTGATGATCATTCCTGTCACAAGTGCTGGCGTTATGCAAACTAATTCTGCTATGAAATTGGTAAAGACGGTCATGCGGAGCACCATGTAGCAGGATCGCCTTAATGCGTTAATGCTTTTGCTTACGCACAGTGATATTAAGCTTGATTATGACACGATATTAGATATGTACAGTAGAAAGTATCCCAGAAAAATGCTTTTTCTTAACCACTCAGGTGATCGTTAATTGTTATACTAGATGATGCTCATGTAGATACAATCCAACTGATCAATATTTATCATATGTTAAGGTACCGTTGTTTGGGAAATAGTCTCATTAAAAGCAATTTCCTCCGCTTTATGGTATATTTGTTACAGAATAACATGCTCGAATTAAATAAGCAGCGTTATCAATTTGCTATCATATCCCAGCTGTGAGGGCGTTCAAGGATGCGTGCTCATTTAAACGCAAAAACATAAATAATTAGCTCTTCTTAATCGCCATGGCATAAACGTTTATCTTATATTTTAAGAAAATCATTCTAATTTGATTTCTATGCCAACTTTGTCCTAGGAGTCCTTCGGACTTTAGGACCAGGGGTGGTGTTCCTTGGCTGCCTGTTTCTATTTAGCCTTAAGGTTATTAAAGGCAACCACCACGTTATATAGTCTTTGAAATTGTATCCACATGAAACTTAATAAAAAAGACTGTTGTTGTTGTTGTTAACTTCGTGGACGTCATGAGGTGAGTAGTTTCTATTGACCAACATATGAATCGGTAAAGGCAGATCAACGAGAATTGCGAAAAATATAAAAGTGATTGTCGTGATGCATTGATGATCATTGTCTGCGGCTAAAACAACAGTTTGCCCAGAGATATACTATAAAGATATTGACTTGTGGTTCATTTTTCGAAAAGAATTGTATTATATAATGATAATATGACTAGGTGTTTTCTTCTCGCTTAAAACTACCCTCTAAATGCTAGAAACAGCATTTCAGATGTCTAGAAATTAAAAATTTCCCGGGGTAGCATGTCCCCTGACCCCCTAAAAATGTCTCGCGCCTTCAGCGCTTGTCTTCACACCTCCCCGTTTCTAAAATCCTGGATCCGCCCCTGCATTTGAACTTTGACGATTACGATGTAACGAGCATGTTGGACATCTTTTTTCTTGAAAATGAGTATATTTCGTTAGAACATTCCCGAAGCTCTCCTACGTAGTGTTATCGAACATGACAGAGATACATGTTCAGTATAATCCCCAATCTCTGGTAAAGAAATGTTTTGCTAGATGTTTTGTCAAAGGATCGTAACCCTTTAACCCCGAACCACGCATATAGACTGATTTAATGTGCGCAAATTCGATGGATGAACAGATTTCAATAGATTTTAAAAAGGGTTTTGAATAGATTAAATAACTTATAATTTCTTTTGAAAAACTCAGGGATAAAAGGGTTAATACTTAAATTCTTATGGCCTCGATCGTAATCCTTTAACGTTTTTTCTTTTGTCTATTGTTCTTGCAGTCCAATGTACAGGATATTGGGCGTTAAATTTCATGCATATGGTTGTGGTACAACAGCAAATTACAATAGAAGAAAAACAAGGCAGAAGTAAGGAGAAAACAAAGAACAAAAGGAAAAAGTACTACGCATGAAAAGATCCAGATAAGTTAGAGTTAATTATCCCAAAATACTGTGTGAATTAAGTTTGACCATTGGCTCTCGCGCGGAGTAAGTTCAATTTCTTCAATTTTATCAAAATCGCAAACAAATCAATCGCCAAGGTTGTTCAGTGGATGAAAGAGGAAAAAACGGCCAAGGTAGCCAAAACAAAATTAGTTTCTGGATAAATCTGCTTCAGATATCGTTTATATTGGAAGTCCATAAGAAATTGTTAAACATAAATATAAAGGTAAATGGAATATAGTGTTGTTTGTTGATAAAGACCCGAACATTTATTGTTTTGTGTGCAGAAGGGATTAATTGTCGATCGTAGCTGAAGAACGTCTTCTAATAAACCAAAATGCCAACATGAAGCCAGTTCTCGTTTGTAAATTTATTTGTCATCAGCCTTATTTAACTACACGAACGTCAACTGAAAAAATCGTTGCTAATAAAAGTCTTATAAACATTTCAATGATCTGAGTTGTGATTATTTCATGTCCAATAAATATATACATATATAGATGGCAGTGCAAACATTAAACGACAGACCTGTTGTTCCTCCAATACTAACACCGAAGTTATATTGGGGAGGGGGATCAATGCTGCTCAGAATTGGTCCTTTAAAGTGAGTTTCATTTGTTGCCCAACGAAATAGCACGATATCCCAACTCCAGCGAAAAATTGAGCCAGTTTATATAAGGTGTTATGACTGGACCAATTCTAAATGTAGAGTGAGCAAAATAATTGTTGCCTAAAACAGTTCACATCTGTAAACTTTATACTGAAAACCTTATAAAAAGACCGACAGTCAGGATGCCGTGACAAGACAGCTGGGAGTGCACAATTAGGAACTGAATGAAGAATTTTGAAAATAGAGCTTTGAGAAATAAAGTTTCTACTAATCTCGGACATTTGCGATCAATATAAATATGCGGTAAGCGATACCATGCTCAAAACGTAGGCTGTTTTAATCGAATTAGTATGAGCGACAAAAGGCCGTATCTGTTAGTTTAAACAGTTGATATTTGTAGAGGTTTAACTTTGATTAAATTTCACATCACTTACATACAATGCCCATAGCCCAGAGGACGATAAAATGGAGGACGTCTTGTTCATAACAAACCCTCCACAAACTACAGCCACCGAACCAAGTAATAACATACTGATTCCAATGAAAATTGTAAAACGGGCTGTTGCAGAGCTCATCGCCATCTTGGACAATCTCGAGTGCCTTAGTTTCAATTGGCTTAGGCTCCAACCAGCAATTTACTTGTGGTAGTTACAGACCACTTCGATGCAAAATCGTGGAGCACTGCTTGATGACGTAACCAATGATGTCATTACTGATGCAGACGCAGCTAAAATTTTCATTGACCTGGTTCAGCTTTTCGAAGCTTCTAAATCTGATTCTCATTTGATGCTCAGTGAACCACATTTAACAGAACAAAGAAGAGTAAACTGTCATTCAGTCGTCAACATTCATGGTCTTAAACCTTTCGCCAAATTAAACATGTTTATTCTTCTATGCTTGCTGTGGTAGCAAGAAATTAAGTTTGACACCAGGAATGAGCTACAGTCCTGGTGATATGTAAAGGAATTGTGCTTTTGCTGATAAACGTATATGAAGTCTGGAACAGAATGAAGGCATGTTCTAAGATTGGGTTTTGAATTGACGGTCATCTCCAATTAGGTTGCTATGGCAACAATGTTGGCAATTTTTCAAAATCACGTACCTCAGTTGGCTTTTAGTTCTTGATAAAACAATCTATTCCTGTGCAGAAATTAGAGTTTAATCGAGTGTTGCCGTTTTGTCAGAGTATAGAACAAGTTTTAATAGATTGTGAACCACATAAAAAATTAAATGGAAATATTGGAGGACCATACAGTTTCATGTCCGTTCACACAGTCCTCCAGATATGCGCAGGTCTGTGGTGCTTAAAGGCATTTATATTTCAGAACCACCGTCAGAAATGCACGAAAAGAAATTTTTTCATGAAAATCTAGATTAGAAGCATTTATAACTTCCTCTTTTAGGGACGGTAGAGCCTGGGGATAGGGGGATTGTGGCCCCCTTTTTTCCAATTATAACGTTGAAACAACTACCTTTTAGAACTTTTTGAAGTTTTAGAACGTTTTTGAACAATTGACTGATAGCGCAAATCGTTGGGTAGGTAAGTGGCTTTTACAAATTTCTAATAACGCTTATACATTCATTTGAAATATTCGTACAATTTGTCTCAATTTCGTGAATGATCGATGAAAAATAACTTAAACATCATTTACATATTTTAAGCGTTTTCATTACTTTTGAAATTGACAAAAAGTTTCAATAAATTTCAACATAAATTGAAATATTCTACGAGATTGTCATCACTGTTACGAGATTTTCAGCAATGTTTCTGATAAAGGATAAATAAAGCACAAGGTAGTTTGTAATATTTGGCAAATGTTTTCTCAGTTTAGGAAGTAATTATTTTAAGTGCTATCATAGTCTCTAATATACCAATGGAATATCGTGTAACATACAACGTAATTCAGAAAATCTTACATCAAAAAATTTACAGAATTTTTAATATGCTTCAGCAATTTTGGCAAAGAATGAAATTTTGTTTTACCAAGATAAAGTTTCGTGATAAACATAACTGAAGGTATGCTAATTTTATTTGATGATCCTTGTTACAGTTTGATGTCTCCTTATCATTTCTCGGGCGCTCAAGATAAATGAATAAGAGACAAAATAACTCATAATAATTGGTATCTGTTTCCCCAATTTTAATGAACTTTAAACTGATTTTCTAAGTAGTCATCGGTTGACAATTAAAATTTTCCATAACATTAAAGATAATTGAAAATATTTTACTTATGTTTTATCAATTTTGCTCCTCAATGAAGAAACAGGAATGCAATTTCGCTTGGCTCATAAGAACCAACCATTCAAAGAAGTCACTTATCTTCCAAATGCCGGTAATTCTAAAGCTAGATTCACCAGAAAACATCTGTGAGTCCCTGACGAAGTAAAAATTTGGTAATTTGTCCACGTCGGCTGCCCTGATATCGTGTTCTCGTTATTTAAGCCGATCAAGATACACGTATATATCCTAAATGCAAAGTCTCATTCAATTTCAGATTTCAATTGAAAGTCATCACTTGACAACCACGGTCATCGTCAGTTAAAAAATTCTGGTGACATCCTGTGTATGGGTCTGATCAGAATATTGTGTCGATCAGAACCCAGCAGCAAACACAATCATTAATAACTGTACGTACTTTTGTAACACTACACAAAAGTATCATAAGGTACTGATTTTAGGATAATGTTAAAATTTTGTATTGGTCAGCTGAGCATATAAGTGTTTGTAAAACATCTTATGGTTAAAGCCATCTTTATTATCAATTGAATAGGTTTGAAGTTAATTTTCAAGAGTAACCGTCGTTTAGTTCATTCTTTGTGATATAAACTACTATCACGAACTGATTTTTTTCACATAAATTATATATGAATTTTTTATTATTATGGGTCATGAATGTTTTAATTATTATGGGTCATAATTCATCGCTTATGTCCATGAAAAGTTTGCTTTGGTTAAGTTTAAAAAATTTGAGTGATCGTAATTGAAATAATTACAATAACAACCATAAAAACCAGTTTTTAAACCAAACATTACTAAATGGGCATTGTCAATTGGTTCAAAGTTTGTAACGGTCGCAGATTAATTTCATGTGATCCCTTTTTTTGATATCTTCCAATTTACTTCATCACTCTTTGCCTAAAAAAAATCAAACGTTTTGAACTTGTGTCTGAATTGCTGGTTAAAAAGCTTACCCCCAATAGAGAAAAACTGCCAAACATTTGCTGGCTTCACTTTCATAATGATCTTCCAAAATTAAGGAATCACCGAGACACTACTCTGTTACTAAGGTAACTGATGGCCTCGCCCAAACTGACATCTACAAGAAGAGTATTTTCCTCACACCTTCTGTGAATAAACTTGTGGTTGGAAAGATTCCAGTCTGCATGTTTATTCCTAAAACCTGTAAAGAGCTCTCTCTTCTATTCCAGTGTCATACCACCTGAGCGACGAACCTTCTACGATGGGCTGGGAAGTTAACCGTCCAATGAAGGAGACGTTTGTACTCGTGCTATAAGAGGGCAGCTCATTACGTTTGGTGATATTCCCCTGCCCTTGAATATTGGGATGAGTGAAGACCCTCTTGCAGCATGATATACGTAACCATGCATCGCGTAATGGGCGTCGGGAGGTAGACGTCGAGTGAGGTATGTTACGTGCAAGCATGTCAGTAGTAACATCCAAAGTCGAAGCACCAATCTACATCAGGTCTTGGCGGAGAATGCGCTTATCTGACAGGTTTCAACAAAGGGTAGCGCGCAGTGTACTTGAGAAGCCGCCATCACAATCACACCGTAGTCAAGCAAGAATGGTGCTCTCCGCCTAAGCTCTCATTTGCCCAAAAAACAAGATTGTCAGCTATCTGGTTTCCCCCACAAATAGTCCATGTGCATTTGGCACATGCTATGTAGACGCAAGCTATTCAAGCGAAAGGGGCAAGATCGGATATAGCTGCTGTTGGAACGTCGGCTACAAATTAAGGGTGCCTGGCTTCCTTGGCTATTGAAGAAGGTCATTGCCTTCAAAAAAGGCATATGAAGCTTTGTCACTGAGTCATCGTCCCACAATAGTTACACGTCTTTCAACGTCTAGTCCAGGTCGCTCAGAGGCTAGCCAACTTGAGTGCTGTGTGTCCATCGTTTTATGATCGTGAAGGCAATTGTCAATGAATTCGATAGAGGTTTCATATTCCACCGACAGACGTTAATGGGACGAATAAGGGTTTAAGGCATCAAAGGACGGTGACCTTTGGCATAGCTGGCTTAGGACGACTGGACTTCTTCAAGCTTCTTCTGTCAACCCAAGATTCTAGTTCAATCTCAAAATCTAGGGAGGGACGGTCATGGAAAGCTTCGTCTGCTTGCCTTTCGGTTTTGACCTTCCCTGGGTCAGCCTCTTCCACTCATCCTATTCTGTTTCCATTGTAGTCATACCTCTTTCTTCCTCGAACTTTTCACATTTTCTTTGCATTCGCCACGTTTTGGCCATTTCTCCGAATCTTGAAATGAACGTGCAAAAACGAGGCGTTAAGCATAAACTACGTTTGACTTGCTCGTCGATTCTATTGACAATTTAACTGTATTTTTTGGGTCTCTTTCTATTGCCTCGATCTCTCTCGCGTCTCTTTGATTGTTGTAGCAGCTCTCATTAGTTTATGATTCTGTCGTCGTTGCCTTCTTTTGTTTCATAACTGATGTCATCTTCTACGTCATTGCCTACTTTGCCACATGATTTGTAATTTTGATCTTGGCTGCTTACGCCCTCGTGCGTGCCTATGTTCTTTGGCGAGAAGGCGTCCTGGTCGTCAATGCTCTTCAAATGGTAATAAAAATTTTTAAAAATTAAATTAAAAAATCATTATATGAGGACAAAAATTAAAATAAATAAAATAAAGTGATATAAATATCAAAAATAAAAATTGAAAACAGAATAAAAAATTAAATTACATAAATAAATATTTATTGAAACAAAATTACATTAGTTAAGTTAAGTTAACTATTTCTCAACTTTTTACAATACTTAAGTTTATTCAAAGGCGCATTATGGTAAGCAATTCATACCTTCCTACATTTGAGATGTCTCTTGAGTTCATGAATTTTCCGAACTATCTCAACTTCTGTGACTGAAGGGTAAAGGACAAGGGTATCAACAAAAAAAATTCAGGGAACTTAAAAAAACTAAAAATCAAAAATTAAAAATTATATAAAAGATTAATAGAATAACTGTAAATAAAGAAATAAAAACATAAGTAATGTAATTTTTTAGTTTTATGTTTTTATCTAATGTTTGATTTTTGTATATTATATTTTAGTTTTCATTATTTTTTTGTTTTATTTTTATTTTTAATTTCAATTTTTTTGATCACTACTAATTTTACTTGCACATTTTAAAGCTGCTCTGAATAGAGTGTTACTTTTTCCTGTTCGTCCCTCTTCTCTTTCTTCCTCTTCCTTTTCGTATCGATAAGTATCTGTCAGTATCTGTGATGGAATTTTGGGAGGATAAGCTCGTATCCTTTTATAAAAAAAGAATCAAAACATAAAAACAAAACCGATATATCGAAAGTTAAATGAAGAGAAACCACAGAAATGTGACATTAAAGAAGTGGCATTCAACATTTACAAAGTGGTACAAGAAAACTGTAATTGTTGTACTATTGGCCGACCTTCTCGAATACAACATGATTGTCTTGCGATGGAAGTCGAGGATAGGGTTTGGTTGTATTTTGACAAGGGCTTGAAAACAGTATCCGAAGCGAAAATCGTTGAAGCTTTTGCGAACAATTTTAAAGACATAAAACCTGCTGTTAATAAACCTGAACTTTTAAAGTATACTTATCAAGACTGGGGGGGGGGGGGGGGTTGTATTGAGCCAAGAGTAGAGATTATGTAACAATTATCAGTGTTATTTGAAATGAAGTTCTTAAATAATGATACATTCTGTTGGTATACCCCATTCCCAAAACCTATGAGAACAACTGATAATATTTGTTAATTACAATTTTTTTTTCACTGTTTCAACATTACAGTTGTAACATTGAAAATAAATTATTTGTACAGGCCATAATTTATTCTGCTAATGTTAAGATATAGACTTTGACATAGATCTATATAGATCTTGAGATATAGACATATATGAGAGGGAGGGAGAAAATGAGAGATAGATGGGTATGATCTAAACACTTACTTTCAATCGTATATTTGTAATAAGGACATAAATGTAATTTGACAGCTGCTTTCAGGCCCTTGGAAAGAAAGGAAAAAAAACAGGGAGAGACATGACGCATTTTTCAGTTTTATGACCTTTCCAGGGTTACATGTATACTTACTTGCGAGATGGGCAGCTGAGTGCCCTGTTTGATTTCTCTTTTTTATCAAGTGAACAAACTTTCCACCTTGTAGCGTCAATTTTTCTTTGCAGTTATTGTATTTGATAGCTGAAATTTAGATCGGTAAAATGGTACTATTAATATCATGAGACAGCAAAACATCGACACGAAGACGTACATGTACTCTAACAGGAGAAGAGGAAGAACATAACTCAGCGTTACTTTCCATTTTTAGTATAGGATAAATACCAAGAAGGAAGACTTTAAGCCATATACATCCCGACAGGTCGATAGTCCCTCAGGATGTATCTGGCTTAAAGGCGACGTTCGAGGTTTTTAACCGTCTTACAACACGATCAAAAGAGGTTTTCTTAAGAATTCCCATAAGACTATATATTTAGACGTTTTTGACATGAGTTACGATATGTTTGTTAATTATATGTAGATAGCATAAGATGTAATCTCGTCTGAAGTTCTTTTTCTGCATATTCTTGAGATCGATGAACAGGAAAGCAACGATAACGACATTTGGACAACGCAAGAGTAGCTATTCATACGTTATTTATAATTCTGATTTAAGTGTTTCAAACTTGATGGAACCTTGGACCTGTTGTGGTGGAAGATAAGCAACAACGTGCTGCTTGTTTGTCGGTCCAGCGAGATAGCCACTCAGATATGCAACAACGAGTTAAAGACAAGATACCAAAAGCCACAACGCATGATACAAAATGGGCAATAAACATTTGGGATGAGTGGAGAAAAAGAAGAAGTTTGGTGTTTATTAATGTCAACGAGCACTAACAGTTTGTCCGGGTGACGGATAGTATTATCGATATACGTAATGAGGAATTGAGTTACTGGCTTGCAAAATTTGTTTTGGAGGTTCGGAAAAATGAAAGTGGGGAACTTTACCAGGGAAATACATTTTAGCAAATGTTTTGTGGACTACAAAGATTCATGAGGGAAAATGGAAGACCTGAACTGAATGTCTTCGGACAGCCAGAGTTTAAACTTTTACGAGACAGTTTAGATTCGGAAATGAAGCGGTTGATTTCAGAAGGCATGGGGGTACAAGTTAAACAGACAGAGCCATTTAGTAATGATGAGCAAGACATTCTATGGAATAAAGAGCGTCTTGGGAGCAAGAGCCGTAAGACTTTGGTGAATACAATGGTTTTTGTATTCGAAAAATTCTTCGCATTGAGAGGATGTCAGGAGCATCGTGGCCTTAAGTTTAAGCAGTCCAAGTTGGTGAGTGCGGGCAAGTCAGAAAAATTATGTCATAATTCTTTTGGTGAAAAGGATTGCAAAGGAGCCCTTAAAGACCAAAATATTAGATGTAAGTCGATTGAGCACCACGCCAATGTTGCGATGCCGTCGAGATGCATTGTAGAACTTTACGAGAAATACATCAGCAGATGGTAAGAGTTTGTTTTGTGATTGCTTAAATTTTGAGGTTAAAATATCGGTATAAATGGGTGAAGACAATGAGTATATGATAAAACAAGTTATTTGTTTTTCAATTTTTTGCAGTCCAAAAGAAAGTTTAGACGGGCCGGGTTTTTTACGTCAGGAAGGGCGATATAGTGACGACGTCCGGGAGTCTTGACATTTGAACGTTCCTGTCAAGTACGACTCACTGGGTAGTACCGTAAAGAAGTTGTATAAAAAGGCCGCAATTGACGGAAACCGAACTAACCACTCTCTGAGAGCGACAACGGCAATGAGATGTATAGAGCGAGGAATTCCTGATAAGTTACAAGTTGGAACGCACGGACCATCGATCAATGTCATCTCTGCATATGTAAAAACGGCCTACGGAGAATCAAAGAAAAGTGGTATTACTTGATCTGGATGACAATGTGATGGTAAAAGATGAGCCGAGTTCAAAACTAGTGTGTCAGTCGAATCAAGAAGAACATGTGGAAGAAGCTTGGACAGCGAGTACACGTAGGCCTAAAGTGGTGTTCAAAAATTGTATTTTGCATGTTAACACGTTTAGCTAATGTTGTTAGTGACTGCTAATCTGAATTGTGTTTGTGTGGTTCAGATGTTGTTGGCGACTTGTTGTTCTTCTGGAGAGGTCACCGGGGGGCATGTGCCACTCTTGAATCAATGCTCTGCCACCCCATGTGCCCCCTAACTGAGGTGTCGGTGTGCCATAGTTGAGAAAAACATTTAGGAGAATTTTCCATTCATAACTGAAGCGTTGGATCATATCACGCCCATCATCCTTGGTAATGTTTTAAAACATGACCCCCCGCAAGTATCGTTATGTTTGGCATAGGCTGAACAGCAATTAAATTTAAAATTAATTTAAATAGACCATCTGGTGATATGATTCAATGTTTTTTTAAGAATCGCTAACAATCTGTATGGCAGGTAGTGACAAAGACTCGAAGCGTGAAACTTTAAAAGTTTAACAATCAGATTTAGAACGCTCTATTCCGCGGCGATTCTCGACATCCAACTGCACAAGAACTTGTGATGCTGCTACACTTCAAAATGGCAGACAGCAGGATAAGCAATCTTGGATTTATAAGTATCGAGTCTGAACGTGCAAAGTCTCTCTGTATGGACAAGTTTGTGTGACTTTTTGCAAGCCAGTACAAGAATATAACAATTAAGTTAATACAATTATTTCACCCACTCGAAAAATTATGCCCCTTGATGTAACCTTTTGTTCCCCTTCAAAAACCCCCCAAAAAACCTAGGATTCGCAACTGCTATTCCATGTGTTCACTTTATGCTATATGAGAACTGTTTGTAATCTTGCTGGTTTATCAGAGTATACAAATTCCATCTGAGGTAACTAGAAACTCAATTTAGTGTTTGAACTTTATAGCAACAAAATTTGAATTCCAAATTTTGACACGCCGGAAATTGGCGGAAAATATCATGTCACGATTGCAAACAACGCATATAATGCATTATTATTGAGACATTGTAGGATATCATAATTGTTTCATGTAAAGTTATGCATTCCGGATTATTTCTTATTCAAATTCACCAGTTATTCACTGATGTGGTCTGTGAAAACATATTTATGTTTAGTTGGCCTGACAAAGATAAACCACAGTTTATTCGATAAACTAAGTAATTTAAACAAAATGTTTTGTTTTTATACTGATTTTAAATTACTTTTGCATTAGGGAGAATAAATAAATAAAAAAACTTGAGTACAAAATAGTATTATTTATTTGCTTGAACATTTACTTATATGATCTAATAAGATATTCAACGCTTAATCAATGTTTTTGATTTTGTCCTAACATCCTTTCCCTTTTTCTTCGAAGGGGTCATCGAGTGTTTTGAACACATCTGCTGCTCTACTTTTAAAGAGGATGACAATTGTTGAGCTTGTTTTCGTCATTTATCATTTCACTCAGGAGCTCTAAACACGTCGACGGTATTTGAAAAAATCCGTTCATTCTTAGATGCAACGCTGACGGAGAGGAGTTCAGTGTTTTTCTGTTGATTTAAGTTTACATAACATTCGAAGTTTCCGTAGTATACACTTGTTTCTTGCCATCAGTCGTATCTGAATGTCGAAGGACGTCATCTGTTATGTCATTCGTACAGTTCACTAATGTTGAGGCACTAGATGTCTTTTGCTTCTGCCTCCATTCCCGTTTATCAAGCATGTCTTCCGGAAGTGTTTTTACAACTGATGGTCATGGACTAGCCTTGGCTAGAATGAGATAAGCTTGTCTGTCTTTAGATGAGAGTTGATGAAAGTCAGCCAAATGGTTGGACAATTCAAGTAAACATTTTTTATGAAATAGACCCAAGGGTTGCGGTAACGTCATGCTGTGTTTCGTTAATTTTGCTGAGCTTTCGTCCCGGACACTCAGGACTTCTTTGGAGCGAGAACTGAAGTTTTAATGAAGTTTTCATTATGCCTAGCTATAAAACTCTAAATCTTTTTTTTTTTATACAAGTGGGACAGTCTTTTCGCGACATGTCATCAAGTAAACTGATTACATTCTTTTATTACACCAACATAAAGGCGTGTCCTGCGGAGGGTATAATAATGGTGAAGCTATACAATTAATAATCGTTCGTATCCCTGCTTCCATCTTATTGTAAGGCTACGTAGTCGGTGACAATCCCATCGCATTTGCTAGTTTTCCATGCTGTTGGGCATGACTACCGTAATAGCGCGTTTTAGAATCTTGAGATGAATTCACGGTACCGTCAAGTTCTGTCCCCCACGTTCAGACGTAAATCTATATCACTGGGACGATCGTCAATGGCGTGCACAATTTGCCACAGTAAGCCGATGCTGGGGCTCCATAAAAGCCTATTGTTTCGTAATCTCTTTGCCAGCTGTTCTTTTTTAGGGTCTGCAATTGTTAAGTTGTTAGTCATGACGATGGTTGACAACGAGTGGTATATTGCCTTTTAATATATTTATCTTACAAAAGCAATACTGCAAACATAACAAGCACCTACAATGACGTGGTCAGTGAGATGTCACGTGACCTGCTCTTACAATGTCTCTATGAAAAAAGTGTCTTGATACTTCTGCATGTTTATCACTTAACAACAATCAAGTCAGTCACACTGTGAAATTAACAAGAAATGGAAGGAGTTGTTTTGGAAGAACTGATGATTTTTGTCTGCTTGTTTGTCTTCTCGACACAGGTTCAGGCAGCCACTACATCGCCTACTTCTTGCTCTCCGTCGGTAG
Source organism: Heliopora coerulea (assembly GCA_030142905.1). Lineage (NCBI taxonomy): Eukaryota > Metazoa > Cnidaria > Anthozoa > Scleralcyonacea > Helioporidae > Heliopora > Heliopora coerulea. The sequence goes on along the minus strand of JASJOG010000017.1, from coordinate 1,397,694 downwards.
GAGATTCTGGACCAGCATCGACAGCGATACTTAAACGTACCTGGTGTCAACAATATACCAAGAAGATCTGCTTCACCGTGTCCTACCCGTTAAAGAAAGGTGTACTTATCAGAACTTCCCAAGCAAACAAAACAGTTGGAGTGGACGTGTCTGCAAAATTTTATGGCAAAGAAGTTTGTATTGCTTTCATGTACAAACGATACAGATGGAGTTACTCATCCAGCAGACATGTACTAGATTCGTCGTACTGTCGGAAGACCTGCTTCTCTGGGTATAAATTCAACCTCAAAGAAGTAAGACAGGAATCAGCAGACTGGTATGGAACAGCTCTGGAAAGGGAGAGTGACTACCAACTTATCGTTCAAAGACCAGGAGGACATGAAGGCAATGGGCAGGCAACTAACAGTTTACGTTTGCTACCATTATTGTCTTGCTTTCTTTTGGCACAAATATGTTCATTTTGAATGGCTCTCTGACATAGATAATGCATTTAATTTATGTCATTTCAAACACTTGTTTTAAGCCAGTTTCGCTCGGGATCGAACCGTGAGAGGATAGTAAATATGTGGACTAAGAAGACATTGAAAATTAAGACTGTTTTCCACTAGGCGCGAATTTTATCGCTCAAGGCGACTTTTTCTCTTATCTCATTGGCTTTCGCTGTAACTAATTAGAAACATATATCAATTTACAGAAAGAAAAGTCAATTCGCGTGATAAAATTTGCCTAGTGAAAAACAGCCTTTAGAAAGGAACGTGCACACTCGGTCTGTTAACGAACTCTTTATTTCAACGTAATCACAACTAACTAGTATTATACCAACTTTGTCTATATACAGTGTTTGTTTTTGCACGTGAATAGCTTACGGTATTTTATAGGGACGGCGGAGCTGGGGGCTGCAGCGGCTGTAGCCCCCCCCCCCACTTTTTTCCAAATGTAATGTTGAAACAACTACGCTTTAAAACATTTGTTCAATATCCCAGAGAAGCATACAAAATGTTGTATTTTTATCTCAAGCCCCCCAACTCGTAATTCTGCTCTGCCGTCCCTGCTTTACATTACACAATACGACTATTGATACTAGCGGGAAACTACATAAAAGTACTTTTACTCAGAACTATGCTGCTATTGATGGTCTAGTAAAACTACATGTATTATTCCGCCACGAGCCATGTGACAGGATTATTAAGTAATTTTACATTTACTATCTGCTGTCAATGTTGGGAAAAATCCCACATTTGCGTTGCGTCATATTACTCATTTTACACAATATTACTCGTTACAGAACTATTCCGTTTACCTAACAAGCAAATTGATCTCAGATCTTGCGCAATACCAGTAAAGTGTGCAGTCATGCATTGCATACTCAATGGCGACTTATAAACTCTAATGCGACTTTCGGAATATTGTTAAATTACTTCTAAAAGTTTTGTACTACTTTTAAGTCAAAGAAACTGTGTACTTTTTCTATCTTTGTCTGTACGATTGACATCTCAAAAATATTGATCAACAAACGAATGCCCGAAAGCTTCCCAGTGCTGCAACTAGGCAGGGGTCTTAGAAGGCTAGCTTAATTACTTGGGCTATCTGTGGTAGTACGAGTCTACCTTATTATAGGAAATTAACGATGCACTTTATTAACGCGAATTTTAAAAATTCGCGTTATTTTAATCTACCTTAATTTGCGTCATCACTAATTAAAAGCATGCATTTTTTTCAGCATCGTTGATTTAAAAGACCATTATTTCCAAAATAAAGGAGACCATCTTGAACAGATGAAAAGTCGCAAGTGCAACAGAAGCAATACAAAATGCTAGAAGTACAGGAATCGTTCCAGCATACGACCATTTGGCTAAAATACTCTTTATTAGCATACAGTTTGATGTATGAGAATGAATGTACAGTAGTATGTTAAACTTGCCATTTTGTTTGTGAGAAGTTGCTGTTTCATTTTCTTGTAAGAACTTGCTGTTTTGTACCAGATTTTCCAATTCTCAGCTGGCGTTAATTTCATTGACTTATTTCACCAAGGAGACCGAATTCACGTTAATAGAATTAATTTTACAAAGACTTACATGGCAATGCGCGTTTAAGTAATGTTTAAAAAACGAGAAGGAGTGCTTTATCGGATATAAAACACGAAGCGGAAGCCGAGTGTTTTGGGTCTGATAAAGTACGTACTGCGAGTGTTTTGAACGACTTAAAAAACGAAACGTTTTATACGCTAATTCCTTACATAAGTTTGGCAATTTCTGTTTTCTGAGTCTAAAAATATTGGGGGAAATCTGAAGAGAAATTTAGGATAAAGTCACACGTGTCTTTATCACATATAAAGACACGACACGGTTATGATTTTCTTTTGCATTTTCCTCATGAATTCTCAATGAGTTTTTTAATTTCCTATAATAAGGTAGGTTTCGGCTCCGTTTCGATATTGTTTTTTGTGTAGCGATATTATAACTTATGGTCATGGACTAGCCTTGGATAGAATGAGGTAAGTTTGTCTGTCTTTAGATGGGAGTTGATGAAAGTCAGCCAAATGGTTGGACAATTCAAGTAAACATTTTTTTATTAAGTAGACCCAAAGGTTGCGGTAACGTCATGCTGTGTATTGTTAATTTTGCTGAGCTTTCGTCCCAGACACTCAGGATTTCTTTGGAGCAAGAACTGAAGTTTTAATGAAGTTTTCATTATGCCTAGCTATAAAATTCTAAAACTTATTTTTTTAATACAAGTGAGGTAGTCTTTAAGCGACATGTCATCAAGTAAACTGATTAAGTTCTTTTATTACACCAATATGAAGCCGTGTCGTGCAGAGGGACTCTTCTGAGTCCCGAAGTCTCAAAATTCCTGTTGGTCTTCATCATACTTTTTTCACACTGCGGTTGAAAATGCACATCCAATAGGTCTGAGAGACTTTCGAGACTCCGGGAATATGAGATGTGTCCCTCTACGCAGTGGCGTAACTATAGGGGGAGCAGGGGGGGCGGTCGCCCCCCCCCCCCACACGACACCAGTATGGTCATCTGTCGGAAAATTGTAGTCCTCTGTCGGAAATTTGGGTGTTAGCTGTTGAGATAATTATATCGCGAAATTCCTGTCATGATCTTAATTCTTAATCATGATCTTAATTTGGAAAGACGTAATATAGGACAAATTAAGATGAATTTGTGTATTAGTGTATGTAAGAATGAGTAGATATGATTTATTGTAATGTAGGTTAGTTATTAAATATGGCATTTTTACGTGGCCACGCCCACATGACCACGCCCACTTGTCGGAAAATCTTAAGTCTTGCACCCGCACTAAAAATTCCAAGTTACGCCACTGCCTCTACGGAACCCAATTTTTTTATGATTATTTTGAACATGAGGGTGTTAATCGCTTAATGACAGAGTTTGTCATTAACGTAAATAAGGCTGATGCTGAGCTGCATGGTATTTGTTTACTTAAAGATCAGATATATAAATTAGTCTATAAGCGTAAAGACGATTTTTCTGTTGAGAGTAGTTTTCCTAATATCATTATTGGAACGTTCTCTACCTCACATACTAGGATAGAATTGTACAATATTATGGATTTAGCTGGAGAAAACAACTGTATGTAGACACGGGCGATTCACGGGTGATTCTATCTAAACCTGACTTACCACGTACAACCCGAACTCGATAACTACTTGGGGGACTTGAAAATGACAGGTGGGCGGGGTTCTGTCCCGTATGTTGAACTTGTCTGGCCTCCATATTTTATCATGTTGCATGATGTTGTATGATAATGAACGAAGTCTGATTTCCATCAAACATTTGATGCAACATCGTTCAATATTTCTTTTGCTCTCATGTGTGAACAACAAAGTTGCACTCGTTTGGTCGCGCATTTCAACATTGTTACACTCGCGCACGTGCAACATGTTTTCTCTCAGGCAAGGGCAACGGGTAGTTTGGCATAAAATTCGAGATTATTTCTCCCAGATCTTTGATTTCCACAATTGGAGCCTGCACCGCACAGGGGTGGATCCAGACTAGTTCCATGGGTTCCATTGAACCGGTCAAAATTTGATAAAAAGTAATGTTAATTAAAAAATTTAAGTAAAGGACATGTAATGCCGTTGCATCATTTGGGTATTTTTATGTTTGAAAAGCCCAATATTATTAAAACTGGAATTATTTTCCCGTTATTTCTTTGGCAATGTCTTGAACTACGGATTAAATACCGTGCGCAAGAAGCAAACCGAATGTGAACTGATCGTGATCTGCTTAAAATTCCTCTGATTGGTTAGCCAATTAAGTGGAACCTGTCAAACGTCTCTACTATTGGTTAACCAGAAAGTGAACCGCTCAAACCTCATTATGATTGGTTAGCCAATTAAGTGGAACCTGTCAAGATTGCCTTTGATTGGCCTCGGAGGTTTTGTGAACCGCTCGTGAACCTGTCAGGCTTTATAAATACTCATGAGCGATGGCGGTATTTCACGCTCGAGGAAACCCGGTTTGCCGTAAGGAAGACTGTTCGCCATACGACATTGGCTTGGTTTACAAAGACATCGCTCGATTTTCTGACGCGGATAAATTCAAATTTATTCAGAACGTCTGGAAACCTGACCGTCTTTTTAATTTTCCTTCGACACTGGAAAGTGGTGGTCGACATCGAAAGTTTAAACCAGATTGGTTAGAACGCAATCCTTGGCTGGTTTATTCAAAGTACTTGGACGGGGCTTTTTGTCTACCCTGCGTTTGTTTTGGAATGGAGTTTGGCAAAAACGGTGCGAAGCTCAACCGACTGTTTAAATCTCCACTCACGTTCTGGACATCTGCATGCACTAAGTTTCAGATTCATTCGTCTGGGAAGTCGGAAATACACAGTGCGGCTGTGATTGCTATGCAGGAATTCACCAAGATGATGAGAAACCAGGTTGTTCCGATCGATCAGCAGTTAAATGAACAGATGCAAGCTCAGGTGAGAGAAAATCGAGAGAGGATAAAATCGATCATCAAGACCGTTATTTTTTGTGGCCAAAACAACATCCCCCCTTCGAGGAAGAAGAGATGATAGCCCTGACGACGAACGTCTCCAGGGAAACTTTCAAGCCCTTCTCGCATTTCGAATTGACAGCGGCGACGAGAAACTGAGAGAACATCTGGAGAATGCGCCACGAAATGCTACGTATCGATTTGATACGTAAAGAAATTTTTAAATAAAGAAAAGATTTGATACGATTTGAAAGATTTGGCATCCAACCTTCTAGACCTAGGACTGTTCAGTGCCAAATTTATAGAAGTAACTGCCCATCATCATCTCCTCAGGATTACTACCGAATTAACCTGACTCAAGTCTTCTTGGCACATGCTCTACACCAACTGGAATCACGCTTTCCTATTGAAGCTTACCTGTGTTTTAAAGGCTTCTCTTTAGTACCAGCTGTTCTGTTGAAGAATCCTTCAACCTGGAAATCTCATGTTGAAGAATTCTGTCAACATTACAACCAAGATGTACCAAATATTGCTGGACTGTCTGCTGAATTAGATCTTTGGGAAAGGTTATGGCATGAGAAGAAAGAAAAAGCTGAAGACATTCCTGCAAAGCTTAGCAGCACTTTAAAGGATGTTGATCCAGCTTGTTTCCCAAATATCTTCACAATTCTTCAAATTCTGGCCACAATTCCTGTCACATCTTGCTCATGTGAAAGATCAATTTCCTCCCTTCGAAATCTGAAGAGTTATTTGAGGAGCACCATGGGACAAGAACGGTTAAATGGTTTGGCTCTCATGTACACCCACAGAGACATGGAATTGAATTTGGAAGATATTATTTACTTATTTGCAACCCAACATCCCAGACGAATGAGAATGGTAAACATATTATGTTCTGATGATTAACATTTTCCCTGTTTTTTTCTTATATCTTCTGTACATTGACACTGCTCTTTTCAGAGCATCTATGGGCTTGTAGGTCAGGAACCTCCCCGTGGTCAAGCCTGGTAACATGTTAATGGCTAATACCTGACCAATTATATTTTTATTATTTTTCATAATATGAAAAACAGAATAAAAATAAATTTTGCTCTACAAGTTGATAATGTGTTATGTTTTGAGGAACCTTTTGTGGCTTTTTGCAAGCAAGCCAGTTGTATATAAAGTTGCCCCTATAATGCAGGAGATGGCATCTCAGAGACTTCAGGTTTCAAAATTTCCTGGGGGAGCATGCCCCCAGACCCCCCTAGAAGAATTTCCCATTTGGTGCTTGGAACCTGTCATGATAAAGGCTGAATCCACCTCTGCCGCACAACCTGTTTCATTCATTTGGCCATGCAGTCCAACACCATCTAACAAGGTTGAATCCAACAATGTTAAATGGTGTTGCATTCGTTTGGTCAGGGCTCAAGGAGAGAGAAATGGACCTGTTGGCTTTGTCCACCAGCGTGAAATAAAATCGTAACAAGTGGTCTATGACGAGCGGATTATTGTCGACAAAGGTGCTGATACAATTCCCTTTGGTTTCTCAATGGTCTCCGTCCACTGTCAGTCCTGTTACCAAATGGAATAACAGAATGATAAAGGTGAACTTATGGAAACCAACCGCAGTGACATTGACCTCATGGAAACAGGTCATCAGAACGATACTGACCAGATGGAAACGGATGACAAACCTGACGATGATTTTAAATCTGTAATTGACTCTGATTTGAACTTTATGGACAACGTCCAAAATGTCTGACGCAGAAGACCTATCGTTTTATGAATTTGATAATATTGACTTTGAAGACCTTATAAATATTTTTATAAGTTAATATAACGAAAATTGATTTTGTAAATACAACCAAGTGTCATTAAATTTCCGAACAGACATGACTATGCGGTTTCATCTCTTATACACTATGACAAACATTCACATTGAAACAACATTTCAGAAGTACATCGGGTCAAGGATGGGTATACGTCTTAAAACTTCGGCGAATTCTTACATTCGTGGTCAACGACAACGCAGCAAATCATATTTAGATTGTTCTATGCTTCATCATTTCAATGAATTGTTTTGTCCTGCTCCAAAGGAAATTATATTTATCATGGTGAACATCAATCTACTTTTCATAAGATGGTTCAAACAATACCAAACATTGAATTTGTCGAAAAGTGACTGTCAGTGGGATACCTTTAGTCCTAACCAATGACTTAATGATTGAATGTTCAAAAGATCAACGCTTGTCTGAACTATTTACTCGTGATTCTTACCACCGTGGAATGCCAGTCTTTCTTTGACCCAAAACCTTTTCCCACTGGCAAGCAATCCCAAACAATTAGCCTAAATTCTCATTACTTGATTGTCTTCAAAATTCCAAGAGATTTGTTGGGCATTGCAACTCAGACTCGACAAATGTATCCACGGAACGTTAATTATTTGCTCGAGCCATTCCATGATGCAACAAGTAAGCCTTATGGTTATCTTCTAACGGATCTTGAAGTTTAACATACAGTATTTCATGGCATCATAGATAACCTGGCAAACGTGGAGTGGTTTTGTTTCTCTTTCAGTCTCATTCATAGTACCAAAACAAACAAATTTTCAGGTGTCTACACCCATTTTTATCTAGGCTTTTAAAAATACATCAAAGTTCATGTACAATATTAAACTGACGTCCGATGGTGTGACCAGTTCCACCAACAACTCTCCTCACAAGATTCTCCTCTGACACTGCCACTTTTCTTTACTTGAAGAAAGTTAGCAGAAACTGTTCTTTGAGGTTTAACTCCTTCCCGGTGGCATAAGACTTTTATTATTTTACTCTGGTTAACGCCAGATGATTTTACTCTGGCTAACGCCAGACGATTTTACTCGTCAAAGGGAGAGCTCCTGCCTTGAAAGAGTTAAAGGGGTACTTCGGTCAATATACAAGAGGGGTTAGTTTGATTATATCCAAATTTAGGTCACCCCTAAGGTTTCTCCGGTTAATTCTTTTAGTTAAGGAGATATATCTTGTCGAAATTCGAATTTAGTACATATTTACGAAGCCATGTTGTCTTTCTCGAGCAGAAGTAAAACTAGAGAGGCCATTGGCCTGAAAATTTGAATGGCAATTGAACGCTGCCATGTTTGACTATATTTGGTCAAAAGGGGACCAAACTTCTATTTTCCAGACCTTTCCTTGCTATTCGAGGTCCTCGACTTGACGTTGAGGGAGGAAGAATCAAATAAGAAATGCTTTCAGTTTTGGGGAAAAACCCCGTTATTTTTCATGATATTTTAACGGTGATGCCTTACATCTCGCATTAATCAAATTGCAGGTGGATTTTACCTAGAGGGACTGTCCCAGTCTTCAGTTTTCGGTTGAAGTCTTGCCGGCGCTGCCCTCGTCATTTCGTAAACTCCCAATATGTGACAACAAACTCGACACTTAAAATTAGCCCGCTCCCTTGTCAATATTTTTCATACTAACCGGTCAAACTATACAAATAGAAAGTGCCTGATAAATTTGTACCGTAATTTGAGGATTGATGCATTGTACATTTACATTTTCAGTTCTTCAGATTATGAATAACACAAAGTTTCTTTAACCCATCTTCCCGGCTACAAATTAGCTTCCCAACCAACTCCAGCATGACAGTGTTCAATTGCCATAAATGACGTAACTGAAATTTAGGCTCGATGCCAATGGCTTCTCTAGTACAGTCAAACCTCTATTAAGCGGACACCCTCGGGGAATAGGTTAGTGTCCGCTTAATAGAGGTTCTCATCACCAGGCCCCCGCATTTAACACGCGGTCAAGCATATGTTTAGAAGTTAGAAAGGAAACACAGACTTCGTTAAATGAACAGTGCTGATAATACAAGTCAAATGTTTTCAAAATTCCAAATATAACAAAACGACAAAACAGCAAATTTTGGTTCTTAGAAGTCCATAGCTAACACACTATGTAAGTTTAAAAGTTACGGAATCAAGAAATTATTGTTTGTTTGCGAAGAAATCCTCAATGCGCGACTGTCCTTGAATTTTAATTTCCTGCAACAAATAAGCAACTTTCGAAATGGTTAACGAGAGTTCCTCTTTCCCATGATAATGAGCGAAGTCTTGTAACATCTCCGCAAACTTCAACGCTTCTGTGGCTGACGTGATGCTCGGTTACTTCTCTTGGTGGGAATCGTCGTCGTATCACTAATAATTATCTCACTGTCAGACTCGATTGTCAGACAAGCTTGTTTCATTGAACAAGGATTAGAATTGCCGCAAAGAATCTCTTCTCTTCCAGTTTCACGCCAGTTTGGGTCCGATGGAAGTCTGGAATCCGAAAATCGACGAGGAATATAATTTGAAGCGTGAACTCAGAAATCAAACTAATGAAAATGCGGTTGCGGTTGTCAAAACAACAACAACACAAGAGTCTTGTGGCTGTGCTCATCCTAACGAAGTGTCCGCTAACATGGACGTTGTTGGACGCATCCCCAAAGTTATGGTAGTGTGGGCCACAAAGTTTCTTAAACGGCAAACAAACACTGGAAAAGGTATAATCAAGGGGAAACCGATTAATAGAGGTGCTGCATATAGCTTGGAACTTTCTTGTGCATACGTGTTTCGAGGAGGTCACTTTTCATGCGACTGGTTGAGAAATAAGTTGGCTGAGGAGAACTTTGATGTTGAACTTCAATAAAAACAATTTTATCTCATCTAACACAAGTATAATATTTCGAACTATCAAAAACAAAGAAATTTTGTACCGAACGAGGACTATTGCGTACCGCTAAATACTTCCATGGTGACTAAACGTAATGACTGTAGCGTCAGCCAAACAATGCGCAAAACCAGTTTAGATATGGAAAAAATAAACAAAATACTGTTCGTTTAACTCAGGCTTTTTGTATCTTTATTAAGCAATTTAGTAGTCCGCGTCCGCTTAATAGAGGTGTTCACTTGATAGAGGTTTTATTTATAGGAATTATGTGGGGTTCATTTCGAGACTTTGGGAACTGTCCGCATAATACAGGGTGTTCGCTTAATGGAAGGCCGTTTAATACTGGTTTCACTGTATTACTTATAATATCTATGGATTATCAGCGGAGTCCCAAATATGACGTCACCGAGTCCGTCCTTCCAGCTCAAGCCCGTAAAATTAGACTATCCTTTCCTGAAATATTATCCAAATTGGACGCGACTTACATCGGTAAAATTTCGCATTGTATGGCATATATGGACAAGAATAGCTGGAGAAAGACAAAAGGAACGGATATTACTTACTACTACAGACTTCCTACTGGCCCCTTGAAAAGCGTTTGGCTTCAAAATATTAAGAGAGAATCTGTAAAAGCCAGCACATCTGTTTGTCTGCAGTGTTCACTTTGAACTCGACTGTTTCGAGCCAGCCACTTAAGCCTGCTGCCACAAAAAGCCAAAAACGTTGAAACACTCAGCAGTGCCAACATTATTTGCGTTCGCAAAAGCGAAAAGAAGCTAACTCCGTCCACTCAGTCAAACACAATATCAAAGTTCGTCAGAGTAAGGTGTGTACAGGATTAAAAAAACACTTTGTAATAATTATATACATGTATCAGATATCAAAACGACGGACGGGAAAATATCTTTAATGGTTGATTTTAAAGTGCATAACAAGATATCATTTTGTATTGAAGGTTAGTGCTTGTAAAATAAATGCCCAGTGCAAGATGTAATACCTTCCATCGATACTATGCAGTATTCTGGGATGGATTTATGAGTAGGTCTCTTTTAAGACCTTCCCCTGTTACTCAAGCAAGGTTCACTTCAAATCGGTTGCATCAGCTTTGATCCAACACTTGGCATCTGCATATCAAACGGCCAATTTCCTTGTCACATCTCCCTTAACAGCAAAGCACGTAAGTATTACGCGCTATATGAAAAAGATTTTTTATAGCTTGGAAACATTCGACTGGTCAATATCGACTGTGACCAAATCATGATGGGGATGACGATAAATACGTTTCTAACTTGCTGTTGATTAAGTACGACAAAGAGAAGCAATAGCCAAAGGATAAGGACAGATCATCAATAGCCGCGTATGTACCCTCCGTTTCTACGAAGAAATTTTCCTGTGGTGCGGTAAAGAGCTATTGTTATCTTACTACTATGGTAGACGGTAAAAGCTTATACATCTTATACTTTTGTTACCTGAACTCTTCAACAAGGGCGACTTACAAGGCGTAAACATGATTGACTCTTACGTTCATGCACAGCATATCGAGTCCTATTCCACTGCGCGCAACCTGCGTATGTCTTTAGATGCAACGTTTTATTACCAAAGAAGAAAAAAACAGAGATAAGAACGTAATGAATGCCGTGCTGCATTCCAAGGAAATATGATACCTTGATAGGAAGGACCAGGTTGAATTACAGGATGGAAGCAGGATTTGAATAGGAGCTAATTATCGATAAACGAACATCAGGTTTAAAGAATTATTTTTCTTCGTTTTGACTAACAAACAGTGACAAGCCGAGAATTCAAGAAAATAAAGTAGAACTCCCGAAAATTGCCATTTTGGAACTTGTTATTCGAGTTAGCACAAGAAAAGATTCTTGTCTTGGATTTACTACAATAACAAACTCCAAGATTGCAATTTTCGGGTTTACCTTTTCTAGTTTACGTCGCTTTCGTTTAATCTTGATCAACTAAAGTTTTGTATCCTCGTTTGTAAAGAAATTTTTTCATTGCTTGTTAGACTGCAGTAAGAATCTCGGTAATACCTACCATGGTAAAACTATTTTACCCAATGAAAAGTCACACTAATTCCTGTTTATAAAACAAAATGCAAGTAAACATCATTTGTTTACGCTTGTATCTGCCTCAAGACGAAGCACGCCTTGTAACGTCCTTCAAGACCTCCTTGTGATAACCGTGATCAGTTGCGAAGCCATGGTAAAAGGTTGGGAACAATATGGGAAAACTGACGTGGAAGTCTTGACGCATAAGTAACTGTTGGTACTATACAGAACATTAGTCAAAAATCAGAAATACAAACATTAAACAATTTCTGTCAAAAACAAACTTACACCAGTCCATCCTATTTAAACAATATAACTAATTAAAACAGTCCAGGGAGTCAGAATCGTTGCAATTGAAATATGAAGCAAGAATCAAAGAATTGTCGTCTATAAAGTCTCTGATGCTCGGCCAAAATTTATCTCTTCCGTTACACGCATTCCAATGGAGAACAGAGGTAAACTTGTGAGTCCGCCGCATTTCCTCAGGGCTAGACCTGAGGTACGTTATCATCAATCTTAGCTTTGAGAATCCCCTATCACAGCTTCCAACGCCAACGCACATAATGAAGAAATTTCGCAACGTTGTGGTGAGATTAGGGAGACTTTCCCCCGAACTCCACACTTGATGATGCATTGCAAAAGGGTTCATGCTCTTTGTCCCGAAGGTCGTGGTTGTGTTCACGAACACTTGGGACCTTTCGTCTTTGTTGACGAACTTCCGCCTTCAGCTGGCTGGTTGAGTTATTACTTATATTCATTTCAGAGGACTTTCTTCGTTTACTTTCAAAAGGACTTTCTTGACCGTTTCCCTTTATTCATGTGCTTAATACAACAAACAGAATGCTTTGGTAGTTGTATTCAGCTGACTTCATAAGGGGAACTGACAGGCTTGTTGTGACGTGTGTATAAACGATTAGGTAATAAATATTTCCAATTAATTTAAACATGAAACAGCACAATACACAAAACAAAAACTTGATAGGAACCCAACAGTAAAAATGAGAAACCTAAAGAAATCCACAAGGTTAATGTGCATAGAAAAATTTTTCTTGTCACCCATGAAAAATGAGTCGACAAAATAGCCATGACCAACAGTACATGACGTTTCGCACCACACATCATGCATTCATACATTCATGCACATTTTACTGACGTAAAAGAGGAAAACGACATCTTCACTAAGATTGGTAAACATAACATCAAATGAATGGTATAATCACGGTGAAGATATACAATTAAAAATCATTCATATCCCTGTTTTTGTTATTGTAAGGCCACGTAGTCGGTGACGATCCCGTCGAGTTTGCTAATTTTCCATGCTGTTGGGCATGACCACCGTAATAGCGCGTTTCTGAATTCTGCGGTGAATTCACGGTACCCGTCAAGTTCCGTCTCCTACATTGAGACGTAAATATGCGTCACTGGGGCTATCGTCAATGGCACAGTTCGCCACAGGAAGCCAATGATGGGGCTACACAAAAGCTTAGTGTTCCGTAATCTCTTTGGCAGTTGTTCTTTTTCAGGGTCAACAATCGAGTTAGCCACACTGTAAAACTACTGAAAAATGGAAAGAGTTTTTTTGGAAAAATTGATGATTTTCGTCTGCTTGTTTGTCTTCTCGACACAGGTTCAGGCAGCCACTACATCACCTACTTCTTGCTCTCCGTCGGTAGGAGATTCTGGACCAGCATCGACAGCGATACTTAAACGTACCTGGTGTCAACAATATACCAAGAAGATCTGCTTCACCGTGTCCTACCCGTTAAAGAAAGGTGTACTTATCAGAACTTCCCAAGCAAACAAAACAGTTGGAGTGGACGTGTCTGCAAAATTTTATGGCAAAGAAGTTTGTATTGCTTTCATGTACAAACTATACAAATGGAGTTCCTCATACAACAGATATGAGCTGGATTCGTCGTACTGTCGGAAGACCTGCTTCTCTGGGTATAAATTCAACCTCAAAGAAGTAAGACAGGAATCAGCAGACTGGTATGGAACAGCTCTGGAAAGGGAGAGCGACTACCAACTTATCGTCCAAAGACCAGGAGGACATGAAGGCAATGGGCAGGCAACTAACAGTTCACGTTTGCTCCTATTACTGTCTTGCTTTCTTTTGGCGCTAATATGTTCATCTTGAATGGCTCTCTGACATAGATAATGCATTTGATTTATGTCATTTCAAACACTTGGTTTAAGCGAATTTCACTCAGAATCGAACCGTGATAGGATTGAAAATAGGTAGACTAAGAGTACATGGAAAGTTAAGGCTATTTTTAACTAGGCGCGAATTTTATCGCGCAGGGCTACTTTTTCTTTTATCTCATAGGTTTTAGCTGTAACTAATCAAAATCTATTCAATTTACAGACAGAAAGGTCGATTCGCATCACAAAATTTGCCGTGTGGAAAAGCAAAGTAAGGAACTATTGCGTTTACCTGACAAGCAGATTGTATTCCCAGATCTTGCGCAATACCAGTAAAGCGTGCAGTCATACATTGGCTCACTGAGTGAAGACTTATAAACTCTAATGCTACTTTTGGAATATTGTTAAATTGCTTCTAAAAATTCTGTATTACTTTTAAATCAAAGAAACTATGTACTTTTTCTGTCTTTGTCTGTAAGATCGACACTTCAAAAATGTGAATCAAGAAACGAAAGGCTGAAAGCTTCCCAGTGCTGCAACTAAGCGGGGATCTTAGAAGGCTGGCTTAATTACTGGGACTACCTGTGGTAGGACGAGTCTAGGTTTCGGCTCCGTTCCTGTATTTTTTTTTGTTTTTACGTATTGCGATATTGCAATTATTGCCCAATATTTCCCGTTCGGCCTTGTAAAGAAGTGAAACGCTTCGAATGGAAGATCTTGCGGTTGCTTACACGTTTGGTTTTCATCGAGTTGTTAGTAGGTCTTTTTCAAGTGACTTCCAATAGATATAGCTTCCGACGTCAGCTATTCAATTGTTACGTAGATATTTATAAGCTCATCGATGAAGAGCTTCGCACAAAGTTTTAAAGCGATTTTTAGTCAGGTGGTCCGACAATCATCTTTGCCCGCGTCAGCGTTGTTTACGAACGACTCTACCGTGGTGGTTTGATCTAAATGTCTCTCGGGGAAGATAGTTCACAGATAAATGAGTAACGTATTCGTTAGTTAAACGAAAGATTGATAATAATCAGTGGTAGTGGACTATATTTATGTGAAGTTAGCTGGTCTGATAACCAGTGCTGTACCGTGCTAAAATGTCTCCCTGGGCGTCAGCAAAAATTGCCGCCCCTTCCCCAGTACAATTGATAAAAATTCCGAAGATTACATTCCATGCCCTTTAGACCTTTATTTCTTTAAATTAGTTTTAATAAGCACCGCTCTCGAATAAGTGCCGCATCAAAAAGTCGTTAAATTGAATAAGCGCCGCGGCGTTTATTCGATTAAGTACGGTAGTTTGTATTTCGGAAGATTTGTCATTTTTTTTTCATTTTTATAAGAGCAAAATTGCCACCCCAATGAAAGTGCTACCAGGGTCGCTGCGCCCCCACGCCCATTTTATCCATACGCCACTGGGAATGACAGGTTTTTAAAGAGGCAAACAAATCATCCACAAATCTATTCGAGGATGGCTTGTCTGACTAATAGAAACTGCTCAGTGGCGTCCCCTTCAAGTGGCGCCCAGGGCATGTGCCATACCTACCATACCCTAGGTAAACCACTGCTGATAACCATGACAACGTCAACTGATAACGCACTGGACTGATAACGCATGTTTGTTGCCGTAGCTCCTCGATTCTCGTTTAATAACCAGTAGATCGATGAAAACAACATCATTTATCCTTCGTTGAAACAATGGGAGTAGTCGTTAAATTAATTTCAACGGATGACGATCACATAACTTTAACTCTATCTCAACTAAGGTGTAGTTAGATTCCGTCTGAATAATAGGTGGAGTCAAAGTTTTTTCCGCCATCTTGCAGGGGGTGCAAAACCATTCGGGCGAGCGCGCGGACAACGCTATCTATTGTAAAACTTGTGAAGAACTTACTGCTGTTTAAAGAAAACCTCTTCGTTTTTCGCAAAAACACTTATCAGTACTAGTGGGACTTGGCTGTTTTTCAGAGCGAACATTACTTATTGGCGACGGAGTACTGTATATAGTAATCAGCGCGCAGAATTGCTGGAAAATGAACGTCTTCTGCGTTGGATACTCACTGCATTCATAAATTTTCTCCCAATACAGGTCATCAAAAATGCCAGTGAACATTTGGCGCACATAAATTAAATGTCCCAAAAAAATTTTGCAAAAGGCGATCATGAAAAGCAGGAAGAAAGAACATTCGAGAGGTCTTATCTCAATATGAAGACGGATCTGAACTCACAGCCGCACTCCGCATGGTAAAAAACTTTCACACTGATCTCAAATCGACGACGGTAACAGCTGTCTACGAATTAATACTCGGAAACCGCTACAAATACAGATGTAAAATCTATTTCATGATTATTTGGTGCTCTTTTCACGATTGGAAATTGATTTGATGAATTATATTATTACGTTTGATCTTGGAAAGGACGTTTACTACAGTCAGCTTGCCGTTAGCTATGTCATGTGATAGAGTTTCAGCTGACGCACAATGAAGTTTCAGTTGTAACCTGGTTTCGTTTGTAAAGGAACGTTCAGTTTGTTGTTCTTTTCAAATAAAGATTTAAATACGAAACTTTGTTGATTTTACTGTTTGGCATGCTGCATTATTTTGCTGACACATCGGAGCCGGTTAAGAATTTAAGCATTTGCTTGCCCTAAATCAATTTCTTGTCCTTTGGCCACTTATGAAAAGAAAGTTTTTTCGACGAGCGATCTCTTTACATAATACAGAAAGATAACACTTGTCGTTATCATGTGCACTTACTGTCCAAACGCACAACGATCATGTTCAGGCACAGTCAATTCAGTCACTCAGCGGCGGCCATCTAAGGGGCCGTTTATATGGGCTCGGGTAATAGGGTTACCCTCCCCCTCTCGCAACCTTGGCCAACGAATACTTTCACGATGATATTATTTGAACTCTTTCGCAAGCGTTTATATGCAGAGGTCTTCACTTGCCTCGGTTAATAAGGTTACCCTTTTAGTAGGGTCACCCTCTTTACGAGACTGGGTAATCCTTCTGGTCGAGACAAGTTTCGACCATGTGAACTACTTGACGAGGCCATTCGAGTTATGTATGCAGTCAAGTATACGCAAATTAGTTTAGTGTCACGAATGGATTTTGCTTTATGGGAGCCTGTCCAGCATGAACATCCTGCGGAGTTTGCCTCTGCGTGGTTATAGCTATTATTATTTTAGTCATTGAGGAAATAACGACCATGACATTCATTAAGATGGCTAACATTGTCACGGATTTGAGTATGTGATTCACCATCTTTGCACACTAGGGTAAATGCCAACATCATGATTACGGTACTTTTCCCATATAAACAGTAGATAGAATTGTCTCGGGGGGTAGGCTAACCTAGGTAACCCTATCATCCGAGTGGATATAAATTGCCTCTAAATGTGCATGATTCATTACCACGTACTAGTTGTGAATCGTTGAATTCGGGTCTTTTTTTGGTTAAATTGCCAGTTACATAGCTTCTTTATCAATAAGGAATGTTTACTTTGAAATATTTTGTCACAGATACTGTTATCTTTGTTTATTACCAATTTTCAAAGAAATACACTGAAGCAGACATCAAAAAAATGTAATTTTTGATGCGGACGATCTGTCGTGATACGACAACTGTTCGAAAAGATCACTATTTTTGTATGAGTGCTCAGCCTTATTGAGTAGCCAGCTGTCCTGTGGAAAATTACCAAAGAGAGCCGCCTTCGAACCCAAACTAATAAATCTGTTAAACATTTTGTGTGTTGACTTGTGTTGACTCACGGAAGTCAGACCGTGCATGATGAAGATTTGTGGGAGGGTTGGTTACCGGTACAAGAATTAATCTCGGTACTCTCTGTCCCGGGTGTTAAAACCCGGCTTCCAATGTTGTACTGACTTATATGTACTGTACTCTCAAAGTGTTGGTTATTTTCTCTGGATTTCATTGAAGGATTAAAGAAGTCTTGTAATAGTACACTTAATTTCGCGATGTCTTATTCTGAATAGCCACGGCAAATTGGCAATTGCGACAAAAATTCCTTTCGTGAGATGTAGCCGCTTGCATCATCCTCGGGAAACTGACCAACGTAGTGCTACAAGAGAGTATTCCATGTACCAAGTAGAAGTGGGGTAAACGTAGTTAATTGGGTGAACTTGCGTGATAGCGTTGGGAAAATAAAGTGATTAACGAGTGTGGAAAAATGCTTTCAAGCCATTGTGAACCAAAGAACTTTTATTGCTCCATGATGGTCTACCCACTGATCATTAACCTGGCATTGTCCATAGGGGGATTTCTACTAACGATGAAGATTATACCAGCCATGAGGGAAATGTTTATTGCTGCTGGACTAAAAGGAAGAGACATGGGCAAGAAAGAAAAACCTGAAGTGTAAGTCTATCTGGATTTTTTGCTGTTGTAATGTGAACTTATTGCCGTTGTAATGTGAACTTATCGATCAGATAAATTGTTACACTTCATGATGTAAGTACACAACACCAGTGCATGATCTGCTGCAATACACAGGAAATTATTTTTATGAACCGGCATTGTTAATAATGAGACGTTATTAGCACTGAGGGCAACAACTGAATTCAAATATGTGATTGAAAATTAATGGATCAGCTTAAGGAAAACATTGTAATTAGTGTGTGGTGAGCTTGCTGATTAGTGATGTTGAAGACAGCAAAAATCTGGTTGACACATTAAGTTAAAACATGATGACCTCTGCAGTCCTTCCAATGAATATCCTCTGTATATAAACAACATTTGTTTTTGTTGGGGTGATGCTGCAGTCAGACTGCATGCAATCTTTATTTCTGCTGTGTAACATTTCAGAATAATTTAAACTGTGCTGTGTCCTGTTGTTTAAAATTAAAAATGATATAATTTTACATTCCATAGAGAAGCTTATTCACTGGTCAATGATAAATCCAGGCAATATAAATGGACAAGAAATATCTTTGAAACTGCATTAGATATCTAAGCAAATCCCAAGTGCTATGATAAAAGCTAGATGTTACAACATCTACAGCATGATTAATATGTTTTTAGATTCGTGGTAACCACATCTTGAAGGTTGGTTACTCTGACATATTTTTTGTGAAATATTTATACAGTCATCTGTGCATGAACAAGGGGATTGTATGGAATTAGTCTTACTGTTCTTAATAAGTGCACTAAAATGAGTTCTAATTCAAATTCTTTTTGTTCAAAAGTAAACAAGGAATTACTAATCCCACCTACAAACATTAAAAATAGTTCCACTTGCAAAATTATACATCCCCTAAACATAATTTTTGAATAACTAGTAAAATTGTTTGCTGTTGGCCAGAGTAAAATACCATTGTGCACCCTTGCTCCTTAATGGGTTAAGGTGTGTCTTTGTGATCAGATGTTTGGAAGGCATTACTTGAACCTTGATAGTGAATATATTTTTTGAACCTTGTATAATACTGTTGTTTTGATAGTTTTGGGCTTTGTCTTTTGTTAGCCCTGAAGCTGTTGGAGTATTATGTGGAGCTGTGTTCCTGATATGTCTTTTTGTCTTTATACCTATTCCATTCTTAACTGTTTGGTGGAAAAATGGTGGACTTGAATTTCCTCATCATGAGGTATTTCATAACCATGTAATAGCACTACTGGGGCACTAATAATAGTTTTACAGTCTTAACATCAGTTGTCACAAAAAACCAGATAATCCATCATATGCTGAGTTGTCATCTAATTTGATATTGAGTGAAAATGGTAACTAAAGCTGAAGAAGCAGTATACAAGTACACCAAGTCAAATGATCAACATTTTATGTAATTCAAGCCCTTCATCAAACTGTAATCTGTTTCATTTTTACTGATGAAGGATTTTCTCTTACTGTATAACATAGGATTTGGTACAAATATGAGTATAAATAAATTTATGCATATTTACAATGTTTTTCACATTTACAATTTTTTTTCCAAAATATTGCGCCAATGCACTCATTCACAACTACTTTCTTTAGAAAACACATATTGTTTAGGATGAGTTTTAATCAATTCTGAATTAAATCTCTGGCACATTACTGTACTTG
The DNA here is from genome assembly GCA_030142905.1 of Heliopora coerulea. Lineage (NCBI taxonomy): Eukaryota > Metazoa > Cnidaria > Anthozoa > Scleralcyonacea > Helioporidae > Heliopora > Heliopora coerulea. The sequence continues at coordinate 1,377,779 of JASJOG010000017.1, read as the reverse complement.
GAATTTTGATACAAAAATTGAATGAAATGTCAGAGTTCATTATAAAGAGATCTGTATAATGTATGTGTAGAAGGTTGGAAAAAAAGGGTTGCACAAACTTCTTTTTTGCTGAAGTGGTAAGATTACAGTACCAACATTTATGGGAACCTTGTGAGATATCACTCACTGGACATGAAAATCCATGAACAGTGCTCTCAAAATGATTTAAAAGCAGCCCATCACCACAAAGAAGTAGGCTTTTCTTTGCAATCAAATATTGTAAATACTACAGCACAATTTCAATCAAATAGAGCTGAAGTGAAGAGCACATACACTGTACTGCAAGATGAGATATAGAAGGACAGTGTTTCTCCAGAAGATTATGATTGGACCATCAAATTTGTAGTGTAGATAACCCAAGTGAAGCTTTGCTTGTGAGAAAATAAAAGGAATCAATTACAGCTTGAGTGCAGGTAGGGTTGGGGGGTGGATTCATCTGCAGTATGTTCATGTAACTTCTGAGGCTTTTTTAGACATGATTAAAAATGTCTGCATAAGTGTAAATTGTTATTTTTCACTAATGAAATCGCACTGGACATTTTTCTGTGCCCAGGCAGGTTTGAAAAACATTTCTTCAGGATTTCAGTTTGATGAATGTTAGCATACAGTTTTCTATTTCCCACAAAAGCGAGCAGTGACAATAAATAACTTTTGTTAATTTTACATATTTTAAAACTGAGAGATTTTAGTGTTATCGTTCGACGTGCTTTGCTACTGTACGCACTTCTCCACCATGCCATTTTTTGTCCTTTGACTTGCTATTCCTCCCTACTAAACTCTATTATAACTGAAAGTCTGACTGTTAAAAAGCAATACCAAACAAAGGTTGACATGGGGGCCTATTTGGACGTCTGTTTCAATCCTGTAGGCGGTCATTAGCATGAAGTGCAGCTATGAGATTAGTGGGGGATAAAAGTAAAATTCTTTGTGTAAAATCTCTCCTGGGGTTGGATACTCAAATTATCCTCCTCTATTGCAACCTATTCTCTGTCATGCAACCATCTCCAATAACGTTCATATCTTCAGTGAGCACATCCCCAATAGCGTAAGGCAAGGGAGAGTTTTACTTGTTCTGTCAAGGAAATGTCTTGGTTGATTTTTGTACAATTGTATTTTTCGATACATTACAAATATCCCGTGGTTACATTTGTATCAAATCTCTTATGTCACCTCTCTTTCAAATTCCAGAGTGCGCGACTTCTCATTTCTCTACTTCAGATGTGGCTTACCCACCTTTTCTCCATTCTAATCTTCAACGCCTTTGTTCACGGGATCATTTGAGTTTTGTCCCAATTGTTTTTGCCATTTGTGAAATGGTTGAATATATTTGGGAGAAAAATATTAAAAGTTGAATTAGGAACACCGAAATTCTCGTAATTGTAAAGGTTATTGTTGTGTAATTATGATTGGTACTACCCTGGCAAAGCATCACACAAAATGCAGTTGATTCAGTACATTGTATCGTTAGTATTGTTAATCAGCTCATGTCCAAATAGGGAGGTTTTTTTTAGTGAGTTGAATGTGTTTTTCATGTACCCTCTTTCTGCATAATTTGTAGTTTGTCCAGTGGATTGCGGCTTTATTGTCGATTTGTTGTATGATATTTCTTGGATTTGCTGATGATGTCCTAAATCTGAAGTGGCGCCACAAATTACTTCTTCCTACCATGGCTTCACTTCCTATACTCATGGTCTATATTGTGAATTTTGGATCAACTACAATTGTTGTTCCCAAGCCTTTTCGATTCATGTTTGGAGTTACAGTTAACCTTGGTATGGCATGTTATGACTTTTCTTTTAATCACAACTAACCGTAATTTTTTTTACACATGGATGTACAGTGAAGATGTGACCTGAAGATGAGTTTTTTCGACGCACGAATAATTTGTGATCCCAGTAGAATCCACACGACTTCTTGACCAAATAAATTAGGTAGTAGGAAGCATGTTTGAAAAATTTCAAATATAGATTTGGGAGCTTTTTTTCTATTACTGTAGCATGAAACAAACAAGAATGCACGTAGCTGAAATGGAACGTACATCATTATGCGGCAACTTTCTCCCAGGCCGTAGCCAAATGAGGGCATAAGTTATTGTTAGTCAACTTACATCAATTTGCAGCATCTTACATCTTACGTTGAGGCCATGGAGAAACGAGAAAGTAAGTTACTGTAAGTCGATTCGCATCAACTTACAGTAATGTATAATGAGGCTAGGGACAAATGAAAACGCGAGTGACTGTAAGTCAGCTTACTTAGGTACTTTTATGGGTTTTCTGGAATTTGCTCTAAATCTATTTCACTTTTTGTTTCTGGAAACCTTTGCATATATTCGTTTAACCATGCCGTTAAACTCGACCACGCAAGTGCTGGTTAAATTGTGATGATAGGATTTATACAACTTGACCCAACTTATCGTATGTTACAATTCATGGGTAGTGATCGCCGGTGAAGCTTTCCAATGGTCTAGAATAATTTGCCATGACTTGAACCTGATGAAAACATACCATAGGGGACCATTCCTGATCACCGGTGGTCATTGCAACGAAATCGCAGGTGAATAGCAGGAATGGAATAATTTTGCTTGCCCTGACGATCGCTAATGTCGTGGATAAGTTAAAGCAAGCAAAGAAAAAAAAAAAAAAGATACTGATTTTTGCGACGGTCAGCGGTAGTCGCCAACAACCGTAAGTTATCCTTGGCCGAATATGACCGTCGAAAATGTGGACGTCGACAACGTTCACGATTGACACGCGACTAAAGAAAACCACGCTTAATTATGATTAACTGTACCGCAAGAATCTTCACTTGTACTTTCAACGGTAGTCCTTTGCATACAGTGAATGTAGCTTCTTAAAGCATGGCAATTAGGGTTTCACAAGTATTAAAGTTGGCAAAGAGGAAAGGTCTTACCTACCTAATACTCTGAGATGTATTAAACACTCTTCAGGTGTAATTAGAGTTAAGTTTGCAAGGAATCGTGGTGAGATAAATTGTTAGGCCGCAATCATTTCAGTGCGATCAATTAAAATATAAATGTAATTTCTTTAATTGTATGTTGATTAGTGAATGATAAATTTAAAAACTTTTTTCATTATCACCAATAGGTATATTTTATTACCTTTACATGGGAATGCTAGCAGTATTTTGTACCAATGCTATCAACATCTTGGCTGGAATTAATGGTGTGGAAGTTGGCCAATCGTTTGTCATTACATTATCCGTAATGGTCTTCAATCTTATAGAACTACAAGGAGATTGTTGGAGAGCTCATCTTTTCTCTCTTTATCTTCTTGTTCCTTTTATTGGAGTTTCATCAGCGTTGCTTTATTATAATTGGTAAGTTGTAGTTCAGACTGAATTACGTGCTATCCAGAACCACAGATTAAAATACGGTTAAGGGAATTTTAACATGTGTTACGCTACGGTTAGTTTTTCACGCTAATTTCACATTTCACACTGATAAACACGCAGTAAACAGAGACATGAAAACGAGATTGCTTGCTTGAGTTTGGCTGTTTTGCTTTAATCTCGTCATGTTTACATCTGTTTGATAATAAATCCAAGCAGACAAATGGTTCAAACGTATAATAAAGCTTTTGTAAAGAACATAAATTGTCCTAAAAAATTCAAATCCTTAACTCTGGGGTTCGCTTCAGAAAATGTCACGATGTGGAAACAATTTGAAAAATTTTGCTATGATAGTAAGATGTTCTTGGTACTTATATCATCATTTGACCCCGCCCCCCCAATAAAGTGTTTGGCTTAAACTGCGATCCTCAGCAGCTACTTTGATTGATTTTAGGTTCGAGGTAAATTTGTCGATAGCGAAACGGGAGGTAAAAATCGCAAACTCGTTTTCAAATCCTATAAAATTACAAGAACGGAGAAGAAAAACTTAGTTTAGAAATGGTTTATTGGAATGTTGGCATACGTTTGGCACAAAACGCTTTTTGACAAAACCGTTGCAGCAGAAACGCGAATGTACTTTTCTATGAATTCTAAGGTAATGCTTATATACCGTATATACTGGAAAACGCGCCGCTGTGCTAGTAAGGTTTTAACTTTTTTTTTGGCGTGATTTTTAACCAATGTTGGTGTTTATTAAATGTCACTAAAATCGACCTTATTCAATAAAACATAACTGCTTTCTACTTCAAGAAACGATAAGAACAACAAAAGACTTCAAAGAAGCGCCGTGTAGTTGCTGAGCAGTAAGGCGCTTATTTGAAGTCGGCGTGTATTTCAAGGGGGCGCTTGTTTGAAAGAGGGATTTGTTGGAGTAAGTAGAACCTATTCAATTGAGCATCCTTTAATTTGGTTCAGTTTCGTTTTGTTTAATTTAGTTTACAGTAGATTGATGTATAGTTTGCGTAAATCATTGATTCTTTCATCTGCTTAACTGTAGGTATCCTTCTAGTGTCTTTGTTGGTGATACGTACTGTTACTTTGCTGGTATGACGTTTGCAGTAGTTGGTATTTTGGGTCACTTCAGCAAGACTCTTTTACTTTTCTTTATACCACAAGTGATAAACTTTCTCTACTCGTTGCCGCAGCTTTTTCACGTTATTCCTTGTCCAAGACACAGACTTCCAAAGTAAGTGAAAACAAGTATTCGTGATTTTTAAATTTGGGAGAATGAGTAAAAAAAACATTAATTGTCTATTAGCTCGAGGTCTGTGCTGTGGGTTTGATAACAGTGAATTAAAAGAATGGCGAACACAATTCACTCTCGATTACCTTCACTGGCAAAGACATATTGTTAACATCATAGTTGACTCAAAAGTTCGTTTTTTACTACACGACTCTCATTGCGTTGAATACAACCTGTCGAGACATTCCCCTATTTTGTGACTGTATTGTTAACGACCACCATGTCGACGTCGGGAACATATTCCAAACCTTGCAAGGCGAGAAATTAAGGTTCTAGGTACGTCGTACTTTACATCATTGTACAAACCTACGTAGTTGTTTTTGCCTTTTGTCGATTCTGAGTGTGCCTAATTGCTTCTGTGTGGCTAATGCGACAAAGGTTATGTCACCAAATTTGGCTTACAGTAGCACAATTTTGGGCCTACCCTCTGCTAACCGAATGACGAATAAAGAAATTGCGAGACATGCATTTTCCATGGACATACCGAACCAATGTCCAACTCATTTTATTGTAATTCTTTACATACAAAGGAAAATCATAACCGAGTCGTATCACCAGATTTGGCTTACAGTAGCACAATTTTGGGCCTACCCTCTGCTAACCGAATGACGAATAAAAAAATTGCGAGACATGCATTTTCCATGGACATACCGAACCAACGTCGAACTCATTTTATTGTAATTCTTTACATACAAAGGAAAATCATAACCGAGTCGTGTCTTTATATGTGATAGAGGCACACTTTGCTCTATAAATTCTCCTCAAATATTTTCGGCTTAGAAAACAGAAATTTCGAAACTTTGTTCGCGAGTTAGTATATTAAGAAGTTTGTTTTATAAGACATTTAAAAACTCGCTGTACATGCTTTGTCGAATCTAAAACACTCGACTTTCGCCTGGTGTTTTCATGCAAATTTATTACCAGAAATTTATTTTTTCGACGTTTGAACTTTAGCTAATTCAAGGGAGAATATAATTTTTAATATTCTTTGCTTACCTTTTTCTTATGTCGTTTCATCTTTATTGTCACAATTTATTTTGTTTGTTCATAAGAACAAGAGAATCTCGAAATCTGATGAATGTCCGAGTTTTCGACTTTTACCGTCTGTAGAACCATTCGCCCAGAAAGTTTTCTCCTCAAAACATTGTGGTGCAGCTGGTAGTCAGAATGTGCCAGTAGATTAATATAGGTGGAAAAAGGAGCTGGTATCTTTGCTCTCAAATTAAAATCACTTTCTTAGCTATTTTCTCTGATGTATTCATTTCGGCATGTATTCTTCCATGTTGCTCATAATATTGAGAACATCTGATATCAGAGTCTTCAATGTTTTCGAAAAACTGCTATTATGAATCGTGTCTCAATACTGGATAGGCACTGAATATTTCTCTCACGTGCTTGTGTAGCATTAAGGGTTTACATTGAAGAAAGCTGGATGATCACGATTGTGAAATATCATTAATAGCTTTTCCCCCTCTAGGTTAAACCCTGAAACTGGTTTACATTCTACAAGTTTTTCTACTTTTAAAGAATCAGATTTGAATTCTCTTGGAAGATTTATTTTAAGGATTATGGAGACCTTTCGCCTTGTCGATGTTAAACGCAATATTGGAGAAGACAAGATGTACACTGAAGTAACCAACCTTACTTTGATCAACTTGGTTCTCAGATTGGTTGGACCCACTAACGAGAAGATACTTACAACGTATATTCTTGGTATACAGGTATTTTCTGCAATTTTCTTGTTTCGTTACCAGAGAACTTTATTTTTTTTCCCTGTCCGGAATCCTAGCAAATCACACTTTCTGACTGGCTGACGAGCATTCCATATGAGAAGACTACGTAGGCTGAATAACACACTCAAAAAAACTGTAATTGAAACGAAATAAGTCTTTTCAGGAAAAGTAAATAAATAAGCTATTTATACGTCTGGTAAACAACGATTTTCATCGACAAGGTTTTGAGAAGACAATTATTCTTTACAAGAATAGATTTGACCTATTTTGTCCTACGAATGAAATTTTACGCAAAATTTTGTTGCCTCAACCTGTTGCATAACTGTAAAATCATATTACCCGTCAGGATTTTTGGCGCTACAAACGTTCCGTTGATAATAATTTGCTAATCGTCCGAGATAAGTTTGTGTAGCTTTCGTCGTAAAGGAAATGTCTAAGTCATTGGCTTCTTAGTCCTAAACCGCATCAGCACCCATGTATAAGCTTTGATCGGCTTCTGAGTCCGTGCAGATCAATTTCTAAAACAACCGTTCCCTGCCATTTGTGTACCATATGTATTGATCTGTTACTCTTCCTCTCACTGTTTCCTGTCCTCACACCTTCCTCCATCCTCCAGTAGCTTTTTATCCTATACCATGTCAATATATTTAATATTATAACTTGCTCCCTGTATTCTTACTTTGATAATGTTACACGTTTGTACCGAAACATCAGCAAATTACTCTTAAATCTATCCTGGAGACTTTAACGACCAAGACAGGTGTCTAACTCTTCCGTGGTACGTTCCTGGTATCCAAGGCTTGGTTCCGTGAAATTCTTTCGCGCCGCGTTTATGCTTAGCACCTATGGAAGAGGAAGTTTGAGAAGTAAACGTCCCAGTGTTGAAATCATTGAGATCAGACATAGTATGAAGCTACTCTGGCTTAAAAGATTATGAACGCCACTTAAAAAGCTACTGTTCATTACCCAATTTCGTTGGGAACCTGTTCGTTTCATTGAGGTAATATATTAACTTGAGGGGCATTGTAGCTAAATATCACTTAACCGTAGCCGACAAACTGAATTCTGCCATATTGGATAAATTGAAGTCAAATCAAACAAAGCCCGGATGAAAAGTTCAAGGTCATGGTCAAAGGCTTCTTCACTTTTGTCTTTTGTTTTTATTTTGGGTTTTTTTTTAAAACATAAGTAAAACCATTAAGGTAAAAATAACCGACTAATAACTAGAGAAACAGCTTTTCTGCTATACAGCTAGCGAAAACAAACACGAAACAATTCATTAAACATCAGTTGTTTGACATCGAGGTTCTCGAACAGATAGAAAACGGGCTGGAGAAGAACGATTTCTCTCCCAATTTACTCAAAATGGTGGCGTTCAATTTGACCCAAATTTTTGGTCCCTATGCCCCTCTAGTTAATATATGACCTCTATGGTTTGAATTGTCCCGTATAATATCCCTGTTGCGGACACATTTCATACGTGAAAGTCGTTGCGTTTGTTGTTGAGTTGCTGAGATAATTAAACCAAACATACCTCTCTCAGCTTTTCTCTTATTTTGTACGGCTGGGTCCTACAGCAGTCGCTGCACCAGATACAGAAACATTCACAGTTACATATACGTCCTTCATTTTTCGTGATGAAAATTTACGTCACCACAAAGTACACATTCCTTGTGTAGTCAATGCTTTTCTTACTTTTTTTTTTCTTGTGTGCCTGAAGTCACCTCATTAAAAATAGACACATTTCAGCTCGTCGATTTCCATATGGCAAGTCATTGTTCATTAGTAATACGTCTGCATAGTTTTGACGTTACTTAGAAAAATTCTGAAAAATTGTCTTCTTTTTGTCTTCCCGTTTTTTTATAGTTTATAGTGAGAATATTTCTTATCTAAATCTGTTGCAGGAGTCACAGTTACGTCCAATCTTCACACTGTTACAATTGTTTTTCTTGCAGGTTATTGGAAGTTGTATCGCATTTCTTATTCGTTATCAATTGGCCAAGTTTTTCTATGATGTGTAGACAAAGGTGGAACTGAAATATCCAAAAACACCCTATTTACAGGGGCGTGTGGTGACTCTACGGCCAAGGCTAGCCCAAAACGTACTTGCTTTTTTCAGAAAACCTATTGCGCGGCTGTGCAGCCTATCAGCACGTTTTATTTTCCGTACAAACTGCAAAATGATTTCATAATCCATATAACGTTTTCACATACCAGCCATATAACAACTGTTTTTATATTGATGGCTGGTGGCTTGCTTTAAGCAGCTTCCGGTACTAAAGCCCTGGCCAAACGAATGCAGCATCATTCAACATTGTTGAATTCAACTTTGTTGGATTGTGTTGTACTGCGTGGCCAAACGAATGCAACATGTTGTACGGCGCGGATCCGAATTGTGGAGATTAAAAATCTGGGACGAATAATGATCTCGAATTTTAGGCCAACCTACCCGTTCCCCTTGCTTAGAGATGATTTGCAACGCATGCGCGAGTGCAAAGATGTTGAACGATGTTGCATCAAATGTTTGATGGAAATCATACTTCGTTTAACATCATACAACATCATGCAACATGATACAACATAGTAGCCAAACGAGTTCAACATGTTGCATTCAATGATGATGAACGATGTTGGATTGCGATGTTGCATTCGTTTGGCCAGGGCTTAATATTGGCAAGTGGTTGAACGAAGAACATTTTGAAACAGATTTGGCCAAGCAAACCATTAGTGAAAGAAACTTATCGAAGGTAAACTTTATGAGCACCTTAATAGTTAAAATAGGTGAAAGTCATTATCATCAAGGTAACCATAGCGTCAGAATAGCCCCACCTCATTTTCTATAGCACTCGACAGTTTCTACAATTGATCAGTTTTGTTGGACGAACTACATGGCCACAACGTACCTCCATTCTCGTATTTCTAACGTGTACCTTGTCACTAAGCACCTCAGTAAAAAGCTGTCGATCATTTATAAATTAGGCACACTTTCAGTAATTTTTTACAAATTTGAGAATAAATGTCATTAGAAAATAGAATGGAGAATCTTGCTAGTTATTCGATTTAATATCGAATTAAAGACATTGTCTCAGCATAATTAATTAACACACCTTCAGTCCCTTCGGGGCTGTATCAAAGTGCCAATGGTATGGGGCAAAAAAAGCTCTAATTCTAAATGGGTATTCCACAATTTTTTTTCTGAATATAGCCAGATTATTTTACTCGTCAAAGGGAGACCCTGGACAGGAAAGAGTTAAAACTGTTTTGTTAAACAGTTTTGAAATTTTGCATTTTTCATATAAAGTTTTTCATAAAAAGTAATATTACTTTTTCAAATGTTTGCGAAGCAGTGTTTAAATGTTAACTGTTTAAATGTTGATCCATTCCTGCGTATCAGACATCCAAACGACAGCTGAATGCTCCAAATACGTTTGGCCAAATACAGTATAATTAAATACGTTTTAAGCGGATACAACGCAACTTTAATGATCCATTGTAGGTCGTTACCGGAGTTCATTTTAGTTCAGTTGCGATTTATCTATTTAAACCTGATTTCCACAAGGCGGGATTTTCCGTGGAGACAAAATTTTTTCTTTGTTTTTTTCTAATTAGTTTTCTAACTAAACAGAGACAATTTCGTCCGCCCGGAAAATTCCACCCAGTGGAAGTTAAGCTTTAGTAAAACAGCGAATGTGTTTTCGGGACCTTCGTTAGGATTTCGTCATGTATTAAGACAAAGTTGAAATGAATCAGAATCGCGCGGACTTAGCGATTTCAACTTAGATGATTTCGTTACATTAGTTTGGTGTTTGGATTTATCTGAGAATCCGGCAGATTTAAGTTGTATCAGGATTGTATAGCACGCAAGAGGTAACGCGTGCTCAATTGCGATGTTTGATCACGCTATCAATAGTGGCGCAAGAGACTGGTATTCTTACACAAGTCAGTAGTTGTGAGATTCGTTACCGTTAATTTTTAAAGCTTACGACGAGAATCTTCGAACACAGTGATTTCGTTAAAGAAATGAAAAGTTCAGCACGGAAAGGTAAGTTTTACCAGCTGATACTTTACATAATGCTTACGAACCATGTTCAAACTTCGTAATACTTTTAGAAACAATGTGGTTGATTGGAGTGTTTGTTCTCGAGTGCATGTTTAGCAAATATTCAAATGCAAGCAGTAAGAACAATAACCATTCGAAGGATGAAAAAGGAGCTCGGAAGAAGAAGTTCTTTGTTCGATCATTGTTCTCGTTTGTTCATGATTACAATGATTGAACAGATCCACTGGGAGTTGGGAGTAACAAAGCTATCAGTCCACACAAACTTTTATGTTCAAGCAATTCACTGTATCACTTAAATACCATCCCCATGCGCCCAAGCCTGCTTTTCCATAGGTCTTAATTTTATTGCCGTGACACTGACACCTAGTTTATAAGCTATGTAGTCCGGAGCCGTGCTGGCATAATTTCAATCAGCTTGGCTCAATGCAATTTGGGTTTGCAAAATCGTGCTGTTCTGTATTGCTTTCTGCTTGCAATCTCGACAAAATTACACTAATACGCCAAGTCTGTTCCACAAGAAGCAGGGAAGTGCACGAATTGACACGGACCAATATATAGAAAACCTTGGCTTGATATTGCACTAGAATAAGTACACCTCACGCTCGGTCAAATTCTTTCCCGTTCAAATCAGTCTTATTACCAATCCTCCTCATACCAGCATTCTTTCCCACCATCAAACCTCTGGCCATCCCGTTTCTCTTGATGATTTCAAAATCATTTCTTCTGGTTCCTTTGAATCCCAACTTTTACTGCACGAAAACCTACTTATTAGTAAATTGAAACCTTTACTTAATGCCAATGTTGGCTCAGTACCTCTGTATTTATTTTAATGTCCTTCGTGATACACTGTTACACTTGGTCAGAGTACGGACACATCTCCTGTATTATTGTATCTTACCTCTACTCTAATTGGTTAAGTAATTAGTATCCTGTTTGTCATTATATTTTACGATTCAATCTCACCGTATAAATATTCTCTGAACATGTTGCGCGTTTGACAACGAAACGCCAGACTGTATTAAATCTTCTTAACTTTATACTTGTCGTTATGACTGTTCTAAGAATATTATGATGGGCATTAGTATTCCTTTTACGATTGCAATTTCCGCCTGGTGAATCAATTGCCGACAGTCTTATTACTGTACTATGGCTAACTTCGGCGATTTTACTCATGGGCAGACATTCTACCGGGAAAAGATTAAGTAGTAAATGCAAATGACGTAGGATAAACAGCGCTTCAGCGTTTGTTTCATTACGCATCTTTCGGTGTTAATAACTGGGGATTTTCAAGTTATTTTTCTGCTGCTTTAACGTTTCCCGTTTTCCTTATTTTGTGAATTTTAATTTGTTGGTGTTAGTTGAATGACGTCATAAAGTACTTAATTCCCATGTTTCGCTTACCTAACTACCTCTGAAACAACATGAGAAATTGGCAAACTGAAGAATAATGTACTCGGTGCGATTGTGGCATACCATCTTTCGTCTTCGCCTATGCAATGTTATCTTAAGACCCTAAGATCAACTCGACAACCAAGCAATATATTTTCAAGACTAGTGAGTTGATCGTATTCATCGGAACCAACAATCATATTGGACAATCTTATCGTATAAATTGGGTCAATTAAGGACGCCCTTCTTTCACATTTCAAAAGAGTTTGTAATTAAGATCCAAATTAGGATGACGACATTTTCCACAGTAGTGGCCCTTAAATGGCCCAAGCAAATCACGTACGTAGAGGTTTAGATCTTTGATTTTCCGCTTTCTGGTGGTACCGCCATCTTGTTAGAGGCAGTGGCGTAGCCAGACCCGGGCCTACCCGGGCCCAGGCCCGGGCGTCAGCTACGAACATGGACGTTTCCTAAAACGTATTTGGCATATTCAACTGAAAAATAGACGACAAATTCTGAATAATTTGATATCAGCCCTTTAAGTTTGGTCCACGAATGGAATTTCTTTGCGCAACTTTTTCTCCCACGCTAAAAATTCACGCAATTTGTTCTCACCAAAGAGATATCTCGTGGTTTTAAAAGTAATTTGGAGGATCTGTACGATTGAAGCCTTCGAATCCAGCTCGGTGCCGCAGCCTAAAAAACGGGAATAGCGCCCTCATAATGCAAGAAATAGCCTTTCAGGACTCAAGAATTCAAACATTTTCCGGGGGAGCATGCCCCCAGATCTCCCTAATTAGAATGCTTCCCAAAACTATTGGGGCGAGCGAGCGCTTCATCAATGGTTCCCTTATATTTTCCTCATGTTTACATCTGTGCGACCTCCTAAACATCGATTATTTTTTTCTCAAACTTTAGTCGAATACTAGGGACGATCAATGATTATTAAATAATCATTGATTGTCTGTATGTACGACTTGTTATTGCCAGTGGAGTAGCTAAGATAAAAATCTTGTAGGAGCCAGGGAGAGTCAGGATGTACGACTAAAATTCGTCAAATTTTCCACTTATAAGGTTTAAGAAAATAAAATTACTTGGAAAGAAGAAACAAGAAAATAAAATTACTTGAATGAATGATAGATGAACGATCGTCAAGCTCTTATCTCAGGAAAACGACTTCTGTGTCTCAGACAGGGATCAAACTCGCAACCTTCTAATGACTGGAGTTTAAGTAGCTCAATGGTTAGAGCGTCTCATCAATCATCAGCAAGTTGCGGGTTCGATCCCCGTCTGGAGCTCAGAAATCGTTTTATTGAGGTCAGAGCTTGACGATTGTTCATCTATCATTCATTCAAGATATCTCCAAGCTCCCACATTTGTAACATATATATCACAAAAATAAAATTACATATAACCCAAAGTGACGACGTCTGCGAATTTGTAGTATTAAAGTTTTTACAGTAAAGTCTTGTCGTTCTTGATTCGACTGGTAGTCAGGTTAACTGAGCTAACTGGATCTTTGAAAAATGCATCAAATCGTGATAAAAAAAGATTCGTCCTTTGATTCAACTATGTACCTTTTTTGACCGTCAATGTTGTCTATAAATTCTTGCTAGGAAGAAGCTTTGATTCATCACATCCAGCTCAGTCCAATGCACCGCCTACGGCAAGCAAAAAGGAAATAGGTAAGGTAATATGGAAATATGGAAATAAGTAATGTGCAACAATTACCTAAGGTCTGATAACAGGTTTAGTAGCATCAGAATATTGTGTTCAAACTTATGCCGTTGTGTCTGAAACTTTATTTTCTGTATAAGATGAGGTCAGTATTGTAATCGAGTCAATTGAAGTCGAGTCTCGTGAGCCGTGTAGAGTCTCTGGGGATCGTGTCTCGAGTCGAGTCGAAACTTCAGGGGGTCGAGTAACGAGTCGAATCACAAGTCGAGTCAAGCCTCATGAAGTAGAGACTTGAATCCGTTTGAGTCCCGTTTTCTTAGCCGAGTCGAGTCACAGCCAAGTAATTCGTTTAGATAGAGTCGGGTAGATTTGACTCAACGTTCAGAATCGTGTCAGTTCAAGTGCTTTTTTTAATCCTTTCAGGTCCATACCCGACTTTGGTCTTTTACTCTGGCTAACGCCAGACGATTTTACTCGTCAAGAGGAGACCTCTAGGACAGGAAAGGGTTAAGCAGGCGAACTGTGTAGAGTCATAACTCTGCGTGACAAAACAACTCTCGTGATCTTTTCTTCAACAACTATCATAAATTATAATCATAAATTCAGTTACTCGGAAGACGCGTAAAGTCAAAATTAAAAGTCGAGTCGAGCCTTGCTGTAGTATTGACTCGAGTCGAGATAAGCTGAATGTTCCATATTAGTACGACTATCGTAAGACTTGAGTCAGGTATTGACTGGAGACATTACAACACCTGGCAAGGTTATCTACTTAAATTTGCATTTAGGATTCCTGTTTATAGAACCATTAGCGGGGCCGTTGCGAAGAAGACCGACGAAGGGGGTGTCAAGCAAAGATGTATCTGATTTTCCAAATCATTTGTTATTTGCCTGAAAATTTTTCCTATTTATTAGGAGCACAAGTAGAGGGGGTTTGGGGGTCGCCATCCTTGTCCTTTTTGTGGGGGGTGTTAGGTGTGCCATGTTAGCAGCAGCTTTTTTGCTCTTATTCACCAAAACTACGTAGATCTACGGCACTCGAAATTATCAAAATTGTCTCAATGGTGCTCTGGTACCTTTCTTGGGCCTCCCGCCCTTCGAAATTCTCGGTTTCACCCTACAGGATCACAAAGTTGTTTTTTTTGTGTCTGAAACTGGAAACTGCTGTGGAACGATCTTCCAAAGGCATTCTCGGATTCCAACCACGGGAAGGTCTTTTGCCTTTTGAAACACTTAATGACTTCTCCTTCCGTTCACATTTAATGCAAATCAGCTGTTTTGTAGTATACCTGAATGTTAGTTTAAATCAGCCAGTAATTTACCTGAATTTCATCACCAGTAATTGTTGGGGTGGTGGTGTTACACCCTCTACATCCAACGCTGGCAACGGCGCAGGCCATGGCGGTTTGCATGTGTGGTAAACACTTTCGTTTTCTGGCCCTAAGCAACGGTCCCGAACTGCGGATCAGGAACTCAAAAATCCTCCTAGTGTAGCATAAGAGAAAGACTGCTTATAGAAGTCAAACTTAAATTGTTTTACGAATATTCATTTGGAAGCAGGATTTCATCTTTCTAGCTTTGAATTTTTTAGTTTCACAACAAATGTTTTATAACAGAATGCACCGGCGAACACACACAATTTTAGGATGCTAAACATCTCCTCTCGACAGGAAAATCCTCTGACATCAGCCAAAATAAAATAATTGAAGACTAACGCTGCCGTGAAAGATTTAATCCTTTCCGGTCCGAGACGTCTCCCCTTGAAAAAGTAAAATCGTCTGGCGTTAGCCAGAATAAATTTAAAAAGCTGGGCACGGACCGGGGAGAACTAATTGAGCTAATTCTAATCCTTTAATTTCCGGCAGAACAATCCTTTCTAATGTCTAAACAATTATATAATAATGGTAAAGAATCTTTCTATGATAACGCCATAACCATGCTAAAATCACTCTATGATAATACAACAAATTTTGAAAACGATATAATCAATTATGATACAAAAACTGTCGTAAATAAGATGAAAGAAAAATATGTCAAATTTTGGCGACATAAAATAATTAACTCCTCTAAATTATCCTTCTTTTCTACATTTAAAAAAAAGTACAGAATGGAAGAATACCTGTCTCTTATTGAAAATACGGCAATAAGGAAGACATTTTCACAATATAGAGTAAGCAACCATAAGTTGCAAATTGAGCAAGGACGATATGAAAACACTCCTCGTAAACAACGTATCTGCAAACTTTGTCACTTTGGCGATGTGGAAAACGAGCTGCATTTCGCCTTAACCTGCCAGAGATACGAATATTTAAGAAACAAATCTAACAACATACTTAAACGCATTTTCTATCTCAATACCTCGCTGGAAGGTAAACAAAAACTATTTGAACATGCAATGTCTTCAGACGATCCAGTTCTACTTAACTTACTATCCAAGTATATATTTCTTTGCTTTACCAAAAGGGAAGATAGTCTCAAATCCATGAAAGTCAAGGAATAGTGAAGAGGTTCAGAAACCTAACCTGTAAATATCTTTTATACCCTATTTCAATTTTGTACTTTTCTATTTACTTAATCTACGTACTTATCTTATTTTCTTATATTTTATAGTGAATCTTAAAATAACAAAACAATACAAAAAAAACCTCTCTATATCATATACTACAAACTATATATTCTAGCAATACCTGTAAATAGGTCATGCATTTGAATAATAATAATAATAATAATAATAATAATAATAATAATAATAACCAGAGTAAAATAACAGAGTACTTATACCACAGGGAAAGAGTCAATTTTTCGTGAAACATTTGCTGCGTCAAATATCGTCTCATGTAACATTACTTTTATTCCACATGAAAGAAAGTCTCAATATTTTCCACTGACTTTTTTCCCAAAGATATTCCTCTTGTGAATTTTGCCTGTCTATTTCGAAAACATATAAGTTTTCGTGGTTTCTATGTCCAAGATACGGAATATCTCTGGAACGAGATGAATCACTTAGAAATCAAAACCTTTATTTAGTAGTCGAGAGTCTGTGTAAGTATGAGTGTTTCACCAGAGCACTACTATACTTTAAATTATTTTTAAATATGGTCAAAATTAGATAGACAACATTTCGACCAACGGTCCTCATACAAATGCAGTCTTCCCGTGATTCATCGTTAGACGAGGGAAACCTGTTGTGGCTGTAACTCCGCCTCCTGGGTTAGCTGCCCGCGTAACCCCTGTTCTTCGAACTCCATTACAACTAATACTTTGGTTAACATTTCTCTACAGATGAGAGACGGCTGAGGAAATTAAAAGTATACTTGCGAAGTGTCACATACAATGGCTGCGAAGGTCTCTCCTTTCCGTCGTTGACTGATCTATACCAAGACTCTATCTTACCCAATGAGTTTCCGTGTGACACCATGAACCAATCTCATCGTTACATCTGTGCACCAACTTCCTTTTTAATCGCCTGTTGTTTTAACCGACGATTTCCCGTCACAGGAAGAAGGCGTACCGGGTATTGTACAGTGTAATTCTTGCTTTAGATAGACCAGTGAAGCTTACTTTTTATCATTCTAAAGCACTCAAATATTGGCAAGAGTAAGTCTAAGGAAACAAGACTCCTGCAGTCAACAAGGGAGGGTTCTCCACAAAGGAACGCAGATGAAGAAGTCGTTAGTGATCACGTTTCCCCCACAAATATCCAAAAGTTGGTTCAATACATAATGCCAGTGTGTTGGGATTGAAAAACTTGTTCACCGTGCACTTTTTAAAGTTTGCGTTTTTTCTTTCACATCTTCCCCTAACAGAATGTTCCTAAACCACGGCTCTTCAAGAATTAAAACAAATTGTATATACACCATACTCAGCACGCAATTGTTATTAACACGCCCCTAAAGTCAGTTGCAGCATCTTAACATGCCGTGCTGTTTAAAGCCTTGGCCAAACACTTTAAGGCCCTGGCAAACATATTCAACATTTAGTTACCAGCGATTTACCGGGCGGAAAGCGAAGTCGTAATATAAAAATAAGAGCCCAGCTCAAAATTCTCACAGAAAGAAACATTGGTTAAAAATATATTTTACTGACGTTTCTTCGCTAGACACGCGACATCTTCAGAGTAGAAATGAATAATGACAGTTAGCATATTAAATTATATTTACATAGTGTAGGATGACACGAAGCCAATGAGAAAAGAGGAAGGTGTGAGAAAAGGAAATAGCGATGAGAAAAGAGGTATAAATCAAAATAAGACAAGGGGAACAGAGCGGATGGTTTCATTGAGTTCAGGTTTAAATTTAGAAATGAGAAGGCTTTCCCTAACTAATAATTCCGAAGCGGTAGTGCAATAGGACATAATGGAAAAGTCGTCAAAGGAAATGGGGTGGCAAGTTGTTCTGGTGTGAGCTTGGATGGCAGAAAGAGAAGAACATGTCAGTTTCTTTCCACTCAAAGGTGAAATCCCCAAGTGTTCAGAGATTCGCGTGTGTAAATGGCGGCAAGTTTGGCCAAAATACAGTGCTCCGCAGCACTGACACTTATATTTATAGACTACATGCGATCTCATCAACTTGGGGATGACGTCTTTAAACTGAAAAAAATCTGACAGACGCTTGCCTGGCTTAAAGACAATGCGAAGGTCGATGTCAGGAAAACAAGAAGATAGAAGTTTGACTAGCTGTGTACGGATCCGTAGTGAGTGTGTACCGGTAAAAGGAGGACAGAAGTAAATGACTCGTTTATTAATGTTATCTAAAGGTGAAGAGACAGGAACGGAAAAGGTTTTATCCAGAAAAACGCTAAGGCAATGTTCAAACAATGCTGAGGGGTAACCGTTGCCAAGTAAAAGATTTTTAAGTTTCAATACTTCCAAATGAAAAACCTGATAGGACGAGCATATCTTAAAATACCTATCTAGTAAACAATAAATAAGATTGCGTTTAAATGAAAAGGGGATGAAACTATCAAAATTAGTGAAGAGGCCGGTAAAAGTGGGTTTGCGGTAAACCGAAGTTAAGATGCCATTATTACGTTCAATGGAGACATCAAGGAAAGGAAGTGATCCCTTGGTTTCTAATTCACAACTAAAATTAATATTTTTATGTTTGCGGTTAAGATAATCTAAGATTATCTTAACCGCAACAGATTATCTTAACCGCAATTAGATTATCTTAACCGCAATTAGATTATCTTAACCGCAATTAGATTATCTTAACCGCAAACATAAAAATATTAATTTTAGTTGTGAATTAGAAACCAAGGGATCACTCCCTTTCCTTGATGTCTCCATTGAACGTAATAATGGCATCTTAACTTCGGTTTACCGCAAACCCACTTTTACCGGCCTCTTCACTAATTTTGATAGTTTCATCCCCTTTTCATTTAAACGCAATCTTATTTATTGTTTACTAGATAGGTATTTTAAGATATGCTCGTCCTATCAGGTTTTTCATTTGGAAGTATTGAAACTTAAAAATCTTTTACTTGGCAACGGTTACCCCTCAGCATTGTTTGAACATTGCCTTAGCGTTTTTCTGGATAAAACCTTTTCCGTTCCTGTCTCTTCACCTTTAGATAACATTAATAAACGAGTCATTTACTTCTGTCCTCCTTTTACCGGTACACACTCACTACGGATCCGTACACAGCTAGTCAAACTTCTATCTTCTTGTTTTCCTGACATCGACCTTCGCATTGTCTTTAAGCCAGGCAAGCGTCTGTCAGATTTTTTTCAGTTTAAAGACGTCATCCCCAAGTTGATGAGATCGCATGTAGTCTATAAATATAAGTGTCAGTGCTGCGGAGCACTGTATTTTGACCAAACTTGCCGCCATTTACACACGCGAATCTCTGAACACTTGGGGATTTCACCTTTGAGTGGAAAGAAACTGACATGTTCTTCTCTTTCTGCCATCCAAGCTCACACCAGAACAACTTGCCACCCCATTTCCTTTGACGACTTTTCCATTATGTCCTATTGCACTACCGCTTCGGAATTATTAGTTAGGGAAAGCCTTCTCATTTCTAAATTTAAACCTGAACTCAATGAAACCATCCGCTCTGTTCCCCTTGTCTTATTTTGATTTATACCTCTTTTCTCATCGCTATTTCCTTTTCTCACACCTTCCTCTTTTCTCATTGGCTTTGTGTCATCCTATACTATGTAAATATAATTTAATATGCTAACTGTCATTATTCATTTCTACTCTGAAGATGTCGCGCGTCTAGCGACGAAACGTCAGTAAAATATATTTTTAACCAATGACTCTTTCTGTGAGAATTTTGAGCTGGGCTCTTATTTTTATATTACGAATATTCAACATTTGCTTCAATATTCGTTCGATTTTGTTGAAGTATGTTGAATGATTGCGTTGGGGTCTATTCAACTTCTCTTCAACAAATGTTGAGAAAAGCATGCCTTGTTGTTTATGATAACCATGACTACAACGCATGTGCACGTTCAATTTTGTTAAACAGTCTGTCGAATGATACGGCAAACTAGTCCGACATACCGAAAACGACTGAAATGTTGAAGAAATGTTTTGAACACGCTCAAACTCCATTCAACAAGTTTCAACACTGCTCAACATTGTTGAAAACCCATGGCAAACACATTCAGCATCGAATTTCAACAAAATTGAATGAATGTTGAAGCAAATGTTGAAGACGTTTGCCAGGGCCTTTAAACATTTTGTTCAACACCTCTCAACATTGTTGAATAATGTCGAACGATGTTGAAGTTAGGGATGGCCAAACGGATTCAACATATTCCACCGTCAGACAAGATCAATGTAAATGTTGAATACATGTTGAACAAAAATTGGAACATGTCCAACTTTCTTTCAATATCGTTCATCATCATTCAACGTTTAACATCGTTCAACATGGGTGGCCAAACGCGTTCAACATGTTGCATGAAAATTTGTTGAACGATGTTGAATAAAATGTTCAAAGCGTTTGGCCAGGGCTTAACATGCTATGGTTAAACCAGCAGCGCAACCACAGACGGGGGCTGGGGGAGGCCAGGCCCCCTAACAATGTTGAGCCACGCCAAATTGCGGTGTAATGTAATCACCAAACGCTATCAAATTGAACATTTCCACAGTTGCAGGTGTACTAGATGACACATTTGTGTTTGCAATTGATATGCATTCCTACAAATTATATCATGTACTAGATCTTGGTCCCCCCAAAATTTACTGAGTCCCCATGAAGGCCATCTCCATGTAGAAATGTTCTAATTACACCACCCTCGCAAAACATAAGCAAAGGTCGCACGATCATGAAGATTGAACACACAGAGAGTTTGGACCCACACTGAAGTTAAACACTCAGAGGCTTAACGAAGGTTTTCATTTATGATAACGTGTCCGCCGTCACTGCCGATGCATCTTCCCGGACTTCTAGAATCATCTTTGATGCCTAAATTCCCGGGCTCCCATCCGGCCAAATATGTTGGACATTCTGGCTTTGCTATTTTCTACTTCATCCATTTTCGACATTCGCCAGCTCAAAGTTTGACCCATAGAAAAGATTTTAGAGTCTAAGTTAAATTTCGTACCACATTTTCACCAGTTTGATTTAAAAATTCTGCAAATTCATATTGTTGGTCAAGTGCGTCGGATAATATAACTGTCTTCAACTTTAATCATTCAGAACTGCCCGTTTGAATTTCGACCCGAAATCGACCTTCATTTGGAAATCAGCCAGACACGTTACATGGGTCAAACACATCGAGAATGTGACTCTCTTGTCCGTTTCCGACCTCTCCCTGTTCACATTTGAACACACATCCACGTCATTTGAAATCTGCATTCATTTTCGTACCAGAAAAGGCTTGGATACGTTTATTATCACGTTTGAGTGCGTGAAAACGACATTTATCTTGGAGTTGAAGTATTAAAATAAATGAAAACCGCCCTTGGTTTTCATTATAAATATTTAATTTTAGCTCTGCGTTTTTACTGATAATTGTAGTTTTTAGAAAATTAGAAGTTTCTCCTCATTAACATGCATAAGCGAACATCAAAACGGCACTGTTTTATGCGACAGCGCCATTCCCTTCCTGAACGTCGAACGATAAACTTAAGCATTGAACAACTTATTTTATACAAGGGCTGGTACCCACCATGAACAATACTAACATCTCAAAAAGAATTTTAAATATCAATTAAATTTCGTTGGTCATCCTGGTATTACAAACTAATACCTTGACATGTAGGGAAATGGGTGATTAAATGTCCCCGAAAGGAGCCGGGGGCATTTAATCACTAATTTCTCTCATGTCATGGTATTACTTAAAAGAATACCATAACTAGCCATACATCTAACATAGAAACTTCATCTATATCATTATCAATATATAGTGGCTTCCGCTTAGGTCGCACATACATGTCGAACTTGCACTTTGGCTCTCCATCTGAGTCTTGGTAGCTCAATGGTTACAGTGTCTCACCGGTCATCGGAAAGTTGCGGCTTCGATCCCCGCCTGGGGCTCAGAAATCGTTTTTTCTGAGGGTACGGCTTGACGATCGTCCATCTATCATCTCAACTGATTATCAGAAATTGTGCTTACCCATTTACCTTAGTGAAATTTCTGTTCAGGAATTTGCATACCAGGACTTCAGCGAAACGAGATCGCGTGAAGAATGGCAGGGGAACTGCAGTAGGGACAACGGCAACCAGTTCGCATTTGGGAAGACCGAACGTTATTTTCACCAACAAACACCCTTCTAGCGAGACAACAAATAAAGAACATAACAACAAAGGCTTAACGACGAAACGATTCTTGGTTAACGACCATCAGAGGATTTTAACCTTTGACAACGTAAATACAGAAACAACCAACCAGGAGCAGACGAGAACGTCTTCTGTGAAAGGAATTGAGAAATCAGCTGGGAAAGCTGACAAGTACACTGAAAGTACTGCCTACAAAGAAATCAAGGCCGATGGCAGCAAATTAAAAACGTGCGAAAGTCTCACAGAAATCTCAACTGTCCAACTAAACCAAACTGGTCTTGGACAGACGGAATTGGAACCAAGTGACAATGTTGCTAAATCAGACATCTCCAAACATTTGAAACAAACAACATCTGCTTCAAAGCAAGATCTTATAGTGGACAGGATTGAAGAGAGGGATAACGGTGTTCAATCAGAGTCGTCTGAAAAAACTGGGGGGATTTTTATCGCTAAATCAAAACACACTGATGTCGAGGATACGTTTCAAAGATCGGTTGTTTGTCACGGGCTAAATACGACTGTAAATTTGCAAAGTTGTGTGAACTTAACTGAAAAAGAGCTATCCGTGACAGAAAAGAATAATAAGGAATGGCAAGCAGCTGAGGAAAGGAAGGAATGTCTTGAACTGACGAGTGAGGAAAATGAAAACAAGCCAAAACATAGTTGTTCTCAGAAGCTTGTTTGTTCACAGGAAGACTTACTTTCGTTGGCGAAAAAAGACGTGATACCACGGCAACGTAAGATGTCAGCGAGTGGAAACAGTAATGGCTCTGCGGAACACACCTCAAATCATGGACTTTCTGACGATTGCCCACATATGCGGGATTCGCATTTCATAAGTTGTCTCCGACGCTCATCTCGTCTCGTAGCGAATACGAGTAAGGGGATGAACGATAAAAGTTCCTTAGCCCTAGAAAATGATAAGAATTTAAAGTGGACGGGCCATTCAAAACTCACTGAGAAGAAGCAATGCTTAAAGAAAACAAGTGCAAATGCCAATACACGCTTACGTACCACAGCCACGATCAAGCAGCCGCCACAACACTACGGGAAGAACATAAAAGGCAAACAATCTAAAGGTGAATAATTGCACAAATCAACGTACGGCAATTGTTCGATTGGGAGATACAATTAAAACAATGTAATATGTTACACAAAAATAAATACATTTTGTATATATACAAATGACTGCAATAAACCAGTCCATATAAAAAGTTTTCTGATGAGAAAAGCTTTTACGTTGGTAATGATACAAAACCAGACAAGAGGCAGTTCGCATAAAGTTGAGAGGTATCTCGCATTAGATTGGTACAGGGAAGTTACATTCCCGTTCATTCACACTCTGAGGTTGGCCCTCTCTTGGAGAAAGTTAGACGCTAAACTGAACAAGCTTGTTATTAGTGACAGATTTCTTTCCAAGTACGCTAAAATATGCAATATAGGATCCTTCACACAGTTCTTACCAGGGGGAACATTTATTATAATTTAAAATGAATGAATAATGAATGAATGAACGAATGGATGAATGAATGAACGAACGAACAAAGGAAAAAAGAAATGGACGGACAAAAATGAAATGAGTCACTAACAGACTGAACGAGTAGAACAAACAGGACAATGGAACGAATAGAACACAGTAAAAAAGCTAGAAATAGTAAAATGCCAAGGGGTTGCCACCGTCGGGGAAAAGTTAATTAATGATTAACTATTAAAAATGCTTTCCTGGCTGTGATAAAATTATCACAATATTAAAACACGGAAAAGTGCAAGCACTCGGTGTCCTAATCTGATTTTACAAATTTGACACTGATTATTTCAAGCGAGGCAGTTGGGACAAGCGACCAGGCTGTAGGAAGTGGTGATGTGAGAATCAGATTAAGTAAATCCCAGCAGAACTGCGAAATGTGAACAATTGCCCAGTAAGAGTGGTTTAGATCACACTAAAACAGCATTTTGTACACAGTCACCCATTTTGATATATTTTTGCCATGGTGAAGATCTTCGACATTAGCGAACTTCGCCACCAACATGGACGTTGTCTTTATTTGAACGTCTTCACATTGTTTGTTGGCATGTGTAATCGCGTGCTTGTAACGTTGTTAACGATGCTTTCACCGGAGTGCTGTTTCCAACCCCATGTTGAAAGGAGTAAGACCGTGGTACCACATTTTCACGGTGATTCACTCAGTTTTATCCCGCGAAAATCTGGCAGCAAGGATTGAACACGTTTTCTCAACTCATTTCTCCTCTTTTCTCGATCCTCTTCTTCTCGCAGTAGAGGAATGTATCGTTTCCAGTGTGTCATTGCCAGTTGTTTTAACCGCCTAGTAGAGAAAAAAGTGCGCTTCTTTCAGTGAAGGTCTTGGACACATTATCAAAAAAACCACCGTTTGTCTCTCCTCAAACAGACTTTATAAAGCTGTTACCGTCCACGGACGGGAAATAACAGTCATGTGCAAACTGAGACGAAACGTAAGTCGACTACCACCAAATTGATCGAAAAAATTAAAAAAAACCCCAAAAATCAAACAAAACAAAACAAAACAAAACAAAACAAAACAAAAGAAAGACAATGAAAACAAACAAAAATACAAACGTGACGTCTCAAAAGTTTCTGACTGAAAGTAAGGATCAAATGGCATCGTCATGAGCTTCTCTTCTTGCAGTTTCCTAGAATTTTTTTAACTCTTTAGCGACCGATTTTTCTTGAGGTCTTTTAGCTCAATCTCACTAGTAAACAATTGAGGTGATATGTTCATTGAAATAACCGAGAAAAAAATAACGCAACTTTAATCTTGGAGCCCACGTGAGGGTAGACCGGTGTGGTTGGGACCCTGGTCCTGCGTGTTATGAGAGCATGATGGAAACTGAGTGCGTCATGGCTGATAAACAAACAGTGTAACATCTTTGTCCGGCGTCGAAAGAGATAGTAGATCATGTTGAAATGTGACATAGCTTGTTGTATAACATCACCTTGGAGAACAGTTAAAGCTGCCACATTGTCGCATCTATTCTAACAGACTTCAGCAGTTCTGTGGAGAACGTAAGTGTATCGGTCGCCATTATCAAACTGATCAACATTAACAAATACACAGACTGCTACAGTCTGTTGGTTGATTGGTGTTGTTCGCAGGTTGATATATTGGCTTATTAGCACTGAATCAGTTTGATACAACAGACGGATACACATGAGTTCTCCACAAAACTGCTGCATTCTGTAAGAATTGACGTGATAAGGTAAGAACTTTAACAGAATAAGCTGTCATTTGTTCGTATTGATTTTACAGATATGGTACAACTAAGTGTTAGTGTTGTTTTAACATAGATCGTGGAATTTCCTGCAAGGCAAGAGTTAACTTTCCAAGACCTTCACTTTACGAGGGACAGTCGGGTACTTTCAGAAAGCAAATACTTTCGGAAAGGCAGTTTCCCAGAAAATGCAAACGGTAGTTCATAAGTTCTTTCATTCCGAATGTTGACATTCGGCCATAACTTATTTGAAAGTTTAGAAAAAACCGGACAATTTGGGCAAAAATCACCAAAACCCAGACAATTCCGGCAAATATCCACCGTGCTGGGATTAAATTCTGGCAAAGTTTGTCTAGTAAAGTATAATTATATTTACGAAATTATACAAGTCAAAAAAATTTGTCCAAATTACGAAAATTCGGGCAAATTTTTAGATTACCTCAAATTAAACTGAATTCACTACGCTTCTGACTGATTGGCAAACCGATGTTCATATATGAAAACATAAGAATCGGCTTGCGCAAATAAAACGTCGACCCTTGGCGAATTAAATCGTTTAGCCTTAGCGAGGGTGGCAATAGATCCAATTCCACTTGCAAAGCTTCGGGACCTTCCCGTCAAGACGTCTCCCATTGACGAGTAATGCCGTCTGGCCTTAGACATGGTAACATATTAAAGATTAATTTGCCCCGGAATGAGTTAACTTTTACTTGCTAAAATAGGTTCAATAAAGTAGATTTTTTTCTTGAAATTTATGGAAAATATATTTTTCATTATCATAACGCCGTGTTACTGTCATATCAAAGTTTAAGCCATACATCTATATGACGTAAGAGATGTGATCTTGGGTAACGAGAAATTCCCCAATACTCAACGAATAAGACTTACCTTTCGTTATGTTCATCTGCCTTGTTTTCTTTATCCCAGTAAAGCAGTCGTTCTTCAGTTACGTAGTCCTGCCAAAGTCTGAGGTACTTCCTAGCCAGGTAACGCTTAGAGAATTCTCTTGCGATGTGATTCATTTCAACCAAGTGATACCGGTACTTAAAAAAAGTAAAAGTATAAAAAAGTTCGAGAAATCTGTTGCAAGCAAAGGTACTGCGCCATAAGCTTTTTTTGCACGCATATTAAAAACTCCGCGGGACGATAAAATGTTTATCACTGTGCAGAAATTTAATGGCAACTCTTTAAATAATTTGCATGGACATAGGAATGAGAGGTACGAGGGTATATTCGACTTTAAAAAGCGTCTGTGAATGAAGGAAAGGGAACAGATAGCTCTCCCCCATACACAGGTGCAGTACAATGTACAGCATGAATCCAGTGGAAGGTCATTGCAATTGATTTGATAGTTTCACAAAATGATTTCAGCCATATACCTTTCTCCACGACTGCCATCCACGACGTAGTAAAATCTTTCTGTTCAACTCACTAACCAGTTCATTGCGGAGTTCACATTCTGTTTTCGTGTGCCTTGACCACTCTCGTAAACATATTCCCAACAGTCGATTCTCACTAAAGCTTTGAGCATGTAGCATCATTTCGCCCATGGCTCCAACTAATTTCTTCCACGGTTCTACACCATATTTCCTTACAACGGTTCTATGATAATGATCGTCGGCCTTTTTATTAAGTTGTTTGATTTCTTCTGCTCGTTGCTGTTTCTCAAGCTCGCGCTGAAATATTGTAGGAAGTAAACAAGAAATGCGTCTGTCTGAACTCTGAGTCAAAAAGTACGACATCTACGATTGTTAATCTGTGATTAGTTTGGCGACAGGGTCTACTAACTCTGTTGCTCAAGTGCCATTGATTCAGTACAAAGTTACCTGATTTCAAATATTTAGAGAAAATTTCAGTTTTATGAAAATCAATAAAAACTAAAAGATATAAACAGGTTTTATATGTAATCCGGCAAAATATCTTTCTGAGGCCTGATCACTCACTTAACATACATATTTCAAAATCTTTGGCTGTATGTCCAATTTCGTTCCCATCTGTTTAAAAAATTCACATGGTAATATTAGACTAATCGTAAAACCCCGTTTCATTCTTCCACAAAAAGTACGGGAACATACTAGAATGACAGGCAGAGAATACAAGAAATACCAAGAACTGCAATGGTTTTGAGAATGAAATCTCACATAACTCATGTTTAAGTAGAAAGGGACAACTATTTGACTGCAAAGCATGACTGAAATAAACACGCCAATCAATCCGTGTGGTATGCAAAAAAAAAAAAAAAAATCCCTGAATACGGGTACGCGGTAATTCCTGGTGTTGGACTTGCATCTTGAAAACGTTAAATATCCTCCAACACAACACCGTTTACAAAGAAAAAAAAAAGAAAAAAAGAAAGTTCTTCATAGATGTTAAGGTTTCGGAAAAAACTCGTGAATCCCTAAAAGTAATTGAAGTATTCTCTGTTCCACAACCCATGTGTACCCACCTGTTTTGCTATCTTCTTCTCTTCTCGTTTCTTCCGTAGCATGGCTTGTTTTTCAGCTAGTATTTCATTCTCTTTTCGCTCTTGTTCTTGCTTTAGTCTGGCCTAAACATCGAAGATAATGTAGTTAGGGTATTGAAGTAGTTCCTGCAGTAGTAAAAACGGTAAAATACTACGGTAGTATTTTTACTTTACTGAGCCAATATAAATTAGATATGAAAAAAAAATGTTCCTTTGCGCGATATTTGCTTTAAAGCGTACGCTGCTGTTCGACGATCAAAAAGAACTTAAAATAGTGACAAATGCAAAGACTTGTGTACGTAAATGTCGAGTCTCCAGTAAAATGTATACATGAATGTACGTATTGAACGTGCGTGAAGTAAAAACATCGGAGATTAATACAAAAGGTGCTCTTTAACAGTAGGTAACATTTAAAGACACATATAAGTGCGCACACATGTGAGCCCCTACACACAAACGTACATAACATACTGATCACTTGTGAACTGATTTTGAAGTCTGTTTGGGAAATCATTATATAGCTAAGCTCGTTTTTTCATTCCGTGTGCGAAATCAAGCTTGCTGATTGGTTGTATTGGGTGGCTAAGGGTCAATTGTGAAAACGACTTTTCCAATAGTGAGATACAAAGTTTAGTTTGACATGCAGATCTTGGTACTTTCATTTTTTAAAATAATCTGTCAAAGGAATCCCAAGATTGGCCGATAAGCCTAGGTATCATTAGCTGAATGATATTAGGGTTTGAGCTTCACGAACGTCAACATATCGTCCGTCATATCACCAAGCGTCCACATGTACTCTGTGTATAACATTCATCTAGTTCGAGTTATACTTACATTTTTAGGGACTGTTTATATGGAGGCGGGCCAGCCCTCTTAGTAGGGCTAGCCCTGGTAAGAGGACCGAATTTAACTTCGCTTTTATACGGGAATTTTCTGGCCTTTCTAGCAGGGCTGGATCTAGCGCGCATGCGATATAGGAGGGCCAAGTGTATTTACGTGGAAATTTCCAGCTCTCCTAGGCGACATCTCACTTACGAGGGCTGATCCTCCTCTCATGTAAAGGAAAACAAATTTTACACGGGATTTCACAAAAAGGCGAGATCTCGGGAAAAATTGCCAGCCCAACTTGAAGGCCTGGCTCGCTTCCATATAAACATCACCTTACACGGAGGTTTGAATGAGCAACTTGCCTGCTTGTTCTTCACATAGATCTTGAGAAAGGTATCTCAGTACAACACACTTGACCTACTGTACCTTTGTAAATTATACTTCTGAAACTAGTCACAACAACAGCTGCATCCACTGGTAGCATAAAACTACATCTCATCAAAACAACTATGTTAATAGAGGTCTTTCCTATGGTGATCTCTGCTCACCAGATTTTCTTCTTCAGCTTCTCTTTTCTTCATTTCCAAAAACGTTTTCCTTTCGGCTCTAGCTTTTGCTCTTTCTTCCATTGCTACAACACAAAAAAGAAGTGGATGTATAAAGATGCAAAAAATGTAAACATCATACTGTCGCAACGCTTCAAATGAGCTGCCACTTAAATTTCGCTTAAAGTGTTTTTCGAGACATCCTCGTATTGCTTCAACGATTATGATGATCTATGCTCACTTTTCATCACCTTTTAGAATTACATCCTGCTACTTGTTGAAAAATGCTAAAATTTAACGAACTGCACAAAATTTAGCAAACATGCATTAAAATCAACAAAATTTATAAAATATCGGGTTAAAATGAATCAAAAAGTCACACACTTCAAATCCCTTATGTCAGATTTCAGGATTTTTTTTAACATAAACATTTACTATTTTGAACCAAACAATCATGGGTAAAAACCCCATTCCGCTCCCACCAGATTGTAAATTAGCCGGCACCCAAAATTTCCGTGTGACAACCCGGATTTGATGCAAAAGATACCGTTACAATACTGCAATGCAAGGAATGAACTTATAGGTCGCAAGATTTTACTCACTGACCAATCTACCCATGTTCGACTGTCTGGTTACCAGCGCATGGTATGTTTTGTTCCCCCCTGTCATTCCGAGGTCAAACACAGTCAGAAGAGTCGGTGCAAACTCGAAGATTTCTCAGTCACGCTCAAACAGCTTTACACCTTTTTCAATTTTGAAATGCAATTGCCTTCCCACCATATTTTTTGCGTTTCCTACCGTGGTTTTTTCATATGCCTCCTTCCCAAATACTTGTGAAAGTTTCACCACACAGTATTAGGGCGGTACGCTCGTGGCATGACCAGGCACGTGCCAGCGCACTCGGTCGCAATCGCGCGCGTCTCATCAAGGGCACTAGATTTTAGCTCCCATGCTTAAAAATCAAGCCTGGGAACGAAGTCGGAAGAGGGCAAACACTACGTTCACAAGACACTGGTAAGATTACTTTTTCATGATGCCGTAATTCTAGCTTCAGGCGAAATTGACTTATCCTTAACTCTTAAATTTTACATGGTGCGCGTTGAGATTTCGTCCTGTAGGCTCAGACTTTAATTTAGTTCGACGGGTGAAATCGTCGGGCGTCAGCCAGGATAAAATATAGAAGACTAATCTTGCCGGGAAAGAGTTAGTTGAGACAGTTATTTCCACATTTCCTGGCAAGATGACTCCCCTTGACGAGTAAAATCCTTTAGCGTTAGCTGTGGGGCGACATTTTCTGAAACAAAGACTCGACTATTTAAAATTTTTTTTCCAGATTCAGATAAATTTGGTAAAATGCAATGATGAATAAATAAATCAAAGTCAAAGCTCATGAGCGCCTGATCTAAATTTTCAATTATATTTTGAGTAATAAAAACAAAAAGCACAAAAACACTTGTTTCTTCCGACATACCTCGTATAGATGTACACCGTTAGTACAAGTATACAAGTATTATAATACAAGGAGCTTGGGGTGCGTTAGAGAAGGCCGAAGGGGCGACTTCAACAGAATTTGACTCGGGCGAACTACTACCTAGGTACGGCTCCGGTTAAGAGCATGCACTGACAGAGTTCCAAGTCAGTTCTATGAAACCCTACAAACCGTACAAATTCAAGAGTTTTGATTTGCTAATTCTTAGCTCATATACGTGCTTGTGAGCAACACTTCATTTCAGTGTCGAGAGGCGTGGGTTACAAGATTCCCGCCAACATACTTTCGTTTCACGAAAATTAAATCATGAACGCAAATAGCACTGTGTTCATTCACAATTTCTTCGCGACACGCTTTCCCGCCTTACACAAAAGTATGTAATACTAAGTCAGTACATTACATCCTTTTTACAACTTACTTTTTAAGCGAAACGAGAAAGAGCTTTCAAGCATATAGGAAACTGGGTGATTCAGAAAATTTATAATCCTTTGGATAGAAGACGAAAGTTGCTTTGCCTTAGTAGTGCAAGGCTGCTCTCTATTTTTATAGTTAGACTGGTCAGACTGAAAGTAAATTTCGTTAGATATCCTCTCTCGCCTTGTCATTTGAAGAGATGAACATATAAATGCAGATTCTATAGCTGTTGGATTGAGCACCCTCGATTGAGCAAGCTCACCTCGAGTGAGCTCCAATGACTTACCTAAATGCAATGGTTTGGTAACAGGTCTCTTTGACGACACTTTCGACTGTTTGCTAACACAAGAAGAGGCAGACCGACTGCTTTGTAGAGCTTTGCTTTTTCCGGTAGCTATATCGAGTTCTTTCACGTTAGTAACGCTTGATAATCGATCAGGATTATCCAGAATCTTTTTATTTCTTTCAGGCGCATGACTAACGTCAGTTTTATCATGACGGTTACTTGTTGATACGGACTGACTTTTTGCTAGCACATGTGTCGACTCGTGTTTTCTCTCCTGGTTAACGCGAGGAACACTGTCATTCTTAGCCTTGGACCTTGGACTATCTCTTTCATTTCTCATCTCAGTATTAACAGCTTCTGTGACTGAGTGACGCCATCCGGCCGATTTGTGAACTTTAATATCTCTAAGTGTCTCATGAGGCCAAGCTTGCCTTGGAACGTTTCGTTTAGTATGCCGAATCTTGCTGTCACTCTTATTTCGTGCGTCAGGTTTTCTACTACTCTCCGTCATATGCCCATGGTTTGTTTCCTGTTTGAAGGGCTGCAAGAAGATTTCTTCCTGTTCAATCATAAAGACAACATAAAACTAATGACACTTTGAAGGCCATAATATGCATGCCTCATTTTACTTTCACGACAACAACCCGACATGTTTGTGAACACACTTACTGACCAGTTAGGAAATATGGCTTAAATCAGACGTTCCCACTCCTTCTTTTCTCGCTAACAAAACTTTCCACAGCAAAGTTTCTAAAGGACCATATTTAAAGAAAATAAAAATAATACTTCCTACCACTTCTTCCGCGGAATCAGGACTAGGAGTAACGATACGGTTTATTGTTTTTTCTTCTGATCTTTTCTGCCATAGCTGACCAGAGGAAGCAGCCTTTAAGAGGGTGGCCATTTTGTTAGCTCGTTCATCATGTTGTTCTTTCAATTTTCTCTCCTGCCTCTCTTTCCACACCCAAGATACCCAAGCCGTAAGAAAACGTTGGAGAATTAACTGACAGTAAAACCTGTCAGCAAGAGCTTCTTTTCTAACAAATTAACATAAAAAAAGAAAAAAGAAAAAAGGAAAACAAAGGATGTATGTATGATGGAAGTGCAACAGCAAGTACATCTATGTAAAGCAAAACATATATTGATGGTTTACAAATAAAATGATCTGGAAGGGGGAATTCCTATGCTCTCATGAGAAGGGAAAATTAATCGCGAAAAACGTAGTGCTTTCCTCTGGAAAGTTCAGGATTATTTAAAAAAAAAAAAAGAAAACACGATAGCTAAATTTTGCTACGATTTTAATGATAAATTTCTTGTTGGGTAACAATACCAGACAAAGTGTTATTGTAGCGTCAGAAATGTTAGAAATGCTAGTTCGGAGGAGGCCTTAAACTTGGTGACAAGACCCCGCGAAGATAATGATCATTAAAAATAAATTAGTTAATCTTCTCCGACCTAAAACAATTTTAGATCCAAATCAATACCATTTTCTCAAGCTAGCTACGAAATGCTTATTTTCATCACACATGGAGAGATCTCGATTCTGCTATGACGGAAGCAATCCCACCTGGAGTGCACTAAATTTGTACTGGTAATTTTCTATCTACTCTTAAAAATTAAGCAGTTAAAAATTAAGAGAAAAAAAAAATGGCCCGTCCGCGTTATAATTTTTCAATAAATATAATGATAAACTTATGCCTTATAAACTTTTACAGGGACTAATTCTAATTTAAACTAATCTGAAGTTTCAAGGGTATGTGAAGCAGATATAACCTTGATATTGCCTGAAGTACTACTTTATAAATCGTCTCCCAAAAAGCATCTTGTATTCTCCGAATTTAGCAAGAAATTAATTATTCGAAATTATTAATTTATTAAAGTTTCCTTACTTTTTCTTTTTCCTTCTTAATTTACTCTATTCGGCAACTTGCCTTAAAACTCAGTTACTTGAAATGCAAGTTTGCATTGTTATAAGATCTTTATTATAACCATTAACGTTGAGTACAGCCTGTTTACGTTCTTACTTAAATTTGTCTACGTAACCAAAGTCGTGGTTCAAATAAGTAAGGATTTTTGCGACATCGTCAGTCCGATTGTGTTTCTCCTCTTTATGGTGTGGAAGTTTTACATTTATTGTTTTACAAATACTTTATTATGTGGATAGTTACATCGGCATTGAACACATTCCTGGCCTAAGTTTCTGGAATGGAATAAAGATGTCCGACTTGGGTTTGGCTTGACATCACAATGAAATCGATGTTCAAATCAAACTGCATGAATGTTGTATTGGACTGAAAAAAGAATCAGGGTTTGTGCTAGGTTTCTGCGAGTTAGAGGCTGTGTATATTGTTCTGGTCTAAGTGAGACCTTGCTTTGGCGTACTGTATGCGACAGATATACATGTAAATTTAGTTTCAGAAGTTCATCATGTTTTGACTGTTTTGACACCTAGGTTTAGCATTTTGTTAGGTCTCAAAGCTACAATGATCTTAGATCCCGACATTGTTATTACTCTAGCCACTTATAAATGTTACTGGATTCTAGCAAAAACCCTACCTTTGGCCCTTAATCGAAGCGCTTTAATATAGACTAAGTTTTTAACTGTGACATAACCCTTAAGTATGAGTGTTGAATAAGACTTCGTTTGGACGAAAATTAGTAGAATCCACCGGTGGCTATGATAGCCTCCAAAGATTCCTCCCCTATGGGCTATGTTAAACTTGATACAGTCGATATCCCCATATAGGCTATGTTGCACGAGACAATTCTCAATACAAACTATGTCGCACTTGAAGATTCCCTCATACAGGCTACGTTTCACGGGACGATTCCTCCATATTGGCTATGCTGCACGGGATGAGTCGTAAAGCAATATGTCGCCACAACAAAATTTCTTATGGAATTGTTCATAATAACATCATGTTACATGCATCGGTTTTTTTATACATATTTGCTGAGTTAAAAATCATCGTTCAAAATCGAACCGTGAAACACCACTATATGATATAGCACTATGCCTACTCAGCCAAAATAAAATTCTAATGGTTGTGATTGAGCAACCAAGCGGAAATCACAAGCGTAAAATAAAGATGAGAGCCCAGCAAAAGACGCAAAACAAAGCCATGATATAACTTGAAGAATAATTTATTAAACGCAAGACTAGAGTTTCGTTAACACCAACAACATGGTCATCAAAGTGACGAAAATATTTTAAAATTAGATGAAGATAGCTTAGACGGATTATATTACATAACATACGAATAACTGGACGAAAATTGAGTGGCAAGGTTAAATTGTGTAAGAGAATTAGAATAAGCCCCTCTCACAACGGTAATATGGGCTCTGTTCCTCTTTTTTATCCTAATTCTTTCACACAATTTAACCTTGCCACTCACTTTCCGTTCTGTTATTTAATTGTCCCGTATTTCATGCAATATAATCCGTCTAAAATATTGACTCGAGCGGGATTTGGACTCACACCTTCGGGATACCAGTCCGCCGCTCTAAATATTGAATTATCCTACTTAATTGAAGCAGATATTCTGGCGACAACTTAACCCTATTTCACATGGGGGGGGGGGGGCTTTTTTGGCCCCCCCACCTATACTTTGTTTCATAAAATTTGAACCGCTTGTCCAATTCGGCTGAAATTTTGTGACTTTTAATATTTTTTTATTGCGGTTATTTTGATATAAAGAAGTTTTAATATTTTTCACGTTTTCCGGGGGTAATTCCACTTTTGTCGCCAGGGGGTGAAAAATCAATTTTTGCGGTTTTACAATCTTTGGTTTTATTTTTGTCTGATTAGATTTTTTGGACAATAATGTTGAATTTTTTTTGCCTGCCAATTACATCTTAGGTCTAAGACAAATTTGAATGCGCAATCATCATTTTTATTTTTTTTCAGCGGGTAAAATTCAATTCCGGCTGTTATTTTTTGAACTCAAACATTCTAATGTTTTTCTCAAACTTTGACGTCTTTTTTGATTTTTTGTCACACTGATTTATTACTACATCTTAAATTTAGTTCTATGTTTGCCTTTTTCAACTGGAAAATGCAGCCTCGGGAGTAAACACAATGAGTTACTTTCACGTATTCTGTAATTAGTAATTAGTGGAATACAAATCACAGGCAAAACGTTTCTTTTATACAAATCTTTAAAGCTTCCCTTTTCTATGAAAATGTTAGTTGAATCCATTATTGATATTTTGATGTATAGAAAGAAGTGTAAAACAGATTAGAAACCCTACTTATCTGAGGTATTGAAAAAGGTGTGAAAAGTTACAAAAGTTACAAGTGACAGTACGTCGAACAACCAGCAGCACTTGAAGCTCCAAGTGATCGAAAAAGATGCTTTTACTGCATCAAACAGTTGAAGGGAAAGCCTCATTACAAGGAACAAAAGAACAAACTTGGCAAATCTAAGCATTGTTGTCCATCTTGTCAAAGAACAATATGAACAAAGTATGCAAGCTACGTATGTAATGAATGTATTGAAAAATTCCACATATAAACATGAACAGACCCCCAGCAA
Source organism: Heliopora coerulea (assembly GCA_030142905.1). Taxonomy (NCBI): domain Eukaryota; kingdom Metazoa; phylum Cnidaria; class Anthozoa; order Scleralcyonacea; family Helioporidae; genus Heliopora; species Heliopora coerulea. The sequence continues at coordinate 1,341,687 of JASJOG010000017.1, read as the reverse complement.
AGACACTTGAAAAAAATTTTTGTAGATATTTTGATATTTTTTGATTAGTAATATATTTTTCTAACATATCCCAAAGTTTCATGCATTTCCCATTTCCCGTTCTCAAAATAATTAGGGGGGGCCAAAAAAGCCCCCCCCCCATGTGAAATAAGGGCATCCCGATATGCCATGTGAAATAGGGTTAACGCTTATCCACGAGAGGATGTGCCGTGTTTCAATTCGATTTCAGAAATATCGCGAGAATATCTCGTGCGCTTAAGTTGGATTTAAAACTCGCCTCCAATCCCTGCAGACTCAATAGCTCAACGGGTAGAGCGGCAGACCGGTATCCCGAAAGTGCGAGTTCAAATCCCGCTCAACATTTTTCAATTGACTTCGGCAGTGCCAGATTATCATGAAAAATTTCTGTTCATGTATCTCTCAGGATGATTTTGAAATAATCCGTCTAAGCTGTCGATATATTCTAATCGTGGCTTTTTTTCGCATTTATTGCTGGGCTCTTATCTTTATTTTACGTGCAAAATTCTAATGGGGTGTGGAACGCCATGTGTCCAAAAATTATTTAACGTAAATTATATGGTATAATGACTTAAAGTGCCATTATTTACAAACAATAAAGAAAGAAAGCTTACTTTATATCAAACCATGAATTGATCGTTATGAAATGATTTGATATAATGTAGATAAGCAGTTAACTTTATATCAAATCATGAGTTGCCACTTTAGTCATGATTTGATATAATGCAAAGACCGCAATTTCATTATATGAAACCATGAGCTTGATATAAAGTTAACAGCTTATATACATTATATCAAATCATTTCATAACGATCAACTCATGGTTTGATACAAAGTAAGCTTTGTTTCTTCATTGTTTGTAAATAATGATATTTTAAGTCATCGTATCATATAATTTACAATGGAACCCGTTAATACGACCACCGTTGGGCCGAAAAAATTTGGTCGTATTAACGGGGTGGTCGTATTAACGGGGGTGGATCAGATACGTAACAAATGTTTTTTTAAATGACGTCATGGCAAACGGAGTCAGATTTCAATTAGCATAACGCTAAAACCACAAAATAATCCACAAATAAATTTTATTAACTGAACACAACTCAACAAAATTAACCAAATGAGATGAATAACCTTGATAATAAACCCCTATATTAGTTATTTAAATTTATTTAGGTTTAAAAATATCTGTAAGCTTCCGCTGGTTTTTCTGACACTCAACCCAATCGGTTTGAGCTTGGCAGATTACTCTGGCGAGTTTATTTGCCATTTTTGAATTTCCTTTCTGTTCAAAAAGTAAAGCAGAAGCTAAAGTTATTGGAACAGGTGTCAATCGGGGCGGGGGATATGGAATGGTGATTCCATGCATTTACAAATTTATGGGGCAGGAAAAGAACATTGACTTGCTAAGCAAATTGCTGAATATTCCGAATAACCTATCCGTTAGAGTCGAAATGGAATGTGGCCAAAAGAGAACAGCAGAGGAAAGTGGCAGAAAAAAGAAGGCAAGAAAAAGATAAAACGACCCAAAAACATATTTAATCACGTTCTGTCTGTTTAATAAAAATTAAAATGAATATTGAAAAACGTTTAAGTGTTAATTATTTGCCGTATGTGTAATTGATTAAGATAATTATACACCACATATCAGAATTTGATATCAAAAAGGCATTACTCAACACGTTGAGTGGTCGTATTAAACAGTAGAACATCAAAATATGGTCGTTGGTCGTATTAACGAGGTTTTCAGATAAGAAAAAAAATTAGCTCTTATTCGGGGAAAAAAAAAGTGGTCGTATTAACGGGGTGGTCGTAAGGCGGGGTTCCACGGTACGTCAAATAATTTTTGGACACATGGCGCTCCATAATGGGTTATCCCAGCACTAAAAGGGAAATCAAAGGGCACGCAAATCTCCTCCCTGATTTTTAGCTTTGAACGTTTTGACAGATGTGTCTAGCTCTTAGAGTATATTCTTAAAATAGCCAACTCGAAAACGTCTCCACCAAAAGTTTCGTTTGATCATCAACCCAAATGTTAGCCTCGGCAATACAGAAGAGTTTTGAACCCTTGCCATCAAACAACGATAAGAGTTACTACCTGTGTCTTTCTTTCATTTCTTGGGTCAACGCTTGGGCTTCTCGGTCGCTTTTTAAACGCCAAACGTACGTCCTCCAAGCATTCCAGGTGCGCAGCTTGTGCCTCCAGTCAGACAACGCACGAGCTTTGCCGATCTTTACTCGTTTGTTCACAATTATCGCATACCATGAAGAGAAGCATTTTTGAAGTAGCTAGCAACAAAACAAAAGAAAAAGAACAAAAAGAATTTAAATGACTGAACTTATTTGTATGGTAAATAGAGAAAATGTGAGACAAAATGACAGACAATCAGATAGATAGACAGACAGACAAACAGATAGATAGGTAGGTGGACAATTGCAATAGAGCTGTATATGGTTGCGCAGCATAAAAATAAAGTTTAAGCATACATCAAATACGAATGATTAGGGCGCCGATTTCAAGCGAAAACGATGTTATTATGGTGTGTCTTTTAATGTTGGAATTCCACAGGATCTTCATTTTCAAATTCTTATTTCTTGTCAACTAAACTACGTACGGTGTTTGACTTCAACAAAAAATTGTCATCAGAGTTTAACCCTTTCATGCATACTGTTGTCGAACGACAACAAATTACAACAACAGAAAAAATGAAAGAACAAACCAAAAAATGAAAGAGAACTAAGAACAAACCGAAAAATCATGCATTAAAGGGTTAATGTTATAATTTGGGTGTTTGCGCCGTGTTTCAGTCCTATTTCAGAATAATCATAAGCCCAGTATGAGGTCACAAGAAATCACTATGCCACCCTTCTGTCAAATCAAAGTTTTCTGATGAACAGACGAACAAGAGCTCTATCAACTCTGTCATCAAATAAATTGGGAAAAGTGTGAAAGGTACATTTTACGTCCTATTTTCGAATCCTAACAGGACCTACCCAAAGTCAGGAATGAAAAGAAATAAAAAAAGAAAAGAATAAAAAAAATTTAAATCCTGCTAGCAATACATCCAGACTATTTTCTTCACTCCTTCGTGGCGGAGCAAAGGAAAGCTTCTGAGTATGAGATAGGCATTTCTCAGGTTCGAACAACGATATAAATGTACAGTACTGCATTGCCAGTGTTGAACGAGGTGTTAAAGAACAAAATGATGAGGGAACTGCAGCAACTTACGACAGGGCATGTTGACACTTTGAGTGAAGGCCCTTCATCTGTGTAAACCAGTTTTTAAGTTCAACGTTTAGATAATCCCGGTTAGCCGGGATGTCCCCCTCAACAGTTTTAATTTCATAGTAATTTGCTTCCGGATGAGTTATACTCTTAGTTTGGAAAAAAATTGTCCTGGCGCGTCTCAGCTCGACAGACACCATCTTGTGACTCTGTTTAGACAGTCATATGATGCATGGATGATGCACATAACCTAACTACACATGAAGAGAAATTTTCATGATAATCTGACACTGCCGCTCGAGTCAACATTTTTCAGTTGACTTCAGCAGTGTCAGATTATCATGAAAAATTTCTCTTCATGTATCTCTGAAGATTTTGATATAGAATTGAAACACTGCACATCCTCTCATGGATAAGCGTTGAGTTGTCACGAGAATAACTCGTGCGCTTTAGTTGGATAAAAATTCGCCTTCAATCCCTGTGGACTCGATAGCTCAAAAGGTAGAGCGGGGGACCAGCATCCCTAAGGTGCGAGTTCAAATCCCGCTCGAGTCAATATTTTTCAGTTGACTTTGGCAGTGTCAGGTTATCAAGAAAAAGCTAGGATGATGTACATAACTTTCGTTATGTATCGGCATCAGACAGTTATGTAAATCCGGTAAGAAATTGATCTCAGCTTGCTAAGACGTCACGGCTAACCGAAATCATATAAACAATCCCTATACGAAACGTTTTCATAAGACTTCTGACATTTTGACTTGTAACGCAGGCTAGACTGCGCGTATTTTAACGATTTTGGTCGTTTTTACATTGCAAAGATGAGGGCCACACTATTCTATTAGTATTTCAAAGGATATTAATGAAAATGCAACGTGTTTAATTGACTTATAATGTGAAAATGCTATGTATGTTTGATTTACATGGTCAAAAAATTAAAAATAAAATGGATTTGCCAAGGCGAAAAAGATAAAAGAAAAAACACTTGACTTCAAAATGTACGAAACGAGTTTGGGCATCTCTACTACGATTAAATTTAGCTCAATAAGTGTACTGAAATATTTGAAGAAGGAACTTCAAAAATGGCATCATACCTTGAGATTTTCTTGTTCCTTTCTCGCTTCGTTTTCCTCTATTTGTTTCAGAAGTAATCTCTTCATTTCCTCCTTAGCTACGAGTTCTCGCTTCAAATGGTCTTCTTTTTGTTTTTGTTGGTTTATGACCTCTCGTTTCGCTAATTTGTTGGCGTTTTCTTCCTTTTCTCTCTCTCTAATGAAGCAATTTACATCATTTATTTCAGTAAGGAACATCATTTTTAATACTGAGAATCACTCACGATAATTTTTTACATGTCACTCAATAGCTGAAAAAACCTTAAAAATGTAAACTATCCAATGCAATGCTCACTGCACCATGCGCCTTACTGTGGCTGCATGCATGTGTCTACGGGAAAGCAGAATTACAGAAAGTGCGTGAAGGAACCAAGTTCGAAATCGAACCAGACACAGGGATGATTGAAAAAGTTTGGCTCTGTCAATACGGAATTGCTCTTGTCAAGATACCTAATTACATCCCGGTTTCCGTTCACACAGGACTAACGAAAAACTATAAATTCTAAATACCTGTTCCGTTGTTTTGCTCGTAGTGCATTTTCTTCTTCCAAAGCTTTTCTGATTTTCACCATTTCTCTTTGAATCTTTTCTTCCTCTCGTTTTGCTTTATTTTGATGTTCTTTCTCTTCCCATAGCAATTGTCTGCGCGCCTCTTGTTCGACCATTTTTTTTGTCATCTTCTTTAGGTGAGCTTTTTCCCACGCAACTTTCCTTTCTTTGGCTTTTTCCTTGACCTATGAAGATTTTATAAAGAAAAAAATAAATATTAAACAGTATTTTGCTGGAAAACAATATGGCAAGTAGAATTCAACTTGCAATAAAATTGAATTGACAGCTGTTTTATCCTGAGCTTTCGTGTTGTGTCGGTCAAGCGATCCTTAGAGCAAAACACGAGACGAAAGGTCAGGTTGGGGTAATATGGTCGTTACCATAGAGATCACATAAAACTAGAAGGGGCATGGGGGTTGAAAATTAAAGTGAAATTGAACGCCGCCATCTTGAGTAAACTGGGGGGGGGGAATTGCTCTTCTCCAGTCCCTATTCTGTCTGTTCGAATACCTCGAGGTCGGACAACTTAAATTAAGGGAACTTTTTCGAGTTGGTCCCCGTTAGCGGAAAACAACTTCTTTGGTTATTAGTCGGCTACTATATCAATTATTGCCTTTATGGTTTTACATTTTTAAAAAAAAAAAGAATAAAAACGAACACAACCATCGAGCCAAGCAAAACCAAGGCTTTTTTTGATGAGGTGTTCTTTTTCACCCATATCCCAGTCAAAAAAACATGCTGCTATATTCGTAAAAAAGTAGAACGCGACACCACGTTACTCTCGAGGACAAAACTTAGTATTAATGACATCATGTCTCTCCTAGATTTTAAATTTTCTAACAACTATTTCGTTTATACAAGAAGGACATTTACAAATGTATCAATAGTTGTGCTATGGATGCCCTGTAAATGCAGTTGTTGCGAACTTGTGTATGGAATAAATTGAGAAGCAAGATATCAACGCCACGACCATCCGCTCAAAACTTTGAAAAAGTTATGTTGACGATTATTACGGTATCATCAAGACGAACGTCGTACATAACTTCCAAGAAACACACGATTCCATTCACCCTGACATACCCTTCTCCAGTGAACAAGAAACCAGTGGCAGAGTGGCATTCCTTGACACTTTGACCACACGTCAAAATAGCACTATATTAATCAATGTAAACAACAGAAGACTCATCCGGACCTAAAAGAGTTAAAGTATCAACCAATTTTGAAACTAACAATTGTACCTCGTTAAAGTCTTTGAGGGCATCTTCATCTTTTTTTCTTTAACTCATGCAAAACATTTGTTGAAAAAAAAATTTACACTTTCAAGAACCGTAACCGTAAGACCTACGTGACTGTCAGCGTTGGCTGCTCTCCTTTTTCCAGCAAAGAGTTTCCGTCTCTTATAAAGCGCGGGAAAAGTTGCAAATTGTGTGGCGTTTTCAGAGCAAATTATGCCGCAAGAAAGCTCTATAGTATTATACGGCAAATTATGTGACTGGTTATGAGCTAATTTAACCTTGTTACACCAGGTTTCCGAGGAAAATAATCACTTTTATGTGGTTTTACAGACAACTAAAGCATAAAAAACAATAAATTACCAAAATTCGATGAACTCATTTGTATTTAAAAGGATTTCAATCTCCATTTCAATTGAGTTTCGGATGCGATGTGAAGAAGTCACTAAATAGACGCAAGATTCAAACATATATCTCATGTGCGATAATCTTGATAAACGAAAAGAACTACATATTTTGTGGTCTTACAAAAGAACGATCAAATTCTGCCAGTGTTTTAACACTGAAACTCATAGCCAAAGTAGAAAGGGATCAAATGTCATCTTTCATGAGTGCATGTATATCAGTGATTGTGATTTACTAATGTACAAAAAGGGATTGTTCATTGCGCACCAACAGGCCGTCGCCTAAATACCAAAAAGAACTTAAATACTAAACAGTACTCAAACTAATATCAGACCTCCAACATACATGAAAAAGGAACTAATGTATTAATGTTTGATTGGTAACTAAGTCCAAAACTGCAGAGGTTTTCTAAGATTTTAAGTAGTAAATCTCGTTCAAGTAACGTTCAGCTACGGAAGATCTTTCGCAAAAGCGAGAATTAATCGTGTACTTTGTTCACATTGTGCGATTTTTGAAGAATTGTGCGACTTTTCATGAATTATGCGATCGACCGCATAACTAATGCGAAATTGCGCCACCGTGTAATATCTGAAGCCCTGTCTTTTTTCCAAATCGTTTGTGAGAACCTTCATGGATTTCGAGGCAATTTTTATCATCTGAATGCACTTTGCTTTATTAAACTCTTTGTGAGCAATTACAAGCACGGCGTAAATCGAAAAGGAGGTTCAAGAAAACTACAAAACTTGCGTGTTCTTTGACAAACCAAGGATCATTGAAGCAATCTATATTGAAAATTAAGCCTCCAGTTTAATCGGACTAGTGACCTTGGAAAACAATTTATGTAAAAAGGAACTGCGTCATGAACTGTAAAAACCGTCATACAAAGATGATATTCATCACTAAACCGGACCACATAAGTGACATACGACGCTAACACCTCAAACTCCCAAGAGAAATTCCTGCCTATGTACCTGTTTCTGAAAATATGAAAATAAAACGATTTATAGCCTACGGCGAAAGATTAGCGTATGGCAGAATGGCAAGCGTATGTCTAAAGAATTTCCTTTTGTTCTTTTATTCTCTTACCTGTTTGTGTCTTAATTCCATTTTTGGCGTGGGATCTTTGAATTTCGTCGTTTTGGTTTGAAAAATCTCGGCATTTACCGAACCAACATCCACTATGTCTTTTTCGAGCATATCGTGAACAACTTCTTGGAGAGCATACTCCTCATCAAATTCGTCGTTCAATTCAAACTCTGCCAAAAAATAAGTTACTTAAGATGAACATCGTATGAACGTAAATTAAAACAAAGACCTAGTGTGTTTCTAACGCAGTGTTTAGTAACAAACTTCATATATTTAAGAACAAGCAAAAAGGACATCACAGATTTTTTAAATCACGTGCAAGAAAACTTCACAAAATTACGTCTAAGTCTGGTCAACTATTATGCATTGTTGAATATCATTATAGATGATCGTTGGACATTCGTCATGCTCAATCCTCAGAAAAACGATTACTGAGCCCCAGACGAGGATCGAATACGCAACCTTTTGACGACCAGTGAGAAGCAATGACCGTTGAGCTATTGAGACACGGATGGCGAGCTAAAGTGCACGTTCGACGTATTAGCTACCCGTGCTGCACCACGATATACCAATAACCACATCAACAAAGCAGGAAGGCAAAAATTTTACTAAAGTAACGCTGCGTGCGTGCAGCATCATTGGAATAACCACGCAACAATACTTAAGTAAAAGTTATTTTAAATGTTTTCATTGTCTCTAGTCGATGTGGTTCTCCATTCAAATAAACTTTTGAATGGGTTTTTATCTTTATATTACGTCCATGTACATTATGTCTACAGGTAAGATTAAACAGTAATTAAACACTTATGGTATTATTAGAAACTTTGGGAATTTTGGAAATAGCGAGGGTGAACAAATATCAAAGACAAAATCTGGTTGCTCACCAACTATCTCAAACTAGTAAGTGCATATTCCAAACAATATAGCTTGCACACCCCGACCATACTGTCATTTCACTTTGTCTCCAAAACTAGTTAAAACACAACTCAACACAAAACAATACAGTAGAAGATGTTTGCTGAAGATGTAAAGAATTTAAGCTCAAAAATTAATAAATTCCAGAAAAGAGGAAATCATAGCCATACAATCAAAATGAAACAGAGACAATCAAAATCATAATTTACAATTAATCTTAAAAGATACAGGCCTAGTAAACACATGACTGGTATGGTGTATCTGTTACAGTGAGGAATGCCCTACGTGAACGAATAATACTCGACTTAAGAGCCATGGCTCAAGAGTTTGATGAAGTGATATTTGCTTGTACACTGTATTATTGCCCATTCTTTATGTTCAAAGGTGACAAAATTGGCAAAGTGCCTCGCCATCAAGCAGCAGCTTTTCCCAAGGCGGTGTTTGTTAATAGGACTCCACAGAGCCAACCCAGTGAACGCAATCATCCAACTCATTCACCGATAGCAGAGTTGACTGACATTCGTTGTCGATCATCTTCTCGACATGTATCCTTTGTCTCTCTTCGATGTCTTTAAATCTCCGAATTTTGACATGAACTCTGATCTTTATTGAACATCTGTTGCAGAGGACAGAACAACTAACATACCACAAAACAACAACGGGCTGTGCAATAAAGGTCCATGCATATCACTTCACTGAGCCCCGCGCACCCAGTGATAAAATAACATGGATCAGCAAAATGCCGAAGAAAATCTTGAATGGACACGTGAGAACTTTTCCCAGGTTTGGGGGCGGACTAGTCCGGGTTTGTCTTCAAGCTTATCAACAGTTCGTTCATTTACTACATCAGTAGCCTTAAATTCAGCTCTTCCTCCCAAAGTATTCCAATCATTTAGTCTTTCGAGAGTAATGTACGGAAATATGCTACAGTATATATAAATCTCGAAACGCAGAAAGGCAGTTTGTCCCGTAAAGCCGCGGGTTCACGAGCATATGTTTTCTGAGATACGCTGCTTCAAGATTGGTTTCGTACGTTTCTCATAGACCAGAAAAGATAAAGATTGTATCGTGTGTATATGTAATTTTTCAAAGTCGCGGTTACAAGATGACAAGATCTTACTCTTGCTGCTAAACGTTCAGCACAATGTCTGGATATTTTGTGGCGTTTTGTGTTGCATTCGGCCTTAAACAGTTCTTTCCAAAAATAATTTAATTCGCTTATTGGAAAGCTGGAATGACGAGAAACTTTGTCACATAACCTGTGCTACTGTATATGAGAAGTATTAAATCTTAAATGAACGACGGCAATTATTCGATACCGCTGCAAATATATTTGGCAAGAAAAGGAATTGAATATCCTGGAAGACGATCTAAATTCTTATTTTCGGGGAAAATGTCCAAGAAGCTTGTACATGTAAAGGCTTAAATTGCTGAGTAATTATCACCCTTGTTTGCCGAATTAAGCTTTGAACTTTACTCTCCTTTTTAATACTTCGTAATTACCCCGCTGAAACATACGTTGAGGTCCAATGTTATGATTACATTCGATGTTGAGATACAATGTCATGATCACATTTTGGGACATACTCCACTTTCAATTTCAATGACTTATTTTTACCTCACCGTAGTGGATTATGCTGGGGTGTTTCGCAAATTTTTTTCGTTGTTTTCCAATATTAGGGACAGTGATATTAGACAAAAATGACGCGACTGATATTCGGTTCGCCTACAAAAGACACAAACTGGCCCATTTATACGAATAACGACGTGCCCATCTTGTGTTATATGCGCGTCTCTTGTAAAATGCAAACGTGCTGCAGTTGTTGTTCCTTATGTTGTACCTTAACGTATGCCGTTTTCGTACATCCCCCCTCGACCTCAATGACGTCTGTCCCTGAATCTTTTCCGATTTAATCCGTACTCGAAAAGGAAGACATGCTTGAAAGTGTTTCTACATGTTTCCGAACAATTCTGAGCAATTCTTCGAAACCAAAATTGAGTTTTTCAAACGGAAACCTTACACTATGTAAATCACTTACTGCTGTTCACAGTCATTCCCACTTTGACGTCATTTCTGGTAAGTAGTTACCAGTGTTTTTTCTCCAGGCCATGCTAAGACGAAACTAAACTTTGACCTCCTAAATTTCCATGAAGATAAAATTTTGGAAAAGCAAGATATATTACATTTTTAATCGGAAAATTCCAAAGAACGCGAACATATAAAATCCCAACAAGCGGCATAGGCACTTTAAATGAGCCTTTCGAGTCTTTTCTAAGACCGGTCTTATTTTTCAAGTATTCACGGCCCCATTACTTGGATGTGTGATCTAGAGTAACCTTATCCTATCCTATCCTTATTGCCGATTTGCATCACTGCAAAGATACCAGTCAAAACTCCCTTTATTAAGTTTTCTGGTGATTCTTAACCGACCACCTGTTTCACAGCTCCTCAAGAGAATGAAAGATTTTTATTACATGGTTGAGCTCTTTACCCAGTCTGTAGACAAATTGACATGCACTGATTGGCTGCCTAGCCATGCAGTACGTTTTTCGCTTAGCAAAAGAAGTTTGTCTATGTCTCCTTTCTGCGTTAAAATCCTTAGCTATCAAGTGAAAAGCTCGCTTCTTTTTGCAAGTTGTCACTTATAACTACAGCACGTTTACTTTGTAAACATTTGAGAAATTAATCAAGAAAGTTTGGAAACAACTCCTGAAAGAAGGTAACGTACAATCGTTTGTCATTATGCAAGTCGTCTATTCCCTGGCCAGAAATGAAAGACAGCATCGAAGTTAAGTATGCGCATTTATTGAAATTGAACATGGACAAATGAAAAGGACCCATTCGTAAGACGGTCACACGTTACATGCAGAAGACAACTAGCATTTGTAATCATGTTGCACACAACTATAACATCTGAATATAACTCATCAAATATACGTCTTAAATTTTGAAGCTCAACAATATGCCATCATTCCACAAGATGGATTAGAAATTCGTGATCTTACAAGGCAATCTCGCCAGGGTTAAACTCTCTGAAAGTCGTAATGGTCCACTTTGACACAACCAAGTACTGTGTTTAACCTAGCGCGACACTTAAGCAGAACCCGATTTGTTACATTTAGATTGATCTCAGTTAGGTTTTTTTTTAAAAAGACATTTGCTTCTATCATTGTTCCGCAAAATATGTCTAAAACATCCCATATATCGAGTTTGTTGAATTAAACATTTGATAGTAACGACTTTCTGATGATATGAAAGTTTTCATATATTTTTTAAATGCAAATGGAACATTATTACTACGTCTTTTAAGATGTGAACGCTAAGACAACATATTGACCACGTACATAGTGGTATGACCAAAATATGAAATTACTAAATCAACACTTCAGAGAAATGTCTGATACCTCTCAATAATTCTAGTTTTAATTGAAAAAACCCAAGATTTGGAGATTCTTCATTAGCGTACGTTTGTCACTCCCTGCGCTCACAATGTCTTGCTAACGGTGTCTTTCATTACTGGCCAGGTGGATAACTTTCTTTTTAACTCTCTTTTACTTTTCGAAGAAGATACATTGAATAAGCAGCTATGCCACGGTAAAAAGAACTACAAGTTGTTCCGATATATCCGATGTAATGTAAGTACAGTCTAATTTTGGTTCACACTAACAAAATAGGTTTAACGCTTTTTGTTAAATTTCACTGGAATATACAATTTCTTTTTCGTGTTTACTGTAGTTTTACATGACTAGAACTGCGTTGCGAAGGAATTATGGCAAAATAAAGTTTTAATTGGTCAACAGCCCAAATCCGAATGAAAAGTGCGGGATTTAGTTTAAACTTGATTAAATAAGACAGTTTTCAAACATTATTAAGTATTTGTGTGAACCAGATAATATCAAGCGTTCGCTCGAACGCATTATTTGTCTTTGCAGAAAATAAAAAAAAGTTGTTATATGTAACTCTTACCAGCGAAATTTCGTAGCGCTATTTCGAGGAAGATTTTTGAACCCCTTCCAGGCAGGATGACTCCCTTTGACAAGTAAAATCGTCCGGCTCAGCCAGATTGAAATAATAGAAGACCGATCCTACCGGAAAGGAGTTAATGTTCGTATTTCCAACGATTACCGGAGAAAAGTGAAGTTTAACAGCATTTCTGCCACATATTTTGGGCCGTTTTTGTGTAACAAATGGGAGTATTAATTTATTCTGATTGCAAATTTCACAAAACAGAAAAATGGGAAGACTTTATAAAATATATACCGTTAAGTGAGGGATGAATGGGATAAAAAAAAAAATTAAAAATAATCACGGCACTACTTTGGACACCGTACAAAAGTACTACTAACTCAAGATAAAGATGTTTCATAGGTTCATTCCCATTCCAGTCGGAATTAAAAATAGTGCTGACCTTGTTTTCTTATGTCAGAGTCAACATCTTGATAAAAATTGTCCAATGGGTCACAGTGGATTGAGCCATCAGGACCAAGACTGAATTGCTCTAGGCCATTCACATTTCCATGGCAGGAGTGTTTAAGATCAGCGTGTGCCCACTTTTCCTTGCCAAGATCACATTCCGCCAAAAGGTCATCCACCTTCTTCTTTTGAATCCAAGAATCTAGGAGATCCTGGGCTATAGAGTTAGTAATGAAAATCAAATTACGGTGATTTGTGGTTTCGAATAGTGGTTATTTTCTGCACATTAATACATTACTAGATTCCAACTGATAAGGGATAGTATCGAGGGGGTGCTAGGTTTGCCATTAGTTGTATTGAAATATTAGTAATTTATATCGTGACTCCTTGCAGATAAAATATTAAAATGTTCAACGTTCATACTGTAATCTCATGTACTTTCCAAAAAAGATCTCATAACTTCCAGTTTTTTGAACAATTCCTTTCCTCTACCGACTATTTAGTTCATGTACAGTACTATACATGACCAAAATTATACAAAAAAAAAAAAATATTCACAGAACTGGAAATATCTTACGTTCTTCATTACCGCTGATTCAAAAATTCCACGTAAAAAAACAAAACAAAACAAAACAAAAAACAAAAACAAAAAACAAAACAAAAAACCAAACAACTTTCATGCGACAAAAAGTCTCCTACTTGTATTTTTTAGTCTATCATGAAATACCATAATGCAAAAAATGCACAAATGTATGGTGTAAACAATATCTGGCTGGGTTTAGCTACATAAAATATTTCGTTAAGAGGTATAATGGTAGTGTTTTGTAGATTTTTTAAATAAAAAAGTTAATAAAGTTTAAATATGGTCAAGAAAGCTATAAGTTCTGAAAAACAGCACAGTCTATGTTGGCCTGTTTCTTCAAACCCGACTAGCGACGCACATTTTCTCAAATAGTTTTGTCTGAAGTTTAAATTCAAAAAGTTTACACAGTCTATATATACTAAGTTTTAATAATATAAATGAAAAAAATTTCTCGATTCTGATTGGCTGAGAGCAAGGCAATTCCAAGGTAACACAGTGCAGAAAACGGTAACAATAATAGGCCACGAATACCTTAAAATCGATGTTGAATTGCTGAGGGGTTTTTTTGCTGCTGAATAACTTCATTTACGTATGTTTTTAATTTGTAATAGCATGATTTCTAGTGCACTTTGGAAAAACACGCACATCTTCAGCCTTACCAAGACTTTAAATAGCACTTGTCCATCGCACCCGTGCCATTTTGATAGTATTTGAAAAACTCACTCACGTGTGGCTTTTCTAAAATGCACTCATGTGTTAATAACCATGCGATCAGCAATACAGATCAGTCAGTCAGTTTATCAACATTAGTAACTGGTTTACCCGTCACAAAGATGTTGCTTAGGACTTGTAATCATCCGGAAAACAGCCATACCGTATTGCTGAGGAGTCCCCGAAGGTCCGAACGACCTGAATAGGTTACATGTATTGAAGCTGAGGGTTTGTGAAGGGAGGCAAACATCCATGTATATATCGAAATGTTTAATTGATTCCATGCAGGTTAAAAGTCTTCCTTTGAGGAGAGTAATATCGTCTAGCATTAGCCAGAATCATGCGGATGATGTTTATATACAAAATAATCGAAGGTCCATCGTTATCATGCTTATATACACAGTAGTCTGACGTTGACCGCTTCAGCTTTCATAGTTCGATACTTAAAAGAGCTCATCAATGAAAACAGAGGCCAGGGACGAGGCTGAAGTGTCACAATTAGTGGTACGTCACATGCTGATCACAAAACAAAGTTTTGAACAACTTGCAATATCCATCCGAGCGGTTTGAAAATAGTGATGGGGAGATGAAGAATGAGGAAAATGGTGTGATGCATTGTTCGTCTTCGACATGAACCCTTCTAAGGTGGGCAATGCTGTACATGAAAAATTTTGTTGTCATTTCCAAAGTATAGGCATTGCATCTTCTCCAATGTACATAGACGAATTTGTACTTGTTCACTTCTGTGCTTGTTTTTCTTCGTTTACACAGTCTCTGCATTTGAAATCTTACAATCAATCAAAACTCAAACGAGTACCTACTGAGCAACATTTATCAAAGTAATGTAATATATGTATCACTCAAATAAGAAGTTGATCGTCTTGAAAAAGGTGACACACGTTTGAACACAGTGAAATAAAGAGGTATAAAGTTGAATGTACAACCAACAGTGCTTAGCAAATATCCCTGCCATCTTTAGTGAATGAAAGTTGAGTAATACTGCCAGATGGATTTTATACTGTCTGAATGTTTTCTGATTATTTTTTTTTGGTTTGAGAAGTCAAGATTCTCTGTACATTCAGAAACATGGCTTGTTGTACTTTGATTTGAACGAGATTGTATAGCTTATGGCCTATCTCTAGCATGTGTTCAACTAATTTTGGATCTTTGTAAAGTCAATGCCGAGGACATAAAGGGATTGGACACTACAACAAATTACATGGAATCCGTGTTTTAGATCAAACTTCCCACGAGGTGTACGGAAGGTGGCGCCTTTGTAACAGGATGTTTATAATCCTCTTCTGTACCCAAAGATACTACAATCAACTGCATGCAGAATAGAAATATTGAGCAATACACAAGAATTTACAGGATAGAAGACTGCCGTAATTCATAAAACGAAAACCTAATGTTTCGAACAAAAGCCCATCAGCAGTGTGTAATGTTCAATGAACTCGATTTCCATATCTGGAATGTTAACTGGCCAATGAAATGTGAAGCCAAAATGGCCACCCATGGAGGGAAATTTTGTACGCCAGTTTTAGTCCCCTACGTGGTCTTGTAGGTCAGTTTTAGTCTCCCACGCGGCTTTTTACATTTTCTGAAGAGTTTTCTTTGAAAATACACACAAAATATCTCTTCAAAAGATAGAAATAAGACTAAGAACTTCACATATATTTCGACAAAATCAAACCGAGTGACAGGTTATATTTTTCAAGAAAATAAACCATCAAGCTAACGACAAACCTGATGAAACAGTCTTGATAAATTACTTTAGAAAGCAACCAACTGCATGTCCTCTTTTTTACCGTTAGTTTACCATGTTTAGACAATTTAGCCCACTTCTTGGGCCACACGGCGTTTTTAAATCCTTTTGAATACTCGATTATGTAAAACTGCTCCAGTAACATTTCGTTTTGAACACGTTTCCTATGGCTGGGAACGTTTTGTAGCCGAACCAAACAAAAACTAATAACTGAAGTCGTTTAAAAGACTGGAACTGACGTACAAGATCGCGAAGAGGACTGAAACTGACGTACAAAATTTCTCTCCCTGGGCGGCCATCTTGGCATCAGTTTTTGCCCGGCCAAATGATGGCGAATTAGAATTCCAAATATGGAAATCGAGTCCACTGGAAATGTTGTGAAATGCCAATCGTACGGTAAAATGACCGACAAATCAGAAAAAAAATAAAAAAAAGAGAAAGACATAGTAAGTGAAAGGTCCATTCAGCCCCTTCGAATTTTGACCCACTGATCCTTGTAAGATTCATAATTTGCCGTATGAACTACTGCACTGATTGATATTGATGTTATGTACAATAATAGGGGTGTCATATCTTTCACACACCCCGTTCACTACGTCCCTGACAGAGACACTGTAGATGTGAATTGGAATTCCTGTATTCTCGGCGGAGACACTACTCTCTGAGGAGAGATGACCCAAGTTTTCTTTACACTTAACAGTGTACATTTGTCAACAACCCTTCACCACAGCTTGCACTTTTATGCCATGGCCATTTACAATTTAAGCTTTGTATACTCTTAGCAACATGACGACATAACAACAGCATCACGTGCAAGCAAAAAACACTGTTTCTGTCGATATGTAATATTGATCGTGTGAACAAGGCAACATAACAACATATTAGGAGCACAATAACGTGAAAATGACGACATTCGTAAAAAACTGATCTTTTCTTCATTTGTTATATCCATATCGTTATGTCGCTCGTATGAACAAGGCCTAAGAAATACCTAACGGTACATTGGATGTGTTGGTATGTTGTGGTTCAAACTTGCAGGATATCACTGACGTGAAGAAAACATAAAATGAAACACCAGCCACTACTGCAGATGAGCTTTTGTCGCATTTCGAAAGTCAAGTAGCATCCCAAGTGTCTGGTTCACAGTATTCGACTGCGAAAATCTATTTAGAAAATCCCCCAAAAACTATTAGGTATTCCTTTTACAAAATAACAAAAACGAAAGAGCAACACAAACTTTGAAAGTGCTAATAGGAAATTTTTGGTCTTTAGATTTAAGAAATTCCACATGGATTTCCACGTTTGAATACTGCAAATGTGGAATGTTTCAAGACTAGAAAAAAGCGTAAAAAACACACGCCACTGGGCTGTTTTTAGTTTTTGCAAAGTCGAGTAGGAGGTCAAGTATTTGGATCATAGTATCCACCCAAGGAAATCCATTTGGTATTTCTTTTACAAAATAACAACAGATGAAAAGCTGTTAATTTTATTAGCACATTGATGAAGCAAGCAATTCTCGTTAAAAATCATCAACTACCAACCAGAGACAAGCTTAAGGCAATCAAACCTTGGTCAAGGGACTCAAGTTACTTCAAACTTTAAAGTGGTTGAAAAAAAAAAGCTACGATACATGTTGTCTAATAAAACTTTACTATAATCCCTGTAAATGCAGAATAACTACACTATACTGAAACACATTAATTCAGATCAATGAACATGTACCTTCGGAAATAGCAGCATCATCCACCAAGACATCTCGTCTACAAAATGTACTCTGTGGTTGATCACCAAATATGTCTCTGGCTGCATCATCAGAAGCCTTCTGAACTTGCTATTAAAGATACAGTATTGTCACCAAAAGTTACAATTTCTTTTGCCAGCAAATACTTAATACATACCAATAAAATGTATCAATAACAACAAATACAACACACGAATTTAAAAAGGTTCTTTGGCTATTATCTGGGTTCCTGTCAAAACTATTTTTGGCAAAAGACTTACAAGAGTGAAAAACAGTGAAGAAAACGGACTGCATTTTCTTGTTAAATTGCGAAATACCTACCTGCTTTACTTTATGAGCAAGCGACAGGTTTGTGCTAGTGACATATCGGGCGTACGTTATTACTGTAAGCTTGAAGCAAATTTTCGAAAGTCAGATCTGTAAGATCCTGAAAGTATACCATTCTGACACTCGCGAATTTCCTTGTTGAATAATTGCATGTATAAATTCCATTCCCACTCATCGAACGTAAATGCTAATGTAAATATTTGTTGAATATACACCATATTCGCCAGCATTACCACTATATAAATTCATAACTCGTGGCCAAGCTCTCGACAACGGCGTTCGTAGATGAGGTAATAAAGTACTGTACAGCGTAGTTTCAAATTCAAACAATTTGTAAGTAAAAAATACTTAAAAGCAGTAAGAATAATTTTTAACTATATCTAGTATTTAACGAAGTGAGGAGATTATTCAACAATATTTACTGAGCTTGAAGCATACAATATAATAGTCTGTCCCCTTATTACGTCAGCTGAATAGAATTACCAGAATACTTTGCCGTTTTTCATTTTCATGCAAACATTGAATCTCCAAAGTGAATGGAAAGACAATTGCTCCGATTAACATTACAAACAAGATTTCGAAAGGCATTCTGGTAGTTGTATTCAGCAGATGTATTGAGGGAACCGACCATTGCTTCAGCATAATTTACTCGGGTAGTCATTTGAAAGAAAGTAGTGAACGAGCTGTGTTAAAAATTCGTAAGTAACGTTCGCAAAGGTAGCCGCCATTTTGCGTGTGTGTCTTCATTGTTCTATTCACCTGTAGGTGAATATCAAGAGTTACATGATTTAATTTTCGGGTCAATCACCACGTGGGATTGTCGATAATCACCTGATACCCATACTGTAATCATAATCATACTGTACCAAGGGTTTCAAATCCAAATTAACATATCTGACCTCCCAAGCATGGGAAAAATAAATTGGAGAATGGGGTATCTGAAAAAAACCCAGCTTGACACAGATTTTTCTTTTTCCATGTGGTCCATCAGTCACACATCATCAACGTTATCAAGTTTTGTATCTCAAAATATTAATGTCCAGCATAAAACAAGCAGAAAAGCCATTCTTTCATTTCAAAAAAAAATTTAATGTTCGAACGTTACGTTCCGTCTCGCAACATCATCAGATAATAAATAATTATTATGGAAATAAGTGCGTTAATCCTTCACCAACCAGCATCCCGTCACATCACCTTTAAATATGCTATCCCGTCTCGATGATTTTTCCATAAATGGTTCCTCCTCATAAGCTTTCAACTTCTCCTACAAGAAAGTCTTTTGCTTGAAAAGCTTGACCTTTCTTTAAATGTTAACCTTAGTTCTGTACTATTATCTTTATTCTAGTTTGCTTTTTTTTCGCTTTGCTATTTTTCTTTGGTTTTTCGTTCAACACTTCATGTATTCCTTACTCCTTGACACCTCCTGATACACATGATAGAGTGTAATTAGTATCAGTAACTTTAAGTCAACCTGTAACCAACTTAATTATTCCTTCTCTGATGATGTTGCGAGATCCAACGAAACATTAGAACACCAATCCACATTTTAAAATGAAAGAATGGCGTTTTTTGAGTGTTTCATGCAAGATGTTAATTTTTATTTTAATGTTATGTTTTCCTTCTGGATCATCCTTTGCTACAATTTTTAATAAAAGTTTTGGATCAGTCAAGCATCTCTTATTGCAATTTCGTCACCTTTCAATCAAGTACTGTACAAGGTAAGCGGTGACTCATACAGTGTTAACAATGTACCCCAATATCAATACACTGCACCTTTTCATTCTGCTGACACGCTGCATGATGGCCATAAGTGACCTTCGGGTTCACGATCCCTATTAAAATCTTATCAGATGTAGCTATTTTCGATTAACTAGCTGTTACTGGCTTCAGTAGCCTTGGCAAGATTTGACCCTTTGATCCTGATCTGTTAGTACAAGCTACTGTGTATTGTAAATTCAAAAAAAGGGAATCTTTCAGGAAAATGTAAACTAGGACACAGTGTAAATTAAACTCAATCTAGCAATAAGGCAAAAGTCTTTGAATCATATACAGTACATGTGCATTTCTTTGATAGGATGGTTCCCCCAGGTGAACTGATAAACTACAACTTTTCCTACAAAAGTAATATACATCTCTTTCCCTTGAATATTGCACTCTGTACAATCCACTTCAATTTCAATTGCATCTTGTGTGCTAAACTCAAGTGCTACCAGAAGACAAACTTTTCATGCATACAGTGTATATTTAAATATTTTTCAGGGTCAAATTTAAAATTTTAAGGCAAAGGACACATATGTCTACTAGTAAGGATATTGCCTTAAAATTTGACTATACAGTACAATGAAATTTTTTGTTTTATATATGACAAACTTTTACATTCATAAAGAGTAGGCATCTGATCTGACCATGTTCAATGAAAAACTGGAAAGGTACAACAACATATATATACTGGGAGATTAACATGTAACAATAGAATTTGTGTACATGTACTGTGTACTGTGTCGGGAAATTTAGGGTTGCTCACTGCATACAGTACATAATATTTAAATGATTTAATAGCATTCACTTGCCAAATTAAATTTATATCTGTATTTTTGATGGTACTGTAATTACTGTATTATATGGGGTTAAAAGGCATGTATGTCAGAAGGTACTTTATTACTTAAAAGAATATCAAACTCTGATATTTCAGCAAAGGTCAGCCAATACACTGTAACTGTGATCTCAACCATTGGCCAAAATTGGTTGCAGAATTAAGGGAAGATTTTTTTAACTGGCAGACAACTCTTGCATGCTTTCAGCCATGTCTGTGATATCTGCAACAAAATTTGACCACTGTTTTTTGGATCAAAGTATTGTCAGACCCTATGGTCCAGTGGGAGTCAGACACTACAAATTATATCTATTTTTAGAACAAATTTCAACCTGGAAATACAGGTGCAGGATATTTATTTGAAGTGCAAACAATCATGAACCAAGTATTACTCAGTTCATGACTTAATAATTGTACCTGAGCAAAGGAGGGATATTGAATGATCTGAGTGTCCCACTGACACTTTTGTCCCTGCCAAATCCTGGATCCTAGTCACTAGTTCAAGAAACAAAGCTATAGGACTGGTGTACTATGTAAAAAGCATGGATTACTGTTGGTTTACTCTTACTGTAAATGAGGAAATTAAATTGCTTCATTCTATTAATTAAATATCACATGTAATAACAAAATTTGGATGTATTTTCTCAATTACAACAGCATACAATGTACAGCACATGCACATGAAGAACACTTGTTGAATACAGCCGTAACTTCCTGTATCTTAATTTGGCCATCACCCATTATGAGCAAGGGTGCAGTTTAGGATTTTATTCTACCTGTAACTAATGGCAGTTGATTTTATCCAACACAGTGGGGTGTCTGCTCTTTTATGGGTTAACTCATTGAGGGACAGGGCTCATTCTTTGGACAAGTAAAATTGTCTGGCATTAACCAGAATAAAATATCAAAGCATGCCCTTGCTCCTTAATGAGTTAATAATTTGAATCAATATTGACAAAAGAAAAACTGTGCAATTGAAGTAGGCAGCAAAAAGACAATGAAATATTATATTATCATACAGACCTTTACCCACTCCTGAACATTTCCTCGAGATGCAAATATCTGTAATAATGAAAAATCCAGTTAGATTAATTAGCTCAATTAGATTACCAGCATCAAAACAAATCAAGATTAATAAATAGTATTTGACTAATTTTATATTTAATATGGAACAAAAACTAGAACACAAATATATTCAGTCAATTACATAATACACATTGTAGTACTGATGTTTTTCAGGCAGCATGGCATCATTTTGTTAAGAATTAAAATCCTACTTTTTATCCAAATATCATTAAAAGAAAGCCTTGAAAGCAGGGTTACAGTATTCTTGATCACATGTACATGTACTATAGTGGAAAGTAATCTTGGTAATTTCAAGATTTCAAGTTTCAAACCTCCAAGACCTACCATACAGTATAGGAGAGCTAAAATATTGAAAATGCTGAACAGAGAACAAATCTCAATGCAACAGCAATATAGCAAAATTTTGAGGGCAACATACAGTACAAAGCTTATAAAGTTAAGACAGCTTTTGCTTCAACTCCAGTCTTTGAGGCATGGGTGCCACAAAGCTTGGGGGACAAAGGGTACAATTACCCTCCCTTTTCAGTGTGAAAAATTTTTTGTATCAACAAACTTAATACAATGCACATACTTTAAAGAAAATTCAGGCTTTTTTGCAAGTAAGGTTCATTCTTTAATTATGACAAGTTCAGTCAGTTTAGGTACTTCCTTTAGGAATGCAAACTCAGTTCACCCATTTCTTATTCAGAAAAGTCAACTTTACTGATGATTCCTTGGACAGTTATGATCAGATTATTTTATTACCATAAGTTTAGATACTGTACAAGCAAGATACATCAGATCAAACTTGAATTACATGTAAGCATGAGTCAAATCAAGCCCTTCTAAAACTAGTCAGCTTACTGACTGTGCAAATTTAAGTTTGTTGGAACCACTGGTTCAAGTTGAGTCAAGTCCTTGAAAAAGTGCAACTCACATTGTATCTTTAAGTCTAGTCATTACAACACAGTTTACTGTTGTTGCATATCATAAATGTCATACTAGGATCTGAGCAACATAACCTATATATTGCACTCACTTCTCACTTCACACTTTTAGGCTTCCTGATCTGTTTGACAATCCAATCTTTTATCTTTAGAAACTCACTAAAATTTGCCTCACACCCCAGGTAATCACTGGTACACCCTAATGGTGTATTAATATTTTGCTATACAGGTAGGAGTGTGCTCTAACATTAGCATAGCCATGGGGTTGGGGGGACACTTGCCCCCCCAACTTTTCATCCTGACAAGGTCTATTGGTACATCCAGTACATTTGTTCGTACATTGAGTTTGTCTGTTGCAGATTCCATTTACTTTTGAATTATAAAATATAAAATTCTTAAAAGCTCTGGCATAGGTTAAGTATAAGAAGGGCATTCAATGCAAAATATTTGTTAGGAATTTTGTTCATTTTTAACAAACAAAAATGATAGATCTGATCAACCCTCAGGACAAAGTGGTTGTGGTAGCAGTGATGACTGAAAAAGAAGCCCCAGAAAGATGATACTATAAACTTAGAATGTACATAATACAGCAATATATTTATGGTTTTGTGATCCAACTTGCTATACTTTTTCACTGCTGCTATGAACTCTTACATCTTATTTAGGTAACTTGATACTCATTAAAATTTGTTATGGACAGATTAAGAGTTGTAATACACTGTATTTACAGTTCATTTAGAATATGATAAAAACCAATAATTTGGGGTTTTACTTTGC
The DNA here is from genome assembly GCA_030142905.1 of Heliopora coerulea. Classification (NCBI taxonomy): domain Eukaryota; kingdom Metazoa; phylum Cnidaria; class Anthozoa; order Scleralcyonacea; family Helioporidae; genus Heliopora; species Heliopora coerulea. Next base: position 1,318,227 of record JASJOG010000017.1, on the reverse strand, counting down.
TTTTTGCTTGTTGCATTAATTTAATTGCTGTAGTTACAGTGGTTACAACTCTTCTTGAACAAACTAAAAAGTGCATGAATCTGGTTCCCTAGAGCTTGTAATAAAGTGCAATAAAATGTTTTATACAGGAAATGCCAGCAAGGGTTGAGTGTTGGTTGCACTGGTTTGTACAGAGTTATGCCTTACCCTAAATTGTATATAGTACATCAAATGTATTCTTTGAGAATTAGGTATTCAGGAAAATGACTAGTTTTCCATTGAAAAGTATTCTGATTTTGATTCATTCATGTACAGGTAAATCAATGTCAAAATTGCAGGAAATAGTGTTTTAGAGGTTCTAACTAAAAAATTTCCAGGGAAGCATGCCCCTGGACCCCCCCTAAGGTTCAGTACTCTAGTGCCCCAGTCAAATTTTAACCTTAATTGACCCCTGATACTTGATGTTTTGTTGCTGTCATTAATTACTTTTAGTATTTTATTCATGAATTAGTAGAAAGAGACTTTGTGCATGGATTTACAGTATTAAACTGATACATTTGTTTGACTCAAATATTTTTCTGCTCTCAGTTTGGTTAACTTTAATTTTTCCTTATTTATATTTGTCAGTACATTACTAACATCTTGTCAGTATATTGGTCTAAAAATTTCCCCTGCTCCCCCATTTTCAAATTCTTGACTATGCTACTGTGCTCTAATACAGTAGGTATATGACAGCATCTTTGAAAAAGTTTATGCAATATATCAAAGCATTTTTGAAGACATTTATTCACAAATATCCAACTTAAATGCTTGAAGTTAACTTATGGATGTAGATTATAATGTACTGTATTTAAAATGGGAATGTTTTTGTTCATAGATTGATTGCATAACCCTTACAGAGTGCACATAGCATTCTAGATCAGCTTTATGACAGTACTCATGCTACAGACAAGCTACCAGCAGTTTTTTAATAAACGTACTGTATAATAATGTTATGGAAGGACCAGTGAATGATGGATTGTGATAGATGTTTGATATTAGTCACTAATTAACAACAATATCATATTTTAACAATGTATCAAGATTGGTACATGCAATCAACCCACTGTTAGCTTGTCAGGTGAACTTCATGGATCTATGTTGATTTATTTACTCAATCTAGTTAGGGCTTTTCTAACCTAAAAAGAAAATCTCACAGATAAGATGGATTTTCCACAAATGGATTATCCTTAAGGTAAATCGTTAATACAAGATGTTCCCCTTTCCTGGTTGAAATTTCTACTTTTTAACTGGTGACAAACCCTTGCTACACTATGTGTAATACTGTTTTTCACTGAGCCTCAGAAGCGCTCTTCTCTTCGCAAAAACAATATATACCTCTCTTAAAAACGTTATTTCTTTATTTACAGAAAGATTGAAATTATCAATTTAATAAACTAAGTCACTTATAAAAATAGAACACATATTTCAGGATATAATGCAAATGGTTTTGGAATATTTTATGAATGTAAACAATAAACATATAAGAAATAAGCACACTGGACATTCGGTGACCGGGAATTCCGCAACAGCCAAATGACCAACTATTTCATCAAAACCATAAAAACAAAATATAATTGCAAACATGACACAATTAATTCATTAATCGTTTGCCAAAGTTTTGTATCAATCTTATGGTAATAAGAAGGGAAAAATATACTAACAGATGGTTTTTCTTGTCCTTTCCACTTGTAAAGAGAAGATCGAGATGCCATTTACCAAAACTTTGTTGTTATTTTCCATTTCAGACATTTATCTACAGCATCAAAGCCATTTTTTAAAATTTAGTTCTCTCCATGGCAGCCAACGCTGACAAAAAGACTGCATGCTCCTAGTTGCTGAGCAACATACATTCTAGCTACGCACTTCTGTGAACCTAGCTTACGATTGGGCGAACGGTCCAAAAATATTTGTCTTCCAAAACCTAGTAAGGTCTCAGGGAGAAGCTTTATAATGTGCAAATCAACAAGATATACGAAAACTCACGTCCTTATGGAAATACCATATCCATGTATTGCTTTTTAAAATTATGTTACCTTTCACTGCCGTGCGTACGAAGTTTCAAGCGATAATAATTTCTCAAGGACGTTTGAAAGCACTTTAGCTCGATACATACCTTCAAAAAAAATTCAAGCACTTTGCGCATCTAACCAAATCAGAAAAATCAACTGTGTGATAAAATAATTTGCATGACCTTGTTTGAAGGTTTCAATCCCATGACTATTTAATTGATTATTTTTATGGAGTTCGCAATCTACCTCTGGTTCATCATCGAATCGATTGATGTCGACCTCGAACGATGCTGATTGCAATCGAAATCGCAATCATTTAGTACCATACAAACTGAGTACAGCTCTAATGGTTCACGTCAACTTTGCATTCCAATTTCCCTTTATTGTAACGAAATTATTCATTTAATTTAGCTTAAAAACTGTTCCAGAATATTTTTTCCTGTGTATTAAGACCTTCTACAGGGCACTCTTTCCGACCCCTCATATCCAGGTTTCCTGGAAATGCCCCTGTTTGTGGAATGTGATATTGATTTGATGAATGTGACTTTGACTTGCTGACTGTGATATTGATTTGATGAAAGTGATATTGATTTGTTGATTGTGATATTGATTTGTTGAATGTGATATTGATTTGTTGAAAGTGATATTGATTTGTTGAAAGTGATATTGATTTGTTGAATGTGATATTGATTTGTTGAATGTGATATTAATTTGTTGAAAGTGATATTGATTTGTTGAAAGTGATATTGATTTGTTGAAAGTGATATTGATTCGTTGAATGTGATATTGATCTGTTGAATGCGATATTGATCTGTTAAATGTGAGTGCATCACGTTTGTTAAAACACACCAACGCAAAGTCGTACACTGAGACTGGCACATGTGTGGGAACACATTTGATTTGACAGACAGCGCGAAAGCAGTTTTTTGTTTTCCTTGACATTCTGACCAAGAAAGGATAATTCAGTTCAGACCACGACTACTGCGATTGAAAGCCGGGAACACAAAAGCGGATGTAACCTCACTTTTTAGGTCTGCACTGGAAAGTATTTTTTTTTTTTTTTCGTTTTTCGCAAACTCCCCACTCCTTTTTTTGCTTGATTTGTAATGCAATCTCCGGCAGCAAAGTTCTATAGTGAACCTTCCCCTGGGCTAATGAGTATTCAATATTTTAGATTTGATATTTGCTCTTACACAAAACGTCTCTTATACAAAGATCAGTCAATCCATTTCATTGTGTAGGTGAAATGAAGAAATATTCATCAACCTATATTCACATTTAACTAAGAATCCATAACCAGTTGATATATTAAAGAAATATAAAACAAAACGCAAACCGAAAACAAACATCTTGAAAATCCAAGATTCGGATTATAAACAAGACGATAAAGTTTAATGGTAATATTTCGTCTTTATTCCAAAGACATCGTCAGACCAATTGGCTTACATACAATTAGCAACAAACTTATATAGGATGGATGATATCATCAAAGAAAGATTTCTATGTACATATTTTACTAATGATTAATTCACAGGATGTGGGAAGTATCACGTCTGTCAATTACCTAAAAAGTATTAACTCCTTAGAAGCTTTCAGACCCGTGTTTATCTCTGGTCTGTTAAACCTAATGAGATAGGCTTCTAAAAATAACAGTAAATTGGAGCTATATGATTTACTACAATGAATGATTCTGTAGTTGTTAAAAATGAGAGGCTTTATTAGAGGAGGCTTGGAGTAAGAGTTGCTGGAGTTCAGTTGGTCAAACACTCTCAATACTTAATTAATATGAACAATTAAGAAATTATATTCATGTTCACCGAATCGTATTCTCATTCAACAAATCAAGTTCGTATCAAAGGAAATATATTCACAAATTTTGGCAAATATTTATTTTTAACTAACTGAATTTGAATTCTACAAAATAATACTATACTGACGTTAAGCCCATGATATTTAAATTCAACATGTCAAATGTTCATTCAACAAAAGATATTATCATTCAACAAATTTGAATAGTGAAAAAATCCCAATTGCTTTCGCGTTCGCTGATTTTTCGCAGGTTGCTGCCTCGCTATTTCCAGACGAGCAAGCCATTTTTAGCAGGAATCGCCGGACTCGTTATTGGCCGATAAATTAACACTTCTCAGTTGTTTCGCATTATATCATCGACAGGAGAGTGGTTGTCGTTTTCTCCAACGAAAGATTTGACTTTCTACGGAGAATTTGTATACGATGACGATAACAAAATAAGATCCGCAGACGCTAATCATGTAAAAAACTGGGAAAAAACAGGATTATAACATATTCTAGGTTCTTCTGCTGTTAACCAACCATGACATTTTATCTTCGTATTTTAAATATACAGTTCAATTCTTGAGGCCTAGTCGTAATTTGATTGCGATACGTTCATGTTGACTTACAGTTAGTGTGCAGATACCTTAGCTAGCCTAGTCTGATTGAATTAGCGAACAACTACTAAAATTACGAATCGTAGGAAGCATTATGGTCGCATGTCATGATATCAGCAATAAAGCAATGTAAATTGTATGTCCCTAAATCTATTCCTATGACTAAAGAAGTCATCTGCTCCTTGCATAACGTTTAATCGATCACAAACCTTGCTCTCGTGAATTCATCTCTACGTATCTCAGGATTAAAATCGCAACGACAACCCACTACTCTTCTTCCGTTCTTTATCAGTGAAATCAGCATATAGCGAATGCCAAGAGTGAAAGGAACACAAGGACTAAAGCAGGTATCATGATCATACTGCACATAGAGGTGGACTAGGAGAGATCACAGTTCGGACACTTCTTATCTTTGCAACAGATGTCACCACAATTGTCTGTAAAGCCTGGTTTCCATTAAATCGTTAGAATCGCAAGAATCGCAATCGCAATCGCAAAAATCGCAGTAATCCTATATTTGCGCTTAGTCGCTTGAGTCGCAAGAGTCACTTTGATTCACGTTTCCATTAAATCGCAAGGGTCGCGACGACTGCTACGACACGATTTTTACGATTAAATCGCATGAATCGTATAAATCGTGTCGTAGCAGTCGTCACGACCCTTGCGATTTAATAGAAACGTGAATCGAAGTGACTCTTGCGACTCAAGCGACTAATCGCAAATATAGGATTATTGCGATTTTTGCGATTGCGATTGCGATTCTTACGATTCTATCTAAACTGGTGCGTCTCCAACACTGATCATTGCATATGGTGCACTTTCAAGACTCTGCAAACCTAACTAATGATAGATAACCTCTTAATGGCGGACTTACAATTAATTTGATAGATCTGATTTTAAAGAATTTTCATCCTTGACGACGTCACCTCATCTCAGACCCCTCAGACCACAGATATGATATTTAAAAAAATAGTTATTCCAATTGAAATTTTTTTAAATGATCAGAAAGGTGTACTTCTGAAATCATATACGTTTTCCTGTTCGTTACCAGAAAATGTACGATCATTAGCGCCAACCTCAAATTCATTAACTTGAAAACATATACATTCATTTTACTCAGTAGCAGATTAACCTAAGGGAAAATGGGGCTCGTGCACTAGGGTCCTACTCAAATATGATAACCCAACCTCCAACCCCAACCCTTAACCTTTAACCTCTTAACCCTAAACTCTTAACCTTAAACCCTTAACCCTAACCCTAATTCGCATAATGAATAGCAAATGGTGTACTTAAGCCTCTTGATTTTTAACGAATACCTTGCATTAATCTTTATCTTCTGCGGACAACCTGGCCACATCTTCTTTCATGGGTATATATTTTTGCTTGTAACTTCGCAGGTAACGTTCACAGATCTCTCTTTTCTCCACTGTAATTCTTGCCAGGTCATTGTTTCGCCACTCCGTCGAATGCACCCAGTTTCGAATAGGGTTGAGTTCAAGTTTTGGTAGCTCTGCAGTTCGGTTCAGTTGTTCGGTGTAGACTCGAGTTGTGGACATTAGAAATCTGGGACGAATAATGACCCGGAATTTTAAGCCAAAACACGCGTTACCCTTGCCTGAGAGATGACTTGCAGCGCGTGCGCGAGTGCAATAATGTGCGTGTGTGGCCAAACGAGTGTAACTTCGTTGTACACACATGAGAACCAAAGAAATGTTGAACGATGTCATGATGCATAAAATATTTGATGGAGATCAAATTTCGTTCAACATCATACAACATGATGCAACATGATGCAACATGATGCAACATGGTGGCCAAACCAGTTCAAGATGTCGCATTTAACAATAATTTCATTTTCATATGGGAGATACTATCCGCGGGAATCTAACTAAAGGGGACAGTATCCGCTAGTGGACAGTGTCCAGGGAGACACTACCCACTGGGGGACACTATCTGCTGTGACACCAGCGTGGCAGCAAGTCCCTTACTTCTTCATTCACAATTATAACAGCCTAAGGCTTGATGTTTTCTGATACTGGATGTATATTAGTGCTCTGTTTACCCATGCCATCGGAGAGGACTCGGTAAGCACTGTTTTTGATATCTGGAATTTTCCCCTAGGTAGTCGAGAAAATTTTTTTGTGCTCTTTAAGCCTTTAACGCCTAAATTTTTCTCTTTTGTTCTCTGTTTTTGCTTTGTCCATTCTTTGTTCTTTAGTTCTATAGAGATGTTCTGTATATAGGACACAGCACGTTGAAGGGTTAAATAAGCTTGAGTCAAGCCATTTAGAAAATTGGACTGACTTTGAATCTCTCGATCGGAGCATTGCCCTATACTCCTTTAGGTAGAAGCCACGTCGTTTATACTCGTACCTAGAGCGAGTAGACATTTATATGAGCGCTGACGTTGATTTCCTAAGGCTGTCTCTCGGCATTCTCTTCAGCCCCTGGTTCGGAAATTTGAATTAAGTCGTGTAATGCAGCAATTGATGCTGTTTGAGTCTCGGTTGTTTGGGCAAGTTTGGACAACGTGGCAGTGTGACTTTGAAGGAAGTATCTAAATTGTTGTCATTCCAAACTGACTCCGATATTTTCAACTCCAAAGGCCCCACTGAAAACTCCTCAGTTGATACAGAAGTAGGACTAAACTTCGAAAATTAAAAGAAAAAATAGAAATTATCTCGAGATAACTACAAATTGGTAGGCCAAAAGCACAGATTGGGCGCATTTGCTCAGCTATCTCAAGAAATTCCTGCGCAGTTGATGGCGATATGGGGTGTACGTATGTGGCACTAGAACCCAAAATATTTATGCCAGAATAGATAAGAACTGTGTGGTTTTCTGATCGAAACCTACTCTTGTATTCTTTGACAATTTAAAAAATTCACTGTATCTCTACAGAAATTGTAAAAAACGTGGGTTAAAATATCAAGACTCCCCCCCCCCCCCCATAAAAACACCCAAAAAAACAAACAAAAAAACAAATCCAGATTGTTCAATTTGGGCTCAGTCTTAGAGTCTAAGTTCAAAAATGGACGTTCTCATCTTTCTCATTTTCCAGTTATCTACTTAAGGGTTGGTGTACATCTTCAAAAATGTTTTCCAACTGCTTTTGACAGGTTGACTAAAACTTGTGACACTAGTTTGGAAATACGTTTTCTGACCTCTCACACTCTCGAAATTTTCATGAGAGCACGTCCCCAAACGCACTCCAGAAAAGAAAATTTTGCAGCAAATTCTAACGTCACACAATTAAATTGCTTCTTGCACCACTGTTAGAGTAATATAATTACCAAAACGTGTTATAACGCCGTAAAAAGGTGCGGAAGATTTGTGTGTGCAGTCACCTCATGGAGAAAAAAGATATTGCGTCTGTCCCCAAAATTTCTGTCCTTCATATTCATGCAGCCGATGTTACGCCATGGCGAACTGTAATGAAACGGTATTACTTGTGTACATTGTCCCCAAAGGAGTTCTTCAGGCGTAGTTTAAACCCAGTTATAACTTTACCCCTCATAATGTGGTTGCAACACAAAACCTGGCAAGGAATGTAACTGAAAATAACGTGGTTCCGCTGGGAGAGGTTGAAGAGGCTCTAATGCAAAATGTACAGGATAGAACTAGATCAAGAAATGGGCTAGGGACTGACATTTCCTGCATTCTAAACTTATTTTGTTATATTTCCGCTCGGTTTTTATGCTTTTGAATCACAATCGCAGACTTGTGCGCTTGCATTGGTTGTGCTCATCCGGTGTCAAACGATCTTTAATTTTTACTGGTCGTGTTATTAAGCAAATTGGTCTTGAACAGTTCAAAATTCGTTCTGTTTGGATAGCTATTTAAGTTGAACTGAACAGACTTAGTGGAACTGGTCTTGAAGTGGTCATTCAGGAGCGAAAAGCGTTATGGTAATTTGCATGCATGAGGCAAACCGCAAGGAAGACTTTCTACTGTTTGATATTGGGACCGCTTAGTAAGAGATCCCCCGATATTCGAATTCAGGGAATTTTAAGTTTACATGTATCCGGAACATTCGGATGCCAGATATACTGTTTGAATTCTCCATCGAAATTTACGGCGAACTCCGGCTCGTTCGACTTTCAACGTGGTAACTTCAAGCACTCGATGGCGAATTTTATTTGGGTTGGACTTCTTCTAAAACTTAGGACGATTGCACGTGGAAAGTTTAAAGTTCATACAGCTAGATCGACGAAAGGTTACAGTTTCAATTGCGGTGGAAGCGACAATATATTGGGGGAACCCACTTTCACTTCAAAAGTGAAACGGAAGGACCATTCACAGAATACAACCAAAATACAACGGTATTTGCTAGCTTTGGAAAAAACCACGTAATCGCGCATACAGTGGAATGTGTGAGTGCTCCATGCTAGCTGCAGCCTGAGCCAAAGGAAGTTGTATGTTGAAATCACACCTGGGATGAGAAGCAATGCAAAAACTAAATAATAATAAAACAATAATTATAATATTTAGAATATAAATGAGAATAATTCATAACCTGCCATAAAACCTAAAATGACCTAAAATTATCGGGGGCAGGCCCCGAAATAAAATTACTGGGGGGGCAGTGCCCCCTGCCCCCACCCACTTTCTCCGTCTATCAGTTAACATGTGGTGGCCAAGCAAAACATCATGACATGACGGCAAGTTATCCCCGTTAACAAGGAAATTAACCGTTTGGTTAAATACAAAAGAATGGCGACTCTGAAGACTGAAATCATTTTTATTTTCTCCATTTCGACTATCTTGTAGTTATCTTCAGAATTCCTGGTGTGCCTCAACAATCCCAGTATGTCCTCCCAAATGATTATTAAAACTGTAGGAGCTTCCATACTGACAAACATCGTCCCCGTTTGCCACCTTGGCTTACGAACCAGTGAACGCTATTTAATACCTAACATTTGTTATATTACTCGATATGAATACAGTTTTCAATGAGAAGAATGGTGAAAAATTTGAAAAGTGTTGTGTCTTATACGGCAATCTATCACCTGAAGAATTCGATTGTAAGTCCCTTTAACATGCCAGACATCAAACTTCAAATTTTCCGGAGTTGCCTGTCTCCTGAATTCCCGATACTTTTCTCGAACCTGCAGTGCTCGGAACTCGTCACTGAAATGCCTCAATCCACCCCTGACAAGGTGGTGTCTCATAAAACTCAGTAGTTGTTTTATATACAATAGTCAATTGTATATAATTGTTTTATAAGCTCTTAACAACTGATTAGCACATTCGATGATATTCGTAAACATATGGGGAGGAAGTAATTTGTTTTATAGACGAAACATCAGGTCTATATTACTCTGTTATTTCCTTTTCAATCTCAAAATTTGAAATGTGGGCACAGCTTATTACAACACAAATTAAGTAGCCAAATGTCACTAAGCTGAGTTTGAAAAGCATTTCTTGGCGAGGGTTGGATTCTTACGATTAATATCTTCAATAATTTTTTCCATGCGAACTCCGAAGCTTACGACATACTTGTCGTCCCTACATTCCTCAATATACACGGAGAAACTATGCATGCCTACAACTTTGTCACTCGCATCAACTAATGGGCATCCGGAAAAGCGTCTGTTGTGAATACCGGCATTATAAGCGAATAAACAGTCGTTCATTTCAACTTCATCCCAATCGTAGATGACGTTGGGGTCACATGTTAGAACAGGGATTCCACTAATGTCTCCACGTGAGCCGAATCTGGTTGTACACTTCAACCAGTCGACCAGATCTGTAGGGTAGGGAAGTACATCTCCTGGATGGATTTCATACATTAAACCGGCTGGTGTTATCGAAGAACCAGTGCTAAGGCATTGTCTTGCAATAGTCAAAGGCTTCTCCAGGCAAACCTTGTCTGAGGTCCTCAATCTGATCACAGCATAATCAAGACAAGAATCCTCGTCAGAACTGACTACTGCGCTGTTATTTGTTATGTCCAGATAATTTTCATTTTCGTTTGATCGACTTGATGGAAAGTAAACCCTCTGTTTCGATTCCAGTGTTTTAAGCTCATCCCTTTCAATCTCAGAAAGTAAATGACAGGTTGTCATAACATACGCATGATTATTTCCTCTACACAGAAGCCATCCATATCCATACATCATCTCTTCATCTTCTTCCAGATGCATAGATATTACACTAATACAGTCGCTGAATGGAGTCACAAAACCTGTAGGATTAAAAGCAAACAGTTCACATCTTAATCTTGTATTTATTTAGAGATCTTTACCGGTAATTTAAGTGAAATACATTGCCATTATATTAGAATTAGAATTATAATAAGGATAAGAGGATGAGGATGAGAATGTGAACGTGAATGTGGATAAGAAGATGAATGTGAATGAGAATGTGACAGTGAATGAGAATAAAAATTACGATAAGTGTAAGAATAGGAGTAAGAGTGAGAATGACAATGAGAATTAGAATAAGAATGACAAAATTGACAAAAACAATTATAATAATAATATCAATAATAATAATAACATAAAAGACGTGTTAGAAACATACAAAAGTCTCAATGCTCTTACATCACTAAAATCTCAAACTACAAATCGCTTGTCAAATCATTACACTTGTTGATAATTACAATAAGTTGAGGAGGTAAAAAATTGAATGGCGATATTTCTTCAATCATTTCATCGAACAGAATTTTAGCAAAATGGGAGATTACGAGTAAGCATGTGGTAAAAAGTTACTAGCATCAAAACTGGGAAGACGTGACAGTAGCAACTTTTTTCTGGTCAGCTTTGATATGACCTCCCACTTTACTATCACCTATCAACTTTTTGTCACTTCAACTCATTTTCATAATTTTAGTCGTGAATATAGTTTAAAAAACTCCTTAATTCGTCAGCGAAAACTTGCTATTTCATGGTGACATATTTGAAAGTTTGAGGCACTCCCTAAAATCTGTACTAGATGTTGGCCCCCAAAATTCGCTGAGGACCCCTCAAGGCCTCCCTCAACAGAAAAGTCCAAGTTACGCCACTGACTGTTATAAAGTTAAGTCAGACTAATCATAGATATGTTTGGGTGAGATGCTGTAAACAAGAAAAAGTAGGCGCGCAGTGTGTGTCCAAGCATCTATTTCGGATTTGCGCATGCAGGAGGTAAAGTGTAACAAAAAGTAAAAAGGATTAATTAAACCCAAAAATCAGCTCAATAATCAATTCTTGTGAACAATTAAAAATTCACCGAAACATCGTGAAAGGGACCACTACCAGAAAATTAAATAAGATTGATTTGAAAGAACTTTTACCCTTTCCTCGACAGAGGTCTTCCCTCGACGACTAAAATCGTCAGGCGTTAGCCAAAGTAAAATAGAAAATTCCCAATCTCATCTCCAGGTCCATCTGCCGCCACAGCTTCGAAAAACGGGAAGTGACCCAGGGAAGGAAGTTGGATACACTCCTACATATGTAATGAACTATAGCAGAGGGTTATCATCTCATGGCAAGGGGGGAAAACTTTGTTTCAAGGAAAGGTAAGGTGGCAGATTTTGTCCTAAGATAGCCTCAAAATACAGGAAGTGGTCTTTGGGAGACTTAAGATTTTCAAAATTTTCCGGGCTAGCGTTCCTGCGGCCATCTAACTGCGCACGGGACTACGTCGTCGCGTCAGCTTCTAAATCCTCGTTGTGTAGACATTTTTAATCAGGAAACAGCGAACTGTACAACATTTACTGATAAATTAATGACAGCTTGATGGTACTCGGGAGATGAAACACTGTATTTTTTCAAATAAGGGAAATCTTAGTTTTGAGGATCCCGACGTTCTATATGACATTGGCATAGGGTAAGAATAGAAATTTAGAACTCCTGTTCCAATTCCGTTGCACGATCGAACTTCGCAAAAAAACTGTTTTGAAATCGACTTGTACACGACTTTGGCCTGTTATAAATGGCGAATTGCTGACAAATATAACTGAGTCGAATTTAATTCATGGAATTAAATTGGACTTTAATGCGGCACCTAAAACAAACTTTCTAGTAAGGCATTTTTATCGTGTTAGCCAAATACAAAAGACGACCAGTGACGGATCTAGAAGGAAGTAAATGGGGCGACCGCTCGGAGCCCGCGCTAACAGAGGGCCCTTGCAGGTACACTGTGCCTGCTATATGATTTGCTTTTTGCTAGAAAATTTCACTGATGCACATTCACGACTTTCACAAACACGATTTGCTAATCTTTGTCAAATAAAGTTTGCATGTATGCTTCTCAGTTATAAAGTTTTAACAGTGCAGTTAGCCGTCGTTAAATCAGTACTGTCGTAGTGCTTGTTTCACAAGCACACTGTAAACTTAGAACTTTGACTAGGCAAAGATAACCAGTTATAGTTCAGCTTTTCCCCTAACTTTATTTAGGATTTAAAATGAAATGGCCGGAGTTTCGATTAACTGACTTCACTATTAAACAGTCAGTGTCAATACATTGACTTTCGCGTTTTGCAGGATCGCTCCACCATTCGAATAAACAAGGTTAAGAATTCTCAATAAAATACATCATATTTCACGATGTATACAGTGAATATTTGGGGACTAGTAGAATTGACCAGTTATGATAGGTTTAAGGCTACGATGTTTATTGTGTGTTAAGACTAGCTCTTGCTAGTTCACTCAGCTTATAAAAGCCAAAATTTAAATACTATACCGTAATTCTACCATATACGTTTTGGTATGTCAACATTTGTTCGTCAATTAAAAGATTTAGCTTGCATTTACTAGAAACTGGTTTTGATTCTCGTTTGAGTTATCTAAGCCACATCAATGAACTGTTTCTCTAAATTCTCCCCTGCACCCCTCACGAAAGATTCATTGTACACACGAGTCAGGACAACAACAAAAAAAGAACATCATTACGCGAAGAGAGACGTAGAAGAGAAGCTAAATTGTTAAAACTGGGCCGTCACGTTTTCCCACTTAACAAGACAAAATCATAAACTGAGAAACATGACAATACAAACTTAACTTCGACGCCCAGCTGTTGCACCCAGAAGACTTTCTTCTCATGGAGAAAGTTAACAGTGCAAGATGAGTTAATAGCGTACACTGTAGCGGATTGTTTTCCCTACCAAGTTTCTCTGTGAACAAGATCTTTTATTTTGAGGCAGAGATGACGTTTTTGGACCTCCAAATAATTAACAATTATTTACCGAAGCGGAGGTAAATAGCTGTGTATAATTGATATTAATATTTCTAGTATAGTAGTGTAGATATTACAGTATGTACAGTATTGTGGATATTAATATTAGTATTAATAGTAGTAGAATAGTTAGGATAAATACATATGAATAGTGTAAATATCTACAGTATTAAAAGACACACTGTCGTGAATAATTGTTTTAGCATATACCTCGCAAAATTGTTTTCATGCACGTACTTCTTTAAATTTATAGGACAATTTTTACGGAACGTCGGCTTGTCGCCCACTTATCATTTGTAAACAAAACATTTTCAAACACCTCCTGAGTGCATGCATTTATCATTACATAGTAAAAGAAGTAAATATCCTTGGATACGTTATTGCAAAATTTTGTTGCTGTTTTGGTATTGTCCGAAACGGCAGCTTTGTATGCTCGAAACATTTTCCTCTTCTGTAATCGAAACAAAACGGGGAACCAGTTTCTCTTTCGTCGAGGTGAATAGTGGCAATTACCTTTGTGTTTTGGAGGTTCTCGCAAACTAAGTTGCACTTCATGCAGAGTACATTCAGCAGTTTGCCAAGAAAAGCAGGGCATTCGTTTCACTGGTGTTTCATCATATGTGAAGAACTGAATGTGTCTGATGGGAGGCAAAGTACTTGAGACTACTAGAAATACGAATACGCAATCGCCCCCCACCCACCCTTCCATCGTATCCCCTGAGAATGCGATACCTAAATTTAAATTTAAAAGTCAAATAGCTCTTATCTTAACCCAAAACTCTATAACTTAGTCAAGTCTTAGCTTTAGAGCGATAGATATTCACAATTATAACTGCCAAATTACGGAGAATTTCGTATCCCTCACTCTATTCGGACTGTCTTACCATGGCCGTGAACTTGAAGAACTGGGGAAGAGAGTACGACAAAGCAAAAAAAATTAAAAATAAATCTACTGATGTGAATTTGAACTTCTTGTTTAATGGAAATTTCGAAGAAAAACAAAAGCAACAAAAACAAAATAAATAAAAACAAGCTAAGAATTAAAAAGAAAAAGTAATAATGTTGTGAGAAGAAGTAAAGTTTACTAGTAGGGATTGAACCCGAGACTCTATAGTGGGCAGGTCCTAAAATGTAGCGCCTTACGCCACTGAATCACCGACACATTTAACATATTCCTCTAATAAAACAGCGGCGTTCTTGAGGTTATACACTATCTAAAAGATAGAAAAAAAGCTTCTCGACGTTTCGAACGAAGGCTCTTCGTCCGGAGATTAGTAGGATTACTACTAATCTGCGGACGAAGGGCCTTCGCTCGAAACGTCGAGCTTTTCTTCTATCTTTTAGATAGTGTATAACCTCAAGAACGCCGCTGTTTTATCGAAGCTATCTACACTGGACCCCCGAGCCTTGATATTCCTCTAATACTTTCGTATTTAAAATGTTCAGGGGCGGTCCACGCGTGGTGGGTATGAGGATTAGATCGTAAAGTATAATGGACTATATTTTGTCAAATGTTCGTATGCTCCGTAGAGTGTAATCAAAGGCTAAATATTGAGCTCTAGCGTTGCGCCATACTTTAAAAATATAAAGATATTGTCGAGATTAAACACTCCTTCTAGTGCATGATACATTACTTTTAAAAACCAGGGAAGGAATTGATATTCTGGAGCGAATAGTGGACCAGATAACGGCATCGATGATGCTAATATGAAACTATAAATTCACCCACTTAAATATGAGACGTCATCCTCGGGTGTATTCAATGAAAGCTCAAGCTAGCTCACGCTGGAGGGCAATAGAGAGCTCTAAGCGGTTTCCCACTGATAAACATGACTCGGGACTATCGTGACTTGGAAATGAAATAAAGTGTAGTCTGAAACACCGAAGAAAAAGGCGATTCGGGGAGACAACCGATTCAAAAGCACTTCCACCAAACAGCATAGCTTGATCAAGTCCTCTAAAAAGGTTTAATGGTACGCATTTGGCAAAGTTCATTCTGTCATACTTCAATTTATTTCACTGTGGATTCTGCGATGTTAACAGGCACATTTCAACTTAAAGGAACGTGTGAAATGCCAAAGCAAGAAGTATTGGAAACAGTTTGTCAATCAATCCATTCAGACAAGGCTTTAGTTTAACCTCCTCAAATGTAATCAAGTCCGAGACTCTTTTCCAAGGATTTTTAATCGAACATAATTCGCAGCTTGTTGCAATTGGCTGTTATTCTAACCTAGCACCACTTATGTTTCCTGACGATGAGATAGCAGGGCAATATTCTTGCGGTCGAACTACAGGTAAGGGTGCCTATATTACATATCCTGTAGCTTATGACTCGACGCCATTAATTAACTCTACAAAAAAGAAGTTGCTGTTCCCGAGCTGATGTTTTCTCCAGCAATCGATGGGGGCAGTGAGGAGGGGGGATAAATACTTTTTCGGTACTAGATACCTGTGAAGATAAAACAAGTGGTCCAGTCACTCACGTCTTCCGCGATATGCCTGTTGTAAATAAAGCTAGTGACTAGCACAATGAAGACGTTATGCCCAATTCATTTGAAAAATCGGCATGTAGCTGCAGCAATGGCTAGATTGTCACCTGCCTAAGCTTAAAAACCTTTGATCCTGAGGATTTCTTGACAGACTTGCTTCATTATTTCGATAAAACGGTAACTACAAAATAAATTTAGCAATCCTAACGAAAGTCTCTGACCCACTTTTACCTATCTAATATTTTCTAGTGAAACTTTTATTTCAGTGGAAAGAAGGCACATGTGTTCTATGATGTTTTGGCGCCTTCGAGTATCACATTTGCCGTATTTGGAAACTCCGACAAAACTCTTACCTTTCGTTTTTGACATATCACATCATTTTCAAGTTTCAGATAGTTCTGATGCACTTACAAGTTTATAGTTTCGTCAAAATTATTTTGAATAGAATTCCCAGAAGTTTATTAGAGGAAGGCCAAGGAAACAGGGACTGGTGAAAGTTTTCAAGAGTCAGGTGACACGGCTGTACATTAATTTCATACATGACATCTTGCTTAGTTATGAGATTTTCAATGCACTCCTGCAGAGTAAAAGACGTCAAATACTTATACACTATCCCTCAATGATAACGCGTTCTTTAATTACGGTAATTCATTTTATAAAATCTTTTTCTCATTTCCTTTACTTCAATTTTATTTTAACAACTTTACGCAATCTTTTTCACCGTTAAATCTGTCTCCACAGGGAATTTATTATGTCTAGTTTTACGAAGGTTATCCATGCAAGACACTGTCAATACCATGGAAAATTGACTATGAAAGTATCATCATTTAGCGGACTTACAGCCAACCGTTCATAGGTTTATCACCAAAGAAGTGCATTTGAAAGAAGGATCCTCGTAGTACTGCTGGCTTGCGGACATTCCATACTGACCTAAGAGAATTCTACAACGTACTCTGCCGTATATACATAATAACTTCCTACTGAATGAACAACCTTTCAGGAACGCAAGAAGACTGTTGAATGTGTAACTGGGATTGCTTGAGCTTACGCAACAACTTCGTTGAATAATTTCTGAAAATAGTCTCCCAGACACGGAGAAATTAGAGAAAGTTAATGATGCCTTCTGGGAATTTGTTAGTCGCCTCAAGAATCTTGGAACTGATAAAGGATAAGATTCAACTCTTTGCAGGTTATCAGAACGTATATTCCTCGTATCCCATATTAACCGTTTCACGTCTTAGTTTGTTTTTCTTCTGCTTTTTGTCTTTTCTTTGTTTTTCCCCGTTGTTGTCTCACTAGTTCTATTCGCCTTAGTGTCCGGTATATCGCACACTGGGAGTTAAAGGGTTAATGCCTTTTGTGAGACTCTCTGTAGTTAAGCAAAGAAAATATCTATCAGTGTTCGCAGCCAGTAAGGGAGAGGAAAACGGGGCGATGCAAGGTCGTGTCAGTAATGAACATCATAATATCGAAAAGAAACAGGCTATACCTGGACGTCTGATGGACAATTACTCAACATGTCAAGATTTCAAGTTTCGTACGGCGAAGTAGTTATCAAAGACGTTTTTCGGAAACACCATGTATTTTATTGATGAGGCATAGCTTACGTCTCGCGGGCTCAACTCTTTATCAGAGCCGTTGCGTGTTAACTGCTGTCATCAGGAAGTTTCCTGGTCTGTTCGAGCAATTCTGTTACTAGATATCAAGGTTAATATAAACTTCCTGGGCTCACGTTGCGCGTCAGATATAAAAGTAGAGTGTGCTGCGCAGGTAGTGTTGAGCGACGTGTAAAAAGGCAAAATGTTAAGGAACTGCCGTAGCTTACGAAAGGAGGTACTTACGTTTCGAGCGAAGGCCTTTTGTCCAAGTGAAACGTAAAATGATAAAAAACTAGATGGTATTTTTACCAGTAGAAAAAAGCAATAAGATTAAGAAGTCAATAACAAACTATTGCTATTTTAACGTTCAGCAAACCATAAAGGGGAAAAACAGACAGAGGACCCTAAGGGTGGTTTTAAACATTAGCTTGGGTGCTTTATTCATCAAATCTTTAATTTTGAATTGGTTGCGTCATTGGTCCCTTTGCAATTTAATGATTTTGTCTAGCATGAACGGATAAAATCATTAACTTGGACTCTATGGCGTTTTCCTTTTCTTTAACCTTTACGCATGCATTAGCTTTTTCTTCGGTCTTCTGTCTGCTCTATTTTTTTTACGAATAGCTGATTGACGTTTAAAGTAGCGAATTACTCCTGCATTATTTACAACTAATTGCTTGGTTTGTTACTGAATTTTTAATGTTATGGTTCATTTTTGGGTCACATGACCTTTTTTACCCAAAAAATATCACCTAGTTTTTATATTATTTCACGTTTCACTTCGACGAAGGGTGTTTGCTTGTAACTCCTTCCATGCATTTTGGGTCAGATCGTTGCGGTGACAATTTCCGTATTTGGATGCAGTACTAGGGGCGAAGTAGGTCTTCATATATAGATGTTGCAATCATGTCTTTCCTCGTCGGAATCACTTATCAAGGACAGATCGCATTAATGATTTTGAGCAGTTTAAAGAAGGAATTTATCATATCAAACTTTCGTAGTGTTATGATGAACATTTAAGTCAACTAGTGTCCAGGGCATCATGGGCAGATATATTACGTAATTATTTGTATTGCAAATACTGTCAGTGATAAAATGGCGGAAAGACCTAAACAGACTTTGCGCCAGCCGATACGTTTTGCCAAAGAATACTGTATTCCGTCTTCCAAACCGTGTAAAAAACCCACCAAAGATAACAGTCTGTACGAGATTGAAGTTAAAGAAGTGGATCGCGACAGAAACTTGGTGCGCATTCACTATAAAGGATTCACTATAAACAGTGATTCCAAAGCCAGACTTGAAGCATAATTCGGCAGAATAAGTCTAAAAAGTACTGTACAACTGCGTATAATCATAACAATGAATCAATCTTACTTGCTTATTCGGTGCACATACGAAAGCATAAATTGGCTCAAGGATTCACGATGCACATCATCTCCGACCGCCACTACCAATTGAATTAATAATGAGGCGCTCAACAACAGAAACAGCCCTAACTTCACAGACATTTTGCCGTTCCTAAATTTTCATGAATATGGATAAATTTACGATCAAAATGCGCGGAATTGCACGATGATTTCAAATTTGGCGGTAACCAGCGTCGAAGATCTGCGCAGTAAGTTCTAGTGCCAATTTCCTTCAACAGTGGCCGCATGCGAGGCTGATTTCCGTAATAAATCTTAAGAAACATCGCATAAACAGACGAAAAGTGCCGTGCCAAATTTACATTATTTTCCGATGAAAATACATTCAAAAGACGTCTCAAGACCTTTACTTTCCGATGGCGAAGGTAATCAAAGTCGGTTGTTCTACAGCAATGAACACAAACGAGAAAACGTAAAATTTTGCCGTTTTTTTGGCCCATTTTGTATAGGCAGAAGTCGGAAATACGACACTCGAAATACGATACGAGTTTTTGTTAACGCAAAGTTTGATATGTTTAGAAAATGTGACAGCATGGCGAGTGTACATCTCAAATACGCATTCTCCTTTGAAAAATTCAAAGCTTTTTAGCCCTTGACCAGTGACGGGAATCAAACCCATAACCTTTTGATTGCCAATGAGATGCTCTAACTATTGACCTACACAAATTCGGATGTTGAAGCGAAGGATAATCATATTACCAGGGACAGCGGAGCCGGGGAGGCATGGAAGCTACAGCTCTGTCCCAACTTTTTTTCCAAAATAACCTTGAAGCAACTGGTTTTCCGAACATTTGTTGTGAAATTTTCCGGGAAAACATGCAAAATTCTGAATCTGTATCACCAGTCTCCCTACTCGAAATTTCGCTCCGCCGTCTCAGATTACTATAGTTAGTAATCGACATTTGTACTGCTAACCACAGTCTTACCGGGCATATTATTTCGTTTATACAGCAAAAAATTTTCAACATTGCAATCGCGATTCTGTCGCAAATCGAACCCGTAACCTTCCAATCGTCCGCGAGGTGCTCCAACTATTGAGCTTAATGGACTCAGTTGGCAGAACGAAAGTTACTTATTATACTGGTTCGTGATCGACATTTACTGCAAACTGCAGTTCTGACAGGTTCTTGTCTAGGTACAGTTTCCACTTGGTAAGACCACATTTCGACGTTTCGTTACGACACATGATTTATTTTTAAAGACAGAAATACAGGTTTTACAGTAAATATTGTCTGGTTTCAAGGGCACTTTTCGTCTTCTTAATTCAATGTTCCCGATTAAATCGTTTGAGAAAACATTAAAGTCAATAAAATAATGCGTGTTAGGAAATACTAAACTTCGTAAACTTTTTTCAGCGTTCTTTGTCCAACAAAGATAGGAAAAACCGCCGACATCAGGCACTTTTCGGCTTTTTTTCAGGTACAAAAACTTCCAAAATTGCTTGGCGACCACCTTAGTGCTGCCTAAAAACCATGACCAGCCTACAACTTCAAAAAGTATAAAATAAAACATATTCCGAAGAATAATGTCATCATGAAAACTCAAGATATGAGTCAATACAAGATAAAACTATTGTTGAAACTGTGATATTTCGACTTTATTTCAAAGTCATCTTCAGACAGAATGATATTACAATAACATGCCAGAGTCTATATACAAGAGGTGTGATGACATCATCGAGACGGAATTAGGAAACACTACCGGTAATCACTATTTGCATGCTGAAATGTTGAGACGCTAAGATGCTAATTAATTAGAAATTCTCACCACCATGAATAAAGCGGTTGGGCGTGAACAATAGAAGTATCGGGCTAACAGATAACAAGTGTGCATAATATCTCTAAATAAAAAGGTTGAGTTCTTTGCTAGCTTTAAGCCCTGAATTAAGCTCAGGTTTATTAAACTTAATGTGGAGTGCTTCAATTATTAGAAGTTTATTGGTGTTAGTAGACTTACTCGTATAAAGAATTTTATAGTTATTAAAGATTAAATTTTTAATGGCGGTAGATATGTTAGAAGATGAGGGAAGGTCATTTAGTCGGTCGTACTGATCGTATAAGTCATTGATGAAGTAAGCGTGTTCACATTCGAGAAAGTGTTGGGCAACTGCACTGGTGTTATGTTGAGTAGAATGTTCGGAAAGACGTTTGTGAAGACAACGGTCGGTTTTAACTATATATGTTTTGTTGCAGCCAGGACAAGTAATTTGGTAGACGACATTATTGCGAGACATGTCCGGAATCTTATCTTTGTTAGAAATAAAATAGGAGACTTTTTTCGTGTCATAAATAACGATAAATTTAACGGGTTGATTGAGATGACGCCGAATTTTCGAAATGCACGATTTGACTAGATTTTCACTTTGCTTACCAAGGAAAGGAATACGCATCCAAATTTTGGGTAAATTGTCATCATCGGAAGACCTATTCGTTTTAATTGTAGAAGCGTTGTGTTAGCGTTTTAGTTTATTAATTAGAAAATATTTTACGTTATTGGGATAACCATTCCACGACATACAAGATCTTACAAAACTAATTTGGTTGTTAAAAAGCTTTCTTGAGCTACAAATTTTAAGAGCGCGGTTGAAAAGAGACTTTATCCATGCAGTTTTGCGAGAAAAAGGTTCAAAGCTTGTAAAGTGTGTATACTGACCAGTGTGAGTATCTTTACGATAAACGTCAGTACCATCAGCCGAAATTTTAATGTCTAAAAATGGATATTACCATCAGGAAAAGTATCAACTGTAAATTTTAAGTTTTTATCAAATTTGTTAAATTTCGTTAACACCGATGAGATGTTGGAAGGTTTAATCAAAAGGAGAGTATTGTCAACATATCGTTTGTAAAATTTAATGATACCGCTATTAATGAGATCTGAAACTATAATCCGTTCGAACTCAGTATGATGTTAGGCAAGACAGGTCCTAGTGACGATCCCATAGATACACCGTCAATTTGTTCATATAACTGGTTGTTAAAAGAAAATGTAGTTTTACTGCAGCAATCCAAAATCAGCTTTTTTAAAGTGCGTTTCGTTAAAGTGGTACTTAATAAATTTTCATTATAAATTCGGTCTAGGATAATATTAACTGTGTGAGATAGTGGAACATTAGTAAATAGTGATTCAACATCAAAGGAAACAAACTGGTATCCTTCTAGTAATAGTTGTTTGGAAATGTTTTGGATGTGTGTAACAGCGTCGAAAGAGTCTGAAAGTGTAAACTCATTTACGGTTAGCAGGTTTAAAGTAGCGGGAAATTTCTTCATTATTAAACCCGCTAACCGTAAATGAGTTTACACTTTCAGACTCTTTCGACGCTGTTACACACATCCAAAACATTTCCAAACAACTATTACTAGAAGGATACCAGTTTGTTTCCTTTGATGTTGAATCACTATTTACTAATGTTCCACTATCTCACACAGTTAATATTATCCTAGACCGAATTTATAATGAAAATTTATTAAGTACCACTTTAACGAAACGCACTTTAAAAAAGCTGATTTTGGATTGCTGCAGTAAAACTACATTTTCTTTTAACAACCAGTTATATGAACAAATTGACGGTGTATCTATGGGATCGTCACTAGGACCTGTCTTGCCTAACATCATACTAACTGAGTTCGAACGGATTATAGTTTCAGATCTCATTAATAGCGGTATCATTAAATTTTACAAACGATATGTTGACGATACTCTCCTTTTGATTAAACCTTCCAACATCTCATCAGTGTTAACGAAATTTAACAAATTTGATAAAAACTTAAAATTTACAGTTGATACTTTTCCTGATGGTAATATCCATTTTTAGACATTAAAATTTCGGCTGATGGTACTGACGTTTATCGTAAAGATACTCACACTGGTCAGTATACACACTTTACAAGCTTTGAACCTTTTTCTCGCAAAACTGCATGGATAAAGTCTCTTTTCAACCGCGCTCTTAAAATTTGTAGCTCAAGAAAGCTTTTTAGCAACCAAATTAGTTTTGTAAGATCTTGTATGTCGTGGAATGGTTATCCCAATAACGTAAAATATTTTCTAATTAATAAACTAAAACGCTAACACAACGCTTCTACAATTAAAACGAATAGGTCTTCCGATGATGAAAATTTACCCAAAATTTGGATGCGTATTCCTTTCCTTGGTAAGCAAAGTGAAAATCTAGTCAAATCGTGCATTTCGAAAATTCGGCGTCATCTCAATCAACCCGTTAAATTTATCGTTATTTATGACACGAAAAAAGTCTCCTATTTTATTTCTAACAAAGATAAGATTCCGGACATGTCTCGCAATAATGTCGTCTACCAAATTACTTGTCCTGGCTGCAACAAAACATATATAGTTAAAACCGACCGTTGTCTTCACAAACGTCTTTCCGAACATTCTACTCAACATAACACCAGTGCAGTTGCCCAACACTTTCTCGAATGTGAACACGCTTACTTCATCAATGACTTATACGATCAGTACGACCGACTAAATGACCTTCCCTCATCTTCTAACATATCTACCGCCATTAAAAATTTAATCTTTAATAACTATAAAATTCTTTATACGAGTAAGTCTACTAACACCAATAAACTTCTAATAATTGAAGCACTCCACATTAAGTTTAATAAACCTGAGCTTAATTCAGGGCTTAAAGCTAGCAAAGAACTCAACCTTTTTATTTAGAGATATTATGCACACTTGTTATCTGTTAGCCCGATACTTCTATTGTTCACGCCCAACCGCTTTATTCATGGTGGTGAAAATTTCTAATTAATTAGCATCTTAGCGTCTCAACATCTCAGCATGTAAATAGTGATTACCGGTAGTGTTTCCTAATTCCGTCTCGATGATGTCATCACACCTCTTGTATATAGACTCTGGCATGTAATTGTAATATCATTCTGTCTGAAGATGACTTTGAAATAAAGTCGAAATATCACAGTTTCAACAATAGTTTTATCTTGTATTGACTCATATCTTGAGTTTTCATGATGACATTATTCTTCGGAATATGTTTTATTTTATACTTTTAGTGCTGCCTCGACAGCAATTTTTCCGGTAGCCTCAACAATTTCGCCCAGTGAAATGTAGATAACTCAGTTATAATGAGGTCAGCATTTCAAGCGCGTTCCATCATTTTGCCGTTGTCTATTCATTTATAGAGGCGCAGATGAGGTCATAAAGTGGCAAAAATAAAAAGTGGCACACTATCCTCGTTCCCAGGGTCTCATCTCCGCTCCCGATGTTCTCCCCCTACGAAAAGACCCTGGGGTATGAAAAGCTAAATAGGGCATGAATACAATATGAAGATAAGAGCTCAGCACAAAATTCTTAAATGTATCGCCATAGTAAAGGAGGCTGGTCGAAAAGTTTTAGAACATGTTAACCAATGTTTCGTTGCTGCGTGCAACATCTTCTGAGTACAGATTTACAAAAGTGAGAAAAAAAACTATTTAAAAAACTATATAAAAAACTATATCGTCTGTTTTGTTCCTCCACAAAAGATTTTGATTCTTCCCCGAAAAACATTATTTATTTTAAGCTTCCTTTTACAGGATCACATGCTCTACAGATCCGAACAAAGGTCTCTAAACTATGTTCGTCTGCTTTCCCACAAGTTTCTTTGCGTTCTATTTTTCGATCTGGAAGACGGTTGTCTAGTTTCTTTCCTTTCAAGGACCGGACCCCCATGTCAATGAGATCGCATGTTGTCTATAAACATACGTGTCAATGCTGTGGAGCATTGTATTTGGGCCAAACACGGCGCCACTTACACACGCGAATCTCAGAACACTTGGGGGTTTCGCCTTTGACGGGTAATAAATGAGCATCCACTTTGTTTCCTACTTCTAGTATCCAGGCTCATACTCGCCAGACTAATCACGCTATTTCTCGCAACGATTTTTCAATCACTTCTTCCTGTCGGTCTTCCTCTAAGTTTGAACTCCTCATTCGTGAGAGTTTACTTATTTCTAAATACAAACCGTCTCTTAACGAAAATATCTCTTCTATACCTCTTTCTCTATTCTCATACTTTCCTCTTCCGTATACCTTTCACTTCCTGTCAGGTCACCTAGTTTTCTATTGGTTAGCCGTCTAATTACCCCAGTATGTAGTTATAGATCCATATATATAGTTTTGCCTCCTTTACTATGGCGGTACATTTAGAAATTCTGAGCTGGGCCTCTTATCTTCATATTGCAATTGCGCTTTCTGCCAGGAAAATCAATAGCCAAGGGTATAAATACGCAAAAGACAACAAAACAACACAAACAAAATCATACACGTTGTCAGATTTTAAGATGTTTAAGCTGCTTGTTTGCGAAAGTCAAACCGCCTTCTTTTGCACAAAGAGATGCATCAACATTTCATACTCCACACACGTAACTGCTGCAAAAAGCGCCAAGAGAAACTTCCCCAGATCGCCAATGTCAACTCGGCGTGCATTATCATTTGAAACACAATTAGCTCTGTAATCTCCGGTAAATATTTCGAATTTAGCTTATTTTCAAAATTCTTGCGACAAGCGCCTTTGTAACGCATTATTACAGTAGCACATCATTAAAACTGGACTCATCTCCTGACTATTATGTCATAAGTTGCCTCACTAGTAATTCATTCGCAAGGGAACGATCCTTATCAGACATCATTTTACGAAGTTCTTGACAAGATAAACAGGGAGCTTAATGAAATTACATGGAGGGAATCCAATTCAGTTCTTCGCAAAAAAGAGTTCGAAGTTAAAAGAATTCAACTTCGAAGATATTATTTATGGGATTAAAACATCTTGTCCATATACTTACCAAGAGTTCTCAGTAGTGGTTGTGGAACATTATATGAGGAAGAAGAAGAGAGCGTCATTGTCCTTGATATACTATCATATAATGTAATAATGTTCCAAAGATGTCATAAATTGAGGAGATTGCAAAGAGTCAATGCAATTTTACTTGCTGATTGATGCAAATATAGAGGGAGATAATAACTATTGCAAAAATATGTCACAAGAAATGTATCTTTCTTCCGAATCAGGGTCATTTCCTGAAGTAGATAAATGTACTTTGGATCATACAAGGACAATTGTGACGAAAATCGTGCGTTAGAAAATTTAGTGCCAAATCTAAGAAAATTAGCTTTTGCAAAAGTTCAGATCGGATAAGGTGAGTTTAAAAAAACGCGGTGCTAACAGCGGTTCAAGCTGACAATAAACCTCTAACAAGAGCAGATAATGTAATCAGCCAATCAGCGCGTTTGTTTACAGCGATGGAGCGGACCAATCAGACTGCTCGATTTTACCAACATGTCTGAATTTACTGGGACATCACTGCGAAATACTATTCCTCAGAAAAAGCCTTCCGTGCATGCGGATTTTGCGTTTTCAAAGAGAAAACAAACTGATTCGGATAGCATATGAGTTTTTCTTCAAATCTGTCGTGGAGATATGTAATGCGTTCCTTAACAAGAAAAATATCGGCTTTCGAATCGGGAGTTACGAAATGCTCACGACCGAGTTCATGTTTCACGTTGTCTGTGCGAAAAAGCCAACATAAATTTGTTAATCCGTACGGGTTTAGACGTCCTAGAGCTTTCAAGGCTCTCCCTATCTCATAAATATATCACAAAGAACCTTATAAAGTAACTAAGGTGGTACTTTTCGTCATTATTGAGGTCTAGTTTTCGTTCCATTCATCCCCAGCCACGAACGGCGGAGAAATGTTAAAATAGTTCAGTTTTTCCAGAAGAAAATCTTTGAAGTTTGATGTAACGCTTAAATTCTTAACAAAAATTGTCATAACCATCCCCTTTATGACCAGTGTTCAAAGGTTTGTGGTCAAAAGCAACTGGCGAACCATAAAAGGTTCATAGTTTGACTGAGATATCCAAAGCATTTGCTAGTTTCATAAAAGATAATTAGTAGCAAAATCACAGTGATTCACAGGCATCTTTGCAGTGTCTGTTTCATATAATGTATAAAAAAGTGCACATTTACTGAATATTTGACAACCTGTTTTAGTCAAGGAAGCCAAGCAAAAGCAGAAAGAGGCAAGGCATAAATCCTTATTACAGTGTATTGACGTTTACTGTAAAAGAAAAGACTTTATTTTTCATTATGAAATTTGGGTATTGTTACAAAAGCAAAAAATTCACATAATATTCATATTTTGTCCTTTTTAAAATTTTGAATCAACATAAAGAATCACTTTTCCCTAATATACTCACAAAAAGAACAGATCGCTTAGTACATGTCCTCTTATTTAGAAATGAATTGTGTTCACATGTTTCGAAGACACCATCCCTAGCCTCATTTGAACACGTCAATTGCAACCACACAATAGCCAAAAGGAACTGATGGCTCAGAATGAAGCCAATTTATTGGTATATCAAAATTACAATCCAGCAATGATTCTGCCATAATACACTAAATTCTCCAGAAACTATAGGTTGATAACCATTGATTCACAAGAGACTGTAGTCAGCCATTTAGAAACATATGAAGAAAAGGAATGTCATACAAATGATTGTATATTTGTTTTCAAAAAAGACAATAACCCTGACTTAATTCAGAATCTTGATGTATTGATATTAACTTGTCAGTAGGCTCATCCTCTTGATGAGTAAAATTGCTTGGCACTAGCCAGAGTAAGATAAAGATTGTGCCCTTGTCATTTGATGGGTTAAGGAGATGGCTGTTCACTCATTAAGGTGCAGGGCTCATCCTCTTCATGAGTAAAAACCTCTAGTGTTAGCCAGAGTAAAATGACAGAGAGTGTGCCCTTGGCTCTTAATGGGTTAAGGTTGACCTTAACAACATTTAATCAATACTTTTCTTACTCTGAATGTTTGCAAAGCTCAGAGATGGACCCACATGAATTTGTAAAAAATTGTTTTAAAGCTGGTGCAAAGACAATCAACAAAAACTAGGGTCACAGTTGTGAAAGACATCATGATATACTCATATACACAAAGACCAAACTGGTTTCATGTAGCATATTCCAGAACACTGCAATTCTGGCATCCTTAAGAAATTTGGGAATTGCAGCAGATCCCCACATTATTAAAGCTGCATCAGTATCAGTAGCAGCCATAAAGTCATGTCCCCATCTTGCTGGAGGTTATTTATGGAGATTGCACCTTTGAAACTCAGGGGATCACACTTTCAGTCACTGTCCAAATGCAATAATTACAATCTGTATTGCAAGTATTTGTTACGTTGTTGGGTAATGTTATGGTGCATCACAGGCATCATTATCATGTGGCCATTCTGGTTGTACTTTTACTTCAATTTATCAGCACAAAAATTGCAGTCTAACATCCCAGCCTAGGCTACATACTAGGATAGTCTTTGATGAATATCTTGTGGAAAATTTCCATCCCTTTTCACTTGGAAGTACAAAGGAAACTGATATAGCTGGTTGGATAACTGAGAAAGCCAAGGAGGTACATACGTGCTTGCATGAACTGCACTAATTTTAATGCACATTTGTGCCACTTAAAAATTTGAATTCATAGCAGGAAAAGAATTAAAAATTTGAAATTTAAGGCTGCCAAGTTTCTTCAGATTATCTGACTATAATTTTAAAAATGGCCTGTTGAATTGCTCGGGATTGCTCAACACCTCTAGGATCGACTCATCAAGGTGCAAAACTTCGCAATCTTTTTGGTGAAGAGATTGTTACAAACAAAGTTTTGTCACTTGGATTTATATCAGTAAAAATATTATATATCAACAGGACCTCTCACGCTAGAGAGAGCTGGAGTTAAGTTTGTCTGCAGTTTACAGTTATTTGCTTATTACTGTAATGGATTTGTCTCACTCTTTGACAAGGTATTTTCTGGTTGGTACTGGGTTCATAAAGTCTCTAACTTTTGCTGTTAATGCGTCCCAGTGATAGCTTCATTAAAAAGACCCTGCGAGTTCACCAGTGGATATGGGCAAGATCAGTACTAAATTTCAAAAACTGCCGCAATTACCTTGAGTAGAACTAAAAGTCCATTGCGGCGGATCTTTCGAGGATGCGGACATTCTTTCATCCTGGCATGCAACGTATGGATGTCAGAATTATCGAATTTGCCAAGTCATCCCAGAATTTAAGGTTAAACGCCCAGGGAGACCAGTGAACGACCCCATCTTAAGTAATACCATTTATGAAAACTGCAATGAAGAGAAGAGTGACAATGATGACAACGACGATGGACGAGGGAAGGTCTCGAGCTGGTGGACGACTTCCATGAATTTGCAGGTGAATAAAGAGTTTCTTGTTTGCTTTCAAGGGTAAGCAATTGTCGTCGGGTAGATGCACGAAAACAATAAATTCGTCATTCTCCATTTTTATTCGAGTGGCATACTTTGAGCAAATGTTATCCTAAAGTAGGTTTGAGTTTAATTTGACCAACACTCCTTTCCTTCGCTCAGCTTCATTCTCGCAGGCCACGAAGACACAGAGAGGCCAAAATTATCCGCCCACATCAACCATTTACAAATTCTAGACGTTCGAGCCAGTTTTACAGCTAAGAAAAGTACCACTTTACGTGCTTTCGTATTTATGAGATAGGGAGAGGCTTGAAAGCTCTTGGACGTCTAAGCCCGTACGGAATAATAAATTTATGTTGGCTTTTTCGCACAGACAACGTGAAACATGAACTTGGTCGTGAGTATTTCGTAACTCCCGATTCGAAAGCCGATATTTTTTTTGTTAAGGAACGCATTACATATCCCCATGACAGATTTGAAGAAAAACTCATATACTATCCGAATCAGTTTGTTTTCTCTTTGAAAATGCAAATTCCGCATGCACGGAAGGCTTTTTCTGAGGTATAGTATTTCGCAATGATGTCCCAGTAAATTCAGACATGTTGGTAAAATCGAGCAGTCTGATTGGTCCGCTCCGTCGCTGTAAACAAACGCGCTGATTGGGTGATTATATTATCTGCCCTTGTTTAAACCTCTATTTTTGTAAGCACGTTTTCAGGCTTTCTTTACTTGGATACCTAAAATTATGTACTACAACAAAGAACGTTTTAACTTTTAACTAGACTCACTGCCTGCTAACTTGTATTCGCTTTAAACAGATTTTTCTTTCACATTTGCAAATATTTAGCCAAAATCGTCGCAAGTTTGTGCCTGATAATTTGCTTCAGTCAGCCAATCTGTATTTGTTACTAGCGACAGTGTGGATGAAGAAAAACGAGAGACAGTCTGTCGAAATTTCTGAACAGAAGCAAAGAATTATAGTGCATCAAAATTGCTAAAACTGGCCGAGTTGCCGCGAATGCAGTTTTGGATGTCAATCGTTTAAATAATCCTGGCATATATTAGATGAAGCACATTTCAATCAAAAGCTTACTACCTAGATGTCGTAATTGCAGCGTAATATCAACGATAGGCCATAAATTACAGCAATTAAATGCCAAAACACCTGCCCTCCGTTTGGCCAGGTTTATTTTACGTTCATCTCTGCATGAGGTTATAATAAGCATTTTTTAGTTTCTCTTGGCTATATATGTGCAGGTCGCACAGAAACTCTTCGCCCTCAGAGCTATTTTCACATTGCGCTTAGAGGACAGATCCGTTAACACTAACCTCGAAATTTGGTCCTTGATCAGAGTTTAAAGGCGATATGACAACGATAACTGAGGCGAACGAATCGTTGAATATACTTGTTTGTGTCTCGGTTTTCAAATCGTTGTTTTCCAAAAACAATCCAAGGCAGGATATGAAAGATCAACGATTTGCCATATCCCGTTGGAAGAACAGCAGACACGTCCAGCCCAAAATAATTTCTCCATGCAAACCACTTATTTTGGTGTGAAAATTATGTCCCAGAATTCGCTGCTAAATGTACCAAATACGGACACGTAGCACTCTTCCCTTGATGTCAAAGCATTGCTTGGGCACGTGACCAGGCGCAACCAGGGTTTATTCGTAGCGGGGGAATAACGGGTGTGGAGATAAGACCCCGGGATAAGGTCGGTGGAACACGTGACAATAATTGAGTGGATCTCTGATGAGTGTACATAATACTCGAAAAACGCCTGAATAATTCAGTATGTTAATTCAAAAGAAATCAGTATTTAAGCACTGATTGTGGATATAATTAAAATATAGCTCTGCGCATTTACAGACACTGCTGTTCTTAGCTGTATAACCAAATAACTGAAAGCTTACCTGGAGTTGCACCCCTTACATCTGGGTTCGTTTGCAATTTTAAGTGTTCCAAACCATACTTTGCGGCGTATGTTCGAGCTTTTCCTCGTCTTCTATCCCACCTGATGCTTTCCAGGTTTTCAAACTCACTCCTACACACCTGCCACAAATGTTTGTGTCCGGGTTTGAATTCCACTGTGTACAAGTGTTCATCGTACTCTTTTGATAAAAGCCAGTCAACAACGGTTTGGTGAAAAATTGTGATGCAGTCATCAGAAACCAGAAGAAGTGCTGAAAGTCTTTCATTAACCTCTCGTATCACCCTTCTCATCGCTCGGGTATCTGCTGGCAATTTAAGAACTCGAGCAACGAAATCGAGTGGAATTGGGCCAAGGCCAGCGGCCATGATTTCCAGAATACGAATAAAATTAACCTCTGATGAGTTTCCATTTCGCAACTTCTCAATCTCGTGTTTTAGCCGATGGAAATACTCCTCGTACACAGAACCGATGCTTTTAGGCACACAACTTTCGATATCTGAAGATTTAAAACCGGTATGCTCATATCGGAGGGAAATAGCGTTGAGAATATGACAAGCAAAAAGAAATGATCCTTCGCATCTTTTAACTAAGGTATCAAAAATGTTTTCGCTAACTTCGTAATCAGCAAGACGACTTGCTAGAAAATGCTTCACGTCTTCATTATTGTTGTCATTAGTAGCCTGAATTTCCAAATTACTTACGTGATTCAATTTCTGCCGAACTGGGAGCTCAGGTCGGCTGGTAATGAAGATCTTTATCCACATCGGAAGCTTTGAAAACTCTCTCGCTATTAAATCCAAAAGCTCGCTTTTACCACTAGTCTCCATCTCATCCAAGCCATCAATCACTATCATCATGGGTTCTCGTTCCTCCAAAGAGTGCAATGGATCATTCAATAGTACACGAAAAGTATCTGCAATGGAGTCCCTTGAATGTCGGCGTAGGAGCTGTTCAGTAAGTTTTTCCTTGAACCCAGGGACACTTTGACACATGTGGCTAGAAAGGGATTCAAGCATAATTTGTGGATTTCTGCAGTCTGAAAAGTTGAATTTGCAGAAATGACAGGCAGCTAACTGGCCCATCTCTTCATACACTTTACAAACTTTCGCAGCAAATACACTCTTTCCTATACCTGGACCGGCAATCAATGTCATCACCGTAGTGTCTGACTCCACATCGGTAAACCATTGGTTAAGTTTCCTCAAAAGCCAGCTCCTGGTTCCTTCATGAAACGACTTGCAAAATCTTTTAATGTCCCCCTTAAAGCTGCATTTTGCCAGTTGACTGGTTACATCTTGTTGATCTTGGATACCCTTTAAGTTCTCAAACCGGACTACATTCTTTGCTTCTTTCAGATTTAACTCTATCAAAGCCTCTTCAACCTTCTCAAGCCTTTCCGGGACATTTCCCAGCTTCGCGAGTGCATCACTTTGGTCGTGAAGAATTATTTCCAGTTTGTCTTCCTTGCTCTTCCATTCACGTATTAAATTGAGATAACAGTTCTCATCCAATGGCGCACGTCGCAATAACTCAATTTCGCCACGGCAAACGCCTAAGTATAACAAGGCACTAGAGATGTCATTCCAGTATAAATGAAAATCAGTGTCGTTAATTCCGGTTGAAGTAATATGGCCATATACTACATTTCGGTAGTACTTAATTCGAGCAAGGTTAGCTTCCTTCGATGCATCAGTCAATGGAGGGTTTTTATCCCACGATCCAGTTGATGCAGGTGGGTGCAGGCCACATATATTCCGAAGAAGAACAAAAAGCAGAGTAATATCAAAATCTTCGGACACTGCATTAGATCCACTTGGTGGAAACAAGATGTCCATTTGGCTGCAATTGATACAACGAAGTTTTTGAAGAAAACTTCTGTAGGAATTTAGTACAGCTGCCAATGTGCTAGGATGGTGGATGTTGTCAAAGACCTTCCTCATTGCTTCAGTTCCTTTATCAATGAGCAGTCGACTTAGCCTTGCACCATTTGCTTTTTGGTGGTCATCAAGTGACGCCATGTTCCTTTAAAACAAAAATAGTAATGATTTTTTTCTTCTTCAATAAAAGGTAAAGCTAGAAAGCTGCGGTTTCTTTTTCTTTTTTATTGTTTTCATTGCACAACATGAGCAGCAGATTTGCAGCGGCGTAACTATCGCGGTGGGCCAACCCCTCTAAAAAGACCGCTCTGCAGAGTAATGTAATCAACCACGACCATATTAGACATTTCCACAATTGTATGTGTACAATGTTTCAGATGTACCTCCTCAAATCTGAAACAAATGTTGCCCTCCCCTTCCAAAAGTTACTAGGGCCACATATTTGTTCCCCCGCTAGAAATGTCCTAGTTACGCCACGGCCAATGTGTATGGAATCACCGCAGCTAATCCCATAAACGTCGGACGCAAATATTGTATACGACTTGTTTGCCAGCTATTGATATATACAAAATCCATATTCAATTCAGTACAGAAAACGTAAAATCAGTGGCGAAGTGGGACTGATCAGATAGGGGCAGTGCACGCGTGCACGCACTGGATTAAACGAGATTACTGTTCTCAGATGACTCGATAGCTCAATTGGTAGAGTAGCGGTCCGGAAACCCGAAAATGCGAGTTCGAAAGCCGTTCAAGTAGACTTTTCTAGTTGAGTTTAGCAGTGTCAGTTAATTCACGAAATATTCTGTTCATGTTGCCCTGAAGATGATTCTGTAATAGAATCGAAATGTCGTGAAAAGCTCTCGTGCACTCAAAGTGGATTAAACGAG
The DNA here is from genome assembly GCA_030142905.1 of Heliopora coerulea. Classification (NCBI taxonomy): domain Eukaryota; kingdom Metazoa; phylum Cnidaria; class Anthozoa; order Scleralcyonacea; family Helioporidae; genus Heliopora; species Heliopora coerulea. The sequence goes on along the minus strand of JASJOG010000017.1, from coordinate 1,284,178 downwards.
CTTAATATCACTGTTCCCAGTTGACTAGATAGTTCAACTGGCAGAGCAGCGATCCAAAAACCCAAAGATGCGAGTTCGAATCCCACTCAAGTAAACTTTTTCTTTAACTTTGGCAGGGTAGGTTTCTCATGAAATATATTACAGCTGTCCTTGGAGAGGTTAAAATGAGGTTTGAAGTTGTGGCAGGGATATCGACGGCTTGAATAAAATTGTTGATGGTAGTTTCACGAATATTTTTTTGTGGGACAAAATAGGGTCAAAATCTAACTTATAGTAAAAGTCAGCGTCATTTAGCTGAATAAGAGCTAATTTATGTCGATACAGGTTGGCTATCCATACAACAACGGCACCTTATCGGCTGGCTTAATGACAATTTCATCCCGACATCGTAATGATTTTAAAACAGGCAGTTCATCTTTGTTCGGCGTTGTCGTACGAAATGATCAAGGGAAAAACATAGTCCCTCAAGTGGAGACAAAGAAGATTTTTGGGATCGTCTTCCTCTAAAGTAATAGTGGTGTTAGGCATAAAATGAAAAAATGCTTTAAGGCGCAAAAGCGGCGGAAAGAAATTCTCAGTATCCTCCGCAACAGAAAATAAATCGATAGGTCCAGAGCAGGGACGAAGCTTAAGACCTTTCGCGAGAACAGACCTCTCAGTGTCGATAGTGGTAAATCGGAAGAAATACAAAAGACTAGGTTACTATCAACAGAAGAACTAATGCTTGATGGAGGGCTGGAGGAGGAATCTAATAATTTTATAAATTTGAACGCCCTAGTGTCTTTCAGAAGCAAACAAAGTTTAGAACGGAGCATGCGACTCTGTTGAATACCTTTTAATAAAGTAAGGAAACAAACCCAGAAAAGGGAAGACTTGCATCGCGAAATTTTACCGACTGTGTGTTGTGCGTAGACGGGTATGGAATTAATAGAGTTAAGTATTAAACGACGTGAACGACTACAGTATATAACAAGCAGCTAAGATGGAGTGGGAATAACCATGAACAATGGTGGATAAATTATAGGATGATAGATTAAGGAACCTAAAAACATTAGAAATATAACACCCGATACAAACAACTGTATTGAAAGAAAAGAGACTCAAAACAAATGTACAGCGGTTCGACTGATCGATGGTAAAAATGGTTGCAAATAGCATGCCAAGTCGAAACGAAGACCTTGACTAAACGTCTTACGATTGTGCAGTGTCGCTGCGGTAAAAAGCCTTTTCAACAGTTATATCTAAATTGGAGGCCTGCACGGGTAGTTTTGAATCGAGATAAGAAAAATTCAAAAGTAGCACTCTGCCAAAAAACAAGAGAACAAGGTACCAACGCTTCGAGCGGAAGCCCTTCATCAGTGTCACATGCGAAACTCAAAATCCCAGCCTAACCACTGAAGGCAATCAATTCACCTTCGAAGGTTATCACCGACGAGATTCAGCGAGTAGTCCTCCTTATTGAATCACAGAGACGACTTCCTCCCGGAAAACGGCCAAGCCATGACATTTTGCAGAGATCACCATAAAATAATAGCTTGAAGTCAAATTTGCATGCCAGGAAATCGTGTTTCAGGGTATCCTTTGTTAAAAACATTCTTTGGGTTACGGCTCCAAATCCCCGATCCAAACGATGCTTGCGCCATCGTTAGTCATCATCACCACTAAAATATTTTCTGGTAAAAAAACCCTGATTTTAATAGAATAGACAACTTTATTTATAGAAGATAACACATAACAGTAATGTACAGATAAACATGTGGTCCTCTTAATCCAGTAATATAAATAAGGAATATAATGGAGTCTTGACTGTTAAAATGCTCTAAGAATCATTATTTAACCAGAAACATTGTGCATTGACGGATGTGTTTTTTTCTTTCTTGCTGGGGGTTTCGTTTCATTATTATTATTTTTAATTACGGTAAATATTCGCCTAGAGACTTTTAAATATTCAACATTCCCAGGGGAAGCAAGCCCTAACAAACTTCATAAAGCTATGGAATTAATACAAACATATTTCAACTCTATCTCGTCGGCAGATCAGGATGAGCTTAAATTTCCAACCTCACACACAATTTTGATATCAAAGCCTTTATATAATATCCTGCATAGCACTTTGTAAAAGTAAACTCTTGGCATACCTAAATCTAAATGTATTTACTTCACACGATTTGCGTAGAATAACATCTTGCAATAATCAAAAGTGTTCAAAACAATCTGGACAAACGAGGACTGTCGGTCAGTGACTGATACTAATGCAGGCCTTGATATGTCCAAAGAAGTACGCTAGTGAGAAAGGCTGTAAAGACTAAGTAACATCATGCAGAATCGACTGAACTTGAGATATTTGGAGGTCACAGGTTATAACTTGTAAACCAGAGATCAGACGAATCACCAACACTTCGGCAGCCTTAAAAAAATGTTGACCCACCAATTACTCGCATCACCAGTATACGTGTAAACATGCCCAAAACGTCTTGGAGATCATACCGTTTGCTGTTGATTCATCAATTCACTATTGTGTGGTTTGAATTATGAATCCAAATTTGAGACGAATTTATAACTACAATAGTCGACGACTAGTAAATTCAAGAATTCCTTAAGAGATCCAAGTTAACATTTCCTTCTCAATAAATCCGTATCCCACAGAACACTTCATCCGTATTTAAGTAATAACATGCTTATTTATACGTCATTTCATATAGCAGATTACCTGGACAACTCAAATTATCTGTTATAAAATCTAAATTTCTAAGGTCTTTTTCATTTATTTTTGTTATAAATAACGTTTTTCCCAGGCCGCCACCAACCGACATTTGTCTAAAGAGAGGTCTACATCTAAAATAAGCCAGAACAATAATTAAGTGAAGGCCCAAATCCAGACTCAATCTTTAATTCCAATAGAATCTTAGCACTTTCAAAATATCTGACCAAAGTTGTGTAGGATGCTCAAAGTTCTGAATTAGACTGTATTAAATGCAAAAACATTAGGTGCGACTTACGGACAATTTTGTTTATGGAATCTGATTTCAAAGTTATACAAAAGGTAAATAGTATCGGTTGAGATGCTAGGTTTTAGTGTTGTTCTAAGAATGTGGTGCACTAGATAACCTGGATGTGCCAGTGGGATCTGCAGCTACAGTACAGAGTTTAAATTTTGGTTTGGAAATTATAAGGCTTCCTTAAAAACGAACAAGAGTACATTTAAAATTGCAGTGAATTTTATGAGAGGCAGGATTTCTTCGCGCATTCAACTGATCAACATGGACTGGCATGGGAATACCAGCATTGAAAATTACTCATAATCAAAGCGGATTAACTGGTTGCTCAAGATGTAATGATTTCTTACTGGTAGGGTTGTTTGAGGCACAAACTAAGTTTGGAGGAAAAAAATCTTTGTCACGCAAGAACGCTACATTAATCAGTGGTAAATGGCATTAAGCGAAACTGTTTCAATGTCAGGGCAATAGCCTCAGCACCTATGACAAAACCACGACAGCCCTTGTAAGGCTTATTGGAAGGAGCAGTTGCTCTCTCTTGGTCAAGTTAGCTTTCTATTTTATTTTATTCACTTCATTATTCAGTATAGTCGGCACTTGTATGTCAAAATTTCATTATTGATAAAAAGTGGTATTTTATTATTGGTTAATTGTGATACTTACTCCTTATGATTCTGAAATAGAATTGAAACTACGCACCTCCTCATGAATAAGGGATAAGTTGTCCCAATGATCTCATGTTCTCCTAAAAGTGGATTAAACAAGCTTACTCCTCCATCTGACTTGACAGGCTTAACTGGTAGAGCAGTTGTGAGTTTTAATCCCATAAAGACATAATTTCATGTGAGCAGTTGCATAATGCAGGCAAAACATCGAGTCTGTCTAAGTCTGTTAAAAGTACACACGAGTAGATCCAGGGTGGGAACACTTTGGCCAAGATCTTTCAAAAGTAAAGCAGCAAATAAAAAGGCAGAGAAGCCAGATTTTCTTTATTAGGAATGATCAATTATTAATCATATCACAAAAATATACACAATTTCAAGGTCTCGTCGAGGATATGAACTGTTGTAAGTGGCTACATTTAATTTCACACTATGAATTTCCTTGTTTTGCGCAAAAAGGTCTGAATTCATCATTGGAAATGCACTCTACAGGGCGTCTGAAGAATGTAAAAAATTGTACAAGGAAAAGTTGTATATGTGTATGTACATATATTCACATACACATACATCTACACCTACATCTACATCTAGATCTAAATCCATTCATCCATTTATTTATCCATCCATCCACCCACCCATCCATCCATATATATATATATATATATATATATATATATATAAACATTGGCACCTTTCCTTAGAATATTATAAGTTGACAAATTGTTGAAGGAAATATCAGGTGCCCATTATCCTCGACTTTTTAAGACCTAACCGAGACCTGTTGCGAAAATGCAACTTTTTGGCTTTCCGGCTGGGAATCGAACCCACGACCCCGCGAATCTAGTGCGATGCTCTGCCAACTTAGCTACGGAGGCCGTTGCCGAGAGCATGGCCACGAGTTCATTATTTTATGAGCTGGGCTCACCGATTTTTTGGTGAAGAGATTTAGAAACATTGGCACCTTTCCTTAGAATAGTATAAGTTGACAAATTGTTGAAGGAATATATATATATATATATATATATATATATATATAAATATATATATATATAAATATATATATATATAAATATATAAATATATATAGTCTGTTAAGTTATAGCTTTGAGCAACTGTCGTTACACCGTGTTTCACGCTTACGCGATCATCAGACCTATAACTTAACAGACTATCAAAGCTCTACACCTTTGTATTGAGCACTCTTCTCTTCAGAGACCAAACAGCTACATCTACATCTATATATATATATATATATATATAAAAGAATATTACTTTTCAAATACAGGTGATGTATAGATATACATATATATATATATATATATATATATATATATATATATATATTTATTTATTTCATGAATGACGGCATTTTCTTTGTTATTCATGATCCTTTATTTAGCTTACATACTCGTTAAACAATCAAGCGACTGATAGCTCGGGGAGGGAATTTGATATTCAGCAGGGAAGAGTGGGGCTGATGAATTAAGTATAATGTTGTATTATAAATTCAAGGGATGTATGCTGAGCTTCCCAGGGATGTATATGTATACATCCCTAGGAAATCATATACATCCCTTGAATTTATAATTCGAAACCTTATTTAATTTACTGAACTCACTTCAACTAAATGTATAATTCCTCTGCACACAATTTAAGATTTTAACGTTACATACACGAACTCTAACAACTTCGACATTTTCCTTCTGAAAATACGTGAAAATCCTTTGAAACGAAAAATGTACACTTCTCAAAAACAACGGGAATTTCCTCTTAATATTATAAGTTTGATAAGATTTCTTAATCTCACTGAAAGCGCTTCTTCCCATATCGATCGGTAAACTATTCTTTAACGGATTTAGATTTCACATTACATACGCCTGCCAATTCAGTCCAACAACGAACTCCCCAAGCAGACATGATCTTAGTATTTGCAGTAATCCTCAACGCCTTCCATTTCTCCAGCTCGTCGTCCGTCACAAATGAAATGTTTCTCTCATCTTTGAAATTATTTATTGACAAATTGTCATCTTTTCCCTTCTTTAATTGATTCGTCGTTTGTAATATCAGCAAAAAGTTCTTTCATTTCAATGAAATTCAGAGCAAAGATTTTGGTACGAAAACATGACGTGATAAACTTCTTAATTCATAGCCTCCTTACTTGCGACTCGACCAAATGCAAATAACTCTGATCATTTGTAAGATGCCCTCCAGTGAAAAAACAGCATTGATATTAAAAATCACTACTTGTAAAATCCTTTTAGTAAATACATTAACCTTTTGTTAAATGCCAATCAACCATTTTACTTCAGTCCAATGTTTATACATTCACATGTCAAAAACATGTTTTCCAAAATGAAATCCTTTTGTTTAAAAATGCATCTTATCATGAAATAAGTTAGTTAAAGCCCTCGAATGTCGGCTTTACGCCCGATACAACCCTCAGGCTATGCCCTCGGGATGTATCTGGCGTAAAGCCTCCGTTCTCGGGCTTTAACTCTTACATATATATATATATAACTACAGACGGAACCGTTTCGGCCTACTGGGCCTCATCAATGTAGTGCTGACAAGCAGGATGGAGAAGCCTATATTATGTAGGCAACTCAAATGTCCCACACATGTGGTACATCTAAGCCATGTCAGAGTGCTCTAACTAGAGACTAGTGAGCGTGCGCAAATTTGCTAGCGACATGACTCATCATATATATACATATACATATATATATATATATACATATATATATATACATACATAGATAGATAGATAGATAGATAGATAGATAGATAGATAGATAGATAGATAGATAGATAGATAGATAGATAGATAGATAGATAGATAGATAGATAGATAGATAGATAGACAGATAGACAGATACTTAAAACATGATTAAGTCGGTTTTCTTTGTTCTTTTTGAGGGTTTTATCCTCTGAAGAAACCTACCTAAACAAAAGAGCTTTTGAAAAGCTGGCGGGGACTGTATATACAATACATGAAATGGCCGGGATTGTATATACAATCCCTGACAACAATTAATCCAAGAAAGAACACAAACTGAAAACATGTTTTTTACTTCTCAAAACAAAAACAAATTGTGTCACTTAACATTTCTGGAAGATAACCTCCTTTAATCATGTTTTAAGACAGATAAATGGAGAATGGAGGCTTTAAGCCAGATACATTCCTCAGGGCCTTTGGCCCCTTGGGATGTATACATCCAGATACATCTGGCTTAAAGCCACCATTCTCAGTATTTATCCTACACATGTATACATATATAAAGAATAGTAATACTGATTGAAAGTTATTTCATATGTTATTTTATAAATATACATATATATATATATATATATATATATATATATGTTATATATTATATGTCATTAACATTATACATCCATCAGCATGTTTTGAAAAGATAATGTATTTGTTGAGGAAATTATATTATACAGGTATGTAAATTTTGAATTACTTTAATTTTGACAGCCTGTCATATGTTACTGGCATAACAGTGTGGTAAATTCAAACTTTGTATGGTAGCAAAGTTTGCCCCACCTTAAATCTAGAACACTCATTACTGTATAGCATTAAAATAAGGTTGCAATAGGGTTTTTCTAGTATCTCAAATTCATGGTGAGTTTTCATATGGTACAACCATGATGTAGCCTCCCTCTGGATTTAAATTATAAAATTTCCTTGGTAAACATGCCCCAGATTACCAAAGCTTACCACTTCATTTTGTATATATTAATTCAACACCTCCTTAATGTGATGCTGCCTAGATCACAATATGTTCATAAGATTCTTTTAACATTACCAATTGATGATTTAGTGGCAGACCCTTAGAAATCTTGGGAGAGAAGTAAATACATATCATTTTGAAAACACTAATTGCTTTGTAGCCAAAGTTCCTTGCTAATATTTTCTGCACATCCATGCTCTGTACTTTAGTTTTTTATTTCAATGTAAACTTATAAAAATTGATTTTCGATGAATTCCAGGCACAAATAAAGAAATATTACCACTAGTACTAATATAATACAATAAAATACAACACAATGCAATGCTATGCAATGTAATGAGTAGTTAAGCAATACGGGCAAGCCATGCCGAAACGTCCAGTACGCCTTTCGGGGCTGCCTCGCAAGCTTTTCATGGCTAATATTCAATTTGTAAAGCGGGCTGAGATCAGCTGCCTTCATATGCACTAACCTGAAACTTGATAAACATGTGTTTAGGACCCCTTTCTTGTGCTTTTCGGAGAGTACACATAGAGTGTGGGCAAGGCATACATAGCCTTGCAGAAGAAATGATGTGGCTCAGCTTATAAACTGAAACCTTATTCTCCTTAAGCTATTAGTTAAGTGGCCGTGACTCACATACACCTCCGTGTTCCAAAACGATGTTCTTGTCACGCTGAGTTCGACTTGCACAAATTGAAAACATCAAACATTACTGGAAAAGTTGAAAGTAGGTCTGCGCCTCTGCGGAACCGGAAGTCCAGAGGTAAACACTATAAAGAAGTAATAATACCGGCATTTTGTTCCCGTTTTAATTCGTCTTGGTGTCAAATACTTTGATACCATTATTACCATACCAAAGTGACGATACTGGAAAGCCGGATTTCACGTCAAATTGAGCATCACGATATGTCTGTAAGTTTAATGAAGTGTTTAGTCTAAGAGTCAATATCAATGAGACACTTTCGTGGACCGACAACAATGAATATATTGTTAAAGAAGGTTGTGAAGCGCCTTGTCATATTCAGCAAATTAAACACTGAACGGTCCTATGTAACGGATAGCTGTTGCCATTCTGAAGTAGGGAAACGTTTTGAAATTTAAAGATATATGAATGCCAGACGCCAGCAAAAGGTAGAGTACCACTTCGCTAGCATTCATCAATCTGTGATATCCAGTGAACTCGATATCCTTTTGTCAGGGGAGCTACCAACGGCAGATGAGGTAGGGTTCTGAGCATGGGAAAGGGAGGAAGAGGGGCGCGGGGAGCTTGGTGCAGAGGTTTTATACCGACAACACCGGTTACGTCACAGATCACTACAAACTTACCGATGAAGTCATAGGTTCAGTCTTTGTGAGAATGAGGTTAATCTTTAGTCTACTTTTAATTCTAGGGTGAAAGCGTATGGGTTTTTAACGCATAATTTGATCCACTGTATGTACCACTGCATTCAATAGACGGCATAGCAAATTTAGGTCGCCTAGATCGTCTGTATCGTTTAGATTACATAGATTGCATAGATCATTTAGATCAGTTGTGTCGTTTAGGTCTGTGAGATCTTATAGATCATTCAGATGATAAGTAACCCCTAGGTAACCCCAAGGTAATGCCTTAACTAGCCCATAAATGAAGGTCATGTGGGAAACTTTATCTGGATTTACACTTAAGTCTCGAAGTTGCATAATTCTGAGAAACTTCATTTCCTTTTGCAGCTATTCCAAGAACCGTTTAATCTTGAAAAGTAACCGAGTATTAGTTTGTGACGTAGAAAGTAAATTGAAAACTACCAACGAACATGAATGGAGGTATGTACATCGTTGCTAGTCACGCCATCTAATTTTTCGGTGCTGTCCATTTTCTCATTGACTGCAAGGCCAAGAAATTTTTTGGATTTCGCAGTATCTATGTGCCTTTGACAAGTATGAACACCCGAACTCCTCACTTGTTTTATTTTCGCAACGCCACTGCACCCATCTACAAGTCTCTGGAAGTCGTGGGAAACGTTACCCACAAAAAACGTAGGAGGAACACTGAAAGCCCGGTCTATAGGATTTTGAGTAAAGCAGTTCATGCAGCTGTTCGATAAAATGCTAAAATGTTCAGTAACTTTATCAGTTCTCAGGTTTCTTGACTTCGCGGAAACGGTAACAGAAGACTTAGCAGCTGAAGAATAAATGTAAAACACCTCAAGCACTGCCGTTCATCTACAGTCCTGGCAAAAAGTCTGGAATATTACATGAAAAAGGTCAAATTTTGAAAATTAGGAAAAATGACAATTCTATGAAAACAAAATTGATTTTTAGTGGCACACAACTCTTAAAAGCGATTTTAAAGATAAGCATAAGCCCAAAACTCTTAGTATTTTGTAGGATAACCTTTATTTCTTATGACTGCTTGTATTCTCTTGGACATTGGTTTCACTAGATTTTCACAGTATTCAGATATTATTTCAGTCATCCAGAGGTCTTTAATAACCTTAACAAGATCTGCAAGAGATGCAGGATGTCTGTCAGCAACTTTCTTATTAAGGATCATCCAGCAGTTTTCAGTAACATTGAGGTCAGGGCTGCTACCTGGGCAATCTAAGACCTTGATGTTCTTCTCCGAAAGCCACGTTTTCACTATTTTTGCTGTATGGACGGGAGCGCCATCTTGTTGGAAAGTGTCACAGCCCAAAAAAGTCATGGATGGTTCTAGCTTTTCCTTCAGGATATCCAGGTATACTTTTGAAGTGATGGTTGTGTTTTTAGGCATGATATATAGTGAATCCCTACCCTTTCCTGATATGCATCCCCACACCATAACTTTTTGATGTAATATTCCAGACTTTTGCCAGGACTATAGTTGTTTTACAACGACTCCCATGTTTAATAAGGTTACTTTAAGGCCCAGGCCTTAATTCATAGTTTCTAGTGGCTTTAACACGTCCGTGAAATTTAATTTGGCAAAGCTTGGCTGCCCTTTCGCCCTTTCAGACTGCGTTTAAACCACTTCGATGCAGGACAAAGTTAAAAAAAAAATTAGAGACGAGTTCGCTGAATCTACTGGCACGAGTTAAAAAAATTTAAAATGAAAAGCAGGTTATTACTTTCGGACATATTACTAGGACTCCAAGTTCCAACGCTGTCGGGTTGGTCCAATACCAATTTACATATACATATACCTAAAGCGAAATTTTGTCCTCCTAGCCATCTCGTGGGTAAGAAAATAAAAAAACCCACCCCACCCCCCACTTTTAAGCTAGCCAGAATAACCCATTACATAACGTTGATCATGATGAAGACCCGGATTTGGTCCCTGAGCCAACAAAAAATTGGTAATGAAAAATAAATAAATATATAATTGCCAGATTTGATTAAGTTTAAAGATCCATGGATATCTGTGACGCTCGAATTCATATCACCATGTTTTCTGCACAGGTGCGCATACATCATCGCTGTTATTCCTGCTTCCGTTCATCCATCTTATCTCAACAATGATTTGATAACTCTGGTCTCGTATAAGTAATCCTAATACCGGCATCCAGTGAGGAGAGTTGGATGGCTGTTGCTCGCTCAAATTCGTAACCGATAATGGCTTTCGTCTCACCCAGGCAATGCACTTGTACACCGCCAAAAAAGAAGTTGATTTTCGTAACCCATCAATTTGTTGTGCCATAACTAAATAACGGTCAAAAAGCTTTGTGGTTGAATTAACTAAATTAAAATTATTGATACAAATTGTCACACGTTATTGGCAAAAATGTTATTACTGTGAAGATTGAAATAATACCCATATTCGATCCTCGCCGTTTTTAAATTTCCCGCTTTATTTAAGGGCAGTAAGAGTGTTTTCCAGTTTTCTCATGCAAAACCGGGCTGAAATTCAGTTCGTTCAGTCGAGTTCATGTAACACAGGCCCAAGGTAGGTGATTATAAGGCCGCTGATTCTACCTATTGAATCTACTGTATATCTTGGTCCGTTGTAAGCTAATAGGCAAGGCTCAAAACATCAGTTGTCCCAGCATCTTCAGCATATGGCTATTTGAGTTTCAAAGGGAACCTTAACTTAGGTGTACTCAACGCAAAAGGTGTAACCAGTTGTGCGATCTTATACAATCATTTCAGTTTCCCAGGTGTTGTTTCATTTTCAATTTTGAAATAAAAATTTTCCAAATCAACTATGAATACACATGAAAAAAGCTAGAAAAGTACACAAATGAACGAAAGAATTTAGTAGGTTTTTTTCAGGCGGAAATTCTTTGCTCATGCTCTCTCTGTTGGATACTAGTTTGTGGAATAAAAAGGGTTGATATCCCGGCCAGTAATTTTGTTTCACTTCGTTTATATTGTCTATCTTACCGTGCTAAATTTGTTAAACATGCAAGCTAATGTTCAAAATTCTCCTTTCGATTCCAGCCCTTATATACGTATTGGCTTGACAGTGCGACTACATATTTTGCTGTTCATTACCAGGAAATATACTATCATTAACTCCAACCTCAAACTCGTTAACGCAAAAAGACATTCATTTTATTCAATCGACATTCATTAACGCTTCTGTCGCATTCAGTTGCCATTTTTGCATAGAAAGTGACATTCATTAGCGTAGATACGCAACCATTTGCATCAAGGGGCATTCTATAGCACCAACAGACGACCATTAACACCATTCTACTATACATTAGGGATAATAAAATTTCAATTACGGAAGATACTTCTTCGGTCTGTTGCAAGGTCGATTTAAGGTTATATGGAATCCCGAAATGTATAAAAGATAATGGAGTAAAACTATCATAATTCGTGCATAAACTGGATTCTGTTTGACAGTTCGAACCTCTTATTTCGCCGATATTTTGATGACTGTTTGGCTATGTAAAATGCTCTATTGACCACGTTCTGCTCTGCTGAGCCCTTTCAGAACTATCTTAACTCACAACATTGAATTATGCTGCTGAAGACAGTTCTCCAGTCTTCTGCTGGGTCAAAATGGAATCTTAACATATATTTTAGTCCACAGCGCTTTGTTAACACATCGCCTTTCGCGTCCCGGAGAAAAAAACAAACTGTTTTGCGGCTAAATAAAGCTTCGCGATCAATGCTTCCATGCTGTCCAGTACTTCCATGTATTGTAAGCTTTGATTGCAAAATATGTTCTGTCTAAGATGTAAACGTTGATGTGTGTTAGCAAAGTGCTGTGAACTACAGTTGGTTAACTGCTTGAAATTATACTTGTCAGGAAAAATGTGGTATGATGAGAAAGTTTCATAATATTAGTTAAGTGAAGGTGCAGACGAAGCCACGTTTAAAAGATAAAGGGATAAAGCTATCGAAATTTATAAGCAAACCGGTGAACGTAGGCTTTCTATAAACGAAGGTTGAAAGCCGTGTGTGCGATCAATTAAGACGTTGAAGAAAGGTAGAATAGAACTATTCTCTATCCCACTACAAAACATATTTCAATGTTGTGAGTTAAAATAGCCCTGAAAGGGCTCAGCGGAACACATAGAACGTGGTCGGCTGATCGAAAAATAGCAAAACAGTCATCGACATATTGGCGAAATAAAAGAGAACTTTTTTTTTTTCCTAGAACGCGAAAGTCGATGTGTTAACAAAGCGCTGTGAACTAAAATCCATGTTAAGAATCAATTTTGTCCCATCAATAGACTAGACAATTGTCTTCGGTGGCACAACTCAATACTGCGAGTTGTTAAGGCAGTTCTGAAAGGGCTCAGCAGAGTAGGACGTGGTAAGTAGAGCATTTTACATAAACCGGTGAACGTGGGGTGGCGATGAACAGAGATTGAAAGCCGTGTGTGCGATCAGTTAAGACGTTCAAGAAAGGTGAAATAGAACTATTCTCTATCCCACGACAAAAAAATGTTTTACTGTTGTGAGTTAAGATACCGTAGTCTTCAAAGGTCTCAGCCGAACACATAGAACGCGGTCGGCTGAGCGAAAAATGGCAAAACAGTCAAGGACATATTGGCGAAATAAAAGAAGTTCGAACGGTCTAACCGAAATCAGTTTATGCACGAATTATGAAAGTTTTATTCCCTTATCTTTTATACATTTCGGGATTCCATATAACTTTAATTCAACCCTCCAACAAACCGGAGAAATATCTTGCCTAATTGAAATTTTATTATCCCTAATGTATAGTAGAAATGTGTTAATGGTCATCTGTTGCCGCTATAAAATGTCCCTTGATACAAATGGTTGCGTATCTACGCTAATGAACGTCACTTTCAATGCAAAAATGGTAATTGAATGCGACAGAAGCGTTAATGAATGTAGATTGAATAAAATGAATGTCGTTTTGCGTTAACGAGTTTGAGGTTGGCGTTAATGATATTATATTTTCTGGTAATGAACAGCAAAAGGTGTGTATGGAACAGTGGCGTAACCAGGAATTGAAGTTTGCTGGGGCATGACTGAGGCACAAAACAATTTCTGAAAAACTGGATATTTTGAGTTTGCTGGGTGTTCATGTTATAAGCTTGTAAGTCTCTGCATGACAGACAGACTGGCCGCCTTTCTTACTAATGTTACTTAACCTTTATTTTTGTTTCAAATTTCTTTTACCCTCATTTGTAAGCTAAAGAATAAAGCCATCTATGTTAAAATTTCTGGCAAGAGCTTTGATAATTTGGGTATCTGTGCGACATATATTTAATTGGGCCAAAGACTTTCGGCCTCCTCGTCACAAAAACGCTGCGATGCATTATAAAGGTGTTGGCTGCCTCAGTTCATGGCTTCTTTTGGGTGGTATACCATCTGCGTCAGAGCCTTTTGTGATAAGCTGTCAACAGTAGACTAAATCGAAAGAGCGAAGGTGACCAATCTTTCAATCTTCAAAAACTCCCAATGGTTGCACTTTATCCTTTTTCTATAACTTTTCGTATTTACACCTCACATGAATTTTACATTATTAGTTATTTTGTAAGATACCTTCAGTTGGCTTCACTAGACCTCATCCGGGATAATGACTGCTAGGGCACAAACCTAAGTCGCTTGGACACGAGTCCCAGTCTGCCCTAGCGTGGCTACGCCACTGACATGGAAACTAGCGTAATATATCAGTTTGTTGGAGAAATCTTTTTTTCCAGCAAGCTTTTTCCATAAAAGTTGACCCCCTTTATTTGCATGTAATATAGTTTTCCGTGCACAAAGAGACACCTCTACTTTTCACGTGTGGATTCCTGTCTGTTCTGGAAATTAATACGGTGCACTAAGACGGTCCGATGAAATTCTTTAACGTTAAGGTGCATGAAGTTTCTGACCAGCCCATGAAAATATGAGCAAATTTCCTGCAAAATTTCATAAAATCTTGTTTACCAAATTTCCAACTTAATCAAAGCTACAACCAAGTTTGGAACTCAAAGCAGGAACGGCTGACGTAGTTTCTCTGTAACAACAGCTTGCTATTTTCTACTAAGGTCATGTTGCTTAGTTCACCAGGTTGCGTTTTGCAGAGGTTTTACACTAGGAGTAGTACCAGTTTCCATCCTTTGCAACTGATTCCTTCAGAAGATCTAGATGATATCACTAAAGTTACCCGTAATCCAAAGGTATTGAGATAGATCTGGGTTAGGATTAGGGTCACGATAAGGGTCAGGGGCAGTGGCGTAGCCAGACCCGGGCCCAGGCCCAGGCGTCAGCTACAAACATGAGCACATCCCAAACGTATTTGGCATTTGATGTATGTACAACTAGACAATGGACTTAGCTGCACTAAATCTTTATTCTTAGTATTCAACTCAACACAAGCGACGGTTACTTTATTTATTTACCGTTCGATATATCCGCAAGCAGCTTTAACCGCCAAAACCCAAAAAATCAACAAGATCGCACAAGTAGCCCGAGAATGTTGGCTACAATACCCTCCTCCTAGTGTATGGCAAAGTCATGTTGCATAACGGTTTGTTGTACGTACTGTTCTACCGGACCTTGTCTTGTACCCTTGGGACCTGATGGAGGTCTCCGGCACAGTGGTGTTATGTTCAATCGGCGTACCGGTACCTTCTTCGTTGCCATGCGGTGTCGATGAAGGCCGGTTTCAACCGATCTAAAGATACTGTATCACGACGTCCATCTAAATCAAGTTCGAAATATTTGTCTGCTCTGGTCAGGACGCGGTAAGGATCTTTATATGGCATGTCTAAAGGCTTCTGCACCTGGTCTTACCAAATAAAAACATGCGTGCACGAATCTAGTGCCTTGTTGATGTAGACTGGTCGTGATTGCAACTTAGTTGGGGTGGCTTTGAGGCTTCGCATGGTTTGCTTGAGCTTGGTCACCAGATCTGATGTGAGCCCGGTTGGCTCACGAGAGTGGGGATCGAAAAACTGTCCGGGCAGGCATAACGTTGTGCCGTAGACCAGCTCTGCAGTGCAAGCTTGTAGATCTTTCTTGTACGTGCTTCTCAAACCGAGGAGTACCATAGGTAACGAGTCAGTCCACCTGCTGGGATCCGGTTTCGCTTTGAGAGATGCTTTCAATTGACGATGAAATCGTTCAATTATCTCATTTGCAGTGGGGTGATACGCTGTAGTACTGATGTGTTTCGTTCCCAGCAATCTGCTAAGCTCCTGCCACAGGTACGACTGAAATTGAGCTCCTCTTTCAGTGGTGATTGTAGGTGGTACACCAAAACGAGCAATCCATCCTGACAAGAAGGCTTTAGCGATAGTTGGTGTTGAGGCGTTGCTAATCGGAATTGCTTCGGGCCAACGTGTGAAACGATCAATGCAAGTGAGTATGTAGTTGAAGCCATCGGACGGCGGTAGTGGTCCAACAAGGTCGATGTGTACATGACTGAATCGACTTTGGGGGAGGTCGAATGCCCCAAGTGGTGTAGATGTGTGACGGTGTACCTTCGCTTTTTGGCACGATAGACATTCTTTTGCCCATCTTCGAACATCGCTGTTTATATTTGGCCAAATGAAGCGGGACACTATGAGCTTTTGTGTCGCGTTGATTTCTGGGTGAGATAAACCATGTAGGGAGTGAAAGACTGCTTTTCTAAATTCCTCGGGTACCCAAGGTCTGGGATTGCTTGTGGAAACGCCACACAATAATGGTTTTGCTGTCACTGGAAGGTTGACCGAACGGAATTGAATGGAATTCTTGGAATGTGCTATTTCTTGAATTTCTGAATCTGTCGCTTGTGCTTCTGCCAGTCTGTCATAGTCCAAGACAAGGTTTGGCGTGCTGGTGGCGTTAACTTGTCGTCGGGAGAGAGCATCTGCTGCCATGTTTGCTTTTCCTTGGACGTGTCGGATATCTGTCGTGAACTCTGAGATGTATCCCAACTGGCGGGTTTCTCTGGGCGTGTACTTGTCAGAGTTATGGTCGAAGACATACGTTAATGGTTTATGATCAGTGAGAACACAAAAGTGGCGGCCCTCAAGTAAATGACGGAACTGTTTGATCGCCAAATAGATGGCCAGCAATTCTCGGCCAAATGTGCTATACCGGGTTTCTGCTGGTTTGAGCTTCCTGGAGAAGAAACCATGTGGTCGCCAGTGCCCGTCGATCTTTTGTTGGAGGACTGCTCCAGCTGCAATGTCGGATGCATCCACTATTAGGCTGGTTGTTGCTGTCGGGTGCCAATGTGTGAGCTGGGTGGCATGGGCCAACGCTTGTTTCAGCTTGGTGAAATCTTCGACCAACTGCTCCGTCCATTGAGGTCTTGATTTCTGTTGTGTTGCATGGGTCAGGGCGGAAATAAGTGGCTCTTGAAGTGTAGCACAGTTGTTGATAAACCTGTGGTAAAAGTTGACAAGGCCCAAAAATTCTCTAAGCTTCTTGATGGATTGGGGTAGTGGGAAATCGAGGACGACTTGTACCTTCATTTCTAAAGGTTGTATGCCGGTTTTGCTTATGCGATGGCCAAGGAAATCTAGCTCGAATTTGCCTAATTCACACTTATCTGGATTGATGAGTAATCCATAATCGCTCAGTCGGGTGAAAAGCTGTCGGAGATGCTGCTTGTGCTCTTCTGAGGACGAACTAGCAACCAGTAAGTCGTCGATACAACTATAGATAAAGTCTAGTCTGCGGATGACTTGATCTATGAACCTCTGGAAGGTTTGTGCCGCGTTGCGGAGACCAAATGGCATTTTTCTAAATTCGAAGAGTCCAAAAGGTATAATAATCGCAGTTTTGTCAACATCTTTCGGGTCAACTGGGATCTGGTGGTACGCACGAACTAAATCAATTTTCGAGAAGATTATTGCACCATGGAGGCTTGATGTGAAGTCTTGAATATGGGTTATCGGGTAGCGATCTGGTACGGTGATGTCGTTCAACGCTCGATAATCCCCACACGGTCTCCAAGTTCCTGGAGTCTTCTTAGGAACCATGTGTAAAGGGGATGACCAACTGCTTAGGGAGAGCTGGATGATTCCAAGTTCCAGGAGGGTGTCGAATTCGGATTTTGCAATCTTTAGCTTGTCGGGGGCAAGTCGTCGGGGTCGTGAATGGACCGGGTGCCCTTTTGTGACAATTCGGTGGGTGATGTTGTGTTTGACACTCGTTTCCTGTGTGATTGGTTTCGTAATGGCAGGGAATTCTGAGAGTATGTCTGAGTACTCGGACTTGCAATGTTCAACGACAATGGGGCTAGTGGATTTGGTTCGTGTTAGGGTACCATTGACGCTCGAAAACGTAGTGACGTCCAGTTATTTACTACGTCGTAGGTCAACTAGCAGGCCATAATGGCGTAAAAAATCTGCTCCGAGGATGGGAAATTTTACATCAGCAACAATAAAATTCCACGCTAATTGACGACCTAAACCAAGGTTCAAATTCATTGGATGTTTGCCGTAGGTTTTGATTTTGCTGTGATTTACAGCCTCCAGGGTTATGCTGGTGGGTTGTAAGGGACCGGGCATGTTAGGTAGGATAACGCTTACTTCGGCCCCGGTGTCCACTAAAAATCGTTTGCGTGAATTACTGTCTGTTACAAAGAAGAGGCGGCTGCTAACGTTGGTCAGCAGGTTCGCCGCCATTACTTGCTGACCTGCTCGTTTTCCGCGCTGGGAGGTTGGCATTTGCGGGCTTTAGAGCCGAAACGTCGGTGATACCAACAGAGTGTAGAACTACTAGGAGTGTCATTTTCTGTTTGGGTTTTCTTTGTTGGGTGCTGGTTCTGTTGTCTGGTGAAAGCAGCCAATGTCTGATTGATCTCTAGTAGCTCAGCACGTAAGGTGGCAAGTTCGCTGTCTTCTTGTCGTTGTGGGATTGCGCTGATGTTATGAGCAGGGATATCCATGACTTTATCGGCCATTTGGGAAATCTCAGTTAGTGTAGTGGTAGCGGTCGTTGTTGCTGTAATGAGTTGTCGAACGTGTGTTGGTAACCGCTGTAAAAAGTACTCGCAAATCACAGGATGATCAGTTGATGTGTCGTCGAGCAACTGCTCGAATTTGCGAAGGAGTTGAGGTTTACGATCGCCTAACTCTTCAACTGACAACAACTGTTGTAATCTCTTGGCGCGGCTTGCAGTCGTTCTGGTTATGAGCTTATCTTTTAGTTCGTCATAAGCATTGTGTACCGGTTTGTGAATAATGAGATCGCGGATATCAGCAGCAACGTCCGGGGGAAGAGAAGCAACGATGTGATGAAACTTGGTGTCTTGATTTGTGATTTTACGCGTGACAAACTGTGACTCTACTTGAGCAAACCAAACTTGCGGGTCAGCAGGCCAAAATGTAGGATGTTTTAAAGCAACGGTAGTGATTTCTGTGACTGTAGGAGTAGGAACGTTTGCCTGTACAGTTTGTGTTGTACCAGAGTTTTCACCTTCGGTGTTGGACATCTTGCATTAAACCAGTCCTTCTCAAATAGTGGGGCGCGCCCCCTCTGGGGGGGGGCGGTGCGATGCCAGGGGGGCGCGTGTGACCCTGGGGATCATGCTTTTATTTTGCCGTACTAGAATAAAGTGTAATTGCACATCCACTACAGTAGGTGGCAGTAGCGCTCTCGTTGTCAGAGTGTGCGCAGGGAGTATTAGCCCTATGGTGTAGTTATTAATAAAGTTATTCTTTGTTGTAAGTGGAACTATATTTATTTCTTTTTTTATTTTCTTTAATGTTAATAAGGATACAATGTTATGCAGAGGTGTACTATAACAATTTTATAGACAAATGATACTATTTATAGTCGCGGCGGAGAGGGGGGCGTGAATTGTTTTCTTCTTTGTAGGGGGAGCGTGACAGAAAATAATTGAGAAGCACTGCATTAAACCGTTAAAGAAAGTTCGCTTACCGTTTCGTCGGGGTCACCAATTTGATGTATGTACAACTAGACAATGGACTTAGTTGCACTAAATCTTTATTCTTAGTATTCAACTCAACATAAGCGACGGTTACTTTATTTATTTACCGTTCGATATATCCGCAAGCAGCTTTAACCGCCAAAAACCAAAAAATCAACAAGATCGCACAGATAGCCCGAGAATGTTGGCTACAGGCATATTCAGCTGAAAAATACACGATAAATTTTGAATAGTTTGATATCAGCCCTTTTAGTTTGGCCCACGAAGGGAATTTGTTTGTGCATTTTTTCCTTCCACGCTAAAAATTCGTGCAATTTGTTCTCATCAATGAGATATCGCGTAGTTTAAAAAAGTTATTTGGAAGATCTGTACGAGTTTAACGGCCATTGAACCCTTCGAATCCAGCTCGGCACCGCAGCCTAAATTACGAGAATAGCCCCCTCAAAATGCAGGAAATGCCTGTTTCATGTAGACACATAGATAATACAACATTCTTTATTTACTCCATAGTTGTCACACTGTACATTGTCTATTTGCTATTCTCTGCACCATGATGTTGACACGTGACTACATAGCGTGAACAGGGGGATAACATATTGTAACAATGTCTTTTCGGAGACCCAAGAATTCAAAACTTTTCCGGAGGGCATGCTCCCGGACACTCTAATTAGTGTGCTTCCCAGGCTCTGGCATCACAGATTCTCTGGCTACGCCACTGGTCAGGGGTGAAGTTTAACGCAGGTTAAACCTCACCCCTGACCTTTATTCTTTTTTTTTTATTGACCCCTTTTCTTTATTCTTTTGAGAATAAAGAAAATTTAGGGGGGTTAAGTCATTCCTTAGCACGAATGACCAGAGATAATGATCCTTAGGGGTTGAGGAATTCCACTCGTTATTCATCATAGTTTCACAGAGACTGTAAATTTTATCGACTTATATTTACCAATCCTATTACTGCCATAATATGGGCACGGAGCACCCCATTATCGACCACTGACACGATGAGGACTCCCCATCAATACCCGGCACCATAAGGACCACTTCCACAATATGGATGATTTCCGTTGATTCCGTTGAATAGTTGATTTCCGCTCCGAAGTTAGGCTTACATCAATGGGCATGATCTTATCTCTCATTCGGGGATGGTAATTTAACAGGGTAACTGCTTGTCATCGTTGACCGTTTACTTTGCTGGAATCAGTCTTGGGCTACGAAATCTTTAGGTAAGCCTGGAACAAGATTACTTACATAAATTGTGGAGGAGTCGGTTAAATTTTAAGTTTTTAATTCAAGAACGTTGACGAATTACATATATAAGTAGTAAGCAATGGAAATTGAACTGGCAAGATGAATGGATCTCATACGAGGAAATTTCGATAGGGGATTTATAAGTAGGAAGGGTGGACTGTTCTGTATTTTCTTACGCTAGAGTGGACTGTGCTGTATTTGACAAGGATCCTGTAACCTTTCAGTTATCTGATTTTAAATGAGTGGGCAAAATTTACATAACACTGATAACGCAAACATACACACTGGTATTACATTATTTACAACACTAACAAATAATATACATAGACTTAACATCCAATAATCTATTGCTAACTCTGCAAACAATTCATTAAGTCAACCAATCAGTCGTATCAATGACGAGAAACTCTTTTACAAAGGAAAATTCGTCGAAGAATAGTGTTTCGTCTGACGACAGTCCAGTGAATGATGCGTTTCCCGTCTTAAATTTATCCTTGTACTGTATTTTCGCGTCGATAATACTAGCAAGTCGAAAGCGAAACTTGTGTTTGAATGAAAACCCGCCAAAAATTCACAGTAGGCTGCTACGATGGGACGGTTTTCAAGTGTTCGACAAAGTCAACATGAAATATCAGATGCCATTTTGTGATGGTTTTACCGTCCTGAAATTCATATCATACGATGATACGATAAACAGTCTGCGATATTTTTGCGTACGTACATTCATTACATATACTTCTTGTTTAGGCAGATCTGGTTGAGGCAACCCCAAAGGCTGGTGTGACTTAAATTGCCAATAAAACCTCAAGTTACCTACAATATTTATCATAAAAAAGGGGGAAAAAATCTAAATCTAAAAATGTCAAAAGTACAATTGTTTATTCGTCAACATACAGGTTTCCTTTGAAATTGTCTGCAATATAGATTTGTTGAG
Organism: Heliopora coerulea; assembly: GCA_030142905.1. Lineage (NCBI taxonomy): Eukaryota > Metazoa > Cnidaria > Anthozoa > Scleralcyonacea > Helioporidae > Heliopora > Heliopora coerulea. The sequence goes on along the minus strand of JASJOG010000017.1, from coordinate 1,262,338 downwards.
GTATGTCAAAGTTTGGTATTAAATTGATGCGTAATGGCATCTTAATGTCTTGTGTAATGGAGTTCCCAACTTTGAGTCTCACATACACTGTATCTTGATGCTGTTCCTTCTATATTCATTATTTGGCCTAACATGAGGAAAGTTTTTTTTGTTTTTGTTGTTGTTGTTTTTTTTAATTATGCCCATTTTTGTTCTGAATTAAAAATAAGTCAGCTTGCTTTTTTGGTATGTTACTATTGGTGTAAGTCTACATCTATAAAATTATAGCCCAAATGTTTCCATTTTACCATACATGCTTTGATACTTATAGAACATAAAGATTAGGTATTTCACTTGGTAATTTGTGGATACTTTTCACTAGCTTTCATTACAATAATTCCAAACTGTTAAATGAGGCAATGGGGCAGGTTCCCAAGTCACCCATGCAGTAAGTGATACTAGGAATTATGATGTTGCTGTAAATTTTTTCAGACAATTTTATGGGCAGATATTTCATTCTCTTTAGGAATTTCAATTTTACTCCAGATTTTTTACCCTCTGAGTCTATTTAAAGTTTTCAGTTTAACTTATGATCAGTTGAAACTCCAAAACATTTTGTCATGGTACTAAAATTGATGAACAAATTTGAAACTTAAAAAGTTGCCTCATTGAATATATAGTATTAAAAAAAGGATAGCTTAAAATCACAGTGCTGTCAGCTTGTTCCTTTTAGATTATTTTTTAAAGTCCTTCATTATCAAAATAAGCATAGAGTATTAACAATTCCTTCAACTCACTTGCCAGTAAGATACATAGTTATTTCATTTGAAAACATAAAATGGATATATCCAGTCAATATAGCCTCAAGAAGTTTGTTATCATACACATAGATGTCAAAAAGGCTACATCCCATGCAAGAGAAAACCTTGAGAAATACAAATTTTAATAAAGTGCAGTGATGATTTTCTTCCATTTATAACCACATACTGGGATCCAATTGGTGACCACAGGAGAAGAAGGATAATGATACATGCAGCTTTGGTTAATAGGGTAGTATAATGTACATAAGTTATATGGACTGAGCTCTGCCAACCCAAAAATGAAAATTTCACAATCAATCATAATATGCAGTTAGTGAGCACTTCACTGTTTATCAAAAAGTTATTTGACACTTGTTGGGGGAACTGAATGGTTTTCTGTGTTTCAGACCATAGGATCCTGCATGAAATTCCTGATTACAGTATCTTGTAAGTGTCTCCAGACTTCCACATCTGTTGAACACTTTTTATAATACGTCATTAACCCTTTTCTTACATATGGTTGTTATACAACATGTTAGCAACAATGTATATATATATGTATATATATATATATATATGTATGTATGTACATTTATATGCTGTATATGTATTATAAATGTATTTGAATATGTACACATACCATGTGTATGCATATGTATGTATGTATGTATGTATGTATGTATTAAGGCTGTCACGGTTAAACGTTTAGAAAGATCAATATCCATTTAGTAAATGACTAAACGTTTAACCGTTTAACTTTAGAACGCTCAGTATTTCAGTAATCTACCAGCAAGAATAGTGTGAAACCATCAGTAAATGCTAGCTTCTTTTGCTGCGGTATAGAACTGTTTAGTCTGCATCACAGACGTGCCGGTACATAAAAAATAGACGCAGGTTAAAATCGGTTAAGGCTGTTGTGCAATATAGCATCTTACCATCTATTGTGTCGTTTAAAAAAACAACCTCCGATCTGAAGCGCAGGTTCTGCACTGATGATGCGCTGACGGGCACTGACGACCAAGAAAACAGAGCAGGTCCCTTCGAAGCCATCAGGGAAGAAATAAAACAAATCACACCAGTGATTGTCAAAGATGGGCCATTTGCAAAAAAGTCCAAACCTGCACCCGGAATGGACTTTTTGCTTGCAGGTTCTTGGAGAAATATTGCGAGCGAAAATGCAGACACAACTAAGGACTCTGTCAACGAGTTCGCGGCGTACTTGCAAACTGCTGAAGCGGACAACGGAACCGACCCTTTGCAGTGGTGGAAAGAAAATGCTTCCCGTTTCCCAGCAATTTCAAAAGTAGCGCAGAAATTTCTCGCAATACCTGCCACGTCTGTTCCGTCGGAGAGAATGTATTCGACGGCTGGCAATATTGTAAATCACAAGCGAAGTTGCTTGCTGCCAGATAACGTAAACATGTTGAATTTTTTTGAATAAAAATGCTAAATTGTGAAGTTATTTAATGTTCATCGTATATTGACAAAAAAAGTTAACTTTGCTTTGCTTCAAAATTTCGTGCCCAATTTTGCACTTTTACATCCTTGCCACTTCCGGTCTTTAACCCCCAGGAGGTAATTGCTAGTTGGAAACAAACGTTTAAACGTTTAAACGTTTATGAAACATCCGTTTAAACGGATACTAAATTAAACGTAAACTGACAGCCTTAGTATGTATGTATGTATGTATGTATGTATGTATGTATGTATGTATGTATGTATGTATGTATGTATGTATGTATGTATGTATGTATGTATGTATGTATTTGTATATATAATTATATAATTACATGATTAACCCACTAACTCCAGTGCAACCAACAAAATTATTTGATGCCTGGAAATTACTTGCTTTGGGGTTAGTTATGTTGAAAAATTCCCACCCAGACTAAAGTTTTAGCCTGGCTAAACAGCCTGAAGATAATCAGCGACACAGCCCAGACTTAAATGTTGTCATTTAGTCACAGGGTAATTTTTAAAAGGAATTCTTCATAAATATTGGCTGAAATGTCAACCTACTGTAGATTGAAATTGTCCACATACGTGTAATGGAAAGAAGACCAACTGGGTAACAGGCTGTTTTGAATTGACTGATAGATTAGGTAGCAAACATACTGGTATTTCAAGAACATGTATCAAACTGAACTATCCTAATCAGGTAAAACTTGCAGTACCATAAAATAACTTCCAAATGATTTGTAAAGTAAATCATCTTGGTGCTAAGCAAATAAACTTGATGTGCTCACAGGTCATAAAACAGTGAGCACATTCTGTCCTAATGCTGATGGACATGTATTATAAAGAGGCTAGGAAGACATTTACTAGATATCCATTGGGTCAAAAATGCAATTACAAAATGAATGGCAAAGCTTAGTATTATGTTGTAGATAAGGCATGTCTGAGTACAAAAATAATAAAAATAACCTTATTGTAATACCAGTACTTCATAACATCTAAAGTTTTGTAGTACAAACTCATTGATTTCATTGATATATTTACAAAATTACAGTAGATCATAGGCCCACCTATTTTCTAGTAGGGTGCCAAAAATTTGTGATCATGTTAGAATTTTAGCATGATAAGCCTTGAACACTTACCACTTATGTGTAGGTAGAATGAAGCAAATACACCATCTGATTTTGTTCAGCGTTCTTTCTTAACTGCAAAATGTCAATTTCTGATGCTTGGTCTACTCAGTTATGATGGAATCAAGTCATGAAAGCTTAATTTATGCTTGGTAACTCCATCAGCCAATGTTTGTCTCCCTGTAGCACCTACTTCAATTAATAAAATATTATTGCATTCAAAATTAGGTATGTAATAAAATACTGTCAGTATGAATTACATAAGTTGCTAATATACTGTACATGTATTAAGTTGCAAAAGGTAAATATAATGTTGATAGTGTACTGCATAATTGTAATCAGTTTTGTTATAATTGTATCAATATCATCACTATAATCATGATGATCATTATCTTTTCATCGCCATCATCTTTAACATTATCATTATTGTGATAATGATTACCATTGCCATGGTCTTTATCGTTATGATTGTAACAGGGCTTTTTTTGAAGTTAGAATTCAAGGTTATTCTCTGCCTTTAGAGCGTCTCACTGGCGATCAGAAGGTTACTTTTTCGATCCCAGTCAATGGTTCAAAAACGTTTCTGAGTGTAGGGCTTGTGATGTAAATCTACGATCTTCACACTAAGTGTCCATGTCCATTACGAACTATTACAATTAGTAACCTTCCCTCCATCATCTGAGTCTGTGTAGCCGTGAAGTGATACCATCTCACCAGCGATCAGAAGGTTACACGGGTTCGATTCCCGTCAAGGGCTTAGAAACCAGGGCTGAGTGTAGAGCTTGAAGACCATGCGCATTTAAGATTTGGGTCACATTTCTGTCGTTGGTTAATGCTTTCCAAGAATTATTGCTAGTTAAATTGAGAATAAATCTGATAATAGCAAAGCTCTTAAGTACTTAGTTCATCGCAACATGTTAAACATTGTTCAGCATTTATTAGAACAAATTTTAGTTGGCAAAGCATTATGTTTAAATGTGTAACTACTATCTTTCTGGGGAAAACATCAATAACTATTTGTTGTTCTTCCAGGTCCATGGATGACCGTCGTAGAGGAAATGGTGCAAGGCTGAGTCGACTACTCATTGATAAAGGAACTGAGGCAATGAGAAATGTCTTTGACAATATCCACCCTCCATCTAAATTAACAGCTGTACTGAATTCACACAAAATTTTCCTCAAAAATCTTCGTTGCATCAACCGCATTCAGTTTAGGATCTTGTTCCCACCTGATGGAACTGCGTCTAAGTCAGAAGATTTTGACATCACCTTGCTTTTTAATCTTCTTCGTCATATTAGTGGCCTCCGTCCCCCATCATCGACTGGTTCATGGGATAAGAATCCGCCATCGACTGATACATCGGTGGAAGCGAACTTAGCAAGAATTAAGTATTACCGAAATGTAGTGTACGGCCATATCACTTCAACAGGGATTGATGATGCAAATTTTCAGTCTCACTGGAATTCTATCTCCACTGCCTTGATTTACTTAGGGGTTTCTAGTGGCGATATTGAGTTACTACGATTTGCTCCGTTGGAAGAAAACTGTTATCTCAATTTAATTCACGAATGGAAGGAAAAGGAAGACAAACTTGAAATAATTCTTCAAAACCATACTGCTAAACTGGATACCATCCCCAATCGGCTCGACAAGATTGAAGAGGTTTTGAAAGAAGGTCGTAAAGAAGTAAAGGATGGAGTGGAAAGTGGGGGTGCAAACGATTTCCAAGCCCAAAAAGAAATCCTCAATCAGATGGCAAAGTGTAACTTCGACGGGAATATTAAAAACCTTAGTCAAGCATTCCACGAAGGAACCAGGCAATGGCTTTTTGTTAAACTTGACCGCTGGTTTTCCGGACGTGACCCGGATCCCAGAGTGATGATATTGACTGCCGGTCCAGGTGTTGGAAAGAGTGTCTTTGCTGGAAAGGTTTGTCAAATGTATAAAGATTTGCGCCAATTAGCTGCTTGTCATTTCTGTAAATTTAACTACTCAGATTACAGAAACCCCCAAATATTGTTTGAATCCCTATCAAGCCACATGTGCCAAAATATCCCTGGATTCAGGGGAAAACTGATTGAGCAGCTACGGCGAAATCACTCAAGAGACACTATCACAGATGCTTTTCGTGTCCTACTGAATGATCCGCTGCACGCTATAGAAGAACGAGATCCAATGATGATAGTGATCGATGGGTTGGATGAGAGTGAGACTAGAGGGAAAAGTGAGCTATTAGATTTAATAGCAAAAGAGTTTCCAAAACTACCAAGCTGGATCAAAATCTTTATAACAAGTAGACCTGAGCTTTCCGTCCGAAAGAAGTTAAGTCACCTAAATCCTATCGAAATCGAGGCTGGTGGAAAGAACAACGACCAAGATGTTAAGCATTTTCTTGCTAGTTGTCTTGAAAATTGTAATCTTCGGGAAGACGTCCTTAACAGATTGGTTTATCAATGCGATGGTTCGTTCCTTTTTGCCCATCATATTGTATCATCTATTTCACGCCAAGTCCAGAATAGAAGCTTGACGCTTCTAAATGTGAAGCATTTTACTCCGAAGAGCATCGGTTCTGTGTATGAGGAATATTTTGACCGTCTTAAGAAAGAGATCGAGGTGTTGCGAGATGAAAAGTCATCAGGGATGAAATTTGAGAGTATCTTGGAGATCTTAGCAGCGGCGCGTGGTCCTATTCCACTCACATTCGTTGCTGAAGCTCTTGAGTTGTCAACAGACACCCGTGCAATGAAGGAGGTGATACGTAAAGTCAACGACAGATTGTCCGCGCTTCTCCTAGCTTACGATGATTGCCTAACAGTTTTTCACAAGACAGTCGTTGATTGGCTTTTGTCGAGAGGATACGATGAACATTCGTATACTGTCGACTCAGTACCTGGACATAAGCTGTTATGGCTGGCATGTAGAAAGGAGTATGAAAAGCTGAAAGGTAACGCACAATGTGAAGAACGCACAAAAGCACAAGAATATGCTTCTCAATATGGTATGAATCATCTTGAGTGGATATCAAACTTTCATGCTCAAATTCAAAGTAAGTTTCTTGTTAATTCTTACTTTTGTTGTCAAGGGCGATTTACACAATGTTTCTTTTGTGTCTACCTCAGATGTGCTGGTAGACACCGTTTGCTGTTGCGCAAGGTTTCGTTATTGATAGTTACGCTCGGAATCAGTCAGAACTCAGAAACGTCAACAACGAAAAGGCTTATGGCGGCTAAAAGTTTCCTATTGAATAGAGTTTCTAATATATCATGGTCCTGTTCTTTATCGATTAGTGAAACTAATTCATTTGCTTCTCAACAAAACTAGTGATGAAATTCATGACTGAATTAACGTTCATAAACTTTGATCGAAGATTTCAAGCTTATATTGTGGAGATCTTGCTTGATATCTCCAAGCAAACAATCAACTCATAAGAAGATTTAGAGTGAAGTAACAAGTTTGCTTGTTGCACTTCGCAAATCAAATCTGACAGTCGATATTTATCTTTGAGCTTTAATCCCAATTTGGCGAAACGTAATTCCGTAAATGTAAACTATAAACTCCTTGTGGAGATAAATAAGTCCATTCAGGCAGACTAGTCATTGCGATGTGGGTATTTTGAGTCGGCTCAGCACAATATAAGTTAAATCCTGTTTTCAAGTAGGGGAGAGAGGCGAACCGCATCGACATTTAGCAAACATCTATTCAGGCCAGGTATAAGTTAAAATGAGGAATCAGATCTTTTTTTCCAATTTTCGACTGGTGCAAAAATAAACGAAAAGGTCCTACTTGTTGTTGCATACTTGCTTTTTCCTTGTAACATTGACAATGAATATAAACATACTCGCACTTATGAATGATTATGAAGGTTGTGAACTGTACTTGCAGAAAAATGAAAATGAAAAACTGATATTGCGAGAAAAGGTTACTATTTACTGCAGCATCAGTCTATTTATAGAGATCATCGACAAAATTTCTCGTAAATATTTCGAATAGCGAAATATTTGAGATGCTATAAGGACATTACCCTATCGCCAAATAAGAATTTTAGTGGTTGCTGTGGCAGCAGTAGTAGGAAGGTGCAAAAAAGATTAAAACTGTAAAAGAAAAGAAATGACCTGTGTTTACAATTTTTATGACTTGTGTTTTTTTACTTGGTTTTATAAATCCGTATGTTGACTTCCCAATCCTGAAGGATTTCGGAGTTACGAAACTCTTTTCGAATTGAATTACGTTAAACGGTATAATCGTTGCCATAGCAAATTGAGGATCACTTTTCTTATGCCCACAAAATAACGTCATCTTCCATTCTACAGGTTTTATGGGCTCTTTTACCACCAACTCAATTGGTGAAATATTTGTGAGACAAGATGAGAAGACCATATGCTATGGTTATGGATGGCTTCTTTTTCAAGGAAACAAGAGTGCGTATGTGATGACAACTAGCTACATACTACGCGATATTAACGTGTATTTTCTTCAAACACAGTCATCGAATAACGTTTACATACGGTTTACGCCTAAAGCCGGGAGTGAATACGTTCTAGATATAAACGAAAACAGCGCTATTATCAGTTCCGACCAGGACTTTGGTCTAGATTACGCCGTAATCAGATTGAGCATTCCAAGAACTGTTTGTCTGGGAAAACCTTTAGCAATTTCGGAACAACGCCCTAACGTTGGATCTTCGTTAGCACCGGCTGGTTTGTGTAAAGAAATCAATTCAGGACGCGTATTACCTCTACCATCTGATCTAATTGACTGGCTAAAGACAAGCACCAATCTTTGCCCAAATACCAGCATTAATGGCATACCTGTTCTGTCTTGTGAGCACAATTACGACTGGGCCCAAGTTGAAACGAAAAGTGACAATTTTATTCCACATTTAATCGATATCTGGGATAAAGCTGATTCCGGGTTCCCACTAGTGAACGAGAGTAACGAAGTTGTCGCTATGCATAGTGTGTCTGTATACATCGGAAAGGGAAGAAAGCGCTTTCTGGTTGGTTTCGCTGTCCGCATGGGTAAAATTATGAAGGACATTAAACGTAGGAATTTAGACCTTGCCAAAAAATGTATCTCTGGCTAAGGTAAAAAGTTAAAAGGTTAATAACTGCCGTAACTGATCTCAAAGAATATCAACGTTTCGAGCAAAGGCACTTCATCATGAAAGAAACATGTCCTGAAATAGGAGTAGCAACTAGACTAAGTTTTATACGAAAAAGAGTCATGTTTTTGGGGGTTTTTTGGGGGTTTTTTATTATTTTTGGGGGTTTTTTTAGCGGTCTGTCATATGCAAACACAATATTGATTGGGATAATGCAACCTGTCAAGCGTATACAGCAAATTATTTTGAACGCATGTTTTTGGAAAGTTGGTACACTAATGTGGAAAAGAATTCCATCAACATTTGCCACGAACTGCCCGCCACTTATTCGAGAAATATTACCTATGAAGGACAAACCAGACGCGAGAGGAACACCACGCGAATAGTCACGCCAACAGGATGAACACGTCAACTTGACGCTCACGCCAATTGATTTTTCAATGTTCCTGAAAGAAGGTTTCCGAGTAGTGGCCGAAACGTCGGACAAACAAACATTTATAAGTGTATTTTTAAAAGTTTAATAAATCTGGATGAACAAACAAAGAATGAACAATCACAGTGATTCAGCTTTCTTAGTCTTCGTTAATTCAGTTCCCACATGTCTCCTTATGAAATCTAGTCTATACTGGTAGTTGCTATTCCTGTTTCAGAACACGTTTCACTCTCAGGCGAAGGGCCTTTGCTCAAAAATAAACCTTGTTACCAATAGTTGACCTCTTTCATTCTCGTCGTTACAATATCGAGGGGAACCAAAGAGTATTTATCTCCGACTGTTCCAATTTGACTGTTTCGGCGTTCAGCCCAAGCTCGATACACGTTTACAGCCCAAGCCGTATTTCTTTCCCTTCGCCTTATCTGTTCGTCTGTAACAGGTTTCTCGAACCTACGAGTTTTCTTTCCTTCGTCTTCCAAATATTTCGAAATATCTACTGATTCAGAAAGTAGCAAATCTTGAGTTGCAACAACGACTTCAAGTTGCTCCAGTTGCGACAGCCTGTTCATGCTGAGAACAGGCATATGAATTAACAAAACCCAAAAACGAAAGCAAGACCATTGCGGTTCCAATTCTCTTAAGAAAATATAATGTCCGAAATAATTATAAAGAGCAACACTAATTATCCCTCAACAAAACATGTAAATAAGAAATTCTTCGTGGGTGTGACCATGTTCTAAGACGGATAGAGAATGATCACTTGTGCTGAGTGGGATACCGAGTCCCTCGAATTATACATATTACATATATATATATATATATATATACAGGGTGTTCCAAAAGTATATGTCACATTTTAAGAACCCATATATCGTGAACTACAAATGGTAGTAAGATGAAACTGATACCATTTAAAGCTAAAATCTTCAAGTTCAAGACAGTATCTGAACACCACCCTGCCTGACAGATGGATCGGACGTTCCGGACAAACTGATCGCGTGCTCCTGCGATGGCCCCCTAGGTCTCCAGATCTCACGCCATGCGACTTCTTCCTCTGGGGGTATGTGAAAGACTTGGTGTACGTACCTCCCCTTCCCAGAGACATGGAGGATCTGCAGACTCAAATAACTGAAGCCTTGGCAACCAGCGACAACGCTATGCTAGGTCGCGTTTGGCAGTAAATGGATTATCGTTTGGATGTGTGTCGTGTAACCCGCAGCGCACACATTGAACACCTGTGACAATAATTAATAATAAATTTCTTGCACTTTTGTGTTCAAATTTCTTGTGCAGAAACTCGAAAATATTAGCTTTCAAGAAATATAAATCGAGTTTTCATATCCTCAATAGTTATTGAGATATAACGTGTCGTAATGTGACATATACTTTTGGAACACCCTGTATATATATATATACATATATATGTATATATATATATATATATATATATATATATGTATATATATACAGCAAATTGCAAAAATTATGGCACAAAACATATCAACATATAAACATATCAAGACCATTATATCTCCATTTTATTCTCACTTCAACGGTCAGTGAAGACATGCCATGTGTTTTTTGGTACATTCTTTTGCCAGTCTAATGTATTAAGGTTGATTAAAGTGTTCATTATAGCAGATTTACCTATGCATGCATTTTTTACGATATGTTTAGGTTTGCCAAAATTTATACAATTTGCTGTATATATATATATATATATATATATATATGCATATAAATATATGTGTATGTATATATATATATATATATATATGTATGTATATATAAACCGGGTAAATGTGACAAAAGTGTCACAGGTATGGCATGGATATATAGAGCGCTCAATACCATAATAGGCAGAGCGACCAGGCCACCAATTGGGGAAAACAGTTCACCACTATCACCGATAAAGACATTAAAATTATAAAACATGCCCGGAAATCCCTTCTATTCCACAACGACCAGATATGGACTAAACGAAACTCGAAGAACACGTTTGATGTTACAATGGGGAGCTTCGACGGAGCTGAAATCTGTGAACTGGTGGGACTCTATATCTTACACTCGCTCGAGGAACGCTTCGGGAAGAACATTGGCCTTTACCGTGACGACGGTTTGGCGGTAATTAACACCAAATCCGGAAGGACCTGATACGCATATTTAACGAACTTGGACTCAAAATCACATCACAAGCAAACCAACAACGCACAAACTTCCTAGACTTGACCCTTGACTTAAATATTTATATAAATATTTATATAAATTATATTAGGCATTAGTCTTCTCCGTACCATTAGTAATTACCGTCTAGTATACATAATAATAATTTTGTAAAAGTTCTTAGATGTAAATATAGTTATTTAAAATTAAGTATTATATATAGTAATTAGATGCACGGCCCTTTGAAAAACAGGAAACTGAGCAGGCCACCGTGCTAAAATAAATGTAAGTAAAGTAAAGTAATCAACGGCACTTACAAACCCTACAGAAAACCGAACGATGAACAACTACATCAACCGTTTATCTAATCACCCTCCTTCAGTTATCCGACATTTACCTCTTTCGATTAACAAACGCATCAACGCATTATCTTGCAACAAAGAAATATTTGACGCCGCAGCACCTTTATATAACGACGCCTTAAAAAGAAGTAACTTTAACACAACTAACGTACGAACCACCGACCACTAGCGCAACCTCCAGACACAACAGTTCAAGACGAAACAGACAGCGAAACGTGATCTGGTACAACCCACCATTTAGCAAGAATGTTAAAACGAACATCGCACATGACTTTTTACAACTCAGAGAGTATTTTTACTTGTATTTTTAACGCAAAAAAATCCACTTATATATGTATATATATATATATATATATATACAGTCGAACCCCGCTATTTCGAAGTCCCAAGAGAAATGGAAAAAAGTTCGAAATAGCGGGGTTTCGAAATAACCGGGGAAGCGTAAAATTCGTAACAATGAATCATTTTTTAATAAAATACAGTACAGTATGAAGAAAGACACTGATTAAATAAAAATATAGTAATTATATGTCGGATAAATCAGCAGATGCTGTTGCATTGAAAAATCTTTGAATGTTCTGTTGTTTTTGGTTTTTTCTAATACTTTTGTCGATCGTGAATGACAACTGGCTTGTTTGCCGTCGAATCTCGGCTCCCTCAACAGTAAACAAACTGTAGCGTGAGAGAGTCTCGATTGCTTGATGGACATCACTCTTCAAGGCCTATGGAAGCAGTATTTTGCATAACCTGGCGTTGGTCGCTTGGGAGTTTCTTCTTGTTGTTCATCTTCATTTCCATCATCGCCGTCATCCACTTCCATCTGGTTTTCTTCACGAAACTCTACGAGGATGTCTTCATCGCTCAACGAAAAAATGTCAGATGTTAAAACGCCGCTATCTGTATCAACCGCATCTTCGGCACCGACTTCATCTGGTACAAGTTTGGGGCTTCTTTCTCGTAAGGCACTGATATCTTCTAACAGAATCTTGAAGGGATCGTCGTCGTCATTCAAAGCACTTTGTTGTGCTTGGTTACCAATGCCAGCTTTTCTGAAGCAGTTGCGTATTGTCTCCTCTGAAACTCTACCCCATGCTTCAGTGAGAATGGCCATAGCATCTAAAATAGAGAGGTTGGGTAGGGGCTTTTTGTTGTCAACGGCATCAATGAATTTCTTTACACAGCCTTGCCTATAATACGCATTTGTTTGCTCGTATAACACCCTGATCCGTTGGTTGGGTCTTGGAGGTGGAGTTTGGCGGCAAGAAAACTAGATGGATTGCTTTTAAATTGGAGATTTGCGGGTGGGCGGGACAGTTGTCAACTATCAGAGCAATCTTTCTTCCTTGACGCTCAAATTTCCTGTCCTGTTCTCGAACCCATTCCTCAAACAAGCTACTATCCATCCAGCTCTTTTTTTGAGCACGATATCTGCAGGGTAAGTTTATCACGCCTGTAAAGCATCTGGGTTTGACAGACTTCCCGATGACAAACATTGGAAGCTTTTCGCCTTCAGCATTTGCAGCCGCCATACCAGTCAAACGTACTTTATTGTGCTTGCCACCAATGCACTTCTCAGATTTCAGATGCAGCGATTTATCTGGCAAAGCCTTGTAGAATAAACCAAATTCGTCTGCATTGAAAATGTCGCGCAACTGGTAGTTTGTTAGTATGGTTGGCAGAGTTGTCTCTTCCCAGGACGCTGTCATGTCTGCTGTGCAGGATTTAGCCTCGCCAGAGACAGTCTTAAACACAATACCATGTCTACCCTTCCATCTGTCGAACCAACCATTGGACGCCTTAAAAGTTTCAATTCCTAGTTCTCTGGCATATTTTGATGCTTTTTCCTTCAGTATGCCGCCGCTGATCGGCACTCCTTCCTCCCTGACTTTTGTAAACCATTTGTACAGCGCCATTTGTACAGGCATCATGGTTGCCTGCTCGCTGCTTTTGTTGACTGTGGCTATCTCCCCCTTCGAATGCTTTCACGATCTTGTCTTTATTCTTTATCCACGTTGAAAGTGTATTTGGTATGTACTGCGCAGCAACATTTTTTTTAGCTATTCCACTCTCAAGCTTCTTCAAAGCCTCGTACTTGTCGAGTAATGTCTTAGAAGAGTATTTTCTACGTTTTGACTCCGACATGCTTTCAGGGTACAAAGCAATAATACCACATCCATTGGTAATTGCGTGACTGAAACAAACTGTAATACGAAACTACTGTAGTGACAAAGGGTCAAAGTACAGTGAACATTGCTCAAAAAGAACTCCAGTTAAGCGCTGCAATGGATCCCCAGTGCACGCTCGCCTCGTTCGAAATCGACTCGCACGTTAAGGGATATCATGCCTACCAAAATGAATGGGTTCTTGTGGTCAACGAGAAACTAAGGACCCGAACAGAGCCAGAAAACGTTGTGAACAAGTATTGAGTGTGCGTGTTGTCAGGTGAAGACGTTGTTGGACATTTAAAGACAGGAAAAAGTGAACGTTTTGCCTAAACGGTATTTTACTTTTTGAGGGGTGATAAAGACGGTTCATGCAGCGTCATCGTGAGGGGCAAACCTGTCAACCTTGGAGATGGAGAAGGCATGCAAGTGCCGTGCACTCTACATTTCACAGGGCATAAAACATTCATTGAGGTCCTGCGGAAACAGCTTTCAAGCCTAGATGAGAGTTAGATGTCGTTGATTCCCACGTTATCACGCTGATTTGTAAAATAATGCGAAATGCTTAGAGATGAATCATCAAGCAGATGTCAAAGGACGTTTGTAATCACCAAAGAAAATTCAGAACATTACAATGTCAAATGATCAGAATAGAGACAGCAGAGTTCATACATGAGTATTTCAGCCGGAAGAACAGTTCACTAACAGTGCGTTTTGTTTTGTAATTGAATAACACAGCTGGAATTTCTTAGCGGGACACTGCACGTGAGTCAAGCATTGTAAGTCACCAATTACGGAACACGAGCTCAAATAAAATGCAATACGTTTCCAGTTGTGCTCTTATGTACGTACTCTGTTTTTGACAAGTTCGAAATAACGGGGTTGATTTAAGGTGCAGGGAAAGAACGATCAGTTCGAAATAGCGGGGACTTCGAAATAACCGAGTTCGAAAAAGGTGATAGTAAATGACTGAAAACATTAGGGTAAATCCAAGGGAATTCGATCTTAGTTCGAAATAGCGGGGACTTCGAATTAACCGAGTTCGAAATAGCGGGGTTCGACTGTATATATATATATATATATATATATGTGTGTGTGTGTGTGTGTGTGTATTAGTAAATTTCACCTTACTAAGTGTAGATGTTCGTAAGCTTGGATATATGTATGATGAAAAGTTTGTTCTCAAGCTTTTATCTCAGAAAATTTCTGAGCTGCCCAACAAGAATCGAACCCGTGTCTCCCGATTGCCAGTACGGTTGTTTTACCACTAGACTATAGGGTCTCAGACGGCAAGCATGATGTTAATTAGAGACCTGGTTCGTAATATTGATATGCCTCTTTCGTACTTGAAAGCTGAACATACCTGTGATGTGATATTGTGTATTAGTAAATTTCATCTTACTAAGTGTAGATGTTCGCAAGCTTGGATATATGTATGATGAAAAGTTTGTTCTCAAGCTTTTATCTCAGAAAATTTCTGAGCTGCCCAACAAGAATCGAACCCGTGTCTCCCGATTGCCAGTACGGTTGTTTTACCACTAGACTATAGACGGCAAGCATGATGTTAGAGACCTGGTTCGTAATATTGATATGCCTCTTTCGTACTTGAAAGCTGAACATACCTGTGATGTGATATTGTGTATTAGTAAATTTCATCTTACTAAGTGTAGATGTTCGTAAGCTTGGATATATGTATGATGAAAAGTTTGTTCTCAAGCTTTTATCTCAGAAAATTTCTGAGCTGCCCAACAGGAATCGAACCCGTGTCTCCCGATTGCCAGTACGGTTGTTTTACCACTAGACTATAGACGACAAGCATGATGTTAGAGACCTGGTTCGTAATATTGATATGCCTCTTTCGTACTTGAAAGCTGAACATACCTGTGATGTGATATTGTGTATTAGTAAATTTCATCTTACTAAGTGTAGATGTTCGTAAACTTGGATATATATATGATGAAAAGTTTGTTCTCAAGCTTTTATCTCAGAAAATTTCTGAGCTCCCCAACTGGAATCGAACCTGTGTCTCCCGATTGCCGGTACGGTTGTTTTACCACTAGACTATAGGGTCTCAGACGGCAAGCATGATGTTAATTAGAGACCTGGTTCGTAATATTGATATGCCTCTTTCGTACTTGAAAGCTGAACATACCTGTGATGTGATATTGTGTATTAGTAAATTTCATCTTACTAAGTGTAGATGTTCGTAAGCTTGGATATATGAATGATGAAAAGTTTGTTCTCAAGCTTTTATCTCAGAAAATTTCTGAGCTGCCCAACAGGAATCGAACCCATGTCTCCCGATTGCCAGTACGGTTGTTTTACCACTAGACTATAGACGGCAAGCATGATGTTAATTCAGTGGCGTAGCTAGGGTTAGATACTTTAGTCCTGCTTTTCGGAAGTGGAAAAGCAACTAGGGGGTCCGGGGGTATGCTCCCCCGGGAAATTTTTTAAATTTACAACCCTAAAATGACCATTCCCTGCGATTTCAGAGTGAAATATCTCATAAATGGAACATATAAAAACTTTGTTGAAAAGAAACTAAAAGTTTTTTAAAAGGTACTGCCAAAATAATTTCAGAATTAGCTGCAAGTTTAAATACTCTGATCACATGAATATTCCATCAACCACATAAATTCATCCGTAGTTCAATATTGCAATTTTTCAAACACATGAAGGTGGTTAAGTCACTTAAGTGGCTAATTTAGCCTAATTATATTGTTCATATTTAATGATTTCTTAGGACAAGTTGAAATCGATGACAAAACCGTTAACATAAATTTTAATACAGCTGTTTCGCCCAATGTCAGGGCTCATCAGCATGCCTAGGAAACATGAATATCAGTTGCAGTTAAATTCATGATTCCGACATGGACAGCCTCCAAAAAGAAGCCTAGAATTATGAGCAGTCTGGTTTTAAGGCGCCAGATTCTCGCCGTCACACCTCTTAAAGCCTTAAGAGGAGTTTGGTTAGAAATGGGAGACAATATGGGACATTTCATGGATATTATATTGCTCAGTTTTTCATCTCATCCCAGTCTTCTTCTAACCCTTTACCCCCCTCCCACTCATGTTTTGACCTCATACAACAAAGTTATGGTTAGTGATCGTCTTTATATAAAGGAAATAATAACTGTACTGATTGAGCATCCTGAAAACATTTTTCAAAACTAACATTTGCATTTGGTTTGCTTCGAGGATGTACTGCTTTTGGCAGCAGTACTGCTCATAGATGATCTTGTTGGATTTCTCTGGTCTTCACGTTCTTTCTTGTTCAAGACACTTGTTTTACTTTTGCATAAACATCATATTCGACTTTTTGAATAGTGGGTTGACTTGAACATTGTTCTCTCCTTGTTGTGAGGAGAGGATTTAGGTAGCTTTCAATACAATTTCAAAAGCCAATTTAAGAGTTCTCTTGTTGAAATTGCTTGCCTTTGTGAAAAGTGCTTGCAGCATTTTGCTGAGCTTTAATAGGCATTAGATAAGCAGGTACACCATCAAACTTGAGATTTTATTTTTATCATTTTCCTTTAAAATATTCAATAAGCCATCCAGTGAGATCCAAATCCTGTATTTAAATTTTGGTAAAACATTTCTCTTCCCAGGACTGATGATTGTGTTTGGCTTTTTGGAGTGCATGAAGTTGTGCAAACACAGTAATTGACCAATCACAGCACGGGTAAGGCACAATCTATTTTATTTGGAAATATTAAATTCATAACTCAAATTTCCAGTATTTTTTTTTCTTTAAAAACCATTTGTACAGTAGTCCAAACTAAAAAAATTTAAACACTCCAAAAAGGCTAAACCTATATGTACCTAAAATTAAGCCTTCTAGGCTTCTCAATAAACTTTGCAAGGATACAGTTATGCAGCTCCTTCTTATCCTCATGTTCCTTCAAAATATTTTTATGTACAGATATTCTGCACAATGAACCTAGTTGTTCATCCCCCATAGGGTTTCTTAAGTAAGTTTTGACTTGCTTCAAACATGAAAAAGATCTTTCACCTGATGCACTGGAAACAGCCATGACTGCATTGAGTTTAAGTAACTTAACACATTCTGGAATACATTGCTGAATATTAATGTGGTAAATATATTCTAAAAGCTCCATGAGGTTTTCTTTACCAAAATCATGATCTTGGTAAACAAAAAGCAGTTGACTCACAAGCTTAGGGATGTCAAAAAGAGGGCCATATTTATCTTTAAGTTGTTGAATTTTATCATTAGGGACACTTTCCTTCCACTGTATAAAGACTTTAGGGTTGACTAAATCAAGGAATAAAAAACTTTCTGCATCATTAAATCTTTCACAAAGCATGCCAACAATACAATCAATAACCTCACAGTACAGTTGCTTGTAATTTATATTTCTCTCAGATCTTATGGTTGGGGTACCAGCTCTATTTTCAGCTGCTGAATAACAATCACTAAAAGCAGTATCATTACGAAGATTATTATTAAGAAAATCAACAAAATTTTGGATCTTTTTTATGCCATAAGAAAAATCAGTGGACCTATTCTGAAGGATATCATAAAGAATAGAAGACTGCTGTAAAATTTTATAACAGAGTTCCAGAAGAAAACAGAAAATAAAGGATTCCAGGAAGTGGAGTAAACCATCAGTTTGAGTAACGGTTTCATCAGTCCAATTGTGAGGATTTTAACTAATCTTTGTAAGGGCAGCTACTAAAGAGTCAAAGTTATTGAAAATAGCAGAAATGGCATGAGATTTATAATACCATCTGGTTTCACCAGGATTAGGGATATCAATACCATGAGACTTAAGATTAGCATTTCTTTCAGGACTAGATCCGCCAAAGGTACAAAAGGCTAAAACATTAGCAAAAAAAATCTTAACAGCTTTGATATTAAGGGCAGATTGACACAAAACTAAATTAAGTTGATGAGCAGCACAGTGAAAGAAAAAGGCATAAGGGTAAACCTGTCGTAAAATAGCTTGTAGCCCATTAAGATGGCCACTCATTACAGATGCACCATCATAAGTTTGCATAACAAGTTTGGACTTAATAGATTCTCCATACTTATCAAGAATTCCCTTCACAATATCACCAATAGCTCGTGCACTTCTGTCAGAACTAACATTTCTAAATTTAAGGAATCTTTCAACAACTTGGCCCCCTCTATCCAACCGAATAATAGCACTAAGCTGAGCTTTCTTAGAAATATCAGTAGTTTCATCAACTTGAATACTAAGAAACTGGCATTGCCTTATCTCAAAATCAATTTGGTCCTGAATAACAGAATCTATACATCCTATTAAATCATTTTGCACATCAGGGGAAACACCAGTAAATACCCCCCCCCCCCCCCCCCATGATCAGGTTTCTCTGATTCCTCAAGCCTTCCATGCAGGCGACGATCAAATACGGAGTCTAGTTTGCCAAAACATTTCAGCAGCTCTCGATAATTTCCTTGATTAAGACTGCCACTTGACTCATCATGCCCCCTAAATGCCAACTCTTGCTTGGCTAGAAACAAGACAGCTTCTCCAATGTTTTTCAACATTTCCCGGTTTTGCCTAACCTCTTCATTGTACCTCTCTACTGCATCTCGCCTTGCCCTTGAAAACAAAAGATCGACACTCTCCTGGGAATCAAAGACTTTCCACGATTTATAAGCCTCCATGTGAGATTTAGCTTTCTCGTGTTTTTTGCAGTCGCTCGTGTAACTATGCATGTCTGTGTAGCCGGTTAATACCCAAGGAGAAGACTTACCCGGTCGAAATAGAAGACACGGCCAGCAAAACAAACCGTTCTTTCTCTTACTCCCGCACAACCAATCCCGCGTAGAGTACCACGACTCTTGAAACCTTCTAACCGTCCTGCCCATTGTAGTTTGAAGGGAAAGCTTCGGTGTAGGTCGTGGCATACGAGCTATTTCCTTCTGCTCAGCGACACCTCGCGCAGAAAACGGTCTTTCTAAGAGCTCTTGAACAAAATCCCGGCCGCCAGAGCTTCCACACGATTCGCTTGATGGATTTGGGTGACTTGGTTCAATCTCCATATTTATGAGACGATAAAATATAAAGCCTTCTAACTGAACTATGAATACTAAACAGCTCTGAGTTACTCAGTCCTCGAAGTCCTACAATTGCTAATGAGCAGGACTTTTGCAGGAAATTCGGCGGGGGTGTGGTGCTATTCAGCCAATAAAATGCGTTCAAATCGTCCCGGAACTCCTGCATTGCAATTATTGCAGGACTTTTGCAGGAAATGCGACATAGGTGTTGTGCTATTTAGCCAATCAAAAGCGCTCAAATTATTCTGGAATTCCTGCTCCACGCTTAAGGCAGGAAATCGTAAGACCCACGATTCGTACTTATTCCAGCGCTCAGGTTAGCTGAACCTAGCCTCATTGCGGGCCTTAAGCAGGCTGAAAAACTCGATTTCTGTAAATTTGATGAGACGTTTGGAAGAAAATAAAATTTCAATTGCAGTTTTTAAAATTTTCATATTGGAAAAATTTTAAGTCATGCTGAGCATGACAAGCATGACCGCTAGCTACGCCACTGTGTTAATTAGAGACCTGGTTCGTAATATTGATATGCCTCTTTCGTACTTGAAAGCTGAACATACCTGTGATGTGATATTGTGTATTAGTAAATTTCATCTTATTAAGTGTAGATGTTCGTAAGCTTGGATATATGTATGATGAAAAGTTTGTTCTCAAGCTTTTATCTCAGAAAATTTCTGAGCTGCCCAACAGGAATCGAACCCGTGTCTGCCGATTGCCAGTACGGTTGTTTTACCACTAGACTATAGGGTCTCAGACGGCAAGCATGATGTTAATTAGAGACCTGGTTCGTAATATTGATATGCCTCTTTCGTACTTGAAAGCTGAACATACCTGTGATGCGATATTGTGTATTAGTAAATTTCATCTTACTAAGTGTAGATGTTCGTAAGCTTGGATATATGTATGATGAAAAGTTTGTTCTCAAGCTTTTATCTCAGAAAATTTCTGAGCTCCCCAACGGGAATCGAACCCGTGTCTGCCGATTGCCAGTACGGTTGTTTTACCACTAGACTATAGGGTCTCAGACGGCAAGCATGATGTTAATTAGAGACCTGGTTCGTAATATTGATATGCCTCTTTCGTACTTTTCATCATACATATATCCAAGCTTACGAACATCTACACTTAGTAAGATGAAATTTACTAATACACAATATCACATCACAGGTATGTTCAGCTTTCAAGTACGAAAGAGGCATATCAATATTACGAACCAGGTCTCTAATTAACATCATGCTTGCCGTCTGAGACCCTATAGTCTAGTGGTAAAACAACCGTACTGGCAATCGGCAGACACGGGTTCGATTCTTGTTGGGCAGCTCAGAAATTTTCTGAGATAAAAGCTTGAGAACCAACTTTTCATCATACATATATCCAAGCTTACGAACATCTACACTTAGTAAGATGAAATTTACTAATACACAATATCACATCACAGGTATGTTCAGCTTTCAAGTACGAAAGAGGCATATCAATATTACGAATCAGGTCTCTAATTAACATCATGCTTGCCGTCTGAGACCCTATAGTCTAGTGGTAAAACAACCGTACCGGCAATCGGGAGACACAGGTTCGATTCCAGTTGGGGAGCTCAGAAATTTTCTGAGATAAAAGCTTGAGAACAAACTTTTCATCATATATATATATATATATATATAAATATATATTTATACATATATACCAAGAAGGGTGTGCAACACAAATGCCACACAGAAGACGTAAGGTTTAAGAGCGCTCAATACCATACGTAGAGCGTAATATATTATTTATTTTACAGTAAAATGCTGTCGCTACTCAGAGTTTCACGCGGTACGCGATCATCAGGCAACTGACAGATTCGGTTCAACTATTCTTATTCACCTAGGTTGTGACGTTAATTAACAAGGTGTTTCGTTACATGGCGACACCTTGAGAAAAGTTCGGTTTGTCTGTTTAATAAGTTATTATGTTTTCCTTTCGTCAATAGGAGCTTTTCTTCAAGCTCCTACTGACGAAACATCTGTTGATTGTTATATCATGATTACAGTCTTGTTAGTCTGATTGTGATTGCATGGCACCTGTTTGGAACTCGCACCTTAAAAAGGGATATCATTAATAAGAATTAAGATACATAGTACTCACATGCGTGTGAACCTTGGCCCAATGTATTTACAAAAAAGGAATTATTTGATCTACTTTTGAAAACAAATTTAAGTCGATGAAATGCCATTTTTGTGTATTTTGACCATTCCGTGCTTGAGTAATGATTACGGTTGTTTCTGGGGGAGGTTGAAGTGGATTAAAAGCAGCTGATGTTCATTCCTTTGCTGTCATTGATTGTTGCAATATTGTGTTCTGCTTAAGCCGCTTGTCTTCAGAGCAAAACACCTACAAACGTGCATGGGCTAAATTACTTTTGGGAGCTTACAATTCGCCGAACCAACAAGTGATTGGTCCAGAGTCAGCGCGCAGAAGCTGTGTCACGAATTTATCATTTGAGTATTCTATGACAGGTTTTAAACGTGGCCGAGAAGACGCCTTGTCTTGAACTGTTGATATTTAACTCATCAGAAATAAGTCCTTGGTGGAGGCTAATATTTACCCTAACCTAAAAGGTAACTTTTACGCTACATTATCGAATAAATAAAAATTCTTTCTGTCTATTCATACTAGTTGTTGGCCGAAGGCCCATTGAATCAATGACCGAAATGTGTGCCAACCGCGATACATATGAGTTATTTACCGAAAGTAAAATAGTTGCGCTCCAGATTGTAGTTGACTGAAGTTTAAGAAATTTGCTGATAGCATTTGAATGCTCCACAACGTGCGAGAGGGTAGGACATGGCGAATGCTGAGAAATGAGAGTATACAACAAAATGCTCGTGAAAAGCTTGTTCATGGCTGAAAGCTCAAAATATCGCAAGATTACGAGATGGGATATTCACTTCATTGGTCTTATAAAATATATAGGAAACAAGTCTCCAAGTCCAAACCTCATGACTGGAAATTGATTCTTGAAGTCCAAAACATATATTGACGTTCAACATCAATAAACTCTAAACAAGCAGAGAGTTCTGGTAATGAAAGGCGCTACCAGGAATTTTGAAGGGCAGGGGCCGGAGGGTGGTATCAAGGCATAGGTGAGGGTAATTTTGATCTTTTCAAATGCAGTTGATCTACGTTGCTTTGGGAAATGAATGCAAATGAAAAGAAAAAAAACGACGCTAACAGGGCCCACAGAAGACCTCCCGCAAAAAGGGCAGAAGTCGCGACAACCCCTTTAAGTTGCGCCCTCGGGTGATATGAATATTGCAAGAGTTTTTTGCGCGTGTTTCTTAGTCGAAAGCGACAATCGACACTCTTCACATCAAAAGCGTATAAAGTTGTCTGTCGTCCCAAACGCATGTGTATTTAGTTTGAATGTTAGTATAACTTGCTTTTAAAACGCTTATCTTATACAAATAAAAGGCTCGACGATAACATAGCCATGGGTGAATGTTCGGCCATATGGTATTCGAAATGAGAATGAATGGAGAGTGGTAAGCTACAAAGTACACAGTTCTTGTAGATCTTCGTGAATCTGAACTGTAACTCCGAATCGCTAGAGTTACCTTCAACAATTTTACTGTAGAACCGTCCCGACTTGGTTACCACTATAAAAGTTACTAATGAAAATCTGACCTTTAAAAATGTTCCAACACCGCTCGGACTACTCCAGTACGAGTCAGAAAGTACAATGAAAATGCAGTGTTAAGGCCTATACTGTCATACAAACAGTATTGCCAATGTGTTCAGGTGTTCAATCAAGTTTCCGAGTGAGGAGTGCTTATTAGGCTTTGCCATCAGAATTTGTGTGATGTGTGAAAGTCAGAAATTAAACACAAGGAGACGCATAGAAATATTTATTTGTTGATCAATGTTTTCCTTGGTTATGAAACCTTGCAAACGTAGGATTTTCTCTTCAGATAAGTAAGGTAACGTAGTCGAAGTAATACAGTGCGATACAAATTGAAAAACTCGCAATGGTTCCTTACCATTTAGATAATTCCCTTTATATTTTGACTTGTTTGTCACTCCCCCGGTAAAGAAACCAGAGAAAAAACCCAGGAAAAATTAAACGCGGAACAAAAACCCGTGATAAAAATTTAGTCGCGACATTCAGTCGCGAGCTGCGACAATAAACTGTGTCTTAATTAGCTGTGTCTTAAAAGCCCTGCAAAAAAGATGCGGCGGATGTTAGTCTATTGATCTTGTGCCCCCGAGCACAGGGGCCGCGGAACGATATTTTGAGGGGGGGGGGGCTGACAGGGGACGATAGCATGATCCCCTGGAAAAATTAAATGCAATATTTCTGAGAAGGTCGTGAACACTTCTTATTTTACTGGTTACTCAGAAATCACAAAACACAATGGTTATATTAACAGGAACAACTAAAATACTATCAGCTGGTCACTTAAATATCGGATATGTTTATCGGATAATTAAAATCATAAACTAAAATGCGAGTGTGGTTCTCGCTATGTAGGTAGAACAACTCAACGGTTAAGTGAAAAGATTAAGCAACATGTGCTAAGTGTTATACGAAACAAGACCGTACCATTAAGAAATCAACCGACAAGGCAATGTAACTCTGCTCAAACGATTAATTGTGACTCGGCGGCAATCGGTCGACACTTGTTGTCAAACAGATGTGCCAATAACTATTCAGACTCCATATTTAGCATCCTGGCAAAGTGCTGCTCAGCATTCTTTGTAAAGATTATGGAATCCATGTATATTGGCGTTATTTTGATGTTTAATTCCTTTACGTGGGTTGTCAACAGTTAGCAGACGTTTGCACCTGGAGAGTGGTATGCCGAAATGCATAGTGCTTCTTTTTAGTATTAACTTTCTCTGTGTGTGTTGGTTCGTTTAGTTCTTTTCAGAACTGTCTTGTATAACCATTCACCATGGTTAAGACGTTTTTCAAAGCGATACTAAAATATTTAATTTCTTTCCAAAAAAGTGGGGAGGCTGAAGCCCCCCAGGCCCCCCAGCTTTCGCCGCACCTGGAGCAGTTCTTGAGCCGCTGATCAAATATCCGAATCGTCACGATGAAAGATATTTTTACAGTGAGTTGCATCGCAAATTTTGAGATATGAATGTTCACACGAACTTGAAATTTCCCGATTCTAGGATTTCTTTGGAGTATTAAATTGTTTTAGCGTAAATGCAGGTGCAGTGACGTTTAATCCCATAATGCTCATGTCAATCGAAACGGACAGGACTTCAGATCTTCGGTAGGTAACCCTTTCTGTCGATATAATAAAGCGACTGACCATCGCCTCCCTAATGACTTTATTTAAGAACCTCCCGGATTCTGGGAGGCCCATGACCGACGCAGACCCTAGTCTTGTCACAGCGGAGTTTAAAGACCGAAGAGAAGACCCTGGGTACGAGGTTGAGCCAGTTGAAGGATGAACTTGAACTGAACACTTTACTACATGTCTGAACTACAAAACAATTTTATTATAACGATATTATAGGCTTTTGACGCTCACTCACCAAAAAAATCTTTGATTCTCTAGAAAATTTGATTCATTTTAACGACTATCTTAAAAATGTAAATGAACACCTAATAGCATTAAAGAATGTAACACGCATCAATTAACATGAACCTTTTTTTTTCGTTAATGAATGTTTGTCTTGATTCAAATGTCCTTAATGAACACACAAAAAGTTGAAATGATTTTCCATTCGCTAAAAGAACTACGCTACTGGCTTTAATCCAGTCCCGTAATGACAGGATTTTCGCCCACCTCAACCAGAGAGGGCGAATTTCCGAGGAATCTCATCCCACGGGTGAATTTCCTGGGATATTCGCCCTTCTCAAGGAAATTTGTCCCAGCGATTGCCATTTAAAAACAACACATGTAAAGGAAATATTTCTCTCAAGTAAAGAACTTTTTATCTGATAAAAAGTACACATTGAGGCTCAGTCAATGGTATAATTTATGTTATTAGATAGAGACTAGCTTCGTCTTTTTTGCTCGTGTTAAGATGAATGAAGGGCAAAGCCACTCGCTGTCGGTGGAATTGTATTTTATGCATGTTTGGTTGTACCATGTATTCCCCATACTTGGTAAGAATATGATTTTCTTCAAAATAATGATTCAGTTGACCAACAACCAACTTTTCAAAGACTTTAGTGACCACAGAAAAAACAGAAACTGGTCTATAGTTCTCACGTTCTTCTTCATTTCCAGATTTACAGATTGGCATAATCTTGTCAATTTTCAAATCGTTTGTAAAAATGCCTCAAAAAAGAGAACAGCTAAAAATATTGGTTAAATAATAAACTGTTACATCACTGGAATCCTTCAAAATTTTTGCAGGAATTTTATCCAGACCACATGCCCTAGAAGAATTTAACTTTCGAATGACAGTAGTAACTTCATCAGGCGAAATATGTTTAAATTTAAACTCTGCAGCTACTGGTTCAAGAAATTTCTCAATATTTATTCTAGTTTGAGGAATGCTACTTGGGAGTTTATTCCCAATATTAGAAAAATAACTATTAAATACTTCAGCTATATCTTTTTCGTTTGAAAGGATCTTATCATTTTTCTTAATGTATATTTAATATTTGTAGTTTTAGATCGTTTGGCAATAAGTCGATTTAAGTGTCTCCACATTTCCTTTGAATTGTTTTTATTCTTATCAATTATGCCTCTGAAGTAATTTGATTTAGTCTTTTTGACTAACTTATTAACATGGTTTCTTGTTTCCTTAAGAGCTACATGATGAGCCTTAGAGTTTGTTTTAACTGCTTTCTTTTTGAGACAATCCCGACTGTTAATAGCTCTTTTGATTTGCTCAGTTAACCAGGGAGCATAATGACTTCGGAGCCTTCGTTGTCTGACTGGGTCATGGAAATCAACAAGTTTTAAAAATGTATCTTTGAACTCCTTCCAAAGTACATTTGGATCGTATGAGCCCCAATCACAACAAGCAAGGGCTCTGGCTAGATCAATTTAAAATTGATAACTATCATAGTTTTTATAATTTCGTGATTCGACCAATTTTGGAGGACCTTTTGCAATATCAATTTTTCTACAGCCATAGACAAGACTGTGGTCGCTAATGCCTAAATGTATTACACCTGTACTATGGATTTTTCAACCTCATTAGTTAAAAACAAATCAAGCAAGGTTGACAAGTTTTCAGTTATTCGCGTTGGTTCTGTTATTAACTGCTTGAGTCGAAATAAGTTCATTATATCTAAAAACCGATTTGCCTGATGCCTTTTATTATCTGGGAGGAGATCATAATTAATGTCTCCAACTAAAATTGATTCCATATTTTGACTATCAACATTTTCAATAAGTACTTGTATCTGATTAAGCAGTTCTACATTACTCTTTGGCGGTCTGTATAAATTATAATGATGTTATCAAGAATGGTCGGCTCTTAGCCTTGACAACTTCTATACTAGCAGCCCCAACATGCTCTGGTATTAGGTCAGATTGATTTCGAATATTTAGATGGTTTCTGTAATAAATAGCGACACCACCAAACCTTCACCTCTAATCAAAATTGAAACTCTGAAATATTTTGATCAGAGAACGCCGTTCTCGTCATTCATTTATAAAGAGAGTCATTTTGAGTCAATTTCACGATTTTTTTTTGCCATATTTACTATAACAACAGTAACATTTAAAAAATTAAACATGTTTCGGTGGGGCTAAGCAAATTTATTAGTTTGAAAACTTCTCCTTGTTAAAAGAACAGCGAAAAACAATCGTCACGAAAAAACATTTTGAAGCTCTAAAAATGTGAGATTTTTACAACTGATGACGTAATAATGACGTTGAATAGATTTAGAATACTATCATCCTGTTAAAATTCTATTACCAAACGTCCTGTTGTTTCGGAGTTATTTACAGCGGGCACTTTCAATCCCCGAACCCCAACTCCAGAGGACTCAAAATAGCCCAGCCTATATATGGCTATATATGTTGATGCATGGATTTTGATTGATCCTATTACATAGGATACATACCCAACACCCCATGGAAGTCTAGAGATAAAAGATTTTTTTAAGATTTTAGCTTTTTCACGGAATTTTAAGGGCTTATCTCATTGTACGGGAGAAGTTCACCAGCATTCCAAATTCAAAGTCAAAACGGTTTGATCGTGCGTAGTTTAAGAAATTTTTTTTTTTGGAAAGTCAAATGAACTTAAAACAGCATTTTTCATTCCATGGGGTTGGGGGTATTTTAAAAGGCAAAACGTACCCTTTATAAACTGGCACGCTGATGACTTTGAACAGTGAAACGAGGAGCCAGTTTAGTTAGCCGCCAGCTTCCGGCTGGTCTTATGTTTATCGATTAGTTTCGATATAGTAAGGATTTCTACCATAATTTTACCGTCAGGGAATCCAAGTAAGGAATTGAATCCGAAAAGAACACTTGGGGCCACACTTTCCCAGGAAACCTTAGAGTTTGATAAGTCTCTTTCCATCTCCAGTATTCTATTGGTCGTTACTTTTAGCGCTAATCAATTTATTTTCTATTTGGTGTGATTTATCATCGCTCTCGTGAAATATCGACTCAACAGAAAACTAAGTTCAGAATAAAATCATCGCCGAATTTCCATCTTCGCACTACAAGTTTACTAACGTGGTAATTTTGCCTCTCTGGACATTATTTTTAAAACATTAGTCTTAGCTAGTCGGAAATTGTATAAAAATTTAGGGCGTTTGGTGTCGTTTAGTGAAATGTTCGCAAGAGCTTCCCCAGGCGTAAAAACCTAATCTTGTTGTAAATATGAGCATTCTGCATAAAACACGAAAAATAACCATAAATGCAGGGGTGGTACCAGGAATTCTCCGACGCAGAGGCTAACTCCCCCGACAAGGGAGAAGGCCTAAACCAGAGAGGCAAGGGTCGCGCCCTCTTTATAGTTTCCTTATTTGAAGGTCGAAAACATCTTGTTTTTCGCAAGAATAATCGCAGCAACTGACTAAAAACAGTTTACTTTTAGATTTGACATGAAGAGAAGAGTCTATTATCTTATGAGTAATCATAATCAATCATAATCTTGGCAACATCTGGTACTCATAGTTTGTACAATATACACAGGCAGTCAAAAAGAACTGCTCACCAGCAGGGCAGATAGTGATATTAAGTAACATTATCGCAGAACACCAAAACACCAAAAATAAGACTTGAAACTATAAGTGAGGAGAAATTTAACAGTTTGTGGGCTATCCTCTGGCCTTGACAACAGCTTCTCATCAGCTAGACATGCTGTCGATCAAATTAACTAAGCGTTCGCATGGAAATCCTTCCCAGGCAGCATTGACAGCTGCACATAGTTCTTTCACATTTGTCAGTCGCTGTTTCTTCAAGATGTCGCTGACACGTCTTTGACTGCTGCCCACTCGAACAGCGATCTCTCTTGGTGAGTAGCCTTCCTCTGATCATGCAAGCATCTTCCCGTGATTTTCAAGGCTTATCCTTGGTTTTGAACCCATAGTCTTCGCAGTTCGCACCTGGCCTGAGATTCTCGCTGTACCAATCACTCGAAGTGATGTTCTGATAAATTCGGAAAAGGCCACACCTTCCCTTGAAAACTGCTTAAAATGGCAACAAATCCTGACGAAAATTGTGGGTTATGCCTTAAATCTACTGAAATAAAGTGTTCTGGCATGCAGGTTAACTAAAGTCTTTGGTGCAGGTTGTAAGCGACTGTAACCCTTCACTGTGCAAAAAGTCGAGCTTGAGCAGTTCTTTTTGACTGCCTGTGTATAAATGTGTTATCATCAATGAAAATTTCCCGACGAATTGTTAATTTTTTCCCGACAGAGGAGCTAAAGTTCCCCGACGGAGGGACTGCAGCCCCTTCAGCCCACTCAAGTATCATCCCTACATAAATGAATAATAAAGCTTAACATTTTATGTCTTTTGAAATGCTTTTTTATTTACATTGTATTAAGTTAGCTTAGCATTAAATTTCGTTATCATGCATTACATTGCCTTACATTGTATTACTTTACATTGCATGATAAATTACATTACGTTGTACTGCATTATATATTGCATTATATTACATTGCATCGTATAGTGTTGCATTACATAGCGTAATATTGCATTTAATTGTATTGCATTTCACTCGATAACATCTCTATTTATTCCTTGGTATTCAATTTTTTTCCTTGCTTTTTTATAGCCCCATGGCTTTGCATTCGTCTCAATTTCATTTAATTCTACTCAATCCCATTCCGCTCCGTGGCGTTGAATTGCTGTTTGTTCCATTCCATTTTATTCCATTCCATTTCGTTTCATGCTATTCCATTCTATTCTGTTCTTGTCTAATTCATTTCATCACATTTAAAACTATTCCATGTCATTCGAATTAATTAATTCAATTCTGTTTCCTTTTGTTCCATAAGTTCACTTCGTTTACTTTTCTTATGTTCCATTTGATTTCCCTGTATTTCGCTTCATTGTGCTTTGTTCCATTCCAATTAACATTGCTTCATTCCATTTCATTCGATTCTATACCATTCTATCGTATTATTTTGAATTTTATTGCCTTGAGTTGAATTGAATTGACTTTATTTATTAAGGGTTAAAATTAACAGTAAATTAAAAAGCTGATAAATTTTTGGCTCTTCTATGCCACTCTATTCTACTCCTCTTCATGTCATTCCAATCCATTCTATTTCCATTTCGTTGCAGTCGCGGATCCAGAGGGACTATTGCCAGTACGATCGTCGATAGCTATGTTTAGGAAACACTTGGTCTAGGCGTGGATCAGAGTACTCTCGACCAAGATGTTCTCAGCTTCCGTTTACTTCAACTTTTAATTTCTCTCTAACTGTGACAATGAATTACTGAATCCGCCACTGTTCTATTACATTCATTCCATTTTATTTCATTCATTTCCATCTCTTTCTATTGTATTTTATCGGATCCTATCGCACTACATTCAGTGTCATTCCATGCTTTTCTAATTTAATTTATTTTTCCGTATCAGTGTAAAATTGTAGTTTGGCTAAAAATCAATCATTTATACTTCCACTGGCTATTCGTAATTCTAACAAACTACAGTACGACGTCCAGGTACTGTTCGACAAACAGCAATGGTGGGTTTTAACGAATCTGAGCTTGAAAAGACTGGTTGGCTGGCTTTATTCTCAATCCTTTCTGCCGTCACACTGTTTGGCAACGGAATGGTCATCCTTGCTGTTAAAATTAACAAGAAGCTACGTACAGTTATCAACATTGGTATTGTCAATTTAGCTGTCAGTGATTTTTTCGTGAGCCTCATGTTGATACCGTTATATATTTCTACTATCTTTGTCCCGTTCAACGACCTTAAACTCAGCAGCTTAGTTTATGAATTTTTCGATATCCTCATCTGTGGTGCATCCATCTTCCAGCTGACGGCTATAAGCATGGAGCGGTGTTTCTCAATTGTTGCACCTATGCGACATCGCTCGGCATCTATCAAATACCACTATTTAATGGTATTCCTGGTGTGGAGTCTGCCTGCTATCAACTCGCTCTACTACTTGCTGAACTACCATCACTTTATCAAAGAATTTACAATTTACGTCATCCTAGTTTGTCTCGTCTTACCGACACTCATCATTACAGTGTCTTATATTTTGCTTTTTCGAGCAAAGATTAAGAGATCGCACCTGAGCACTGTTATTAAAAAAGGTATGCAGATCAACCGGTCGAACCAAACCAACGCTATCATGACTTTAATAATCATCACAGGATTGTTTTTTGTAGCTTGGTCACCCTTTTTTACTTGCATGGCATTGGCAATTTTTTACCCAAGTGTGCTTCCATCCTCTCTCGCTATCAAGACACCACTACAAAGATTAATAAAATGGATTCATTATTGCAACAGTGCACTGAACCCGTTTGTGTATGCGTATCGTAACAAGAACTTCAAACAGTCCTTCAAGGTGATTATTCATGCGTGCTGGAAATGTAAGCGGTTTAGCGAGGTGAACAGGGAGTTCACTTTAAGAGGCCATTTTGAGGGTATTTGATAATTTTTACAAGGATTCTCAACAGATTTGTGAAAACTTGCGCTGTATCAAGTCTTCCAATCCAAATGCCCTTGAAAAGAATTTGTCTGTCAAGATTATTCAGTCAAAATAAAATTGATAGAAACTGAATGTTTTGTATACACTTTGGTATTGGAAAAAGGATCATGGTAAACCCAAGAGCGGGAGGTATTATGGATACACCTCATTTATATGTCAGTTTCTTTAGAAATACCACGAAAGTAGAGGGAGGATTTTAGGTGGTGTGTCTAGTTTACGAAAATAGAGGGTTACGATGTTATTAATTGAGGAGATTTTTTACAAGCAAATGTGACGAAGTCCTTACTTGATAGGTCTCACAAACCATCTCGTCAATGTGTTTAACTTACGGGATTAATTTTCGTATGCCCTGTACCTCTAAAAACACGTTAAGGACACATTAAAAATTTATCTCCAATGGTATGTAAGACTTTTTTTCTGCCTCTTTGCACACCTTTTATGCGTGATTTTGCATTATTTTGTTCTTCATTTTCTTTCGTTAGTTTTCTTGTTGTTGTTTTTTTTTTATTTTTGGGTTTTTTGGGGGGTTTTTTAAGCGGTTTATCATATCCAAATACAATATCGATTGGGATAATGCAACCTGTCAAGCGTATACAGCAAATTCTTTTGAACGCATGTTTTTGGAAAGTTGGTACACTAATGCTGAAAAGAATTCCATCAACATTTGTCACGAACTACCCGCCACTTATTCGAGAAATATTACCTATGAAGGACAAAGCAGACGCGAGAGGAACACCACGCGAATAGTTACGCCAACAGGATGAACACGTCAACTTGACGCTCACGACTATTGATTTTCAATGTTCCTTAAAGAAGGTTTCCGAGTAGTAGCCGAAACGTCGGACAAACAAACATTTATAAGGGTATTTTGAAAAATTTAATAAATGTGGACGAACAAACAGAGAATGAACAATCATAGTGATTCAGCTTTCTTAGTCTTCGTTAATTCAGTTCCCACATGACTCCTTTCTTATGAAACCTAGTCTACACTGGTAGTTGCTATTCCTGTTTCAGAACACGTTTCACTCTCAGGCGAAGGGCCTTTGCTCAAAAATAAACCTTGTTACCAATAGTTGACCTCTTTCATTCTCGTCGTTACAATATCGAGGGGAACCGAAGAATATTTATCTCGGACTGTTCCAATTTGACTGTTTCGGCGTTCAGCCCAAGCTCGATACACGTTTACAGCCCAAGCCGTATTTTTTTCTAGTTTTCTTTGGAATTCTATTTCTTTCCCTTCGCCTTATCTGTTCGTCTGTAACAGGTTTCTCGAACCTACGAGTTTTCTTTCCTTCGTCTTCCAAATATTTCGAAATATCTACTGATTCAGAAAGTAGCAAATCTTGAGTTGCAACAACGACTTCAAGTTGCTCCAGTTGCGACAGCCTGTTCATGCTGAGAACAGGCATATGAATTAACAAAACCCAAAAACGAAAGCAAGACCGTTGCGGTTCCAATTCTCTTGAGAAAATATAATGTCCGAAATAATTATAAAGAGCAACACTAATTATCCCTCAACAAAACATGTAAATAAGAAATTCTTCGTGGGTGTGACCATGTTCTAAGACGGATAGAGAATGATCACTTGTGCTGAGTGGGATACATATTATATATATATATATATATGTATGTATATATATATATATATGTATGTATATATATGTATATATATGTATATATATGTATATATATGTATATAAATATGTATATATATGTGACATATATATGTATATAAATGTGACAAACGTGTCACAGGTATGGCATGGATATATAGAGCGCTCAATACCATAATAGGTAGAGCGACCAGGCAACCAATTGGGGAAAACAGTTCACCACGATTACCGATAAAGGCATTAAAATCATAAAACATGCCCGGAAATCCTTTCTATTCCACAACGACTAGATATGGACTAAACGAAACTCGAAGAACACGTCTGGTGTTACAATGGGGAGATTCGAGGGGGCTGCAATCTGTGAACTGGTAGGACTCTATGTCCTACACTCGCTCGAGGAACGCTTCGGGAAGAACATTGGCCTTTACCGTGACGACGGGTTGGAGGTAATTAACACCAAATCCGGAAGACTAAGTGACAAAGCACGTAAGGACCTGATAACTTCACAATTATCCTACACTACTGAAGTCAACTGAAAAATGTTGATTCGAGCGGGATTTGAACTCGCACCTTCGGGATACCGGTCCGCCGCTCTACCTGTTGAGCTATCGAGTCCACAGAGATTGGAGGCGAGTTTTTATCCAATTGAAGTGCACGAAATATTCTCGCGACAACCTAACGCTATCCATGAGGATGGATGTGTAGTGTTTCAATTCTATTTCAGAATCATCCTCAGGGTATTATGAAATGATAACTTCACAATTCACCCACACTACTGAAGTCAACTGAAAAATGTAAATATTTATATAAATTTTTGAAGGCAGTAATCTTCTTCTATCATTAATAATTACCGTCTAGTATACATAATAATAATTTTGTAAAAGTTCTTAGATGTAAATATAGTTATTAAAAATTAAGTATTATATGTAGTAAATAGATGCACGGCCCTTTGAAAAACAGGAAACTGAGCAGGCCACCGTGCTAAAATAAATGTAAGTAAAGTAAAATAAAGTAAAGTAACCAACGGCACTTACAAACCCTACAGAAAACCGAACGATGAACCACTCTACATTAACCGTTTATCTAATCACCCTCCTTCAGTTATCCGACATTTACCTCTTTCGATTAACAAACGCATCAACGAATTATCTTGCAACAAAGAAACATTTGACGCCGCAGCACCTTTATACAACGACGCCTTAAAGAGAAGTAACTTTAACACACAACTAACGTACGAACCACCGATCACTAGCGCAACCTCCAGACACAACAGTTCAAGACGAAACAGACAGCGAAACGTGATCTGGTACAACCCACCATTTAGCAAGAACGTTAAAACAAATATCGCACATGACCTTTTACAACTCATAGAGTATTTTTACTTGTATTTTTAACGCAAAAATATCCACTTATATATATATATATATATATATATATATATATATATATATATATTTACAGTGGAACCCCGTTAATACGACCACCGATGGGCCGAAAAAATTTGGTCGTATTAACGTGGTGGTCGTATTAAGGGGAGTGGATCAGATACGTAACAAATGTTTTTTTTAAATGACGTCATGGCAAACGGAGTCAGATTTCAATTAGCATAACGCTAAAACCACAAAATAATCCACTAATAAATTTTATTAACTGAATACAACTCAACAAAATTAACCAAATGAGATGAATAACCTTGATAATAAGCCCCTATATTAGTTATTTAATTTCTTTAGGTTTAAAAAAGTCTGTAAGATTCCGTTCGTTTTTCCGACACTAAAGCCAATCGGTTTGAGCTTGACAGATTACTCTGGCAAGCTCATTTGCCGGTTTTGAATTTCCTTTCTTTTCGAGAAAATCCAAAGCATCCTGCATTGAGGATATTGCATGCCGTTTTCCTTTACAATTTGAAAACATGATGACTGGTCAAAGTGCTTATACACAAACTTCGAAGCGTGTTCGGACAAAAGGTAATAAATCAGGAAAATCCTCGAGACATGCGTGATAATTTTGCACTGATTAAATTAGAAAAAGTGTGAAACATGGATCGATGACAGATTCGGCGCTTTTCATTGCCTGCGCGTGCATACACCCGTATTTTCGCCGGTAACGTCGAAGGAGTCATGTCTGGCCGGATGGAAAATATTTCTAGCACAAAAGCAATCGAAGTTCCTTCTTGGATAACGGGATATCATGTTTGCAAAGAATACTGGAGAATCAAAATTGATGAAGTTCTTGAACTAAAGCACGAACACGACAATGAACAAGACAAGAACACTATTGCGGTGATGAAGGAAGGAGATGTAGTTGGTCACATTCCAAGGGCACTAGCTTCTACAAATCATGGAAATGGGATAGTTCACCATTTTTTAGCAAAGAGCGGCAGTGAAGCAGAAGCTAAAGTTTTTGGAACAGCTGTCAATCGGGGCGGGGGATATGGAAGATATTCAATGCATTTACAAATTTATGGGTCAGGAAAAGAACATTGACTTGCTGAGCAAATTGCTGGACATCCCGAATAACCTATCCGTCAGAGTCGAAATGGAATGTGGCCAAAAGAGAACAGCAGAGGAAAGTGGCAGAAAAAAGAAGGCAAGAAAAAGATAAAACGACCCAAAAACATATTTAATCACGTTCTGTCTGTTTAATAAAAATTAAAATGAATATTGAAAAACGTTTAAGTGTTAATTATTTGCCGTATGTGTAATTGAGTAAGATAATTATACACCGCATATCAGAATTTGATATCAAAAAAGGCATTACTCAACACGTTGAGTGGTCGTATTAAACGGTAGGGGACATTAAAATATGGTCGTTGGTCGTTTTAACGAGGTGGTCGTATTAATGTAGTTTTCAGATAAGAAAAAGAAATTAACTCTTATTACGGCGGGGTTCCACTGTGTATATATATTTATGTACTAACTTGTATGGAAATAAAATTATAACTAATTCTTGTTATTTTTTTGGGGGTGGGGATGGGAGTGGGAGTATGGGTAGAGTTTTAATCACTATCGTTAATTTATAATCAACAGATTAGTCGTTGCCTTAGTGGCACATGAAAAGGGCCAATTTTATTGCCAAAAATCAGCATGAAGATAAAATTTTGGCTGATTACAATATTAAGCAATTTTGTTCAGCGATGTCGAAAGTATAGAAATATATAATTAAAAAAGACCCCAAAAATGTTGGATAGGCACTTTAATTAGACGTAATTTGTCATCAAATTTTCTCACGTAGAACGAAATTACGCAAGAGAAGTGCTCCTTATTCCGAAACTAGGCAGAAGTCGAGACGTGAGCTGCTATTTAACGTGCCTTCTGTTATTTTAAAATAACTCAACTATATATTAAGTTGAACGTCGTTTTATCTAGTTTTTTGAACAAAAACAGCCATAAAAAGCACAAAACTCGGTTAGACCTTTTTATTAGTCAAAACTTTACACATCAAACTAAATTGCGCAACAGAAATGTTCATTCTAAGATCAATCAGATGTCGCAATTTAAACTCTGAAATGATCTGTTTTCAGTTATTTCAAAATGCCTTAACTATGTATCAAATTGAACTCTATTTTGTGAAGTTTCTCGCACGAGGGAAGTCAAATGTGGCACAAAACTTGGCTGGACTTCATTTGCCTTCAAAGTTTCGCTCTTAAAACGAAATAATGCAAGAAGAAATGCGAAGTTTAGTGTTATGTGCAAAGTTTTGACTACAAATTATGACCAACTGAGTTTTGTTCCACCTTTGGCTTTACTTTTTCCAGAAACTAGGTAAAATGACGTGAAATTTTAATATAATAAAATATATTAAATATGTTTTAAACTCTTCTAGCCTTCTTTGTAACAATTGTTAATGTTTACATATGGCAATACTTCGCACAATCTGCTGGGCATTGTTATTTATATTAAAGTTAAGATTTCCGCCTGGACAATCACTCGTAGACGTGAAATTTGATGTATAGTGAAGGCATTTTAAAGTTACAAAGGGCACATCATTAGGCTTAGACACAAGTTGCTCGGAAATTCCTTAAAAGTTGCTCGAAAATTGTTAAAAAAGTTGCCTAAAAGTTGCCATTTTTTCCCAAAAGTTGCTCAAAAGTTGTCAATTTTCAAAAAAGTTGCCCAAAAGTTGCTCGTATTTTGCCCTTTTTTTTCTCACAGTTTAGGTACTGGTGCAGATTAAATCATCCAGAATTACTTTTATTTGCGATTCATTTCTTTAGATGGCATTTCTCTTAACAAAAAATCAACAATCATATTTCTTTCTTATAACAAAACTAGATTACAAACAGAAACTGACCAGACTTCAGTCACAAATAGCCAGTTAAATGTACAAGAATCCTCATTTTTCCATCTTAGCAGACTAGCATCATTAACTGATTATGCATATAGACAGTCGTTTATGGGACCAAGAGCTTTTTCCTCTGGTTACCATTGTAGCATAGCATCACTGACGCCTCTACGGTTTCCTCTAAGACATTCTCCTGTTGGTCTGCGAAAAAGTTTTTCATAATGCTGAAAACTCGTTCAGCGGAAGCAGAACTTGGTTGCACCAAAAGGATTTTCTTCACAACCGATGACCAGTTAGGCAGGCTTGCTTCATACCTTGCCCACCACTGGACCTTTTCGTCTTCAGTTTCTGTTTGTGTGCCATCTGCACTTGCTATGATAACGGGGAAGTTCATCGGAAAGTCCAGTAATGACTGCATCATTATCAAGGAAGCTAAAATTCCTCAGCTCGTGCAAAGAAGCGGCTGTGGGGCGAAGCTGTTACACCTGAACGGGGCAGCACAATCTGGCACTTCTAAAGGCACGGACAAGATCGTGAAACTCTTGACTAAACTTCCTTTGATAAAACTGTAACCCGGGAGTTATGCAGGCCTTTGCCTTGGCTACGAGTCGATTTTAAACAGGCACGTTGTCATCTGCCTGACGGCGAGCTACTCCCTCAACATTTGGATATGTATCTATTGCTACAGAATGGGACACAGTAGCTAAGCGTTCATAGCAGCTAAATATTAGGGGCCCATCCCCTTCCAAATAGTAAGCAACCGAAACAAAGTGGGCTCCTCCATCTACCAAAGCTGCCAGTTCTAGTTCAAGATCTGCAGCGTCATTTGGATTGTCAAAGATCTCCACAAGGTGCCTCCTAGTAGCAGGAGCAAGATGCTCATCCTCCCTCAAAAAGGGCTCTACATCTGCAAAGTACTCCATCACTTGCTTCAACACTTCCCACTTGCTCCACCATCGGGTTGGGCTATAGGACCGCATTGCTACCCCAGTTCTAGCCTTCCAGGCAAGGCTTACAGCAGAACTATGTGAAAACATGCTCACCCAGTAACGTGCAAATGTATCAAGGACACGGAACTCGAAGTGCTTCCCAACATTGCGTAATTCAGATTTAAGTGCGAAGTTTTAATTACAAATTACAACCAACCGAGTTTTGGGCCACTTTTGACTTTACTTGTGCCAAAAACTACATAAAACGACGTTCAATTTGATATATATTTGAGTTAAAGTAACAGAAGCCACTACATTTTTGAGTTTAATTCACCGTATGCGCATGGTTTTAGAATAATCAACATTTCTCTTGAGTAATTTTGTTTTGTATGCCACGTTTTGACTACAAATTACGACTCAACGAGTTTTGTGCCACCTTAGAATTTACTTGTTCCAGAAACTATATAAAACGACGTTCAATTTAATGTATGGTTGAGTGATTTTAAAGTAAGAGAAGGCAGATTATTTCGGAGTTTAAATCGCAATGTCCGCATGGTTTTAGAATAATGTACTCTTCTCTTGCGTAATTTTGTTCTATGTGCGAAGTTTTGACTACCGATTACGACCAAACGAGTTTTGTGCCACTTTAGAATTTACTTGTTGCAGAAACTGTATTAAACGACGTTCAATTTGATATAGGATTCAGTGATTCTAAAGTAACAAAAGGAAGATCAGTTAGGAGTTCAATTCACGACATCCGCATGTCTTTTGAATAATGAACACTTCTTCTGCGTAATTTTGTTTTATGTGCGAAACTCTGACCACAAACAAGGACTAACCCAGTTTTGTGTTACTATAGACTTAATCTTTGCCAGAAACAAGGTAAACCGGCGTTCAATTTCATGTATAGAGAAGAAGTTGTAAAGTAACAGAAGGCTGATTATTTCGAAGTTTGCATCGCGACATCTGTGTGGATGAGAATAATGAACAATTCTCTTGCGTAATTTTATTTTCGGTGGAACGTTTTGAAGACAAACACGGTCTAACCGAGTGTTGTGCTACTTCTGAATTTTCGTGTTACAGAAACTAGATACAACGAAGGTTAATTTGATACGTAGTAAACTAAAGCGATTTTAAAGTAACGGAAAGCTTATATCATTTCAGTGTCGAAAAGGTGTACTTCAAACGAACTTTGTGACCTGCTGTTGTAATGAATCGAGTGGTACGTTACTGGGCGGGTTTTAGCTGCCATGTTTTCCCCTCGATTGTGATGTTACCTTCACAGTTTCGCTTTCCGAGCTTTTCTCTTGCCACAGTGTTGTGCCACTCCTGAATTGACTTATGCCAAAAACTGTGTCTTCCTCGTGACGATGATGTATTTTTTTGTTGGTGTAAGTTAATTATTAACCAAAATGTGTTAAAATAAAAAGTTGGTTTTGGGAATACTTCGTAAAATGTCATTTTTATGATTAGTAAGTTGATCGAGCGAGAATAATTACTATCGATCCACAAAGAATAAAATATAAGGTTTAACATAAGTTCGATTTGGCCAAGTATTTAAGAAATTTTAAATAAATATGACATTTCCAGTAGCGACATGAATCTCAGGCCGAATCGAAAGCTGAATCACGGACTGAATGTGGAGATACCTTTACACTAGTCGAATCATTAGCTAATATTTTGCTTCATAGACTGTCACGAGTTTATTACATACACCGGGGTAACAACCGCAACGTGCCAAATTGCACGTGTAAACGGCCCTCAAAACATGTTTATACTCAGGGTGCATAAGGAAAAAACCATTAACCAGCTTCGAATATGAGCTCCTTACGAAATCATTCTCTTCACGTCAATTAAAAACAGTCATGTTTAGGGCGGGAAAAATTCTTAAACTTCTCCGGCCTTAGACATTTCTCTTTTTTTAAAAAAAAAAACAAGTTACAATTAATACAATAATTGACTCAAAGTATTCAAGGTTATTCCGAGTGATGTTCGTGAGAGATCAGTAAATCGAAAGCGTGAGATTTCCGCTAGTAAAATCGGACACTTGAGACTGTTTCACAGTGCTGGATTAAATGAAGTATCCAATTTGCTCGCAAATGCTTCAATATAACATCAGTCGTTGTCCATTACGTATAATTACTTAATAATAACTAATCTCGCATTTGTCGTGAGACAAATGGGATACCTTCCTTAAAGCAGATCACTTGAAAAGGAAGGATTTGTGACTTGTCGGCAAGAACGACAAATGAATTTTAAAAGAATGTCACAAGTAATACGTCACGGCCGGCTACATTTAGCATTTTTTGTTAATGCTTGTGGCATGATTTTTAGCATAAATGTATTCCTTGGCTGGAATATTTTGACAGCCTTCCATTTTTGGCCCATAGCATAGCGGTTCATCTAATGAATTTCAGACTACGCTCATAAAAAAGGAAGCTGAAATCTTTATTAAAATGCTAAGAATATATTACTTGGACAAGTTAGACCTAAAGAACTCTAGCAAAATTGTCACCGCCAGATGGTTAGTTGATACCACGCTTCAACAGTTTTGGTGAGAACAAAAAATTCAAGAAACTATTGCATAAATATCTTTTGTTCTGAAATAACAAAGATCGTAATACACATCGAACTCTCAAAACAGAAACAAATCGCTGTTGCAGTAGAACAAAGTTCGCATTCACCTGCACTCGAGCAATAACATTGTCTTCAGAAAGTTGTCGAATGTCAAACTACATTGACAAGGTCACAATAAGTATCTGTCGGGCTTGCAAACTACGCTTCTGCTTTCATTGTTGTTTTAAGAGCTGAAGTGGCAGTAAATCCGAATGAATATGATTTCAAGTCCTTTTTTTCGACCACAACTGTTACTGGAAAGAAGGAGTGTTTTCAATAATCGTGTTCTAGCTGTTATCCAAGATGTTCAATCTGCTTCCTCTTCCTAAGACAGTGTGCTCCCACTTACACTAAACCGTGACAAACAATATCTAATTCGGCATTGCGTTGTAATTTTAATAAACTTTTCAAGTAGAAAGCCAGTGAGTTTAAAGACAAGCTGCAACGTTATTCCATGTCAATACCTAAATAGTCCACCATGCATATACTTATTTGAAAACCGCTTTGTTTCGGTGAGCTAAAGCTTTGACTAGTTTTAAACGATTCGCAAGTCATTTAGCTTAAAAAGCTTAGCTTCATCCTCTGATGTCCACAATTTCTCCGCATGAAAGCCTCAACTACCCTTTATAAAAGGTGTCCCCTCGAGAAATAAATCCTGAATACGCCCCAGACTGTACACACGGCAAATTAATACTTAAATAACTCATATTAATACGCTCGCAAACGACATCCGTCTCCCAAAGTGAGTATGATGTGCATCTAGCATTATCTCGGTATTCTTTCTATCCTCTGCATATTTGTTTTATCCGCTATTCGATCTTTAGGTATTAGAGCTCTTTAATGTTATTACGTGTGGATAACAAAATATGTTTAAAATTAACTTTTAAAGAGCTTTGAGGACGTTAAACTTGATGGAAATTAATCATTTTTTATGATATCAGTTGAACGTGACCTGAATTAAACACTACTATCTACAGACCATACTATAGAAACATCTGTTGATTGTTATATCATGATTATAGTCTTGTTAGTCTAATTGTGATTGCTTGGCACCTGTTTGGAACTCGTGCCTTAAAAAGAGATATCATTAATAAGAATTAAGATACGTAGTACTCACATGCGTGAGAACCTTGGCCCAATGTATTTACCAAAAAGGAATTATTTGACCTATTTTTGAAAAAAATTTAAGTCGATGATATGCCATTTTTGTGTATTTTGACCATTCCGTGGTTGAGAAATGATTACGGTTGTTTCTGGGGGAGGTTGAAGTGGATTAAAAGCAGCTGATGTTTATTCCTTTGCTGTCATTGATTGTTGCAATATTGTGTTCTGCTTAAGCCGCTTGTTTTCAGAGCAAAACATTTCGGACATTTGATCAGTGGCTCAAGAACTGCTCCGGGGTACAGGATCAATAGACGAACATCTGCCGCATCTTTTTTGCAGGGCTTTTAAGACACAGCTTATTAAGACACAGTTTATTGTCGCAGCTTGCTACTAAATTTTTATCACGGGTTTTTGTTCCGCGTTTAATTTTTTCTGGATTTTTTCTGCAGTTTCTTTACCGGAGGAATTACAAACAAGTCAAAATATAAAGGGAATTATCTAAATGGTAAGGAACCGTGCTGCATCTTAAGTCAAATACTGTGAAATGTATACGAATAATTCTTTGACCAAGTCATACACAAGGAAAGCAGTATATTGTGGCGCCTTTTTTATAAAATATATAGGCTTTCCTAATGAATTTTGCCTCAAAATAATTTTGTGTTGTCATATGCAGTGATATCCTCTGGCATATTAAACTGTCAAGATTATTCTTAATATTCTGTCAAGATTATTCTGGCATATTAAACTGTCAAGATTATTCTTAATATTCTGTCCTGACATTAGTAATTATGCAAATAATGTGGTCAATTTCTTAAACACTCTGTTTAACTTACCACAATGAAAGTAGAAAAGTTACATTATGAAATCTTCTCAATTCCTAGTTTACCTCTATATGTAGGTCATGAGCGAAAAGGTTTCATTTGGGAAATTAAGTTAGAAATGCTTCACCGATCAGCTACCATCGTTCATCAGGAAGTGCTAAATTGCGAGTTTTTTCATTTATATCGCACTGTATTACTTCGACTACGTTACCTTATTCATCTGAAGAGAAAATCCTAAGTTTGCAAGGTTTCATAACCAAGGATAACATTGATCAACAAATAAATATTTCTGTGCGTCTCCTTGTGTTTAATTTCTGACTGTCACACATCACACAAATTCTGATGGCAAAGCATGATAAGCACTCCTCACTCGGAAATTTAATTGAACACCTGAACACCTTGGCAATTTTGTTTGTATGACAATATAGGCCTTAACACTGCATTTTCATTGTACTTTCTGACTCGTACTGGAGTAGTCCGAGCGGTGTTGGAACATTTTTAAAGGTTAGATTTTTATAAGTAACTTTTATAGTGGTAACCAAGTCGAGACGGTTGTACAGTAAAATTGTTGAAGGTAGCTATAGCGATTCGGAGTTACAGTTCAGATCCACGAGGATCTTTAAAAGTTGTGTACTTTGTTGCTTACCACTCTCCAATCATTCTCATTTCGAATACCATATGGCCGAATATTCACCGATGGCTATGCTATCGTCGAGCTTTTTATTTGTATTAGATAAGCGTTTTAAAAGCAAGTTATACTAACATTCAAACTAAATACACATGCGTTTGGGACGACAGACAACTTTATACGCTTTTGATGTGAAGAGTGTCGATTGTCGCTTTCGACTAAGAAACACACGCAAAAAACTCTTGCAATATTCATATCACCCGAGGGTACAACTTGAAGGGGTTGTCGCGACTTCTGCCCTTTTTGCAGGAGGTCTTCTGTGGGCCCTGTTAGCGTCGTTTTTTTTTCTTTTCATTTGCATTCATTTCCCAAAGCAACGTAGATCAACTGCATTTGAAAAGACCAAATTTTCCTCACCTATGCCTTGATACCACTCTCCGGCCCCTGCCCTGCAAAATTCCAGGTAGCGCCTTTCATTACCAGAACTCTCTGCTTGTTTAGAGTTTATTGATGTTGAACGTCAATATATGTTTTGGACCTCAAGAATCAATTTCCAGTCATGAGGCTTGGACTTGGAGACTTGTTTCCTATATATTTTATAAGACTAATGAAGTGAATATCCCATCTCGTAATCTTGCGATATTTTGAGCTTTCAGCCATGAACAAGCTTTTCACGAGCATTTTGTTGTCTTGTATATTCTCATTTCTCAGCATTCGCCATGTCCTACCCTCTCGCACGTTGTGGAGCATTCAAATGCTATCATCAAATTTCTTAAACTTCAGTCAACTAAAATCTGGAGCGCAACTATTTTACTTTCGGTAAATAACTCATATGTATCGCGGTTGGCGCACATTTCGGTCATT
The DNA here is from genome assembly GCA_030142905.1 of Heliopora coerulea. Classification (NCBI taxonomy): domain Eukaryota; kingdom Metazoa; phylum Cnidaria; class Anthozoa; order Scleralcyonacea; family Helioporidae; genus Heliopora; species Heliopora coerulea. The sequence goes on along the minus strand of JASJOG010000017.1, from coordinate 1,217,759 downwards.
GATTCAATGGGTCTTCGGCCAAGAACTAGTATGAATAGACAGAAAGAATTTTGGCTGGTTCGTCAAGCATGAAATTCGGCTCCTGCATAACAGTCGCAGCTGGCCTAAGGGACATGTAAAGTCCGAGGATGGCCGATCTGCCAGAAGCCTTTCAAAGAATCGAGAGGCGCCTTTATTCGTCGAGAATTTGCTCCCGACGTGGGCGTTCTCGGCAGAGGCGCGACTGAGAGTCGTAATAGGTTTAGGGCTGTAGGTGTGTGAAAAATTTTTTTGAAAAATTTAGAGTGGCACATCTTTTAGATATGTACTTAGGTCTCTCGCCTAGGATATGTTTGGCTTTGTATAAGATATATTATATGAAAGGGGGAAGGTGGGTGCTGTTGAAGATAAACAGAATTATCCATAATGTAATAGAGGCATAACATGGCTATAGCGTGATAAGGCTATGCCATCCATGTACACAAGGGCGTGTTATGCGTGATCACTGCATGCTATCACACCTCCACAATAAGCGAATCAGTGCGTTTGTTTACGTGATTGTAAAGGGCGGGACGAAAGCGGAGAAATTGGCCTGTTCCGAAATTGACTGAGATGTCGGAGCGAATTGAAAGTAAAGTTGGATGAGTAATTTTGAAAAATGAAAAGTAGCTCCATTCATGCATGAGACGAGCACGGAAACATTTTCAAAATTATTATGGCATTGCCATAAGAAGCAGCACTGGAAACCTTGCTGAAATGAAAAGCAATATCCTTGCTTCTCTCTTTTATTTTGTTTCCACTGACAAGCGGCCGTTTGTCGGAGTTTGTCGGAGCCAATGTTTTCAAGCTAGGAGTGTATGATGCTGTGGCCCACTTTAACATTGGTGGGAGGGCTACTGTTAAGATTTTGGAAGGGCCGGGAATGAATCCTGCAGCATTTTGTCTTCCTGGACTTCCACAAACAGATTCCCTTCGTGTAAGCAGAGCGAACTACAAACCATCAGATGTTGTAAAAACACGCAGGAAGTTCCTCGGAGGAAAAAGGAAGAGGCAAGGAGACAAGATCCAGGAGAGAGGAGGGGAAACCTATTCAACAGGATCATCTTAACAGATTTTTGACTTTATTTGGTCTGTAATGTATCGTTGATCCTCTTAAAAATTTGTTTGAAAACTTTAAACTCAATTTTCTCAGTTTGCTGTCTTGCTCGGTGCCAAAAACTCTCCTGCATTTAATATTGGTCCAATTGGTATCAAATTTTCAGCTTTTGTCAACAACAAAGAGGTGTATGATGTGAACCTCAACTATCACCCATATAAGAAATAGTTTTTGAAAAAAACGATCACTATATCTGTTGTATCGAACTGTATTTTAAAGCAGTTACAAATAAATTAAAATTTCACGACTTAAAGCTTCTGATCACTTCTTTTTTTTTAGGTTCATGTCATGGGTACATGTATTGAGGGTCTATTAAACTTAGTTTTGTATTTGTCTAGTCTTTACTTTAGTCCCTATAATCTTTGGCATAAGTGCCCTAAATTTCACCATAGAAGGTAGTATCTCGGTTACCATGGAAACAACATGCTCATAAGTGGCTGATTTTGCATCAATAACTTATTTCCTATCTGTTGCACCATAAATATGTCAAGAAAAACTCAAATTAAAAAATTTTATTTTCAAGAGTACCATACCACCTTAACCCATAATGCTCGTTTCAATCGAAACGGACAGGACTTCAGATCTTCGAAAGGTAACCCTTTCTGTCGATATAGTATAGCGACTCACCATCCCCTCCCTAGTGACTTTATTTAAGAACCTCCCAGATTCTGGGAGGCCCATGACCGGCGCAGACCCTGGTCTTGTCACAGCGTAGTTTAAAGACCGAAGAAAAGACCCTGGGTACGAGGTTGAGCCAGTTGAAAGATGAACTTGAACTGAACACTTTACTACATGTCTGAACTACAAAATAATTTTATTATAACGATATTATAGGCTTTTGACGCTCACTCATTAAAAAATATCTTTGATCCTCAAGAAAATTTGACTCACTTTAACGACTATCTTAAAAATGTAAATGAACACCTAATAGCATTAAAGAATGTAACACGCATTAATTAACATGAACCTTTTTTTTTCGTTAATGAATGTTTGTCTTGATTCAAGTGTCCTTAATGAACACACAAAAAGTTGAAATGATTTTCCATTCGCTAAAAGGACTACGCTACTGGCTTTAATCCAGTTCCGTAATGACAGGAAATTCGCCCACCTCAAACGGAGAGGGCGAATTTCCTAGGAATCTCATCCCACGGGTGGATTTCCTGGAATATTCGCCCTTCTCAAGAAAACTTGTCCCAGCGATTGCCATTTAAAAACAACACATGTAAAGGAAAAATTTCTCTCAAGTAAAGTACTTTTTATCTGATAAAGAGTACACATTGAGGCTCAGTCAGTGGTATAACTTATGTTATTAGATAGAGACTAGCTTCATCTTTTTTGCTCGTGTTCAGATGAATGAAGGGCAAAGCCACTCGCTGTCGGTGGAATTGTATTTTATGCATGTTTGGTTGTACCATGTATTCCCCATACTTGGTAAGAATATTATTTTCTTCAAAATAATGATTCAGTGGACCAACAACCAGCTTTTTAAAGACTTTAGTGACCACAGAAAAAGTAGAAATTGGTCTATAGTTCCCACGTTCTTCTTCTTTTCCAGATTTACAGATTGGCATAATCTTGGCAATTTTCAAATCGTTTGTGAAAATGCCTCAAAAAAAGAGAACAGCTAAAAATATTAGTTAAATAATAAACTGTTACATCACTGGAATCCTTCAAAATTTTTGCAGGAATTTTATCCAGACCACATGCTCTAGAAGAATTTAACTTTCGGATGACAGTAGTAACTTCATCAGGCGAAATATGTTTAAATTTAAACTCTGCAGCTACTGGTTCAAGAAATTTCTCAATATTTATCCTAGTTTGAGGAATGCTACTTGAGAGTTTATTCCCAATATCAGAAAAATAACTATTAAATACTTTAGTTATATCTTTTTCGTTTGAAAGGATCTTATCATTTTCCCTAATATATATTTAATATCTGTAGTTTTAGATCGTTTGGCAATAAGTCGATTTAAGTGTCTCCACATCTCCTTTGAATTGTTTTTATTCTTATCAATTATGCCTCTGAAGTAATTTGATTTAGTCTTTTTGACTAACTTATTAACATGGTTTTTTGCTTGCTTAAGAGCCACATGATGAGCCTTAGAGTTTGTTTTAACCGCTTTCTTTTTGAGACAATCCCGACTGTAAATAGCTCTTTTGATTTGCTCTGTTAAACAAGGAGCATAGTGACTTCGGACCCTTCGTTGTCTCACTGGGTCATGGAAATCAACAAGTCTTAAAAATGTATCTTTGAACTCCTTCCAAAGTACATTTGGATCGTATGAGCCCTAATCACAACAAGCAAGAGCTCTGGCTAGATTTTGGAGGACTTTTTGCAATACCAATTTTTTCTACAACTATAGACAAGACTGTGGTGGCTAATGCCTAAATGTATTACACCTGTACTATGGATTTTTCAACCTCATTAGTTAAAAACAAACCAAGCAAGGTTGACGAGTTTTCAGTTATTCGCGTTGGTTCTGTTATTAACTGCTTTAGTCGAAATAAGTTCATTATATCTAAAAACCGATTTGCCTGATGCCTTTTATTATCTGGGAGGAGATCATAATTAATGTCTCCAACTAAAATTGATCCCATATTTTCACTATCAACATTTTCAATAAGTACTTGTATCTGATTAAGCAGTTCTACATTACTCTTTGGCGGTCTGTATAATGATGTTATCAAGAATGGTCGGCTCTTAGCCTTGACAACTTCTATACAAGCAGCCCCAACATGCTCTGGTATTAGGTCAGATGGATTTCGAATATTTAGATGGTTTCTGTAATAAATAGCGACACCACCAAACTTTCACCTCTAGGAATAATACAGATGATCAAAATAGATATCGTTAGTCATTTTTAACAACTGGCTTACTCAAAATGAACATTAATTGTGCTAAGTTTATGAAAATTGAAAAATGTAGTGCATGAAGACTTTGAGATAAAGTCTCCATATGGACATGTCTGTTGGAAAACACATTCGTCCAAAGTGCACAAAGCTTGTCTCTAACTAAAAATATCTGAACGTGCAAGTTGACTATCCCAAAAGGTTCTCTGCTAGAGAAGTTAAAGGTTTGTCTTCTTTTCGCATACTGCCGGTTAAAAAATGATTAGTTCCAAATGACGTGTAAAAAAGCAAAAAGGGTTGAAGAAGACCATAAACGAAAGAGAGGAGTTACTGACGTGTCGAGCGTCAGTAACTCCTTTCCACGGGATTCGCTAAAAATTTCAGTACCTCCTCTCTCTCAATTTCGAGCCATCCTTGCCCTTTTGGATTTTTTACACGTCGTTCAGCCCTGCCTACGAAGCACTTACTTCTATATCCCTATCTAGACTGGGGGCGACAGAAAGTGCCCTCGCCGAATTGAAAACTTTTTTATCTCTTTAACAATTGTTCTCGAACTAAAATTCTGTGAGTTTTCCTGAAATAAAACACCTACTGACACTGAATTTTGACAGAGCATTTCCTTACGTGTTTTCTTTTCGTTATATTTTGTGTTTGGCTTTCAAATCTTACAAAATTGCCACAACACGTTGTTCCCTTTACAAATATATAGTTATAAAGCAATTATTGACAATTTTAAGTAATAGCTTGTAAGTTATGCGTAGTGATGTGTTGCAGGTAATCCAAAATGACGATGCTCATGGAATGTTGAAGATTTTTACTTATGGAGATGTCTTGATTATAATAATAGCGCCAAATGGGCATAGAGATAAAGAGAGTCATTGATGACACGCGATTAGGTTAAGGCATAACTAAATAATGAAAACCGCGTTCTCTAATCAAAATATTTTACTTTGAAATGTTTCACTTTGAAGCTTTGAAATATTTTGATCACAGAACGCCGTTCTCGTTATTCATTTATAAAGACAGTCGTTTTGAGTCAATTTCACGAATTTTTTTTTTGCTTTATTTATTACAACAACAGTAACATTTAAAAAATTAAACATGTTTCGGTGGGGCTAAGCAAATTTATTAGTTTGAAAACTTCTCCTTGTTAAAAGAACAGCGAAAAACAATCGTCACGAAAAAACATTTTGAAGCTCTAAAAATTTGAGAATTTTACAACTGATGACGTAATAATGACGTTGAATAGATTTAGAATACTATCATCCTGTTAAAATTCTATTACCATACGTCCTGTTGATTCGGAGTTATTTACAGCGGGCACTTTCAATCCCCGAACCCCAACTCCAGAGGACTCAAAATAGCCCAGCCTATATATGACTATATATGTTGATGCATAGATTTTGATTGATCCTATTACATAGGATACATACCCAACATCCCATGGAAGTCTAGACACAAAAGATTTTTTTAAGATTTTAGCTTTTTCACGGAATTTTAAGGGCTTATCTCATTGTACAGGAAAAGTTCACCAGCTTTCTAAATTCAAAGTCAAAACGGTTTGATCGTGCTTAGTTTAAGAATTTGTTTTCTTTTGGAAATTCAAATGAACTTAAAACAGCATTTTTCATTTCATGGGGGAGGGGGTATTTTAAAAGGCAAAACGTACCCTTCATAAACTGGCATGCTGATGACTTTGAACGGTGAAATGAGCAGCCAGTTTAGTTAGCCGCCAGTCTCCGGCTGGTCTCATGTATATCGATTAGTTTCGATATAGTAACTTCTACCATAATTTTACTGTCAGGGAATCCAAGTAAGGAATTGAATCCCAAAAGAACACCTGGGGCCACACTTTCCCAGGAAACCTTAGAGTTTGATAAGTCTCTTTCCATCTCCAGTATTCTATTGGTCGTTACTTTTAGCGCTAATCAATTTATTTTCTTTTCAGTGTGATTTATCATCGCTTTCGTGAAAGATCTACTCAACAGAAAAGTAAGTTTAGAATAAAATCATCGCCGAATTTCCACTTTCGCACTACAAGTTTACTAACGTGGTAATTTTGCCTCTCTGGACATTATTTTTAAAACATTAGTCTTAGCTAGTCGGAAATTGTATAAAAATTTAGGGCGTTTGGTGTCGTTTAGTGAAATGTTCGCAAGAGCTTCCCCAGGCGTAAAAACCTAATCTTGTTGTAAATATGAGCATTCTGCATAAAACACGAAAAATAACCATAAATGCGGGGGTGTACCAGGAATTCTCCGACGAAGAGGCTAACTCCCCCGACAAGGGGGAAGGCCTAAACCAGAGAGGCAATGGTCGCGCCCTCTTTATAGTTTCCTTATTTGAAAGTCGAAAACATCTTGTTTTTCGCAAGAATAATCGCAGCAACTAACTAAAAACAGTTTACTTTTAGATTTGACATGAAGAGAAGAGTCTATTATCTTATGAGTAATCATAATCAATCATAATCTTGGCAACATCTGATACTCATAGTTTGTACAATATACACAGGCAGTCAAAAAGAACTGCTCACCAGCAGGGCAGATAGTGATATTAAGTAACATTATCGCAGAACACCAAAACACCAAAAATAAGACTTGAAACTATAAGTGAGGAAAAATTTAACAGTTTGTGGGCCATCCTCTGGCCTTGATGACAGCTTCGCATCTGCTAGACATGCTGTCGATCAAATTAACTAAGCGTTCGCATGGAAATCCTTCCCAGGCAGCATTGAAAGCTGTACATAGTTCTTTCACATTTGTCAGTCGCTGTTCCTTCAAGATGTCGCTGACACGTCTTTGATTGCTGCCCACTCGAACAGCGATCTCTCTTGGTGAGTAGCCTTCCTTTGATCATGCAAGCACCTTCCCGCGATTTTCAAGGCTTATCCTTGGTTTTGAACCCATAGTCTTTGCAGTTCGCACCTGGCCTGAGATTCTCGCTGTACCAATCACTCAAAGTGATGTTCTGATAAATTCGGAAAAGCCCACACCTTCCCTTGAAAACTGCTTAAAATGACAACAAATCCTGACGAAAATTGTGGGTTATACCTTAAATCTACTGAAATAAAGTGTTCTGGCATGCAGGTTAACTAAAGTCTTTGGTGCAGGTTGTAAGCAATTGTAACCCTTCACTGTGCAAAAAGTCGAGCTTGAGCAGTTCTTTTTGACTGCCTGTGTATAAATGTGTTATCATCAATGAAAATTTCCCGACGAATTGTTAATTTTTCCCCGACAGAGGAGCTAAAGTTCCCCAACGGAGGGGCTGCAGCCCCTTCAGCCCACTCAAGTACCATCCCTGTATAAATGAATAATAAAACTTAATCTTTTATGTCTTTTGAAATACTTTTTTTTATTTACATTGTATTAAGTTAGCTTAGCATTAAATTTCGTTACCATGCATTACATTGCCTTACATTGTATTACTTTACATTGAATGATAAATTACATTACGTTGTACTGCATTATATATTGCATTATATTACATTGCATCGTATAGGGTTGCATTACATAGCGTAATATTCCATTTAATTGTATTGCATTTACCTCGATAACATTTCTATTTATTCCTTGGTATTAAAATTTTTTTTCCTTCTTTTTTTATAGCCTCCATGGCTTTGCATTCGTCTCAATTTCATTTAATTCCACTCAATCCCATTCCGCTCCGTGGCGTTGAACTGCTGTTGGTTCCATTCCGTTTTATTCCATTTCGTTTCATGCTATTCCATTCTATTCTGTTCTTGTCTAATTCATTTCATCACATTTAAGACTATTCCATGTCATTCGAATTAATTAATTCAATTCTGTTTCCTTTTGTTCCATAAGTTCACTTCGTTTACTTTTCTTATGTTCCATTTGATTTCCCTGCATTTCACTTCATTGTGCTTTGTTCCATCCAATTAACATTGCTTCATTCCATTTCATTCGATTGTATACCATTCTTTCGTATTATTTTGAATTCTATTGCCTTGAGTTGAATTAAATTGACTTTATTTAATAAGGGTTAAAATTAACAGTAAATTAAAAAGCTGATAAATTTTTGGCTCTTCTATGCCACTCTATTCCACTCCTCTTCATGTCATTCCAACCCATTCTATTTCCATTTCGTTTCAGTCGCGGATCCAGAAGGACTATTGCCAGAACGATCATCGATAGCAATGTTTAGGAAACACTTGGTCTAGGCGTGGATCAGAGTACTCTCGACCAAGATGTTCTCAGCTTCCGTTTACTTCAACTTTTAATTTCTCTCTAACTGCGGCAATGAATTTCTGAATCCGCCACTGTTCTATTACATTCATTCCATTTTATTTCATTCATTTCCATCTCTTTCTATTGTATTTTATCGGATCCTATCGCACTACATTCAGTGTCATTCCATGCTTTTCTAATTTAATTTATTTTTCCGTATCAGTGTAAAATTGTAGTTTGGCTAAAAATCATTCGTATATACTTCCACTGGCTATTCGTAATTCTCAAAAACTACGGTACGACGTCCAGGTACTGTTCGACAAGCAGCAATGGTGGGTTTTAACGAATCTGAGCTTGAAAAGACTGGTTGGCTGGCTTTATTCACAATCCCTTCTACCGTCACACTGTTTGGCAACGGAATGGTCATCCTTGCTGTTAAAATTAACAAGAAGCTACGTACAGTTATCAACATCAGTATTGTCAGTTTAGCTGTTAGTGATTTTTTTGGTGGGCCTCATGTTGATACCGTTATATATTTCTACTATCTTTGTCCCGTTCAACGACCTTAAACTCAGGAGCTTAGTTTATAATTTCTTCGATATCCTCATCAGTTGTGCATCCATCTTCCAGCTGACGGCTATAAGCATGGAGCGGTGTTTCTCAATTGTTGCACCTATGCGACATCGCTCGGCATCTATCAAATACCACTATTTAATGGTATTCCTGGTGTGGAGTCTGGCTGCTATCAACTCGCTCTACTACTTGCTGTACCGCCATCACTTTATCAAAGGATTTACAATTTACGTCATCCTGGTTTGTCTTGTCTTCCCGACACTCATCATTACAGTGTCTTATATTTTGCTTTTTCGAGCAAAGATTAAGCAATCGCACCTGAGCACTGTTATTAAAAAAGGTATGCAGATCAACCGCTCGAACCAAACCAACGCTATCATGACTTTAATAATCATCACAGGATTGTTTTTTGTAGCTTGGTCACCCTTTTTTACTTTCAAGGCATTGATACTTTTTTACCCAAGTGTGCTTCCATCCTCTCTCGCTGCCTTGATACGACTAGAAAGATTACTAAAATGGATTCATTATTGCAACAGTGCACTGAACCCGTTTGTGTATGCGTATCGTAACAAGAACTTCAAACAGTCCTTCAAGGTGATTGTTCATGCGTGCTGGAAATGTAAGCAGTTTAGCGAGGTGAACAGGGAGTTCACTTTAAGAGGCCATTTTGAGGGTATTTGATAATTTTTACAAGGATTCTCAACCGATCTGTCAAAACTTGCGCTGTATCAAGTCTTCCAATCCAAATGCCCTTGAAAAGAATTTGTCTATCAAGATTATTCAGTGAAAATAAAATTGATGGAAACTGAATGTTGTGTGTACACTTTGGTATTGGAAAAAGCATCATGGTAAACCCAAGGGTGGGAGGTATTATGGATACGACTCATTTACATTTCAGTTTCTTTAGAAATACCACGAAAGTAGAGGAAGGATTTTAGGTGGTGCGTCTAGTTTACGAAAATGGAGGGTTACGATGTTATTAATTGAGGAGAATTTTTACAAGCAAATGTGACGAAGTCCTTACTTGATAGGTCTCACAAACCATCTCGTCAATGTTTTTAACTTATGGGATTAATTTTCGTATGCCCTGTACCTCTAAAACCATGGTATGGACACATTAAAAATTTATCTCCAATGGTATGTAAGACTTTTTTTCTCCCTCTTTGCACGCCTTTTATGCGTGATTTTGCATTCTTTTGTTCTTCATTTTCCTTCGTTATTTGCTTTTCTCTTTCTTTAGTTCTACGTTTGTAATTTGCTGTTGTACGGCAACGGAATGCATGAAAGGGTTAATGGTTGTTAATGAATATAATTATAGCCACAACGCGTGCAGTCGACTGTCTTTTATTGTACAAACACTTACATGCAATTTATCTGAATTTAATGATCGACCAGAAAACAGTACTTGACGAAATTTCTTCGGGAAAACTTTAACATAATAACCCATTATTTCCATTAACCAAATTGCTTTTCATTTCTTGTTCTTGCTGTAAAGAGGAGGTATTTCTAATGAAAATTGAAACGTAAATCTCTCACCATTAATCATGCAAGTCGTTGCCAACTTACCCTTTTGCATCACATATTACTCCCTCTATAAATTGCAAAGTTTTCTAGGTCAAAGCGACAAAAAAGATGACTCTCTAAAATTTTGACACTTACAAATCTCCAATTGTCATTTACCACTATGGTAACAACAGAGTTGAAACTTTAGTATGACATTTTTATGATTATAACAATACTCCTTATATTCGTTTTTCTTTCGTCAATTTTCTTAACATTCGTACCAGAATACGTATTTTACTAAGGAATAGCATATCAAAATATTAGCCGAGTTTGTTCGAGCAGGGATTATTTTTTTAACAAAAGTCAAAGGACTTAAATTAATTGTCTTATAAAAATTTTAAAACTTAAAAGGTAATCGTATCGTGCATTAGAAAAGAAGAAGGAGAAATGATTAAGTTATAAGTTCATGAATTAAATAACTCTTCGTGACAGGCGAGGTCATTAGTAGACCTGTCCTGTAGTAGTGATGCCTGTTTGTTTCTTCGCATTGCCGTGAATTTATACTAATGCACGTAAAAAAAATATTGTCGTGCGAAAAAGCTCAGTGCAGTTGCATTTACGTAGGCTTGCAACATTTGTCTTTGGATTTGCACAGATATTTGTCCAGATATAGATCTATATATATGTTGTAAATCAAACAATGTATAATGAATGGAAAGTGTTGATAGTGTTATCAAGTCAAATACCGTATTTATTCCAATAGACGCCCACTATCTAATAAAGGCCTCTCTCCGATAAACACTCCCTCAACTCAAAAAAATGTTTAATAAACGCCCTTCTCCAATAAACGCCCCCTCGAATAAACGCCCCCTCGAATAAACGCCCCCTTCCAATTAACGCTCCCTTCCAATAAACGCGCCCCAGTAAACCAAATGGGTCCGTTTGTGAAATTGTGAAATCTTTGAAAACCTGCGTGCTTAAGCTTTCTGCCGACGGATCTGAAGATCATTTCAATCACTGTTTCAGAGGCACAGCCGTGTGAAACAGGAGCGAGACAGCTCCAGTCTCAACTTTCAGTCCTGCAAGAATGCGTTGGGCCCGATCCTTTCAAGGTCATCGCTGATTTGGATTTTGAGGAAGCAGATGACGAACTTTTTTTTTTGAGTATGATGCGATGACATAGAAATTGAGTGAAAATTTCATTGTAGAATTTTGTGAAAATTTTTTTGTTTTTAATCGCTCATTTTGATGTTGAGAGTGCAGTGAGCAAACTTTCTATCTTTTATTACTAACGATAATGACGGTGAATTTGACATTGTGTGAACATTTGCGTGAATTTCATGGGAACATTTTCTATTTTTGAAGTTAAAATATTAAATTTTGAAATAAACGCCCCTCTCTAAAAAAAGCTTCTCTCTAATAAACGCTTCTCTCTAACAAACGCTTCTCTCTAATAAACGCCTCCCTTAAGAGCTCAAACTTTGAATAAACGCCCAAGGCATTTATTGGAATAAATACGGTAGTCAATAAAGACATTGTACTTTTTTTAAACTTACGGCTGCATACAGTGAAATGGTTCATAGCTTGGGATGCTCCATTGCAGCTGTTTCACCCGTTCATAAAGTCAGTTCCAAATTTTAGAATAACGCTTTGAAACGAAGCCAGATTGTAATCTGAGCAACTTGACTTCAACTTAACCCTAACCCTGACCCTAATCAAAAGCCTAATCCTAACCAGGGTCGTATAACCGCCGGTGACACTTTAATCAACTGCTCCAACTTTTGAGTTGAGAGCAACGGTAGATTTTTGAGATCAAGTAGTTTGTACACAAGAATTACATAAATCAGTAAATTTCAGTAGGTTTAATCTACGTATGGCATTTCTTGAGTGTCAATCTAACATCAAATCGAAGACCATGCATTGCCGTGACTATTCCGCTACATTTTTCGAAGAGGGTTGTTCACAGCTAAATGTTTTTCAGGAAACAGCGTAATTCAATGGTGTCCAGGACTACGTTTGTTAGCCTTAGATTTTCCACTGTTTCCAATTCTATCCAGCTCAAACAATCGTTTGTTTTGTTGTTTGTTTGTTTTTTTGTTTAGTTCAATCATTTTAATTGAATGAAAAGCGATTTGTTAATTCTACTAAGAAATAAGTTGGTCTTTCAGTTTGTATATTATGGTTATGATAAGCTCTTCCTACTTTTTTTTTATTCATGTAATATTTACTTTACATCCCTGTTTTCGACAAACCTAACTCACTCACAAATTATGTAAAAACCGTCGTGATCCCCATCAATGGAATTAGCTCTTGGAGAAAATGACGAAACCAGAATGTTTAAATGGATATTAGATAAACACTGGGTAATTTGTGTAATCATTATACTTGATAACATGGAAATAGATTAGTATTCAAATAAAAGAAAAAGTTAGAATGATATATTTTGAGGCCCAACTGACTACAGTGGTGGAAATTATTGAACTCTTGGGCCTTGTCTGGTCCCGACTGGATCTTAGATACGTATAATCCAGACAATCAAAAATATTTTTTCACCCAATTAAACTCATATAGAAGTAAGCGGGGAAAAGTGAGAATTTTTATACACAATTACTATGATTTCGTCGCAAGTTAAAAAAACTTTTCCCGAATTTCCTCCGATTTTTCCCAAATTTCCCATATTTTCTTTAATTTGGTAGGGGAGGGAAGGGATTTACCACTTCTGCCTCATGTCTCGTATACTTGTTAGAACTCGACTAAAATGCTCAAATTGTAATTTATGCAACTGTTTGTATTAATTAAATAGAAAAAACTCAGTGTTTGCCACTGGACGTACCAAATGATCAATATGTACACGCTGTAAAGTTTTTCACTCTTCTATAAACAAGAGCGTTCAGAAGTCATGGTAATCTTCTTATGCAGGGCCGTCGGAAATGGAGGGCAGCTGCCTCCCCTCCAGTAATTTGCTAAATATTTTGCCATATTTCGTTGAAAGACTAGATTATTGGCAAGAAAATTCACACTTTATCACTGCCATAACTAGTGACATGGAGAACAGTAAGACATTCTCTCCGTCTCGTACGTTTGGTAGACATTTGTACTTCACTTCTGTGCGACCTGTATTTTCAGCATCTCCCCTCCCCATCCCAGTATGAATAGCATCCCAACGGCCCTGTTATGTTAGGGACAACTGAAGCATTTGAACTACAGTTGGAGTCAACCAAACTTTGGGGTTTTGAAGACAGCTGCTCGGTTAACCGAGAAATCGAATCAACAGAGTATGGCCAATATCCTCGTCTTCATGCACTGAATTTACAAGAAATTCTCAACGACAACAGTTCAGAGGGATACGCAGTGCTCGATCATATTTTAGAACTATCATGAAGCTCAGTTAAAAAAATCTTGTCCTCCTAAAAAGAATAAAGTGAGAGTTCTATATATTGCAACTCGCATACATAATTGTGCAATGCGTGAATTTTAGTATTAATACAGCATTGACTTACATTTAATTCAATAAATGCTGTCACTAGCGAAGGGAAATGGGAAGAGTCAAACTAAAAGCAAAAGGTATGATGGATAAGATTGATTCATATTGCAATACCATTAGAAATGCCTAGGATATTCAGCAGGGATTTTAGACGGCGTATATAGTCGACAAGAATATAGAGATCATCGAGTCTTGGTGTCATTAAAGGACGTTGTTACTTGCAAATATTAGAGCGTTTTTATGTAGATCTAACAATATATCACATCCATTTTTGTCAGCTTATAAGATTAATTTGCCCAAGCAGCCGTCGACCTTGAAAAATATGTTTAGGTCGCTTTAAAAGTTTAGTCCGAATAGTATATGAAAATTTATTTGCTGTTTTTACATGCCAGTCAACGATTAATTAAGCATGAAGCGTTCAGTCGACTAGCTAATATAGCTAAAACATTTATTTTACGTTTATCTAAATTTACCATTAAGTGAAAAATTTTCTAAAATGCAAACCCACTATTTCTGCTAACCATATACCTTTACATCTCATGTCGTTACTGTACACATGAAAATCGAAATTTAAATCAGCTACTATATTGCTTACAGTGATAACTATAATACAAATTTAAAGGTTTCTGTAGTCATTCTTAAGTCTCAGTTCATTTTGGGGAGAATTAAATTAGTTTGCCTAGAATGTACCAAGAATAATTCACTGATTTATAAGTTATATACTTCACTGCATTTGTTGATTAATTTTATTACTTTAATTATGTTTCAATACAAAGTTTAAATTTAACTGACAACGAAACATATCTCAAAACAAAACAGCTAATTGGGTTTTAATCCAATAGTTTGATTACTGGGGTGCTTTTAAAAATTAAATTGTAGCCTTAAGACGAGCTAGTTTTCATGTATTGGCTCTCCACTGTTAATTTGGTAAATTGAAGACTATTGAATTTCTGCTGTTCGAGTGATCTTTAGTTAAAGACTGGAAATCAGGCCTGTATAAACTGTTGTATATGTAGACCAGAAATCAAAAAGGTGTCCAAAAAGCATTATTTCATTTTGGCTTCAGAACTTTTTTGATTATAACCTGTTAAATTTGGGCAATTTAATCACCTTTGTTAAGATTCTTGCTGATAAGGGCCCTGGACTAATCGACAACACATTTGAATGCTAATGTTGCAAAATTAAACTAAAGTTGTTAAATTAATGTACACTCCTCTCGATTACAGATCCATTGGTCAATCTTTCGACTCTACTTCATCGGAATCCATTCCAAAGTTCTTTGATGTCCAACTATCATGTTTGGTCGGCGACAGTTCAACGCAAGTTTGAATGAAGCAACTCGGTTTTCATTCCTTCGAAAATCGCGAAGTTTCAGTTGAAACTCATTTCCAAGTTTCTTAGGAGATGGTAAATGAACGGTGGATTTAGATTCTCTTGACATAGGTGAAAACGCATAAAAGGAAGCTCGAAGATATTCAATGAACTGACTGGTATTGTCGTGATAATCTCTGAAAGTTATAGTACCCCCATCCCTAAGGAGCAAAGGGTTCCCAGTGTCCTTTATCACCCATCTAGCCATTTCACCTAAGGTTTCTGGATCTACAGATTCAACATCTGCATCGGGACAAAATTGAATCCAATTATGAGTTTTGGTGACAACCGTTGCGTATGGGTTGTTGTGGTTTAGTCTTTCCGAGCAAAATTTCAACAACTTTGGGAGTAGAATATAATCAGCCAAATTCGAGGTAAGAATGCGATCATATCTCACTTCTGGGTTCAAGTACTGGCCTATCTCCATGCAGTCTGTCAGGACAGATTGGAAGCTGACATGACGACTCGTTATCTTCTGCTTGAACCGTTGAAGAACGTGGTTGATGTAACCTCTAAACATATCAATCATTGAATTGCAATGCTTAAATTTCTTAACCTGAACGTAGTCCCACCCACTGAATGGAAATATTGAAACATCTAAGTTGAATGAGAAAGGCAAGCCTTCCATCAACTTCGGACATCCAGTCAGAGTCGGATTCTCGGCAACCAGTGAAGCTTTAGTGGCGACAAAAACACCATCCTCCATCCACTGCTTTGCAGATTTGACGTGTTCGGACGGTAAAGATAAGTAGTAACTGTACATTCCATACTGACTATCTGAATCTCTCTCAAAAACTTGCTTACGCTGCTCGCTTATCCAGCTTGACTTCAATACAGGCAGCTCAAGCCATGCATTCCAAACACGTCTCATCTCATTCAAGTGCTCGTCTTCAGTCACTAGTAATCCATTGGTCTTTCGCTTTAACTGTTCGGAACTCGTCGTTTCCGAAAGATCACGAAGAAACGAGCAAAGAGACTGGTATGTTGACCCACTTAGCTTTGTAGAATACCATACTTCGGTCACTAGATTCACCTCGTCAGGTTTACCTGGAAGGAAGGTAAAGTTACGTCAGCATGGAAGCTGGAGCAGTGGTCGTTTTCTAAACTCAACAGCCATTGTGATGCAGGGAACACATAATAACAGAAAGGAATTGCTCAAATAACTAAAATGCAAACGTCATCTCAAAAAATTCATTTGACTTGAGCAGATTCTAATCTCGCATCTTTAGGATTCCAGATCACTGCTATGCCAGTTGGGCCATAGAGTCAACTCTTCATGTCAAGGCATATAAGTACTAGTGGGTCATTTGGCCCACAATTCGTCCGCCACTGCATGGGCCCCGTCCTCTAAATATTGCTACGTTGGATTAATGCATATTTAACGACCAAAACAATGATCACTGACCGATAATCAATTTTTGAAATGAAAATAGATAAAAAAATCTCCATTCAGACACAATACTTTTTAAAGAAAGAGAGTATATGAAAAATTTTGGGGGAATATATTCTCTACTTGAACAATATAACGTAGTGTTTTTGTCTGGTTTTTATGATCTTGTTAGTGAATATTGACAAATGAGTCATTTCATGTTTACAGAACATAACATGATTAAACTGCATATAGATTTTTACCGAATGGCATTAAGTATCTTTTAAAATATGGCTGAAAAACCGTCTACTCATAAAGAACGGAAGTCGCCATTTTAAGCGAATCTGATGTTGTTAAGTACTCTACATACGCCAACCAAAATTTTTTCACTGGCAGAGTTGGTATTGTTCTTGTATGTGAACAAACGAGGCACTAACGGGGATTCCGATTGTTATCCGTGTTTTTCACCGTGCTTAACTCTTAAAACGAATAAGCCTTTGAGTTTTAACTTTTCGTGTAGCTAAGTAGGACCTACAAGTGATACTTCGAGCGCAATCTAATAAATATTGGTGTTTTGCTGTAACTGATCTGGCTTAATGTCGTGTAAATATTGAAGCAATGTGCTACGAGTCTGTTGCTAATTTAACAGGAAAGACGCGAGCGAAAAGTTGTTCTCGGTGTGGAGTATTTAGACAAATATTCCAATTTTGAACGCTAAGTAATTATATCAAATCATTTATCAACGGGCAAATACGGCAATCTTAAAATTTGGATCTTTTAATAGCTTGCATTTGACTCTGACGTCACTATCCTGCTAGCATAGCTATCGCTTGACGTAATAGTGACGTTGACTGATTGAGTTTTACGTTAGTTCCCGATGTTAAGAAATGACTAGTAAGGACTTCTTATAACAATTTTTACTCAGCGAAAAGTCGAAATTCAAGATATTTGTAAGTACGAGCTCCCGAAGGCGTACAATCACACAAATTAGTAGAAACTTAGTCGAGTACTATTGCAAATGCTGCATTCTGATTGGCTACGCTACTCGCTATCTATTCGTCGATAGATAGCGAGTAGCGAAAATGGCTTCCGCCTCATAGAAATCTCAAGCTCATAATCTAATTGTTAATTAGCGTTCGCGCACCATTTGTTTATATTAAGAGTCAATTAATGAAAAACACCTATATTTAGATTGCTCACTACTACACAAACAATTCGATGACAACTACGAAATTTGGACAACCGTTTTATCACATTCGGAGGCTTAACATATGAAAATTTCGGATCAGTCCGACCTACCCTACACGCCAAATGTAGTAGTATAGGAGTTGGAGGCATGAGCACACTCCCACTTTTGAGCATTTTGGGCTCTTTCCATTGTGTACCCACACGTGCGAATTTGCCTAAAATTGCCAGTTTTTCAAAAATAACCGGTTCAAACCGGTTTTTCAAAAGCCCCCAAATCATTAAATATAAGCCTACTTTTCCCAGTAAAACTGGGGCTATTAACACAGTTTTTAGATTATAAGCACAGTTCTTAAAATGGATGGCAGTGCTTATGTGGTTTGTTCCCCATCTAAAAACAGTTCTCTTAACAGATGTTGTAATGACCATAAGCATAACTAGTAATTCCATCTTCTAGTAAATATCTTTTATCATCAAAGCATGATAGTAATACTTTATTGATATTGTAACTGTTCAACTTGTGACAATCACTTCTTATTGTTCTCATCTCATGATACATTTGTTGATTATTCATAAGTGTTTCTTTGTAATCATTGTGGTTAATATTCTTTTTAATAACAGATTTTTTAATTCCTTTAGCTGTCTTTCCACCATTATCATTATTTTTAACATAGCTATACATTTTACTCCGCAGCCCAATGAATTCAGTTATTGGAATTCCAGCTACTTCATCTTTCATCTTTCCAATAACTTTTTCATTCTCTTAAAAGAAATATTTTGAGTCTTCTAAGTACTCACTATTATCAAATAGTTCTTTTTTTCTTATAAAGGTCCTCATAAACATTTTCTGTTCTAATCTCATAGTAGGGAACAAAATACAGGGTCAATACGATATTTTTAAGTTTCAACTACCATTTACTGGTGATTTTTATGCAATTTTTGTAATTTTAAGATAAAAATATGTTAAAAATTGTAATTTTTAATGGATTTAGACACCTAAAAAGGCTTATTTTTAGCAATTTTAATCCAAAAAAAACCCAGCACACTTCCAGCACAGTGGCAATACGATGTTTCAACTACCATCTGTAGAGGTTATTTTTAGAAAATTTAAGCTAAAAACATAAGCACACTTTTAACACAGTGCCAATACGATGTTTCAACTACCATCTACAGGCATTTCTTTTGTTTATATTAAATAGAAATTACTACCTCCTTATTTTTACTCTTTGTGGTTTTAAACTCTATTTATCTAAATGGTATGTAAGTGGAACTTTCCATATTTAATTCTTTTTCCTCTAAGGAGGTATAACTTACATAATATCCATCCTCTCCGTCTATCTTAAAAGTGTATCTATTTTTGCCTCTCCATGGTATTTTATTAATTGCTATTATATGGTATTCCTTTTTTAACTCTAATGTTTCTAACTTTTTACAATCTTTAATCTTTACACAGGTTTATCCAGACTTTGCATCTTATATTTATTTAGTTTATTTATTTGTTTATTATTAGAATTAATATTGCCAGTATATATCTATGTATAATATCTATTTCCATTTTTCCAATATTTGTCTCCTCTTTGTACATAGAAAAGCACTTCTAAATTATTATTGTAATATATTAAGTCTTTCTTATGTTTGTATTTTACAAATCTAATGTTAAGAACGTTATTATTAATAACAGTGTTAATACAGGAATTACTGTAGTATAATTTTTCATCATCTGTATAAAGTAAATAACTCTTCTTACATATAAACATACAAGAAAATAGCCTTCTTACATATAAACTTAATATTTTCTAGTTCCTTAATATCCATTTCTATTACCTTGTTTTTACACTTACTTCTTTTATTGAAGCCTTCCTTTTTAATATAAAATTTAATTTTACTGTAATTTAAGTTTAATTTTACTGTAGTTTAAGCCATAATCTTGGAAGCAAATATCTTTATTTATTCTCATGTTAAAAGTCCTTCCATTGCTAATACATGTGTCGCCTTCTGTTTTTATAAAACAGCTTAATTTTGAATTTATATTATCGCCATTATGCGTTTATTCCAGAACATGCATTGGAAGATTTTTATAGCTAAATTCTTGTACAACGTATTCCAATATATTTGCACATTTAGCAGTTATTCCAATTGTCTTATTAGTAAGGTTATTTAAATAGTACATCAAGTAGTAAATATTATCTGTCTTATCTGCAAGAAGCAAGCTATTTTTCACATTTTCTTCCAGCACTCTCCATTGCTCTTTATAAGGTGTTTTATAGAATATTTCTGCGTTACATCTTACACTTAATTGCTCCATTAAATTTTGATAATATTTGTAAATAAAAACCTCCTCGCTGTAAATAGTTACTTCTAATCTTGTAATACCATCTTCTTTTCCTAGCAAAAACACATTTTTTAATCTGTTACTTTTGCTGTACGCTAAATGTACTAAATGATTGCCAGATTTATAGTTAACTCCAGGGCTTGTTAACTGGCAAACATATTTGTCATACAATTTAGCCCTAAAAGTCACATCTCCTTCTGTGTATATAAAAGTAACACAATCTCCACCTACCCCACTTGTATTCTTTAAAATTGTCCTCTTATTCTTATAATCCGGTGTGTATTCTCCTTCTAATTTATAATTAAGATTCTCTTGCAGAAATTCTATTATTTTATCTCTACTTAGGTTACCTTTGTAGTCCATTGTTACGTTCATATCTTTAAAATAAATTGAATTTCTTAAATTATTAAGTCTTTCTCTTATATGTTGCATTTTTTCGATAATATTGTTAAAACAAACATCCGCCAGCTCTACTTTAATAGGAAGAATATAAAAATATTTTTTAAAGTCGATATTATTCTGCTGCGCTTGCAACATTTGTAATACACTCCTACTTCTTACAGACAGCGGTAATTTAATTTTTACTCCAAGTGGTTGTAATTGTATTCCTTCTTTTTTAAACACTTCTTTTGTGGAAATATTAAAGTAGCTCGCTAAGCTTTTATTACATTGGATTTTTCCTTTTTGCAAAAATACATTTTCCTCTCTTAACAAAGAATAGAGCATTATATTATCGCAAAATATGTCTGTAATTGGCTCTAACTTAACATCTTTGTGTGAAATCAGAATATTTGTTATAATTAATATCACTAATATCGCTTACTAAGCCATTATGCATGCATTCTCTTATTAATGCATCTGCAATTTTTTCTCCAGTGTAATTTCTTACAAAATCTGTGATAGTCAAAATGTTTTTAACTTTCATTTAACTAATATAATAGGATATATTTTATGTTATTTTAACTAATATTGTAAGAAATCCAGATTTATATTATGATCCTTAAATATCTCTTCCACATGTATTCCATTAGACTTGGCTATTGATTTTCCGGGCGGAAAGCGTAATCGTAACAAAAAGATCAGAGCCCAGCTCAGAATTCTTAGGTGTATCGCCATAGTGAAATAGGCAAGTCAAAAAGTTTTAAAACATATTTACTGACGTTTCGTTGCCTCGTTACATTAGACATATGCACATAATACATTGCTGTCTGCATATCTTCTTTTGTATAATCTGGAATACTAGGCATATTAAGTATGCACGATATAACATTTTCTGTAGTAAGATTAAGTAATCCATGATTTGGTTCTAAATAATTGGAAATATCTTTGTACTCTTTATTATCCATTGTATATAATATATGCAGGGATTATTTTTAGGCAATTTTTGCTGTTACTAATAAAGAAAATAACATGTTTTTTTTCTCCCAATCAACTTGGTTTACTTTTAGACTAAAAAATAACCAAAAAGTGCACCAATGGACCTGGGGGGCCCATTTTGGACCGGCAGGTCTCCTTGTCCTTATCTACATAAACAATCTGTTTTATTCCTACAGCCACAAGATTTTTTATTAATATGCTCCTTAATGTCCTTATGGATAGTTTTAATAGAATCTACAAAATTAATTTCTGGTTCTTTATTAGACCAATATCTTCTCCATTTATAGTTTAAATAAAGGGTAGCAATAGACCTGCCTAAGATTGCAAATAAAATGGAATATAAAATGTAAGGAGTATTAGAATTACATTCTTCTTTGTATCCTATTTGTTGTTGCGGCATTATTCTTTCTAATTCCTCTTTAAATTTCTCAAAATCTATTTCTGTGTTTTCCTTGCAATATTTATCTAAATGTCTTTTTAATGTAGAATTTCTTGGAAATGATGTTTTGCAATTTTTACAACAATGATTATTTTTATCCATTTTATATGCAATTATGCAAATTTTATTATCCTTTTTGTGCTATGAAAATGTGCTGCTTATCTACAAGTGATTTGCAGTAAATTTGTAAGTCATCTACAGATAATTTATAGCACATATTTAAGTAATCTCCAAGTAATTTACAGCACATTTGTAAGTAATCTGTCATTTATCTATATATTATCTAAAAATGTGCTGTTTATCAAGGGCGACAATCGCTTCTTAAAAGTGGGGGGAGGGGGGGGGGGGTAGACGGAGCTGGCCAAGTGATGTGGAAGCATTCCCTCTGAAAGTTGGGTTTTTTTTAAAATCTAATGTTTATGAAATGCCTTTTCCGGAATTCTGAGATTGTTTCTTTGGAACAATATTCATACCTTATTTTTCAATCGAAACAAAACCATGCATTTCCTCCAAACAACAATAAAGACAATATAGTATGACTAAACAAAGTATTTCTGATTGTTTGCAAAACGGCGTCCAAAGAAGAACAATCGGACAGTAAAATAACTTGGCAGATTTTCATAATTTGTCATGTATTCGAACCAACAATACCTAGGTAAGAATTGGGCTGAAAAAGGTTATATCGGAAAATCGTAAAGGTAACCATGGAACCATAAGAGCCTTGGGAACAGAAATTAGGCTTCAGTTGTCATGAACTTTGCAAAAACTTGGGGGGGGGATAATTATATATGTATCCCCCTCTGTCCAAAAAGTGGGGGGGATATGTCCCCAATCCCCCCCAGGATTTACGTCCTTGCTGTTTATATACATGTAATGTGTAAGTTATCTATAGGCAATCTCGTATTTATATGCTAAATAACACACAGGTTAATGCCAGATAATCTAATAGATAATTTAATAGATATCTTACAAATGACTAGCAAAGACCATCCCTGCCCTTTATTTAAACTATAAATGGAGAAGATATTGGTCTAATAAAGAACCAGAAATTAATTTTGTAGATTCTATTAAAACTATCCATAAGGACATTAAGGAGCATATTAATAAAAAATCTTGTGGCTGTAGGAATAAAACAGATTGTTTATGTAGATAAGGACAAGGAGACCTGCCGGTCCAAAATGGGCCCCCCAGGTCCATTGGTGCACTTTTTGGTTATTTTTTAGTCTAAAAGTAAACCAAGTTGATTGGGAGAAAAAAAACATGTTATTTTCTTTATTAGTAACAGCAAAAATTGCCTAAAAATAATCCCTGCATATATTATATACAATGGATAATAAAGAGTACAAAGATATTTCCAATTATTTAGAACCAAATCATGGATTACTTAATCTTACTACAGAAAATGTTATATCGTGCATACTTAATATGCCTAGTATTCCAGATTATACAAAAGAAGATATGCAGACAGCAATGTATTATGTGCATATGTCTAATGTAACGAGGCAACGAAACGTCAGTAAATATGTTTTAAAACTTTTTGACTTGCCTATTTCACTATGGCGATACACCTAAGAATTCTGAGCTGGGCTCTGATCTTTTTGTTACGATTACGCTTTCCGCCCGGAAAATCAATAGCCAAGTCTAATGGAATACATGTGGAAGAGATATTTAAGGATCATAATATAAATCTGGATTTCTTACAATATTAGTTAAAATAACATAAAATATATCCTATTATATTAGTTAAATGAAAGTTAAAAACATTTTGACTATCACAGATTTTGTAAGAAATTACACTGGAGAAAAAATTGCAGATGCATTAATAAGAGAATGCATGCATAATGGCTTAGTAAGCGATATTAGTGATATTAATTATAACAAATATTCTGATTTCACACAAAGATGTTAAGTTAGAGCCAATTACAGACATATTTTGCGATAATATAATGCTCTATTCTTTGTTAAGAGAGGAAAATGTATTTTTGCAAAAAGGAAAAATCCAATGTAATAAAAGCTTAGCGAGCTACTTTAATATTTCCACAAAAGAAGTGTTTAAAAAAGAAGGAATACAATTACAACCACTTGGAGTAAAAATTAAATTACCGCTGTCTGTAAGAAGTAGGAGTGTATTACAAATGTTGCAAGCGCAGCAGAATAATATCGACTTTAAAAAATATTTTTATATTCTTCCTATTAAAGTAGAGCTGGCGGATGTTTGTTTTAACAATATTATCGAAAAAATGCAACATATAAGAGAAAGACTTAATAATTTAAGAAATTCAATTTATTTTAAAGATATGAACGTAACAATGGACTACAAAGGTAACCTAAGTAGAGATAAAATAATAGAATTTCTGCAAGAGAATCTTAATTATAAATTAGAAGGAGAATACACACCGGATTATAAGAATAAGAGGACAATTTTAAAGAATACAAGTGGGGTAGGTGGAGATTGTGTTACTTTTATATACACAGAAGGAGATGTGACTTTTAGGGCTAAATTGTATGACAAATATGTTTGCCAGTTAACAAGCCCTGGAGTTAACTATAAATCTGGCAATCATTTAGTACATTTAGCGTACAGCAAAAGTAACAGATTAAAAAATGTGTTTTTGCTAGGAAAAGAAGATGGTATTACAAGATTAGAAGTAACTATTTACAGCGAGGAGGTTTTTATTTACAAATATTATCAAAATTTAATGGAGCAATTAAGTGTAAGATGTAACGCAGAAATATTCTATAAAACACCTTATAAAGAGCAATGGAGAGTGCTGGAAGAAAATGTGAAAAATAGCTTGCTTCTTGCAGATAAGACAGATAATATTTACTACTTGATGTACTATTTAAATAACCTTACTAATAAGACAATTGGAATAACTGCTAAATGTGCAAATATATTGGAATACGTTGTACAAGAATTTAGCTATAAAAATCTTCCAATGCATGTTCTGGAATAAACGCATAATGGCGATAATATAAATTCAAAATTAAGCTGTTTTATAAAAACAGAAGGCGACACATGTATTAGCAATGGAAGGACTTTTAACATGAGAATAAATAAAGATATTTGCTTCCAAGATTATGGCTTAAACTACAGTAAAATTAAACTTAAATTACAGTAAAATTAAATTTTATATTAAAAAGGAAGGCTTCAATAAAAGAAGTAAGTGTAAAAACAAGGTAATAGAAATGGATATTAAGGAACTAGAAAATATTAAGTTTATATGTAAGAAGGCTATTTTCTTGTATGTTTATATGTAAGAAGAGTTATTTACTTTATACAGATGATGAAAAATTATACTACAGTAATTCCTTTATTAACACTGTTATTAATAATAACGTTCTTAACATTAGATTTGTAAAATACAAACATAAGAAAGACTTAATATATTACAATAATAATTTAGAAGTGCTTTTCTATGTACAAAGAGGAGACAAATATTGGAAAAATGGAAATAGATATTATACATAGATATATACTGGCAATATTAATTCTAATAATAAACAAATAAATAAACTAAATAAATATAAGATGCAAAGTCTGGATAAACCTGTAAAGATTAAAGATTGTAAAAAGTTAGAAACATTAGAGTTAAAAAAGGAATACCATATAATAGCAATTAATAAAATACCATGGAGTGGCAAAAATAGATACACTTTTAAGATAGACGGAGAGGATGGATATTATGTAAGTAATACCTCCTTAGAGGAAAAAGAATTAAATATGGAAAGTTCCACTTACATACCATTTAGATTAATAGAGTTTAAAACCACAAAGAGTAAAAATAAGGAGGTAGTAATTTCTATTTAATATAAACAAAAGAAATGCCTGTAGATGGTAGTTGAAACATCGTATTGGCACTGTGTTAAAAGTGTGCTTATGTTTTTAGCTTAAATTTTCTAAAAATAACCTCTACAGATGGTAGTTGAAACATCGTATTGCCACTGTGCTGGAAGTGTGCTGGTCTTTTTTGGATTAAAATTGCTAAAAATAAGCCTTTTTAGGTGTCTAAATCCATTAAAAATTACAATTTTTAACATATTTTTATCTTAAAATTACAAAAATTGCATAAAAATCACCAGTAAATGGTAGTTGAAACTTAAAAATATCGTATTGACCCTGTATTTTGATCCCTAGTATGAGATTAAAAGAAAAAGAGAAGAATTAATTAAAATGTCAGAAGATGGGCAATTTAATAGAAGTTTTAAAGCTATCAGAAAGGCAAGTAATAAGACAATTGAGAAATAATATGATGAATACGAGAAAAAAAAGAATGGAAAAAGGAAATGAATTTTTAACTGACCAATTTATAAGCAAGTTTGCTGATGCATTAGGAGAACTGGATGCAATAAAGAGCTCAGAAGTATTATCAGATGAACTAAGAAAAGATAGCTTATTGAGAAATGATGTTATAAGTGTTGTAGAAAAAGTATCTCGTTATATTTCATTCTTAGGCTTTTTATCTGGAGGAATAACCACTGCAAAGCATGTTTATGATCACAAAACTAAGAATAATACTGTTATTGTAGAAGAACCCAAAAATGATCAAACCACATAAGCACTACCATCCATTTTAAGAACTGTGCTTATAATCTAAAAACTGTGTTAATAGCCCCAGTTTTACTGGGAAAAGTAGGCTTATATTTAATGATTTGGGGGCTTTTGAAAAACCGGTTTGAACCGGTTATTTTTGAAAAACTGGCAATTTTAGGCAAATTCGCATGTGTGGGTACACAATGGAAGAGCCCAAAATGCTCAAAAGTGGGAGTGTGCTCATGCCTTCAACTCCTATACTACTAATTTTACGAAATCTTACCAAATCTTACCACCTATCCTTGAATATGTGCAATGTTTTGATTCTATTTCAGAATTATCTTTTAACCTGGCTAACGTAACATAAAGCACCGCATATTTTAACGTGTTTTCAGTGGTCGGCTGAAACTAAAATTAGGTCCTAGGGTATGATTGCAAAATACTGCTTCAAAAGCGTTCATAGAAACGTTTATTAACACAGACATTTTCATGAATTTCGTTCATGAAAATGTGTCCAGTGCATGGATCACTTAGGTCATTCCATGTCAACTCGACATAGCTCATGCTTCATTATTTCGTTAAGCACCTAACATATTCAAACCAAAGTTTTTTCACCGGTAGAGTTGGTATTGTTCTTTTAAAAGAATGAATCAAATAAACTGCGTAATCAACCGTGTCCAAGACGGACTAACGTCAATATTATGCGAGAATGGACGAAATGCAATTATGGAGTATTTCTGATGAACAATACTTTGATAGACATTGCCGTGGGATCGTCCAAAATACGCACACAGAATGACAGGACATGGAAATTTATACTCTAGTTGTGATAACATGATACAACAAGGGGCACGCTCAAATTTTACTCCTTGAAAACAAGGATCCAATGAAAGTTGCCATAGTTTAAACCACTATTTTGAGCGTGCCCTTGTTGTATCATATTATCACAACTAGAGTATATACTTCTATGTCCTGTTGGAACGTTGGAATATACTGTTCCTAGTTGACTCAATAGCTCAACTGCCGAAGTAACGACCTGGAAACCCGAAGATGCGAGATCTAATCCCGCTCAAGTCAACTAAATTTTTAAAGTTGAATTTCGCAGTGCAGGAGAATCATGAAATTTTTTCTTCGTGTCACCCTGATGATGATTCCGTAATCAACAAGTAAGACATTCGTATTACCAGTGAGTACCACAAGTTCAAACCAGCAAATCTCCCCTCGAAAAATTAAGTTTAAATTGACCACAGTTACACACTCACAACATCTCGTAAAAGATTCCTGCAAAACGACAGCAATATCGACCGGCGATTTCTGTAACCCTCCATGTTGTTGCGAAATCCTAATTCCATCTTGGTCTAGCAATACTAATTCATTACAATGTTTATCACGTTATTATAATTTTATCTGCTATGTATAAATGCTACACGATACCACTAAAGAGCAAGTATCAATTTTTGACATCGTGCCATAGCACCATGGAGCAATGACCTCTCATTGTTCCAGGGCAAGATAGCAAAATGGACAGTCCAAGTTTCTTGGTGAACTCGTACATGTGAACCCAAATAAACACAACCACGTAAACGTTTTAACCATTAATTAAATCATATCCGACAGATGACAAAAAAACGGACGTTTTTACTCGCAGCTTCTTTCATGTTGTACCTTTTTATTACCCCTCAAACTGATTGGAATAAGTGCACTGTGTTGCAACAATAACATGCACGTTTCGACTGGCTATTCCACCATTTTACAGTGGAACAATAGTCAATCATTGTTGCATGGCAGGATGGCACAATAGCCAGGTTAGGCCTGTTATTTACCTTGAATAAGCATATAGAGAAGTAGAACCAATCTCGCCAAGGTGCACGGCTCGATATCATTAAGCGTAAACTCTACTTTGGTTTCGTGATTCTTTGGAAGCGAAGCACAAGTCAGAGCCACATTTCGTAAATCCCCGACTCCACAAACTAGGAGACGCAAAGGAGTTCCGTATTCATATCCTTCGTTCTCCTCCAAATTAAGGTAATCAAAAGCCGGGTAGTTGCCCCAGTAATATAACCTCACCAACTTGTTATTAAAGGCAAATTTTGAGGCTAGAATTTCAGCGATACTCTTGATTTTTACTTCTACAGCTTTGCAATCGCTCCTGTGTCTCCGTCTGTCTTTCTTTTGGCATTCCACACCACAGTAGAAAACTTGAAAGCAAGCAGAACACGTCTTGAGGTTGGCCGATACCTGTCCACATTTTTTGCAAGTCTGCATCACAGCCGCAGCATTGCAATCTGATTTGTGTCGCCATTGATCTCTCTCTTGGCACCTACTACTGCAGTATTTAGCAACTTGACAACGGCCACATACAACCATTGTTGAAATTTTCTGACAACGCCAGCATTCTTGGAATCCTGGCATTGCCGATAGCCTTACGTATGTCTATCGACAATTCATAGAAACTATACATACAAAGCGACTAACAGCCCGAAAGTTGAAGCACAATAGCAACTGATTGATATGATATGACTTGTCTAAATCACCCGGTGATCTATTTCAACACGCTATTTTGAAATTGATCCCAATTATTAATTTCATCGTATGAAGCAGCGAAAGTTTACCTTATCGACTTTCAACTAATGTTGACTTAAGTAAATCGATGAGACTAGAAATACGTGCACGCAACAATCCCTCGCCCACCCTCCAAAAAAATTTCTGGAGAATCAAAGTAACAATGATAAGTTTTCAAAATTCTCAAAAAGACAAATCCTCCTGACTATAACTGGAAGAGGAAATGCAATAAAAAAAAATCCACACAGAATTTGGCCGCAAATAAACAACAATCCAAACAGACTTTCCGTCTTAAAAGTGGAGCATTCTCATAGATTATTGAACGGATACCGGCATTACGGACAGCTCATGATTGAATATTTTTCTGACATTTTTTTGACTTAAAAAATTGATAAATTATACATTACCTCAAAGTTGGTTACAAATGTCTTTAAGATCTGCTATGATAAAGGTTTATGCTAAGTATTCATCCGGAAGTACAAGACTTTGGTGACGAAGATGAAACGAATTACGAAATCGACGAAGTAAACAAAGAAAACATGAACGAGTTCTGCAGTTTTATCGCTGACCAAATATCAGAAAATACAATACATAAAACAAAATACGACAAGCAAACCTTGTGCAAGTTTTGTCGAAAGAAGAACGAGAAGAGGGAAGTAAAAGAGGCAAAACAAGGCAAAACATCAATAAAAATGAAAAATGGCGTATAAACCTGCAACTCTTGCGTATTTTCAACTAAGCATTCAGTGGCACCTCAACACAAAGGGTTCAACAGTAAATTTACACACAGACGGTTTTAAACTTTTTTGAGAAGTATTAAAATCCTGATGAAAGCATTACCGATCGAATACGGTAAAGGTCATCATGCACAAATCACTCTTGAAGTGAGAAAGACTGAAGCGGACAACTGTTTTGCCGAAGGATAATTTGGTGACCAAAAACAAGTAGCTTTGCAGCGAGTTACCTGGTGGCTGTTTACCTTGCATTTTTATTTCGAGCCAAAAATACATCTTAATGCCTTCAATGGGGTGACATTTCATAGCAAAAAAAACCCTGATTGAGGCAATGAAATCTTTGTGTGGAAAGCGGAGAAAGCATCCGAAGACTGTCATGGCCTGGACAACTCTTCTGGATGACGAATGTTCTATCCCACTTCTCAAACAATTGACCATGAACGCTGTCCCCTTAAATACTGCAAAATGTTCAAAAATAATCGTCGCACAGAGATGAATGAACCAGAATCTTCATTCTACTTTACCAATAAACACCAGCAAAATCCAGGCGGTAATATTTCGTACAAGAAGTCTCCCTTGGAGAAGAATGAAGTCGGGAAGCTACTTTTGAAAGCTGCTCAAAACAATTTCGTTCGCAAAACTTGTACTTCAAAGCTACTCGATTCAGACTTACCTGTGATTGTGCAGCTCAGGTAAGTGGTTACCAGAACGTGAAAAGTCCCAAGATTTATACTAATCGACATCTATTCAACTTCAGCGAAGAATGTCGTTTTAATTCACTTGATCGGTTGGCAAATGTCCTGACAGCAAGCGAGTTCCCTTACGTCTTTTGTTCATATAAATCAGAAAGAACCAAGACAAAGCGTTGCTGCAAAAAGTGAACAGTTGGCAAATGCATATTCCATGGAGCTAACTTTGAGAACTGCTCTGTCAAGTCATAAATTGTCCAGTTACTGAGGTGGCGAAACCAGCCGCAGGCACCAAGAAAGCCATTTCCTTTGCCGGTCTTAAATCATTTACTGGCTTCAGTGTTCAAATAATGTAAACAACTTGCGAGAGATCTATACAAGGGAAAAAATAACGAGACCAAATCGATTTGCTTCAATACAGTACCTAAGTACGGTTTGTTCAACAACATACCAGTCCCCAAGCTGGCAGACGGCATTTTTGAGTGACCAGACATCATGGATGTATATATATATATATAAAGAAAGATACATTATGAAGTTTTTTTAGGGACAAAATGTCGAAAACAAATAAAACAATAACATCAACAATAAATATACATTGATGGTAAATAAATCAATGTTATTAAAAAAAAAGGAATTCCTACGCAATATATATAAAAGATAATTCAAAATATATAAGATGAGGAAACGGAAGTAGGTTGACGTACCGGAAGTAGAAACTTCAAAGCAATCTTATGGTGTGCTTACGCCGTCAGGCGTGCGCGAGTATGAATGGCTGAAATATGGCTTCCTAATGTTGAAGCCTTTTTTACAGGGATAATTGATTTGATAAGAAATGCGGAGTAAAATAGGGACAACTGCGAGTTACCAGATTTTTATTGTAGAAAACTGGAAGAATATAAGCGAAAGTTGTATGTTTTAAGAGAAAGAATCTCTGAGTCAGTCCCTAGCGAATATCGTTAATCAACAACTTACAGCTGCTCATAAATCATATTAATCTGTTGCACCGGCACTTCGAAAACATAGCAGAAAATTTGGAAAGAAATTCTGAAGTCCAGCAGTGGGAGCGTTTAATTGTCACAATCGAAAGAGATGGGTTGGTGAGTTCTGTTCAGTGTTTAAGTAATATTTCTTTAATTAAGGCGCTGTTACACTGTGCAATCTTTCGTGCAACTTGTCTCGCAATGCTGATCTGAGAGTATGTTAAACAAGAAAGTATTCCCACTGAAACTCAAGACATTGACTTAAATTATGGCACGCCAGCTTTTACCCATCTTAACGTGCCTCTAAATATGGATTGCGAGACAAGTTGCACGAAAGATTGCAGTGTGGCAGCGCCTTTAAGGTCAAATGTACGTTTGTGGGCCTGTTTAGTGAACACGTGCTTTAAACCCTGATAATTATCCAAGTTAGCTGCCCTCGGACTGCAGGCTTCTAAGAATTTTTAGTTGTGCCCAACCTCAAGCTGGCAAAATCAAGGACTTTTACTTTTGAAATTTTAATTACTATTATGTATATTATTATTTTAAAAGCAATCTTTATACAGGATAAAAGCTTCAGTGTCTACAAATATGTACAAGATATAAAAGTAAGAACTGGTATCCTTCTTTGTCCTGTTTTAGACTGTGAAAAGTTTGAAGTAACTATATTATTTGATTAAAACTATGTTAGAAATATCCAAAAAGCATCTAATTACTAATTCCCTTTACTATTCACTACTATTACTATTTTAATAATTCCTTATTTACTAATTACTATGCCAATTTCCCAATGTCTCAGGCAAAAATGTTTGGAAATGTTGAACCCTCTCACAAAAGTACTTAAATTATAAGTACAGAAACAAGCAAAATCCTTTTTCTTATAGCCTGGCAGGCCAAGATTACATGTTACAGAACAGCAATTAACACATTTGCATAATGATGCGGGATTTCGTTGGGCTGTTGTTGCTAGAATCCTTGGAGTGTCACAGAGAACTCTTCGTAGACATAGATCTGAGTTAGGACTTGAAATTAGAAGAGAGGCAGAATTTAGTTCAATATCTGATGAAGATCTTGATAATCATATTCATGCAATCCTTACAACAACACCATCTTCTGGTTTTCGAATGGTGGAAGGTGGACTTAGAAGTAGAAGCTTGCATTTGCAGCACAGACAGATACAGTAGTCAATAAGAAGGGTAGATCCAGTACTCCACACACTTAGAGCAACCCACAGTGTTATCTGCCAAGTTTACAATGTGAAGTCCCCCAATGCCCTCTGGTAGGAGCAATAATTATTAATAAAGTTAACACTAAGGTTTTACACTGTAAATGTGTATAGATGTCATTATCTTAAGTGCAAGACAGTTGTAAATGTTTAACAGATCCTAAATAACACTACTGATTAGTGATGGATATTCTTTAGGCATATAGATGGAAACCACAAGTTAATACAGCCCTATAGATTTGTAATTCATGGAGGAATAGATGGGTACTCAAGGATGATTGTATTTCTTCAAGCTTCAACAAACAATAAAGCAACCACTGTCCTAAGCTTTTTCCAAAATGCTGTTCAGCAGTACAATTTACCATCGAGGGTTCGCAGTGATCTTGGGCTAGAAAATATTGAAGTGGCTAAAATGATGATGCAAGAGAGGGGTATTAATAGGGGAAGTCACATCACAGGAAAATCAGTCCACAATCAGAGGATTGAAAGACTTTGAAGGGATGTCAATTGAATTATTTGTAGCTGTTTCCTGAATATATTTTTATATCTGGAACAAAAAGAGCTTCTTGATCCCACAAATGACTTGCATTTATTTTGTCTCCACATTGTGTACACAAAACTGATCAATAAAGCAATTACTGAATTTATTGGACAATGGAATAATCATCCTGTGTCAACTGAGTCCAACTTTTCACCCAACCAGTTGTGGACTCAAGGCATGCTACAATTGAGAAATTCAGGATTTACAGGTGTCTCTGCAGTTGTTGAAAGTGATGTAATTGATTTTGAACATTATGGCAGAGATGATGATGGACCAGTGCCAATGTTACAAGATGAAAACACAGTTTCTGTTCCTGAAACACTTGTGCCTTTTAATGATGAACAATTACATTCACTGCATATAACATGTGATTCTATTCTTAACCCAAACTTTGATGAAAATGGAATCTTAACATATCAGGTAGTCTTACAGCAGCCACATAGTTTTGTGAATCCCATAGCTTAAAATATCTACTAAACTTATCAATACTGTATTCAAATGAAAGACCGTGTTTGAGTCAATGCCATCTCCCAAACAAATGTCCATCTAAATTCAAAAAATCAAGAGAATGACACAATATACATGCCTATACAGTACTTGGATAAATGACCCATAAATGACAAAAAAGAAGATACTTGTTTGAAAAGAACTAAATGTGAACAATAAGTGCCCTTTTATTTTCTTTTTAACATCTATGATGCATTAAGGCAAGTTATATAAAACTCCCATCATAGTTGAAATCTGAGTTGTTTTCATGGTTTTTTCAAGTTCTATGAACATAATATGTATCTCCTCCAGAAATGTTTTGAAAGTTGCAAGAAAAATTGCACTGTGTAATGTGGCATTTAGGATAGTCATTTAATTAAAAACATAAGCAACACATGTCAACTTGGACATAATGTGTTTGAAGTAACAGAACAAAACTAATGTGAATATGTGCTGGACAATTGTTTTGTAGTATGCAGTGTCTATATTTTTCCAAACCCATATTTGGCATAACTAACTGCTGTGTCCATAGCCTTTTTAAAGTTTTGGTAAGTGCAGTGCACAGTGGGGAGTAATAAAACTCTAGGGCAAGTGTTAGCTTCTGGCAGCACCTTCAATCCATCCTTGGCCAGAAATGTTACAGTAAGCTTTGTTGATGTGTTGGCAGGGAGAACAGAATCACCTGTCCAGAATAGAACTAGATCACTCAACTTTTCTTGATTTCCTACAAGAAAATTATATAACACTATATCTCTTTTGAAAATGGGTCTTGTTAATGTTAATATTGATATTGTGAAACTCTATGCATCTAATCAAAATAATTATATGGGAAAGTTCAGTGACTTTCTACATGCTACATGAAATAACATGAAAGGACAATTAATTCTTACCATCCCTTTCACTCATATCCTTCAAGTACTGTTTGAAGTGACAACGTGTCTCCTCACTTAATTCAGGTGGAACATCATCGTAATTATATTCAATATATGGAACAACCTGTGCAGCAGTTATCAATTCTTCTGTGGCTTTTGGAAACAACATATCACTTA
Source organism: Heliopora coerulea (assembly GCA_030142905.1). NCBI lineage: Eukaryota > Metazoa > Cnidaria > Anthozoa > Scleralcyonacea > Helioporidae > Heliopora > Heliopora coerulea. The sequence continues at coordinate 1,183,154 of JASJOG010000017.1, read as the reverse complement.
TAGATGGTTCTTTTGCCGCTATGTCAAGAATTGTCACACCCAGAACTTGGACAGTTTTCATACCTTTCCGAATGTCATCAAGTGCAGCAATTTGCTTGGTGAAGACCTCAAATACAAGACAGCACTCAAATGCCAGTTGTCGTCGCTCAGGTGTTATGCAGAGATGTGGGAAACCAGCAGACACAAGGAGATCGCTTATATTTAGTGGACCATCAGGTGAAGTAAACTCAAAGAGTTGTTTATCTTCACATTTGGCTAGCTGAAAAGATTAAAGCAGCATTTGAGATAAGGCAATCAAATAATACAAGCCTTACCATAGTGTAAATCAGTAAAAATATTTTTTGAAATTCTATATCTTACCTGTGTCAGTTGATCTTGCAACACTGGATCAGGCAAGTCCTCAACAGTTATGTGTCCCACACAGGAATCACGATTGCTGCTAATCAAATAATGGACCACAGCAGGAGACAAGCCCATCATTCCACTACACTTATTCAGTATAGAGTGCAGCATCATTTTGCCAACAATGATAAACAATCCTCCAGAAAGGGCATCATGCATTGGTACCAAATGGCCAAATGTTCCTTCAAATAAGTTTATAGCACCTGTCACTGGTACCTGTAGCCTCTTCATAAGGAGATGGAAGAACTCGCATGTTACACCACCAGCATCCATGCCAAGTTCACCCTTAAAGGACACATTTAAAGGTTTGGTCAGGTCAAATGAGAAGTTTTTATATTTTCGGACTGATTGGGTGAGAACATCTTTGCTCCTGTCAATCGTCACATCCAATTCTTCACCAAGTGGGTTGACAGCACTAGATATAAAACGCTGAAGTGATAGCATGCAATTTCCTTGGTTGTCAAAAATGGATGTTGATATTAATGGAATATCCAAATCATCATCATCATCATCATAGTTGGATCCACTGAATAAACCTGGGGGGCTTTCAACATTTATTTCTACAAATGATAAACATATTTCTCGATCATATATTAACGAGTCTAAGTCTTTAGCATGTTTTAAATCAGCTTGTTATAAATATTTTTATCAGACATATCTTAGTACAATTTTATAATGGTTTTATATTTTCCTAATTAATTGTTTTTATATTTACTGATTAATTAATTGATAGTAAGTATTGTTCTTGACCCTCATGAAAAGAGGATTTTGTAAAAAACCTAATGAGGCCATCAAGCTTAAATAGAGTTTATTATTATTATTATTATTATCTTTAATTAATCAAAACTTTTTACAATTAAGACTATTAACTTTAATACTGCAGTACATGTACCTAAATCACGGTGTTGGATATTTTCAACAATGGAGACATCATCATCACCAGAGTTTTCCATTGTATTAACTATTGTATCAACAGCATGAGAGAGACCAGTACTATTTCTATAGATGGTTTCCAGTTCCGCTTTTGTTTTATTTGGAAACAATTCTTTTAAGGTGTTTACTGCTGAAATACAATAAAAGATTAGAAATAAATACAACCAAAGAAATTAAACATACATATAATAATATCCTTCATACCATCACTCTCTTGTTGATCCAGAAGATAATTTGAGATAGGTTGCTGTAGCTGCACTCCCCTAAAATGAATTTACACCTCAAAATCATACTGGTCATCATATACTGCATGAGCAAGAATATAATTTTTACCTTAGAGATTTAATGTTTTCTTTCACAGATGGGTTTTCACACTAATTTTCAAAGTGTTTTTATATTGATAGTTTGTTCATTTCTCACCTTGATTTTGGTGGTTGAGTCTGTTCAACCAATTCTTCTGTTTTGTTATCCTCATTTGAGCTGTTTTCGTCACTTTCTGTTTCATCCTTTAAAAAATTTAAATTGGAATAAATAAATTGCTAAGCGACCTAGCTACTACAGGTGCACTTAAGAACATATTAAGGCTGATGCCTACACTTTTGTCTGGGATTTCTGCCAAAGCCCTTAAGTAGATTGGCCCTTGTCCTGCAACATGTCTGATAACTTTTGCATTACGCTCCTGCCCTTTAGGTAGATTCATCAGAACTAATTGGCTTCCCGAACTTTTAACGAATTCATACCTTAAAAGAAAATAAGACACATGAGGCTACAAATAAAAACATTTCCTTTCCCATACCTACTTACATATACATATACATAGACATGCATACATACACACATACAAATATTAGATATGTCCTTTAATAATGTTGCAATTAATATACAGCTAATTCAATTAGGTTTGTTTATTAAAATTCAAAACCCTAAACCTTAAAACTTCAAACTCTAAGCATGCAATGCATCATGGGGTACAAATGTGGTAAGGTGACTAAGGTCATATCTTTGAAGGTTTCAGAACTGCAACATGATGTATAGACAGTATAATAATGTATTTGTATCATGCAACTCAAAAAAAGTCAACCCAACCTATGTATCCATGCCCCCAGGACACTTTGCGCGCTTAAAGCATGGAGTTTTATGGTTTAGAGTTTTGATTTGACATCTAAAAGACAAACTTTGTTGAATTAGCTGTATACCGTATATTAAAAACATTTACCCTATACTTTCAGAGTTTTCCAACTTCAGTCGATCTTTAAACAAATCATTTAACTCTTGGTACAAACGACATTCACCCCATTCTTTGTCCAATTTAAAGCAATCGACATACAATCCTCTCTCCAACAACTTTACTTTCGCTTGTCCTCGAGGAACCTGATCCCACGATGGGCTTGGCAGCAGACACACGTCTTTGAAGATCAAATTGCTTTTCGTTTGATTATTTTTGCTAGAAACTGAACTTATTGTTCTGCCGCCTCTGCGTACTGGTCTTCGAAAGCTGTAATTTTTTTGTGGGTTAAAATCTGTCGATGCAGCAGCGTTAATTGACGGTAAGGACTCGCAAGTAGATGTAGACGGCGCGCTTTCGTCGTGGTTTTGTTGACGGGGAATTTGAAAGCGGTTGTTTATCTCATCATTGAGCGACGAGAACTGTGGCGTGGAGTTTCTTCTGTGAAGAGGATTTGCAAAATTTCTGCCCTCGTTAAGATTCGACATTGCGTTAATGATCGATTGAACGATTTCTTGAACATTATTTGGTCCTGAAGTGTTGCCTGCCATTGCTGAACCGTAAATCATTTGCATTTACGCGCGCAACCGCGAGCACACCATAAAATTGCTTTGAAGTTTCTACTTCCGGTACGTCAAACTACTTCCGTTTCCTCATCTTATATATTTTGAATTATCTTTTATATATATTGCGTAGGAATTCCTTTTTTTTTTAATAACATTGATTTATTTACCATCAATGTATATTTATTGTTGATGTTATTGTTTTATTTGTTTTCGACATTTTGTCCCTAAAAAAACTTCATAATACATACACAAAGCTAAAATTTTTCTCCCTAGTAATCACCACACGTGTAAAAGTACTCCACGCACGTCAAAATTAGTACCCTCACACCGCGCTTCGCGCGGTGGGCGAGGGGATAATCTAAATGCCGCGGTTCGTCGTTCGCAGTTCGCGGTTTATTAAATCTGACCACTGAATCTGACTGAATTTTGATCGCGGGTATTTGTTCTGCGTTTAATATTTCTTGAGTTTTTTTCTCCGGTTTCTTTACAGGAAGAGTTATAAACAAGTCGTAATATAAAGAGAATGATCTAAATTAGAGTTCACACAGGGAAGAAACCGTGTTGCATCATGCGTCAAATACTGCGAGATGTATACGAATAGTTCTTTGACCAAGTCTTACACAACGAAGGTAATATATTGTGGCGCCTTTGCTTCTAAAATGTGTATGCAGGCCTTCCTTATCAATTATACCTAAAAGGAATTTTGTGTTGTCTTATACAGTGATATTCTCTGGCATATTAAACTGTCAAACTTTATCAAGGTTATTCTCAATGTTCTGTCCCTGCAATAGTAATTATACAAGTTTTAGGATAGAAATGAGTGCCCAACACAAAACGCGGAATAAAGCCATGACAAGGATAAAAATGAAGTTTCATTAAGTGCACTAACGTTTCGTCGCATCACGCAACATCATCAGAGTGGAGATATAATTACAGTTTACAGTGAATAAATAGATAGCTAGAGGTATAAAATTACAGGAAGTTATCAGTCGGAAATACGAAATAACAGTGTAAGAACAGTGAAATAACGAGAGAGGAACAGAGCCAAGATTGCCATTTAAAGATGGTTAAAGTTTTGAGATTAAGAGGCTTTCTCTTATCAAAAGTTCAGGAGTTGAATTGCAAGAAGAAAGAATTTTGAAATCGTCAAGAGATGCAGAGTGGCCAGTTTCGGTATGATGTGACATAACGCTAGACGGTGAAGTTTTTTTGCCAGTAAAGGCAGAGACTCGTGTGTGTAAATGGCGAGCCGTTTGACCTACACACAATGCGGTACAGCATTGACACATAAAAGAGTAGACAACGTGAGTCCTCAGACCTTTGGGAATTCTGTTCCTTAAAGGAGAAAAAGTGGAAAAGACGCTTGGTTGGACGAAAGACGAAATGAATGTTGACGTGGAGAAAGGCGGACGAACAAGACTAAGAATGCGTGTGCGGATTTGAAGAGAGTGAGTTCCAGTAAAAGGAAGACAGAAATACAAAACATTTTTGGGGACATTGTGAAGCAACGGCCTTGAAACGAAAACTTTATCCATAAATAAGCAAACACACTTATCAAAAAAGTGAGTGGTATAACCATTGAGTTTAAAAATGTCTTTGAATGTGTCAAGTTCCTTATGAAAGTTTTAATAATTAGAGCAAAGGTTAAAGAAACGGTGTAATAAAGATAAAATTAAACCTCTTTTGTAAGAAAGAGAAATAAAACTGTCGAAATTGGTAAACAAGCCAGTGAACGTAGATTTGTGATAAACTGAAGTCGAAAATGATCGATTGGCAGTGGCGTAACGGACCATGGCCAGGGTTAGAGCAACGTCTAAGGGCCCCCGATGAATCTGTAAAGACAATTGAGATAAAAGTCTTTAAATATATGTCTACACCACTGGATGCGATGGGACCCCGAACGAAAATCTCCTAAGGGCCCCCAGCAGTTCCGTTACGCTACTGTCGATTGGAGCGTGTGATTTTAACATCTAGAAAAGAAAGCGTGTTGTTGGATTCGATTTCAGAAATAAGTTTAATATTGGGATGTTGATGAATCAGGAAATCAAGAAATAAAGGGATGTGACTTGGAGAACGAAATGATAAAAAACAGTCATCAACATAGCGTCGATAATATGTGGGCTTAACGTCAGAGGGAAAGTTGTGGAGCTAATTTCTCTCATGAAATGATAAAAAAATGTCAGTGAAAAGTGGTGCAAGGGGGGAGCCCTTGGCAACACCATCTATCTGTTCGTGAAGGGAACCATTAAAAAGAAAATGAAACTCCTTAACTGAAAAGTGCAAGAGTTTCGAAACTGGCCATGGTCAAGTGGTTAGAATCAAACTTTAAGTTGAGTAACTCTTGAACAAAAGAAAAAGAGTCACTTACCGTATATAAACAAGAAGAGATGGGACGGAGAAGGGGGACAAAGAATTTGGCAATCTTGTAGGAATGAGTGTTGATGGAAGAAAGAATAGGTCGAAGAGGAACGTTATTTTATGTATTTTAGGAAGTCCATAGAGAATGCCAGTTCGAGAACCAGTAAAAAAGAGTTTTTCGTAACCTTTGCCCTAATTATTAAAACTTTCATAAGGAACTTGACACATTCAAAGACATTTTTAAACTCAATGGTTATACCACTCACTTTTTTGATAAGTGTGTTTGCTTATTTATGGATAAAGTTTTCGTTTCAAGGCCGTTGCTTCACAATGTCCCCAAAAATGTTTTGTATTTCTGTCTTCCTTTTACTGGAACTCACTCTCTTCAAATCCGCACACGCATTCTTAGTCTTGTTCGTCCGCCTTTCTCCACGTCAACATTCATTTCGTCTTTCGTCCAACCAAGCGTCTTTTCCACTTTTTCTCCTTTAAGGAACAGAATTCCCAAAGGTCTGAGGACTCACGTTGTCTACTCTTTTACGTGTCAATGCTGTACCGCATTGTGTGTGGGTCAACGGCTCGCCATTTACACACACGAGTCTCGGATGTTTTGGGAATCTATAAGACAACACAAAATTCCTTTTAGGTATAATTGATAAGGAAGGCCTGCATACACATTTTAGAAGCAAAGGCGCCACAATATATTGCCTTCGTTGTGTAAGACTTGGTCAAAGAACTATTCATATACATCAAGACAAGACAAGACAAGAAGACAAGAAAAAATTTATTCACACTCAATACATACATGTACATAAATTGCAATCATTTTGCAATCATTTTGTAATTTACATATAAAACTGAAATTAAGTGAAGGACGCCTGTAATAACCATAAGGGCTAATCAAGACAGGTGACCTTTAAAGTAGAGAAATTGACTACTAAGCAAGGAGTGTTAAGATTACGATAAGCAATGCAATTAATATTTAAGCATAACAAGAGGGAAAAAAGGCTCATAAACTAGTATATCACAGTAATAAATAAAATATTTTTCATACACAGTCACGTGGAAAAATAAATAGAATGAAAGCAATACACAACACTATTTGATATCATGTCAATAATCACTGATAATTAACTTCTTCAATTTATGTTTAAATGTTAATAAAGAAAGAGTTTTGAAAGATTCATCAATACCATTCCAGATCTGAGGACCTATATACTTTATTCTAAATTTTCCATAATTAGTACTAACATGAGGGAGAGAGTATGTAGACTTTGAAGCTAACCGAGTATTATACCGGTGTTTACTCCTCAATGGGGTGAAATAATCACTGAAGATTTCAGGTAATTTATAATTACTAAAGTTATGTAAAAAGACAGCATTATTAAAATATACAATATCTAGAAATTTTAGTATATTTAATCGTTTAAATAAAGGAGAAGTGTGCTCTCTAAAGGTAGAAATAGTAACAATTCGGATAGCCTTTTTCTGCAGAGTAACTAGAGGTTTTAAATTTGACTCGTAAGTATTCCCCCAGACAATAACCCCATATATTAAATATGGAAAAATAATAGAATAGTACAGTTGAATTAAAACACGTATGGGAACAAAATGTCTCAATTTAGATTGTACACCAATATTCCTAGCTAACTTTTTTGATAATTCATGAATATGCGTCTTCCAATTTAGGTTAGAATCTATGAATATTCCCAAATAATTTATACTTTTTACTTCCTCTATAACTTGTCCTCTTATTGAAAGATTAATTATATAAATTGCATTTTTTCTCAGGAGGATGGAATATTACAAAATTTGACTTATTAACATTAAGGGATAATTTATTAGCACACAACTATCTACAATCTCACATCTTACAGTCTTTGACGCATGATGCAATACGGTTTCCTCCCTGTGTGAACTCTAATTTAGATCATTCTCTTTATGTTACGACTTGTTTATAACTCTTCCTGTAAAGAAACCGGAGAAAAGAACTCAAGAAATATTAAACGCAGAACAACTACCCGCGATCAAAATTCAGTCAAATTTAATAAACCACAAACCGCGAACCGGGACATTTAGAGTATCTCTACATCGATTATAAGAAAAATGGCAAGTATGTACCACCTGTTTCAAACTTTGGCGTGAACTGATAGTTACATGCCAACACAGGTGTCGTAAGTTCGTCGGTGAAAAAGATTCTGGCAAGTAGTGTTGCCGGGAAAAAAGGCCCGTGGCCAAGGGTAGCGGAAAGAAGCGTTGGGTACCCTAAATAAATTTGAGACCTTAGACGTTTCGAAAACACACTACAAACAGTCGACTAATTGTCATGTCTAGGCTATAAGCCGCGACCTGATAATCACCTTCCTCAACAAATATGTCAGGCAGGCTTCAAGCCAAGGCGAAAATGCGAAAGTAAAGCGACTGATATTGGAAACGGCAGATTCCAAGTCTTGATTTCTCATAATTTTTATTTCTGATCACATCGATTCAGTGAAAACCCAGGCACTGGGGAGCTTTGGTAAACCCGACAGCAGTTGAGCAAATTTGAATTGAAGAATAGTGATGTCAAACTAATTATAAAAACCTCCAAAGAGGTGAGGGGAAATTATACAAGGGATAACCATCTCACTAGGTAGATAATGATAAATAATCACAATTGAAAACTTTAACTTTAAAGCTGTTTTCCTCAATTTATCAAAATGGCTTGATTACTGATGTTTCATGCTAGATATCTCAAAGAGTATTCAAGCTATCCTTATCAAACTTTCAGGGCTTATAGTACATGCCTTGCTCTTGGGGATGGACTAAAAGAATTGAATTCTGTTCAATTGCCACAAAATAATGAGGGTTTTAGTGACACAATTGCACACATTCTCGGCATTCGAAAAGTTTAATCTTGATTATAGCCATACTGTATATGGTAGAGAAATGATTCTAGTTCACACCCTAGGCATTGCTCTGAGTTACAAATTAGAAGTTATTTCAGATTTCTACCATGATTTGTTGTCTAGTTATCATGTTTACAAATGTACCCTCTTTTCTTTATGGGAGGTAGTGTATCTCGGTTACCATGGAAACAATTGACCACAAAAATTTATTTTTATAGTTGGGTAACCCCTATAAACAACATAATATAGCTAGATTTTCATTTCATTTAAAATATAAAATTAAAATCTTTGTATAAGACCACCTTAAGTCTATTCAATTTCATTCAATTCGATTTGATTCCATTCCATTCCATCCCATTTCAACCTATTCCAGATTTTGCGTTATGTCCCCTTGCACTCCACCCTGTATTATTCTACCTCATTTAAAATTACCTTGTTGGCCTTTTCTATCCCATTTTATTTCATTCTATTGAGTTCTATGCCCTTCTATTGTAGTCTAGCTATTTTGGCTATTTCTCCCCATAACAATTCAATCCATTCTATTCCTTTCCGTTCCCTTTTAGTGGTGGATCCAGAGGGAATGTAGCTAGCATGGTCACCGATTGTTTTTTTAGGAAACGTTCGGCATTAGCATGAATACTCAAGACCAACTTGTTCCCAAATGAAGGTTCCGTTAATCCAAGAATTTTCCGTTACACCCACTGTAATACCTTCCTGAATCCGCTTCAGTTCTATTGAATTCATTCTGTTCTGATTGTATCCATTTTCATTCAGTTTGCCCCGGACTTCAACCTCAATAGGGGCTCCAGGCTGCAAGCGCAAGAGAAGCCCAGGGCACGAGGGCAATAGAGGCTCCCTCAGCATACTGATAAATTTATTTCTTTTATGTTTCAAATGAAGATCAAATAACTGAATAAGATTCGCTACTTCTGTTTAATCGACTCTGTTTGTTTATTCATTGAACGCTGGACCCTTACACATTGAGCCAGGGGAGGACACGCATGTCTTCACCCGAATAGTTATCTTTAGGCTCTCCGGTAAAGAACGATATGAAAGCATTATTGTCAAGCACAATGTCGACCTAAATAATTTTTGTAAAGGGGGGATTTCTATTTTGTCCTGGACCCCACCAAGACCCTGGGCGGGCCTATTTCCATTTCATTCGATTGCATTTTATTGTATCCAATTGTGTTATGTTCAATTGCGTTCCATTAATATTTGTTTCTGTTTAAAATTTTAGCTTGGTTGAAAGTCATTCTTTTTACCTCTTTTGGCGATTCCTATTTCTCACCAACTCAGTAGGACGCCCAGGTACTGGGCGACAAGCGGCTATGGCGGATTATAACGGATCCGAGGAAGAAAGGATTGATTGGTTAATTTTTTTCATAATTCTTAATGCCATCACACTCTTTGGTAACGAAATGGTTACACTTTCTATCAAAATGAACAAGAAACTGCGTACTGTTACCAACATTGGTATTTTGAGCTTAGCTGTTAGTGATTTTTTGGTAGGCCTCGTGTCGATACCATTGTTTACTTACGTTGACTTAATATGTACCACCATCGCTAAACCATTACAATTGCAATTGTTTTATACAATGTTTGATATCTTCGTTGAGAGTGCATCCATCTTCCAGGTGACGGCTATAAGCATCGAGAGGTATTTCTCAATCGTAGCAGCATTGCGACATCTCTCGATATCTACCAAGTACTACCGCTTAATTCTATTCTTTTTGTGGACTCTTGCCGCCCTCAACTTGCTCTCACACTTGCTGAACATCCACGGCATGAACAAAGCATTTACTGTTCACATCCTCATGGTTTGTCACGTTCTCCCGACGCTCATCATTGCAACGTCTTATACTTTGCTTTCTCGAGCAATAATGAGGCGATCACACCCAAGCACTCTCTCAAAAAAGGGTCTCCAAGTTGGCCGATCGAACCAAATGAAAACAGTCTTGACGTTAGTAATCATCACAGTTTTATTTTTGGCTGCCTTGGTCACCTCATTTAATTACATTAGTATTCATTAATTTTTATCCAAGACTGCTTCCTTCCTCTCTCGACGCTTGGATGCGACTCACACGACTCATAAAATGTATTCAGTATTGCAACAGTGCAGTGAACCCGTTTGTATATGCGTATCGCAACAGAAAATTCAAACAATCCTTTCAGGCGATTATTCTTGCGTGCCTGAAATGTAAGCGGCTCAGAGAGGTGAACAATGAGTTAATTTTAAGCAACCGAGTAAATGCCACCAGATCCATTTTCAAGAATTCTGAACTTATCTGCCAAACCTACAACCCAAATGCCTTCGAAAACGAGTATGTCCACTATAATCCAGTCAAAATTGTTTCCATGTAAGGAAACTGAATGTTTGCAAAATTAAATTTCCAAGATTTCGTCGTGAATTAGTGAAATGAAAGTTGGTTCCCTACAGATCCTACACTTATATGCTGCTATTAGTACAGAGTATGTCAAACTGTAGAAGAGATTTAACAAATGACTTATTGTATTAATTTTTCTTCGGGAAATTTTTCTGAAGAATAACAATTGAAATATTGATTTAGTCCAGACAAATATTCTTTCAACAATATCAGAAGATAATTTGAACAATTATATCCCAAGAAAACTTTTGAAAATTAAAAATATTGTTACTGTTACTGTTTGTTGAGTTTTGTTTTATTTTTTTGAATGTTTTAAGGAAATTCAGCGATGCAAACATCCAAAAACATTATGTGCATGTCCTTCTCGAGCCTTTCTAGCTACCAAAGTTACCCTAGCAGCTATCTTAATTACTGGAAAATTATTGCTTTATTACACCCTCTTTCAAAAATTTCACAAGATTTCACACGTATGATCACATGTCATTTTGAAACATGTGCATATTTCACATACGATGATAAATACAAAGGTACTAAAACCCTTACCTAAGCCTTGCAGTGGACGCATTCCCCGACTTAAGTAATGCTATCTCATCATGCGAATTACCAAGCTTAATGGCGAAAGTGAGTAAACAAGACAATATAACATTTCGCCAAAAATTTGATGTGACGTCTTCGTAGAAAAGTCTCTTACTAAGTACTTCTATCTTCTAAGGTAAGAAAAGTAAGTACAGGCTGTTAGATTTGCTGACGACCAAGCACTGGTTGCGAGCACGGAGAAGGGATTACAACACATAATGACGGATTTAAACGACACAGTGGAAAGATATGGGATGAGGATAAATATAAAAGGACAAAGGTCATGAAGATAGGAAGAGAAAAACGCGAACTAAACGTTCAAATAAATGCAAAATAGCTAAAGCAGGTTACAGAATTCAAATATCTAGGAAATACCTCATGATATAATGTAAAGATGGTGGATGTTCCAAAGAGATCAAAGTCAGGATAGCAATGGCAAGGGCAGCTTTCAACAAAAGAAAAGAGTTACTAACTACGAGAATGAGTCTACATCTGAGGAAGAAGATTTTAAAGGCAACAATATGGAGCATCTTATTATACGGGACAGAGACTTGGACGCTGAAGAAGGAGGATATCAACAGATTAGAAGCACGTGATATGTGGTTTTGGAGAGGAATGTTGAAAATTAGCTGGACAGAAAGGATACGGAATGAAGAAGTGCTAACACAAGTTGGAGAACAACTTTCCAGGCTCGGACTGGCCCCAATTTAGGGGCCTTACCGTTTCAACTGTCAGGGGGGCCCTGAAAATTTTCCCCGGAAAATTTTGAAATTTAGACTTTAGAGTCTCTAAAATGGATTTCTCACGTTTTAGGTGAAGATTTTATTGTATTCTGCAGATTATAAAACATTAAAGGATTTAAAGCGTCACAAACAACAATTTATACAAAATACAACAGATTTCAGAGCAAGTTCAGATTACAGAACCGTTAATTACTAAACAAGATAGTTTAATGTTTAAGAATGGTCTGAAAAACTGAAAGTTTACCGCAAACGCCAAACGCCATACAAAGTGCCAAACCGTTTGACAAAGAAGATTAAGTTTATACTGGAATTAAGGCCCTTTAGTGGCCTTACTTAAGACAGTTTTTTATTTTTCCCTTTTCGATTATAAAGTTATATTCAATATTCTTTCATAAAGTTCTTACTTAACGTTCAAATCAAATGATATGGTAATATTTATGATTCATGGTTGACACGTTGAGCCATTGAACCGAAACTAAACTTTTCAATAATTCAATTGTCTTCCTTCATTTCACTAAAAATTTAAGACTTCAAGTTCTTAGTATTCGATTATTTTCAAATCTCGTTATATGCCAAATGAAAAAAACTGATTAAATGAATGTTTATATAAGCTCACCTGAAAGTTGAAACCACTGAACTAAGGCAGCCATTTTAAATAAATTACTTAACCGCTGGTCCGAAGTACTTAAATTCCAACTCATTCCCGGGCCCTTTATTGCTTTTAAATTGGTTTATTATTGCCTGTTGGCCTGTTTTAAACTTCTTTGAATGTTTTCCTTAATTTTCATTCATTTCACGAATACGGGAATTAAATAATTCCTTCAATTCCTTCAAATTTGATATTATATAGGCGTGTATTGTCAGGGGCCCATTTTGATGTCCCAGTAGCAGCCCATGTGCCATGGCACAATGGCACATAGGCCAGTCCGAGCCTGCAACGTTCCTTGATTGGTACTATGGGAAGCAAGAAAAGAAGATGGCAGGCACATACCATCAGACACAGGAGCCTGTTAGCGACAGTGATCGAAGGGAGAACAGAGGGTAAAAGATGTTGAGGAAAAAGAAGGCCAAGACCATGATATCATCCGTCGTCGGACACAAAGTAACATTCAAGAATAGGGCTATGAGGAGAGAAGTTAAATAATAGTTTTAGACCTACCAACAGGCGGAACACCAGAGAGAAGGAAAGTAAAGCAAGAAGGAAACAGAAAAGAAGGGGATTGAGAAAAAAGGATTCTAGGTAAAAGAAGCCAGGGTGGCAATATTCGCAAAAGTATTTAGCAAAACATTGTGATGAGTGATATATATGTTGGAAATGTGGGAGCTTGGAGCTATCTTGAATGAACGATAGATGAACGATTGTCAAGCTCTTATCTCAGAAAAAAGATATCTAAGTCCCAGACGGAGATCAAACCCGCAACGTTTTGATGAATGGTGATACTCTCCAACCATTGATCTACTACAAACCGTTTTTTTGAGGTAAGAGCTTGACAAACGTTCATCTATCATTCATTCAAGATATCTTCAAGCTCTCACACTTGTAAAACATAAATTTCATCAATATCATTATTAACATATATTGGCTTCCGCTTAGGTCGCACATATGTTGAACTTGCACCTCGGCTTGCCGTCTGAGTCTTGGTAGCTCAATGGTTAGAGCTTTTCACCGGTCATCAGAAGATTGCAGGTTCGATCCACGTCTGAGACTCAGAAATTGTTTTTCTGGGGTACGACTTTGACGATCGTTCATGTGTCATTTATTCATTGTAATCAGACATCAGGATCCAAGCATGATCACGAGATATGTTTCTAACCCGCAAGCAGGTCTTGAAACGACATGCCCGTATATGAAAATTGAAAACAGGAAAGTGAACGGTGGTTCGAGGCCCTCGTCCATTTTTTCGTTGTGATTGAATTGAGAATGTACATCCAACGGGTCTCAGAGGCTTTCGGGACCTCGAGACTGAGATATTTCCCTCTGCAGGACACTTTTATGTTGGTGTAGTAAAAGAAGCGTATTCAGTTTACATCGTGATACGAACGCAAAGCGACTGCCCTGTTTGTGATTAAAAATGTTCCCTTAAATTGCCGAACCATTTAGATGACTTTATCAACTCATCTAAAGGCAGACAATCTTATCTGATTCAAGCCAAGGCTAATCCGTTAGTTCTAAAATCCCTTCCCGAAGACATGCTTGAGAAACACGAATGGAGGTAGAGGCAAGAGACATCTTCCTCAAAATTAATGAACTGTACTAAGATAATGGATGACATCCTTGGACATTCGAATACAACTTAGTTCAAAACTCTTGGCTTCCCTCTGTCTGCGTTGCAGCTCAAAATGAACGAGCGTTTTCAAAGACCGATGACAAAGTGTCTAGGGATCCTGTAAGAGATTTTAGGAGACGGAAACAAGATCAACAGCTGTCATCCTCTTTAAAAGCAGAGCAACAAATGTATTCAAAACACTTGATGAGCCCACCAAAGGAGGACAGAATGGATGTTAGAACAAAATCAAAAACATCGACTAAACGTTGGATTCCTTGTTAGATTACATAAGTAGATGTTCAACCAAATAAATAATTTTATTTTTAAATTATTTTGTTTAATTGCTTAATCGTTCCTCTTTCGCAAGTGATTTAAGATCAATATAGACAATACTGGTTGCTAGGATACAAAATAAACACGCCAAATATGAATACATTAACATAGGACCATTAAGATGGTGACGTCATGCGTCGTGCGATAGGCAACGCATGCACCACCTGCCACAGAACCCCCACTCTATATACGACTACCAAGTCTTGCTCACAACAAACGGTAAACAAGAAATACTTTCCTTTACGATGACGATCTACCATTAAAGAAGTTGTGCAACAACAAACTTCATCACACGCATGAAATTCACATATTTAAGTAGGCCAAAGTGTCAGCAGACTCATGCATGAATTGCATACCAAATATTTTTCAGTAGTTATCATGTATTCAGCAACTATAGATTTAGCGATCATGTCCAGCAGTGTTGTCGAACTACAAAACACAAGAAAATTTCCCGTGTTTTTATCAGCTTTTAGTCTAGCCGGACAACACATGGGTATGATGTTTGGTAACGATCTAGCACTCTGTGTCGGCACCAGTCCCAGGCTCAAGCCACTCACCCCAGCCCATTTCCCCCGCCTCATTATTATCATCATCACCATTGTTATCATTATCACTATCATTACAAATACCATTATTATAAATCATTTGACTAAGCGACAGTTTACTTATAATTAAACGGAAGAAGACTTATGTACCGATCATGACGCGTACCGATATAACAGGGTATAGCTGGAGTAACAATGGCGTTTGATTAGTAGTTTCATTGCCCTCTTTGATTCGACCTTTCATTACCTTTGTATGTTACCCCTAAGCTGAAATTCAGACATCGTCCACATTTGTTAGAAATTTCAATAAAAAACAGGAAAACTCTAGCTGTTTTCTTTTCTTAGGAAATGTCCTGGGAAAAGGAGTAAAATTGTTGCAATGCGCATGTCAGAAGAGAATGGGCTGATTGTATTGCAAGATAGCCTCCTTAAATTTCTCGTGATTTTAGTTAGTTCATTGTTTCTAAGTACTCGTTTCTATAAAATTATTTTTCACTAACTTTTTTACTTATGTTAGCAGTTTGAGGTTGAAGCAGTTCGCTGTCGCTTTAAATGTTGTAACACATGAGTCCCACATGGAATGAATATTTTTACAGGTAGTTGTATAAATTTGAATGAAATTGTTACCGGTTTGAGGTCCGATGGAGAGGGTTATCAAACGATTGAAAATAAATTGAACCCTTCCTCTCCGCGCCTTGACCTCATTCCACTTTTTACTTTAATTCATACTTGACAGTTGTGTAGAGGGGGATAATGCCAAGTCGAACAGATAGGATATCAGTGTTTTCAGATTATTTCAGCTTTTTAGTGTGTCGAAATTCGTAGTTCGTCTATTTAGTATTACTGAAAGCTTTTTTACTTCAAGCTTAGAACGATCGTTGTGTAGTTGGTAAAATCCCCAATTACTCAAGCCTTGTAATCGCTACAACGCTGGAATTGTATGCTATAGAATTGTGCAATATTCAACATATACATATTCACGTCAAACAAAAGTGTATTCACGTTTAACGAATCGTGTCTCTAGTTACGAAATTTCTTCACGTTGAAAAATTGTTTCATGTTCAACAAAATATATTCACATTCAACAAATTGTATTTACATTCAAAATTGTGTTTAAATTTCATTAAATTACGGCACATATTCATATTCTGATTCAAGAAGGAGTATTTATATCCAACAAAGTATATTCACCTTCGAGAAACCATTTTGAGCCAGGCTGCATTTTAAGGGCAATACGCCGAAGATCTTCGGCGTGGGCTTAAAAAAATTGTGGCGTATCGGCGTGCAATCAGGGATTTTTTAGCGTTCTGGCGTACATTGACAATTCGATAGATTGTAAAATAGGTTAATTTGGCGTAATCCCTAAACAGTGAACACAGACAGTTAAAACAAAATTTGAAGTCATTTATTTGCAAGCACTGTACTTGGCGTTTTGTTTGTTAAAGATTTTTCATGGATATTTAAAACTGACCATGTTGGCGCAAATCTAATTTGCAGCTGGCGTATCTTCGGCGTGAGCTTTACTTAAAATGCACCCTAGATTTTGAGCTGTTAACATATCCCGCAACTCCTGGCGAGAGTATTACTGGACAGTAATGGCGGATAAATTGTGGATAAATCCATGAACTTTACGGTCTTGAGCCCTCGGTTCATTGTTGACATACACGAACTCCAATGTGTCTATTTTTTGGCTATAATGTTTTATATTTGGAGTGAATTCTTGATGTTACTTTATCACTGTAATGTCCAGGTAAGAAGCTGTCGACTGATATGTGATTTACCTATGCTACTTGTATTTATATGGTTGAGGTGCAAAACTGCATTAGCGCCCAGGAGGTTTGGTGTGTTGTTTGGAATTGGAGTAGCACTCTTTCATCGAGCATTCAACGTACAGGTTTAACTATCTACTGTGATAAAACCTTTGACAGTAAATCGAGGACTGCCCGGAAGACTAAATTTGCAAGTAAGCATCTCAAATTATTTGTCTGAAATACTTTGTGAAAATTATAGTGCCGTCCACTTCTGATATTTGATCACGAAAAAAGTATCATAATTTGTGCAAAATTCGAAGCGTTGTTTTACTTTTAAATATTGTAATAAATTAAGAAAGTTTGTTCACTTGGATCTTGAAAAGCTGAAATTATAAGGTTTTAGCTCCATGGAAATCTATTTATTGCTAATTATACCTAGATTTGCACGTGTCAAAATGCCAGCAAAAATGTTTGATCTCGCCAGTATGTACATAAGCGTAGGAAGCAAGGGGGGCTGCTAGGGCATGGCCCTCTAATAGTAGAAGTGGTGGGCCCTTCCCCCACCAATATTTACAACAGTCGCACTTTTTTATAATGTAGTTGATCAGGTTGGACCAGAAAATCAGCTGTGAAGTAAACATCTGTAATCATCATTTGTTTATGATCTTTATATCCTTTTGTGAAACTGCTCTCAAAATGCAGGAAATAGCATTTCAAAGCCTCAAAAATACTGAACATTTCATGGGGGATTTCACATCCATGGACTCTTCTACAGGTGGGTTGTGCCCCCCAATAATTAGTTGGTTCTTACACCTCTGAATATTTATATACAGTTTACATTGTGCATGATCAGTCCATAGAGGTCATAAAAAATTAGAGAGGGCATGGGGGTTGAAAACTGGGTCATGGCTTAAAAGTAGTACCTGAGAAGGAGGTGACCAGGAGGGAATGGGAAATTTCAAGTGTTCATCATGCTTTCTAAAATATCAGTGATCTTAAGATTCAGGATTATCCTGAATCTTAGAGTTAGGATAGGATTAAGGTAAGGTTTTGGGTTAGGATTAGGTTTAGGTTTAGTTCTAGCCCTAACCCTAATCCTTACCCCAAACCTAATCCTGATCCTAATCCTAGTAGGAAGACTCTGGATAGTCCTGGATCTTAAGACCACTGAAATTTCAGTAAGCTTGCTGGATGTTTGAAATTTTTCCAGTTGGTGGTACTCCAGTTGCCTCCTTCTCAGGTATACCTTCTAGCCATGACTCCAGAGATTGGGGTCAAATTTGAACACTGCCATTTTGAGTAAATTGGAGAGGGGAAAATTGTTTGTCTGCAGGCCCTTTTTCATCTGTTTGAAAACCTCAAGGTCGAACAATTGAAGTTTAGGAAATTGTGTATTGTTTGTTTCCATTAGCTATACAGCAGTAAATGTACAGCTCTCCTGGTTATTAGTCAGCTATTTTTCTTATTATTGCCGTTATTGTTTTACATTCTTTTTTAAAAACAAAAAAACAAATATATACAATACACAAAAGTGAGGTGGTCTTTGACCATGACCTTGAACGTTTCGTCTGGGCAGTGGGCATGTTTGTTTTGTCTCCCAATTTCTCTCATATAGCAGTTCACTTGTGGTTAAGTGACTTTTAGCTACAATATCCTCTCTAGTTAATATACAGGGCTCAAATTTAATTTTTTCTATTCTAAGCCAAAAATGGCCTCGGTAATTGCATCTGCTTATGGCTATCCAAGGCCATTTTCTTTTTCACCAAGGCCAAATATTTGGCTGCATATAAACCACTTTCAAACATTCATTTAGAGTACCAACTTATGATTTGAACCTAATTTTTGGTTGGTTTGTATTTCAACAAACTTGCCTTCACAGGATCCATTTGTGCAACCAATAATTTTGCATGGTGTTGTACTTAACAGCAATGAACTATTTTTGAAGATGAGGCTGGCTGCCTGAAGCAACATTAGGGAGTTCAATTCTATTCTCCTCTTCATTATCTAACCATTCTCAATCCCATTTTTTGCTGTTGTTACCCTTGAGTTCTGTCACTATCTTCCCTAGAATGGTTATCAGCTTTGCTCTCAGTTTGCAAGCTGTTTACTCCTAAATTGACGGTATTAACAGTGACTGTTTCACCAAAAGAATTAGTGGTATTAGTTGGTTCATTAGTGGGTACATTGCAGGGTTCGAATTAATTATTGAAAAACCGTTCGTGATTTTTTAGAAATTTAAAGCTCTATTATGAAGATTGTACCACCATCCTAATAACAACAATAATAGACTTTGTTGAATTTAAGCAAACACTTAACGTTACATTTAAGTTATTCCTCATTTACAAAAATTAAGCAGAAATGCCTCATCATATGCTTCCAAAACTTTCAGTAAGCAATAGAAGTTTTGCAAGTACAGGTATCAGTCACGATTGCAGCAAGAAAATGCCAAGGAATGATTTCCTTACACGTTCCAATTTAGGTGGTAAGCGGTAATGAGCATAATTTCAAATAAGTCAAAGACATTTCGGTAGTCGCGTGAGATATTATGTTCACTAAAGCCTTTTTCCGAACATCAAATTCAAATCATTTTGCCGCTTGGTGACAGCACTTATAATTGTTTCCTTTGGAATGTTTATGGGCAGCGTTGCCACCGGGTAATTGAGAAAATCCTCAGATCACCCCGGAGAAAAACCCCAGATTTGAAAGGAAAACCCTAGACCAGAAACCGTAGGTGTGGAGCAGTTGGGGACTGGGGCGAACAATTATTTTAATACATTTACTTTGCTGATTTCAGTATTTGAAAATTGAAACTTTCATAAAAATGAATAGAACTTATGAAAATATATAATAGTAAAGAGCACAAAACATGAAAAGGAACTCTAAAGCAAACATTTAGCAAGAATTTCTAACGTATTAAATCAAATGTCATCGTATTCATCTGGCATAACATTAACGTCATATACATGAATGACATTTTCCTCCTTCTGTGCCCCCAGTTTCTCAAGATATCGCCGTCGACAATATCCACATCGTACATCTTCAATAAGTTTCTTCGATGGCTCCCATGTGTGGCACACTGTTCCCTCACTAGCAATAGCTTGCTTAGCCAACAGTTTGTTGGCCAAAGTTGCAGCGTGGAGCCTATTTGTTGCCGGGGTCTTGATCATGTTGACTTGCGAGAATACCCTCTCGACACAAGCAGATGAATGCGGCAAGACCAAAAGGTTGCACATAAAGGTTCCAAGAAGCTAAAAATTTGTTAAGTTGTTGCCATCTTTCACAGCCCGCAGTTCATCCCAGAATTCTGTAGGGGAATCACTCATGTTCTTGAGAGAAGCCTTGGCATACAGAATGTCTCGCCATTGGTCATCAAGCTCATCTAGGTTTTCTTCGGATACCAAAGATGGGAAATGCACTGCTAGTGCGATAATCGAGGGTAATGATCTGTCAGTTGACAACGCCTCTTTTGGGTCGAGAGCTGACAACATAGCAAGAACACAATCACTTTGTATAAGGTGAACCTCTTTTTCATTTCATTGCATAATTGAATAAGAAAAGTATGGCAGTCTTGCCTGAAACGTTGTTCTTGGTCAGCCAAAGGCTCTCTCGCGCACATTGCCAAACACCTTCCTCCAAGGTGCAATTCCTTAATGGGCTTGTAGAGCTCTGCGTTGTTAGGATCGATCTCACTCACTGGCCTGGTTTTGATCACGTTATCTTGAATAAACATGGCCAAAATGTTCCTGTACTCATCCGAGATGGTACTGTACAAGGTATGCAATTTGAAATGCGTAGATTGAAATTCAATATTCAATTTGCCAACCTTTGTCAAAATGTAATTGAGAAACAAAAGCATGTGCTTTGTTCCCGCTGTTCTCATCGTTTGATAGATCTTGGCAGCTCCGTCGACACGATCGGATGGGGACTCAGACTGAAAGAAGAGCGCCAATGCCTCCCATTGCTCCAGAATTCTGGCAATGACTTGACCACGGGACAGCCATCGAGTCTGCGAAAGTTTGAGAACTCTATGACGTGGTGCATCTACGACGTCCTGGATTAGGCGGAATCGGTGCTGTCTTTTGCTGCTTCTAGCAAAGTAGCAGCACACATCTTTAACAAACGATTCCAGCCAAGAAGGGAGATGCTTACTTGCATGGTTTGCGCACAAGGCGAAGGAGTGGCAAACACATCCAAGGACAAAAACACCAGGGACATCTGCTTTCAGACGAGTTTGAAATCCTGTAGTTGCCCCCATCATTACTGAGCAATTATCGCTTCCAAACCCGACAATATTCTTCAGAGGGATTGATTTTTCTTGAAGGAGGCCCTTGACAATAGCGTACATACTTTCAGCACAGCTATCTTCAACTTCAATCGCCGCTAGTAAGGCGTCTGTTACTTTCCTATTGCGGTAAAATCGTACCACGATAGCAAGAATTTGGAAGACGGAAATGCTGGTGGATTCATCTATAATGATAGAGAACTTATTGTCCCTGTAAATTGAAGATACTGGCTCAACCTCTTCCCAAGCGATTCCCTCTTGCTTCACATATGATGCTTTCGTCTTCTTGATCTTGATTTTCTGCGCAATCTTGCTATCTGGAAACATTTTTTTCATCAATTCACTCAAGTGATCGGCTTGAAAGAAAGGTCTTCTATGCTCGGCCATAAACCCAACTAGCAGGACTTCGGCTCTTGCGGTCATTTCTTCGGTATTCGATTTTGCTGGTTTGTTAAAAAAAGAACTGACTTGCAGTGTGTTTTGTTTTGCTTTGAATGTATTGACATGCTTTCTCGTGGCTTTATGTCTCATTAAATATGTCTTATTTGCATCCTTTAACTTGCATTCACACACTGAACAAAATGCACCAGATTTATTTGTTGGGTCTTTTGGAAGCCAGTCTTTTAATTCTGCATCTTGTAGCCATGCATCACAGAAAGTTTGCTTGTACCACGTTTTTGCTTTTTTTTGTTGAAGGGCCAAGCAGGGCTTCCCCTGTAGAGAAGCTTTTATTTTTTTCGGATGACATTATTAAAAACAAGTGAAAGAGTAAGATGATTGACATATTGGCATTGCGTGCGTCTGCGGCACGCAAAACCTGCTGTAATTTTCTGGTATACTTTATATAATCAAATCGTAATTTTTTAGTGTGATGATAAATATACACGTTGGACACCAAGTGCCCCGAAATTATACCTGATTCTTAAAATCATAAAAAATTATGATCTAATGGAAAAACCCTAGATTTCATGACAAAAACCCTAGAACCCCAGGTTGAAGTAAAAAACCCCAGATCTGGCGTAAAAATCCCAGGCGTGGCAACGTTGTTTATGGGCCGGAATCTTCTTTTTCCTAGTTCTAGTCCCAGACTACCCCGAGGTCGGCTACTCGGATTCTAGTCCTCCATCTTTTTCTATCCCTCGTCACGTTCGTAGTCAGTTTCTTCGCATTTAGATCTTCTTTCACACAGTCCATTCATCTCTTCTTCGGTCTTCCACGTCCCCTATTTTCCTTTGTCTCCAGCTCCATAATATCCCTAACCGGCTCTCTTTGATCTCTCCTCGCTACGTGTCCATACCACCTTAGTCTTGCTTCCCTCACCTTCTCTGTAATATCTGTAATCCCACACCTACTCCTGATCTCTTCGTTCACGAAAAAAATTTCGTATACCAGACACATTTGACGGTGTCGACAATAATTCCGCAAAGAAATATGACGAATTCCCATCACGAATACGTTCAGTGAACAATCGCATCTTGCTTGCAAAATATATCAATGCTCACGAAAATATATCGATGCGGTTAGCAAGATATGTGCGTACTTTCCTGAAATACCCATCGGGGCCAAAAGTGGCCTTGGATTTTAAGTTCAATTTCATTTTATCTATGACCATTTTTCCTTTATCAGAGGCCGTGGCCACGATGGCCACGATAAAATTTGGGCCCTGATATAAGATCTCTAAGAATTATACCGGTATTATTGTCAGTGGTGTAGGATTTTGCCCTTGTGTACAGTCAATTTTGTTCACACAGCTTTGAGTACAGGTAGTTCGATATTTTAACACAGTCTGTCCCCGTAAAAGAAGAATATCATCGATTGACAAAATGTGCTTAAATACAAGAGTATCATGAGGACCTAGGGAAAACTCAAAACAGGGATTTAGGCTAGGATTAGCATCATCTTTCGGATTAGGGTTAGGATTAGGGTTAAATCATTGCCCCCCAGTAACTGTAAACCTATGCCTCACTCTGTTTTAAAAATATTTTAAAAATGTTAAAAAGAGAACATACTTTGTATGGTTGTCCATATGCATGTCAAATGATGACATATTATGTGCAACGTTTTTGTGAAGTCGTTTACACTTTTTGTTTATTCTGTTCTGTTTTGCAGTTTTTTCCTTTATAGTATAACTAAGCACTGTGACAAAGAAATGGCCTCTTACAAGAATGTGGATACGAGTACCAGTTCATCAATGATAAAGGAAATTATTCAGAGAGTAACCAGTACGTATGGAATTTTTGTGGAGATCAACCAAAGAATAACAAACTTGTTCTGGGTGGAAATAGCAACAGAGTAAGTGCTACGATGAAGCAATGTCCTGGGGCAGACACCGTATTGGGGAAAACAACTACATGTATTAGATAAGCGGGGAAATAGTGGACCATTCTGGATATGTTGAGTATACTACAGTGAACTTATTGAATCGATACTGTTGCAGTAAAATTGGAAAATTAAACGAGACTTACCTGGAAGTTGGAGTTTGATGGGGTTTCTATCACATGACGGATGGAGGCAGGAGATAACATGAGATAGCACTGAGTCTGCGCAGGTTCATTCTTGAAAGCATAATGGGCTCATCAGGACAAGGATGTATGAAAACCGTGCAATATATAACTTGCATTGTTTATTCTGGGCACACCAGATCTTTGAAGTCTCATGTTGTCTCCAGCCTCCATGCGTCATGTGATAGAATCCCCATCAAACTTCAACTTACAGGTAAGTCTCGTTTAATTTTCCAATTCTATCAAATGACACAGAGGCAGGAGATCCCATGAGACTTCAAAGATCTGGTGTGCCCAGAATAAACAATGCAAGTTATATAGTCCCTAAACGATGTGTAGAATTTATTTAATACAATAACAAGCCCTGTGATTTTATGACAGTATTGCCAGTGTCATATTAGGTTTGTCCGTCTGGACAGGTTTGTTGTAGAACTTATTGAAGGTATTTGCCGAGTTCCATCCTGCTGCCTTCATTAGGACATCGATAGGCACGGCATTGCTGTAAGCCTTAGATGTTGACGCTGCACGTGTGCTGTGTGGTGCATAAACATCATTCTCAATACCGGCAGTGTCTAGAACCAATTTTGCCCATCTAGAAACTGTGTCACGGGAGACAGCCTTGTGAGGCTTTTGGTAACTGATGAACAATTGGTCGACATTGTCCCGCAGGTCTTTAGTTTGTTCCAGGTATTCTTTTAATGTTAGTAGAGGGCAAACGTCTTCATCTGGATCATATTTATGAATATTAATGACCATAGGGCAAGTTCCTGGCTTACTGGTTTACGTGTGTTCTAAGATTTGAAATTGGCCGGAGGCTTCTGATAGTGTCATGCCCTTTAAACTTAGGCTATGGATGGCCTGTCCTCGTTGGCCTGAGACAAGTAACATTAACATTACTAACTTAAGAGTAAGGTTCTTTAACGACAACGATGAATTTGGCTTAAGTGTAGCCAGATACTTAAGTACTATTGATACATTCCAGATCTGTGTATATTTTGGTTGCGGTTTCCGTTTTTCAAAGATTCCCTTCATAAACCGTTTCACCAAGTGGTGTGTCCCAAATGTTTGACAGTTTGGTATAGAGATAATAGTTGACATTGCAGACCTGGCTGTATTTATTGTAGAATAACTCAGTCCTTGGTTGTACAGTGTCATCAGAAATGACAAGGCTTGGTTTAGTGTTGGCGTATACTTATTAATCTCCCTTTCACGACAAAAGTTCATCCATTTTCCGATGTATATGATGTACTGTTTCTTTGTGCCAGTTCTCCAAGATGACATGATGATGTTGGTAATGTCTGTTGAAAGCTCTGCTGCTTGGAAAGAGTTCCGGATACAGGACAAACCATCAGTCTCAGTGATTTGTGTAGTGGATGTGGTCCCTTTTTGTTGGGGTGTTGTAACAGGCTTGGAGACTGTTTTAAAATCCATGGTTGGTGGTAAAGCAGCTGAAGAAGTTGTGGAAACCAGGTTTGGGTTGTCCAAACAGGTGCTATCAATATTCCGGTTGCCTTGTCCTGGATAATCTTCTGAATGCATCGGGGGATAAGACTAAATGGTGGAAACCCATAAAACATTGTAGTACCCCAATTTATGGTAAATGCATCCACTGCCACACAGCCTGGGTCAGGATGCCATGCTACATACTTTGTCAGCTGGATATTCAGCCGGCTCGCAAATAGATCAATTTCGAGGATTGGGTATTTATCTAAAATAGTCTGGAAATGTTTCTTATGTAGCATCCATTCATGGTTATCTGAGAATATACGTGACTGCTTATCAACCTCTACATTGGTTATGCCTGGAATATGTACCGCTGATGTCCAAATAGTGCGTTGGATGCACCGTTCCCACATCTGTAATGTGAGGGCATTGCGTTTTGTGGATTTAATACCCCCCATGTTATTAAGGTAGGCTACTGTAGTGGAGTTATCCATTTGTATTTGAATATGGGAATTTGAGTCCTGATCACACAGTGATTTCAAGGCAAAGAATGCTGCCTGAAGTTCTAGGACATTGATGTGTGCTGTTTGTTCTGTATCTGTCCATCTACCCCCAGTTTTAAGGGTTCCTTTAACAACACCCCAACCTAGGCTGGATGCATCTGACAGGATCACTATGTCAGGATTTTTGCATTGGACTGGTTTGTTTGACGTAGCTATGTTATCAATCCACCAGACCAAATCTTTTTTCGAGTCTGGTGACAATATCATTTTAGAGTTATAGTCCCCTCGAGCCCTCCTTAATGCATCTATCTTACACATTTCTAATGTTCGGTAATGCAGGGGTCCATACATAGTACCCGGAAAATTGGATACTAATGACTTCAGCGACTTGGTGTATAGTTGGATTACTGGTTTTTAACAAACAGGAACAGGTAGCAATAGTTTTCTCGATTTTGCGTGGAGTTGGTGAAATAGTCATTGTTATCGAGTTAAGGATAAAGCCCAAAAACACAAACACGGATGAAGATGACCGCCGCTGAGGCCGTCGAAACGTCAGTCACCAACAGTCTTTCTCAAGACTATAGTAACCTGGACAATCTACTATCACTAACATGTAACGATTTTCCCTTGTTCCAACCATTTACTTTATTGAAAACTTAAATTTCATGTTGTATGTGAAAGACAAATTCAATGTATCAGATTCTGCATACCAAGAAATGTGACAAATATGTAACGGCATGCTTCGATCTTGCAAAATAAAGAAACGATGAAAGACTTAAATAGTTGTTGGAACATTTTGCCATTGCCTACAGTAACAGTTTTATTGGTGCACAACAGAAGTTAGAGGGCAGTCTACAAATTTACAGGGAGTGAGCAAAAAAAAAGTGGCCATCCTAAATAATTATGGTTAACGTAACATAATCATCAGAAGATGAACAGACGTGGTTAAGAATGATCGTTTTAGGATGAATGCGTCTAAATAATTTCAAATATCATCTCAAATCTTAATTTTGATAACCGAGTTTTGAAATTCACAAACGTTACGCAGTTTTTAATTATATTATAGTTTACAAATCCCTGGTACATCTCTGATGTCCTTCATTTTGACTCTAACGAATTTGTTCGCACAACCGCCAATAAAATTTATTTACAAACTACTACAGGCAACAACAGTAACTCAAGTACATACCACTCTCTTCAATTTGATCACAGCTTTGCATAAACGAGGCATGCTTTCAATAAGCTGATGCAAGTATTCTTTGGTGATTGATTGTAATCCATTTTTGATTACTGCAAAACGTTCGTTTTCATTTTCCAACTTTTGGTCTTTTGTTAATCAGTCCAACTCAGCCCATAAATTCTCAATGGGATTTAGGAGAATCCATCCCCATTCATCAATATTCCCACTAATGTGCTCACGAGCAGATGATAATCGCGTAAACGATTCTCCTCACTCCCAAATCGTTTCTCAGATTTTTTTTCTCCATTTGAATTCTCTCTCTTTCAAGAGGTGATTTATAGTTTTGGCGGAGTATTTGACCCCTGTCTGAGCTTCTAATTTATCAACTAGCTGATGTTATGTTGGGGTGCCTGATTTGGAAGTTTTAATAATGAAACGGTCACTTGAATCGGTAGTTTCTATTCAGAACCAGGATCACGACTGCAATCTCCACTCAATTTATAGAAAATATATTATAGAAAATACTCATATATCTGTTGAATATTTTAAGGGCGGGATTGGAAACTTTTAGCCCTTTGTGTTGTTATTGACAATGTATCAAGCAAATGTGAAAGTAGAGAACGACTTGATATAAGCTACTCATTAACCGAGCGTGAGATCTGTACGGAAAAGTACTTGCCCAAGGGAAAATACTTTCTCCCACAGACCGAACAAACGAGATTAATAAGGAATTTATTATACGGCTTTTGGTTCCTTTCTTCATCGGTTTAACTAAGATTTGTGTTCGTGATTTAGTGGCTTAGGTTTACTTCTTTGTTTTTACCTGTTGTTTAGTAAATTTTTTTTTTGTATCTATTCATCTATTTTTAAGCATAGAATTATCGTTGAGAACTTTTAACTTCTTTTTTCGTAGTTTATTATAAATCTCGTGGAAAACATACTTGAATCTGGTTTGTCTGTTTTCAAATAAACTCGGAAAATTTTCGGCCAAAACTTACCGGTCTGTACGAAAAACTTATTGCACGGCTAGGCGACCAATCAGCGTGCGTCGTTTTGCGTACAGACCGTATAGCTAACTCAGCCACATAATAAATTCACGATATTTAACCTGCGATTTACAGAATTCACATGGTATTTACAAAGTTCAACGTAAAATATAAACAGATGGAAAACATCTTTAAAGGTGTAAGTGAAAATGAGACAGTCTAAAACCAGTTGTTTCAACTATATTGCAGAGTCGTCATCGGAACAACTACAGTGTTACTAGACTCAAATAATGAAAATCTTGTATGTAGCAAGTGTGATATATGCAGAGAAAATTTTCCTTTAATTTATAATTATTTCAGTCAATGATATAAAAATAGTATACTGCGTAGACAGTGTTAAATAAAGTAAAACGTTCAAAGGTGAGTAACTGTCGTGACTGATTGCAAAGAATTCTAACGTTTTGAGCAAATTCTCCTCGTTGGAGATTGAAACGTGTTATGAAACAGGAGTATGAAACATTTCTCTGATGACGTCTCGACATTGTTTTGGCTATCCGCCATTAATTGCGCGATATGTTGACAACATAAAATGGTTTTTTTGAGTGTGAATACAATTTTTTTGAATATAAATACACTTTGTTGAGTGTGAATATATGTTGTTAAATGTGAAAAAATTATTGAATTTGAGTACAATTCGTTGGGTGTGATTATGATGTTTTTGAAAATAAATACATTTTGATGAATATGGATATATATTGTTAAATATAAACACCACTTTTGAGCGCGAGTGCAATTCTTTGAACATGAATATTTTTGTTGAAGCGTGAATTCGCTTTGTTAGATGTGAATATATTTATGTTGAATATTGCACCATTTCGCTTACCATAGAATTGCTCTAAGTTGTATCGATCAGCCAACACTAGCTATTAAGCGAACTAAAACCGTATTTATGTTTGTATATTATTCGGCGAATCTGAGGAGTCGGAAATTTTGTTGACGCCGTAAAGAAATGTCACGGGCCTTTGGGGTTTTGGTGGTTATAGTTAAGGAAGTTTGAAAAACAGATGCTCTGATGAGTTGCGTTTAACATTTTCGACAATAGTTTTCAATGACAGTACATTAATCTTATGGCTAGACTGTAGTTTAACGGACTTAATCCGTGCCATCGTAAAAATTTACACGCCATCAAAACTACGTACAGCAGTTCAGGTAATAGTTTAGGATGGATGAACAAAATAGACTTGGGTCGTCGAAAAAATACGGACGCATTATCTCCTATCTTCTTGCTTGTAAATGGCCGTTTCTTGTCATTTCCAATTTTTGTACAGTACTTGTGGCAAACTATGCAATTTTGCGTTGGGATTAACCTTGGGTTAGAAAAGCATGTACAGAAAGCGAATGATGCCAGGACTCATCAAATGCATTAAAGTGGCTGAACCATTGAACTCTAAAAAGACTGGAACGCTACCTCGTAGTACCAGGCTTCACGATTGAATGAAGCCAACATGGGGGCAGCCATGTAGGTCAAAAACACGCGTGGGAAAAAGTTGTATTGAACCTTTACTTTTCATTGACAGTTAATTCCTACAAATATGCAGTCCTACCGACATTTTCCTCTACTTACTATGGATGAAAAAGAAAACTGTCAAAAAATCCGAAAGTTGGGTGACGTTTTTCACAACAGGTTGCGTGTTTTATTGGGTAGGGGACTGGGATGACCTGCTAATTGACCTACATGTCAGCCTCCATGATTGCTTCAAAACACAGTTTCCAGGTATCGTTCCAGTCTTTTTAGAGTTCAATGGGCTGAACACAGTTTCAGGTCGTGACCAGCGGTATTTAGCAACAAAACGTGAGTGAATCAGTGTCGCGAGACCGACGCGTGTTTTAAACGTGTAAAAAACTTGCCGGGGTTTGAAAGGCGGTTTAAATCTTTGGCAGTAAAAAGATCTGGTTTACTGTAAGAGATTCTGAATGAAGAAACAAACAGTTTAATCAGTGTTTATGATAATTTGGGTTCGAGTTGTGACGATGGCTCAATAAAGTTTCAACGAACAAAGGACAGGTCGTAAATTTTTCTTTCCTCTACCTTTTGCCATAGCTCTGTTTTCCTTGCTGGCTGCAACAAGTGTCTCGTTGAGACAAGATCAGTGTGTACTGTTCTAACAAAACACCAACAGACGTAACTTACTAGCCGTAAACATGGGTTCCTTGCTTCGACGTAGAAAGTCTAAAGACAGGACTTTACAAAAAAAAAAATTGGCAGAATTTTTGTTAACGTCGCAATTCATATGGCGAAAGCTTAAAAACTTGAATCAAGCAGAGGAATTCCGCAGAATGTACTGTTGAAGGGTGACTCACTATTTTCTTGAAAAATTTAAAAATTCTCTGTTAGAATGTCATCAAATTGGTATCATGAGATAAGATCTGTTTATTGGAAGCTTTGTGCAAAACAAGAAGAAAAGTTAATGACAGGATTTCTTGCATACTGGAGTAAAGTGAATTTTTGAGGTTGTTTTCAGTTGCTCTTGTTGCCATGGAAACATGGAATGCCCCTGATACTACCATATCAACTTGAACACTTATTGTCGCTTTCCATGTCTGCCAACTTTCAGGGTATGGGGTACGACCATTCCGGCGTTATGCCAAAGTGAAACAAAGGTGCGTAAAACTAGGAAAATTGTGTTCAGCCACCTTAAACGAACTTAGGTGCGACAATCGAACAGTTTTCCGAACGTGAAGTTGTGAAATGCATCCTAGGCGATTAAGTTGTGATATGGAACAATATTATGCAACTGTATTTATAATGACAGGATAAGACAGCGGCTGCAGAATCGGTGATCAATCGGCTAGTGTTCCCATCTTTTTCCGGATTTGAATAATTACCTTTTTGACTTAAGCAAAAGCGTTTTCTTAAATTCCCCTTTGATTGAGTAAACTTAAGATTCCTCTTAAATGAATAAGTTGTCTCATTTACCAGATTCGGTTGGCTTATGAGCAGTGGCGTCGCCAGCCATTTCAAACTGGGGGGGCACATCACTCTACTGGAAAAAGTGGGGGCACCCAGACTCGGACGCAAACGAAAATAAACAGGAACCACCATAGTTGCTAGGGTTATGTTTGCATTTATTCATTTACGCTTTAAGAAGATATTCAGTGTAACATAATTTGTAAATGTAAAATTTAAAAAATAACTTTACAATATGGTGTATTTGCATAAAAATGGAATTATGGCGATCTTACGCTCCCCCAAGGCTCAACGTGTTTGTCAGATTAAAGTTAGCCGCCGGTTGTAGTGATTTCTGGCGAACGTGTCGACAATATTGTCGAGGTTCAGTGACATGGTTCCCCTGTTGTTTGTGGCGAGTACCGCTAAGTCACTGGTTCTTTACTTTCTACTTGTGTTGCGCAAATAATTTTTCTGTACTTTCATGCAGGAAAAGCTCTCACAACCCGCAAATGAAATTGAGAGTGTAAGTGAAAAGCAAATGAGTTTGTAAAGCACGAAAAATGCATCGCGATATGGCAGCATAAGCTCGGAAAAGTCAATGACGGAGGTAATTTTGGTACCTGTGGCTTTCTTTCAAATTCTATCTGCATGTGATTCAGAGAAACACCGAAACAGCCTAAGGTAAACAATCCGTTAGTAGTCGAAGAACTGGTAACGAAGGGCAGTTGTTAGGGCTTAATGTCTCTCCTCCGTAAAAGCTTCTTGGGCTTTTCAATGTATAGGTGTTATTGCTCGTTGTCTGCGAAGGGGAGGGACTTAGCCCTGATTAGATTTTGAAAGCGGGTAAGTTTTTGACCTCATCTGGTAACTCCGTTGGATGCAAAGGTATTTTTGTCGCAACCAGCCGACAGGCGGTCTCCTGGTTTTGTTTGGCAGGAGTCCAAAATAATTTCTGCACCCAAAAGTTTCATATGGGGGGGTCACATGTGGGGGCACAATAAATTATTGGAGGAGGCACGTGCCCCCCAATGCACCCTCTTAGCAACGTCACTGTTTATGCGGGACTGGAAGCTACTAGGATTATGTGAAATTTCTGAAACAAGTGAAAATTAGCATTTGTTAATATTTCTTGGATCTTGACTCTTGGTTAAAATCATTAAGTGACATCCTGGATTGGGAGGGTGGGTGAGTTGTATGTCATGGGTCATGACCCATGAGTTTTAGGTCACGAGTTGGTGATTAGTTTCCCCTAAAGGGCCTTTGGTTGAAAGCTTGAAGAGAATCTTTTTATGTTGCGAATAAACTAAATTGGAATTCCAGCCTAAGAAAATGTAATACTCTATGTTGTTATAAGTAATACCATGACTTGAGAGAAAAGCCGTTCTTGCAACGGCCTTTAGCTTTTTGAGAATGAGATCGACTCGATCCTAAGGCCACTCTCATCAATGGCAAATGCATTAACTTTAGATGGTTGGTCTAAAGCTCTCTTGATTGTCGTTTGTCTAATAGCGTTGTGCTAGCGCACCCGACAATATCCAGCTTGACGGCAGAAGTTTCCACAGTCTGCTTCCGCCATTTTAATCAATTTTTCTGCCCAAATTACAAATAGGGCCGACTACATCCCGGACGGTCGTTTATGCCCAACACGAAATGATTCCTGGCTGACCAGAAAGGCAGAAACCAACCTAGCTAACCTAGTCAGCCGTATCCAAGCCAACCAATAAACGGACACAAGCTAACTCTATCGGGGGTATACATGGGTGTGGTGTCAAAGTTCCTCCGAAACTGGATATTTTTCCTTTATATTTATTGTGGGAGTCAATTTGTAGTCCGGTCATCCTTTTCACGGTAAAATGCTAAGAACATGCAAATTTCCTTCTAAATTTCGTTCCCTCTGATCAAATTTATTTCTACCTTTGATTTTCTCCAACGTTTCCTTCCAGAAAGGGGATGAACCCTTGAATTCTCTATGGCTGGACCAGAAGTCGCTCAACCTCAGGCGACAAATTGATAGCTGCCATATTGGACAAACTAAGGAGCAAATCAACCAAAACCCGGATGACAAGTTCAAAGTCATACGTTTTTTTGTTGTTAAAAAAATGTAAAACAATTAAAGTAAAAATAATAACCGACTAATAACTAGAGAAGCAATTTTTCTGCTATACAGCAAACGAAAGCAAACACGAAACAGTCCCCGAAACAACAGAACCTTTAGTTGCTTGATCTCGAAGTTCTCGATTTCGAACAAACGGAAAAGGGCGTTGAGAAAAGTAATTTGTCCCCCTCAATTTACTCAAAATGGCAGAGTTCAATTTTACCCGAATTTTCGGTCCCCACGCTCCCTCTAGTTTTATATGATTTCTAAGGAGTCCGACAGTGGCTCGACAAGGGTTCGACCATAGAGGTTGTAAGTAGTACTAGAGGGGACATCGGGCCTAAATTTTAGTCAAATCATTTCGGTAAATTGAACGCTGCCATGATGGATTTGGTTGGGAGGACAAATTTGTGTAACCCGAATGACGAGTTAAGGGAGCTTTGTGATTTTCATCATCAATGAACTGAAAGTGTAAATCTGCAATGCTTTTATCCTCAAGTTTTGGTACAAATTTATTGCACACTTTCCACTTAAATAGATTGACTGATTAGTATGGAGGATTTTGACAAGAAGCAACTGAGCTAATTTCAAGTATCGAGTTTGGCCAGTCAAGGACGAAAATTTTGTTGTTGTCATGTATTTTCCACGGGTCAACTTTGATCTTTTCCCACATTCAACCTTTTTGCTCGGAAAAATTTACAACTTTTTCACAGCCAATTTTGAACCCCTGGGAGATGAAGCTTTTTGTGGATAACCATGGGTTTTTAACATTTAATTCAGTTTAACTAGCATAGTTAAGTTATGCCAGTCTCCACGGCGCTATGTGTTGTTTGTTGATAAAATGTGCCTTTTTAAGTTCCATTTCTAAATTTATAGCTTTATGCTTTTATATAAATTGTTTTTACCCTTTAAAGGTTTTATTCGATTTCTTTTGTTTATCGTTCTTTCATTGTTTTCGTCTTATTCTTTGACTTGTTTTTTCGTTCTTGATGCCTTGTATATTAAAGGATTAAAATGCGCAGTTTATCATGTCTTTAAGGTTTTTTTTTCTAAGCATACAGTTCTAACTTCTAAGCAAATGAACGGGTGGAAAAGCCACAAGGAATCGAAATTTTCAAGCAACAAGCTACAGTAAGCTCCACCCAGTTAATTTAAGAAAAGAATACTAAATAAATAGTGTTACCAGCAAAAGAACGTAAACGAACCTAAAATAGAAACAAAAATTTGACAAAAGGGTTAAAATGTATCAAAGACATACCTCTTTTCAACAATATTTAACAAAATTTTGCAGCGGTAACATGTTGAATTAAAAACCATTCCGTTTAAAATCACCTTAGTTATAAAACAAAGAGAGCATTGGATAAAAAAAAAAAATACGAAAAGGCCGAATAAAAATAACTCTGTCCATCAGGAAACAATCATCTGGTCCAATTCACATATTGCAAACCGTTGCATTTTATCGATTCGACTTTCACGTAAGTGACCAAGTCAAGGACTGCAAGTCTGGAACACTTTAACCGTCGACAATTCTGAGGTAGCGGCGGCGCCAGGAATTAAATTAGCATCATTTTTGAAGGAGCACGAAAGATCCTGGGTGGGCACAAAAACTGATACCCACATCGGGAATATAGTTTAGTTTATACTTCCCTTGCTTATTTTCTCATTTTTAATAACATTTGATTTTTTATTTTTTGAGTTCTTTCTTTTAAAAACGAAAAATTACTCAAGTAAACCTGTACTACTACTAGTTATGTAAATGGTACATTTATGTCAAGCTGTTCGGACTGTGACCTAATAAAGTAGCTATTGTTGTTTATACTACAACCCTGTGTTCATCATCCTCAACATGAAACCACCTAACGACCGAAAACAAGATTGACGAGTTATTCTACTAGCTATATACTGTACAAATCAGAGACCAAGACACGGACACATAAAATTGAACAACTTCATGATTTTATTGAATTAATATGAATTAATATAGAAGTAATCTGCATGGCTTTTCCTTTTTGGAAAAAGTCGATCATTTTCTCTCGATCCAAAGCCTCAACTATTTATATTTCAAAACTGAGAACGTATGAAGATCTGAACCTCGTTGTGAGGATTGTTACTCTATTGTACGTCCCAACACGCTTCAAGGTCGAAAAAAAGCGTTCAACTGTGCGAGTCGTTACGGGAACTGTTGCCAGTACCTCAAGCAGCTGTTGCAAATTTGGGAATACAGTCGAACCTCCATTAAGCGGCCACCCTTTATTAAACGGCCGCATATCAAAGTCCCAAAGTCTTTGTAATACAATTGCTATAAAATATCCCTCTATTAAACGGCCACCTCCATTAAGCGGACGCGGCCATCTATGAGCGGTCCCAAATGATGTTTTATATAAATTATTACCTCTATTAAACGGCCAGCTTGCATGATTTACTTGGCGCAACTCTTTCAAGAGAACTGCACTAAAAGTTCAGCTGATAAGGCTCAATAATTTGCTTTATTTACTTAATAACACTTAAAAGGTCATTAAATTCAAAGCACTGTTAGTAACGAAAGTGTCAATGTTTGCGTTGCATAGAAACGCTCTATTACTTCGCGTCAAATTCCTCCTTTTTCAGCTTTGCCTTTACCCAACTGATTGAAAAGGCATCTCCTGTGAAATGAAATTCACAGTGATTTATGATTGAACAAATAGACATTAGACCACGCCCAAGGTCTACTTTTTGCCTACCTCTATTTAGCGGCCACCTCTATTAAGCGGCCACAAAGCCGATCCCTGAGGGTGGCCACTTAATAGAGGTTCGACTGTATTTTGTGGTCACACTCTGCTAGGACACATACTAGGTCATGTCCGACTTCCTTCTTACTTCTGACACGTTGCAGATATTTTTGAAAACTATGCTTCTCTGGAGCGTTGACCTTTGGTAGGCCAAATAACTGAGTAACGAAGTCGCATTGTTTGTCAGGCAAAAATTCTTTGCTACCGGCTGAGACAGAAACTGCGCATGAGAGAATTTCGTAGCTTTGCCCGCCGAATCTTCGGCGTAATTCTTCTAACTGAATCCACAATGTTGGCTTCATGACTTTTTCACGCCAATCGTGTGTGCTTGCCGTAATTTTTCGTCTTTCCTGATCCACCGAATGTTTGCATTCGATCAGCAGTGTGGGTAATCGGGTTTTCTTTTGCTTCTCGAATCAAACTCACGCATGTCGTTTTTGGTGCAAATAGCGTCTACCAGTTTACAAATAGAATCAAAAACTTCATTATTTGACAGCATCGCATGAAGGTCAGACTTCAAAACCTCATTAAGGGCTGTTGCTTTGTCCACTGCTAAATTCTGGTTTCTGAAGCCCTTCCGTTGCTAATGACATGACTCCAAAGAGCAGGTCATTCTGAATGTCACGATGTGTCATTTTGGCATGTTGGGGAAGTGATTCAAACCTTTCTTTGACGTCCTGGGAGTACTTTTGAAGTAGATCGAATGTCTCTAAAAAATTACCTTTGTTTGATGAATTTTTGGATTCATCACTTCCCCGTAGAGGGATTTCTTGCCGTACACAAAACAAGACGACATCAAGCATCGTCAATAAGTGCTTCCTATTTCGTGCGATATATGCTTCATTGGCTTGGGTAGGGTCAAGCTGCTGCACTACGTTCCCACGATGACCGCGTGAAAACTTCGTTCTTCGTCCTAACTTCCAATCTCGTATCTGCTGCTCACTTTCTTTGTCTTTTACTATTTGCATGATTTTGGAGAGCAATCGACGCCTTCCAGTTCCGACAGCCATACTTCGTAAACTGCGATACATTTTCCCCAAAATGTCGGTAGAACTTGCAAAATACCGCATCGTTTTGCCCACTGTATTCGACAAAATCGTATTTCTTGTACCATTCTATCGTCATTCGTCTTTTTTTTCACCATAGGTTTTCCAGTTTTGGGGTTTGTCGACGTAAAAGTCGTGGCAGGGTATTCTTTTAAACAAGGTTGTCTAATTGTTCCTTCTTTTATAGAAAGGTCAGTGGGAATTTTCACAGGTTTGTTTCCACTTTTTGGCAGGTTCACTGATTGTTCCTCTGCAAAATTTAAACTACCAAATCATTTCCGCTATCATCACTCAAATCGTTGTCATTGTCACTCGTAGATACTGACTGTTGTGTGGAGAAGAGTGCCAACTCTTTATTAATGGAAGCTGTGTCAATGTTTTCATCAGCATTACCTCTCTTTCTTTTAAAGAAATACTCAAGTGATGCTCGATTTTTTTAATCCATTCACTGAAATGCGGTTTAAAAAATAGTAATTTGATCCACGACTTTCATAACACAAAGTAATGTATCAGATTTTAAACGTTTCTTCCAATAATTTGAAAATTTCACATTGTAAGTCTGGAAAGTTCAGTTTCTGCAAAAAATCGAAAACTCTCGCAGTCACATGGAAAATATTTGCATCAAACTTTCAGTCTTGCTAGAAAAAAGCTCAATTCCTTTCAGGCAAACCTGATAAACTCGATGAGAGGTTTCTCCATCAAAAATATCATGGAAAACAACAGGTTTCATCAAAATCTGAAAAGATTTCTCATTTGATTCTTCTTTACTCATATTTATGATTGAGTCGAGGAGCTCGACTTGCAAGGAAAGGTCTGGAGCGTAGACGTTCGGCCCCCTTTTTACCAAATATAGTTAAAAATGGCAGTGTTCGACTTTCATTCAAATTTTCAGGCCAATGCTCATAAAATGCCCGTAGAGATCATAAGTAAAACTTACTTATTTACAATCTCTATGCCAATGCTCACCTTTATGCTTACTCTAGTTTTATGATCTCCATGGGCTCGACCAGGGGCTCGACTATATGCGCATGTGCAATTCTTAGTTCCCAAGCTTCTGTTGCGCGGGAATTTTTTCGTCTTTCAAGCTTAAATCACTGAAAGAGAGGTTTTGGCAGAATGTGTTTGTTTGTTGTACTTAAAAAATAACGAGATAGATATCTTCTTATTGGCTGCAGCAGAGTCTGTGCAGAACGATGTCTCATTCGCACATAATTTATGAAAAGACCGGACAGGCACCTGCCCCAAGCAAAGATTTTCACCAACTTTTGGTAAGTAACACACAAGTCACCTTGCGAGGATGGAAGGTATCTGTGAGAAAGGACCAAAGACTGATTCCTCCCACCCAACGAAAGATTACGTGGGAAGAATTCGACGCGGATACGCGAATGCAATCAGAAATAACCCGAATATTTGGCGAGGGGACATTGAGTCAGGTACATGCCCTAATTTGTGGAGACTGGCTCATTCGCTTACCTGTGGATCTCATTGTACTTTTGTGCACCTACATAGATCTTGCGGATATCGCTCGATTAGCTCAGGTCTGTCGGAAAATGCGTGATGTTTGCTCCAGTGACCGGTTGTGGGAACGTATTTACCGAGCACACTGTGACACGGTTACCGACGAAATGACTTCTTTGGCCACAGAAGTCGGTTGGAAGAAACTGTTCTTCACAAACAAACTTCAACTTCAGAAAGAAGTTCGACGACATAAAGAAAGACTACAAAGCGTAGGTGATTCACGAAAAGCGTTCATGACTGAATGATAATTGCTAGATTGTTGTTAGTTGTGCCAGTCAAACTTGAATTCCTTGGAACGTGCGTTTAATGTTGTCATGGAAATATTTCTCCTTGTGTACTCTTTTACACATTTCGAAGACTGGGTTTCACGAAGTTAACAAAGTTTGAATAGTATTTCTACAAATAGATATATCTATATGAGTAATATATTTTGTTTTTATACTGTTTTCATATAGTTTGTGGAATTGATGATGTGAATAAAATTTATCGTACAAGTCATGATTTGACTTGTCTATGTTGTGGATCGCGTCC
Source organism: Heliopora coerulea (assembly GCA_030142905.1). Lineage (NCBI taxonomy): Eukaryota > Metazoa > Cnidaria > Anthozoa > Scleralcyonacea > Helioporidae > Heliopora > Heliopora coerulea. The sequence continues at coordinate 1,144,377 of JASJOG010000017.1, read as the reverse complement.
ATATTGGAATATTTGAGGAACGAAGGACGGCACGTTTTTATGCTTATTGATAATCTTTAGCGGATACAAACTGTATTCTCCCGATTGATACAGATAAAATGTGGACAAAAGAAAGAAATACCCGGATTTATCGTCTTTATTTTGCAATTGTCCTCACAAGTCACAAAAACCAATGATTCCAACGAGCACATTTAAAAGTTGTCGTCACAAGTACATCTTCAGATTAGCAATCTAGCAAACTTTTATTATATACTATATTTTCTACTTTACTTTCGGCCAAGCCTCGTTAGCGCAGTAGGCAGCGCGTCAGTCTCATAATCATTGCTAAGAGCAATCTGAAGGTCGTGAGTTCGATCCTCACACGGGGCAATTGGTACTTTTTTACTTATTTCCACACTGAAAAACCATTCTAACACAATAATTAGACCCAGCAAGTTTTTCTTTAAGCACATAAATTATCTATGAGAAACGTGTTAGGCTAACAGTAAATAACTAACATTTGAAAACAATTGAAAACGTTTCATAAATTTTGCGCTCATAGACATCTCCGTACCAATCCCTTTCAGACAACCGATATACGGCTATGACTTTCTCGAAACGACAAAATCATGGCGAAACATATCATTTGGGCAACTAAGTAAATTTTTCTTCTGCTCAATATATTTAGCCCGAACATAAAAACTTCTTTTAGGGTATAAATTTGATCATAGACAGTTCTGTGCTTATACAGTCGGTGTTGGCATGGGTGCACACCTAATTCCTCAATTATTTGAAAATCCAATGATTCAATAGACTATGAGACACGCGCAACCAACCACGCGTATCGTCAAACCGAAAACAAAACAACTGTGACGTCGTCTAACAACAAGCGTATTAGTCACATGCTCATTAATAGTGTGATTTGATTGGCTTTTAACATGGCCATACTGCAACTCACGGTGATGGTCTTTGGGATAGGAATAATAGGACTTTTAGGAGATCTGTGGTAGTAATTGTATTTTATTCGTGGTTTTTGGTCGAGCGAAAGGCCCACACGTAATTGAGAAAAACGTGGTACGCTGTTTGTAGTTTATTTTCAGTTTTAGAGAACTTTTTCTCCTCCGCAGTTGCAATTGTTGTTCAGAATTCCGTGTCCTTGTTTTCTCGTCTTAGAGATTGGACCCATCAAAAGCTGAGGGTCGTGCAATGCCTTTGACTTTATGGACAATAGTCTTGAGAGGGAGGAACTAGGGGGGAACTTACGACGGTCTAAAAGGTTTGTATGAAACTGTTTTTGTAGCCATAAACATTAAAACTTTCACGATTCAACTTTACCGCTAATAGCCCATCGGTCTGAAGCAATTGTGCTATTAAAAGAGCGACAGGCAGTATCTTCCAGCTGTTCGCGGACAATGCATGAGACGTGAAGAATTGATACTTTCAAGTTGAACATTGTTTCGTATTTTACAACTTCTCGTTTTAGTTTTTGCGTTCATATATTTTCTAATATATAACATGACTTCGCCAATACGTTAATATATGCGCATAAGATATATCGTTAATGAACCTGTAAATCTCTTCCTTCACAGAAAGTTTTGTGTTCGCTGGGTCATTCATGATTTTTCTCCTCAGCATTACCCAGCATGGCGACTTAGTTAAGCTGAGTTATGTGACAGTATCAAACATTTCATTCTGTCTTATACTTTCAAGCCATTCGTTAGTGATTGAGGGCAATGCTAACATCTGTTTACAAAACTGTCCCTAGTTTGGTACCAACAGTAGGGGTCACCACTTTGTCTCCATTAGTTGCCGTTGGAAAAGAAATGCGACAGGGGGATAGATACCGCTAAATCTCGATGGTGAAAGCTTAGAGAAAATTATGAATTAATACGCTTTTCCACTGAAGAACAGCTGTGATTGCTAAAGTTTACAGCAACTTTAAATTTGGATGCAGAGATAATTTAATTTGATCAATAAATTAATACTAAGTAAGATCACTTGATAAGCAGTTATGGGGGTTTTAGGGACTAAAAGGACTTAAAACATTAAGTTAAATTGCCAACCCTTTTGACATTTTTTTGCTTTGGGAACACAGCTTCAAACAAACACCAGAAGATTGATAATGTTAATCTAGTTCACAAAAGCAAGTTTTTAGTTATACAAGTTTCATTTGCTTGTGTTTAAATGTTGGCTAGAGTACAGTTTATGGTTAACTGCACTTGACCCAAAGGAAAAAATATGACATGTTTTCCCTTGAGAAGTCTAATTATTGAACAGCTGACATGCAAGTCAATGAGCAAAGAATGTTGTCACGAAGAAATCTTTGAACATAATTATGAGCAAGTGAACTTGTCAAGTAAACCTGCATGTGTCACAAAATTTTGGGACTTGTTTTTTTTTCTACTTAAGTTTAAGTGACATAGCAATGGTCACATTTTTACTTGGACTATGGTGTACAAGAGCATCATCAAAGTATCATTATATAGACTTACATAAGGGGATTGCTGATCAGGTGACCATTGTTAACTTGCCAGTCTCAAAAATAATATAATACGAAATAAGTTTTTCATATCTTTTATGAATGGAGTTTAAATAAGCATATCTGGGTTTGGAGTGGCCAAAAGGGTTTTTATTTCCCTCATTTTGAGCTTAGGATGCTGACCCCTGGATCTGTGTTATGAGAAGCAAGCAAGTGGAACACTGTAGAAATTATGATAATATATATCTTGAAGATGTTTTTAATGAAATACGTTATTTAGTAGTGACTGGACATAAGTTAAAAATTAACCTTTGTATCTGTATTAACTCTTTGGTAGCTGATCCTCATAAAATCAACCATATATAACTTAAATAACCTTCATATTGACCTTATGACCATATCACCTTAGAAAGTAGCCTCTTTCTTGCTGCCACCAAAGAGTTAAGTCTTCTTAAGCCTTCAAACCTATGCATTAACCATTTAAATGCATGTATTATTTCATACATAACTGGTGATCAGTGAAATATTTTATATATCACAGATGACCAGAAAAGTGACTTCACTCCCTGATTTTTTTGTTTCTTTGTTTCTTTGTTTGTTTTTTCATTAATTTTTGTGAGGAAAAAGCCAATCAGTGCATTTTCTTCTTAAGTAGGCAAATTCTTTTATTTGCTGAAAAAAACTAGAAGTTTTCATTGCATAAATTGGAATTAATTGGAAGCTGGTTGACAGAATTAGGAGAAATGCTGGAGTGAATAGTACCACCTTCATGCAAATGATATTCCATGCAGCTTCTATTATCATTTGTGAGAGTTGTTAGTATGGTGGCAAAACTTAGTTGTCTGTTGAGCCATCACTCCATCTAAATCAGGCTCCATATTAAAGTTCTGGCTGACTTAATGGACATCATGTAAAGTCCAAGTGACAGATGATCTGCCCATGACTTTTTGAAGAACCAAGAAGTCAAAACAATGCTTTATTTTGGTGGTGGTGTTATTTGGGTAGAGGTCACATTGACGAGCTTACAGAGATGCAACTTTTAACATACAGTAGCTAGGCCAAAACATTTTAAAGATAACTTGGAAGGTCTCTTCCCTAGGCTAGCTTTGGCATTTTGATTTTGACTGAGAATTAGACTTAATATGAGTTCCTTAATTTTTGAAGAAGCTGAGGTCCATGTCAAATTTTCAAAAAGCCTACCCACAATCCAATTTAAAAATAGTTTTCATGGTGATGTAAAGGTTGGTATTTGTACATATAGTTAATTAAGCACAAAAATTATGTTCAGTAACATGACATAGTCCTAGACTTCAGTACTTTAGAAATACCCTATGACTCTTACAGGTGAGGAAAATAAATGATTGAACACTAAAAAGTCTGGTTTCATCAACAGCTTAATGTTGAAATAGCATAACTTCCACCTGCTCAATACATAACTCCTTTAATGTTCTTGATTTCAAATTTTCAACTTGACCTGATGTAAATAAGCCCTGTTTCTTTCAAAATCTTGTCTATACAAATGAATTGACACAAATTGCATATCATGATAAATCACATGATTGGAAGTAGTCAGTGGTGAACCTCATGGAATTGTAAAAATTTCACAAACTCCAGTAGGTGCTGTACCAGCATGATTATGAAAAAAAAAGAAAAGCAGGCAACCACCAGCTCATGACACTTATGTAAATTGCAGTTGAAAAATCTAGTTAAAACTTTTGCCCGAAATTTCATTTAAATATCAAGTTTCATTGTAAAACATGCAAAATGGTATCAGAAATATTTCAAAATTAATTTGGCAGATTTCTCTGATTTTTGGCATGTTTTTTTAATAGTAACTACCACTCAGCATGAACATATTTGAAAGTATTTTGGTATAAATTTTGGAAGCATTTCACTTTGTTTACAATCTCATATTACAAGCATAACTTTGCTATTATTTGGCAGATTTTCCTCATTTTTGTACTGACAATTAGCTACTGTAAACTATTGCATTGTCTTCTAATTCTTCAGTGTCTTCTTTTTATTCTCCTGGAAATGGGGCAACAATCTCCTGATTTTTGCTTTCATTAGATTAAAATATTTCAAACATTTTATCATTAATGTAAACAAAGTTGAAAATTGCCAAATCTGAACATGCAATTCCAGAGCTGTTCACTGATGTATAACTTCTAGTATAAATCATTAAAATGATTTATACTAGTGTTTGATACCACATTTTTTCAGACAAAACTTACTAGCCAATAATGGGTAAAACATTTCCCATCTCCTCTAGGTATTTTCATTTAAGACAATAAGTTAATATTTGACGCTTCACTACATTTTCCCCATATACAAAAATATGGAAAGGATAAATAAAATGTTATTTCTAAACAGTACCAATTTATAATGCACAATCATTCATTGAATGTATATTATTTTGCCTTCATTTATATTGTAACTATTTGTGTTCTATGGGATCCTGTCAAAAAATGAGTTTTAACAAGTCAGTGGCTAAATTCTTGAAGCCCTGGTTTAATATTTGAATAGTTCAATTCCTTGGGAAGCTCCTTTTTGAATGAGATGCATGCTTCTTACTACATGGAATAATCAAAGTGGGAGTGACAGGATTTTTTTTACATGGATATATTCAAGGAATATCAGTCACTTACAAGTTGATCACATGAAATGGAAACTTTGTTAAGTGTACAAAAATTTTTGAAGGTGAGAATCATACATTTTCTAACCTAATGAGGACCAGTTGCATGAAGTGCAATTGTTAAGCCTCTTGTTGGGAATAAAACTTGTGACCTTGCACATCTAGTTCAATGCTGTACCAGCTTAGGCTACAGTACTGCTCAAATGAAACTTTACCATTCTCACTCATTCTATTCATGTTTTGAGCACATGAACTTCAAGATCTGAAGGTTGCCTCAATCCTTGATACTGTATGTGATAGTTGAGACCTTTTCTTGAGGATTGAGTATCAAGAAAATATCGGTCTATTAAAACATTAAGCCAAGATAAAATTTATGTATTGAAATCTTTGTTTATAATGAGTACAACAAAAGTAAAATACAAAGCATTGTCACTTCAATGACCAAGCATAGAACAAAACACTGAATTTGCATTCATGCTACTGAGTCTCAAATATTTTGAAAAGATGTGTTTACCAGATAGTTGTTGAAAATGATTTGAAATGGCAATAACAATTTGTCAGGTGAATACTATATTGAGAACTCCATGAAGTGTGTTACTGGTATTATGGTAAAGCATGGTTAACTGAAAAATGTCTTATTTTTACTGAAAAAATAAACTGAAAAATGTCTTTTGTGTGGACTTAAGTATTGTATTTTTGCCTCTCAATCTGAAATGTTACATGGTCTCTTTTCCTGAGGCATGTGAGTCCAGAGGATCTAAAAACAAACACTGTTACAGGTATATGTGTTCTGTGTGATAGTTATTGTTTCAGAAGTTGTACTAATGACAGAGCAATTAAACTAACAATTCATTTGTCTTCTGAATAATCTGATCATTTTATGTCAATTTTTGTAATCATGGTCTTTATGTGTGTAAAACCACATTTCACAGTTGAGGATTCAAGGTTCAAAAACAGGCATAGAAGCCAGAACAGATTGACAGCAAATGCTGATATAACAGCATGATGTTGCCACTCATATCCGTATACAGGTACCAAAGTGACAATTTGCCCTTTTTTCCCTTTTCTTCATCCACCTGTGTCTACATTGTTGCCATTACCATCTTTAAGCTGTTGTGCATTATTGGAGACTACTCTGAGGAATCAAAGTCAAGGCCAAGGATTGCAGTTTATTGAACTACATTATTACAGAAATACACTGGCATCCAAACTTTGCTCTAAACTGCTTATATTGTCTTTTTGAAAAGGATTAGAAGGCTGAACTGTTTCTGGCAAGAAATTTAAGTTGTCAGTGGATCTATTATGGGTCAGACTTATTAAGTTCCTTGCATTCCTGCTGTACACAGCAGTACCAGATGGTATTTACAATGCTTGGTGTAAGTGTCAAATTGCCATGAATGAATTTATTAGATGCTTTGTAAAATATTAGCATTTGAGTGAGTGCCTACATAGACTTACCTAGTTTTCCTTTGTCAAATAATTTATTTTTCTTGTAACAGTGTATATTGTTATCTTTATCTTGAAATATTTGTCATACTAATGCAACTGCTTTAAATGGCATTTCCGTCATGTTAAATGTAATTTGTCATAGCTGAAGTACATCATTGTCGTCATTTGGAGTGTTAATTTTGGAATTCTAGGTAGATTCAATGAACAGCTGGTGCATTGCTTATAATGTCACCAACAAAAATACATTACTTCTTTTTCTTACATCAGAAGTTTGACACTGACACCCAGTTTCAAATATTGATTTTCTCCTTTATAGCAAATTTTCTTTTGATTCATCCACTTCAAATAAATTTATGACAACAGAAAGGTAACAATGTGCAAATAGTCACATAGGACTAATAAGTCATTGCAAAGCAATTAACATGTGGACAAACTATGCAGAATGAAATTTTGGTTTTATCTTGTCACAAAAGTCCTTGTGGATTTTGTTTGATCAAACATTTTGTGGAATGAAGCAAAAATTATTTGTTTGACATGTATGTGTGTGAAATACAATATCCAACTATGTGAAATCTTCTGGAGTTATGTATCAACTTCTGAGTGAAGTGCACAAGATATGCATGTAATTTATGTGTGAATGTTAATACTAAACACATACTTTGGCTCATGAATGTGTTCCAAAATCTTTTGAGATTCACTGTATTTCTTGAAAATGCCATACTCTGGTCCACAGCTTAATAGCTTAGCTGGGAAAGCACTACACTAGATTTGCATTATTGTGGGTTGTTTCCCTACTAGGGAGACAAGAGTTGCATTTGTTTTTTGCAATTGGTCCTAGGCTGTATACCCAATACCTTCATGGAGGCTTGCTCCTTCGGCTGTTGTCCCTTAGCCATTTATTTGAGCATTTTGTCTAGCAATTAAAAGTCTTCTTAGAACCCTCAGTTTTGATTGCATAGACAAACCAGTCAAAAGTGGTGAATTGAATGACAATTGTTTCAATATTTATTCAGTAACAACATTAGAGTAATAATTACGTCAATACATGAATTAAAAATTTCATCAAATATCACATTGTTACACTGTGATGATGTAACAGGTTAAGTATTGAATTTTTATTCTTTAAATTCTTGTATGTTTTTTACTGGTTTCCTTTACTGGTCAATCACTGGTGTGTCAAGATATGGACAATCGTATTTATTTGTACTAAAAACAAGTACGGTCACAAGTCATAATTATAATATTATGAAAATGTTGAAAAGTTCCACTAAAAGTAGTTGAACAGTGAGTAGGTTATGTTTAGTAAATGTTGAACTGTTTTTCAATAAGGCATTGTAATGAAGTGCATGCCATACCATGTCAAACTTCAACAATTTGGTTTATGCTGTAGTGTGCATGGTATTGCAACTCTATTGATCACTGTGTATTTTAGAAACAAAGAAACTGTGAAGCGAAAGTCACCTAGTGGAAGTGACCAGTCAAAGGCAAAAAGGTTAGTGTTAGTGTGAAATATCTTGGATATACATTTAAAGTATTTTTTACTTGTTTAAAAGTATCTGTACCAAATTACCAATCTGTTTTGTATAAAAACTACCCTGCTTGTGGTGAATTGCATGCTTTTTTTGCATGCATTTTTTTGCATGATGCATGCAAATTGGATGTGCCCTCTTTAGATGATGCATGAGTTTGCTGGCTATTTCATCTGTGGAATTTACTTTCTTGAATTACACCTCATTTATACATTGCAAAATTGTTGAGATTTACTCAGACCAATTTATTTTAAAACAATCTAATTTGTTAATATGGCATTGTTTAACCCATTAAGGAGCAGGTGTTCCACCTTTATGAATATCACTTGACAGCAGCCAGAATAAAATTTTGAACTGCATTCATGCACCTTAATGGAAAACTAAGTGAACAGTAAACTCACTGTGGGGAAGGTGCCCCATTCTGCTCAATGAAATTTCCTGGTAGTAGCCAGAATAAAAATCTATAGTGCCTCTTGCCACTTAATGCAATGTTCCCTTGGACAACTTCAGAGTAGCAGGCTACTGCTATATGTTCCCCTTTGAGAAAGCTTGTATGCTATTTTGACATAAATTAATCACAGTAAACTCCTGGCTGGCTACATTGCCCTTACTTGTGGTTTGCCAATGAACTCAACAGTATTTCAGCATGGTTATTGTCATTTGAGTGTCTTTGATGGGAAGAAAGTACCCTTGACTTGACCAAAAAGCCCTACATGTATTTTCTACTTTAGTTAGGGTGCCCTTTTTAGACCTTTCCTTGCAGGAAAACCAGTTGTCTCCCCTTGAGGAGTAAAATCATCTAGTATTATCCATAGTAAAATTGTAGAAGACCAGTCCTGCAGGGGTACAGTTAAATTGTTGGGAAATGCTTTTACCTGTAACAGGTTAAACTATTTACATGTAAATTCCTTGGTTAGAATTGAAGTTGTTTATTGAGAAACAACACATCAGCAGATGGATATGTCTCTCACATGTCTTAGCTAAGTAGTGCCTAAACACTGAATTGATATGAACACCTACATGTATATGTAATCATCTGGTTCAAGCAATCAGCAGATTTAATGGAACAACCATAATTTTTGGATCTGAAGAGCTGGATGCTTGTTCATGCAGTGGGATTGCAGTATTGGTCAAAACTTATTATTATGGTAAACTTAATGTTAAACAAAACTTATTGTAATCAGCTTGTTTACTCCAGTATGGTGGCCCAGCATTACCAAAGATAGCAAACAAAATAGTTTGAGCTGTTGATACTTTCCTGAGAAATGGCTTGTGGAAAATGAAAAGAATTCACAAGATGTTGACACTTTGACAAGGATTGTGAGCAGCAATCTAGGGGTATTTCTAAAATGCCTCTTTGATTGCCTGGTTCATTAGATTGCCAGTGGCATAGTGGCAAGCAGGCAGAATGGTCCCTTTAACAAATACTCACAACATGCCCTAGTCTTGAATAGAGGTTACCTAATCTGAGTGTGGTTCTGTAAATTCCCTTTTATTACTTTAATTTTATTACACTACACACAGCCAATCAGGATCTAGTAATCCCATAGTGAACTGACACAGCTATAACTAGGATCATGACAGACACTAAGTTTCCCAATGGAGAATTATTACAGGCTAAACATTTCTATGGCAGTAACATTGCTGTAGTCAATATTGTTTCAATCATAAATGATGTTTTTGCGGAGTTACTACTGATCTAGAGCTTGATTTGGGCCATCTGTATGAGAGAAATAGTATGCACCTTAAGTAGAGCGACAAACAGGTTTGTATAAAGAGTACAAAATTGATGTTTATGTCAAATGTAAGTCGCATCATACAGAAGATGCAGTTTTGCCATCATATAAATGAGCCTGCTTGTACCCTTTATAAATTATCTATACTGTAAGAAATTCTATGTACTAGTACAATGCCACAAACCTCATAAAATCCCTTCATGAAGGGGAAAACCGTTCGATAGAAGACCTCATATAGTGAAATGCTAATGACTTTGTTTCATATTTTTGTACGTTAAAATATTTCATTTGCAGAAAGAAGCTTACTTCAACACAACCCTCAAGGTTTGTATGAACTTGGTGTTTTAATAATTTTTGATGTCTTATCACATATGCTATGTTAGCATACCTCAACAGTGTCATTACAGTTGTGCTGTTCTTTTTACCTATTTTTAGTTTATTAGAAGACTTGAACACCTCTACAAGGATAATACCTGGTTCTCCAATCAGGTAATGATGGTTGTAAGCTACTACTTTTTAATTTCGGTTTTCAAAAATATTTTAGTGAATGAAGTAGTGTGTGTTAGAGAGAGGAGTTAAAAGTTGTTTCTTCTTTTTTTTTTCTTTCTCCTATTGAAATGTTTTAGTCACAGAACACGAAGTTGCACAACATCGTCAACACTGGGGGCTTCATCATCCAGATCATCCTCATCTATACCTAGCAGTTTTGAAGCTAGCAGGAGGATTCCAAACCGTCACTCTGACAGCAACGTCACCTATCAGACAAACTCCAGGAGTACTAAAAGGTACTGTTAATTGTGGTGAAGATGCGAGCTGAACTGTGTGGATTGCTGCGCATGTTCTATTTTCATATTTAGTAAAAATCTTTTTGTTGGAAGTGCTGACAACTTTCTTGAATGCAGATTTGAAAGAGGCAGCAAGTAGCCAATGATCCGGAGTAGGGATGAGCCGCTTTGTGAAAATACAATTGACTGATTCAAGTTCAAATCGACATACAAGAACAAGTTCATATCGATATGCTGCTTGATCGGGCGATTTAACGGTCTTTAATGATGTTGGTCACCTACCAGGGTTTTCTCCATATAGTACTTTGACTTTTTTTTTTTGAGACAAAGTTTCACAGTACGTGATTCACTAATGCATATATAAATTTGCTGAAAAAAATACACTTCGCAACATTTTTTGGTATGTTAAATTTTCAAAACAAAAGGCTGTTGACTTGTTGACTCTATCATCGTAATATAAATGTGGTATTTTAAAACCACGGCCAGTGTTCATTTGAAGGCCAGTGTTCATTTGAAAATTTCTTTGGACTGGGTTATGGGAAAACTATGTCCTGCTCACGTGAAGCGTTGAACTGGTCGAAATACAGTAGACATTCACCATACATGTATGTATCACTTGGCGGATCTGTTTTTAGGTTTATCTACTGCTACAGTTGACTCCTAATAATTTGAAACCTCATTAACTCGAAGCACGCACTAACTCGAACCAAAACCAATTTCCCTTGGATTTGCTTCATAAATTTACTGTGATTTTACCTTCGATAATTCGAACCCTCGATAACTCGAACATCCCGTTAACTCAGTGAAATTGTTTTCCCCTCCGGTTATTTTTTTATAATTTTCTCCTCCATAACTCGAACCTCGTTTGTCAATAAAGTGTAACATTTAATTTAGTTTGAATCAAACTGAGCAGCATGCATTCAATATCGAAGTGTCTAATTGTCCTTTGTGTCAAGTTCTTTAGTATCTTGGTATTAAGTATACGTAAAACGTGTTTTGTTGACAAAGTATCGTTTCGTTTGTACTCTTATAAATAAACCTGACCAAAACGCACGCTGTTTGAATAGTAACGAAGAATGGAGACGAAACACAATTTTATTTCTTAATTTCCGCTCATATGATGGTATCTCCCGATAAGTCGAATTCCCGATGACTCGAACCTTCATCGACTTTCCCCGAAGGTTCGAGTTATCAGGAGTCAACTGTATATGTCAGCTTGAACACAGTAACTTTCGATTGGCCACTCCGCTTGTCAGTTGTTACTTGAAAGCTTTAAAACTTCTTATTTTCGCGGTGAGGGAGCTTAATGTACTTAGAGAAGAAATTTCCACCGTACTCTGACCATTGGATAAAATTACGCATATGAGTCTTCAGACATGAATATAACGAGAAACGTTATTAAAGCAACAGCTTTACTACAGTATGTTGAAGGATCAAGTCAATAATCAATTTATTGGGTGTATTTCAGGTTAAAGGTAACCACTTATAAGCACCGATATTAGCAATGCGATGAAAAAATTCACAGACAAGAGCGGTTTGTGTAAACTCACGTGCACTCAAATGCACCTTAACGAATTCAAATTCGACAGCGGAAATCTGTCCAATAAGAGGGTTGACGCTTTTCTTGACAAACTGAAGCCGAACAACTGACAGGAAAACCAACAGTGTATTTGAGCTGTCATTTGGCTGGTAATCGATCAAACCGAAATGATTATCAGCCGATACGAATTGATTTGCAATCATAGGCTCTCCCTGGCGAGGAAGGTTATTATCAATCCCAATCAGAAAGGAGGTGTGCCAAAATATAGCGCAAATTACCAAACGTGCTCGGTGCGCGAAAAGACAACGGTGGGATACTAGATTAGGCTCTGAACTTACTGTGACTGGTTGGACAAATTTTCTCACAAAATTAGTACAGGAACTGTAATTAGAGGGTTTTGAGTTCAATTTGAAATTAATTTCCGCAGGTGTGTTTTTCGAATACAATTTGGACTCTCTTTAAATCATATGGTCGTAGTCTAATTCCAAATTGAACCAGATGCCGTATGATTACATGTTAATAGTGTATGTGAAAAATTAAGCATTGATGTTTTGCCGACCTCAATTTTTACTTGCAGTCTCTACAAATTGTCAGATGCTTTAAAGGTCTTACCTTTGTTTTGTTGCATGCATTGGTCTCAAAGAAATTCCCTATAAATGACATTTCCCCAGCTCTGTTTTACGATTTTTGCGCTTCGTTATAATTGAAGTTACACAACCTCCGCCAACGAAAATTGAGAATTTTTCTTCTTGTTTATTTTGTAAGTTATCGAACATTAGCTTTCGCTGCCTCTTTTTCCACACCATGTTTCTTGAGATCTAATGAATTTATTTAACTCTCATTTAGTTTACGTGAGCTTCGTATTCTCAAGGTCTTTGCTTTCCTTTGTTAAACATACTGCAAAACCTTAAATAAATCAGTAGTCTTGAAAGCTAGGCTCCAGCTAGGGTCTCTATTAGAATTAAAAGAGATAAAAACCAACGAGAAATCTTCCTAAACTTTGTGAAATAATAAATCAAGTGTTTTTCGGTGCTACGTTTCAGGCCATGTAATTGGAAACGCCTATCCCAAAATCTCTGCATGCGACGTCGATACTTACTAATAAAGTCAGTGCAACTTGTGATTTTTTAGGGGTAAAGCCTCTGGCGCCAGTGACAGAACAGCTGAAAGTCCTGGTCCAAGCAGCGATCTTTCAGCGTCCTCCAGTGCGACGTCTCTGACCACTCGCACCAGACGTTCAAGTTCTTCAGTTTGTCTCTCAAAGCCGTCCAGTTCCAGTAGTCTTACCGAAAGCAGAGCTGAAGCGCCTTCTGCTATCTCGTCCTCAAATGTAAAGAAAAAGAACTCCAAAGCAGGCAACAGTAACAGTTCTCACGACATTACTGGTGATCTAGGCTCAAGTATTCCTACACCTGACCAAGCTGCCGCTTCCCAGAGACGACTTCGGCTTCGGAAACAGCCTAATACCGAATTTGAACCTGTACCTGCGTCGAAATCCAAGTTAAGTAAAAGGTCAGAGAAGAGATCGTTAGGTCAAGGAAACGGTGGTGAACGAGAGTCGTCGCAGTCCAAGTTGAGAAAGCGGTTTTCTGGTTTGCAGTACAAGTCTAGCGAGGATTCTGAGCAAGGTGCACTGTCGGGGCCGGGAGGCTTACGGCAGTCACTTCGAAAGAAAAAAGCAACGGGATCCTGTGCAAGTAACAAGTAAGTGTGTCTACATTCTTTCAGGCATTGCATTGTTGGATTTGTTAATGGTTAATTTGTTGCTGACAGCTTGTTAGAACACCAGGCCGAGTATTTTGGCCTCAAGATCAGTAAAGAGAGACAACTGAGTCCTACTAATTTAAAGGTGGTTAACTTAATCTTGGATTAGTGAAAATTTTGTTGACAAAATTGTGGATATTCTATTGAGGGTGTCTTAACAGTAGTTGCATGGATTCAAAATGTTTAGGGTTTCTGTACTGCTGAAAATACGAAGATGAGACAACGTTTCGAGCGAAGGCCCTATGTCGGAGTGAAATGAAAGCGTAAACATTGCTATTTCGCAGTTTTATGTTTTAGAAGTGAGAGCTTGGGTATATCTTGAGATAGATGAACGATCGTCAAGCTCTATACTCAGAAAAACGATTTTTGAGCCCCAGACGGGGATCGGACTCGCAACCTTCTGATGGCCGGTAAGACGCTCTAACCGTTGAGCTACCAAGGCTCAGATGGTGAGCGAAGGTGCAGAGTGTCTTACCGGTAATCAGAAGGTTGCGGGTTTGATCCCAGTCTGTGTGGCTCAGAAATCGTTTTTCTGAGTATAGAGCTTGACGATCGTTCATCTATCTCAAGATATATCCAAGATCTCACTTCTAAAACATAAAACTACATCAATCATTAAAAATATATAGTGGCTTCCGCTTAGGTCGCACATATACGTCGAACTTGGACCTTCACGCACCATCTGAGTCTTGGTAGCTCAATGGTTAGAGCGTCTTACCGGCCATCAGAGGGTTGCGGGTTCGATCCCCGTCTGGGGCTCAAAAATCGTTTTTCTGAGTATAGAGCTTGACGATCGTTCATCTATCTCATTGCTATTTCGAGAGAAAAGAATACTTATATGTTTAGAAATAGGTATAGTCGTATAGATATATTGGTATATAGGTATATAGGTACAAAGATACATAGATGGATAAATGAATATATCTATATCTATATGTAATAGCTACAATATTTGCTACCGTACTGTATGGGATTTACAAGGCGAGCCACAGTAAATCCCATACAGTTTGGACACGAATGTTGTATCTTTCTTAAAGTACGAATAACATTTAAATGGCCATGTTTACCGGTTATTTTAAAGTTTCAGTAAATTTTAACATAAATCGAAGGGAAAAGTTCATAATTCTGATTGGTATTCTGTATCCGATTTATAGCATACTAATTGAGCCAATTTCTTTTGTGTTTTCTTTGTGAATTAGTTATGACTATTTTAAATAATGTTTGCTACGTGAACGGCCGTGCTGTATCGAATATACAGTCACGGGCCAAAATATAAACGAATAGATTTAAACATTTGTGTCCTTTGAAAATGGATGAGATTCCAACGATTTCAGCCAAGAAAACAGCCCGAAAAGTTCATGTAAATCAGGAGTTTTATTATTTGATACAACACGTGTGGTACATCAAGTGATTAAATGTACATATACATGAACTAATTAAACTTTAAATTCTTTTGTTTTTCTTGAGTTATTAGTGAATATTATAAGCTAAATAACTATATGTTGCGAGAGGTTAATTTGGGGGTGAATTAACCAGTGTTTAACAGTTATTTCTCCCTTTCTAGTAGTCGGCGAGGTACTCGGGGGAGAAAGAGCTTGTTGCCCCGCCGACCTGGGCAAGATATGTCATCAGAGGAGTACGTTAATCACTTTTGTTTCGTTTTTACTTGTGAAGTACTTTTTATGCTTTGCTGAAAAGAATTGTCGAGTATTAAAATTCTAGCGAAGGTTAACATTAAAAATGGGGGAGGAAGTACTCGATGGCTTGTCCAAAAACCATGACCAGCCGTCAACTTTAAAAAGCATAAAACAGAACAAATTCCAAAGAGGAGAGTCATCTTGAAAACTCAAGATTCGGAAAAAATCAAGAGAGACAATTTTAAAGAGTCACATGTCGACTTCATTTCCGTCATCGTTAGATGGAATATATGGCTTTGAAATAAAGTCGAAATATCGCTGTTTAAAATTGCATCTTTTGATTTTCAACTCTAATCTTGAGTTTTCAAGATGACTCTCCTCTTAAGAGCCTGTTTTGTTTGATGGCTTGTTCAGCTTCAAATAACTGTCGTCCCTTGAGCGCCAAATATTTAAAAGACGCTCGCAGTTTCCCGAAAGAAAATGACCGTAATTTCTCAAAGTTTGGGTTCTTGGGGAGCCTAACGAACCCTGTATGTTCGTATGTTCGTTTAATAGTAGCTCAGCTGTAACTGACATATCCTGAAGACGGTCAGTTTGATAACTTCGGTTTACTTGGTCCAAAATCTGGTAGTTATTAGGCTTTTTACTTAACAGCTAACGATTAAACGACTTCACAGGAAATGTCCTCTTGTCTCCACCAATCAGTTGGTGGGGCGCTTAAAACAAAGGCAAGTCGAGCTTGTATTCTCGAAGGTTTGCTTTTTGACGAAGGCCACACTTGTGCAAAGTTGACTAATTGCCACATTACAGACTAGCAAATGTACTTAAAAAAAACTCATTAAGAATTCATGAGGGAACCACTAAGGAAAATCATAACCGTGTCGTGTCTTTATATGTGATATATAGGTGCGCTTACGCTTCTCAAATTCACCTTATATTTTTTCGGCTTAGAAAACAAATTCAAAGCTTTCTACACGAATTAGCGTATCAAGAGGTTTGTTTTATAAGACATTTAAAAAACTCGCGTTACGTAGTTTATCTGATCGAACAACACTTGGCTATCGCCTCGTATTTTAAA
This sequence comes from Heliopora coerulea, assembly GCA_030142905.1. Lineage (NCBI taxonomy): Eukaryota > Metazoa > Cnidaria > Anthozoa > Scleralcyonacea > Helioporidae > Heliopora > Heliopora coerulea. The sequence goes on along the minus strand of JASJOG010000017.1, from coordinate 1,127,766 downwards.
TCCGATAAAACACTCCTGGTCGGTTTTTAAATGATACTTAACATCTGACATTAATACGTTGTGAATACCAGAAGACGAGCATCCTTTCCCAGTGTTGGATTAAGTGCTACGTTTCTTCCTTTCAACGGAATCGGGATGGAAGAAATTGAGGATCCGATGCGTAATATTGTTTCATTGAGTCAGTCCGCAAGAGGCGGGTAGCTGTTAAACTCAGGGAATCTCAACTGTAAATTAATGAAGGCACAGGAGAAATTTGCGATTCGTTGAATGTACTTACTTATTTGCAGCAATTAGGAGAAAGCGGATTAGCTGTTAAACTCTGGTTAATTTTCCTATTTTTCTGGTTACTATAACGGGAAACAAGTAGTGTCTAACTGGAGTGCTTAGTGGGCAGTTCTTAGTCGATGTTGAGAAAGTTTAAAGGTAGTTCTCCGCGGAAGAACGACCGGGAGAACAAGTTATGGACGTTTCGAGAGAATGCGCTTCACCAGGATACAGTGCTCTGTGCTCTCGTTTTCTTGGCAAAGCATTACCTTCATACTTTTTTTAGTATCTTCTATACGCCCCGCATAAGTTCGAGCGATGTTTGCTGCAACTTTACAGGCGACTTTAAGTCGATCTTGTAAACTGTCGTCGATGTCGCTTCGATTGTTTTTGCGAATTGTTATCAAACTTGTGAAGTTGAGTCTTGTAATAAAAAATTTTTGCCTTGTAGATATTTAAGGCAAACATAATAAGCGCATTACAACTTGTGAGAAATTCAGGCCTGTCTAAAAAATTATCACTTTATTATCACAAATTATCACTGAGGTACCGCCTGGTACCTCAGCAGTGACCATCTTGTGGAGTTGACCTTGATGTCAAACGTAGGACTAATTTTAATATGTTCTAAAGGACGCTTTTGACGTGTTTCCTTGAGGAAAACTATGTAAAATGTAAAAATGTGAAAGTCTATTGCCGGTTATTTATCTATTGCCGGTTTGTCGAGCATTCATTCACATGCGCACACAGAAGAAGAGAAAGCGAAAAGAGAACAATTTCCAGTCCAGTAAAACGACCATCAAAAATCCTGAAAAAGTATTACCCTAATTGCTTTGATTGCTGCCCAACCTCTGTTGGAGAAATGAGAGATACCTATCAACTCAGGCGCGTAGTCGAAATTTTTCTTGGAGGGGGGGGTGTTTCAATGTCAAGCAACTTTTGCCGCTGGAAATTTTTAACTTTCTAAAAGATGTATTGCCTTCCGTGCTAGTTTATCACATAAGAGAGTTATCTGAGCGTCATGGTGATGGAGAGTCAGGCTAACTACCGTGCCTTTTAAAACCCTTCGTTTGTGTATTTCACTCCTATTTACATAATTTTTTTTTACAAGAAGACTTCGCATTTTTCGCTTTACTCCAGTTATTTTTTTGAACTAAGGTCAATTTTGAGGATTCCAGACTCCAGGTATTTTATTGCATTTCAAAAAGCAGGGTCTGGTTTGGATTTCCGTGGATCAAACTTGAAAGATGCAGACTAGTCTCCGTACTTCGTTTTCGGTATATTAGTCAACAAAAAAAAATACGAAAATATGTGGCATAAAATGTTTGTGTAGTTTAAAGTACCCAGTCTAGGACTAGTAAAACAGAACTAGACGTGTGAGTCTCCTGGGCACGTTGACGGGTAAATGCAATCGACAGTAACGCCATCAAACACCACTATAGGAAGAACGTTTCTCTACAGAAAGAGAATGGTAATTTTGGTAACGCTTTCTCCTTAAAAATGTCAGTAATAATGCTCGGTAAACTGAGAATAATATAGAGCGTAAAATCATCACAATTGACTGGTTTTGACGCTGACTATAGTCAATGGCCTACAAACTTTTTTGTCAGACAATTGACATTCGTCAGCGATTAACGTTATTTCAGTATCCTGCTGACAACTGACCAAACATTCACATCCTCACTTCAGATAATACGTTTCGACAATTTATCACGATGCCAAGAGTGATTTGATACTCGCAAATCAAAGCTGGCCAGATTGTGATACTGTCTTACGACTCATTATGAAACTGGAAACTCAAGGTTGCAGCTATATGGGGAAGTTGAACCCCTCGAAGCCCTCCCCTTGGCTAAGCCACTGTGTCGACTACCGTCTCAAAAGAAATCTTTATAGTATTTTGTTATCGAACATAAGGTGTACTTATATTGATCCCTAGTCAATACTGATACGTTTAGTTAAGATCTTTTAATTTGCGCATCTACAGATAACAAGGATAGGTGCGAATGTGTTTACATGGTCAAGTTACTTGAACCTTCTGACATAGTAAATAAGATGACTTAATTTCGTCAAAGTTGGGAAGGACGTATTGTCGCATCAAAGAAAAAGTCTTGTGTTAAGTGCAGTAAACACTTACGAGGGTGGGTCAAAAAGTTCTGTCACTTGGTCTATATTTCCTATGATCCACATACAATTTCAAAAATTACAGTCACATTCCTTCGTAGTAGCTTCCCTCGACTGGTATACACCGTTGCATCCTCATCTTCCACTTCTCAAAGCATTGGCGGTACTCTGAAGCAGGTATAGCCCTTATCTCTGAATGGAAAGCTTTGGCAAGGTCTTGGATTCTTAAAAAAGGCCTCACACCAATGTTTGATTTGAATTTTGGAAAGAGCCAGAAGTCGCATGCGGCCAAGTCGAGTGAGTAATAGTGGATGCTCCATCAAACGGATAAAATTTTGATCCAGGTACGTCTGGGTGAGGTGAGCTTTGGGAGGACCTGCATTGTTGTGATGCAACTGGATTCGAGACCGTCTTCGAGTCCGTGCTGTTGACTGGATATGCTGGAGAACTTTTGGCAAAACTGAGGTTGTGTAATATGTGGCAGTGATTGTAGCTTTGTCAGGCATTATATCGACAGCAACAGGCCCCTGAGAATGGAAGAAAGTGGTGAACATTCTCTTTCTTGAACGGAAACCTGTTGTCAGGACCTCTGGACGTGGTTCATCTTCGGTCAGCCACACCGTGTTGTAACGTTTATCTTTCATGGTAAAGAAAGAAATCCAACACTCGTCACCCGTAACATCAGAAAACCTCTTTGGGCCATTTGGTTCAAATTCTTGCAGCCATCTGCGACAGGTCGTCACCTTCTACTCCTCCTGCTCTGGTGTCAGCTGGTGTGAGACCCGTCTTGCACACCTCTTGGACCGACCAAAGTGTTCATGGACGATGGCATGTGCACTTCCGTAGCTCACCCCAATCTCCAAGGCTAAGAATCTGAGCGTTATAGTTGGGTTTTCTGCTATTAAGGCTACGGCTCGCTCGACAGAGTTGTCGGTCACAGACGTCCGTGGTCTCCCAGTACCCTTTATTCGTCTTCAACACCCTATCACCAGCAAAATGCTGAATCCATCTGGCAACTGTGCGGAAAGAAGGTCCACGGTCACTATAAACCTGCGTAAGCTCTTCATGGACAGGCCTTGCTCGGATACCTAATTTGTATCTAGTGTAAATGTAGAAACGTATGTCCTCCCTTGTAGGCTCCATGTCACAACCCGATAAGCAGCTGCAGAAAAGGACCTGGCAAATTCTACACAGGCTTTATATTCTCTCTCTCTCTCTCTCTCTCTCTCTTTTTTTTTTCCATTCTCTTTCTTTCTCTTTCTTTCTCTTTCTTTCTCTTTCTTTCTCTTTCTTTCTCTTTCTCTCTCTTTCTCTCTCTTTCTCTCTCTTTCTCTCTCTTTCTCTCTCCTTCTCTCTCCTTCTTTCTCCTTCTCTCTCCTTCTCTCTCCTTCTCTCTCCTTCTCTCTCTCTCTCTTTCTCTTTCTCTCTCTCTCTCTCTCTCTCTCTCTCTCTCTCTCTCTATATATATATATATATATATATATATTTATGTATATATCATCAATAATAACATACAGTAGCTTCCGCTCAGGTCGCACGTATGTCGAACTTGCACCTAAGCTCACCATCTGAATTTTGGTAGCTCATTGGTTAGAGGGTCTCACCGGTCATCAAAAGGTTGCTGGTTCGGTCCCCGACTGGGACTCAGGAAGCGTTTTTCTGAGGATGGAGCTTGACAAACGTTAATCTATCATTCAAGATATCTGTAAGCTCCCATATTTCCAAAATATATGTATCTCAGGAATTTATTATATGGCTTTTGGTTAGTTTTCGATCCTATTTTTAACTGGTTATTTTTGTTGTTGAATGTTACTGATTACCTTACTTTGTAACGTGTTGTTTCCAACAATTAAACGTTCGTTTATTCAGAGCCGTACCTAGGTGGTAATTCACCCGGGGCAAATTGTCATGTAGGCTCCTCCTCGGCCCTCGCCCACCCCAAGCTGCTTATATAATAATAATATTTCTATACCGGTACTACGGTATACAACTAAACGAGGTCCTTCTGTAGAAAGAAATGTTTTTTTGTTTTTTTTTAGCTTTGTATTTTTTATTACTCGAAATGTAGCTGAAAATTTAAAACAGGCGCTTTCGAGCCTTGATTGCTGCAAAGTCGTCAATTAAAGACGAGAAGCCGAGACGATGATTTAAAGTTTTGGTGAGCTTTCTTTGCAAAAAATTTTTTAATCTAGAATGAAGACCAAAAAGTCGAATTTTTTTTTGTGAAAATGTCGCCCCATAAAATTTTGCGCCCAGGGCAAGCGCTCTAGTGGACCCCCTCCATTGGTATGGCACTGCATATATCGTACTTTAGTGCAATTAACTTTAACAAAATCAGCACTAGTGTTCCAGCTGATGTTGTATTCGGAATTTTTCAATATAGATTCGTAATTTTCCTTAAATTTCGTCCGCAAGATTTTCCCACCAAAACTTACCAGTCCGAATAACAAAACATACGTAAGCTCGCGTACGGACCGAAAAACAAGCTCACCCACGCAACAAAAGGCATTAAAGGTGTAGGTTGTAGTAGCTTGTGCAATTGCGGGGCTATTGCTTCCCAAACACTGACGTATTTCCTTTATTTCTACTGTTTTAGTGTCGCTCCAGAGCAACCATCAACCTCAGGTTTGTGTACAACTTATCACACTATTATTAAATCGTGTCACTGATGTTAGTAGATGCCGTGGGTGAGTTCACATTTTACTTTTTAAATAATATGAGTTAAGCGGCAAGCAATTCTGTATCACAACTACATTAGCTCGACTTTTGAAATATTTTGAAGTTGGCTGCCACACAAAAACCAATCCGTCTGTATGTAAAATAGATGAAAGGACTCAATAATCTACAGCAGCCTACAGGCATGCCCTTCGTGGAAAATTTTGAGTTAAGTGGCTGTAAAACAGCAATTATGTACATTTCAAAGAAAAAATTGGGCCACATTAAGTTATCATTCTACTTTCAAAATTTAGCAAATTTTGGAGCGCATTTTGTATCAGCCACAGTTTTGCTCTATCAGCAAGTTGAGATGAAGGCGAACAAGACCAATTCAGTTGGACGAAATAACTCCTTTGTTTCCTGTTGTACTCGAAAAAAATTAACACTGCAAGTTGAAGTAGGAACTTGCTTTGACTTTCGAAAGATAACCTGTTATTAGCAAATAATTACCAATTACTCGTATATCTCGATAGCCGGCGCAACTCAAGTGGCCTTCAGCATCTTTTCAAGGCACTATTAATTCGTCTAGGTTATTCTTCTACGCTAGGCCTGTTCCAAATATCGAACTTATCATGTGTCAACCTAATTCAATTTCTACTTTGCTCAAGTTTGAAATGCGATTTTGCTAAATAGTGGTAACTAATGACAAATACCTTTTAATAGAAATTGTTAGATGTATTTAATAGTGATATGATAAGACTACTCTGAAATTTGAGATTTCTGTTTGTTTACAGGTCAAAGCAGAGTTAACGAAACTTCCCAAGGGGCAAGTGGTAAGTTCTTTGATAGTACGGTGTACATAGGTCAATCAGGTATACCATTATAGCAACCTTTATTCAATGGAAAATTACCGGTGAGCTGTTCATCAGACATCAGTACGCTATACATTTAGACAAACCAATGTTGACATTAGGTGGAATTTATTATCAGTCATTAAGTTTTGTCTTATTTCCTAAATGGACTGAAGTGTTATACTGTTATTCATGGTAAAACAAGTATCAAAACCGACGAAATCTCTCGTCCATTCACACACAAATAAACTACCGTTTAATTAATTCTGGCTCATTTCATGTTTTTTAGTCCTTTTGTCGACTTCTAAATGTTAATTGCTGACTTAGCAGCTGTCAAGCAGCCCGTTTTAAATTTTCAATTACATTTTGAGTAATAACAACAAAAAGCACAAAAAACACTGCAGGCCTCCCTCGCTTAATTGTATACTGATAGTACCGCTAGACAATTGTTATAATATAAAAAACTTGGGGTGCGTTTGAGAAGGCCGAGGAGGCGCCTTCAATAGAATTTGCCCCGGGCGAATTACCAACTTAGGTACGGTAGTGGCTATGCCTGAAAATATCTCATTTTTAACAAACATTGATATTTTGCTTTGAAATTATTACTGCCATGTTTCACATTTGACCGGACATTTTGTATCGCATGATAGTTCACATACAGCACATGAAAACTTTACTCAATTTTGATTTCACTTCGCGCTTCACTTTCTAACGAAGGCCCTTCTCCCGAAACGTTGTAACATTGTATACAGTCTCACCAATTAACCTTTTAGCTTATCAAAACTTCGCTCTGAGATAGGCAATTCATGTGCGTAACGCTAAACGTCCGTTTACAATTTTGGCACGTCTATTCTGAATGAAATGTGTATCTACATTTAGGTTCTCAGGGTAGTGACGAAGGAAGACTTGATGAAGACTTATCTCGTTTACAAGGTATGGCTAAGCCGTTATATAATTCAGTATAGGAGAAGGTATTTACATTCAGAGCCACAGGTATCTCTTCACACTTGCTGTTCACCGAAAACTCAAATTAGAATTCAACGCTGTTTTAACTTACGAAACCAATCAGATCGAGCGTTCTGTAAAATTACAAATGGTCTTGTATCTTTCAAACCATTCCAGACCTTGTGAAGTACACCTTTCCGTGATTTTTCGTCGACTCTAATTAAGTAGACATATTGTCGAGTGCAATTCTGGTTATAAATGTATAACTTAAACAAGTTACAGTACCTATTTTAAGTAGGGTCACTGCTTGATGTGGATTTCACCCCGAAAACTAGAATTATATATGGGGTCACCACAGAGAGTGGGTACTAATTTTTTACCTGATTGCAAACTTAAACTATTCTCTTTATCATAGAACCGTTATATGGTGCTTTCTTTTTCTGACGTTAGTAAATTCAATTTCAGTGCTTAAGCCTCTATTTACTCTGAGACTGACCTGATATCAATCCTATAAAAATAATAGTCCAGCAAACGAGTTTAAATAGAACCATAATGGAAGCACAACTTTTAAAATTTTTTAATAACTAACGTTTCGTTAGTTGACCAGTAACATCATCAGAGTGGCTATTTACAATGAAACATCGAGTTAAGGAGTTGTTACACAAAAGGAGTGAAGAACTAATAACGACGCTTCTTTACTCGAACGGGCTCGAGGATCTCGACTAATTAGCAATGTATTCGCATTCCAGCATCCGTGGGGGTCGAATTTATTCATCTACATCCTCTTTACACATCTACGTCTACATCTATATCACATATGTAAACATATTTATATTCCCCTGATGCCTCCGGAATTATCTGCAGACAAAATTAATCAAAAATCTTCAACAATTCGGCCACCCAATATGTCCAGCATTCCTTCTCAACTTCTACTACTGCACAATTGATGATGGTATCTGTTCCCTGGACTAGCTGGAACCGTTCCCTGACAGACAAAAGAGGTTCGATTCTGTTTGCTGTAGGAAAGTATTTACATACTGTATATTTTATGCAAATAATTTTCTTTAATCATACAATATCCTTTTGGGTCATAATCATTTGATGCAGTAACCGTGTTAATAGGTTATCTTATGTGGCAACAGTTCAGTCAGAACAGTTAAAAACCTTTGCTCGCTATTTCGTTTCTGAAGTGAGCATTACTTTGATGTTTGCAAAAGGTCACATTGCGTGGAGTAATTTGTAATTAATAATTCAAAATTACTGTGGCCAGTGAGTATTTTCTACCTAAAACTATTACTTTTTAGAGCTGATAATTGGAATTAGGTCATGATTACTTGAAGTAATTAATTCCCATTAGAACAATGACTTTACATCGTTGCTTGATGATCTCCTGGTTTATAATTTTAGCATTACTTGAAGCCCGTGGTCTCCCTCCTCATTTGTTTGGCTCACTTGGGCCGCGTATGCACCAACTACTTCACAGATCCATGAGTGGAGGAATCAGTAAGTATCACTACTCTTGATATGGCTGTACGTCATGTACTGCGTCTACAGGGGCGAATTTTTTCACGCTCACTTTGAGACGACGGATACTTACCGTGAGAGTCTTAGACCTATTCGCGCTCTCATTATATTATAATTCAACGTGTCCTCTCACCTAAGATTCAGGTTAAGATTACAATTAGAATAAGGATTACGGTTTGGGTTAGGGTTAGGATTAGATTAGCTCAAATCCTAAGCCTAGTCGTAACCTTAACCGTAATCGCAACCTGACCCTTAGGTTAGAGGATATGTTGAATTATAATAGAATGCAAGCGCGAATAGTTCTCAGGCTCTCACGGTAAGTGTCCGCCATCTTGAAGTGGGCGTAAAAAAATTCGCCCGACAAGAATAAGCTAAGTGGGATTCCCGACCGTCATGAAATTGTTATATACGAAATCGTGTGAGTTGAAGTGTTTAATAAAGACGCACCTCGTCGTCTGTTATAATCATGACCGAGTTACGTGAAGTAGCGATAGTGTAGTAATCGTTATCCTGTTGAACGATTAAGATATTGCCTGTAGTACTCAGAAAGTTTGAGTCCCAGATGCTGTTTGAACTCACGACTCTCCCCAACAGTTGTTCGAAACTATCGAGTGTGGAATTACTACCGCTACTAAATTTATTCGTACATTTCAATTTTCTTTGGTAGACTAACACCCCAACTAGCAACCCTAGCTAAGTAAATTTAGTATTTCGTGAAGAAAGTTATTTTTCGATGTTATTGGAGTAACGATCTTACGCTAGAGGTGGAATAACAGGTCGTTTCACTTGTAGCACTTCGTGGTTAAGATCCCCATTATCCTCACAGACGACTATTTTGGGCTTTGTTTTGATTCATTGATTTGCGAGAACTGTACCACTGGTGGTATGACTTAGTGTACATTATTATAAGGGCACAAACGGCATGACATCGGAAATGCATTGTCATTGGAAACTACTCTTATTTTGTTGTAATCCTACCTTATGTTATCAACATTACAGATGGGAAGGTTCAGCAGTTATTAACTGGCATACAGTCGTCGGACGAGTGTCAGCAGTTACAGGCTGTAATGGAATTGTGTCAGGTACTATTGCTGTGATAGTGTACTCGTAGTTTATATAGTTTATCGTATTCTTACATCACAAGACAGCAAGTACCAACCGTGTAATATTTAACAATACTTATGTTCGAGTCAGTCTATACTGGTTTCCCTTCCTAGGTTTTCTAAACGCTACTACCAGACTGCTTTCGTTATGTTTGTATAAGTCATAGTCTTAATGTTCTCGTTGAGAATTTAGCTCCATTAAGACTTGAGGCAGAAAGTTTGCGCGAGGACTTGACAGATGATATCTCTGAAACCGATAGGTGTAGGTTTTATTGTTGCGAAAGATGGGCAGAACTATTAAGTTGAAGAAAATGTTACGGGCAATTTCATATCACCTATTGCCCTCGAAAATTCGATCGTAAAATTCTCCAGTTCTTGTTTTCTAAAATATTTTGCTTGAAAAGCGATATTTAAATGGAAGGAAGTCGTTTCATGGTGGGATTGACAATAACCCATGAAAGAACCCTGAAAATTCAAGTTTAGATCATGTACTATCGGATTTGTCGAATAAAACTATATCTCGGAACCATGACGTCATAAGTACGTCGTGGTTGTTATCAGGGAAACCTATTGTGTATTTAGAGCCCAAGTAAGATTTAAATTACCGTGCGAAAATTTGATGGCTGTACGATAGTTTCAGAGATATTGGTAGGCCCTTACTGCGAATTCCAGTCCCTGGAAATTCAGAAAAGTCCAGTCTTCGCACGGAAAAAGGAAGGATAAAAAAGAAAGTGAGATAAAAAAAACAGTTGCATTCAACACACGTAGCTAAGGAAACCTGCATTTAGAAGTGTGGACTTTACGAAGAAAATGTACAGTTGAATTACGTTCTTCTGAGATTATATCACATTCCTTAAATTCAGTTTCACTGTACCATCAAATTTGTGACGTGTCTAGTTAACAGGTTATCAGGGAGGTCATTTTCTCAACCGAACCCTGTTGCGAAAACACAGCATTAAGGCAGTTCTGCTGGACTCTTTCCCACAGCTTTGGGTAAAACTTGTAGATCGCTCGGTTGATTGATGTACAAGGACATTGTCTGATACATTCGTCGCGAATTCTGTCAAATGATGTTGCTGACCCCAGTGAAGTTAATGGAACGCATTTCATGTTCGGCATTTGCTTTCATTGTCAGTGAATGACGCGCCGTCTATTGAATCTGTGAGTTGAAATACTCCCGTTTACTACACTGGCACGACCGAGGTCATTACACAGAAAGAATTTGCGACCAGTGTGCGGGCAACGTCCTTCGTATGTCAGTCAGTAGAGCACTGGACTATTTTCTCAAGGTCATGGTTCGTTTCCCGCCAAATAACCTTTATGTTGCCTTTTTTGTAGTAGGTTTCTTTTTGGTCTTAAGGAAGGCCTTCGCTCCAAAATATAGAATCAAAAAAACACCTTTATGACGAATATGTCTTTCAAATTACGTTTTTGTTTAACTAGATCCTTGTAATGGGAAATGAGGATACTCTCGGAGGCTTTCCCATCAAACAAGCTGTCCCTGCACTGGTAAGTGATGTGTCTGAAAAAAAAGACTAAAGAACCGTTATTTTTGTTGTGCAAAAAAGATTTATTTCATTACTTCTATCACCATTAGATTAACTTGCTGTCTATGGAACACAATTTTGAAATGGTAAGTTTCCGAACTTCGTTTTAGCTTAAAATCACAGAGGATCCAGACTCTTGACTTACCTTTTTCTCTTTCACAGATGAACCATGCCTGCCGTGCATTGACATATTTAATGGAAGCCCTTCCCAGATCGTCTGTTGTTGTGGTGGAAGCTGTACCAGCGTTCTTACAGAAGGTAACTACTACAAAGGGTTGATAGGGTCGTCGAATCAGGGTCATGGGTGCGAGTTACGTTGCATGATGTTTGGCTATTACTCCATGTAACAAAATAAGATGATGACCGTGTTTTTGTGGAACAAGTTACCAAACGTAATTTTGCTGCTGGGATTAATTTAGATGGTAGAGTTGAAGAAGGCACGTGAGCCTACCGTTTGTTTCTTTTTCAATCAGTATGGCTATTTTTGTGTAACGTTTCCTGTTAATAGTCTACTGCTAGGTCGGTGTTTCATTTGTATTGAAAATTTACGGAGATAAGATTGTAAGGTTTTTCTCATCCACTGGGCCCCGGATAATAATGCATCGGTGTAAAGGTTGGAATTGTGCACAACTGTTACGAGTCTTTACTAGGGAGTAAAGGAAAACTCTGTCCACATTTGGGAGTGGATCATGTATTTTGGCGTACCTGTACATCAAAAATTGTGGATAGTCCTCGTAGACATCCCCAGGCTATTAACAAGTTCGACCATTTGATATTCAAACCAGCTTCTTTTGTGACGTTTCAGCTGCAGTCGATACAATGCATGGATGTAGCAGAACAAGCTTTAACAGCATTAGAAATGCTTTCCAGAAGACACGGGAAATCAATTCTTCAGGCTGTAAGTCCATCTACTTTAATCAAAATCTAGACTGTACGATTTTGGGTGGTCTGGGTGGGGGTTGGCGATAGGGGAAGCAGAAAGTAACCACGGTCAATATCTCCAAAACCATTTGACGTATGGTAGTGAAATTTTTAAAGCATGAGCGTACAGTAAATCCAGGTATATGTTACAGTTTTGTAGTCAGAGCAACAAATTTTGACGTCAACAGTTTCAAAAACCTCGAAGTTTAAGATTTGAAAACAGTAATTTTCAAGGTTATTTCTCGCTTTTTCTTTAACAAGGAGAAATTATCATGTTAATAAACTGGTCTTTCTTCACGAGGCGAGCTTATTCTTTCTATTGTCTTTCTATAAAAGCTGTCGAAATTCAATGTAAGTAGATGTTTGAAAATACTGGCATAATGTTTTTTCAAGATTTTTTTCTGCCCATAAAGCCAAGATATTGTTAGGAAAGGTAGGAAAATATACGGACAAAAACTGTAATGGTTATTCAAATATAAACATTTAAATTCGACGCGGTCACTTTGTGCCTCCCTAGTCTAGATAAGGTTGAGAAATCGCAGTAAAGGCAAGGAAGCACGGGGCAACCTTGCTTGCAATTTTGTGGCAATCGCTAAAGTTTAAAGCTAGCCGACGACATTACAAGTAGGGTTGGCTTCAAAGAAAAAGCAAGTTTAGGATATATGTTGAAGCTAGGCTTTCACTAACCTATAGCTTGGCTACACTTTTTTCTCAAATTTCGTCATCTCGAATTATCTTCACGCAATATTGCGTCGTGTGTCCGAGCCTGAAGATCAACAAAGTATGGGGCTTACTATGTCACTGTACGATTTCTCACCTAGAAATTCTTCTTTACAGGAAGGAATGTCAGCATGTCTAACTTACCTTGACTTCTTCTCAATAACTGCTCAGGTATGACTTGTAGTTTTTGTTCTTAGCAAATTATTCACTCATTAAAAGCGATATTCGAGCCATTTTTGATAAACATTTGGTCATGTTTTCTTGCAGAGAGCTGCATTGGCCATAGCCGCCAATTGTTGTCACTTCGTCACCGCTGACGATTTTCACTACATCACGACTGCCATTCCGATCTTGAGTGCAAAGCTTCAAATTCAAGTAAGTGTTACAAATTTAGTGCAAGGCGATATTATGTGAGATATTCTTGAGAACTGCTATGTTTATTTTGACTAGAATCACTGAAAATTTAGAAACCCAAAGCATCCTAGGTCTTGCTATTGGTTGGTGTTTATGCATAGTTAAGACCTTACGTCCTCTGTACACAGTAGCTGGACGATAAGAATCTATTCAAACTGACCAACAATTGACACTAAATTAACCGGTCAGTCTCAAGGTCGGGAAAGGTACCATACACTATTGCTGAACTGTTTACTCGTTAGTCTGAAGTGGTTATAATGGAGCAACGACGTATGCGTTTACGAAATATTGGCAAATGCTGAACATGAGAGGAATATGAGCAAAATTGTTACTTGACGTTTCTAGTTTATTTCATACATCGAGATGTCAGTGCATGTACGTTTATCGGTACACACCGCAGGAGGGTGACCAGATTGTGTAAATTCACCAGTAATGGTCTCTGAGCGCTAATTAGCGAGGTTCATGGTTTATACAAGTTTGTTTTTTGATAAACAACAGTTTGTTTTGGAACCATTTTATTTTAGATCTTGATTCTTCCATACGTAGAATCAATTTTCATTTGTCATCTCTAGTTTGCTGGACGTTGGTCGCGTGTTCCTTACGATGTGATAATGAGCGCGCTATGCTAGTGCTTTGTATTCACCATATCTCAGATCAAATTCATTGACATAGGGAAGTTGTTCATATAACAGGATGTTAGATTTCATTCTATATTTTTTTTTGACTTGGATTTCTTGGTTCTTTTTTCTTTTTCTGGATGACTCTTTTTTCTTTTTCTGGATGACTCTTTTCACTTTCCAATTGCTTTGTTTTAATCTCTCAACTAACTTTACACCAGCTTATGTATGTAATCGTCTGTTTTGTAGGATAAAAAGTCTATTGAAAGTTGTTGTTTGGGTTTTACAAGATTGGTGGACAACCTGCATAGTGATGAGGTACTTCATGAACGCAGTTGAGTACTTTGTGTTCCGCTGTCTACTCGGCTTGTACTCGGGTATTTACTTTTTATTTTTTTTGCAGAAATTGCTACGGGAACTTGCTAATCACGGGCTGCTGACCAACATGCAACAACTGGTAAGGAATCAAACGCGAGATACGAGTTCAGTGATGTGCTGTGCTGTGCTGTACTGTGCCTGCTGCACTGTACTGCTCGGCAAAGTACTGTGTTTTGCTGTACTACATTTTACTTTACTGTACTGTATTTTTGAGTAGTCTGTCCTGTTTACGGTCGAGACTAGGTAAAAGCAACTCCCAGCTGCATGCGTTGAGGACGTATTAGAAATAATAACGAGTAACCAGGGAGAGAAAAGTGTGCAGTTTTAAGGTGGTTCACCAGTATTAGGCCCAGGGACTTTCTGTCATCAATATGGTGTAATACAAATCATGGTGCACCCCAATGAGCTGATCTTCGGCCAACTCATGAATTCACAGCGTTTTTTAGTCTAAATGTCTTAGTTCGAGTTACGATACTGAATTGACAAACTGTCTTTGTATGGAGTTCGTCTAAGTGAAGGCTAAAAGTTCTTTTTCTGGTCGTCTTTCAGCTTATCGTTAGTCCGCCAGTCATCAGTACTGGAACGTTCGTTGCCGTTCTACGTATGTTAGCTGTCATGTGTGCCAACTGTCCTTACATAGCTGTCCAGCTTTTGAAGAACAGTAAGTTGTTGTATTCATGCCTTCGCTGCTTTGGCTGTCGGTTAACCTAGGTAAAGCCTCTTTAAGGGCGCCCAAGAGAACAGTTATTAGTAAGCGTCCCATTTGACCATTAATGGTGCGTACGTTTGCGTTACCATGACAAAGAACGTGAGTTCCGCTTGTCGCAGCGTATGCTGTTAGTCCATGATTTTGCGAAGTCTTGAAAACTTGTGAGCGGCTAGCTCGAATGTAATGCATGCAGAAGTAGATATGTAGTGTCTACGGGCTACTTCAGCGTTTCTAAAATGATGTCTTTTGCCTCATGACTAGTATCATCACGAGGTTAACTGAATGGAAATATCAAGCACAAGTGATTGGATTGCACCATACTATTACGTTAAAGTTATGCATGAGTTTCCTTTTTCATCTTATCTTTTATTTGCGGAATAGTTACCGAAGAAGAAATAGCGGGTAAATTGTTGTTCAAAGCTTGGATAGCTGAATGCGCCTACTGCTTTCGGGAAAACTATCCAAAATACAAACATCGGATAGGGTTCATCGGCCAAGTAAGTTATCCAAGCGTCCTACAACGGGCTGCTTTTGTCAAACGTTTTCCTTTATTTGGCCGCAACAATCACAATTGCCAGCTGACCCGTCTCGTTCGTTACTGAATTGATATAACGTGGAAAAAAGTAACGTCGGCGATTAAACTTGATATAACAATCACTAGTAGGAATCTTGTGCAATGGTGTGCCGATTACCTCACTTCAAAACGATGAAAGCATGGTCAGATTCTGACGCTTTCACTTGTTCCTGTCAACGGATCTTTTGCGTTGCGCATTGAAATTGCCCATTTTAGACAGTATGATTCGACTCATATCTAGGTATCAGAAAATTACAAACAAACCATTCTTCAAAGTAACGTTACATGGTCTGAAGTGGGTGAACTAACTGAAAAGCGGCAACGTTGAATTATTTTTGTTCGAAGATATTGAGCAAGACGGGTATATACATCACTATATTTCTAAGTGGAATTTGAAACTTTCGAGTGGGTATATTCAAGGTACTTTATAATGCTGTCAATGAAATCACGTACAAATTACCGACCTTTTTAGCGGCTTTCTTTTATTGAGGAAAAATGTTTTTATCTTTGGGAACGTAAGGTGCGACACAACCGATTTCCCCGCTCATCTCTTTGCTGCGAGCTTCGTGCGCACACGTCTGTGGTATGGCTTTTGACATCAATGTTTCTCCAACTAGGTTAAGCAGCTCGCTGTCGGCTGCGCTAGACTGTGACTATTTTATACTGTGCATGTGTATGAGGCCTATTAACATTTGGTTGCTTTTTGGGTTATCTTGGTTGGATCTGGCCGAGGATTTTTGCTGCGTTACTCACGCTCTTAAGATGACGTTTTAATGTTAATAGATTTTTTTCGGAATTCATAGATTTGCTTATTACCAGTAACTCGGTAACAGGCAGTTCCTTGGTCAATTTGTATTGTTTTTTTGTTTCTGATTCTTTGTTGTTGTTTTTGCGTCAGATATTGCCGAAACGTTACGTTTTCTGTTAATGGGAGCTACGGAAGCAAAAGAAACTGAAACTCCTGAGGTACCTGAAACCTTTGAATGCTATATTGTAGTGCAACAAAAACTGCGCTCATATTTATATTTGTAGGTACCTCGACATCTCGTTAGTTTCAGTAAAAGTAAAAAGCTGAAAAGATAGTTTTTCAGCGAAGAGATGAAATGTTTCCTGGGTCTTTGTCGTAGATGTTTTTAATTTACTTCATATAAATGTTCAATCTTCAATATGGCTAGCGTTTCACAAGTGCTGAAAGATGTCCATTTTTTGTAGTTGTCGCCCCGTACTCCTCAAGAGTTCTACGAAATTACATGCCTCATCAGGTAAAGTGTTCGATGATACTCTTATCTAGGGAATAAAATGGGTATTTCAGAATTTTGTGGTTGACAGTCGATGGCATGCTTAGCTTTTGCTGCAGTTACTTTCACTCTTCATCAGCTGCTTTAACACTTTACTGGCGAGAGTTCTCCCTCTGACGAATAAAACCATCTGGCGTTAGCCAGAGTAAAATAATAGAAGTTTTATCCCGCTGGGAAAGAGTTAACGTCGAACGCAAATACTACAACTTGATGATTTTTATAGTTATTAAATGTGGTAGCTTGGTAGATATATGATGATGATTTTAGTGTTACAAGATAAATAGACAATTTTTTCAACTTGATATCAATTAGGTTTACTTTCACTAAAAAGTATAGCTTCGATCATTACCACTTTGAAAGTATCTGCTAGGTTACTTGGAAACTACACAGCCCCTTGTAACGAGACTGAATTTGCGCCGTACTCAACACATCCAGATAAAGAATATGTTTGACTGCTCTAGATAACCTGCAGTAAAATTGAAGCTTGTTTGAATTTATTAACCTCGCTCCACGTTTTGTTTTAGTGAGTTGCTTCCTAATCTTCCTTCGGACGGTATCTTTTCATTCGACATGTTACTGAATAAAGGACACAGACCAGAGCAAGCTTCTTGGCAATGGAAAGACGATCAAAGCGTATGGCACCCATATTCTTGGATTGACAGTAGGATCATCGAAGCAGCTCATCAAGGTGGTGAAGATGAACTAAGTTTAAACACATTGGGTCGGAGTTACATTGTGGATTTCAACTCCATGCAACAGGTAAGGGGCGGAAATGTCACACCTTTATCACTCATTGTGCATAAATCTACAATGGATCGTAACTTTTTTGTCTAATGAATATTTGCAAAGTGTCGTATATCGTGATTGAACCAAAAAGATGACATGCTTAAGCAGCGAGAATAGGCGATGGTTTCCACTGGCCGGGAACCATAACTGGCGTGAATATTCAGGAACTATTTGCAATGTTGATGCTTCTGATCTCAAAAACAGTAGGTTTGGGAAAAAATAAGATTTTTTACGGATTATCGTTTTTCCTTAAGATTGAGCAATTCCTAAACTCATCGGTAATTTTGCCGCAAAGAACGTATCCAGAATTTGTTAGAATAGGTAATGGCTTGGTTTCGAATGCAATTTGGAAAAAAACACACAGGAGTGAGTTTTTCAAACACTATCCAGTCCTTTTCAAAGAACTCACGAGTGTGTGATTTTCCAAATTGCATGAGAAATCGTGCTATTACCAATTAATATACACACGAAAAAAGTCATACACTGCCAAAATAATGTAATTCAGTTCATATTTCTATGTTACTTTTTCTCGGCCTTGTGTTACCTTGAAATTGCACTGTTCTTAGACAATCCGGACCGAGAAATTTTTTCATGTATGTTATTAGAATAGCAATAAGCTTTATTTGAATTATTATATTGTTTCAGCTAAACAGCTGCTGTTAACAGGATGAACACCACTTAAAGTTACACAAACATACAATACTTAACTAAAAAAAAAAAACTACATTAAATTCCTCGTTATCTAAAATCCAGACTATAAACCATGAGTGTGAGAATTTAGGTCTTAGTCTGAAAGGTAAATATCTGAAAACGTTTTTGGAAAAACGCCATCAAATCGTTCGCAGTTTTTACAAGTCGAAATCGACATGTAAAAGATATCCTAAAGGTGCGAGTGTCAGCTTCACCATGTTAATACCTCTTGTGCATTTACGTGAATATATTCGAGATTATCCTTCGCCAAGGTAAACAGTTTGTTTTGCGGCACGTGGCCGATACAGTCTAGTTTACAACATCCTTAGGTCTTTAGATCGTTTAACTCAATGCTCATTCCAGGTGATTTTACTCGTCAAGGGAAAACGTCTACGACCGTAAAGGCCATTTTCCACTAGGCGAATTTCTTCGCGCGAAGCGACTTTTTCTTTTGTCTCATGATCTTTCGTCTCATGATCTTTCGTCTCATGATCTTTCGACTGGAACTGATGATGGATCCGTTCAATTTAAACAATGAAAAGTCGATTCGCGCTACAAAATTTGCCTAGTAGAAAACGGGCTTAAAGGGTTAAATCAAAGTTAATTTGAATGCATTTTCCGCCGTAGATCAACGAAGATACTGGTACGTCTCGTCCAATACAGCGTTGTCCAAGTGGAGGATCGGTGGCAGGATCATCTACGAGTAATGTTCATAAAGAGGATGAAAGAGCTTTGTTCTTACAAGAAGACTCGGACGTTTCATCGCAGTTTACACTGGCTTTATTTGGCGAACTTAATGAGGTGCATAACTCCTCGGTTGGGCCTGCTGTTAGACATAAATGTTTGAATGCAATATTACGGATGTTGTATTACTCTCCACCAGAACTGTTAAACAAAGTAATTGCCAAATTTCCAGTCTCGTCACAGATGGCTGGAATGTTGGCCTCCTGCGATTTGAGGACTGTGGTGAACGCACTTCAAATGGCGGACATATTAATGCAAAAATTACCAGATTATTTTCACGTGCACTTTCGTCGTGAAGGTGTCATGCATAAAATTCACGAACTGGCTACCGCAGCAGTTGAGACACCATCGATTGGTAAAGAAAGTGAACATGTTAAAGGCGCAGCTGCTTCAGCAGCGGAAGCACTTAAGCCTGCTGCAGACGAAGAATATAGTGAACAGTTATTTACAGACGAAGGACCCCTAAACTCATCATTTCCTCCAAGGTAAGATAAAAACTCTTAATTAGAAACAATTTTTAGTAATATCTAAATAGTATTGCAAATTTTGGTGGCGTTGCAAGTTGGGCGAAAAATTCATGCTTATAATAACACCGACTTCCAATCTCAGCTTTTTATGGCATTACAAGTAGTTTGAATTGATAAAGCGTTTCTGCTTTTATCCCACAATTTTACATTTTTATTTCTCTTGAAGTCACATTTTGTACGTGTTGACGTGCTCCAAAGAAGGCGTCGAAGGCGAAAGATCCATATACACGCCGAAGTCGACCAGAATTACGTTCCATGCCCAAAAATTTCACTCCCGAAATATCAGAGTTTAGGGACTTACCAGGAGACTGACTCGACATAATGTTAAATTTCTTTTCAAGGACATAAATGCGAGAAAGATATGGCATTATTACATTGCAGTGATGTTAATTTTGTATACATAGGTAAAAGAACGTGACACGTATGCTGCAAACTTGCGCTGCGAAAAAAGCTCGCTAAGATCTCGACCAAGGTTTCAGAGGTCAGTCAATGAAAATGTTCTGGTAATGTCGACATTAATTCGAGGTAGACGTACTATGATTCATTATGAAGACGTTTAAATGAATACACAGATTATTGCTTTTACCAAGAATGTAAAACCTTTAGAAACCCGCTTACACTGTAACATTTAGGTTACGGCACGGCTAAAATTTTGGCACGGGCACCGATATTTTTTAGCACGGCATGGGTTATTCTCATAATGTAAACGTCGTGGATCTCTTAAAATTTGGTACCTGTACCAGACTGCCTGCCTGACAGACTGCCTGACAATTCATGCGCCTTGATGTTATTCATTCATAACTAAAGCGTTTACTGTAAACTTGTTTTAGGGGTGAACTTCTCCTTTAAATGTACAGTCTTCATCTTTTTTTGACCAAAAACCATAACCAGCCGACAGTTTAAGAAAATATAAAATAAAACATATTCCGAAAAATGTCATTCTTAACTTGCGATTGAAGTAAAAGAGAATTGACAAGAAGTAATACGGTGTTCTTGTCAATTCTTTTTTACTTCAATCTCAAGTTGAGAATGACATTTTTCGGAGTATGTTTTATTTTATATCATTTTTTTTTATTACCGTTAATTAATGTAATGAAGATTTGCTGAATTAGCTATGTAAACCTCACGATTTGGTTGATTTGGTAGACTTCTACTAAGTAACCGTAATGCAGTAAGGTCTTCATTCGGATCAATTGGATAAAGCACCCGCCTGGCTGGGAGTGCCTCAATTCTTGGAAAACTTCACCTGCATCCTTCTTTCTATGACTGCGCTGCTCGCAATTTATGACCCGTAAGTAGACTGTTTCGTACAGAATAGTCAATGAACATTTTGTCACTTGTCTATTACCAGTAGAAAGTTCAGCGACGTGTTGAAAAGAAAGCGGAGGTCGAAGAGAATTAATTACAAGAAATCTGCTTCGTTGGACAGTGCGTCGCAAGGTAATTCTGGTGCAGAAGTGGCGCCTCCAAGGTCTTCGTCGTTTGTGTCTTCGCCGGCATCAGTGTTAATGTCCTTACGAACGCAGTCTTGGAAGACTACTCTTTCATCTGACAAAACACCCAAGGTGAGATTTATCTTTCTACCTTCATGCGCATTAGGTGTCAATTAAACGAAAAGTTCATCTTATTTTAAAGAACTCTTGACATGATAAAGAAACAACTCCAGTTTTCCGTATCTCACTTTTTTTTGATATATTTCAGGTTGTTTGATATGTCATTGAACAATGTTTGACGTCCCTTGGATTGTCCAAGCACTTTGACTATTTGTAAAATAAGTTGTTATAGTTGTATCCTAGATCATTCAATGCAGGTGAAACTTTAGGGGCCCATTTGTACGATACAATTGCATACCAGATTGTTCGTTCTGACAAATCCGATTAGCTCAATAGAGTCTTCCGAACGTATTGCTACATAATTGAGCGAATCGAAAGCCGGAATTGTGCCTTGAAGACAACATTTCATATCCTCGGATGAACAGTGCTACACGGCAACTGTGTCGTGTAAATGAGCCCTTGCATGTAAAGTCAATTGATGAGACTGGACAGCTTCGTGTAAAAATATTGCTTTTTGTCAAGTATGTTTGTTCCCATACGTTGAGCTAGCTTTCCTGTCTTTTCGTTTACATAGTAAGGCTTGAGGAGTCAGGGAGGTGATACATTACTACGACAATAGTATTTTGACATGATTTATGATATTTCATATGATTTCCTTGATAATGATTTCTTCGAGATAATAGTCTTCGAGATACAATATTCCTTACCCAGGGGTTCTAAACCAGCACTAATTATTCTCAAAGGGAGGATATAAGTTATTTTCCGGGAAACGTAACACAAACAAATAACAGCAAAGTGCGAACAAAATAAAGTGACAGAAGCTGGTGAGCGGGCATGAAAGCACCAATTTTTCGAAAAAAAATTCAAGTTATGCAGTCTGCAGTCAAAAGTATTGCACTCTTCACTAGTCAGCAGTCTTCAACTGCTTTAAATTGACTCGCATATAAGTTTGGTAGGGATTTGAACGAGCAGTACCACTTCAAAGGGATAGTGGATTCAAAGGTGTTGAGATCCCCTGATCTAACTGGTCAAAATACGATATCAACAAATTGGTGCCATCTGCCGTTTTATTTACATATGATATATGTTGTAAATGTGGGGGCTTGGAGGTATCTTAGATGATCGATTAACGCCCATCAAGTCCTGACCTCAGAAATCATTCTTCTGAGGTTAGGGCTTGGCGGGGCGTTTATCGATCATCTAAGTATCGTTTACATATAAACCAAAGTGAGACATTTCAAGGACAAAATAAGATACGAAAAAGCTAAAAGCTATTGAAGAACTCTCTCAAACAAAGCAAACATAATTTTTGTATCATAATCAAATTAAGTCCTGCAAAATGGTAGTGTGAAGATGGTGAGACACTAAAATTTATATAATGGTTTCTAGTTTTGTTAAGGACAAAACCTGGGTTGTAAAGCAAAGTTTGCTGTAAAGGGAGTTAAAATACCTGTTTCCACAAGTAGTGTATAGATTTTTGTAGAACATGAGAAAACATTGTGAAGGCAGTGTTTCGTAGAAACTTTCCAGCTTTTTCATACATTTACGTTCCAGTGGTATCATCATTGCAACTACTGTTTTTTTCGCTGCATAACTTTTCGATAACTCGGTCTTTGTGCAAGTATTCGAAACTTTGTGATGCTCACGTGGAAGTTGAGAAACATTGCTCGAACAACGTTAGTAGGAAGAGTTGTGTTGTTAAATTTTAAAGATTAAATGTAACTTAACTTTGCACTCTCTTATTCTTTCTTTCCCATCCACTTTATGTCCACTCCCGTCTCTCTACATTTTCGCTTTCTTTCCAGCATGCTTCCACTTCACGTTCACCTCCCCTAAAATATACTAAACATCACACCTTCACTTTCTGCTCTACGTTTAGACGCCCTTAAGTAGCAGCGTTAACGAAAACAGAAATAAGATAAAAGTATGGATAAAGGAACAAGGTAAGCCTTGTGCATTGTTTAAAAGTTTTTCCCCTCAGGCTCAATGAATATTGTTCAATAATCCCAGAGACGAAGTCGATGGGATTATTCAAGAATATTCTCTGAACATGAGGCGAATAATTGTTTTAGTATAATTACACAGGTGATTATTTAAAAGAAAATCGTTAACTAGCACTATTAAAATCTCCTTGGTAGCTTTTAGAAAAGTAGTCGCCATCTTGCATAGGAGCCTTTATTTATAACGTAATTTTCTGGCTAATCACCACGCGGGATTTTCGATAGTCACCTGTGTAATTATACTAATAAGTGTTAAACTGTAAGTCAGTCGTATCTTATGGAAATATGTTATTCTACAGCGGTCAAATTTAGTTCAACTTATTTTGAAAATGAAGAAGGCGAATCTCATCCTGCACTGGACGTCCTTCACAAACTAAGCAATGCAGCAAACGATTTAGGAACAGATGTAAGTTTTTGATTTACGTTTCATTCCACGTTTATTTACATTACTGATTGTGTATGTTTATTTGCTGCGATGTTTATGGGTGTGATAAATAAGCATGGACAATGAACTTTCATAAAAATCCAAAGAATTGATATTATAACATGTCCGTCAGACTTGGTTGTTCGTGGAACCTGAAATTGTTTGACTAATAAATGCATTTGTTGTACCTTTCCAGCCCAAGGTTGATTGCGAAGCCTTGAAGGTAAGATGTTCAGTGTCGATTTAAGGAGGGATTGGTGCAACTTTTGACATGATTCACAAAATTTTGGGTGATCTACTGTATTTACGGAATCAAGACCATGATCAGATTTAATATTTAACAGATGGGCTAAACTCAATGATCAATAAGTTCCTTGCATATATATATATATATATATATATATATATATATATATAGATATATAGATCTAGATCTAGATATATAGATATAGGTAAAGATATAGGTAAGGATGTGGGTATGGGTAAAGGTAAGGGTATGGATATGAATATGCATATGGACATACTGTATCTAGATCTATATCTATAGTAATATATTATTAAAAAAAACCTCCACTACCAATCAAACCATCCGAGACATATGAAGAGAAATATCCCTTACAACTTAGCCAGTAGAATATGTTCTATAGTAGACACAGATGGCGATAAGGAGAGAAGATTAGATGAACTCAGTGAACTATTAGCAAAAAGAGGCTATCCAAAGAATCTCAAACTTTGGAATCAACAAAGCCAAAACATCAAAACTAGAAGACCTAAGAGGTAGCAGAGCACCAGCGAACACTAATAATGTACTCACAGCAGTGTCAACATTCAACCCCAACAATCCGCCCATTGACTCTTTACTAAAAACAGAAATGGGACTCCTGAAAGGCAGTCCTAGGATGAAAACAATTTTACAACTCAAGTTCATCCATAGCAGAAGACAACCACCCAATTTACAGCAACTATTATTCTGATCCAAATTTAGCGACAACCAAAATATAAGTGTCAAAATGTGGAAGAAAAAAATACACAACCTGCAAACAAATTATCGTGGAGAACTCGTTCAACTTCAAGGGAAATGCACAACCTTTCATAGTGAAACGCACTATGGACTGTAATAGTCGTTTTGTACTAGGGCTGTGGGGAAAACTACATCGGGGAAACTAGGAAAAATTGCGGGAAAGAATGACCTTACACCGGCAGCATAAAAATATAAAACTTAATTTTTTTAACTGAAGAAGACCGAATGGTCGAAACGTATTAAGTTTTAATAGAGGAACAGTTAGAAGTTGCCAGCAGTTCTTCGTGTTTATTCGACTTATATATCCTCTTTCCTCCCAAGAAAACCTGCTGGTAGTAATACACATAGTCATTTGCACCTGAGCGAAGTCAGCCCACATGGGCGTGGTTTGGAAACTCTTGGTTCGATCTTTTGTTCACCTTAGTCGGTCGCATATATTTGGGATAATTAAGCAATCGACCATCGCAAACGTTTGGTTCAATTACTCAGACGAAGCTCCATGAATGTTAACTGCCATTAACTCTTTCCCGGTAGCATAAGACATATCATTTTACTCTGGCCAACGCTAGACGATTTTACTTGTCAAAGGATGTGCTTCCTCCGGTAAAGAGTTGAACAAGATACTTGTGCGCGACTAGGGCAAATATGATTTTATTTTACTCTGTCATCCGCGTACAAGTTAGCCAAGTTTCCTGGCCATGCTTTGACTGTTACTTTAACTTCATGTGTTACGTTAGGTGGTAGTCGTTTGCAGTTGTGCTCTGTGGCTTGCGATTGAAAATTGACCTGGTAGAGGAATGTTTGGGCGCATTTCCTTGTCACTGATATTTAATTCGTTTGCTAGTAGACCCTGTGTAATTTTCATGTGTTTTGTTTGTTAGGATTTTGTTTTAGTTTTGTTTAGAAATTTTGTAATTTTATCTTTCGCAGACAATAGCTCAAGTATTATCCGAAAACGAGAAAAGTGCATCGGCCTTCGAAATTCTTCACAGTGGTCTGACGCCAAAGTTACTGAGGTAACCGTTGCAATGCCGCCCGGCAGTTCTGCACCAACCTTTGGAGTCATTTATGAGAAGTGAACAGCACTCACTTGGCCAATTGCTTGGTTGTTTTTTCAAGAACAAAGAACAAAAAAAAAATAGACAAAAACATAAACTTGTAAAAAAAAAAAAAAAGAAAGAAAGAAACTGGAAAGCATTTCAGAGTAGCCCATTGACCCTGTAATTTTTTTCGAGGAAATGGTGTGCCAGATTGTTAAACGTCGTTTACATGTAGCCACTGCTAATCTGTATCGGAAATAGCAGGGAGCCATTTGGAAGAAATACGCGCAAGAAATTTTAAAAAACGACAAGTATTCGAAAGACAAGTACTGTTTGAGGTCTTTGAAAGACTCACAGAAGCGTGTCTTTCGAAATTGTACGAAAAACCTTGCTTTTACCAATTAATAGTGCACATGAGAAAAAAGCAAACGCAGTTCAGAAGTATGATTCATGACAAATTACTGTTACCTTTCTTTTTTTTTTTGAATCCGAATGAAGAAATTTTTTGATGTATATCGTTAATTTGAATGTAATCCCCGGGTTTAGGGGGGTAACTACGTGCACGAAATATTGCGTGCACCAGCGTTAAACAGCTTGTTCATGTTACAAAAATTTCACAGTTATTGTTTTCAATTGATGCTCTTTACTCTTTATGTAATCATCCTTTTGCGAACATAATTTATGTCAGTGGTTTTTCTTTTAGTTACCTCACCACAACCACATCAGGGAAAAGCAGTTCTCGAGACACGCGCCTTAAAATATTTTTACAAGCATTCCTAGGATGCCCGGTACGTAATGAGATTTATAACATAACCGAACTACACTCACTTTTGGTGTATGCTGATTGGTTCCTTGGCCGGTATTTTAAACTGACTATGGCACGTATTTACCAAAAGGGGAAGTCGTTAAAACACGATTTATTAAGCTAAGCTAATGTGAAGTTTCCAGAGCATGCATGTACCAAGAATCAGCTTACTAGTTACCGTCATTCAAGAAAATAGTCGTGGCGTACAACAACTCGGACTTGATGGCGTTTACGTGATTGTCCCTTCACTCCGTCCATGGGGCTTAAACTAACACTAGTTATTTCAGAAAATATACAGTTTTTTACTTAGTCCCAAATACACTTGTTGCCACAACTCTATTCTAACATGTTATCGCTTTTCACAAAAATCTGAGGTAAGCGCCTCTGTAAGGTGGGTAAGCCAATTGTGGAATCACTGTCCGAAAGAATGTTAGAAATGTCATTTTGCTGACGTTGAAACCCCGAATTTGAAATTGCAAGCAATTGAGAAAATGTAGTTACCTGTACCAAACCAACTCTCTGGTTTCTTAGAGTTTTTGAAAGTGATGCATAACCTAGCTTAATGGTATTTGTTTCATGTTGAGATGTGGAACGTGATGTAATAGTCATGAAATTCAAAATATTCAGGAGTTTGACTTCATGTAAATGCCGTCCATCCCACCTCTAACGATACAAAATGAGTTTCCAAATATGAATTGGGTACACGTTTTTTGGTGTCAAGCGAAAAAAGTGACCACTGCGGAATAACTGATCGAGCGTGACAAGTCAGAAATTCCGCACCTTAACCCTAACTCTAACCCTAACCAATACCTGAAGCACATCTAACCTACATCTGATACATATATACGGCGCATCCGTCGCACATGCACACAACCAGAAGAGTAATTTATTTCGCAGGTTATAAATTTCGTGTTAAACCGGACTAATTTGCCTAGAAACAGTGACAAACAAGTGGACTTAAACTGATTCATTTTTGTTGCGTGTAGAGTTCGGAAGATATCAGTGAAGGGTTTGAGGGTCCGGTAAGTGCAGTTTGCCTTCCCATGTTCGTAGAAGGATGGGTGAGTGGGTTGGTGGTGATTTCTGTGGAGCATCAGCTGTCCTACTGCCAATGATTCTCCATGGTCATTGAGTACGTTGCATTACATTGTGTTGCTGATACATAGTTTTTGTTATGACAGGACGACGAAAACCGAATGTTGTTCTCTGTTCTTATCCAGAAACTTCACGCCTGCGTCAACCAACAAGAACAGGTTAGCCTAGTAGTGACTGTTTGTTAGGAAGTCTTTGAATTAGTGCATGGAAATTTTTACGTTTGTCTTAGTAATTTAAATTTTTTGCAGTTTCCTGTAAAAATACACGATGCGCCTGGTGGCTGCGGAAATGGTTCACGGTGAGTCGTTATAGTTTGGAAATCTTCATAACTTAAAATCATTGCAACAAAAGCCTCATAAGAAGTCTCGTAGCAAATATTTGTCCTCAATAAAGTTAAATCATAAGTGAAAGCAGAATCTGCTCTTCACGTTTGCATGCAACTTGCGCATAATCATGACTGTAAAGTGCAAAGTTACAGCACTAATATTAATGTGAACGTAAACTTTAACTTCCGTTTTTAACTAGGACGATGTTTTGAGCATTCTTGGTCGCGACTATTTGTAATTAAGGACATGTGTCCTTCGTTCAATAATTTACCAGTGAATTTTACTGTACAACGCTGTCGTAGGGATAGGTCATCTCTGTACTAAGTAACTTCGTGCATTTGACTGGAAGAGAGCTGAGACTGAGGAATAGGTTGAGAGTGAAGTTGAGGGTTAAGGTCACGTCGTGCGTGGTTTATTTTTATGGTTTATTTAAAATGTAGAGGGTCAGTCATCCCTGGTGATAAATGACTGAGGTCATACGTGGGGTGGTCTCTTGGAAGCTATGTATCGCCGTCATATTAGCGGCCCCAAGGTAATAGGGTGTTGTTTAAAAAGTGCCGTTTGTGATGTGCATTTTTTTTTCTCTTCATATTAGCGGACTTCAAACATTGAGGTTTTTCAATTCTCATCAAATCAAGGTAAGCTCCCTGTGGCGTTCATTATGAATTATTCGTGGTGATGATAATGATGATGTTGATGACGGTGGCGATCGTGATGATGGTGATGATGGTGATGATGGCGATGATGGCGATGATGGCGAATGCTATTTCCTATGAGATATATCTACTTTAAACGCGACGTCTCTTTACTGTTTGTTACAGTGTTTTCTACAGCGTCACCCAGAGAGCACGAACGTCAAAAACTGGAGAGGTGGTCCGGTGAAAATCGATCCCCTTGCTCTCGTCCAGGTAAAGCAGACACATTTGCATATACATTCATACTTGTATAAACACTTTGGCACAGTTGTACACACCAGATACGCGCATGCGCCACAAAAACGCTAGAAACGAACAATTTGTTCTGGATTAGCCGGCGTGAGCAATTGTGCTTCACCCTGCGAACAATATTGTTTATGTAAGGGTTTTCTCCAAAGGGGGGACTGGGGTGAATCTTCCCATAAACACTTTAGCTCACCCTCCACTTAGCCCAAGAAGGGAAAATCAAAAAAGCAAGGAAAGAACTACTTAGCAAAATCTCAGTGGGAATCAATATCTGATCCTGATTCCTTGTTTTTCCTTTTCGATTACGCCTTCAAGAAAAAAGGGATAGCAACTTCCAAGATATTAGCAGTACCACATTTAAAAACACTGCTAGACCAGGCAAAGCAAGGTGCCAAATTTTATGTTTTGAGCAGTATTAAGCACTTTTTAAAAAACTTCGAAATGAGAGGTGTGAAGACCCCGTAAAAAGATTTTAATCTGGATGAAATGTTGATTTCCCTGCGAACAAAAATGTTGACGTGGTTTATCCAGGAATGCTGAAACAACAACGTTGCATCCGGTTCATGAAACGAATGACAGAAAAGCGTAGAACAACCAATTTGAAATTACAGTGAACGCGATTGTTTTGTTAATGTAGTCTTTTCGGCTTTCGACGGGCAGGAACATTTTTTATATCTTTGGTAAGTCATTGTTGGAACAATGATAAGCAACATTGTTGATCCATTCTTGTTGTTCGTCCATAGTAACAACGTTGTTACGGTGAGGTTTTTCCATGTGCTTGTCGTTTTGGAATAGTTTTAGAATACAATAATTAGTGATATCAATGAACCGTTGTGGTCTATGTACTTTTCAGGCAATTGAGCGGTACCTAGTTCTTCGTGGATATGGACGAATTCGGGAGGTAGGAATTTTTTCGGTTTTTATATGCAACAATGAATTTTGCACTACAACTTGCACCTTAGCTCACCATCTGAGTCTTGGTAGCTCAATGGTTAGAGCGTCTCACCGGTCACCAGGAAGTTACGGGTTCTATCCCCGTCTGGCGCTCAGAAATCGTTTTTCTGAGGATAGAGCTTGACGAACGTTCGTCTATCATTTTAAAGTTTGGCATTTCTTGTGCCGTCTGAATTATTGGTCCATATCTCGTAAAAAATCCTATTGGGCAAATAAAGTATAACATAGTCAGGTATTTGACTAATGTAAACAGACGCAAATTTTGAAACTATTCGAAAGATCGCCTCTATTTCATGAAAACTGTTTGACTTGTTGGAAAGACATAAATGACAGCACGCAAAGTTTTGAGGGATTGATTTCCCACTTTCATCAAAAAACTTAGTGTGGACAACGATTTGGGTCTGTTAACGTCTTTGGTCAGTCCGTAATGAGTTTCGTTTTGGAGGTAAAGAAATAAATTGAATTTCTAATTGTACGGCCAAGATCTCATGAAGGGCCTTTCCAACAAAAATTCATTCGATTTCAACAAACTTCCTTGCTTTCCAACCCATTATATCAAAAAGCACGTGGCACAAAATTGAGAAGTTATCGCCCAAAAACTTCGGTACAGCACGGCTACAAGATGGAATTTAACCCCCAGGCTCTCGTTCGAAACCTCAATGTCTCATTTTTCAGGGTTTTTGGCAGAGTGCTACGTTCAGACATCTTGGTTCTTCATATTCAAATATTGCCACGATTATTACGTCTGTTCTCGTGTTTCTTTGAATATGAAAATCCAGAATGACGGTTTCCGTTTCATTTTTATCGTCCATATTATCCAGAAAGTGTGAGTGTTCGGATACCGCTGCTTTCAGAGCCCTTGAAATCTAACTTCTGTCAAGTTACATTATCTATTTTTGATTAATACATCATTTTCATTGTAAAATGTGTAATTTTGCGTATGAACATTGAGAAGAAACTGAGAAATCGATATAAAATAGAGTGCTGCGCGGGTGATGTTGAACGACGTGTAACATGGCAAACGGACTAGAAAACTTACTAGGGGAAATTCTGACTTTTTTTCAGATCGTCGTTTAAAATAGCAAACGACCATCCACCGTTTAAATCTCATTACTAAGTTTGGTAGTGACTATTTAATCGTATTGGTCATTTTTGCGTCTCCAGACTTTTTACCTATAATAAATATAACCTAACCATACCTTTACCTATAATGAAGATAACTTAAGATAACCTGATTAAGATAATCTAGATAACTTTTTGACTTTGTATTGATAATGTCCTTCTAGCTTGTTGATCCTTCGCATCTTTCTTTTCCTTTCAGGATGCCGATGACGAGGGAAGTGATGATGACATGTAAGTAGTTAATTTTTTTTGTTTGTTTGTTTTTGTTTGTTTTGGTTTTTTGTTGTTTTTTTCTTTTCTGATTGTCAAAATCATTATACTTGTTAGTGATTGGGTTTTATCCATTTTGGTTTATCAATTCAGTTCAATTTTTTAACGCTGTCTGTTTGGTTTATAGTTCTGAAGAAGATATTGAAGAAGCTTTGGTAAGAACAGTAAACACGTTAAAGTGAGCGCTTATGCCTACAGTTTTGTTATATAACTTTATTTTTCTTTAGTAGTTTTACTTTGTGCTATTTGAACTTGTCACTATATTTCAAGTCTCATGACTTTACCGTCAGTTTAGAGCTAAAATTCTGGGACACTGCAAATTTGAACTCAGTTTCAATCGATCGTTACTGATCTACAAAATTCGTTTATCTGTTCCGTATTTCATTTTTGTCTTCGGCTCAACATATTCTCAATCGTTTACTCAACGTTTGAGTACATGCAAAATTGATAGCACTTGTTACCGATAGGTTCATTTCGGATAGCATTTCAGATGCCTACTTCTCAAACTCATTAGTAATTCATAAAGCAAAAACAAAAGAAATACATAATTAATCGGTATTTAGAAATTGGAGGAAGATTACAGCTGAATTTTTCCAACTTTCGGCTGGCTTTTCGCCTAAAATACTGGTTTGTTTGAGAAGTAATTTCAAACACTCGTTTAGTGTTCTTCCTCCGATTTCTAGATACCTCAAAACTCGTTAAAAAAACTCGGCTTTGCCTCGTTTTTCAACTCGTTTCTCGGTATCTAGAAATCGGAGGAAGAACACCAACTCGTGTTTGAAATATTACTTTTCAAACTCATTAATAATTCATAAAGCAAAAACAAAGGAAATACATAATTAGTCAGTATTTAGAAATCGGAGGAAGATTACAGCTGAATTTTTTCAATTTTCGGCTGGATTTTCGCCTAAAATACTGGTTCGTTTGAGAAGAAGTTTCAAACGCTCGTTAGTGTTCTTCCTCCGATTTCTAG
Source organism: Heliopora coerulea (assembly GCA_030142905.1). Taxonomy (NCBI): domain Eukaryota; kingdom Metazoa; phylum Cnidaria; class Anthozoa; order Scleralcyonacea; family Helioporidae; genus Heliopora; species Heliopora coerulea. The sequence goes on along the minus strand of JASJOG010000017.1, from coordinate 1,095,857 downwards.
ATACCTCGAAACTCGTTAAAAAAACTCGGCTTCGCCTCGTTTTTCAACTCGTTTCTCTGTATCTAGAAATCGGAGGAAGAACACCAATTCGTGTTTGAAACATTACTTCAAGTTACGGTACTTTTAGAGGAGTTTTTTCATTCTACAGCTCGGCTCAAGCTGCAAGTCAGTTTAAACTAACTTTAAATGCCTTGAATTTCCTGTGAGGAGTAGTTTTCTTGCAGCAGCGTACTTTGGCGACCAAATGAGAACGGAAATCGATCCTCGGGGTCTTACCTCGCATAGTGCGACCTAGTACGGACTAAACGTGAGGATATAGTTCGCTGAGGATCAACGAGGATTTAGATTTTCGAGAAATACATTACATGCCATGATGTAAACGACTCTGTGATTGTGTAGCCACAGCTTGTATGTTTAATTCTTTTGTCGCCTGTTGTTCAATCGAGTGCAGTATTGATTTTTGGTTGCCGTATTTTAGGCTTTTCAAAGTCCTGGGACGCAAAGGTAAGTTCTTTCATACGTGTTTGGAGATGTGTCGTTCGGGATAGTCCCGATCTTGAGGAAACCTACATTTTTTAATGAATATAAGCAAGTCTACTGCAAAGTAACTACTCTATCCACATGATAACTCGATTTTGTTCCGTCCGGAATATGTCAACACAGTATTGCAAATGTGGGTGGAGTGACCTGTAGGCGTGCTCGGGGAATGTAGGCAACAAATAACTTCCTCCTTTACATATACTTAAACCGTTTTCTTCCATAATTCATATTACAACTCACTGAAATTTTTCTGTGGTTCAAAATTTTGTGGTTTTCTGACACTTAGTGCAATCCTGGGATATTAGTCATCAACTTCGCTGGCAAATGCCTTTTCCACACATTTCACCTGTTACATTTAATCTTCAGACATTATCTGGACATCATGATTGGCGATAAAGTTCTTCCATACAATATGACGGTCTATCAGGCAGTCAAGCAGTATGGCCAGGTTAGTTTTCCTCAAATAATCGTAGTTTTTTCTCAACACTTTTTTGTTTTTTGGTTTGTTTGAGGTGTTTTTGTTCGGGAGGGTATCTTTGCTATATTAACTTTTTTGTTGCCACCTTCATTAACAATTTCAATTGAGTGTTAGTAAAAAGTTTTCATTTGTATGCTCGGATGTCGAAGTGACTGTTAGTCCCATGGAAACATTGCAGACATTTAGCAGCGTTTCTTCATGAACAGTGCATCGCATTGCAAACAATCGTTGGCCACTCAAATACGTCACTGTGAAAATGAAATGTATAAATGTTCATCTATGAATATACGGGAACCAATGAGCATTTTTGGATGATTAAAATCTAGTCATCACCAGGTTGATGACTAAGACCTAGTCAAAACGTTGATTTAATAAAGTTTTATCTCTATACTGAGTTGCTGGAGTTGTACATTTGTCTACGAACACTTGCCTTTTTTCATTAAGTGGAATTAAACCGGACTTTATTCTTTAATATTTTTTTTTTGTTCTAAATTTTCGTTTGTGCAGGCGGATGAAGATAAAGATCATGAAGAAGAAGGCGTTCTCGGCCGTCCCAGTATTTGGGTTGGTACACACACCATCTATTACCGTGCTGCGCATGACACAGGGGATAGCAACGAGCCGACATCAAGCAAGTGTTCCAACAGGAATCCAGCGCCTTCTTCAAAGTCATCAAAGAAATCTGTTGCAAAACGAAACAAGGACACCAGCCCGAGCGGTAAATTTATAATCTACAGTGTAGTCTTATCTAAAAACCTCAGTTGTTTCGCTTTCGCATCTGGCGTTACCTATCGTTTTTTCTCAACCATTGTGTGAACCTAGTCACAGAGTAAATCAACCAGAGGTCCAACTCGCGTGAAAATTTGTCCCAAATTTTTTATGTGCATGGGCTAGCCGCCACGTTCTTGGCAAGTTCCCCCGGCAGTTTTGACCTCGTACGAATTTTTGCCATTTATATGTTAACAAAGTGAAGTTTGATTGTAGTACTAAACTGGTACATTGAAATTAGCTTTTCAAACCTATCGAGGGGTATTTGTTCAGTGAGCTAACAAAATAAAATTTACTCCACAATTTACAAATATCGTACGAACGTGTTGACAACGCTCGATGGATTCAAACATGCGCTGAATTTTCGTTAATCTTACCACGATTTTAAACAAGTCAAAAACTGTAAAAGATGAACTGGTATGCATGTGCTTATCAGCAATTTTTTCGCTTGCCTCTTCTGGCCTTGCGATCATACTTAAGGTTGACGAAGACGGTAAAACCACTTCAATTATGCAAAAATTCAGTTCAGACGAGCACGAAAGTTATAGAACACATACCTACACGTAGCGAGCGCTAGACCACTGACTTAGAGGACAGTGGGCTAAACGCTTGCCAAGAACATGGCGGCGTTTGAATTAATGAGATGCGCGAGGCAACATGCGCGAGGACACAAACATCAAAGCTACCGACAGTGAGTTGGACCTTTGGTCGATTATTTACTCTGTGACCTAGTGCTTTAACTGATTTTTACCCACCCCATTCCTGTTGATTTATCTCTCTTGTGATTTACCATGTTTGAAAGACATGTTTAGTATGTCTGCACGCGTGCTTGCATTTGTGTTCGTATGAACAAAAAAGAGATGAAAGGAAAGAAAAAAAAATTATAATGCAATTCAGCTTTTGGGTACACTCTTATTAAATTAAACTATTAATCTGTTTATCGATATGAACCATATTTTGTGACGTAGAACGTGACCTACCTTTTTTAGACAACAACAACGCAACGTCATCAAGTTTATCGTTGGCACCAACCACGATACCCTCATATCCTGGTGAGTGAAAACTTCTTGGTAACATGGTTACTAAAAGCGTGAGTTAGTTTGAGTAGGGAAAAAGCTGGAGGAAGCTGTCAATGGAATGAATTTTATGTGAATTTAGTGTGAAAACCAATTCAATGCATAGACAACTTAGGCCGCTGTGTACACGCTAAAATCTTATCCAAGTCGTACCAGCAAAATTGCTGTAATCCGAAATCGTCCTACACCGTCCACCTTGTCGTATCTGCTGCCTTTTAGGTTTCGATTGTTCCACTGTTACTTACATTTTTGAGCTTTTTGATAGCAAAATGTCCACTAGCAAATCCGTGGTAGACACTAAAAGAAAATTTTTTTGTGTGTTATTAGCAATATTCTTTCGATTTCCTAACTCCTAAGAACCATGTACTGAAATGCATAAACTGCTACAGGCACTTTAATATTTTCTTGATGAGGAAAACTTTTGCTCATATAAAAGAAATAACTTCATGTTTACACGTAAAGCCTCGCCTTGATGACCAAAGATGTCGCATAGTACGCTACTTATACTCATGCACAACTTTGAACGCAGCGCCCGCTTGACCAAGAATTTGTACATGGAGGTTGGCGTTTAGTATGACAAGCAAAAGGCTTTTAACGAGATGCTGGCAGGGAGAAGTTTAGAAAATTGACCTTCCACGTTGTTTTTCATAATTTTTAATACAAGACGATTTCCGATTGTGTTTGATTTACTTCTTGTTTTTAGATATTGAGGAGTAGAACAGCTAGGATTAGATTAACAATTGATGAAAGTCGTCAACCTATGATAAAACGTGGCAAGAATTTAATCCTTAAGTCTGTTTGCTTGTTAGTTAAATAGTTCATTGCAATAGACTCATATTCCTCTTAACTACCTATTTTTGAAATTTGTATTGTAGAAGTGTCTTTATCTATTTTTCAATGCATGCTTCTTGGACAAGATTTTATCTGGTGTTTTTCTTCATCTAATTCAGCTTTGACGGACTCTTCAACTGAAGGCATTTATCTTCTTCGAACGCTGTATGACTTGAATTCAAGTTGGGGAACGGTTTATGGCGTAAGTTCTCAGTTCATTTTGAACAAACTGTAATAAATAGCGTCTAGAAAAAGCAAATCAAAGCATTAATATGTCGTATGTATTATTGATGTAGCATTTTCGTCCTTCTTACTCTATCTGAGTTTCATTTGTTATCTTTTATTGTAGTGGGATAGCAAGGGTGCTTTGATTCCTCCTAGTGAATTTATCAGTTCTAAACTAACTGCAAAAGCTACACGACAACTCCAAGGTAATTATGGTTATTCACCGTGTGTGTTACCAAGGACTTAGGCAATCATTAGCGAATCAATGTCAATGTCTTCCTTAAAAAGCCACCACCCAGAACATCGTGAATTTTCTTTTGGGTTTAACTAAACGTCGATTAATTAACGACCGTGCGAGGAATACGTTACGATTGTCGTATAAAAATATTGAAGATCAGATGTTCCTTTTTAATGTCAGGAATTTAACACCAAAGTTTGGTTAATAGGTAGGGCGGTTATAAGAAATGTTCGGTGTCGATATACCATCCATTCAAAGCATTACCATTACATTCTGTATACCGACTATTTGAATTATCAGTTAAACTGATATGCGATTACAGTTAATGGCTAGTTCTATCGTGCAATCACTTATACTTTTTACATACAGTGAGAGAGAGGTAGTCCATTTTCAGCACTCCATAGTTATATCAGTAGTGTATCCATGTCCCAAACTGATATCATATTCGGTATATCGCTAAAATCGCTATTTCAATATGACCGAGAACACCAATTCAGCCCTAGCCGTTGAGGGAACTTATACTGGTGTTGTCAACATTTGGGTATATCGACATCCCTACATGTAAGTAGAAAACTATTCTTAACCCAGCTCATGCGTAGAAATGTACAGCTATATTACTCGGTGAACAATTTTACGTTGTGTAGTTGTGCTGGACCCTGCAAACAATGCTGTACTGCTCGCTCAGATGTGTTCTTAACGTGGTTATTGGGGTAGTTCCGGTAATCCACGAGTACTTGATAAAATACAATACAACGCTACCTCGGAAAATTGTGAAAGCATTTTCCTTTTTTACGTTTTCAACTAATTTCCAGTTATCAACTGGAATCGATGATGACTGCAAATTAGTTGAAATGTAGAAAAGAAACATACTCAATATTTTCCGAGTTATGGTTGTTTTCTTTTTTATTCAGGAATGCACTCAGTCGTTTACGGTTGAGAAACCAGTACTGTTACAGACATAGTGTGGTGTCAGTCAAGTTCAATATGTTTCTTGTGATGCAATCTTATTTCAGATCCTATAGCGATAATGACTGGTAATTTTCCTCCGTGGCTTAGTATATTGGCTCACGAATGGTAAGTGATTGAACTGATGAGTTGTGAGATATCTTCACAATATACTGGTTTTCCGTATTAACATCACGAATTAAGAAAAACCAAATGGACTTCCGTGTGTGGATACTGATATCAAACACGCGGGATGTTTCGAGAATTCAGAAAAGCTTTAAAAAACACTAGCCGCTTAGCAAATGTTTATAGCATCCCGAAAAGTCCAACTCCCATCTTGGTGTTCACATACAATACCTGCTGATGAGATTTCATTTTTAAAAGACAACCAACGTGGGCAATATGCAACCCATTAACACATTTCTATTGTATAATTTAGTTGAACTTAACTGAATTCATTCATTGCGCGTTAAGCTTTTCTTTTCTTCCATTTGTCTTGTAGTCCTTTCTTGTTCCCGTTTGAATGTCGTCAGCAACTGTTTTATTGCAGTACGTTTGACAGGGATAGAGCTATGAGCAAACTTCAGGTACGACTCATTTCTAGAGAAGTAACCAATAATGCGCTGGTCTGGTTGTGTTGTCATGGAAGTCTGAGAAAGTTCTCCAAGGCTGGACACAGCCATACTGACAGTAAAGTTATAAATACAAAGCAATGAGGAAGTAAAATTTCTGGATGATTTTAACCTGGATATTTGTTGTGTGTTTTTGAAGATTTAAACATTTTGTAGCGAAATACTTAACTCTAACTTCATGGAGTTTCCAGTGACTTATTAATTATTCCTCTCAACGTAAATCCATTGATAATGGTGTTTTGTCTGCAGGAAACTATTCCTGATCTGTTGAGCAATGAAGGAACCGATCGAGTAACCCCACGTTTGGAAAGAAAGAAGGTAAATAATTTGACCCATGAACCCCATTAACTTTACGTTAAAATTTAATGCCAACTGTCTTAATCCTTTGGAAATATTTAAATGTTTGAGTCACCGCAGTGCTGCCTACGTGTTACAAAAAGAATTCGCTGAGAACTTTTAGAAAGCTTTCTCCAGTTTCAATCCACCGGTCGAACGAAAAGTTTGTTTTCGTTCATCGTCTTTTAGCGTTTTGTCCGCGCAGAGTGACGCTGTTATCACAAACATTTCGATTGCTATTGGATGCCTGCAGTTTAGTACTTAGTTTTGATCGATGCGTTGGATGGTTACTTGGGTGAGGAGTGGGTGGGTTAGCTAGTTGATCGGTCATGGAAGAAATGGATTGAGTTGGAGTTGGGTTGGGGTCGGAGTTTGGGCTTGAGTTGACTGGGTAATAATGATCGTGTGTTGGGTAAGATGGTTTGTATGGGACATTTCATGTTGTTTTGTTGAATGGTGGGTTATTTGTTTTTAGCGTACTGTTTCTCGTGAAGATATTTTTAAACAAGCTGAGGAAATTATCAACGAAGTCGGCAGTTCAAGAGCAATTTTGGAAATACAGTATCAGGGTGAAGTAAGTATGGCACAAAAGTCGTAATTGTTGATATAGGGTTTTATTAGTTGCAGATTTACGTTCAAGCCTATCTTTTTAATTGACCTGCAATGGCTTTTTTTATCTTGTTTTGTTTTTATTATTTTTAAATAGACTTCTATCTGCAGACCTCCTTGTGATGTAGTCTGTCGCAAATATTACACGTCATCGAGTGAATTTATTGGCATGTTTTTTAATTGCTATTACGTGAACGAGAAGCGGCCTTAAGAATGAGCACTGCAGAGAGAGGGACTTTAAGCAGGCTAGTACGGTGACAGCAGTTATAACATTAGCATTGAGAGTAAAAAACAAAGCCCCCGGATTATTGAATCCTATTGGACGTCTGATGATGGTATCTATAATGATTCTGTGAATGGGTTGACATGAAACTCATTTAACAGCTTTAATTTGGCGTCGTGCTGAGTACCCGAAAATACTCGGTGTGACGTTGTATGCTAAAAATGGTCCATGTTGGGATAACTCATGGGCCTAAAAATTATTCATTCACTTTGTTTTAGGGGCGAAAGAACCAAAATCTTTATCATGAAGGACGTCGTTGTCGACGCTCTCGTTTTGCTTGAAGTCCCTGATGTTGGCTGCGCGACGTAAAAATCCATTATATAATTAAACTTACTTTTCAACGTCTGTTTTACATTAAGGTTGGAACTGGTCTTGGTCCCACCCTTGAATTTTACGCATTAGTTTCCAGAGAGTTTCAGCGTGCAGACTTATCAATGTGGAGGGGTGAAACTGTTCCTACGGCGGACGAGGAAGGTTTGTTATTACAATGCGATTCAAGTGTTGTACTCAAAATTAGAATTTTCAGTCAGTTGTTTTCCTTTTTCCTGTGCCGATCCAATAATTCTAAAGCCGGATAATTTTAATCTAACGCCAGGCAAATTAACACACAAAAGGTTAAGGGAGACGTATGGGCAGAAGAGAGTTCAGTCCGTATTTCAGCTAACTCTTTACTGTCTCAATAGCTTTATCATTATTTAACCATTAATAACTTAAGATCATTTTTCCTCACCATTGAAAACACTAAAATTACTTTTCATACTAGAGAAAAAAGTTAAGGCACGTGTGAGAAAAAATTGCGGCATGTATTGGGCCTTTAATCGACCTGGAACATTTTATGGTAACTTGTGTATTACCGTGTTGGTTGTACTTTATTGGTTGTATTGTCATGTAATATTCCTTTTTTAAATCTAGGTATTAAGAAAGAAGTATCCTACGTCTTTTCATCAGTTGGTCTCTATCCAGGTATGATTGAGTGATAATTACGAGCGTTGATCACGAATAGTTGTCATTGTCTGCAGACATACATGTTTCGGTCCGTTACGTTTAATCCTTTCTTTCATCGGTTAGTATACATAGCTAGATAGCGAAAATAGTGTGATAATCTCTAATCACAGTAGTTTTTGCATATAGTTCATATTATCAACATGAGAAAATAAAATTCATATCCCTGTGTGGCCACGTAATATTGTTTATGACATAGAAATAGCCGAGACGACGTCTACATTTAATGGCACAAGGTTGGAGGTTCCATCCCCACCCGGGTCTCACAAATCGTTTTTCTGAGATATAAGCTTGAAGAACGTCTACCGATAATCCGTTGTATCTCCAAGCTCCCACATTGCACCTTAGCTCCCTATCAAGTTCACGATATGGTTAGAGTGTCTCACCAGTCATCAGAAGAGTGCGGATTCGACCTCCGTCTGGGGCCCAGAAGCACTCTGAGGTATGAGCTTGACGAACATTTGCCTATAATCGGAGCATTAAGAAAATTATAAAGAAAAACAGTCTTTGCAGATAACTTGGAAATAAGTAAATTTGCCGTACATTAAAAACCTCAAAAAAACAGTGGACTAGAAGTGTTTCTTTTGGTTTGAGTATCTAGGATTTGGGATTCAGTCTCGGTGAAATCCTTAGCGAAATTAATTTCTATAAATGTCCTCATCTTGTGTTAAATCTAATGATAGTTATTTTTTGACGAAATTGTCAAGTTCTTAATCCAGTTCAGGATGTAATATAACCGTCGTCACTACTCCCGCTCGTATTTTTAATTTCAGCTCCAATCGCAAAAAACATAAAAGCAGGCCAGTTAACAAAGTTAAAAACGAAATTCCGATTCCTTGGTAAATTTATTGCCAAGGCGATAATGGACTTCCGAATGTTGGACATTCCTTTGAGTCAAGCTTTCTTCAAGTGGATGCTCGGGAAGGAAAACTCACTAGATTATCGTGACCTGCAGTATATCGACCCGGTTCTAGCAAAGTCCATTGGTCAGCTTCAGGATGTTGTAAACAGAAGAAAAAGGCTAGAAGCTGATTCTTCACACACTCCTGATAGCCTTAAGTTAGCCGTAGAGTCTCTAACGTTAGATGGACTGCCTGTTGAGGATCTAGACTTGGACTTCCGACTCCCAGGAACGACTATCGATCTCAAGGTTTGTTCCTGACAAACTTGTAGTAAAATATGTAATAAAGACCTGTAATGACAATTGTATATTTTCAAAAGTTAGGCTGTAAAGGTGGATTTCCACTTGGTGCAAAATACCGCGTGTGCGATACGTGCATTGTTAAAATTGATTAGATTTCTTTTTGGTTCCATTAGAGAGCTCGTAAGAGAAAAGTTGCGCGCGACATTTTGTCCCAATTGGAAATCCGCCTTAAGGCAGTAATTTTTGGCAGCATCTGTTTTGTTCATGAAAACGGTTACGTGACGTAAGTATAGGTTGTCGATACTGGCTGTCGATAATTTTCATTCATCGAGCGACTGACAACGAACACTGTTGGTCAAATTGAAGGTGTCATACTAAAGTGGATCCTCTCAGTGGGAAGCACAAATCAGGGCTTCATCGCAAATGTTGCGAAAGTGGTTTTCTATCACACTTCCACTGTTGAAGACCGACACAAGTGAGCTATTTCTAGGATCACTGTGTGCGCTTACACGCTTCAGGCCAGTTTCGAAACCATTTCGGAGTTGGAAATGCAAGCAAGGCTCGGGATAAAATCTAAGTCAATCAAGCATTTTTTAAATTCAGTTGTCAAAACTCAACCTAAAGTGGGAAGATTTGAGAATCAATGGTGGTGATCATTAACGAAAATTAGAAGTGCTTAGTGACTATATTCAAGCCACTGTCTGGAAAATTTGGCTACTTAAATGTAGTTCATACTTTTGTTGCTTGTACACGAGTAACCTGTGGGCTTAAATAATCTACTTCCACAACTCTATTACTTTTAACCATCTTGACTTACTTGTTGCATGTTGAAGAACTGGCCTTGTGGTGTGTTGTCATGTTTAGTAAGAGTAGCATAAAGACACTTCGGCTTCTATTCGAAACCAGTGAAAACCACGAAGACTATTTTGGTAATTCTACGTTCGTATTAAGCTATTGGTTAACCAGCTACATGAATAGTTGTATTGTAGCTGTGGACATCTGTGTCTATTTGTTATCTATCTTGTGGAGCATATTTTAAAGTTAAATACATATTAAACTGATGTGGATTTTAAAAAGTTAGGGGAGGTGTTTATTGGTGAAGAACTTAAGTGATATGAATGGTGATCATGTTTGCTCTTCAAAATTTTCAGAAAGGAGGTAAAGATATCCCAGTAACAATTCACAATGTAGAGGAGTACATCAAGGTAAGATTGCGTCACGAATAGGTCGCATAATTTACAGTAGTCTTCTCAGCTAGTTATCCGAAAAGCCGACTTCTCGGGCTTGACTCATAATTTTTGCTACTTAGATTCGGACCGAACTTGAGCATTGTGAACCAGTCTTCACCCAGATGACTCTTGAACCACGGCGTTATTTTCTACCATTAGTTGTTTATATTCAACTGGCACGTTGGCCTGGTTTTGTGATGTTGGAAACTTCTGTGCAGAAACTTGAGCACATGAAAAGTTTATTTCAATGTCGTATGTCACTACAACCCATCAGAATCAGTTTCCCTTAACAGCAGATAACTTATTTTTTTACTGGTGAGACAGCGATGATATTGTGATTGTGCTGACCCCAGTTGTTATTTTCCAGTTCGACACATTTGTTAATGGCTCCAAATCGATATGAGTCGAGACGATTTCTTAGTTCACAGCAAGAGCCACAGGAAAAAAGCTTAACCAACGAAAAAAGGCTCCTTGAAAGTTAATATTATGCTCGAACCAAGAAATAAAAATCTAGAGGATACGAGAAAAAAAACTAGATGTCGCTGCACTCTCCAGTTTTTATCTGACAGGGGAACTACACTGAGAAGGAACTCTTCGTGAACTATTCACACATATTCAAGTTTCTTCAGTGGTGTCAATTCACTCAATCTATATTTTTTTGTGTTTAAGTGGTCTGTTAAACTGGATAATTTCACTCGGCCAAAGTTGGTCTGCACTTAAGCTGTAGTAATTGTTCCACTACGAATACTTATTTTACGATTATTTTGATGATGTACTTCATTGCGTGTTACCCCGTTGATATATTGTGGTCCCAATCTGATTGCATCAAATAAAGCTACATGTGAAGCTTATTGGAAGTTAATATAAAATTTTTTTTACAACTTTTCTTTTTTCAGCTTGTCGCACAATGGACACTGGTAGAAGGGGTCTCAAAACAGTTTCAAGCCTTTAAAGAGGGTTTTGAGTCTGTCTTCTCATTGTCAAGTTTAAACTGTTTTGCTCCAGAGGAAGTAAGTGACTTGAGTTTTTGTTTCCTATGCCGTGAATGACTGTCTTAATAAAACCTTAAAATCTTTGGAATCAGTTGAACTGTCGATATTTTTGAAGTCTCGTCAGATTTTTACAGATGCCATTTTTTTCTAAATGTGTTTACAACACTCGTAAGCGGACGTTGTATTTTTTCACGAGCACTTTCTCCAGCCGATTCTTACACACCATATTTTGGTAATCAAAGCTGATATCCATAGCTGCGTTTATTCCACGTACATGTACATACGGATGCTCAGTTTACGTGCACGTGCGGACATAAAATGCGGCAAAAAACCCAGCAATTATGGTCGAAACACACTGTTTACCGACCGATACGCAACGACACACAAAGAAAGAGAACCGCATTATGCAGGGTTTGCATTAAGATTTAGAGTAGGAGGCTGTATGAAAAAAGTAGGCGGTTGTCTGCAATTGTGGTGCCGCAGGCACCACCATGCTAGGATCGAGGTTAATTTGGATCGAGGATGGATCGAAGTTAGTTTGTAGAACTAAACCGCTGAACAATCTGCACTTCAGCGATATGACACCTCGTTCTTCGCCGGGAACATGTCAAAATATCTCTTTTTCGCGATGTTTTTAATGGAAAAAAAACTGAATACATCGTCGTAGATAAAAAGAAAAAAATCAAAAAAAAATTTATATAGGTACTTCACTAAATAAGTAAATTATAGCCGGGGTCGGTGGTGAAGTAGCCGGTGGTAAACCGCCGGTAACCGGCTTCTATTGAAAGCTCTGATTATGGCGCAGTACAATATGGGTACGATGCCACAGTTCTCGTTTGTTGTGTGCAGTTCTTCAGAAATTATACAGCGGTACTTTTCCAGTGTTACAGCGTACGTATGCACTTCCAAGCTGTTCAGGAACTGATAATTTCCGAAGGAGGAAAATCTCGAGTGTCTAGATATTTTTAAGACCCAACCGGGACCTGTTGCGAAAAATGCAACATTGGGCCATCTGGCTGGGAATCGAGAAACGGCCTCTGTAGCTCAGTTGGCAGAGCATTGCACTAGATTCGCGAGGTCACGGGTTTGATTCCTCGCCGGATGGCCCAATGTTACATTTTTCGCAACAGGTCCCGGTTGGGTCTTAAAAATATCTAGACACTCGAGATTTTCCTCCTTCAGAAATTATCAACTTAACAGTTAGCGGTCGAGTATAAATGCCATAATGTTCTATCGAATATAATGTTCAGAAGCTGGACGTTTGAAGTGCAGCTATTACTAACCCAAGATTATCAGATGATGTGATGTTTCCATAAATTCTAGGTTGCCATTCGAATGGAAATTCCAGAGAATAAAACCTTTTCGAGTCCACCCAGTATATGTTGACGATAGTTTTAACTTTCATTTTGTACCATACTTCAGAATTACTCCACAAAATTTCTCTAGTCGAAAATCAAAGTAACCTCCTTTTGAACAACCGGGGCGAGGGCTCGTGCATTGACAACGAGTATCTGTTGTGGGGTAGTGCTTCTTACTCTTGCCTGAGTTATAGCATTTCTTCTTAAAATTCGCGTTCCTGCCGAACTAACGCGATTGGTAGTAAAACTTTGAGCGATCATCGATGATTCCTGAAGATTCTTCTAAGAATCCGTCACCATATCAAAGTGCTTCTATTTGAGTCTTCATCTTTACCACTAATAGCCGTTAATATGCGATTCCCTGTGAAGAGTGAATAATCCATACATACATTGTAAAACAATTAAACCCCACTGAAATTGTTCGTTTATTTGAATTGCATAAGCATATAAATGAGATTTGGTTCCTCACCTCCATTATGAATGTCTGCAAAAGTCTACCAGTTCTTCAGTTAATTTCTTATTCAGTTCTTTCTCGTTATCTCTCTGCTGGCTTACCTAAGTTCAATTTTCCATCGAATCTCTGATCCAGCATTTCACTCTCTTCTTGTCGTTGTGCCTTATTATTTTTTTCGAGCATACTTTGATCGAAATAATTGAAATGGTTTGATCCAAAGGCTCAAATTGACGCATGACATGAGATCCGCTGCTATGCAGTCTCAAAGTTGAATCCGCTAGACCGCATCCAGTCAGCATTGTTGATGTCTGGTGTTAATTTGAGAAGTATTTGCATTGCAACTAAAGCGTCACTGTTGTTACGAGACAATATGAAGTATGTCATGCAACTTGATTGAAACAAATAGCAGAAGTGACGTACGCGTGATGCAATGCGCAGTAATGACAGTTAGTGTGTATGGGAGTAGAAAGAGAGGAGAGGGAAAAATTCGATAAAAAAAAAAGCTTTATTTACAACAGTTACAGTACATTATTTTCAAAATAATGTCAACAAAAGGAAGTAAAATTCCACCCAGAATAACTGTGAGCTAATCTACCTGGACGATAAAATGATTTAAATCAACTGGTGAAACCATTTGACCAGACTACTACCTTATCTAATACAGTTTATTTTGTTTCTTTTGTTGTAGATGGATCTACTGTTATGTGGGAGCTCGGCGGAAACTTGGGATGTAAAAAGTATGTTGTCGCAATGTAGAGTTTATTCCGACGCGTGATAAGCTTCTTCAGTATTTGCAAGATTTGGTTATTTTGTGGATATATGTGCTGAAATTGTTAGAGCTATCATTTTTCATCTCAGAAAGCAAGATGTACTATGCCCAGTTCTAGGGCCTGAATTCTGTGGAAAACCAAGTCATTGAAAGTTCTGAAAAAGTCCGTCAATTTCATGTTAGTCCGTGAACATAACTCTTAAACCGAACTTTACGAGTATATACAGTGGAAAAAATTCATTGTTTGTGAAGGTTAACCGTGATACCGATAGCGGTTCACACATCCAAATTTGGATGGCGAAGAAACTTGAAACAAAACTCACCCGTCTAAGTTGGCTTTGAAAAACCTATTGGATATTTCCTATCTATGTACTAGTATACAAAAGCTGTGTCCACAAAACTAACTTGTGGATTTGATAAAACTTACTGGGCTTTTTACTCTGTTTTAGGTTTAATGGAGAACTGTCGACCTGATCACGGATATACTCACGACAGGTTTGTGTGAATTTTTTTGTCTTCCTTTGGTGTGTAACCTATCTCCGCTATGGCGTTGTACTGTACGGTAGTTCGTTCTGTTTTTTACTTTTTCTTTTAGTATACTTGTTTCATAAGGCATGTATTGTTCCAACCAATTTTCTAATGACCTTAAGTTTTTCCCGTTTTAGTCGTGCTGTCAAGTTATTATTTGAAATTTTGAGTTCTTACAATAAAGATGAACAAAGACGTTTTCTGCAATTCGTTACTGGAAGTCCCAAACTACCTGTTGGAGGTAGGTATTGACGTTAGTTCACAATAATTTAACTTGTGGCGCGCGGAGAGCTTCTTGCAATGTATGATGGAAAGTTTGCCGGCACTTTTACAATGGTGCGAAAATCAAATGTTCGCTTCTTATTTAAGACGTAAACACCTCTTGAGCATGCGTAATAAAAGTAAGGTGATGGTAAACAAAATCAAGTATTTCGCGAAACAGGAAGATGTTTGCGTTATATTAAAATCTGTACTCGTAATAATGGGCAGTTTGCATGTCATGTAAACTGTGTGGTATTTCTCTCTGGCAAATGCACCCTAATATAGGGATATACCACAAGGTGGAAGAAAGTTATTGTAATCATTAAAGGTATCATTGTTTACCTGGAGCAGTTGGAGTTATATACATCCCAGTTAGAAATATAAAAGCCTAGCAAATTAGACTTAATGGAGCCATAATAGAATCATAAATTATTTAAAATATTTTATTTTGATAACTAAGTTTAACGTTCTATTACTTGACCAGTAACATCTTCTGGGTAGTAATTCACAAAGACTGATCCGTTGAAATTGCTGTTACACAAACAGAAAGTGGTGAAGTTATCGCAAAAGAATGCTAATGGATCATGGGGAAATAGCAGACGAACAAAGGAATGTCTTAAAATGTCTACGAGTGATTGTCCAGGCGGAAATCGTAACTTTAATATAAATAACAATGCCCAGCAGATTGTGCGAAGTATCGCCATATGTAAACATTAACAATTGCATAAACAAAGAAGGCTAGAAGAGTTTTAAAACATATTTATTGACTGACGTTTCGTCGCTTTCGTCTTACGGGTAATAAAGAATGCACATGATAAAGAATAATAAAGAATGCACATGAAGAATTAATTAAAGTGCCAAGGGAAATAATCTAATACCAGCGTTAAGTGAAGATTTAAATTAGAAATTAATAAACAAAAGATAGCGTTTACTCTTCGAATCGAAGCTAAGCGTTTATTTTCGTCCGTTCACTAGGTTTCAAGAGACTTACACCTCCATTAAAAATTGTCCGCAAGACGTTAGAAGCCCCGTTATGCCCGGACGACTACCTACCGTCTGTAATGACATGTATGAATTACCTCAAACTCCCCGATTATTCCTCCGAAGACATCATGAAAGAGAAGCTGCGGACGGCTGCTTTGGAAGGACAGCACTCGTTTCATCTTTCTTAAGGCCGCACAAAAAAATGTACAGGCCATCGACAATTGGTCTACTGACATCTGCATTGTAAAATAGAGGTAGCAATTTTTTAAAAGAAAGACGTTTGTATTTCATCGTATACAAAAATAACTAAACTTTGTTTCGGATTAGTGTTGAGATTGGACTGGACGCGATGAAGTTTTAAAGTTGCGGTGTGGTCATAGTTCCTTCTTCGTCGTTAAGGAAATGTATAGAGAAAACTAATGCATATGGTTGGAATTACAGTGAATAAATTGTCTACTTTGTATGTTTTGTAGTGACTTCCGGTGAACTTTATGGGTTCTGATACGTGGCAGTAAGGTTAAAACAATACAATAATAATGGTGTGATGCAGAGTAGTCTGTCACTTCGACCCAAAGTGGAGCAAATTGGACAAAATCTGGGAAATGACATCGTGTCTTTATTTTGTACTGGATAACCCTTTCTCAAACTCATTAATAATTCACGAAGAAAAAACAAATGAAATACATAATCAGTACTTAGAAATCGGAGGAAGATTACAGCTGAATTTTTCCAACTTTCGGCTGGATTTTCGTCTAAAGTACTGGTTCGTTTGAGAAGTAATTTCAAACACTCGTTTTAGTGTTCTTCCTTCGATTTCTAGATACCTCGAAACTCGTTAAAAAAACTCGGCTACGCCTCGTTTTTCAACTCGTTTCTCGGTATCTAGAAATCGGAGGAAGAACACCAACTCGTGCTCGAAATATTACGTCAGGTATAGGTTAGCTGTTCTCCCAGAGGTCCAGCAATGATTACCGCTTTTGGGTTCACTGTTACTACAGGAGGAAACCGAAAGACTGAGTAAATATGCTAGATACATAATTAAAATAAACTACTCACTTTCCAAATATGACCAAGGTTACTTTTATCGGGCAACTGCACAAAACCGGAATCGAAACCCTTTTCAAATAGGCGAAAGACAAGTGTATTACCTCTGGGCCACCAACACCCCGAACTGAAATGCAAAATAACGTGCGTGTTGTTTCCAGGTCGGTGTACTTTTGAGAAAGAATTTGAGTGACTGACGTCACTAAGATAAGCAACTTCAGATAGTCTATGTTTTTTGATTACTTTTTAACCAAGTATGACGTCTGTGGGGTTAAATCGGATGTAAATACTACATACTTAATAACCAGAACGAGGTCTGTACTGGAAAGTATTTGCAAAAGGTTTTTAAAAAACGAAAGCAAATATCTTCCAGTCCGGACCGAACAAACGAGGGTAATAAAGAATCTATTACTAGAAATTTCTAATAGAAAATAAAGTACTGCGAATACGAATAGAGGAGCAGGAACGAGTGGTTTGACATACAGATGGAGGGGTGTCCAATGGTAAATTAGGGACGTGTGTTAACTCCGAGATCCGGAGTTTCGAAATCGCTTAGAAAGCGGAAAGTGTAGTTGACGTAATTTTCTCTTTTTAATCAGATGTAATCAGTCTTGCATGTTTTACAATAATGTTTAAAGACCCTAAGATGTGCTAAGTGAATCTATGAAAGAGAGAAACATTTGACAGCGGCACCAAAGAAGCCGAATGTACCACTCATTGACGTGGTACTCCCCCCCTCAGGATGCTGAGTAGCAAGGACAGGATCGCACGCACGTCCGTATTCACGAACCAATACCAACCAAGTGAATCGAGCTAATCCTTGACTTCGGAATTAGGTAGCGCTCGCAGCAACAAGGTTTTTTGGTTGATTTTCTTTACCACTTTTTAATGGGTTTTCGTTGTCGGAACCAGTTAAATATCCATTTATGGTACTTTTTATTAGAATTAGCTTTAAATAAGAGCAGCACTAGTAATTCAGCACATTTTATTGTTCGGAATATTTCAGTAAAAATATTTGATTCTGTTTAAGTGATGTTTTAGATCCGATAAAGTACATGCAGCGAGGTTTTTGAATGGCTAAAGAAACAAACCCCCTAATACGCTAATTCGCGAAGAAACTTTGAAAATTTATGTTTTCGAGGCTGAGGAAATTGTAAGAGAAAAGTAAGCGTGTTTTTATCACATGTAAAGAGACGACACCGTTACGATTTTCATTTGTATTTTCTTCATGAATTCTTAATGAGCTTTTTAAATCTTATTAAAAATCATCTAGAAGACTTTCCTAGCAAAATTCACCGGTAAAGAATAAAAAGCGAGTTGGATCAAAAGTTATCCGTGAACGTTATTTTTAATAAATATATAAAGTTTCTTTAGGTCGGAAAACGTCTTCCGTGAACACCAGCATTATTGAACTTGTTCCTGTACTCATACGGCGAAAATTGAATGTAGTCATTAAAGGCTAAATTCTAGTAACAGCAGCATGGAAACCATTCAAATTAAAAATTTAAAATTATAAACTTTAATAATTTGTAATTATTTTTGTCAAAACCCATCGGAATATTTTCAAGAGGATAAGCCAACGCACTGAACTTCCAAAAATCGTCCAGTAAACTGCGGTTTCTGTTCAACTTAAAATTCTTAGCTGTTTGCCTAACGCCAGACGATTTCACTCTTCAAGGACAGACGTCTCGGACCAGAAAAGGTTAATTTGAATTTATTCTTTTACTTGACAAGAATGCTCTACCGTTACTCCACAGACAATTATGCTGAAGTTTATATGTTAGAATGTGATTGAACAAAAAATTAATAAGATATTTCTAGTCAGCAAACTTTAAAAACCTTTTTTGTTTCGTCTGTTTGCATTTTGCATTTGAATTCCAAGTCGACTCGTAGATTGAAATAGATATTAGTGTTTCTGATTTTTTTTCCTTTTTTTTTCTTTTGGTATGTCTGAAGGGCCGTTAACACGTGCAGTTTAGCACATTGCGATTGTCATCCTGGTGTATGTAATAAACTCATGACAGTCACTACAGTACGATATCCGCTTATGATTCGCTGTAGTTTATCCTCGACACTGTCGTCAGTTAAACGCATACTCCAAGATGTCAATCGCAAGGCACAAAATCTTACGTGTAAACAGCCCTTAAAGATTGGGGTTGTTCTCGTAAACCTGAATAAAATATAAAGTCAGTGTTGACATTCTTTGCAACTATCTAGATCAGCAAACAATTTTTGGTCCAGATTGCTGTCGCAGTGAATTTTTGAAAGGCGTTGAAGTCTGCTTTCGGCGTACTTGAATATTCCAGTGAACTGATCTTTGTCTGCTATGTCTAGTGCTTTCATCGCCCATTCCTTCGAGTTTTTGAGATATTTCTCACAGTAATCTGAACTGACCTGGGATCTGCGATAATCCAAGTCTGATTTCACTAAATATAAATAGCACTCGTTTACATCTGTTAAAGAATTGCCCTTAAGTCTGCTCTCTTCCACCAACAGTATGCTTGCGACTGCTACGTCTATTTCTGCATCCGTAACTTTTTGAACAACATCCTCCTCGGCCAAAGGAGTACAATCGAGGGACGTCATCGCCCGTCGAAGGTGACAACGATGAAGAAGATTGGACTTCAAAACTACAACTTTACTAGTTTCTTCTGTATCTCTACCCATCCTTGACGTGTGTTCGATAGCTTTGGTATACAGCTTAACTGCTTGTTGTTTAAGAGAGCGACGAACTTCTTGGTTTCTTTCTTCGCCGGCCAAAATGCTGTACAAGTACCCTGCGTCATTCAGCATCCAAGCCGTGTGCCAGCCTGGGGAGATCCCTTCCATTTTTTGCAGTCCACCATAAGTTACCTCATAGCTCTCATTGTACACACCTTCGCCTCTACGAAAACACGCGAGGAGATGAAGTCTCTGTATCTCAAACTCCGATGGGTTTTCCGTCGAGGTGATTAAAGAACTTGCCTTACCAAGCTCAGCGAAAGCTTCTTCAAACTCTCGTCTGCGATAAGCCCCAAGGGCCAGCATGAAACGAACCGCAACCTCGATGTCGGCCTCTTGAAATGATTTACAACTGTGGCACGCCGTTGAAGCAAAGCTTTGAAGTTTATTGAAGTCCCCATCCTGTATAAGCTGTTCCATGTAGTCAGTTATTCTCCGGCATAATTTCCTGGATTTGGTATTTCTTGGTGTAATGCGAGGCATCGTACCTGGAATGGAAGCACTTTCAGAATCGGAAACTGCTGCACCTTGGAAACATGCGGTGATGTTCTTGTCGGATGATCCTGAGCTCTGTTCAGATTCTGGAGTGTGTAGGCACGTGCTGTTTTCCTTCCAAGAATCTTCCCTGCAAAACTTAACTATATCTCGCATGTATGCATCGTGCAGGAGCCTTTTTTTCCATTGTTTGAATCCCATTGGGACCACTTTCTCGCCATCTACTGTGTACGACTCGGGTTCACGGAGAAATACTCCTCCAGGACAGCAAGCTACAGAGATGACTATGATATATAGATCAGGAATTTCCTCCTTGTTTGCGTCAAGAACAGGAACAAACGATATATCCCATTGTTTACCAAGTTCAGGCTCCCCATGTTCTTCTGGCCAAACCATGCTCCTTACGGAAGATGCAATTTTCTCCAAGATCCTTTGTTTTTCTTCATCAACGACGTGTTGTCCGCAAACTTTATAAGTTTCATCATCGACCCCGATGTATACATGGCCTCCCTGGTGGTTTGCAAACGCTGCAATATAATGCGTTATTCTGTTCGCCATGATACGGTCTGCTATAGATTTGTTCTTATTCTTATCAGATTTGATCTTCTTGAACTGCACCGAATCTGACTCTCTCAGGTCTCCTGGGATTGTGGAATCCTTTTGGAATTCCCACACATAGTTTCTGAGGTTTGAATTATCCAGTGGACGTGTTCTTAGCAGTGCACCAACATATTCTAATGGTTCCGTTCTGAGAATTTGTTTCACAAGAAAATCTGTTGGCAAGACCAGGTTGTATTCAACGGTAATAACACGGTCGCTGGGCTCAACTGCAAAGATTATTTCTTTGCCAAGTTCTGTGATTTCAATCTGGCAAAACTTACGAAGACTTGTTAAACCCAGGAACTCGATCAATGTTTGCTCAATTCCGCGGACGAGTTCGTCAAGAGCAGCTGGAGTCAAAGACAGTGAAGATGTAAGCTTGAAAGTTCCACCATGACAGCTGTTCAGAAGAGCGCAAACTGCAGAACACGTTTCTTTGATTATTGGTGTCCTTTTGTTTTTGTTTTGTACGACCTCAGGAGAAATCTTCATAACAATTTGTGATTTTGGCGAACTTTGAAAATCCTCTGCCATTATCTGATCATCATAAGGAACAGAAAGAAGTTGAATTAGTAATCCAGAACTTCACGGTTTTCTGTGTTGAGTTTAGATAATCTGAAAACCCTCCCTGTTTGTTCCCGGGAACAAATAGCACACCATTCGTAGCCATTGGGAGTTATTTAATAATTGCCTTACTTTAGTAAAAATGTTGCCGGAATGTACACGCAGTTCGTGAAGTTAGTGACACGCTGAAAGATTACAACGGATCAAGACCTGGGGCATTTAGGCTCTTGTGTTTGAACCATATCGTGAACCAAGCCACACAATTCGAGCGTACAAGGGCCGTATACACGTGCGATTTTGCACGTTGCGATTGTCACCGTAGTGTATGCAATTAACCCGTGACAGTCTATGTAGCAAGATATCCGCTCATGATTCGCTGCAGTTTGTCCTCGACACTCTCGTCAGTTAAACACATACTCCAAGACGTCAATCGCAATGCACAAAATCGCAAGTGTAAATAGCCCTTAAATGTGCATTACCAGAAAATGAAAGTACAAATAAACTGTTTCCAAACCCAATCAAAACTCCTCCCCAAACAATGACTACAGCAATAAAAATAAGGCTATAACTAAATCACACCACAACACTAGTAACCTATGACCTATAACACCAACATACTACCACCGAAACCAACATAACAACATTTCAATACGTACGACAAACGTCAACACATCAATTGCGACATGATGATCCACAAAACAAATCTGTCATCACTACACTCACAACATGACTTTCACTTCACACAACTATATCACAACCACTACCCATCCATCTCTACTACGACAGGCGCACTATGAACACCAAAAACCCACCAGCACCCATTTCAGCGCAGTTTAACCAACCAACGTGCCGTGCAAATGTCAACTAGATCCCACCTATGTCACAAAAAGTCAAAAAAAACTTTCCAACTAACGAACCGAAACTAAACCACGAACATAAGGACAAACCACAACCAGAGGCAAACCAGACCACTACAAACATAACCAAATATTCACCATTGTTTATGAACGTTCATGTCCTCGTAAATATACATACACATATACACGTTTTTGAGAATTTGAGATTGATGAACATTCACATATCGTCAGTCATTCCCAGCTCTCACATACAATAAATGGACAAACAACTCGTAACGTCGATTACGAATTGTTGTCATATTGAAGCTGCAGGCTCAGTGGTCAGAGGTTCTTACATGTCATAAGAAGGCCAGGGGTTCGATCACCCTGCAGGAAATATTTCCTGAAGGTGTGATCTTGTAGAATTCTTGCACTTAATTATATTTTTGGAATTTATATATATATATTGAAATTTAGCTGAAGATTTATTTGCTAGAACGATGCAAAGCTTCAAGATCAATTATAAAGTTTTGATTATTTCTGAGACAACTTCTTCCTTGGGTTCAAACCAGGGTTATAGAATATTATGATGACTATTCTGTCAATAACTTATACAGTTGTAAAGAAGGATTATTGCAAGATCAGTGCAAAAGCAGTAAATATTAAATATTTTGTCCTTCCAAAACTATTCTTGACTTTTCTTAGACTACCTATGTTCAAGAGTGTAATATGATATTGATAAAAGGCAAACTGTTAACGTCAAAAACACTATATGAAGATCTGGATACATGGTGGGGAGATTTAGATATCAGTACCAAGCCCTCGTACTTGTCAAATGCAATGTTTAGGTAGGTCATGAGTCTAAATTCCTGCTATTTCGTACTATTTTAATTCTCGAACCTAAGTTTATGGTGCTTGGCGAAGCCGACAAGAAAGCTGATGTTTTTACACAAGGCCAACTTATAATAAGACTTGAATAAAACTAGAATAAAAATACAATAAATATCAAAAACGCTATATCAACCGAATATACAGAATATTATAAGGAAAGATGAACTTTCTTTTTAAATAATAAAATCGATTTAGTTTTCTGTGTATCAGAAGTAAGATTATTAAAGTCATTTGCTGCATGGTATGATAATTTCTGTTTTCCCCAATTTGTTTTGGCAGCAGGAAGATGCAGATTATCACGCTGACGAGTATTATAACTATGAATATCAGTATTATGTTTAAGATCAAGATAAAAATCAACAATTTGATTCAAGCATTTGAAGATAAAAACACATCGGTGCAAAAGTCGTCTTTGATCTAAACGTTTCCATTTTAATGTCTCAAGGGCTGCTGTAGCCGAAGAATATTTTTCTTTATCCAAGATGATTTTCGCTACCTTGTTTTGTTGGACTTGAAGATCGTTCATTAATTTAGCATTATTTTTATCACCCCAAATAATGTCACCATAGTCAAAAATTGGGAGAATCATGGAGTGATAAAATGTCAACCGAGCGTGTAATGGCAGAAGAGTCTTTATTCTTCGAAGAAGTCCAAGTCGCTGGTTTGTCTTGCTCATGATATTTTTAATGTGATCACCCCACGACAAGTTTTCACAAAGTGTTACACCCAAGTATTTGAACGAACTAGCTTCTTCAAGGGACTGTTCATTAACTAGAATAGAGACAGGACCTTGATCTTCCACAGTTGTCAGTTCTAAGTCGATTTTGAGCTGTTTCCTAAAGTGATTTTTTGAAAGCATTTTATAAGGATATTTGTTAGTTTTGTCATTTATTTTCGTGGAAAGTCTGTGATTTGAAAACACAAGTTACTAAACCCAGTCCGTCATAGGTATGGTCTATTTTCAAATTCTCGTTAACTTGTTTTGTAGTTCAAATTTTTGCCTCCCCAGAAGCGCCGAGAGGGGGGTAGCCCCAACTGCCCCAGGGTACGGGTCAGCTGCCAGCAGTGCCAAGATAGTGATAATCCGGTAATTTTCTTCAATGATAAAGAATAAACTAATTTTAGACATATTCAAATAACTTGGAACAGTCAAATACCATTTATACAGCATCGATGCGTGTAAAACATTTTTCCCAAATCCCGGTCGCCTCAGGCGTCAAAAAAATTTAGGCTCCCTTTGACCTTCCCTTCCCGTTGGCCCATCTTGGCTCTCGGCGGCCCTGTAGTCATATATCTGCCAATTACTGGCGTCAAAGGAGCTTTTGCAAACAAAAGTGTGTTCAAAAGTGCGAAATTGTGCTAGCCAGTCTCAAGAGAAAAGAGTTGGCATAGGTGTACCCCTTATCCATTTTGGAGTTTGTGCGACGACTTCACAGAAACAAAGATATTTTCCTTAACCATTTTATGCATACTGTTGTCGTACAACAACAGAAGTAATGAAAGAACAAAGCCAAAAACAAAAGAGATAATTGATAAAAGATATATGAAAGCATTAATACCTAAGAAGGGCCAAGGACATTCACCCTGGACTTTTTCCCAGTTTTTCGGTCATTCAAGAATAGCATAATTGCTTTCTGTTGTGGTTCACCAGAAATTCGGACGGAGTCTTGTACCATAGTGGTATTGTAAAATTAACAGTGGAGAAGAAAGCGAGGGGAGCACGGGGTCCGCGGTCCCCCAACATTTTATTTAAGGGGCCCGCAATATTGTTTTGGCCCCCCTTAAAAACAGATGTGGTAACAATATGCAAAGTGTTTTTAATTTTTGCTATCGCACGCACTTGCATTTAAAAAATTAAAGTAGACAATATTTAAAAATCTAATCGACCGTGCATGGCATTAACAATAGTTGATATTTTATTATACTCATGAGTTGCACACAGATATCATTAAAACTCTGATAAACGCATGGTCAAGTTTAGTATCGTTGAAATTAAAGGTTGAAAGAGCTACAACATTTTATAACTGTATTTAGTCTTGTAATGAATAAATTAGCAAATCCTCTATAATATTCCTTTCCATAGGTGTAAAACTATAAGTATTGTGTCAGCATTGTCAACAACTAAGTCGATGTAAACATTTAGCGACAAGCACCCATCTTGAACTGAAATTTTGCTCCCGGTCCCCCTAGCTTCGACGAGCTTCCTACGTCCCTGAAATACCATGGCATCTTCAACATGATTGGCCAGCAGTTAACTCCTGTTTCATTCATCTTTGGGTCTCTTTGTTAGTTCAATTGTTCGCTAGTACAGTCTTTAAACTTTATAATATTGTTGTTGCCAGATACTCAGCATACTTTAAGACAAATTCATCCTGCATAAAACATTCTCTTTTTCAAAGCTAAGCACCCAGTAACTTAAATTCACAAACAGACCACTCCGTTTTTGTTTTTTTCAGTCCTTCCAATCAGGAGCCATCCAAGCTTCTACAATAATTGCATTTGTACCCGAGAGTCGAACTACATGCTGTGTTCTGCTGGGCATTTAATTGGGTCAGTTGTCAACTTGTGTCATCTCGGGTAACCTTACCTATTGTGCTCTAAACGTTTTTCTACCCAAGAAAGCTTTCTGTCCTTTTATGGAGACTTCCCTTAAATTTATTTTGGCATTTTACAAGGTCAGACGTTCTGTCGATCGACTCGATGTCATTTTGCATGCCTGCTTTGTTCCATGTCGGCGACCATCTTTACTGTTCGTTTGCGAGCCTTACGGCTGTTTCCCACTCAGCAAATTCATCCCACGAATCGATATTTCTTTGCACTAGCTAAATGCGTCCCACTAGATCAAGTCTAGAGTCCATATAACACAAAAGAAGTCGTTACGTGCGATGAAACTCGCCTAGTGGAAAACATCTTTAACCTTTGCCAATGAGAGACGTTCGACAGATCATATTCCATTGTTGAGCTAATCAAAGTGTGTGTTCTGTTTAGAGTTTATTGCACCAGCGAAACTACGATGAAATAGATGAAGGATTGTACTTGTTTGAAAACTGCTCAGCACTTGCTCGGAAACAAGTTTTTAATATTATTTAAATCGAAGGAGACTTCGCTCATTCGAAGTGCCACGGTAACACTAGTTCCTTATAGAAGTGTCATGAGTCCTCCGAGATCTACAGAAATGTTTGTTACAAATCAATAATCACCAGGAAGACATAACACCAATTGGTTCCGTTTTAAAAAGATCCTTGATACTCAGGTACCTCAGACTCTCGTGAGTCTCGTCATTAGTAGCACGAGTCTGTCTGAGCTAATAATGTGACGTCCTCGTAAAATAACGCATTTCACTATTATTCTCATTGCCCCAAAGTCTTCCATCAACCGAGGCGAAAGCTAAAAGCTTTTAGTTAACCTAACTTAAGTCGGGGTCATCCCCTTTTAAATTATTATTAATTGAACTTGCAAAGTTTCTGGGAACGAAAATACAGTATAAACATTCATTTTACCAGTTCGGCATGATATTCACATAGGATCTGAACAGCTTGGTTTGAAGTGTAACTGAAGCACAATCATAACAGCTCGATAGATTTCTCACAGATAAAGGTCACTTCAAAACAATAATTCTGGATATGAAATATTTGAAACCGAACGGATTAAATCCTGATCTAAGGAAGCCATGGCTTATACTTACCGCAAACCAACTTCAAGTTCGGATTCTCCGAAAAGTTTTTCTTGGAATGGCGCCTGCAAGGAGAAAGTAATCATGATTAAATTTAATGAACGTCAAATTATTAATGAGAGTTCAGCCTACGTTGCCGATAGACTGCGTTTACAAAATTACTGGAGAAGGGCGAAGGTAGCAAATCCCTGCGAAAGGAAAGAAACGCTGTCGGGGGAAACGCTTTGTCAGAGATCAGTAATTCAGTATGTCTCTTCTATTTCGGTAAGTTTTTACTCAATACTCTCCGTAAAGTAAGATAAACGCATCTTTGGTGATCGGATAAATTCGCCTAAAGAACAGGAGAGCTTTAACCTTTTAAACACGTTTCTATGAAGAGATATTTGGCAATTTCTTGACCAACTTACCCAAAGCTAAATTTAAATAACGAGGTCTGAAAATAGTAGTTGTAACTTTGTTTTGTAGCTCTTTCAGAGAAACTCTTACTTCTCTGAGGTAAAGACCTGCATAATTCTTTAAAATTCGTGTAAAGTTGCCAGTTTATCCGAGGTACAATAAGTACGTACTGTAAACAGAACGGAGCTGGTATAAAGAATCGACGATATATTCCCACTAGTTATGGTAAAATGGTAAAAAACCTTTGGTCAACCGGCTTACCTTCACTTAGATGATTCCTGGATGTGTCTATAATATGAGATAAACGCGTCGGTGATTGCAGTAGAGTGGATCAACGAAAAACGAGTGTTATTCCCTTAGACCCGAGATATTGTATGATGACGTAATTTGTGTAAGTAACATCATGGAATTAGGGAAATCCTTATCACCTCATGTCCGTCACGTGATAACTTCAGGAATAGAAAATTTATGTACATCGATCAAAGATTCTTACATTACCCTTTCTGAGATTGAATATTTCAGCTGGAAATGGACAGAACGCCCCATTTTCCCATCGGCCTAAACTAGGCGACGAACACTTGTAATTTTTGCCCTTGCTTAAGGGTTTAAGGGTAGGTTTGGAGATTTAGGGTCAATTTTAGATGTATCATCGGTTAATATTTGGCTTACCTAGTTGAGGTCGATCTGATCTGGTGCCACCAAAAATGGACGCATTTTCCTGCTTCCATGGCGGAAGGTCGGTGAACAGGCCAAAGCGTCCTGAAATGGCCTTGGCGTCGACCGGTCATACGGACACCCAGCATTTCTGGATGTTTTAATGTAATAATTTACGTAGACTCAGCTATTTGTCATTGTTTCCTTTAACAATAAGTACTCAATGTCCTTCAAACTTACTCATGCAAAACATTCGTCATAAAATGATTATCAGTCTACATAAATTTGGTTAAAAAATTGTTCGGAATTTGCCGCAAAGCTCTAAAGAGGGAAAATTTCTTAATATAAAGATTTAAAATAGTAATATACAATACATATAAATATATACTATATATGTATATATATATATATATATATATATATATATACATATGTGTGTGTGTGTGTGTGTGTGTATGTATAGGTTATTTTGAGGGGATATGTGATTTATTCACCCAGGGCGTAGTCCGAGGTAAATGAATCACATATCCCAGAAGGGCCTCAAAATGTCTTATTTATATTTTACATGGACGAGGTTGATTTGAGCGATAATTGCAAAGAAACACTTTTGTTCTGACGATCTTTCGGAATGCGTAACTAAAGCGCTGAAATGATACAGTAGAGGTACGAACATCCGTAGTGGGATTTTGAAGAGGTATATTTAAATTGCAAAGTGATTAGTTTGGTTGGTTTAATATGCTAGAACTTGGTAAACATGAGTAGTGAGTCGGACGAGATATTTTGAACACAAAACTACTGTCGAATCGAATCCGACTGAACAGGTCATATTTATATAAGTTCTCTTTATACCTACCAAAGGGTTAGTTGAAAGGATAAAGAATCTGCTTCAGACGTTTCACAAAGAAACAAGGACAGCTACGTGAATGGTAAGCAAATGAGGAATTTAAGGTAGACGATAGCGTTTACCAAGCTAAGTCATGTGCTTTGAATACATGCAACTGCTCAGCTGTATTTAAAATGCGAGATGTTTTACATGTGTTTACAAGACTTAAAATGTGTAATTTTAAAGTGTACTTGGTGTTCCTTATTTTTTTAAAATGAGAAGGAAGACAAGGAGTGGCAAGGGGAATATTACAGTGGAATATATGGGGGGAATATCAGAGGGGAATTTTTGATGGGAATTTTAGAGGGGGATAGGAATTCATTGTTATACCAATGTTTTCCTTCATTGTTTATGGCCCCACATTTCCCGTTTACTGATATAAAGTGTCGCCAGCCATTTAAAAAGCTAATTGACAGGTGCTATTGAATACATTCGCCCCAAAAGAACAAAGGAAACAGAGCCATGTGGAATATATATGTATATATATATATATATATATATATATATATGATATATATTCTAGGTTAATTAATCGGTCTGTTTGTCTGTCTGTCCGTCTCTCTTTGTCACGTGGTTTTATCATATTGATACTGCCACTAGAAAAATAAGTGCTGCTATAGCTGACCTACGTCAAGTTAGACGTTTTGTCCCCAAGAAAAAATCCATAACAATATACAACTCTTTAATAAAACCTTTATTTGATTTTTGTGATGTTGTATGCGACAACTGCTGGAAGCAGCTGTGCCACTAGGTTGCAAAAGCTACAGAATCGTGCTGCTAGAGTTATAACTGGAAAAAGTTATGAAAACAGATCCAGTGAAATAAGGAAACAATTAAACTGGAAATCTTTAGCTGAATATCGAAAGGAACATATGCTAATAATGATGCACAAAGTATTAAATAACATGGCCCCGTCATACCTACGAGGCCATTCCAAAATCTCCAATATAAGTAACCTATATTCGTTAAGAAAGTGAGAAATGACAACAACATTGGTCAGTCGCCAGTGCCACGTACACAAGGACCTATAAACGACGTTGTTTTTCTGGGGACACTTTTTATGTCCTTCGTCAATTCATTTATATACAGATCAGTGGACCCGACCCTCCCATCCCAAACTGACCCTTACCCGAATCCAAACGTTAACCTAGTCCTAAACCTCACTCTAACGTTAAATCAAACCCCCTAATGAAAGGGATTCCTCCGTAAAAGAGACCAGTTGTGCTAACCGCCTGGCCAAGAGGGCTTTGCAACTGACCTATGAAAAAATCAAATTATGTGACGAATAACGTTTTGACAGCATGTCGGATTAGTAACCACTTCCTTAGTCTATTCACTTCCTTATTGCAATTGCTGTATACGAAAGACAGATAATTTCGTCTACATTCACACGAAATTTTAATGGCAACTACGATTGGAAAATATCATATTTTACTATTATTAGTTACCAATATCATAGCTTACTTTTTGGTCTAAAGACGTACTAGCAAGTTGGTAGACATCTTGGCGCTCTTCAGAGCATTTTAAAGCCTTTAAGACCACCAGAAAAGCCATTTATTTCATAAGAATAGCATGTTAACATGGTTTACAAAGTTTTGAAGAATTGAACAAACTGTTCAGAAAAAAAACTGGAGAAGCGTATTTGAATTAGATCCAGGGATCTCCAATCTGAAAAGCAGAAGAACAAACATGTTAAGTGGATGTCTTGAACTCAGTTTTCAAGAAGAAATCAGGAAAGATGAACATTACCAGAAGATCATTCTTGTCCTCCAAATGTGCATTTTTTCCTTTCCGCAACATGACCCTTTACAATAAAAAGACATACAATTTATTTACGTAAAATTCAATGGTTTTTGTTATTTCGGATCAGGATAAAACAGTATGATTTCTGTTAATTTTTTAAAATCCCCAAGCATGTAAAGAAGTGTCATTAAGACTTAATTATTACATCTACGTGGATAATCTCCAGTCTAAAATTCCTTGTCCCTTTTGATTACAATTATGGAAATGGATTAATGATACCCTGTCAGCTGCACTTGCCGTATATTTAGCTTCCTTATCGGACTCAGACTTTAAACTTAGTATTTTAGGAAGAAGGCCAGAGACACTATGCGAGGATTTAGAATTGTAGACAATTTTCCTGGAATCACCATGTTATACTTCTTCATGCTTCAAGAAGGCTATACACTCTGTATAACTAATTAGCTCCCCTTTAATTTTCAAAATGCTTTCAGAAATTCGAGACTACAAAGAATTTAACTCACTCATGAATTTGTAGGAGGTAGGGGTGAACATCATTTTTGTAGTGTTTATTTGAGTGTTTTCGCAACTTAGGTAAGGCGGTCTTACGTAAGGATTAAGTAACATCAATAAGAAAGGCGGCCTGTCAGTCTGTCATGCAGACACTTACAAGCTTGTTACATGAACACCCAGCAAACTCAAAATTTCCAATGTTTCGGAAATTGTTTTGTGCCCAAGTCGTGCCCCAGGAAACTTCAAATCCTGGTTACACCACTGCCTTTAGGAGATGACGTTTAAAGGTCACCGCCAAAAAGAAATGCCAAAACAGCATTAGCTAAAGAAAAATTGTCAGAGAAATTCTTTGGTAATGATTTACCTTTGTAAACACAATCATATTACCATTTGCAAGCTCTCGTTAGGGGTACTTTCCTTGATCTTTACATAAGTTTAGTTTTCAAGGATGCATGTTTTGAGTAAGGAAGGAATTAACCATTTTCCAGCTGGAGCTCTCCCCATGACAAGTAAAATCGTCTGTCTTTTGCCAGGGTCAAATAATAGAAAATTAATCTTGCATGAAAAGAGTTAAAGAATATTCTTTGGCAAAGGGCCTACCTAAGTCCCGTCAATGGTATGATTGAAGTGTTGTTGACGGTCCTTTGCAATTGAAATGATAACCGCGTTTGTTTGGCGGTTACTTTCAGCATGCGGTTACATGGAGCGAGTTGATATTTACAGAATTATACAGTACAGTTGATTTTGTTGATTATTCCTATATTCCTGATTTAAAACCTTAAACAGTTTTCGAATACTTGGGAATCGACGTCTATAACACAGTTGATTACTCGATCGACGTAGGATTGACAGACTTTGAAAGTGATTGTAATGGATTGTCATCAAGATGTTTTTGTCTGATGTTTAACTGTTGGTGAACCGGTGAGTGTTACGATTTCTTAAAAAACTGAAGAAGGTAAAACTCTTAAACGATCACCAATCTGACACCGACTGAATCGCTACAGTTCATTAAGTCAGGTCTCGACTGAAAACTTATTCCTGTTATACGACAATTTGCAACAAATATCAAACCCTGCTTTGGTTACCATTCTATACTTTAAGCCTGGTTTCCATAAAACTGTAATTCCCGCAATACTGTCTGTGATAAATCGCCGGCGACTGTAACGTAGCTGTCGCAGAGAACGTTTCCAGATACAATGTCTTCAGTAAGTAATACTGTATCGAACTGACGTTTTGGCGGTTTCTTTAAAAATGGCGGGTGCAGTAAATCGTAAACATTTGCTTTGGCTTATTCTTGTTGTGCTTCTTGGTTATTTGTGGGAAAGACAGTTATTAAGAACCCAAGTTAAAAGAAAATACAAATTTTGGGTGAGAAAAATATTGTGTTGCATCTAGTTTTTGCTTCTTCAATGGTGATTCCGAGGGTTTCGCTAGTTTCTTTCCACGTATTATTCTTCTGTAGTGATATTATAAAATTTCTTCATGTTTTATCATATAAAACTTTGTAATTTCTAATGCAGTTGATAAAAGCCTCACTGTCAATTTCTGGTCTTCCTGGTGTTCTCTATGCCATTTCGGTTCAACAATCATAACTTGATTTGATTGGATAATTGGAGGTCATCTGCTTTGAAAAGGAAGAAATGTCGCCGGTACATCGCAGATATGTAGCAGGTAAATTGTTTCCATACAGACTTAAAGCATCGGCAATGCCGTGAATGCCTGAAAAAATAGAACAAATTCCACTTTTTCCCGGTATCGCCGATACCATAAGGAAGTGTTTCCATAAAAAATTGTTTTATCAGAGATGCAACGGCAACGCGTCGGCAACGTATCGCAGACAGTATTCTGGTAATTACGGTTATATGGAAACCAGGCTTTAATTTTGCTGTTGCACTTGATTTTGACGTTCTTGTTGATGCTGCCGAGTTATTATTTTTATCTTCGGTTTTACTGTTACATTTTTGCTGTTGTCATGTTAGTTGTGTACGCCACCGCCATCTTTGTCGTCGTCTTTGTCATTGCCGTCGTTACATTGTTGTCATTTTTGTTGTCCTTGTTCTTGTTTTATTTTACCAGCTTTTCTTTTGTTTTTACTATATTTTAAATTTCGCTGTTGTTTTTTGTTTGGTTGTATCTTTCTCGTAAATTTACCTTATCCGACAGAATATGACCGTCACTACGAGGAGTGATACACCAGTGACAGATCCTGCAATAACTGGTATCATTGATTCTTTTGAATCTCTTTCCTCCTCTGCCTCTAAACCTAGGAAATCTAAAATATGGAGAAAAAATAGGAAAAAAGAAAAAGGCGAAAAGGGAAAAGGATTAGTGAGAGTTTTAACAGATTTACTGCGAGATAGTCTGATATGCCGAACGCATTTGCAATTTTGGTTGTATAAACTTTTTTAAATCTTTTATCTTGTTTTAATTACTACTTTATCCCTCGAGCTTACACCGGACGCTAAGGTGGCCCACAACTTCTTGAATACACTTGCGACCACATGCCAAAGTAAAACAATAGAAGATCTATTCTGCCATTAAATTATTAATTTGGAGAATATGTCATATGATCATGATATGAAATCACTAAACTATCATGTTAAAATAACAAAATGATTTATATTTCAAAATCTAGTGAACTTTGATGTACAATAGTGTTGGCTTGCACTGAGAAGTACTAACGAGAATCTAAACATTCAATAACTTCATGAACCCTTTATACTTTTGAAAATTCAACAATAATATTAAGAATGAGGGATTCATAGTCAGTCTAGAACCAAATGGAAATAGTTTAAAAGAAATACGCTAAAGAAGAATACATTAAAACTCTTTAATCAACCATAAGATGTTTTAGATTTAATGGTTTTATTCCTGTGTAGCTGTCGACCTCTATAAAAGCATCCATTTTCTTGTGCTTACATTAAATTGCCACTCATGCAGCAATTAGTGATCTAAAAACGAAAAAAGCTTTATAACCTAAGATAAAGATTTTAGTATCCGGGCTCTTCATTGTGAGTTCATGGTGCTAAATTACAGTAAGAATAAATAAAATTACTGAGTTTGGGAAGCATATTGTTAACGATCCGAGGAAATTCTTTCTTAGCGGAACTTTTTAAGAGAAGTTTTTCCGGGATTTTTCGGCGAATTCGTAATTGCTATTAACCAAAGGCATGCAGACGGGAAGGTATATAGGAATCGACACTCATCCAAAATTTCTCCTTTCTAACATAACTGCTTTTCTAAAATTATACTTATAATATATATGGAAGCTCTGGTAACACTTATATGAAGACAGTGAACCGTCTTTTTAATTTCAAACTTCGATTCCACAGAACTGATCTGCAACAAGCTCAAATTAATTAACATCTTTCTGCTCACTTTCAAACGACTGTAGTTTGATATTGCAATAGTGAATGCCAAATTTTTGTACTTTGTTGCTTTTGAGCTTTTTTTTCTAGCCTTGCACGTAACTTAACTACAAAACATACTTCATCCATGGCAGACTCTACTAAATTAATAAAAATACTATTATAATGCACCACGGTTTAAAAAAAATTTGGAGCAATTGCTCCTTAAAAGTTCATTATATACCTGCAGCAGTCACATATTCTACATCCAAGTATCCTCACAGAAATGGTTAGATACCGCCCAACTCGCACCTAGATGATTTTGTCCACACTGTGGATGTTCCACGAAAATGGGCCTGGGAACAGGTGTTCACCTGATATCCGGAATTTTGGGGTGTTTTTATTTGATAACTTATGTATTATTGCTGTTTTCCTCAAGATATATGTCATTGCACGAACGAACATTTATTTGTATAACCTGAATAAATTTCTCATTAGTTCCAGCTAAGAGGTGTAGTGACAAATAAAAAAAAATTCGATTGGCGCGAAAAAATTCGTCGAGCGGTAAACCACTCTTTAGTTTGTTCGTCTTTGTTTAAATGTGTGATTTGAGTAATTAGTGAAAAATACTTGTGGTTCTGCAAACTTTCTTGACATAATAAGATTTATACCCTGGCTGTTCACATGCCACACCATAATTACAAACCAGGCAAGCGCAAATGTAACCAACACGCTTGGTCTAGACCACTTAATGACTGCCGCACCACAATGGCGGTCAGAAATTTATGGATTTGATTCCCGTCAGTGACTTGAAAAGCTCATCAGAGGAAACAACTTTGCAGCACGTGCAATTAGTGCATAAAGGAACTTACAAAACGGATCATACGCATGATGAAATATAATAAACAAATTTATATGAAGTATGAGAGCTTGGAAATACCATGAGATGATAGATGAACGATCGTCCAGCTCTATCCTCAGAAAACGATTTCTGAGCCCCAGAAGGGGATCGAACCCACAACTTTCTGATGACCGGTGAGACGCTCCAACCATCAAGCTACCAAGACTCAGATGGAGAGCCGAGGTGCAAGTTCGACACATGTGCGACCTAAGCGGAAACCACTATATATTAATAATGATATGGATGAAATTAGATGAAAAATTATGAAAAATAATTTTTTCATTAGATGAAAAAAAAAAGATGAGTCTTGGTAGCTCTATGGTTGGAGCGTCTCACCGGTCATCAGAAGGTTGCGGATTCGACCCCAATCTGGGGCTCAGAAATCGTTTTTCTGAGGATAGAGCTTGACGATCGTTCATATATCATCTTATAATAAACAAGTATCGAATGTAATTCTTAAACAACAATCACTGTTCTTTCCAATTTCCATTGAAATAGAAAGCAATGGAAGTTTCTCAAAAGAAAGATTCAAAAAAACGAATTATTCTCCAGCTGAATTAACTGGGTTTAATAACAAGATAATCCGATAATAGGTTCAACCGATAGACCTCATGGTATTTTTGTCGTTTTTCGACTGTTGAGGCAAAATGCTAAGGATGCAAGGTTGCCTGGAGGCATTAGCGTAGCATTCCCATTGGTTTTGGGCGGGCACAGGTACATAGCCATGAATTTACCAAGAGGGGGTGACAGCCGAGCAAGAAGCGCGAGTTTTCTTGGAGGTGCAGTGACATGGTCCCCAGCAAGTTTCTGAATTATCGGATCCCTGAAATGGCATTTCCTGCATCGTAAGAGCAACTTTGCGCAGTTCTGACCTAGCTGTTCCTTAGGAATCCACACCAGACACTGTTAGTAAAAATATATGTTTAACATCAACTTTATAAATTATAACCAAACAACGTGGAGCGATGACTCTGATATTCTTGTGTGAGGGCTGCAGACTTAAGCAAACTCTCAATTGTTATAAGATGAGGTAAAAAATTACCTTCTGGACAGGCCAGTTTTTCACTCAAGCTTGAAATTTTCATGCCTTTCAATCTTGTAGGTGCAGCGCATTTAAGATTGATTATTT
This sequence comes from Heliopora coerulea, assembly GCA_030142905.1. NCBI lineage: Eukaryota > Metazoa > Cnidaria > Anthozoa > Scleralcyonacea > Helioporidae > Heliopora > Heliopora coerulea. The sequence continues at coordinate 1,059,788 of JASJOG010000017.1, read as the reverse complement.
TCTTCATTTTATGATTTGTTCTTATAAACCAGAGAAGATTACAGCCACAAATAATAGAGCTGCGATCAAATTTGCTGTAAGATATTAAGATAAGAAATGAATACTCAATCATAAATTAAACTTCGTTGATTTTTTTCATATTTCTTTGATTGTTGCATTGTTTTTCAGTTCTGTTTGTTTGCATCCCAACAACTTAGTTATTTAGTTTATTTGTATTTATGTCTGTTGGTTTGTTCACTAATTTCTCGTTTTAATTTGTTTGTTTCTTGTTTGCTTATGCTTGTTCTTTAATTGTTTTAGTGGCTGAACTTGGCCACTTCCAGCGGTGGGCCTCAATTAGTCCTTGGGAAATTGATTTGGAGGGGACAATATCTATTACAGATTACTAAACTTTTTAATTAAACACTTGCACATTTTATAATATTATTTATACAGTGCATTTGTACAGACTTAAGGTTATGCGTTTTGAATGCTTAAATATACCATATTGTCCACCAGTGTGCAACTGCGAAAACGTCTAATTTATTACTGCTTAAAGATTACGATTTTAAAGGTAGAATAGCCTTTCTGGGGTCCCAGACTTTCTATCGAGTGGGATCCCCAAATACCCCAAGAAGTTGAGCTCATGGCTTGTTTATTTTTTCAATCTGATTTCCAATTGTCAGTTCATCTGTTCGTTAGTTCATTACCTTAGTTCATTCGTTTGGTCGTTAACTTAATTGGTCATTCGTCTATGACTAGCTGCCTGACTGGATGAGCGAACGAGAAGCTTGTTTGCAGGCTCACTGGCTGGTGGTTGATCGATTGCTACAGCTGGTTGGTTGTCAGGCTGGTTAGTCAGGTCATCGTTTGCTTGGTTGGTTATTTCGTGAGTTATTTATTTTCACGAGTGGTTGGTTGGTTGGTTGCTTGTTTAATTACTTGATTCTTCGGTCAGTCGGTTGGTAGTTTGATCCTTTAATCGTTAGTTGAGCCATCTACTTGTTTCTTCGTATGTTCTATGTGTGTTTGTGTGTTGGACTTCTTTTTTTATTTGTTTTTTGTTCCCTCCTTCCTTTCTTTCTATCGTTCTTTCTTTCTCTCTTTCCTTCTTTCCATCCTTTTTTCTTTTCCTCTTTCCTTCTTACTTTTTTCCTTTCTTTCTTTCTTTTATTCCTTTTTTCCTTTTTTTTCTTTTTTTCTTCCTTTTTTTCTACCTTTCTACCTTTTTTACTTTCTTTCTAATTTTCTATCTTTCTTTCTATCTTGCTTTTTTCCTTCTCTCTTTCTATCAATGTATCCATCCATCTATCCGCCCGTCGAATTCTAGAATTCTTTGCGATCAGTCACAGTACTTGCCAACCTTTGAATTTTTTACGTCTGTTTGTCTGTCCATTCATCCATCCATCCATCTATCCATCCATTCGTTGATCCATCAGCTCATCCTTCCTTCCTTTCTTTCTTCCTTCCTTCCTTCTTTTTTTTTATCTTTCTACTTCCCCAAAGTTTTAATGACCTAAAAACGTATACCTACAATTTTGTGTACTGCTTGAATGGGATACTAAAAATATCCCACGGAATTGTTTTTAATCCATGACATTTAATAACATCAGTACGTCTTGGAAATGTAGGGCTATGTCTTGTACATGCCTCTTTCCAACTAACTCGCTTGATCACTGCAAGAAAAGCAAACATGATTTGGCACAAATAAGTGCAAAATTGACGAATAACAAACAAACAAAATAAAAGAAATTATGTTGAAGGTTTCCACAGTGTCACAAACCATGAATAATTTAATTTTAAGTGTTGTTGCTATATTTTTCTAAGTTAATAAACATAGATTTAAAAAACCAGTTGCTTCTGACTTATTTAAATACTTTCTTTGTGAGGTCTTTTACTCTACGGTAAAATTATGCAACTGATTAACAGTATGGTTCAATGAGTTTTGGGGAGTGTTAAAACGTACACAAGCGTTGACGGAGCCTCACGAATTAAATTTCTAACTACCATACCTTATGTTTAAATAAGACAATAGGTGGCCTGGACTCTTACTTCCAAATCACGCTTTACTGCTTTGTTCACATGGGTTAAAAAATGCTTACTAGTAGAAACAGTTTACAAAGATAATATACATGAAAAAATTTCTCGATTTTGATTGGCTAAGAACAATATAATTTCAAGGTAACACTATGCCGAAAAAATGAAAAACAGTAATTTGTACTGAATTTCTTTTTTTGGCCCTGTGTTACTTTTTTCATGCATATTATTAACTGGTAATAGCTTGGTTTTTTCAAAGACCTGATATGGTGCTTGTCGTTTGGACTCGCGCTATTCTGATAGTTTTTGAAATACTCGCTCATGCATGTTTTTTTCCAAATTGCACTTAAAATCAAGATATTACCTATACCAAAAAGCTTAAATAAAAGAATATTTGCTGTACCGTATTTAGGGTTATTTGCTTTATGCATTTAAGATTAGTTATTTTTGATGTCATTATGCAAACTACTCATGAATTTTTACGGACAAATCAATGTCCAAATGACAAGAACAGTGTCGGATCCAAGGGGAGGGTTCAGGGGATTTAAACGCCCCATTTGAGCCAACGAACTACGTGGGGATTCCTCTCCATAGTCTTCACATTTACTTCTCAAACTCACTAATAATTCATGACCTAATTAACCAACCAGACAAAAGTATTTAGTCATGTGCATGTGTTTTGAAACCCGGTAAAGGTTGCGTAAACTGAATTCATAATTAAGAAATCAGATAATAAACGGCTCTTACTTAGAACCGTTTATTACCACATTTCTTAATTATAAATTCAAAACAGACGATTGAGAAGCTATTTCATAAACTCGTGTCTCGTGTTTTACCAGGAGTCACAAACACTCGAGAACAATAAAAAGCACTCAGCCTACCGCCTCGTGATTTTCATTATCCTCTCATGTTTTACAAACACTCAAGAACAATGAAAATCACTCGGTTCACGGCCTCGTGATTTTCATTGTTCTCTCGTCTTTGTAACCCCTGGTAAAACACTCGCACTCGTTTATGAAATATTACATAATAAATTTTATTGGCGTATTTTTCATAAATTGTCATGTGCACCCTATTTAAATGATAAAGAAGCTACCACCCCATTAAAAACCTAGAACAACCAATAGCCTGGTTAACCAACCCCCTTCCCAAAAACTTGGAACTGCATCTGGTATGGCAAACCCCCCTCCATAAAATTTTAGATCTGCCCCTGAAGAAAGAGGAAGGTATTAAGGGAAAGGCAACAAAATCCAGTACCTTCTTTCCCAGTAGAGCAGACATTATTTTGTGTAAGTTCAACCATATTTCGTCCAGTCAACTTTTTAGGTCTGGCGCACTTGAGCTCTTCAACATCGGGAAATCTTTCTCGGCGATTTTTCAACAGATGAATAAACCAAGCAACATTGCAATCACAAAGGTAAGGATTTAGTCCAAGTTTTCTAAATTAAATAACATTTTGAGTATTGTATTTAATTAATAATCTGTTCTATGAATGGGACGTGGGACGCCCGGAAATTTTTCTCCAACGAAATTTTGATTTCTTTTATAATTATTGTAATACTTTGAAATGTAGAACATTTTATTTACATAATATGTATAGATCAAAAGTATGGATAGAAAATTAAGATATATAGATTATCTTTGCTTATGATATCGATAATTCAGCTTTTAATTTTTAGTTGTATAATGTATCTATAGTTTTAGTTGGTAGTATATTTTAGGCAGTTATAAAAAAAAATGTTATACATTCTTAATTTCAAAGGTACGTATTTTAGTTAATTTTAAGAAATGTTTTGTAAGTAATCTTGCATTTTAGTTTATCTTTGTATTTCAGTTTATTTTAATTCGTGTCCCCAATTAGTGCCGATGGCGCTAGAACGACCAGACACATTAATAAAGGGCTATGATGATGATGATGATGAAATTTCAATGTAAAACTTGATAGCTGACACGAAAATTAACAATATATTTCTGTTTGGTTTATCCTGTTAGTTCTGAATGCAGTGACCTTTTTGCTTTAAACCAAATTCAGCATATTACAAGCGCGCAAATTATGTTAAGAACTTCCAAGCTATTTCTAAGATGTTTAGAAAATGATTCCAAATAAAATAGTCACATTTAACCTTTGCATATCAATTGGCTTTCTAACCCATACGTTTAAGATCTTAGTTATTTACGTAGCAAGGCATTGTTTCGACTGCATGATTTCCCAGATATGTACAAGAGTGTGGCATCAATACCCAATGTTGAGTGAAAGATATTATTCCATGTGGGTAAGAAGAGTTAAGTGGGTGCTCCTAAATTAATAAGGCAATGACAGGTTCAATTTGCCTAGTCTTAACCCTAATCCTAAACGTAAACTTACCCCAACCACTAGCCCAATCCCACCACACCAACCCTGATCCAAACCCTTACCCTCACCTAAACCTTAATTCAAACCTAAATCTAAATTAAACCCTAATCCAAACCCTAACCTTAACCCTAATCCAAGCCGTAAATCTAACCCTAAACCTGTAAGATGAGTGGTTTGTAAGCGACAGTTAAACTTCCGCAGACTTTCATATTTGTTTTTGCTTGCCCTAGGCTAGAAGAATGACTTTCTCTTACCGTGTACTTGTTTATATATAGCCATTTAAAAACGTTTATCCAGCTACAGTACGGTGTACTAATAGTATCAACTCTTCAAAAACTCTTTCGAACCATATTAGGTAGTTTATGTACCGATTTAGTTAGACAAGTACCAACGTCTTCGTGATATCAATCGAAATATGGCGGTTTCGAAAGCTTCTCGATTAGCCTTTCCTCTGAACCAACATACAAGCAAGTTGCTTGATGGCATTGGCAAGATTTGCATATCTGCTAAATAAAGTTCTTAATATTTAGCTTACGTTGATAAACGTAGGCCAGAGAGACAACAAAGTTGATTACTCATGCATTTATTTGACGTCGAAAATTGCACAATAATTGTTTCGTTATCATTTAAGTTAGTAATAATATTCGTAAAATGTGATACCACGAATTGATAAATGAAAAAAGCAAGAAAGTGCTAAAAGCTGAAAAAGAATATAATGCTAAAGGTGTGAGATCTAGGCGCTGTCAGGCAGTTAGGGTTACCACACGTTGTAGCTAACCAGTCGGGTCAGAACCGGTTCTGAGCGGGTACAAATAATTCTGATCTTCGAGCGTTGTGATTAAAGGGAGGTCTACATTGCTCGAATTTAACAGTGAACCGCCACAATCAGGTAAAGTGATGATCACATTGTTACGACAGGTTTGAAAAGCTTATTCATTTTAATCCCTGTGTTTCTTGTAGAAATCTCTCTGTAATAAATACTCTGTATGTTTGTAAAAGTATTCAATATCTTAAAAGAATCCAACAGAAGGGAACTCTCCAAGATTGTCTCTCCTAACTCGTGATTAAAAAGCAAACGAAAAAACCTTGAAAATGGAACAAGTAGTCGGATTCACCCTAGATTCAATCATACAGCTATTACAACAGACTCATAAACTCTAACTGTAACTTTTAAATTTTATTTGTTCTCTTTATCATCTTAGGCTATGTACACCCTAATCCGTTTTTAACGCAACTTTTTTGTTCCGTTCTCAACTAAAGAAATGCTAAAAGAATTCCCGTATTTGGATACTGTGATCCAAATACGGGGGATATTGCGAAACTTGAGAACTGCCTGCATCTAGATATTTTTAATTTGCGTTAATATGGAGAACTAAATCTTGTCCCGGTTGACCCGGGACAAGATGTTGTTACCATCCCTTACGCTTAGCCTTTTAAATTTCTAAAGATTACTGGGCAGCGTAAAACTCTCTTCTTACGTTACAAAAAGTTGGTCATTTTCATGGCATACCCTTCCAATCGACATTCCTTCGTCACTTTCCTCTCTACCTGTTGAACTATCGAATCTACAGGGTCCACATGGTCTTTAATCTTCGATTATCATGAAAAAAAAATTCTATTCATGTATATCTCTGAGGATGATTCTCAGAATTGAAACACTGAGCTGTCGCGAAAATCTCTCGTATACTTAAGTTGGATAAAAACTCGTCGGCAATCCCAGTGGACTCAGCATAGCTTAACAGGTCGAGCGGCGGACCGATATCCCGAAGGTGTGAATTAAAATCCCGCTCGAGTCAATATTTTTCAATTGACCGGCAGTGTCTGAGTATCATGAAAAAACAATTTCTGTTGAGGTATATCTCTGTGGATGATCCTGAAAAAGTCTGTGGTTAGAAGTGTGATTGAATATTATAACTACATGTACAGAGAAGCCCTTCACAACAAAGTGAGTATGTTACATGAGTTTAAAACGATAAGGAGTGAAAGACACAGAGTTGGTTGTTATTTAATAGATAAAAGAAGTCTTTGTTGTTATGATGATAAGAGATAATTAATGGCTGATGGACCAATGTCTCTTACTTATGGTCATACAAATATATGTTAATTATTAAAAAGATGGTTTTTCACTAGATGGACATATGCCGTAAACATCGCTATACCATTCTTTTATAAAACATAATACCTCACATATATCATAAATCTCATCACATTGTGAACATATATATCGAGTGCATGTTTGGTGATTCAGGATGTGGTAGGCTAAATGAATGAGGATCATTCATAAGTCATAACCCTATAGTCCTAGGGATTTATACATTCTTCATACTCTGAAACATAATCTACAAATTTAAACTCAACTCGTTCTCCCGCATCAAAACAATCTATAGCTGGTTCACCACAATCACAACATGTCCATTGTGTTTCCCAATGACATACACCTGGAGGACTTATATCGATCTGACATGGTGCTACACAACAGGTGCATGTATAAACGATTGTTCCAGCGACGATGGACTAGGGTTCGTGGATGAAGTACAGTGTGATAACTGCTTATATTGGTTTTTCTTTAGATGATGGAGCTATCTGAGCAGTTTTAGAAAATCATTTGATTTTATCCTAAAATAAGCAATGATATAGGGACTACCAGCACAGTTCAATTGGTGGGTTGGAGTGTGCTGGTAGTCCCATTTGAAAACTACCAGGTATATGACTCCTAATGAATAATAATTCAAAAACTCTGATTTGACTAAAAATGGACATTGTTGCTTATTTTGGGGTGAAATTGAATGGTTTTCTAAAACTGTGCTCGTAGCCCCATCATATATACTATTTGAGACCACATAAACAGTCCCCATAAGGCTCGGGCAGAATACAATTAATAAAGTTCTGAGGCTTTACTTTAGGGAGAGGTTTGAGTCAAGTTTTTTTCCAAGTCCCCATCTATTCCTCTAGGCCGGATACGTCTACCATTTTGCCATTCCACAAATCCACCTGACATTGAAATAACTGTTTAAAAAATATTGTTCTAATTTACCGTTTCACTGCTATTTTAATTTTGCCTGGTTGTGATGAACTGTTCACCGGCTGTCAAGGCATGACTGGATGGTAGAAGAAGTTCATGAACCAGCTTCTCTTGAACTGTCTTATTCTTCTTCGAAAAAAAGATTTTTTTTGTTACCAGTCTTTACCTGTTTACATGGAAACGAGACAGTGGTTTGAACTATTCTGGCATGGTACTCACACGTAACTCTTAAGTGATACTCTGGACACTTCAGTCGGAATATGTTCCAATCCTACATTGCTGCAGTCTATTGTATTTCCCTCAGAAGCTCTTTTGCAGTCCTGCCACGACCCCATCGTCTCTGCACCGTGAAAACTGTACGTCAGACTCAAAAAGAATAGGAGATTGTGATTCATAATTTTCCCCAATATTCGAGTTTAAATAAGGACGCCTAAATGATTTTCTTGCACTAAACAATCAAACCAATTGTGACGTCACAAACGCGATTCAACGCATGAGGTCATTCGGATTTTCGCTCCGAAATCTACTTTCAGGAAAATTCAAGATCAGGTCGGAAGGGCGGCTGGTTTTACAGGATATGGTTTTGGATATTAGCATGGGACAAACGATGCACGAAAAAGTGAAAAAAACATTAGCTCCTCGTAAAGTTTTCTTTTGATGTTCGGCTTTCTAGTCGAGACTGCAGTTGGGCTGGCTGTCCGACAGCTGATATGCGTTGGAGTGAGAGTTAGGATTTGTGATTGAAGTACATGGCCCGATAGCCTCATATTTATGTTGTAGTTTCTTTAATTGCACTTGTCCCATCTCAATGTCTGAAATTTCAACTATTATTAAGCGACTATATACGATAATAATCAGGAATAAAAAGATATTAGATTTTTCGATTGACGATAAAAACTAGTTGTTCGTTTGCAATCGAACTAGATGTTCTGCTCTTTTAACTACTGATACTTCTAAAGATGGTTTTCGCTTCGTGATTCTTGCTTTCATAACGTTAGTCATAAGCAACTCGCTAACATTACAATAGGTAAAGTAAACCTCTTATCCGGGAGTTCAGGAACAAGACAAGTCATATTGGTTGAGTTTTCCAGGCCTCTTTCCGTTAATTTAGCTATTGACATCCCTTAGGGTTTCCTCTTGGTTCAAAAAATCGTCAGGCATTAGGCAGAATAAAATCGTGTAACTTCTTAGCGGTTACATGCTTAAAGCTCCCGTTCCTTCTCTACCTCCTCTACTATCTCCTGGAATGAGAGATCATAGAAAGTCTGTCAAGTCCCGTCCACAGCGGTTCACCTGCAAGGCGATTTTCAGTTGCTGCACATGTCGCTTTCGTTCGCAGGGTTTCCTCGATAAACTGGCTATCAAAGGCACTAGAAGAAGATGAAGAAAATGTTCCAGGTTCTAGGACATTCGTTTGGCACAGTACGCTTACCCAGCGGAGTGGTGATGCTTTCCTTGTGATGACAACATGACAGCAATAGAAAGGATCAGAGATGATATGTAAGCAGTGTACCAGTATTTTTGATGTTAGATTGCGTTGATATGTGGTATGACCTAGCTGTTACATCATTTCTGTACAATTAATACCAACATGTCCCAGCTTATTCTGTCTGACCTGGCCTATTGCTTTACCGCTTCTGTTCTTACCGGGTTAGGAGAACTCGTGAGGAGTTAGGAGAACTTACCGAGTTAGGAGATACATGCACTGGTCTGCCATCTCAAAGTGATGTAAGAGACCAATACATTAATGTTTGTCAGATCAAAAACTACAGTACTCTGGCTTGTCAATACTTCATCAGTTTGATATGTATAGGTTATATACCGTGACCGAGGTGTTTAAGCGATATATCAACCCGAGCGCGCAGCGCGAGGGTTGATACATCGCTTAAACGCCGAGGTCTAAGGTATATAACCGGCTTATATCATCATTTGGTGAAGTTGACTCAATAACCGCTTTGACTCTAGTAAGAGCCATGCAAAGAAAAAGTGTTGAGATTTCGTTTTATTGACTTGATGGGCATATGTTGCTATAGCATGACTAACTATTCATGCAAATTACTTGAAATGGTATTGGATTGAGGACAAAAGAACTGTTATGCATCAATAGCTTTAACTAGCATTTGCATTTGACTTGCTGCAAAACTTTTTCATGTTGTTTGTTCATGTTAGCATGGAGGCTGAAAGTGACGAAGATTTATTTATTACACAGAGTGCTTTTAGTAATAATAAGGTTTTGGAGAGTGATTTTGAGCTAGATTTAGATGGAGTGTAAGAGCTGGTTGGCAGTGTATGCAGAAATGAGAGCGTGGTGAGAAAACTTGGTTTTCAGGAGCTCCCTAAAGATAATTCGACTAAACGGTTTGGCGGGGCCATTGATGATTATGGACTACAGAAGCACATGCCATCTCGTATTCCGAAAAATACTGTTCGTGAAACTGAGTGGGCTGCTCGTATTTGGTCTTCCTGGGCAACAGCAAGAAATGGTACAAGACGAACTACTCGTTGCGACCCACAACGGCAACTCGTGGAACAGAAATTAGTGTACCTGACAAGTTGGTGATGGCAAGAACTGGTCATAGAAGTCTGGCATCTCTGCACTCCTACCAACATCCGAGTGAGAGATCGAAAGAAATTGTATCAGACGTAATCGCAGGAAATAGCAAGAGCGCAGAAGATGATGTGAACGGTAGTTTAAGATTTAAAAAAAAGAGTTCAACAATTGAGGAGATTGACGAGGGTGAAAATAAAGTTCGTGATATAGCAACGTCTCGCAAGAGAAGGTTGTCGTTTGAGTTTGCGAATTGCAAAGTTGTCATTAACAACTCCTAATCAGATCTCAAACAATTGTGGATGTAAATTGAGTTCGTTTTTTGAGTAGTACCATTGAGTAAATTGTTTTGATGTTAAGTAAAATTCAAGGAAGTTAGAGCGTTTTTCAGTCTGTGTTGTTGCGTAACAATTTGGAGGTTGATATGTATTAATCAACCCCGTTTAGAGGTTGATATGTATTAATCAACCTCATTAATATATTTATGAGGTTGATTAATGCATATCAACCCCAAAGTTTGGTCGATTCTTTCAGCCCCGCTCTCCCCTGGAAATATTCAAAAGCCGCCCCCTGCTTTTCAGACAGTTATCTGGTGCTTGCAGGTGTATTCGCTTGATATCAACTTCCAGAGAACAATAGAAACTGAACCAATGATGATATAAATTGGATTGTAAACTCCGTACCAGTCTGATATGATCAAACGACACGTCTATATTCTCCACAGAATTGTTGCATCCTGAAGAACTAGGGCGATAAAGATGCATCGACAGAAAATTCCTAACATGTCGACATTAATTGTACAGATATGATGCAACAGACCACACCGTATTTTAACGAAATTCAGCATCAGTACTACCGCTAGACGTTGGTGCCGTATTGTGCGTATATATCAGCACTAATGCACTCTGTTGCCATCACGTCGTCCATGTCGTCAAAGTTTTCTAACAAAACTTGTATCAGTTCCGATACACAGTGTGATAAACGGTTATCACGCTCTTTTGAAAGGTTATTTATTATTATTATTATTATTATTATTATTATTATTATTATTAAAAACTTATTTACAAACAATAACCCTTCAGCTTAATTGCTGCTTTTAAAGGGGTTGTTTAAAAGAAGAAAGAATATTTACAAAAATCAGTATCATACAACAATGTTAGCAGTCTCTTGGTCGATCTAAGTTTTTAGTAAGGACTGCTTTGAAAGAATATGCAGTCAGTTGCTCATGAATATCTAAAATTTCGTTGGGTAATGTATTCCAGGCATAAGCTCCTCGGTACGAAAATGATTTTTTCATAAAAGATCTGTTAGGTTTCTCAAGAAGTAGCTTACGCCTATTGCTACGCGTTTGATGATAAATATTATTGCAGTATGTAAACATGTCACAGATGTACTCTGGTGCAATGCTACGGACAGCCTTAAACGTGGTTAGAAGCTCTCTTCTTTTAAGAATATTTTCTATTGGGCTCCACCCTAAGGTCCGGAAAAATTGTTTTTGATCTTATCTGATAATTTGAGCCAGTTATTGTACGAGCAGCTCGTTTTTGCATTTTCTTGAGCTTTTCTAAATTTGCCTTGTTTCCGTCGTTCCACACTGTTGAGCAATATGTAAAGTAGGGGAGTACCAGAGAGTTGTACATACAAATTAGGTCGTTGTGAGGTACATATGGCTTTGCCTTTCTAAGTAGGGCTATAGCACTCGAAAGTTTTTTGCATTGTTCTTCAATATGTTCCGTCCACTTCAATTCGTTATCAATTATAATACCTAAAGTTTTCTTATGTTTAACTTGTTTAATATTGGAACCATTTATTAATATTCGGGGATCAGCAGAAGATTGATTAAGTTTTCTGTTTGAGGCTATTAACATAAATTCGGTTTTCTTGGTGTTCAATGTTAACTTATTAACTTCCAACCATTTGCTAACATGAAACAAGTCAGCGTTTAATTTGTTTTCGATTTCAGTTAAGGTCTTTCCTGTACATGATAGATTAGTATCATCAGCAAACATGTATGCTTGTGTATGCTCAAGGCAATTTGGTAAGTCATTTATGTATAATGAAAATAGTAAAGGTCCCAAGTTGGAGCCTTGCGGTACCCCACTTTGGACTAATTTTTGCTCTGACTTCACGTTATTAACTACACAAACTTGTTTCCTGTTATACAGATACGATGTAAGACGTTTTAAAGCTGTCCCCTTTATTCCGTAGTGTTGAAGTTTTCGCAAAAGAATAGAATGGTCAATGGTGTCGAATGTTTTTTAAAAATCTAAAAAGAGGACTCCGTTAATCAGACCCTTGTCCATATTTAACAACCATTGGTTTGTACAATTTAGAAGTGCAGTTTCTGTGGAATGGTTTGGCCGAAACCCTGCTTGCTGTTTACAAATAATGTCATTTTCGTTAATGTACCAGCTTAATTGGTCATAAATAAGTTTTTCTAGGATTTTTGCGACTGCAGGAATAACAGATATAGGCCGAAAATTTCCACATTTAGTCTTGTCTCCTTCCTTGTAAATTGGTGTTATCTTTGCAAGTTTCAAATCGTCAGGGAAGACACCAGTGTCCAGTACAAGATTAAAAATAAGTAATAAAGAGTCGTATATGGCTTCTCCAGCTAATTTTATTAGTTTGTTTGAAATTTTATCTAATCCTGGTGCTTTATTTAAGTTGATTTTGCTAATTATTTGACTTAAGTTCGCCTCAGTTAGTGTGCTTAAAGTGAATTCCGATCGACAAGGCTGGATGAATTGTGTTGGGTCTGTATCTGTTAAAGGAATGTCTGAGACAAGATTGGGTCCTATTTCCGCAAAAAAGTTATTAAATGTGTTTGCTATGTTAACAGCGTCTGTGATGTTTTGGTCTCCAGATTTAATATTGTTAATGGTGTTAGTTTTAGTCGTTCTATTAAGTAATTTGTTTATAAGGTCCCAGCTTTCTTTAGAATTTTTACTGTTTTCAATATTAGTTTTAAAGTATTGAGTTTTCGCATTTTTAATAAGCTTAGTAACTTCGTTTCTGCATTCCTTATATGAATTATAATAAGCGGGAGAGTTTAACATGACTGCTTTTTTCTTTAAGTAATCTCTATGGAAACTCAGTTTTTTAATTTCATTTGTCATCCATGGTTGTCGATCGCTTCTCACTTTCCTTGTCCGTAGTGGCGCGTTTACATCAGCTATTAGCAAAAATATTTTGTTCCATTCTTGTAAGGCTATGTTTGGGTCTGAATATCCTTGAAATTGTGAAAATGCTTGTTTTAAGTCATTTTGAAATTTTTCGGGATTTAATTTATGATATTGCCTTGTCTCAATGGTTTTGGGTTTTCTTTTAGGAATTCCGACCTTTCTGCAAATATAGACCAGGTTATGGTCACTTATACCTAGGTCAACAACGTCCATTGCAATAGTTTTTAAATCGTCAGTTTTGCAGATTATCAGATCTAATAGCGTCTTTGTTGACTCAGTTATTCGGGTGGGTTTATTTATAAGTTGCGATAATTGATATGTATTTAACAGTTCCAGGAACCGTTTTGACTTACTGTCTTGAGTATCGTTAGGCAATAAATCTATATTGAAGTCTCCGGTTATTATAGTTTTTTTGTTCTCTTTGTTGATATTTTGTATTTTCATTTCGCGAAGAAACAATAAATATTCAGCTTTTTCCTTGCAGGTTCCTCCAAATGAGTCTAGAAGGCTTCGAGAATTTACTTCAGTTTGTTGGCTCACTAATTAAAAAGCAGCCCTCCAGGACTCGTGAACCTTTATCGCCAGGAGACTGACAATCATACTACGATATCTTGCTAATGGTGACTCGCAGCAGTACTTGGCTTTTAACTTTCGAGTAGGGAGAACTACTGTTCATAACATAATTAAAGAGACATACGAAGGTATATGGTGTGCTTTAAATGGAAGTTATCCTAGACATCCAACGACGGAGGAAGATTGGAAAGAGATTGGAAGAGGGTTTTTTGATGAATGGGATTATTTTCCCAATTGCCAAGGAACCCTTGATGGGAAACACATAGCGATTGAATGCCCCGAACATAGTGGGTCAAGATATTTTAATTACAAGGGTTTCATTAGCATCGCGCTGATGGCCATTTGTGATGTTAAATATCGCTTCACTTTGGTTGACGTAGGAAATTACGGGAAAGATAACGATGCACAAATCTTTAGGAACTCCTTAAGTAGGGCTTTTCTAGATGATCATATGAGCATTTCACTCCCCCAATCTGTAAATGGATATTCCCTCCCTAACGTAATTGTATCAGACGAGATATCTATGTCAAAACCGTAGTTAATGAATCCGTACCCCGACTTTCCATTCCTCGCGCTTAAATATTTTCCAAATTGCGTCCTAATGTTCTCGTACCTTCTTTTCACTTGGTTCACTGGCTCGTCAAGCGTTTGTGCAATGGCTTTCCAACAGTTTTACTTTTTGTTTTTATCCTTGAAGTCTTTCAAAGATGGATTATAGATTGTAGGAAACTGACTAACAATGTCCATATATACTGTATCACTATCTTTTGGGTATTCCCTCTTCATACTCTTATCGTTTTCGTCAGCCATTTTAAATTTGAGACGTACAAGAGAACTGGGACCAAATGCAATTATTGTCGCAGTCAATCGCCAGCAGTGTTTTTATGTATCTTTGCATCGCAGGATGTCTGCGATGATCTGCGATGATCGGGAAAAACAAATTTTTGATTTTCTCACGATGGTCTGCGATCGTCGGCGATTGTCGCTGAGGAATCACGATTGGCAGTTCCGCGAAGGTCCTCGATTGCTGCAGACCTTAAATCGGCAATGATCGACGATGAATTATGATATATGCAAGCCAGCCTTTACACTTGGTGTGAAGTGGAGTAGACATCACGGGGAAGGAAATTTTCAAGTGTCAGAACCATACACTTTAAACCCTCCAGGGATGAGTTAAACATGAAACTCTTGAGCGAAACAAACCTAAACCCTGTGAGTTAAGTGCAATGTTTTGCCAGCCGAGCTACAACGGCCGTTGCCTAGTTGGTCACGAGTTCTGTAACGGTAGATGGTAATATAAATGAAACAAAGGGAACATTCAATATTAAGCATTTAGAGTCGATCATGTAACAGTTTCTCGTACAGTTTGGAAAAAAATAATAAAAGTCACGATCTGAGTTTTTAGTTAGCTTGGTGATAATAACAAATAGCGTTCGTCCTTCGCATTCGTGGTATTTTGAGAGTCTGAAAACCCAGGCACGTCGGAAGCAAATCGACATTGGTGGCGCAAAAAAGGTTCAGGTACTGACCGGAACCCGTTTCTCGCTCAAATGTTAACCATATGGTTTTTGTGCCCTAAAATTCAATCTTGCATTGTTCAGCTTACAATTACATCAGGTTATATAAACTTATATTCACCAAAACGCGTGTCCAAGAGCCAACTACGCAACATATAGACGGTCGGCCCAAGAACGGAACCACTGAGACCAGCTGTGTGGAGACTGGGACTGGAAAATTAAATAATTTTTACCTGATATCCTCTCATCTAAGATTCAGGATAATCCTGAGATGTCAATGGTCCTAAGATTCAGAATTATCCTGGATATTATTATTAGGATTAGGATCCTTATCCTAACCCTAATCCCAACCGTTGACGCGTTACCCCTGGTGTCATTTTAACCTAAACCTAGACGATTTTTATCAAGTAAATAAAATACCTAATTTTCCAGTTCCAGTCTCCACACGGTTACCTGGTCTCAGTAGTTCCGTTCTGGTGCCGACCCATATGGAGGCCCTCCCTCTGTTGATATTTAGACAGCAGATGTTCCCCTTGACCCCCCACCCCCACTTACGACGTCCTCATGGAAGTCTCACTTGTGCGTGTACCAATTTGAACTTTAAATCATGCGTTTAGCGATAGTACACCATCAAGTCAGGAACATTCGTGAATTATCAAACGCAAGATCGCTGTGACAACAAATTCTGGCAGCTATTCGCCACGGGTTTGACAAACTATAATTTGTATAATCATCAAAAATGGCATAATTTACGATAAACCTAACTTAACTACTACTTCAAGGTCCACGTTATTCTTCTTTTGCTCACTTGTACAGAACTTGTTACAGCTACTACAAAATGTGTAAACAGAACAGACACCTTCAGAATATCCTATTTACAAATCAGACTGTTTCGTGGGAAGGCACCCAAACATTTCAACTAAACAAATGGAGCATGATGTCATTGATATGCAACATTATTTGAAATACCATATTCCTTGCTCGATACTAAACTTACTAATTGAAACTCCAGCTGTTTTTCCAACTTTTCGAGCCTTCGTTTTTCAAAACAGAATTCGCATTTGATATTCTTAACAAAAAAGCTAAAGAAATACATTTGTGGGGTTTAAATCATTCGAGAGAGCTCTAACAATAGCAGCTTCGCATACGAGAGGTAAATCTAGATTTTCTGGTATGCAACGGCAACATAACGCATCTCTATGTACAGTTTAATTAAAAGTTCTGGAAATTAAAAGTCAAAGGACACAATAAATTCTCTATCACCATTGGTTTAAAGGGGTAGTTCAGACTTGCTTGCACCTGAGAACTGCTTCTCGAGAAGATTGTCGTTTTTCAGGCAAAATGAGCGAGAGAATCATGCAAGTTCAGCAGGGGACAACTCTTGTTGGGCTTGTGTACTTGTTGATGGAGCGGTCTCGCTGAGAAGGGGTGTGGTTTCTGTTACATTCACAGCACAAGTCTTATCTCTTGCTTCCCCTTTTTCGACTGGTTGCTTACAAACTGGACACGTCTTCTTTCCGTTTGTGAGCCAAGGGTCGACACATCTGCAGTGGTACGCTTAAAGGACAAAAATTTGAGCAACTGTTAATCAAAATAACCAACTTATCATCGCTACAAACGCAAATATTGATTTAAAGTCTTATACGCATATATTGATTTAAAGTCTTATACGCATTTACCCAACCTCGTACCCTGGGAATTTTGTACCCACCGGGGACGGTCGGCCAAAAAGACAATGGGATATCCTTCTCGATTCTGTAATCTGAATAACTCGTTCCAAAAGATAATTTATTTATCAACAGTACAATTCATTAACGTAAATCTGGGTACAATAAAATTTCCCCTCCTTTTGAAAATGTTGACTTTCGTCAAGAACCACCTTTGGAAGAAGTTCATGATGTTTATCCGAGACAATGATTAGAGTATGGTGAACTGTGGTAGCTAGAAGCATTTATGGCTAATGTCTAGCATGATCAAGTTTGCCAAGCGTCAAATATTTCTTATTCATTTTTAATTAATCCAGTCAACGAAAAAAGCAAAGACAAATAAAAGAACTGATTCATGAAGTATCACACTAGAACATAGAGAAATAAAGGGTGTTAGGTATTTGGCCAATACTCGGGCAATTTTTGTCGACCTGCCATCGATATACCTTCTAAGATCCTGCAGTTTAGATACTGACTTCAATAAATCCCTGCAACGATTAGGTTCCGAAAAACTATGGACAAATTTTAGTGTAAAGTTGTCCACTGCGGGCGGAAGTTATGATTGGTTGGAAGGAAGTATATGGCACAATTGTTTTACCATATATAACCCAGTTGCTATCGCCAAGGAAGTGCTGGCAAGACAGACATGAAAGGAGGACAGAATATAAACATCATGAAAGAAAAAACAAAAAACAAAAATCGAGGCCTTCGAAATTAGTAATGCGGGTCTTTTGAATCATATCATACTGTCAATTTAACTCACCATGTTTACAGAAAAGAATCCGTAGCTTCTCTCCTGCTTTGTAGTCTTCAAGGCATATCGCACACAGGTCATACTCGTCACCTAGCCATGACGAAAAGAAAAAAATGTCAGAATGACGTTGACATAACGGCAGAGATGACAGAGAGAAACATTTGGTGAAAGTCTCCGCAAGAAGATGAACAGCAAGAGCACTGAGGTGACATTACATTACAAGGATCTAGCAAGCCACAACTGTGCAGAAGACACAAATACTTATGTACGGTACAGTCAAACCCTGCTTTTCGGACTCTTAATTTTTTTTCTTCCAACAGTTGATTACGGACAGCGAGTGTCCTTGGTGTCCCCCCTGCCTATCGATGTTCTCTTAAATTAACCATTTTAAATAGGACATTTAGTTTATATGACCACTTTTAAGGGCTGTTTACAGGTGGAATTTTGTGCCTTGCGATTGACATCTTGGAGTATGTGTTTAACTGACGACAGTGTCGAAGACAAATTACAGTGAATCATACGCGGATATCTTGTTGCAAAGACTGTCATGAGTTGATTACATACACAAGGATGACAATCGCAATGTGCAAAATCGCACGTGTAAACGGATCTTTACAGTTGCAGTCGTGTACGTTGTAGCAGTTTCCAGGAACTGCTCAAAATGTTTTCGAGATATTCTACAAATAATTAGATTATCATGGCACCAAGGTTCATTCATTAAAATTACCAGAATGCCGAGGGAGAATTTACAAAGTCCCAAGGATGTGATCCAACCATAAATATTTCAAAATATCAAGGTGCTGTTTTGTAATACAACAGTTACCGAGGAAGTCAGCGAAAGAGTCTAGTCAGTCTACGCTGTGATCTAAGAGGAATAAATTACTAAAACCTTTTCGTCAAACATTTAACAGTTTTCATTAAGTACTTGGCGACCTTTAACATAAAACTCCTTTGCCAAATTTGTTCAATGACCATGTATTTATATATAACGATGGTGTCTTGGTTTAACAAAGTGCAAGAGATCGTTGTGTTTCTCACATGCTCTATAAAAACTTATCAAGCTACAAATACTGCAGGCTTAAACAATAACGGAATCGTTAGCGACCCTGTCCTTTCTCCTAGGCGATGGCGTATAGGCGTGGAAGGAAGAGTGCCGGAAACGTGTAATGCTAAGCCTTGCGATGAAAGAAAGGTACTACAGAAGGACTTGTTACCACAGCTTTAGGGAGACCCTTACTCTGCTGTATTATCTGCTCCAGAATAACGTAAATAAAACGACATAAATTTGGACGAATCACTGAAAAATGAAAATCAAAATAACTGTCGAAAACAAAAAGGCGTCATACCATCCAATTGATCTATATTCTAAACAGAAATTGGTATTTTAGCCTTCTAGGGTTACATCGTTGAAAGAGTATTAGCCACGACAAAAGAACAGCTCATCTGACGAGAAAACCGTGAGTTATGCGCCAGAGGCTTCCCATCTCATCCTCAACCTTCCCACCGTCCTCAGCACTCGGGTAATTCTCTTCTTCTCAATTAAAATATCTTAAGTCGACCATATGCGAGTCTTTCAGGCCAAGACATTAGTATCGGTCGTCGAACAATGTCCGGGGGGTGACTTCATCATAACCGTTAATGACCTGCATGTCAAAGCTGTCGCTGGACACGCGTCCCTCGTAAATTTTCTCAACCAACCGTGGATACGACGGTAAATAAATTACGTTTTCCCTTCGATTATTTTGTTTCTCTCTGACAATCATCTCTGACATTTCACTAAAACAATATGGCATCTCATTCTCGGTTATTATCGTTTTATATTTCTCTCACCGCCTCGCAGTTCAGTAAATATTCTCCAATAATCACTTCGACTGTGGTAACTAACTCTCAAATAACAGTCACTTAAGCTGTCGTATAGAATTATATTAGGTTGTCAACGACATTTTTTTTTTTTATTTACAACATCAACCAAGGGATTGACTCGGCTACACGATAAAATAAATAACTTAAGCCACGGCTGAACGATCGAACATTGTTGTGCATCATTGGCCAACATTGTTGGTTCGTAATGTTAGAAAAGCAGCTAACCGTGTGGTAACATTGTTGGGATCTATATGTCGGGATGATAGTTTTCGCGGGAATTATAATGGTGGCAGTTTTTCCTTAATGAAAGGCACTGGCAACATTTGTTGTACTGGAGTTGCGGCCTGATAAAAGCGCACATCGATTGGAAGAACGACGTAAAAGGAAATTAGATACAGGGCATTTGACATTGCTTCTTCGATTTCTTTCACTGCTGTAGCCATCTTGTCTCTGCCATGGTATTGTTCATTGAATGTATCCCACAAGCAAGGCATCATTTCATGGCAATGTATTAGCCTTTCTATAGTTTCATCTTTCCAATCCCTTCTTGCATTTGACGAAGGCTTTCCGTCGACCACTAAAGCCATTTAGACGACCTCGGCTGCGTAAAAGGAACCTGGGTACTTAAAAAATGATTGGTTGTTCAGTTTTATTTGATAATCCCTTTGTTGGAAAGCCGGTTAAAGGATCCAGGGTTAGTAGCACCTTATCACTTGTTGGGCGAAGTGCTTGATCGGGAAAAAAAGAAAAAAAGAAAAAAAGTTGCACAACAATGGCCAACACGGAGTGCTGAACCACTTAACACTGTTGGACGAACAGACGATGGACAGTTTTGCACAACAGTATTCTATCGTTTAGTCGCGGCTAAAAATTTCACTCGTCCTCCTAAAAATGACCAAATTTCCCCCAAAGGTTTATTAAATCTTCCCAGTCGGGAACCAATGAATTACGCCATTGCTGTAACAGTATAACCGTTCCGCTGTAAAGAGGTTTAGCAATACCTTCTTTATATTTTTTAGTTGGAATCTTTTTCAAATTCGCGGGTGTTAAACGGCTGCGTCGTTCTTGGATTCTCGCTCGCCAATACTTAACTACCTGTGAAAAAGAAAATAAGGTGTTAAGTCGGCCGGCGTTTCTTGCTGATGTTGAAGTCAAAGCGAATAAACTGGTTTCCATAGTTTATAACCTCCGTAGGGATAGTCGGCTCGCAGATATATGGATGTCAACGGTATGAAATCACATATCGGTTTGTCGTTTTGATTCTTTCGGCCTTACCGACACATAAAGATCCTTGATATGCCAAGATTGCTGGATGATAGTTCGCCGATACATCCAAGAACACATTCCCATTTGGAGACCCGAATATGGTACGGGTATAGAAATTTCGTGTTGAAAATAATTTCTTCACGTTAACTATCATGAAAAAGCATTAAGTGTACTATCAGAAATCCACGGATTTTTCATCTAATGAATATGTAATATTGACAGCCGATCACCTGAAATGAAGTTTATCTTTGGTGAAGGTAACGTTCCAGTACCGAATGGGACCAGTTGCGAAAAATACAACTCGTGGCCAAATTCACCCCAACGGCGTTTGTAGCTCAATTTGTAGGATTCTAACCAGCTTCGAGTTGCCTTTTTCCCAACTGGTCCCTGGTAGACTTAAAATATATCATTCTGACACTCAAAATTCTTAAACTATATCATTCTGATACTCACCATACGTAAATTGCGTTTTTCATTTGGAGAAGCAAACATTTTATATCGCGTAACTCTTGTCGCAAAAGTTAAGATGGAAGAGTAAATCTCGTCCGAAATTAGAATCAGAGACAGGTTCTCCTGAACAGACTGAGGTGACAAGTTTGGGATCTCTTCACTGTACTATAGATTACGTATCATTTGACTTTACAGAACACTGAGCATTGATAACATCGGTTTACTATCAGTAGGATACTGATCTTAGATATTTCTCATATCGACCACCCTTATTTCTGATTCATTTTATGTTCTCTCATTCACATCTCTGTCAAGCAAACATATGAAAACAGCCAGACAGGAGTATACACTGTAATAAAACTTACTACATCACATCTTACCGGAAAATCGAGCTATATTTGAGTTTCTTAGTGAAAGTCACCAGGATACTAACTAACTGATTATTTGCCCACGCAATTTTAAAATCACCATTTAAAAACCCGTGAACAACTCAAAAGAAAGTCATGACCGGACATGTTTTTAAGTGCCCATTTACACGATACGACTGTCCATCCTGGAGTAAGCAATGCTGTCTCGAAGGCACGATTCTTGCTTTCGATTTGCTTACCAATGTAGCAATACGTCCTGAAGACTCTAGTGAGTTAATCAGATACATCAAAATGAGCAATCGTATCGTTTGAATGGGCCCTAAGTGTGAAGAAGACTCGTTTGGTGTTTTCGGTTAACGTTTCGTTGGTTTTTGCAGCTCAGACAACGATTTTTTAATCTGAGTTCGTCAATCAACTTATGAAATGGGCCGTTTCTGAAGCTGATTAGAAAACTCGCAGCTTTATCAAGTCAAAAACACTCGCGGCTATAGATTTTTCTGGTCGAAAACGTAATCGAAAAACAAAGATTAGAGCCCAGCTCAAATTTCATCTTAACATGTTGCGCTTTAGAATTTTGAGTTGAGCTCTGATCTTTATTCTTCATAAACACTCGGCTAACGCATTGTGCTTTGAATCCGATATCATTCAAACTTCCAGCAATATCTCAGCCAAGTTGCTGGGAAATAGCTAGCATAAAGTAGAATTTAGGCCAGTGTTTGATAACTGACCAACCGTGAATAAAGAACCCTTGGTCGGCGGACTATCTGAAAACTAACGGTTCCATCGTCATACTTACCAGAAACAAAAGCATTAGAAGAAAACATATTCCAATGATAGCTACTAGTGGTATCAGATATATCTCAAGGTTTAATGAAAATTCGACGTGAACGCTCACGGTCGCCCTGGAAGCAAACAAAATTCATGAAATCAAAAAAGACTGATCTGTGTAGATTTCCAAGCAATTTTCGTATCATAATTTACTGTCAACAAATGTGCGCCGTATTTTCTTTTATTTGTTTTTTTTTACTATTTTTCCGATGAGTACGATTTACAAGAGGCAAGGTAGCCATCGAGTTCAACGACTCGATATCCACTTTAAAGCGGTTCAACTCACTAGTCAGCAGATTGAGAGTTCTTAATACTGGTGCTAGTGAGTGTGGGGACTGGTGCTAGTGAGTGTGGGGTCTGGTGCTAGTGAGTGTGGAGACTGGTGCTAGTGAGTGTGGGGACCACTGCGAGGGAGTGAGGGTACCAGGCCCCAGTCAACGTTGCCCTTTCAATTTAAGAAGTTCATGTTAATAAGTTAATAATAAGCTTAACTGGTCAGTAAATTAATAATGGATTCAAATACTGCTGGGCAATGTTGTTGGTTCTTAATGCTGTTGATTCATGATATCAATGTCGTTTAAGCACTGTTCAGCAAGCAAAGCTGTATCAACCTTTGAGTTTGAGTATAGTCTAAACCTTTCAATTCACTGCTTACCCCGTTGTAACGTTGAATCTTTCCAAAACCTGTCCAGTGGTCTAAAGAAAATAAGCGAGATATTTAACACAAATTAACTGAAAACTTAGGTATCCGTGGCGGTGGCGAGAGCAGCAACGACGAGGTTTTAAAGTTCACTTCGTTCTACTAGCTCTGAAGTCTGTCTCAAGTCACTTTGGATGCGTCTTAAAACGACCTGGACCCACTGAGTTTGAAAAATTTACACAATAACAAAAAAAATGCACTTCAAAACACAAGCCAACCGAAACAAAGGTGCAGTGACACCATATTTCGACTCTATTGATAACTCGTTGTCAAACCATCTGACTTGGTTTAAAATTACACAACCGTGTATTGTGCTGGGCATTTATATTTATTCTAAGATTATGATTTCCGCCTGGTTCTTCGCTTACTAGGGATTCTGCAAAACTATTGATACATTCAAGACCAAAGAGTAACGTAATGACAGTCTCGCATACCAGTTATCCACTGTTTCTGACTTTTCTAACCGACTCCGAAGTACTTATACGCGCTTTCCTTCCACTATTCATTCTTTGTTATCACGGGACATCCATTCTTCGTCTACCAAAGGTTCTCTTTGGTAAGGTTAGACGCTATCGTCAGCATTGTTGTTGGATGCGTAATTTGCCGTGCATCCTCCTTCGACCTCAAGGTCGTCTGTCCCCGAGTTGTTTCGGCTATAATCCGTACTCGAGGAAGAAGACATGCTTGAAAGTGTTTCTGAACGTTTCCGAACAATTCTGAGCAATTCTTCGAAACAAAGATCGGCTTTTTCACAACGAAACCTAACCGTGCGCTATGTAAATCACTTACTGCTGTTTACAGTCGTTCCTAGTTTGATATCATTTCGGGTACGTAGTTACCAGTGTTTTTTCTCTCGGGCAAACTTCGAAATTTCCAACTTTGACCACAAATATCTCCATCAAGATGAAATTTTTGAAAAGGAAGGTATATTGCATTTTTTATCGGAAAAATCCAAAGAATGCGAATACGTAAAATCCTCACACACGGGATGAACACTATATATAACTACCAGTCAGGGTTTACCGCTGGTCTGAATCGTTTCCCCGGCGAACAACACAAACCAAATCCACGCGAGACGAGTTCAAACTCACCTTTCCCACGTACAAACCAAGTTGATCAATATTTGGGCCTGCAATTCAGAATAAAAATGAAACTTAAGTGTAACCTAACACGTATCGGACATGAAGTCCGAAGAAAACGAAACAACGTTGGTAAGCAACTCCTGCCAAAAGACGGATAACAAATTGACGCAATGTTGTAAGAAAACAACTCTCTCTGACCTTAAAGATACCTAGAGTGTAACTCTTCACGTATTCTTATCGTTTATTAATTCTGTGTTTAGACAATCGAGTAGTCACCAGCGACAATTCAAAACAGTTGTAGTCAAAATGACGGGGACGCTACATCAGAATCATAACATGAAAACAAAATTTTATGGTTATTTTACATTGTGAAAGTCAACTTCAGAAATTACTGCAAGATAACATCGCAGTGCAGGATATTCAAGAAATGTTCTCTTCATGTTCATCTGAAGTCTATTTCGATATGGGATTGAAACATTGGACATCCTCAAGAAAAAACGCTAAGCTGTTGCAGGAATCCCTAGCGCACCTAAATGAGATTTTACGAGCACTATGTCCTCAGTTGACTTGATCGCTCCACTGGCAACCCAGTAGTCCGGTTACACAAAGATGCAAGTTTAAATTCCCCTTAAGCTAACTTAGTTTGTCGAATTCACTCTCGCAGTGTAGGATAACTACGAAATTTTCTGCAATGAAGTAAGATCAAGATTGCCCACTTAATAACCTAAGAAATAATCAATGACCAACCTTTCATGGTAACCAGCCTATCGGAATCCAAATTCCTTATAATTGCAATGTCATATTTCGCATTTTGTGCATTCCATAGCTACGAAAATTAAGATTAAACATCAATTAAATCAACTCCTTTACTACATCCAGGGTCGATACGTCGTATAACAAGCGCTATAAAATATGCCCATCTCTATTTCTTGTTGCTACTACAGACAGATAGACTAAAACACAGAGAGACAGAAACGTAGAGAGAGGCGGACAAAGAGGTGGATACAGGGGCAAAAACAGTGACCCACAGGTATAGGATCTGAATCTAACCCACAAGACCGTCCAGGTAGACACTGGAATTCACACCTTGAAGAATTATAACAATTTACTGTATAGCCACAAAATCATCTATGGGAAATTCGGAGTTTCATTGGCAATACGTGTATGTATGCTGAAAATTTTTTCCAATAACATTTAGAAATTTAAGATTAAGTTGACTCTTTCGAGGCAGGAGCTTCCCCTTTGACGAGTAAAATTGTCTGGCGTTTGCCAAAGTAAAATAGTGAACGTGTTATGTCGCCGGGAAAGAGTTAATTGTCCTTATCAATCGGGTAAAGGTGTAACTACTCCAATTTGAGAATAACTGCCCTAATGTGAGCTAAGGCCTGACTTTCATTAAACCGTAACTGTCGTGTAAGTACCGACTAACTCCACCTTCCAACTGTCATCTACTATTCTCCAGGCGCCACAAGCTGAATGTTTCCGTTCGACTGCGACATCGGCGACTAATTACCGTCAACCCAACTGCGTAAAGAGCATTCCACTGTCTTCAATTGTGACAGGATGGCGGTGGTTCTGGAGTTCACGAGAAACAATAAATGTGTCCGTGGCTATGGTCGGGAAGCATTTCCATTATATTTTATCTTTCCCTGCGGCGCCGTAACTGCCAGGAAAGTGGAACTGAATTCAACTCTTAGGGCACCACAGACAGTGTGTTGCTGAGTGCCGCAGACGCCGGGAACAACTGTTCCCACCGACAATAGGTCTCGCTAAACAATGCTGCGGTACTCTAACCAGACTTTTTGCGGCTATTACGGTAATATGGAAACCAGCGTTAAAACAATCGGCTGCAACCTCACAGTATGTCGTGAAAAAGATGTTTTGAAAATGAGCACTAAATTATGGGCTTAAAGAGCCCCCAACATAATACGTGTATTGTATGCTATCTATTAATTTAAAACAGCTTTTTACATGGTCTTTGTTCGAAAGGCAACCTTGTTTTAGGATGACTTTGAGCAAGTGCAACTGCTAGCTTCAAAACTACGTATACAGCTTACTTTATCATAGTAACTGCAATCCCCATCATCGATTAACACGTATTGATTTTGAGTTAGGACAGGTGTTGGTGGATTAATGGGGTTGCACCCATTTCGAGGTTCTGCTAGATATATAGACCCCTAAAAAGATAAAACAAAATAACCATGATGTGATTACTCATCACTGGAGATACAATGTGCATAATTTATGAAATGTGAATGGGCTGCTTGGCCAGTGCTAGTGTCAGTTAGCAGTTTTAAGAAAGGTCGGTAGAGCTTTCAGCAAGTCCTGTAGTAGGTAGCTGTGGCTGAACAGTAGATGGCCGTGGTTAGATACACAGTGCCGCTTGCGAGAAAGGTAAACTCCACCTTCGAGTAGCGAGTCTTGCGAATACTCATCCCGATTCGCTACTCGTGGAGCAAAGAATTTAACTGGAGAAGTTTGTGCCCCAGTTTTGAATGCATTATTTCTGAGATGGATTTTAGCAGGCAAATGGTGTAAAATACGAAGCCCGGATGTAGTAGCACATTGGCTTGGGGGATAGAAGGAACAACAAGCCCTGGCAAATTTCGGCAAATGACTGTTTTTTGATTAATGTTCTTCTTTTGCCTCGAACCGACAAATTCTCAAGCGTCAAAATTGAAACGTAATTTTGAATGATCACGGCAACTGTGAATACCCCAACGCGATGGTTGGAACATTTGCGTGCATCACCCTTCATCAGATTGGTCCCACTACGCCGTTATCCAGAACCTCCGATAAAATGCTCGTTTTATCCATCAGTGCGGTACACTGAAAATAGTAGTACCACGCAAACGTTCGGAGTTTTGAACTGTTTTTCGCGAGCAAGAATGAAATGATGCTGTCTTCTTTACATGAACTGGAAGACCAACAATTCATTCGTCATTTTCAAATTTACGATTTAGAAAGACCTTCCAAGTTGTCCAGAACTGCTCAACACCAACAACATATATACAGCTGCAACAAGGAAAATAACGACGTTTTAATAAAATGGAGTGAATTAACTGATCAGCGACTCAAATTAATTGTTAAAGTCCTGCGATTCTTCACGTAGTTCTACGCAACTGTCACTCGAGAACAAGCTTCCTGCTAACTACTCGCGGATGAACAGATTCTTGCGGTTGCAGCGCATGCATTAAGACGAACAAAGGTAGGTGGCGACAATCGTAAATCAGTACCGTTAACCAGTGTCAAGATGGTAAAAGTTAAAGGAAAAGAACCCAGTGAACTCGATTTCTATATTTGGAATGCTAAGTAGCCAATGAAATGTGAATCCAAGATGGCCGCCCATGAAGGGCAATTTTGTACGTCAGTTTTAGTCTCCCACACAACATTTTACACTTTCCTGAAGAGTTTTTTATGAAAATACACACAAAACATGTCTTCAGAAGACAGAAATGAGTCTAAGAACTACAAATATATTTCGATAAAGTCAAACCGAGTTACAAGTTGTACATTTTCACAAAAATAAATTACCAAACTAACAAGAAACCTGATGAAACGATCTGGAAAAATGATTTTAGGAAACTACTAAATGTACGTCCACTTTTTACCGTTAGTTTACCACCTTTAGACAATTTAGCACACTTCTTAGGTCACACGGCAATAATGAATACTTTTAAATACTCGTTTATATAAAATTGGTCCAGTAATATTTCGTCTGAGCATTTTTTTTCCATGTTTGTGAATGCTTTCGAAGCCGAACCAAACAAAAACTACAGATTAAAGTTGTGCAAAGGACTGGAACTGATGTACAAGACCACGAAGAGGCCTGAAATTGACGTACAAAATTTCCCTCCATGGACGGCCATCTTGTCTTCGCTTTTTGCCCGGGCAAATGATTGAGAGTTAGCATTCCAGATATGGAAATTGAGTTCACTGAAAGAACCTTATCCGAATTAATTAAAGTTTCGGCATGTTTTCATGCAAAAAATCAACTAAAGCTATACAAGCAAAAATCGGTGGCAATCACTGTAGAACAAGAAAGTCTGACTAGTGTCGTTATACTTTATACCATGGCTGGCGGAAGACAGTTTCGTTTTGTGGGTTGTGAAGCCAGGAAACTATGTTGGTATACAACGAAACTTTATACTTCCACTCACTGAACGAACTGTAACAGTTGAAATTTTTGAAGCAATTTGGTGAGGGTCGATGGATCGCATCAAATCTTGTTCCAATTAAAAGTTGAGTGGGAAAACATATGACAACGATACATATAGCTCCAAATATCTTTTATTGCGCATTTCAACGTTTCGACTAAATTTTCGTCGTTTTAAACTACATGTATTTTAATAAAATACTGTACTTAGTGGTTCATGTAATCTCTTACATGGTGACATACCAAAAAATTAACTAGTAGCTTATGGTTGATATGCAATTACAGCAAACTGCATTCCTATCCTTCCAAGTTAGGTTACTTTGTAAAACCCACCCACCACCTGTATAAAGTCAGACTGAAAAATTTAAGATAGCTACAACACACTTACTTTGAAAGTGCCCATATACGAGTAACCAAATTCACCTTCTTTGTCCTTAAAGGGACCATACGTGTAGTTGCGGAGATGCTGCCAATTTAAAATTCAGGTAAATTAGTAAGTTCTTTTTTTCTTGCATCTTTGATGATACCTATAACATAAATTAAGATGATGTTGCCCCAGAGCCCAGTGGCAACTGAAGCCTGGTTTCATGGCAAGCATAACCAGTGGCGTAGCCAGAGAATCTGTGATACCCGGGCCTGGGAAGCATTCTAATTAGGGAGATCCGGGGGCATGCTCCCCTGGAAAATGTTTGAATTCTTGGATCTCTGAAAGGCTATTTCTTGCATTGTGAGGGCGCTATTCCCGTTTTTTAGGCTGCAGCACCGAACTGGATTCGAAGGTTTCAATCGTACAGATCCTCCAAATTACTTTTAAAACCACGAGATATCTCACTGATGAGAACAAATTGCGCGAATTTTTAGCGTGGGAGAAAAAGTTGCGCAAAGAAATTCCATTCGTGGACCAAACTTAAAGGGCTGATATCAAATTATTCTAAATTTGTCGTGTATTTTCAGTTGAATATGCCAAATACGTTTTGGGAAACGTCCATGTTCGTAGCTGACGCCCGGGCCTACCCAGGCCCGGGTCTGGCTACACCACTGGCCATAACTGGTAACATACTGATTTAATGTTGCCAACAGTCATTACCTACATGATTTAGAGCTGCCACTTTGGAGGGGGGAGCAGTTCCGCAAAAATTCTCAACTAATTTAGTGCCCCTGACAGCGTGTAGGCAGCTGATGCTGGCCACAAGTATTTTAACATACATTGTGATTTACTTGTGGGCAAGGAAACACACTTTGCCACTTTCTGACAGTAAGCCAATGGTCACACCAGCCTAAAGTTGCAATTCAACCAATTGTAGTTCTCATATGCTGGTGACCCTGCTTGTCTACAGTCAAAGATGACAAACTTCAATTAACTTACCATGAACATTTTGCTGGTTATTGAGTGTCAAAACAACAGAAACTCTGAAAAGTGAAAACATTTTTATTGTTGACATTTCAACTACCTTGCAGTCGTCATCAAACATTGACAATAAAAATGTTTTCACTTTTTGGAGTTTCCACTGTGTTGTATTTTATTAAAATACTCAGTGGATATTGAAACTAATGAGTGCCAAATTTGTTACTCCAAGATTAAGCACAGATTACAGCATCTGTTTCCATTTCAATCTATTACTGATGTGCCTGTGAAGTTGACTCCAGTCTAAACTACATGTACACCCAAACCATAAACTATCATTTGTATGGGCTGACATATGAGAACCATTCATTAGATGAAAAGCTTGCATTAGACAGCCTTGTTCACGTAAAATGAAAACTACACAAACATTATGCATTTAAATACAGTAAATAATTTTTTCCCACAAATGGTTTCTCTTCCAAGACTTTGAAATGTTTGATATTGGCAGTCAAATTTGACAACTTGCTGTAAAATGTTATCAGGAAACTCACAGCATTAGTTTTCTTACTATTCATTGAAATTGTTGGGATGGTAATTGCTTTAAAGCCCCTCTTACAGTTCTTGATTTTTCATGTATTATTCAATTCAAAGTCTGTGGAACACAGCTTTGCCATGTTCTATCACTCAGAAAATCTACCAAAATCCCTACTTCAATTAACTGACACAACAGTTTTTAAAACAAATTTTCCATTCTGGATCATTTTATTGACCTCTCAAATTTTTCTTTTTTTCTCCAATTGTCAGTGTGTGAACTTAACTTTTTAGTCCACTGGCATGTACTTGCCAGTGAGATTTTTTCACCACCAAGTTAAGCATAGCCACTAGCAATTTCTTTAAGTAATGAATTTGGAGACAGGAGCTTTGATTAAGCTTGTGAAAGACTAAATAAAAACAATTATGTGCAGGTATTTGACAATTACAGTATGTGAAGGATTGGCAAACGTTCACAAGTCTTCACCATCATTGAAATTTTCTAGCCAGACTTCATGTTTGTCTTTGGCTGATCCTGACTTCATTGTCTTTATATCTAGTGGTTTAATGTTGACTTTTCATTTATGACAGTGTATAAGGTTGATGGCTTCTTCAAGAAGTTTGTTATTTCAGTCATTTAAAGCAATTACTTTGTATTTGCTATTTTGTGTTTAGAATTTAATTTCATTTTTTACTCAAAATCTGGTCTGACAAATATTTACTTGGAAACATTTTCCAGTCAGAGCAATCAATGAACATCAATGCTGTCCCCTCACCCACCCACTCCCAACAATGACATGCCAGTGCAGCAGATTGCATAAGTAAATAAGTGATCTGCCATGTTAGGCTTGCCAGATTAGTTCTGACTGGATCACTAAAATTACAAAACAGTGGAATCAAATAAATGTGAAAAGATACAACTTTATTGTGGGAAAACTACAAAAACAACTCAATAAGATCAAATCAACAACTTGATCTTGACTTCATTGGTCTTTGCTTTGTTTTTTGATTGGCTGTTGTTTAAACTTGTGCATATTCCTATTTACCAGTAGCTGCAAAATTAGGCTTTCTACATTTTTGCAACCAACAAAATCACTGCATTATCCAAAAAAGGCAAAATGTTGAATTAAAGCCTGGTTGCCATACAATTGCTACAGCTACTATGATTACTGCAATAGATCCTATTGCAGTGGTTAAGTGATCATAGTAATCCCATACAAGCCATGCTCTCAACATCTCTCTTGATTGCAGGTATATAAGCTGTTCTACCTCAACAATGTGATTGCTATGATTATTGAAATCCCTTGGATAGCTCTTATCGTTTTTCATGGCATATAAGTCAACCTGGCATATAAGTTGACCCCTTATTTTTTTGACCAAAAAATCATGATTTTTATGATACACTGAGTATAAGTCAAGTCCCTCAAACTAAATGGTTATCAGACACAGAATAGTGTTCAAAGAAACTTTAATAACATGGCAAATCTTTTACAGTATATTTTTTAAATCTCTTAGAGTTCAATACCTCTCTATTTTAATATAGAAAATTACTCAAACAATCAGCACATTTTGTGCTTAGTAGATCTTGTATTTTGTCAGATTGTTTCCACCAGTCTCCAACAAGCTTCTCCTAACACAAAACTTGCCACCAGCAGCAGAGTTGTTTGACTTTTCAGCCAAGTCAACAACCTTCAACTTCATTGAAGATATGAACATACATTTCAAGATACAAATCGTGCTTCCTATCTTTGTCATTTTGGAGGCATGTTGAAGTCTTTACACCATAAGGATGAGGTTTATAATGAAATATGTCAACCATGTTGATGTGCTCATTCACTAGTAATGAACCAATTGGTCCATTTCTTGATGCATACAGAGGACTGGTACTAGCATATCTGGTCTATGATTTTGCTCAATTTCATGACCCTTTTTATAAGTCAAGGTGGACTTTTAGAGATCAATTTTGGGTCCTAGAAAATCAACTCATATGCCCTGAAATATGGTAGCATGGTTTACTGCGACTGTTGAGTTAATTTTTTTGTGATCAGAATGACCGCAATGATTGTAACAATTATGTCAAAAATAAGTTTAACAATGTTCAAAAATGGGATGTTGAAAAGTGGAAAGTCAGACTTTTGATAAGTTTCACAGGTAGTTTTACTTTACGGTGTTTAGCAGGTGTCAGTTTTGAAGTCACATTAGTTTTATCACTTAACATTTGTAAATGTACATGTGTATACAGTATAAAATTCTTACCACTATAATATCTGATTTAACCAAACCACTTTGAAGAAAGATGATACAAATGGTCCATATAAGCCTCAATGAATCCATCATATGAACAGAAACTACTAGAATATCAAACTGGAAAAAGATAAAATTAATATAAAATATTGAAGACATATTGACATATGATGATGAATACAGAGGTGCATGATGAACACAGAACTGCAAATTTTGGCCCTTAACTCTATCATTTCCAAAATGACCATTCAGATTTTAACAGACATCTAGTGCCCTCCTTACGAGGCCTGTGATCTCACTTGCATGCACTCCATAAAAATCAGTTTGGAAAGACCAGATGATAATTCCTCTTAGTTTACTGTTTCTAGTGGTGGCTCACATGTGTTAAATTGAACTATAGTTGTTGCAGTAATTCTGCCAGTTCTGTTTTGCTTTACTAAAGTCTTGCTGCCTTTAAAGGCATTTTTATAACTGTACACCCTTGCAGAGTAGACATGCAAATATGCAAATGAAAATTTTGTAAAATTAAAGCATTTTAAATTTCTAATTCAAAAATTGTTAACTCTTGGATCATTATACCTGTCCAAGTAGCAACCTGGTTTACCCCATCCAAAATATGGACTCAATTTGCCTCTAAATTTGGCTGAATAAAGCAACTGTCTTAATGTGGTGGGGCATCTGCCTGCAAACAACAATTACGATAATACGCCTTTCACTATTAACAGCCTTTTGGTATGTTATTCTTCCTAAAACTAAATTAAAGTGAAAACAGAATTTAAAGGGTTAAACCCTTCAATCTTAAATATCAATATAGCCCTTTGAAATTTTCTTGGCCTAATACAAGACAATTATGCTTACAGTAGTTTAGATAGATGCACTGTTAGTTAAGTGAACTTAAACATATTTGGTGTGGAATGCTTATGAACCTTCAGTTCAATACTAGCAAAATTTTATAACTTTTGTACAACTATGTTTTAGAGAATAAAAATAAAAGATATTAAGCAACAAACTATTTAACAATTCTACCACACTCCAAACATTGTTTACCAAGAAACATACACATGACAACATAATTATTGCTTGCAAAACAGACAGAAATCAAAGTCAAGTAATAAAGATTATTGCCCAGCAAGTAATTTTGAGATATGGGCTTCTTCAGAATTATTTGCTGGGCAATAATCTATATTACTAGACTTCGATTTCCGCCTGGTATCTCGATTGCCGAAATCCTAACCAGACAGAAATCAATGAAATCAAACAATATTAAAATGTCATACATATACAAAAATGTTGTCATTTTATTGGTAGCTTTTTTGATTCAAAAAAACATCTGCTGTACTGTTGGTTTTGCATATTTTCAGAACGGCTGTGCTGGCTGTCAACCAAGAAGGAAATTCGCCACTTCGTGACCATAATCACGAGGAAATCACGGTATTGCCGCCGTGCAATGAAGACAATGTGAAGCAATGGAAACTCTTCTTTGATTTAATATACGAAGTTCAGTCATCAACATATCAAACTGAAATGCGAGCAAACCCAATCGAAAGTCAGTAACTTCCTTGTAGAGCATGATCTTTAGACTTGAGGAAGAATTACTGTTCATAGCAAGAACAGCTTACAACATCAACACCGATTGACCACTGCTCGTCACTGTACCAAAGATTTGGCCCTGTACGTTATGGTGAAAAAAAACGTTCAGGAATTTGACTTCTTTGGACTGAATTGGTTGGACTGTGCTCAATGAAGTGCGTCACATTCAGTCCACACACGTAATTATCAAACAAAGAAACCATATTGGTGAGCAATCTCTAAACGAGAGCAAAACGTGTACGTACAATGCGTCTTTCATGGGCTCACTTTTTCCGTGGAAAGAAAGAGCAACAGTTACTGGGAATTATTTAAAAGAAAGCGAAACCAAATGCAACCATTTGGAACTGACCGTCATCGTTCACAGATACTACGAGACCTAACGATGGACCAAAAGATACAAATCATACGACTGAGTCTAAGTGTAGTGCTATATCTGTACAGGCAAAGTCTGGAGACCATTTCTATTTTAAATTATTAACCACAAACACACATTCGATACCAGAAGGAAAGAAAGGACCTTACGTCTTCTGAAGACTTTTGATATTAACTGCAATCATCACAAAATTAGATTTACTCAACTATAGATTTACTCATCAATGTAAGAATCCTTTGTCGATAAAAATACGGTTTTAACTACGTATACTTACGTTTCTTTCAAACTTACGATTCTTTCAAACTTACGAAACTACATCTTTGATAATGGACAGTTCAAACAAACTACTCCGGTCACAGCTGTGACGAAACAACATTTGATTTCGTAACATTCGTGAGGGTAAATTCCGGCTGGATCCGATCGTCTCCGGATTTGCTCGTCGAGCGCAAATAATGTCCCACTATTTTTGTCGCATAATTAATTCGCGCCTTCGCATTTTTCAACGCCGGCAGGTGTAAAGATGGCCGGTTCTTCCGTTGGATATCGAGCAATAACTCGAGGTAAAGCTCTGTCTCTTCAAGAATATCAGCATGCTGTTCATGCCATGTTGCATAGTTGTTTTCCTAAAGAACGAAAACTCTTTGGTTTCTATCCTGTTCGCCATGCTGTCATGGTAAGTAACCAGAAAAAAGAAACAATACGTTGACTTCTATAGTACATGTAATACTTACAGGTGGTTTGGAATATGCAGGAGTGAAATATTTACTATTAGGCTCCGGAGAAAATATTTCTGAAAAGCTCTGTGAGATTTTATTTGCGTGTATGATGATAGATTAAGGTGTGCTTCACTTACTTAGTTTATATCATAAACCTGAAAGTTTTGTATTCAACTGGTTGTTGGGCCTCTTCGATAGGACGGTACAGATTTTATGTAGAATATCTTATTAGCGCACTTCCTCATTGTCCGGCTGTTAAGCGCCAAGAAATAACAAAATCATGCACTTTATGATACAAGCGTGAAACATGGCACGAATGTGGGTCCCTACGAGTTAAACATTTCCTAATATGGAGGCATCGACGGATCATGTTAAGAATAGCCCTCCTACCTTTGGGGGGGCTATTCTGAACATGGAAAAAATTGTTGTTCAGAATCATCTCCCAATTTTCTTCAGCAATGCAAACAAATTGTTTTGACAGGGTTGTCGAAACATTTTCTTTGGCAAATTTTCAGCAATTCAAACGCGTTTACAAGTTGTTTTGGCAGGGTTGTTGAAATATCTAACATATATAAATAAATTCTTGTTTGTCACAGCCTTCCATAAGTGATGGATGCATGTTGACAACATTGATGAGTTCTTTGTGTTCAATTGAGGATGAATCAGCAGTTTTTTAAAGGTCTGTTGAAATTTTCATTATCATTTATCCATGTCTGAAAAAAGAATTACTTGCCATATACTTCAATGAATTTATGTGGAGAGAGCATGCTGGGGGAATCATTTTGTGGCCATCTTGATGGAAATGGCTTGCCAGTACCAAGTGTAGAATGGTTATTTTAACAGCCAAAACAGTTCCTTTAAAACTGCCAAATATAAAAAAATGTAACAGCAAATGATACTCTTTAAATTTTCTGTTGTACTGTGTTCATATTGTATGTATATTTTAAAGAATAGATATGAGTGGAGGATTATTCTGGACATGGGTGTTCAGTTCCTTCCTCTAAGACTTATACGAGGACCATTCTTAACATGATCCAGCATTGACAAACTCCCCTTGAATGGAGTAATACAAACGTTTATGTCAGTCCAGCATGGAAATGAGGCTGTGCTAAAAATTTTCTGAAAAGGTACAGTTTCTAATACATTACCTTAAAACCTGGCCAGAATAGATATCACTTAATGCATTTAATTGAACCAACATTATAGTTGGCTGTTAAAACAGCAATTGGTATGTTAATTTATGACCATTATTGCAGTGCAGAAACAAGGCTGGCATAAATAAACTTATCTTAAAGCCTGGTTTCCATATAGTTGTAGTTCAATTGGCAACTGTTGTTGATTCCATTGCAACAACTGTGTCTCCATATAGTTGTGATTGTTGTAATTTAGCCACCAATTTCCTTCTAGTACTCAGAATGTCTTGGTTTAGTGATTGCTGATTTATGTTGAAAGTGCACTAGTGGGTGGTTTGGAAAATATTAGACCTGGGTGAGAGAGCCACAATTTTGCTAGGAACATGTTGTCATAGAACATTCCTCACATTAAAATGTTAAACCTTAAGATCTCACAGTTAAATCAAAGGCTACTGTGACAATACCTGAAGGTGTTGCTGCTTGCTTTAGCAAGGATTTGCAAAACATGAAGGAGGAGGAAATATAAATAATTGCTTTTTTGTTGCAAAATAAACATAAAGATCTTTGGAAGGTGGCTGGGTACACCCAAGCAACATCCAGAAACCACTCATTAGTTAAACTTTGTGTTTGACTTGCCATTATATAATATATAAAATACTATCCTGTGGCTGTAGTCTTGTAAACATGTGAAGTGAACAACAATTTTTGGTGTTCATTGGTTATTCATGAGCATGATGTGGCACTTTCCTGTCATAGACAGCCAGTGACAATCACCAACTGAGTTACAACAATTAGAACTATATGGAAACCAAGCTTAATTGTACAGTTTGCATATTTTTTGGACATTTTAACATGTTTATACTTACTTATGATGTTTTGCATGACTGTTTTTGTCTTACAGGCAAAAACAAAATTGGACTCATGCACTTTCTTCCAAGATTGTAAACTGTGATTATAAACACAACAATAAATGTGAACCTACAGCAATACATATTTTTTATCCCATTAGCAATTTGAAGCAGTTTGTCACAATTATTTTTTTTTTGTATGTTTGCTGGCAGTGTCCATGAGAACTGTACAAAGCTGTACAGTTCAGGCTTGCTTTGTAGTGTTTACATTGACATTGGCACCCTTTCTTGCAACCACAATGGATCAGCTTGTAGCAGGTGTCTTTTATCTGAGGCAAGGTTGTCCAGCAGGGCTTCCATGATTGCCCATCTTTCTGCCATCCCCATTCTGCAGGGCTTGGCAGAGTTGGTTGCCTTGTAAGCACTTGTTGGCACAACATTTTCTTCCCTTGAAAGCTTGAAAAAAGCAACTAGAAAGAGCAGATGTACTGGCATACAAAGAAGGGTGATTCTGTCTTCAAGAGTATCTGGAAATTGGAAAAGTCTCTTACAGGTGGATGAAAACAAAACAACACTGTTCATATTTCTAGCTGGGCAAGTGGAAAGAACTCGAGTAGATGGCAAAGATGTATCAGCAGCACTTGCAGACAACCTGTTTTAAGCTCACCACCAAGAGAAGACACAAATGGATTGCCCCATGTACCCTTGAGGAAGCTGATATTCAGATCCTTTTAGATGTGCTACATGTAGATGTTGTGAACTGTGGACACCACAAAATCTTGACCGAAACAAACGTCACAGATGTCGTAGTTCTGGCTGAATCCAATCTGCTGGATATTCCAGCTCGTGAACTGTGGGTTGCCTTTGGTGTCATTAAACATCTGAGATACTTGGCAATACACAACATCATTCAAAAGTTGGGGCCACAGAGGGCCAAAGCACTCCCAATGTTCCATGCCATAATTGGGTGTGCCACAGTGTGATTCTTCGCCGGGAAAGGGAAAAAGAGTGTTTGGTGTACCTAGAAGGCCTATCCTGCTGCAACAGAACTGTTTCTGGATTTAGGTGCAATACTTAATCGAGTTACCGATGCAAGTATATTCGTCATTGAGAGGTTTGTGATGATTTTCTACCATAGAACCAGTGTTTTAAATCAAGTCAACAAAGCTACCCAAGATCTATTCTCCAAACGATCCCGCACTCTGGAAAACATTCCTCAAACACAAGCAGCACTTCAGCATACTAGGCGTATCTGCTACCAGGCTGGTCATATATGGGAACAGGAGCTCACAAGGCAACCAACTCTGCCAAGCCCTGCGGAATGGGGATGGCAGAAAGATGGGCAATCATGGAAGCCCTGCTGGACAACCTTACCTCAGGTAAAGGACACCTGCTACGAGCTGATCCATTGTAATTGCGAGAAAGGGTGCCAATGTCAATGTAAACGCTACAAAGCAAGTCTAAACTGTACAGCTTTGTGCAATTTTAGTGGACACTGCTAGCAAACATACGAAAAAATAATTGTGACGAACTGCTGCAAATTGCTAATGGGATAAAAAAATATGTCTTGCTGTAGGTTCACCTTTACTGTTGCGTTTATAATTACAGTTTACGATCTTGGAAGAAAGTGCATGAGTCCAATTTCGTTTTTGACTGCCATACAAAAATAGTCATGCAAAACATCGTAAGTAAGTATAAACATGTTAAAATACCAAAAAAATATGCAAACTGTACAACTGAGATAAATTTATTTATACCAGTCTCGTTTCTGTGCTGCAATAAGTCACAAATTTAACACAGTAATTGCTGTTTTAACAGTCAACTACAATGTTGGCTTGATTAATCGCATTAAATGACATGTATTCTGGTCATGTTTTAAGATAATGTTTTAAGATAATGTTTAGAAACTGAGCTTCTCAGAACAATTTTTAGCTAAGTTCCGTTTCCATGCTGGCCTAATATAAACGTTCGTATTACTCCGTTCAGGGAGGAGTTTGTCGATGCCTCCATATCAGGAAATTTTTAACTCATAGAGACCTACAATCATGCCAAGTTTCATGCTTGTATCAGAAAGTGATTAAGGCCTAACAGCCGGACTATAGAAAATTTCAAAAGATTTACATGGATAAGCACCAGAAAAATCACGGAAGAAAATCAGAAGTATCTTAGAGGTAAAAACGTTACTCTGGGTCGTTTTATTTGTTACCTAAGATTCATAAAAGAGTAATGAATGTACCCGGAAGGCCAATGGTGTCAAATTGTAGCATGTCTACTAAGGGAGTTACGGAGTTTGTGGACTTTCATCTTCAGCCTGTTGTGTCCGTGTTTCCTCATGTTATCAAAGATACAACCGATTTTCTTATGAAGTTCTAGAGTTTGGGAGATATTCCGGAGGCAGCATTGATTGGTACGATGGAGGTTATTGGGCTTTACCCTCATATTCCTCATGAGGAAGGTTTAAAGAATTTAAAAGGAATTATTCGGAAATTTAAAAGAGAAGTTGATTTAACAGAATGATATGTTGATGAAAAGGCTCTAGTTGATTTAGCTAGGTTGGTGTTAGAGAATAATTATTTTGAGTTTGATGATAAGATTTATTGGCAAACGTTGGGGACACCATTGGAACAAAGTTTGCTCCTGATTTCGCCAATATATTTGTCATATTTAGAGCGAAAAATATTAAAGGATTGTAATTTAAGACCATGGGTGTGGTGGAGGTTGTTGGACGACGTTTTTTTTTGTTTCGTTATATGGAAAGGAAAGGTTATTAACGTTATTTGAATATGTTAATTCTTATCATCAAACGATAAAATATACTTAGGAATGGTCAACGGATGAAGTATCGTATTTAGATGTGAGGGTTAAACTCGAGGGTGGGAAGATAAATACTGATGTGTATTCGAAACCAACGGGTACACGTCAGTGTTTGGACTTTAAATATTGTCATCCGAAGTATGTAAAAAGAGGTACTCCCTATGGACAGGCTTTTAGGTTAAGGCGGATTTGTAACTCGGAGGAGGTGTTTGATAATAGATTAAACGAATTACAGGGTTACCTTCCAAAAAGAAGATTTAAAAAAAGGAATGTGGGCTCTCAGTTTGTTCGGGCAAGAGGGAAGAATCGGGAGGGTGTTCTGTGTCAAGGTAAGGGTCAGAAAAGAAAGGATCTCGATAGGATCCTTCGAGTATTGAATTTTCATCCGGCATTTTCGGGGATAGGGAAAATTATTGACTCTTTATGGTACATCCTTCAAGCTTCGGACGACATGAGAGCGGTTTTTGTTGACAAACCCATGGTAGCATCTAGGAGACCTCGTAACTTGTGGGATGACTTAGTGAAATCTAGATTAAAACGACATAGGGAAGAGAATAAGGGTATGAGGAAACGTGGTAAAACACGTTGTCAAATTTGGAAATTGGTTAGGGAAGGGGACAAAATTTATGATAAAAATTGAGCTTATCATATAAATTATTCCTTTGACTGCGATAGCAGAGGAGTAGTTTATTTGATTAAATGTAAAAAAAATGTTTGAAGTTATATGTTGGAAGTACGATTACCGCATTTCGGACAAGGTTTAATCACAAGAGCAGTATGAAGAGATATGAAAGAGGACAAAGGGATATTCCTGGGGAGCATTTGTATGCCCATTTTTTTGAGAAGGGTCATGCTGGTTTGGCAGATGTTGAAGTGATGATTGTTGATAGGACTAATGTAAATTATTCATCGGAAAGATAAGGATTTTGCGCGTACAAATTAGATACCTTTATCCCTAGGGGACTGAATATAAGAGACTTTATGTAGATTAGCGTGTTTTTATGTAAATGATATGGTAATGTTTAGAGCGCGAATACGAAAGACGCCAGTAAGCAGAACATGTGCTTTACCTTGGTAAAGGGGCTGGATCCCCGAAACGTTGATTATTCTTAGCAATAAAATTTTTAAACTGAGTTTTTGAGTTAATATTTAATGTTTTACTTGTTTAGCGTGCGAGGTTGAGCGTGTCACAAATAGGCAGCGAGCTAATGTTTAAAAACACTCGTACGCTAATTCCAATAAGTAACTGATGAACTTTAATAACATCACTGTGCAGAGGAGATTGAGATCTGAACGTTCGACGAGCAAAAGGGAGAGCACAGAGTATCCTGACCTTTACGAGACAAAAGAGAACTGACTTTTTACTGTCTGTGCTGGGAGAATCATAAGTATTTTATTCATAATTATCGGAAATATTTGGGCTAGAAGGAATGACGAAAGAGTGTAAAAGGGATGTCCGTGGTAAGATAAATTCAGTGCGTCAAAAATTTATATGGAAGTTTATAAGGTCGTTTCCTTATCAGATTGTGTTTGCTACAACCGGTATACATAAAAACTAAAAGTAGCAAAATTAAGTTAACCGCGAGACAGTGTTCCAATTAATTTAAACACGCAATGTTTATAACTAATGCTGAGAAGGCGCTACATTTGGTTAGAGGATATATATATATATATATATATATATATATGTACGGAATGGAATATAAGCTTAAAATTGTTGTCGTCGCTACTCGGAGTTTCATGCGTCTTTGTGATCATCAATTTTAAGCTTATATTCTATTCTATGCTCGCTCTTCTGTTTACGGTATTCAGCAGTCTTATTCATTAGCAAATATTCCTCGTAGAGATATTCTGTGGTGTATATATACATAAATGTATATAGACAAGGATCCTCTTCAAACCAAAGTTTAAAAACATTTATAAAAAGAAAAGTCATCAGTGTTTTGGCACAAGCCCCTTGATGAAGACGAGAAATCACAAATTGGTGATGGGTTCTATTTATATATAATATAATTTATATAAATATTTATCTATTATGTTTATGAAGCTTTTTAAGGAAAGTGTATAGATATTTTCTATTATATCATCAGGTAGAGTATTCCAAAGCTTTGAGGCACGATATATAAATGTGGATTTTAAGAAATTAGTGTTGGGCTTCGGTAAATAAAGCCTTTCGTCATTACTTCTCAGTCCGTAGACGTTGTTTTGGAGAATTGTAAAATAATCTGTTATATATTTTGGTGCCCAACCTCGTATAGCTTTGAATGTTAAGAGAAGTTCTCGTTTTTTTAGATTTGTTTCAATTGGTTTCCAATTTAGATCTTTGAAAATTTCCGATGATCATATCTCATAGCTCGCTCCCATTATCACACGTGCAGCCCTTTTTTGAAGTTTATAGAGCTTATTTATGTTTGTCGTAGTGCCGTCAAGCCATGCATTGGAGCAATAAATGAAATGTGATAAAATTAAAGTGTTGTACATTTTGACTAACGTTTCTTGAGTCACAAATTCTTTTGTTCTTCTTAAAAGAGCTATATTGTTTGAAATTCTTTTAAATTGAGCATCTATATGCTCTTTCCACTTCAGTTGCTCATTAATTATTACTCCTAGTACTTTTTTCTCTTTTACTCGATTAATGGCTTCATCTCCAATAATTATATGCGGATCCATTAAAATTTGTTTTAATTTTTGCCTTGATCCAATTATCATGTACTTTGTTTTTTCCATATTTAGAGTAAGCCTATTG
The DNA here is from genome assembly GCA_030142905.1 of Heliopora coerulea. Taxonomy (NCBI): domain Eukaryota; kingdom Metazoa; phylum Cnidaria; class Anthozoa; order Scleralcyonacea; family Helioporidae; genus Heliopora; species Heliopora coerulea. Next base: position 1,017,061 of record JASJOG010000017.1, on the reverse strand, counting down.
GCTATTAGCCATTTATATACGTTTTCCAGATCAGTATTAAGTTGTTGCTCAATGTCTGCGGACGACTCCCCTCGGCATGAGATATTGGTATCGTCCGCAAACAACGCTGCATGAGTTGTTTCAAGGCAATTCGGTAGATTGTTAATACATATGAGGAATAATAAAGGACCAAGATTTGATCCCTGTGGGATTCCACAGGTGATATTTTGTGGTTCTGACATTGCAAGCTTTATTTTACAAATTTGTTTACTTTGAAATAAGTACGATCGAAATCACCGCAACGACGTTCCTCTCACTCCATAATATTCTAATTTGGAAATCAGAATCTTATGATCGACAGTATCAAACGCTTTTTTAAGGTCCAAAAATAATATTCCATTAATTAAATCCTCATCCATATTGGAAAGCCATTTTATTGTAGAGTGGAGGAAGGCCGTTTCCGTTGAATGTTCAGGACGAAATCCTGACTGGTAAATCGAAAGTATTTCGTTATTAGTCAAGAATTCGTAAAGTTGTCCGTAAACGATCTTTTCAAAAATCTTTGCAACGGCTGATATCACGGATACCGGCCTGTAATTTCAGCAATTAGATTTATCACCTGATTTGTAAATTGGTGAAATTTTGGCATATTTCAGATCGTCAAGAAATATTCCTGTATTTAGAAACAAATTAAATATATACGTTAGTGAGTCTACAATAGAGTCACCTGCCGCTTGCAAGAATTTAATGAAGATTTTGTCAATGCCCGATGATTTAGTCGCTTTAGCTTTCTTTATTTCCTTCTTAATTTGCGTAGTTGTGATATTTCGACACTGAAATACATTATTCCCACGTGACTCAGGAGTCATATAATGTCGATGATCGTGATCACTTGAAAAGATATGTCCTGCAAGCTTAGGACCAATTGTAGAAAAGTATTTATTGAATTCATTAGTAATGTCTTTATCTTCTGTCACTGCTTCACCATTGACTACAATCTCTTTTACTGTTGTTACTTTTGATTGCTTGTTTAACAATTCATTTAAAAATTTCCAACTTTCCTTACTATTTTTGCAACTTTCCAAATTAGACTTGAAATATTTTGCTTTAGCTACCTTTATTAATTTGTTAACCTGGTTTCGACAGTTCTTGTATGCCTCGTGATATATAGGAGAATTGGATTTTACTGCTTTTTTCTTTAAATAATCCCTACGGTGACTCAAATTTTTAATGTAGTGAGTGAGCCACGGCTTGTATTTACTTTTAACCTTTTTAGCTCTAATTGGCGCATGGATGTCGGCAATTTTTAAGAAAGTCTCTTTCCAGTAGATCCAAGCTGTGTTAGGATTAGTGTGATAATACAAATCGTTAAATGAATGTCTTAGATCATTTTGAAAGTGAATTGCATTAGAATTTTTAAATTGTCTTGTTTCAACTAATTTAGAAGTTTCTTTCGGAGTGCTTGCTTTACGACATATATAAACAAGGCTATGATCACTAATCCCGACATGCATAACCCCAGAATCAACGGTTTTAGTGTCATCTAATTTCTTTAATGTTAAATCGATTAGGCTCTGTGTAGTTGTTGTAACTCTTGTCGGTTTTAGAATATGTTGTTGTAATTGGTATATATCGAAAATGCCCTTGAGTTTACCGGTGTGAGAGTCTTCTTCTGTCTTTAAGAGATTACAGTTGAAATCACCAGTTATGATTATGTCAAGGTTTTCGTCGTCGGCTTTACGCAAAAAGTTCTCAAAATATTCGAAAAATGTAGCATCTAAGTTAGGTGGGCGATACCATGTTGAAATCAAGAAAGATTTGGTTTTTGGTTTTTTGACTTCCAAACAGATAGCTTCAGCCTCGTCAGGAATTATATTATTTCGTAGTTTAAATGAAATATTGTTTTTTAGATAAATTGCAACGCCCCCACCATTTCTATTTCTATTTAATCTTACTATTTCATAGCCGGTGATTTCTACTTCTTCATCTCGTATGGTTCTGTCTAATCTTGTTTCATTGATGCATATTATATCGAAACACTGTTCATTTAACAGAATTCTTAGCTCTTCGATATGTTTGTATAGGCTTGTTATGTTTAGATGTCCAATTTTGAAGCCTTTTAATTTTGGATATGGGCTGTTGCTCACATACGATAACGGGTTCTCATGGTTGGCACTTTCGACTAAATTAGATACTTTAGTTTCTGAAGACTTCTCTTTATTTACCACTAGTCAATTTAATTGTTTTAAGTAGCCTATAATGTTCTTTGCTAAATTAGCTGTACCCTGTCGATTAAGGTGCACACCATATGAGTTTAAGTGGCTACGATTAATGTTCTCATTTGAGATTAGTCTCCAGTTATTCTGTTTGCATACCTTTTGTATGTCAGCGTTTACTCGCTTGATCTTTGCAGCCAGACTTGGATCATCGGTCCGGGTGATTATTTCGGAAATAGTAACTTTAGTAGTCGGATTTGTGTCCATGATCTCTTTTCTAGGTGAATATACAGGGTTTCCATAAAGTCTCTTTACAATATAAAAATTTTATTACAAATGCAAATGATTAGATAAATCTGTGGAATTTCTTACAATATGAGGGGTAGATATCGAAGTTCTTTTTACATTTAATACACTTCTACATGGGCACCATTCGTTGCACGAAGCACATCAAGACGGTATTCAACTTCTTGCCATGTTCGCTGTAGTATAGCCTCATCTGTGGTGGCAATGGCGTCAGTAATTCTTTGCTTCAGGTCGTTGATGTCCCGTATCTTTATTCGATACACGATAATTAAAAAGTTGGATAACCACTGAGTACATTGAATAAATTTAATAATAACATCTCACCGTTTGCCTTTGTAATAAAATTTTTAAATTGTAAAGAGACTTTATGGACACCCTGTATATGCGCAGAGATTTCTTATGAAGACTTGAACTTTACATCGTTTGTTCCTACGTGTAATACCATACATTCAGGGAGAAATTGCAGAGTAGGTTTAATATAGTGAGTCAGCTCTTCCAATCGAGCACCTGGGAAAGTTTTAACTTGAACCTTTACTCCAGAATTTCTCTGGAGTTTCATAGGACTTAGGTATTTCATCATGGAGTCACCAACAATAGTAACACTTCGTCGTTGCTTAGGCAAATTTTGGCGTTGATTAAGCTTATCTTGGGGATGGTTATTCGGTTCTTCTTCTGCTCGTTGAGTATGTTTGATACCGGTCAATGAATTCGGTTGATTTATTTGGCTCTCAATTTCCTCATGGGCTTTCTTACGATTCTTTGTCATTAGTTCGTCATTGTAAACAAACTCCTCTTGCGAATCTTCATGGCGCTTTCTCATTAATTCCTTGTTGTTTTCAGTTGTCTCGTCATCAATATTTAAAACTTCGTACTTGTTTTGGTGTTGAAATGTGATGTCCGTGTTAGCCTTAGTTCTTCTTACAGTGGACCAGGAATAACTGTTGACTTTATCCAGTTGCCCTTTATACTTTTTTTCATAGTCTCTTTGGAGCAATGTCATCGCTGTTATAAGGCTCAACTTTTCATTGTCAAGGTCTTTTATTTTCGTATTGAAATCCGACATTACGTAGGCCAGGTTGTTATTGCGTTCTTGGAGTACATGAATCTCCTCTTTTAACTTTTGGTTTTCTGCTTTCAACATTTCGATCATTTCTCGGTTACAGCACCTACAATTTCCCATTCTTTCCATGCTACTAACCTTAGAGAAGAGGTTGTTGAATTTATTGCAAATTTCAGATTCAAGGCTCTCATTTAGTCCCCTCTCGCGAATGAATAGCTTGCTTACACAGTGAAAAAATACATTTCCTACCCCAGTTTTTATTTAAAAAACATATACTGAGTGAGCGAAGTACTGAGCTTTATTTTTTCCTTCAACTGGCCCACCTTCCTTTACAACTCAGTAAAGCAATATTTTATATTTCCTAATTAATTTCTGATAAAATTATAATAGATGAAATCCATACAGAATATAAATTGTGTTCCAGATTTCCCGATTAAAACTCAAAATAATGTTTGTTTGTCTACAAAAGTTGCAGCTACGTTTTGACGGCACAATTGGTTTCCCTGGAGGTTTTGTTGACACAGAAGAATCGTTAGAAGACGCCTTAAGACGTGAGCTGTCTGAAGAACTTGGACCTGGAGCTAGTACTTTGGACATTGAAGAGTCCAATCTTGTTGCCTCTCATGTCCATCCTGATAAACCACTGTGTCTTCATTTTTACTGTAAAAAAATCAAAATGAACGAATTCATTGATATCGAGAAAAGATCACACGAAGGAGCTCAACATGGATTAGAGGTAAAGTTTTCTTTTACTTCTTGTAATATTAATGAAACTCACAAATATTTACCACGCTGGCGTTGGATGAGTATCATTACTTGTAAAATGTGAAGACGTACCACGTTCTTCCTTTGGCACTAAAACTGAAGGACAACTTCGCTCTGTCAGCATGTTGCCTAGAGTTCTTCCATTATGTTGCTACGTGTAGTTGTCTGATGTCGTCGTTTGACCATGGAGTCAAATATACCGAGTAGATCGTTTAAAAAACGAGGCATGACCGACTTTAAACCTTCTTCAATGTGTTTGATAGAAGGGTCAAACACTCCCACGAATGGTTAATAATTTCTTCTCAAACGAACAGACATATTAGGATAAAATGGTGGTAAAAACTGCGCACATTTCATTTAATTTCCTTTAGTTTTTCTTGTGAATTATTCATGAGTTTAAGAGAAGCTTTACATGGATTGTTTGGCCAAGCGCGATTTTATAATGGTTAACTGTCGAAATACGTACGGAATGCTTCGCATTTATTTCAAAGTAGTTTGATGAAGCAATTTTTTAAAATGTTTGAACTTCGGAGTGTACAGGATATTGAACAGTTGAAGCAAGTACACAGCGCGTATAGAAGCCTTTTCTTTCTTGCGTAAATAGAGGCGCTAAATGAAGGTAAACTTTTCTTTTATTTTTCTTGCGGCCAGGCATGGTTCACCCCAATGCAGAAATTTGTGTATAACCTTGGTCCTGTTTTTGCTTATTCTTAAATACTGCTCAAGTACCTTCTCCAACACTTGCACTTGCTCCTCCTTCTACTCCTACTCCAGCTCGAATCTTGATCTTACTCTCACTCCTATTCTCACTCTTTTTGCTGCAATTATTTAACTATTCTATTCCTACTTCTACTGCTGCATGTATTCCTACCCCTATCCTTACTCTTACTTCTACTCTTTTTCCTATTCTTAGTCCTATTCTTAGTCCAATTCTTAGTCCTACTCTTAGTCCTACTCTTAGTCCTACTCTTAGTCCTACTCTTAGTCCTACTCTTTGTCCTATTCATACTCATACTCCTACTCCACTCTTGGTCCTGCTTCTGTTCATATCCCTCCTCCTCTTCTACTCCTACTTCTACTACTTCTTATTTCTACTCCTGCCATTACATCTGCTACTTCTAATCCTACTCCTACTCCCATTCTTGCTGTTTCTGCTACTCCTCCACCTATTTGTACTCCCATTTCTCCTCTTACTTACTCCTACTCCTGCTCGTTATCCTAATACTTACTCCTAACACTACCCTTGTTCCTGGTCATGCACATACTCAGAACTCGTCCCTATGTTTAAACTGCCAGATTGCTTTATTCTTACTATGAGCGATTTGTTCGTCCCTAAGTTGTAGAACGAACAGCATAGGATCTGCTTCACAAGCTGCATTGGTAATGTAATTAGCGGTCTTTTTAGACGTCAGTTCTAGTTCCCTACGTGGTTATTTGAAAAAAAAATATGACGTTCACGACCGCACAAGTGACTCAAACTGACGTCCAGAAAGGCATCCTTGTCCGCCATGTTTGGCTTCACTTTTTTTGTTCTATTGTAAACGGAAGTCATCTATCTGGTTACAACAGAGTTCAGTTCCACATGGTCAATTCTTGCCCGAATTTCTGGATTTCTGACGACTTTCGTCCAAATTTTCCAGTTTTTTTCGACATTTGGGTAGCGTTACGACCAATACTCCATAAATATTTATTTTGTTGAATTTATTTATTTATTTATTTATTTATTTATTTATTTATTTATTTTATCTATTTGATCTTTGGGCACTATAATTTATTAGCCCTAACCTAAATAAAAAAAAATTCTTTCGAAAATTTAGATATGTATGGGTTGTTTTTCATAAGGCCGTGTTCACTCACTAAACAATACCTCCAAAACTACTAAAAGTAAACTTATATTATCTACATTTACCATTTGAGGTGAAGATTAGTCTATACAATCTATATTACAGGGTAACTAAAGTGAATTATTTACACTAAAACCACTAAAAGCTGTCATAGTTATTAGAAATTGTGTCGTCTCGTTATTCTCTTGTCTAACGCTTCATTGACATGGTCTCTCCAGCTGACGACTTCAGCTTCAAACTTTGCAAAATACCTGCAGCCTATTTTAAAATATTGATATAATATGCACGAAGGATGTTTTATCAGATACCCAAACACGGACAATTTTTCAGAAAAATGAGACAATAACTGAATTTTTTTTATCAACTTCCAGGTGCTTAGATATCTGATGAAACACTATTTTCGAGTGTAAGGTATTACATTACAAACGAATCTGGTTGAAAGTTGTGGAAATATTATGTAATTCAAGGTCTGATGTCTAAACACTGTGTCGGTACTGGTTTCCTTTGTTGTGCTCATGAATTTTTAATGAGTTTGAGATTTTGTATAGAATGGCGGAAGTTTTTATCTGCTGGTAGTTATTAAAATCTGGTTCGGTTTCCACGAAAAGTTATATGTAGGTGGACTGCATAATGTACAATGAGGCCACGATAACAGTTATCATATTTCAATGAAATACGAGGGTAGTCTTCTACATCTAAATATTTTATCAAAGAATCAAAAACATGTAAAGCATATAAGCTAGAAAGAAATCATTTGATCAGAGATAAATGTTAGTCCATTTTTTCTTGAAACCAAGTGTGTAAATTCCATAACAAGTGAAAATGCCGGTAAACACTTTAGTTTCCAAGATAATGTATATTACTAAACTTTTTTCTATATTTTAATCCAGACTTTAGGTATAATTCGATGTCCGTTATACACAATGAGGGATGGTATAGGAGGACTTCCATCGTTTCTTAGAAACAACTTCATTGGTAATGCGAAAGAACAGCTAATTCTTGGACTTAAACAAGAAGAGATTTTAACCGAAGAAGAAGTTTGTAAAGCAGTGGCACAAAGTGCATTGATCTAATGATCCATCAGTATCCATTAAACTAAAATGTGTCAGCCAAGCGCCTGACGTCCATGACTCAATTGTTCAAAACAAAACTTTTGATGTCAAAGTCCGAGAAAGGAATGATAAGGAAAGAAAAGTAGAGTAATAAAGGAAACGAAAGCGAAGAGGAAAGGAAAAGAAGACGGTCAGGAAGAAAGAGCAAACGAAATATGGAATAAAGAGGAAATGAGAAAAAAGGAAGTAGGAAATCTAAATGAATAAACGAAAATGCAGATCTTTAGTCAATTTTCGGGATTCTCTTCACAAGTTTTGTCCTATTTGTGATGAAGCTACACAAAAGGTGAAGTGAAACGGGAATGAAATTGTATGGGATCAATTTTTCTGCAAACAGGACGAGCTAATGAGGGAAATTCAAAGCAATCCTCCAGTGTTCTGTATTCCCATCTTTACACCATCCTCTGGTGTTCAAGGAGTTAAGCTACTGCATAAAAAGCGTGCTGAATAAATTATCGAGCGAATCAAAGAATCTGGAGTAATTCCATTTTCTTTCTACATCAGCGTACTGTATGCAATAATGTTCCGGGTTATATGCCGTTAGAGAAAAACGCGTGGAAAAGCTGCAAACCAATATGTAGGCTTGTGTTCGGCGAGGCGACACAACTCTAATATCAATCCCACGAGCACAAGTGAAACTTTATTGAAACTAAAATTGAAATCCTGTTTCTTAGGGTACTAATTATGTCAAACAGTTACTTTTGCAGGAGTCCGGTATGCAAGAGGTTTGTGCGTCCAACTTTAGCCATAGTAATTTAAGATATCGTAACTTCGTAACTTATGGCGATAAATCGTCTAATAATATCTTTGTTGAAGTTTCAAGGTGATCGATTCTTTCTGACTTCAAAGCTATACACCTTTCTTTGAACAGTTAACTCCCTTGTTGAGAAACTGCATTTATTAGCACAGAGAGCAAAACTTCTTGTTATCCGGTAAGATCGTCAACATAATCAACACGAAGCCTTTCCGTTTATCATTTGGTGATCGTCGGTCGTTAAGAACTGTTGGATTACCTTGTTTCACTTTTGTAATACAACGGACATATAACAGGTGAATTGTGTTGCTCCCAGTTTAAAGAAATGACCAGGATCAATTGATTACGGAGAATGATCGGGAATGGGCTGTTGTATAAAAGCTTTGATAGGTGAATCTCCTTTTTTTCAGAGTATCATGAACGTAAGAATTCCAAGAAAGATAACTGGACAATATCCCTCAGAGTAACTGACATTCGAGAGAAACAGTGGAAATGTAAATCAGATTATTATATGGCTGAGTTCGTTTTTCGATCCATACGCAAAATCACGCGTGCTGCTTGGTTGCTGAGTGGTTGGAGAATTACGATATGGATTGCTCGGTCAATATGCTCTTTATTCCAGACCGGGAAAAACTTTGAGATGATTTTAATGAACATGAAGGGTCTGATTATATAGGGGAAAACCATCTAGCTTTGCCAGGACGGGACGTTTCGCCGAGATCCTACTCTCACGATCAACCTCTTTTTAAAATCGAATTGCGATTACGTCAGAAGCTTGTCTTGTCCCAGCTAAACAGGTTAATCTTTACAGGCCAGATTTCACCTTTTTGAAAAAAAGGAGATTTTTAACCCTGACTCCCCAAGAAATCCCTTCAAAAATTATCTTGCGATCACATGACTAAAATTTCAGCCCGAACTTCAATCTCGTCCCAGTTTGAGCTAACCGGGCTAGAATTCTCAGCCCAGTTGGACGGGCTGAGAGATCCCACGTAATCGCACGGAAAGAATTCGCCCACCACTGAAAAGTTGATTGATACATGTAGTAAATTCCAAATATTAAAACATCAGAGGCTACCATAATATTTCTGGGTGGGTTCACTTTTAATGAAGGTTTCTCATTCAGTCCGGACTTTTTCAACCCGGTTAGCTGGGCTGAAACTCGACTCGGGGTGAAACTCTCCGTGTAATCAGCCCCCTAACTCTTTTATGCATACCGTCGTCGTACAACAACAAATTACAACGAAAGCACTAATGAAAAAACGAAAACAGAAACAAAAAAAACAAAAACAAGGACAAAAGAATAAATCGTGCATGAATGGTTAGTAGCAATCTATACTGGATATGCTCAACTGGTTAGCTCTGATTTTCAGAAATGGTTGAACTTTTCGAGCGGGAATAAATCCCCTTACGAAGTCTGGTTTAACTAATGAAAAGCTCCTTACGACGTCTGCCAGCAGACCAGCAAATCCAGCAGACATTCTGTGGGGGAATTCGATCCTCGTTGCTTCCACAAAAGTGAGTTCTCACTCGGTCATTCACGAATTTAAGCATGGAAGCTAGTACAGCGGCAATATTTAATAAAGTAGATTTAGTTTAAGGATTTAACCTTTTAGACGTCAGTGTCCTGTATACCGAACACCAAGGACAAAAAAAATTTTTGGAGAACAAAGCGAAAACAAAGAACAATGAACAAAAGAAAACGAATTCAATCTTTAAGGGTTGTTAAGCGATCAAAACCATAAAACGACAATGGAATGAAGTCTGAATGTCTTTTCCACATCTGAAGCCCTACTAAGAAAATTCTTGCCATTTTCTACGTCGGAAATCCGAAAGTCAAGACGAAAACAAGGACGTACATTTTCTTGGCGACATACAGTTCTCGAGTTCTGAATGAAAATTCTGTTATAAGAACATCGTCGTTGACTTTTCCGTAATGTTTTATTAGATTCCCTCCAGCAATCTAAGCTTCGTAACGTGCTAAGCAAGGCTCAATTAGTTTCCGTTCAGACAATTCTTTAACTGTCGACATATTCTGCATGTTAGTGCTAACTTTTACATCATTAGGATTATGTCAAATTTTCAGATACCATCCCCTTCCTTAGACGTAAATATGTATAAAAAGTTACTCTTGCTTTTCTAGTAACGCGTATGAGTCGCGAGGTATTCACTGGGTTTGGCTTATTTGATTCAGTCATTGCAAGATACAAATTGAGTTCTTTCTTCCATTTGATTCAATTAGTTTTAGTCTAAATTTTACGAGAAAATTAATTAGTTTGATGGAAAGAATTTTCCGGCTATGCTTTATGAGACAAATTAACACTTTCCAGATTGATCTTGACATGTTTCAAGACCACTTTGAAACCCAACGTGCATTGAGACACAACTGTCATAACAAAAAAATCTTTCATCCGCGGCAAAACTACAAGTGATAGAATCCGCGGCTGAAAGCTTTGATGCCAAGATAATACATGTAATTTATTGTAAAAAGTTTGATAGGCGGTAAAAAGTAAAGCTTTAATACGCGGCAAAAAATTATAAGAAGCGGCAGAGAGACGTTTAATCATACACGTCAAAAAGCCCCTTTAATACTTCACTAGTTCATATGCATGTTGATGAAATAGAGATCTGCTGGTCATTAAACAAACGATAATGGCGGAAAGAAATAGAGATGATGATCAGAGTTGCAATACGGACATTTATACTAGAGAAACAGAGATGGAACAGTCCGGGGACCTAGGAGGTCTTTAGTTTTACACCCCTTTTTTCCTCTCAGAAGTCATGCTCTAAAGAACGAAAAGTAAAGAAGAACTTAAAATGTGAAGAAAGTAGAGAGCAAAAGCAAATTCCATAATCATTTCATGTTTGTTGTCAAACCGTTATAGTTGTTGAAATGGGTGTTATAGTTTTTGACATCGGTGATTTTAGAACAAGTATGTGAAAAATTTCCCTGAGGAGCGAGAACTCGTCAGTACTGGCGTGCGAAGGATGTAAACATTTGGGGTGGGGTGGGGGGGGGGGGCACAACTCACTAGGTCAGATCAAAATGTTTGTAATAGAGAGTGTTGCAATTGCCTGACGTGGGATGGGACAGATCTCAGCAGGAGGATTCCTTCCAAAAGTGTCAGAGATCATTCTCTGTAAGGAACACATTACATGAACATTTGCATCAAACAAGATGCGATTGTTCCTTCAAAAAAGTTCAAAAGAATGTGATTGAGGAGGGCGCATGCTCTCCTACCCTTGCGCACATCAGTGCTCCTAAGCCCCCTCACTCGAAAATTCGCTCCACTATCATTTACTCTTGAAACGAAACATGCTTCACATAACACGTGAACTAACCCTTCCATGACACAAAACAGTTACGAAGCCGGATTTTGTGTTAGACCCGGTTTATATAAGGTGTAAATTGGCCCAACTATATTACTAAGTCTCGTCTTGCGTTAGACGCGGTTTACTTAAGGCATTAGTTGGCCAATATATTGCAGTACGTATTCGCGTTATGTCATAGACGAGGCATTCGTAAGGCGTGAAACAGCCCATCTATAATATGACTAAGCCACATTTTGTATCTGACGTGGCTTACGTAAGGCGCCAACTGGGCTTACGATAAAAAACGTCTTGAATTAGGCATGGCTTAGTGTAATTCCCCAATTTCTCTTTCTCCGATTCCCCGTTCCCCCTTTTGAAGATAGCCGCGTGAGCTGGCTCATCTATAACTGCACGAAGCCGCGTCTTGTGTTAGACGCGGCTTACGAAAGACCCATCCATAATTGTACTAAGCCGCGTCCAATGTTAAAAGCAGCTTACGTCAGGCATGTGCACAGTTTTTGTACTGTCTATTGCGAGCATTTTCGAGCCTTGTGTTAGACGCGTCTGATTTCTTTGGTATGAACGGCTGTGATGTTGATGTTGAAGATAATAGATACTTTCTAATCTATGTGAATTTCTCTTCTGGAAAAACTCAGTCGGACACTCTGCACAGAGAGTTAAAACTAGCTCAAAGGGAAGGCATTCGAATCATGACAATACATAGCTGTCATTTGGAAGACAAGTACAGACCTTAATCGCTTTAGCTGTGTAAGGATGACAAATCGTGGTGACATGCGCTGGAAGGTGTCTGAGATTCAACAATAATTGTTCTATAACAATCGGTCACTTAAGAAGGGCGCATTATCTAAAGAGAGAACAAAATACCGCATACAAAGCTAAGTTATGCTTGGTATTGCGATGGATGTGACAACTTAAACCCATAGAGATTCCAACGCACCCGAGTGCGTTTGGATTGACAACTGAAGTACATCGGTTAAATGTGTCCAGGTCAAGGAACGTACCATATGTTACCGACAAGTTTTACGTTGATTGTGTCCAGCACCAATGGCATCTCTAGTTCCGCGGTTTATTCCAAAAAGAAGACGATTAAATGCATTTTTCCTGTTTAGTCTCCCAATTGGGTTTAATTTATTGAATCTTGGCAATAGCCAGAGTCTAAATTCCTGGGATGTAAATTTGCTTATGCAACAAAGGAGTTTTTGAAAATTTATACCAGTAGCATCTTCCAACAATACTTTCAGTTCTTAATGAAGAAAATGAAACTGGAGCGTGGAGATGAGATTATGCTGTGGTGGTGATCCGCTGTTGAAGGTTTAATGCGATAGGTTTTGAGGTACTTCGATTTGTAGCTTAAATTACAGACGATACATGATACATTAATAAACGATTTGAAAAGTAGAAGTTTTTTACTTATTTTCGTTACTGATATATTTCAATCATAAATCTTGAATTTGTGACGTCTTTATTTACTTTGTAATTAAAACTTGTAGTTTTCAAAGACAAAACTCAAAATACCTGTCAATTTTAAAGCTCTGAGGTGTAATACATGGTTTTAAACAACGGTAAATGTGTGCAGTAGAATGCCTGAAACACGAAGACAAGGTGGAATCAGGTGCAAATAAATGACGTTTTAAGGTAATAGTTCTTGGTGGTGCACGTGTCTGTCACCTGCGTGATTACGGTCCGATTCCCGCTTAATGCGACTGTTGGACTAAACTTACCTTGGTCACATATGGAATGATCATCATCCATGTACTGCCAAACATCGCAGGTTTTCCCCGAGTGCTCCGGTTTCCCCTTGGAGAGAAACTTGAGAGTTATTCTTGCTTGACATCTAGTGATAGCAGCTTGGCAGCTGATAAGGTTATCCGTTATAAAGACACTTTAACTTTAATTTAGCCGCAGGAGACGAAACAAAAAATAAATTTTGGTCGCATATGACCTTTATCTTGCTGCCAAAGACTAACCCTTAATTTCCCAAAGCTGGCGATCCTTTAATATTTTAGTACTGTATAATCGCCAGTGAACCAAGTATTTTACTCAGGCCAACGCCAGACGATTTTACTCACCAAAGGTGGACCTATCGTCAGTTGCACAACCAAGGGGAAGAATCAATTGGGGCAACTTGCAACCTCAGTGGCGGGACGGGGGTGCTGGAGGTGGTCTCACCCCTGTGACTAGGGTTTGATTCCGGCTCCGTGCCGTTATCTGACTAAATTTACCTCGGTCACATGCGAGAAGAGTGTTGTCCAGTTTGACTCTACCAAAAATCGCAGATTTTCTCCGGGTACTCCGGTTTTCTTCTGTAGTAACACTTGACCCGTGAGGTGGGGGCGCTCACTGGACCTCTAGGGAGAACAGCTTAGCTAGCTGAAGGGTTATCCAGTATAAATAAAGACACTTAATCTTTACATTTTTCCTACATTTTTTTTGGCTAGAAAATGTATTATTAGGGGGCTTTTGGTGCTTTTAAACCGAAAACTTTTCCCGGGAAGTCGCTCTGCGACCTTCCCGTTTTGAAATTGCTTTACTTAGCACCAATTTCAGAAATCCTGGTTGATATGCAAGCCCGTGTCTTCCATTAAGAAAGGATTATAAGGATTATAAGTTCTGTAAAACCGAGGTCAGTAGTCGCTTCCTTGAGCAGGAAGACTTACATATTTCAGAGTTGACACTATCCTTTTGGCCGCGACACATTTCGCCAGTCAAATGTAATATAGGAACATGAAATCCACTTATACATGTATATGATTCAGATAGTTTAATGCTTAGAGCATTTATCTGATCGCTGATCAAGAGATTAAGGGTTTGATTCCCATCCAGAGTTTGAAAAACTCTTATGGGTTGTGCATCTTGGAAGATATGCACTCATTCCCAGACATTCTCCCTTCTCGTGATGATGCTTCGTGGAAAGATTGTTTTGAGACATGAAAACTAAAGTCTTCATTAACCATTTTGCTTAATAGCTGGTTCTCCTTGTTACGTCAGCTGAATACAAATTGCATTTTCATGCAAACATTAAATTCCTAAGGCGAATGGAAAGGCAATTGCTCCGATTAACATCACAAATATGATTCCGAATGTATAAGGGCCCCTCAGGCCTACCGTTGGGCCCGCCACTGGTTGAGAAACATTTTCTTGACATTTTAGCTTCACCAACGTTCGTTTATACCCAAGGCCGTTGCGAAGAAACCCGACGAGGGGTAGGGGAGTCAAGCAAAGATTTATCTGACTTTCCAAATTATTTCTTATTTGTTGTTTGAAACTTGACATAAAATAATAAAGTTATTTCAAGTCATTTGTATTTACGTCCATGTATTTTTGTCTCTATAATCTGTTGCATGAGCTTACCCAGAGAAGCGTGTTAAATTAACTACAAATTTATCTCGAACCCAAGATTCTGAACCAACCACATCAGTATGTCTTCAGTATATAGGTCCTGTTGAATTCCCACAAGATTGAACGTATCCTAGCCGAAACCAAAGTAAAGGTATATCACAGCTCTGAACATAGACTATTCCAACAACTTTCAACTCATAAAGACAAAACCCATTCGAGGTTAAAACGTTAAGTGTACAAGATCCCGTGTAAATCTAGTCTTGTATATATTGAAGATTTATAACGTAACAAAAAAGCCAGAATCAAAGAACAAATGAATGATTGTTGCAAAGCACAAGTCGACAAATCCGCTGTAGTGAACCGGACCATAGCATTTATTGGGATCAATCAAAGTTGATCGCATGTATTCAACAAACTCCTCCTCATCAAGTTTTAGAGTCCATCAAAGTTTTGAGTCACAAAACTATGACACAAGTTTGTTATCCACTGAGCGAAGTTTGGACATCTGTATTTCATAAATCATAAATCTCGTAAATAAGCAAAGTATAGTCATTAGTCAAAATGAAATTCTAATAATTTCACTGGTTAAAATGAAATTCGTATGATAAATTAACCTCTTAAGAACAATCACAACTTGTATCACGTACGTGGTCGCATAATCACGCACCACCTGTGCTTGTCTTTAACATAAATTGTTGATGTTGTCAAATACCATTAGTTTTGCTTTGAAGACGTTCCGGACAAACGGGACGAAAGCTCAGCAGATTATTTGTTACTTACTAGAAAATATTTCCCGTTTATTAGGGGCACAGCTAGAGAAGAGATGGCGGTCACCACCTCTACCCTTTTTGTGGGAGGTCTTATGTGTGCCTTGTTAGCGACAGTTTTTTTTGCCCTCATTCACCAAAGCCACGTAGATTTAGTACGCTCAAAATGATCAAAATCGCCTCTATGGTGCCTTGATACTTCCTTCCGGCCCTCACCACTCAAAATTCCTGGTTTCACCCAACAAGATCACAAGATTTCTGTTTTTAAAATGTCTGAAAGTGGAAACTCTTGTGGGACGGTCTTCCAACCGTATTCTCAGATTCCAACCGCTAAAAGGTCTTTTGCCTTTTGAAACACGTAATGATTTCTCCTTCCGTTAACATATTAGTTGTTTTGTTGTTTACCTCAATGTTAGTTTGAACCATCTAGTAATTTACCAGAATTTCATCACCAATAAATATTGGGAGGTGTTACACTGGTTATATCGCTGGTTAGAATTTCATCCACAATAAATATTGGGGGTTGTTATACCGCCTGTTAGAATTCCAAGCTCGCATATACGTGACATAACAATTTTGGTAACGTCATTATTGTTCAAGCTTGATAATAACACTGTTACAAGAAGGGGTGTAAATTCATGTCAAGGTTGTGGGAGGGAGGGTAGCTGTGAGGAAAATTGATCAGACTTTCTGTAGATGTTTCCTTTGCATATTATTTGCCTTATTTGAGCATTAATATTGTGCCATGATCAGTTTCTTGCTTTGAATAAATGAGTTTTTTTCTCAACTAAACATTTTGTAGCAACTGGTAAATTTATTTTTTCTACTAAATGGTTGCATCTCTTTCTTGGCTAGATCTCGTCTTAACTTGGTTTTTCTGGCTATGGCGATAGTCAAAAGGCAGCGTAAAATGGTCGGGCGTTAGTCAGAACAGAATAATAAGATCCCGGTTTGGTTTAAAGTATATGATTCTGATACTTGAAAATTTTCTTCATTAAATATAAAATCCCATTTTCTTCAGGTGATCGAATGTTTATGCCCAATATTTATTGAACATACTCCATCAGTTCGCCGGCATAACCTTGCACCATTATATCAATACAATTCGTGGTTAGATTTCCAGTAGGAGGCCCAGGAGTTGCATTTTTCGTAGCCTGCGTCGCAGCCCAATTTTTACACGGAAGAAAGTGGGCCTGCGTAATAACGAACAAATCCGTAATCCGGCCCTTGCATGGTTGTACAATTTCACATTATAGATTCTAATTGCCTTGCCGCTTCTTACATTCTAACGAGACTCCCTTTTTCGGTTTCAATTTTGTTTTGATTTTACAAGTGAGTTGACTCATCAATCTTGCAGACCGTTGTGCTTATAGTTTACTCGGGAATGGATGTACCAGAATGCAATCTTTACATAAAGAAAATCGACAAACCTTACGAAAGATTCCTTGTGGAAAGCAAAGGGTAGTCGAAATATTTATCAGAAATACAGACCCCGCCGTTTGACGTACCGAGAAGCAGCGAATTTATTTGCATGAGGCAATCAGAATCTATTGCATAAAATCATACAACCATAAAGAGCCCAGAACACGGACCGACGGGCTTAAGATATACGATTTTGGCACTAGTGTTTTAGCAGATTGAGGAAATGGTACGTTGATTTATATGGTCAAATTCATACGATTAACTAGAGTTGAACGGTTTATCACAAAAAAAGTGGGAATAATTACATATATGTTGTCCCTTGACCAACATCCCCACTCCCCTAGGACTGCCGCATATAGTTACACCATAGTTTAACCGTCAATGACATGACCGCTTGCCAACAAGATTCAATCAGGCATGTAAGGGTCACGCTTGATATTTTCTATGAAGGACGCATGATGTTTTTTATGAAGAAAAAAGTATTATTAAATAACATTTATTCTTCGCAGGTTCTGATTGGTTAATACCCATGTTTGTGTGTGAATATCCAAACACGGAAAATTTTCCGCTTCAAGTGTATTGAAATTTGTTTTGCACGTTCAGTCTTATTAACTTTTATAAATGGAACACCCAATGGTTTTTGTATATTTGAATACTGTGAATCAAACCCTTGGTACGTTGGTTGACTTTCAAACAGATAAAAAAACCCCAACAAAAAACCCAAAAAAACTACATCGTTAAAAAAAACTCGTTTGTTTTTCTTTCTTTTCAACACCGCTTCTCCTTGTTGACCAGGTTTCGGTCTTCTTAAGCTTGTCTCCTATTGGTAGTTGACGATTTTCGAAAGAATTGCTTACTTCTTGAATGTGTTATTAACGCTAACTACTTTTTATCTGTCGTCATTTTATAAAAGAAATACCAAATAAAATCCCTTGTATGGATACTGTGATCGAAACACTAGGGATGTTGATTGACATTCGAAAAGGAAAATATACTCCGCTAGTGGCTTTTGTTTTGTAACCCTTCCCTCAGTTCTCGCAACATCCCGCGTTTTTGAATCACAGTAGGTAAAAATCTACGACGTCAACTTGAACGAAGACGTCCTTTACAATTTCGGCATTTATAGAAACCACTGTTTATTGATCACCGTGCCAAATACTCGTGGCTAGTTTTATGACTCCTATACTAAAACCTTCCAGTTCTTCTAAAACGACTTTAGTCTCGGGTTGAATTCAATCTTAAGTAACAGCTTTTTTCACTTCGGTGAGCTGACGTCTTACAAAAGAGGTGAAAATGGTCTGGCTGACGTCTTACGCAAAACAACGACGCTATTGAGAATGCACTGGGGAATAAAAATTATTCATTCTCTCTGTTTTGCATGAAGAATTATTTTGTTTGGAAAGACGCCGTCGTTGAAGTTTATTTCGTAGATCTTGAGGTTCCTAGTGTCCAAATACGGGAACCCATTTGGTATTTCTTAGTTTCATATTACTACAAACTACAGCATCTTTCTCGTTTAATTCACTCCTGTGCAATTTAAATACAAACACACTGTTAGTGTATCAAACTACCTTGTTTTAACGTGAAGTACTTGTAGTCTGTTCATGTTCAAATTGGCCGACATGAGCCATCGCATTACAAGTTTGTTTTTTGGGGGTTTTTTTTTTATTATTGTTGTTGTTTTAATGTAGTGCATTGTTCCTTCTGGTTAGTAAACCATGTGTACACTTGAGTTTTACTAACTCTGTGGTAGACAACAGTTACGAACTTGATTGTACTGTAAATTTGATTTTAATTGCTTCTTTCACCAGTCTTTAATTTTCAATTTCCCGACGTTCAGGACAATGAACCCTTTAATGCTGCAAGACTACACCG
Organism: Heliopora coerulea; assembly: GCA_030142905.1. Taxonomy (NCBI): domain Eukaryota; kingdom Metazoa; phylum Cnidaria; class Anthozoa; order Scleralcyonacea; family Helioporidae; genus Heliopora; species Heliopora coerulea. The sequence goes on along the minus strand of JASJOG010000017.1, from coordinate 998,292 downwards.
CTAATATGGCTTTGCATATTTTTCTGCGTTCCAGCTTGCTCGAAGAACGTTGTTACGTCACCACTGCCAAACTATGCTGTTGGTCCATTAATGTTGTTCAGGTCTCCCATGATGATATTGTGCACGACTGTCACAGCAGCCTTAAGTAAATAATGCTTCAACATCTTGTCGGAGTTTTTTTTCAAACGAGTGACAAGTGGACCATGTTGTTGCAGTAATCAATGGTGGCGCCAGGAATTCCCTGACGCAGGGTTAATGTCCCCGACAAGGGGCTAAACCAAAGGAGCCATGACCAGACCTCCTTTAAATATTCGTTATTTGAACGCCAAGGACATCATGTTATTTTTCGCAAGAATAATCTCAACTTTTGTCTAGAAACAATTTGGTTTTAGATTTGACATGAAGAGAAGGGTCTATTATCTTTCTTGGCTAAATCAATTACAAGTTCTCATAATTTGTACAATATATACATGTGAGTGCATCAGTAAAAATTCCCCCGACGGATGGTTAATTTTTCTCCGACAAAGGGGCGAAGGTTCCCCTCGGGGGCTGTAGCCCTCTCTACTCCCTCTGGCGCCCCCCTGGCAGTAATCCTAAAACTAAAGAATAGAAAATAACAAGTGTCTATGCATTAATAATTCATGAAAATAAAACAGTAGAAAGTAATACTTATTCCTCTCCCTGCAGAACCGTTCCCCTCAATGTGGAAAATCGTCTGACGTGAGCCAGAGTGAAGGAATAGCTTTTCCACCAATTTTCTTGCATACGTCAAACAGTTTGTACCTACAAATATTAAAGAATTGCTTCGAGATGCCATAGTTGAGTAAGTCATATACAATATTCAGGTGTGACCTCAGTCTTGTGTGGGATTCACAACGGCTTGTTTTGCTAATTCCATGTAGGTAGGCCGCTCATGTTGTATTTCTTCTCTATATCACATTCCTGCAACATTTCTGTCGACAAGGTAAATGTTCTAATCTCATTATTTTATTTCATCTACAAATCTGTTTTTTCAATGTCGTTATAATTTTACATTTGGCATAGAACGTTTTCCGAACATAATGCAACATCATAAATGCTTTTTTTTAGCTTGTTGAAGGGTTTTTTGCTGTGGATTAAATAATAATAAAAAAATTAACTGAGGATTAACCTTTTTCGCTTCGGATTATTAAGTTCTTTTGTGGTGGATTAAAGATTTTCGTCAGAATTAAAACTGCTTACGATGAATTAAAATGCTGGATGGGCCACCATAGATACGCTACTAAGTCTGAAATCTTATGTATTGCTTTCAATATCCAACAACATGTTCATTTGTTCTAATGTCCAACTATATGTTCTAACTACATGTTCTTTTGCTCCATTGTAACATACCGACTTGAAAATCGTACAAAATGTCATAGTATCGTTGCCTTAACAGCTCAGCACATGGCAACATACTCAACATAGATCAACAACATCACTAAGACAATATCTTTAGCATTGAAGGAGCAAGAACAATAGTAAATGAATCATGATCATGGGACCAATGACAAAATGCATTGATAGGGCAAACATATTCATTAATGTAGACAAGACCGTCGACAACAAGCTGAATGTTACATAAAGTCTGCATACAAGACATTAAGTCAAAAGTATGTCTTTTCTGAGGCCCGGTATATTTGTATTAAGACCATGAGCTGGTTGTCTAAAACCCTTAATAACGTTCTTATCACCTGACGAGTGAGTAAAACGTAGTGTAATTCTCTTGCATTGATCCTAATTTAACTAAAATTAAGCGCCATGCAATTATGATTAAAGTTAATCACCTTTCTATAAAACTAGTTTCAGGTTAAAATTGATAGTTATTATTCATCTCAATATAGACTCGTTATTTTAAAGGATACTTTAGCTCTTTAGCTCTGAGGAAATCGTGGAGAAAATTACGTAAAAGTCGAAGCAATTTTTAGTGTCGACATGGCAAACTTGCCGTGGATAAAAGGCAATACCGTTCATCCGCGCCAATGTTTCGAACTGTGCCTGAATATGGTTAGTAAATCTGATCTAAGAGATAAAACTCTAGGTTACAGACGTTGTAAGTAATATGAAGGCAAGTTGAAAATGATTTTTGCGGAAATGTTTTGCTTTTTGTTCATATACGTGGCAACGTACTACCGGCAGTGGCGCCAGGAATTCCCCGGAGCAGGGGCTAACGTCCCCGGCGGCTATGAGTCTTCATAAATATTGTGGATTGCTAATTCATGAAGATGGATGCAAAGATCTGAGTGATGTTGGTTATACCTTAAAGGTAGCTTTAAAACGACAATGACAGTATGTTGTCCGGAGCTTGGCTGGAAAATTAGGATAGTATGTTCTTTTTGGCCCTAAGTCAACTGCATAAACATCACAGTACATCATTTCAAACGCATAGCATCAGCTTTGTTCTTTTGAATTCAACGAAAAAAGGGACCATAGCTCCGAACAAAAAGAAAAACTGAATAGACGTTAAAGGAGAAAAATCAAGGCTCTGCGTGTAGTCTTAGAACAATAAGGACCTTAAGATCTACAACGTCCATTTGAATGACGACGACCTTAAAAATCTGGGTATTTAAAGAAACCACGGTTTATTGACCACCGTGGGTGATAACGGTGGCTTGTTTTATGACTCCTAAAACGCTCCAGTTCTCCTAAAACGACTGCAGTCTCAGGTTCAGTTCAATCTTGAGAAACAGGTTTTTCCACTTTGCGAGCTGACGTCGTCTTTAAGACGCGAAAATCGTATGGGTGACGTTTCATGCAGAACGACAACGGTGTTGTGAATGGGATAAACGTCAAAATGTTTGTCAGAATTTGTGACTGTAATTTTAGCCGTTTGCCCCATCGAGGACTGCAATCTACCGATGATATACACCATTTGCTGTTCATTACCAGAAAATATACTATCATTAATACCAACCTCAAACTCAGTAACGCAAAAATACATTCATTTTATTCAATTGATATTCATTAGTGTAGATATGAAGCCATTTTCATCGAAGGGCATTCTATAGCACCCGCAGACGACCATTAACAACGTAATACTATACATTAGGGATTTTAAAATTTTAATTAGGCAAGATATATCTCTTGCGAAATTGAAATTTTATTATCCTCAATGTATAGTAGAATGGTGTTAATGGTTGTCTGTTGGCGCTATAGAATGCCCTTTGGTGCAAATGGTTGCGTATCTACGCTAGTGAATGTCGATTGAATAAAATGAATGCATTTTTGCGTTGAGATTGAGGTTGGCGTTAATAATAGTATATTTTGTGGTAATGAGCAGCAAAAGGTGTACTAGAAGCTCGGACTTTGGCAGACTGGTCTGTTACATGGGGTCAGCCCTGACTAGTACCATTACAGTAAGCTGGAAAACAGTAAAAGTCTTAATGTCACTGCTCGGCCCTTAATATTTCTCGCCAGACTATTCCAACATGGCGGCACTCCGACTTGAATTAAAGGCCATTATCTTCTCTAATTTCATTTCAAGATCTCCTTATGCCAAAGCTTCGTATTTGCGATCGTGTTTGGATAATTTGGAAATAACAGAATAATAAACTTCGGGCTCGACTGTAATAACTTCTGTTTCAGCTTTTGCTCAACAGTAAGTGGTTCTTCCCGGCTGGTTCACAATATTTCGCCTTTGATTTTGATTCACCACCAAAATTATGATCAATGTAACGAGTGGAAATCCATCGGATCCACTTGTCACCAGTAACTGGACGGCAACAAAATTGTGTGATTTTGCTGATAGTTTGCACAATTTGGCTCAGAATAGATTTAAGCGGCTTAACTTTTGTTAAATCTGTTATTAGTTTCCCAGCTGGAGTCGTTTTCTTGTGGGATCATACGAAAGAGGAGTGGCTTATTTTACACTATATTAATCAAAGATACATGAAAATTGGATTATTAGATTGGTAACCTAAACTTTAAGATTTTATTCTGGGAGAATTAAATCGTTTAAATTAAACCTTCTGAGCCCTGATTCTTTTTCTTTTGTTGCTTTGTTTTCTTTTTGTTCTTTGGTTTGCTCTTTCATTTAGTCAACTGAGATTTGCATGAACTTAGAACATAAAAGTTTTACTCGTAACCTGTACAACATGGATGTTGTATTTATTATTGACAGTTGATTTAACAAATCCATACTTAGTACTATTTTTATCCCGGAATGGGCGGAGAAGTCATCGTAGTCGAGTGTTACCGATATCCGACTTTCAAATGTTGGGTCCTTGTTCAAATCACTTTAGATCCAATCTTTTTTAATTACCATTTGCTTTTTACTTTGTTATGGTTACGGGGTAAAGGTTGTGGAAAGGTTTGAGCTTATTTGACCGTTCTGGTGCACTTTCCATTCGTGATTTGGCATTTATGTACTGCTTGCCCTTCAAACGTCTCTATGTCAGTGGGCCTCTGATGAGTAAGCCCTGAGATAATTCCCGAAATAGATCACAACCCCTTCCCCCTCCACGACGACCGTGATTACCGGAATAGCGTTTTATCCACTCATCAATTGATCCCTTGTACCAATATATTGTAATGTTTCTCTTACTGGCTATGTTATGATGCGATGAAAACTTTCCTTGAAACTGTACAGCATTTCGTTGGTCTATTTTGCAAATTGGTCTCCTTTGCTATTTCCTAATATTTTATTCTTACAGTTCACCGGATCATTCAGCTTTACTTTTCAATATTATCTTTTTCCTGACGGCAGGTCTTTCATTGACGAGTAAAATCATCCGGGACACTAAGGTCTGGGAAGGGTTAATTTTATCTCCGTTGGTTTAATCTCGATGCTTCTATGCATGTCTGCATATGAGGCGCCATATGTGTAGAAATCTTGTGCCTCGATTTTCCATGGTTTTTAAAAATCAAACCAGCTTATCCGACCTCGACTTTTTGTAAATAATCATTTTTTGTGCGACTTAATTGTTTATAAAAACAATCCTAAGATTTACGTGAACAGCATTGTATCGCACTGATCTTTTAAAAACAATTAAGCTCGAACAACTGCTTATTTATAAATAGATATTTCGATGTGCTACCAGTAAGAATATTATTTAGCGCATTTTGTCGTACGACCCTTCCATGGTTTACAGCCAATGAAAATCAATACCCCCTTGATTCTCAGTCGATAATCGTTTTCGTGCACTAGGAGTGTTTATAAACAATTAAGTTTGCAAGAACAATTATTATTTATATTATATAAATTTTATAAAAATAATTATATATATTTATAAACGATCAAACTTGAAAAAAAGGAATAGTCCTTAATAAATAAACGTTCTAAGTATATTCAGCAAAAACTTCCAATACATACATTCAGTTTCTTTAATGGCGAATTATTCTGATTTTGAATACCTGTTAATTTTTTACGGGAGCACTTTTGAGCAAGTCCTAATTTGTAAATAAGCAGTTTGTATAGTATGCGCAACTTTTATGCGAGCTGGCAAATAGGTTTTAGAATGCTTCGTGCCGCTTATGCGCTCGGTGTCCAAGTGATTGTGTCAAAAGTTTTCACGCGCCAAGTTCGCAGCTCAGCGTTCAGTGAAGCTTTTATTGTTTAGTAGAAAATCTGTTACAATCAAATTATTCCAAATGAATAATTTTAATGCGGACGCACTCATTGGGCCGGGTTGTAACAAATGTATTGCTGAGATATTTTATACAGTCTTCGCTGTTGCAAAGCCAAAAGAATGCTGAAAGTGAAGGAGGCACCGATAAGCTCGGTAGGCCACGAAAGTCAGTTGTGTATATTGCATACAATCCTTTTGTTGACGTTCTTCCCCAGTGCTTCCTTATTCTTTGTTTTCCCAATCCCTTTGGATTTGTTTTGTCTGTACATTGAAACGTAGTCGGACAGCGTTAACTCAATTCAAAAGAACAAAAGTCAGCCATGGTTATCTGCTTCGCTACCAAGAAGCAAGCATACTGTGAGACATTTTTAGCTTTGTACCACATGCATGATTCATCTTAACTCGATAACTGAGCACGCCCCATGCTGTTCACACGCAGTTCACAGAGAATTGAGTGAGGAAAGTCTTAATGGGTTTTCTATGGGATGAGGATTCTGCGTTGTATTGTATGTTTCCTACTTGAAGTGTCCATATTGCCTCACTCAGTCCGCAGCAAGAAACAAAAAGGGCGAACTCACGGAATTTAATGTGAAATCTTCACGTAATAGAAAGCTTTGCCTGAGTTTGGGGATATTTGAAGTTTGCACTCAAAAAACTAGTTAAATTGCCTTGCAATTATCCCTCATATAGATTATTTTTTCTTTAAAAGGTTTGCTGTTTTTATTTTTTTGCTCGGAAGGAACCAACAAGATGGCTGTCTCTTGTGTAGAGAAATTGCATGTAATACAAAAACATCTTGGAGCCCGCAGTCCAGTAATTCATATGTCAATGTTACATTTGATGAAGGAAATTTACGAGTATCAGACGTACAAAATTAATCCGGAACCTTTGAGCATTCCTCCTGTGACAATATTACCGCCCTTTCAATTTTCTTCAGTCAAGATGAAATGATCTCCAGTCAGTTTGCTCAATTAGTTGTTTGGTCAATTAGCTGCAGATCACTGAAAATCTGTTGTTTGAAATATGTTTTTGAAAATTTCCAAGGAGGGCTGAAATTTATACGATGAATGACTCAGTTCTTACAATTTCTTTTTTATTTATTTATTTTTTTTATATGGAGACCAGTTAGGCCTAGGTTGCATTTGAGCAGAAGTATAAACATATTTATAGGGCCAGAAAAAGGTGAAAGAGAATAGAATTCTGCGGGAGAACCAAATTCTTACGTAAGGTATTAAAACAAACATAAGCCCAAGTGCCCAAGTATTTAATAAGTCTTGGACACAAGGAGACACGATGAACTATGCATCTCGTTTTGTTTTTGGCTTTGCCTATAAAGGACGTGTTAGAGCACCACAAAAGAAAGTCTGCCATGTTTTCTTCTTGATCTTTTTTTGCTAAATATGTTGCCGGTTAAATCCAGGCTTTAATTGTGAGTGTAGGAAATATCCAACCAGAAGTTCAAAGTAAGTTGCTTTTATTTTCATATTTTTGTTTACATATTCATTTATTTATTTATTTCCTTATTTATGTATTCATTTATTCATTATTTATTTATTTATTCGTTTTTTTTATTTATCTATCTATTCGTTTTTATAGTAAATTTCAGGATCTATCCAATCCACTAACACAGATTTCCATATAGAAGTTCAGCTCACAAGAAGAATAGTTGGTAGTCAGAGGAAAATTACTCGACTACATTGGAGTGACTGGACAAGTATTCTTTCTTAATTTTGTCCTGATTACCCACCGCTCATCTCACCAGTTATTATCCACTGTTTGTTTAATTATGGTAACATGGGAAGGATGGTTGAGCTCAAATATCAAAAATCTTTTTCTGCCCATCAGTAGGCGACAATGCTGCCCGTAACCTGATGGCTATTGCGTGAGACGTTTCAACCAACATATCACTGGATGATCGGCACAGACTTGTTTCGTAGGCCTACAACGTCACTAGTACGCTGCTGGTAAAAATATGCTTCTAGATATTTTGTTAAAAAAAAGTCAAAGCCAAGGTTAAGACAATCCATATGTATAGTTGGCTTCGTTCCGATCAAATGCCAGGCTTAATTTTGTCGCGAGTACTGTTGAAAAATACAAGGTTTTAGCAAGTTCAAATTGGTCCTTTTTAATGAATAACGTTAATATATCAGGTGTCTTTTTTTTGTTAAAGGAATGAGTGACTTAGTATGCGAATGTTTGAATGGGTTAATGTGCGTCTGAGTGTTTCTATTAACTGTGGCTGTTGGTGTAGTAAGAAATGTGAATTTATGTATAATCGTGAATTTGAGTGAGAATGTTTATCACACCAATGGGCGTACGTGGGAAAAAAAGATCTTTATGTTTCACATGCCATTATATTTTGTGATACGTAAATAGGATCCTACGATTAAATACATCATCGGGTCAAGCTGTTCTAGTAAAGTTGGCAAGCATGAAGTACTTATCTCATTGAGCTAGTGATGATGTGTGTTTAATAAATTTTTCTTTAGAGTAAGTGCATCTCAACGGAAACAGTCGTTGGGTGTGATACGGTTAAACTGGACCCTGATATGTCACTGGAACAACCCAGGAAAGCAAGCTACCAGTGTGTTCATGGCACACACATTTTTAGTGAGATGAAGGTATTGGTTTGCCGACTATGACCAGTCTTTTGCGAGCTAAACGAAAGATGGCTTTCATGTCAAGCATCATATAATTACCACCTCATCAGTTATATTTCTAGAATATATTGGATGAATAATAAGCTCTAGAGTAGTTTTCTTTTCATTGTATCTGTTAACCCCATGCACATTTACCTGAGCAAAATTACTTTATTGGCTCCTTATTCGCATAAGATGGGTGATAAGATTATACAATTTGGTGTCATAGTTCGCATTTCTTGAAGAAAATTCTGGTTATGCTATTAACAGTAAACTATGTTGCGACTTCTAAGAATAAGAAGTGTACATCATCAGTTTTGAGGGAAGATGTTGGGTCAAAACTAATGAAACATGGGACAAAGTAATTAGGATCCAGGGACGTAGATACACATATCCCATAACAAGGTGGCTCGTTTAACTGATACATATGCACAAACTTATTTGCCTGTTGTTTTCCCTGAAAAGTCATTTTGGAAAGGGCATTTCTTGGAAAAATATTTGGGGTCAAATATCCCCTTTTCCCACAGTCACGCCTCTCCTGACAGTAACTAAATCATCCTACTTTCAATCAGAGAAGTAGAAGTGAAATACATATCTACGGTAACTCCGAATATGGATGGTACTTCCTTGATCGATCTACGTTTCCATCTACTTTAATTATTACCAGGAATCCTGACGATAATTTTACTATTGATTAACAAAATGTTGTCCCTATTGGGAGTTACTGTAATTTTGCATTTCATGACAATATTCAGTGATTCCTGTGATAAAAGTACACGAAAATTGGACCTTTAAACTGTGCTTGAGAAGCCATTATGCACTCGGATTATAATCGCCTATCAAATCTAACCCATTAGTCAGATAAAAACATAATTTTGGACATACAAAAGGGAAGTTGGGACAATCGGTTTCCACTACTCATGTCTTTATTAATCCACCTGTGGGAAAACTCTGAAAATACTTAAAGAGGATTTGATTCAAGATTTTGGTTACCGTAAGAGTTTCAGGGACCTTTTTCGAATAGAAATGAGCATTTTCCTTCATCTAAACAGTCTTATTAGAATTAAATAACTTTCCCATTTGCAGAAGTACACTTGTCAAGTCTCTTTGAACAGGAAAACTTTATAAACCACCAGCTTCTTTGCTCCTCCCATTTAAGACATCCTTCTTATCTCTTATCTAATATTTATTTATATAACTCTGCCAACAAAATAAAGTTATTAAAGTCGATAAGCAGCAAGCACACAAACAAAAATCATCTCAATGGCTTAGCGATCATCACATTCCCATTGCCTATAGGATTAACTTTTACTGCAACCATTTGGACCATGTCAGTGGATTGTCATATGGTGATTATCTAACAAATCTTTGCGTTCAACTGCGACGCGCTAAGCCCTTAATCTCAACGGATAAAGATCTTTCTGGAAACAAAACTCTTAGGAAATGTCAAAAGCAGATACAGACAACAATCTTGAGCTCCGTCATATCATCAGCCACCTCTTGCGCATGTCACCGAGAGATCCGTAACAACTTCATTAAATCATCTGATTTTCTCGTTTTTCCCTTATGTTCTTCTGCCTCTTAGGGATAAAGATAAAAGAGACTGTGTGACTTCCTGTTACAAGAAACGGATGTTTTTGCTACTTAACATTAGTTAAGAATATATTTATCATGCTAGGTAAAACACGCTTGGTATTACTTGATCACATCTGTTCTTGAGATGTTTATTCTGATTGAGGTAATGATCAAGGTCAACCCCGTCTGTTCCCAACTGAAGGCGGATACACAGGCTGCGGTGTCAAACGGCGTTAACAACACAATTTTGACTTTGACGCAAAACGTTCGCAGAAGTCCTTTATTAACGTACTGTGCTCCCAGGGGGTTAGCTAAAGTTGAGGAGTTTAACTTAAATATTATCTGTGAGATTGACGACTAAGTCTTAACATTACAGTTACAAAATCAATTTGTAGAAAGCTTGAGTCTGGGCGTAAGCTCAGCCTCAACTCTTGACCTAAACTAAGTTATATTATCGACTGGACTTAGTTTTTCAGTGGCTTTCGATCGTACCGAAGTTGGTAAGATCCACGCAAAACCTGCACGTTAGGAGCCTTATTCCGTAAGAAAATTCACTGATCAACATACTTAAGCGGACCACAATTAAAATCTTACGTTCTTTGTTATGTAACAGAAAGTAAAAAAAGCAACAGATTACAAGAGAGGTTCGTCGGTAGGCTGCAAATTAGATGCAGTTGCGTCGTCTCGTTAACGGAAATAACGCGGCTGTTTGACCACAGGTGTACAATTCCAACCTTCAATAGTTTGATTAAAGGAGTGGTATTTCTTCTTTCACTCCTTCGAATTGTAGGCCCAGTCCTTGATCATTTTCGCCATCAATCAGCCAATCAGCTGGGGAATGTGTATCGAGGAAAAATATGAGCTAACGTGAATGGGCACCGTGCGTAGTACCAGGTCCGCTCTCCCGGACATCTGTTTGTTACCATGAACTCCTTCCTCTAAGCCAGTGAGAGTGGGAGAAACGATGCAATGACTCACCTGTTAGTTGCAGGACTTTTGCTGACGCTTCAAACTCAAGGAACTACATGCAGTTTACTGTATGTACACACTTAGTTGCAGTTGGTACAATTTATACTTTAATTAGAGCATAGCTGGGAAAATTCCCTCAAATTCTCCGGCGATTCTTCGTCTCGATTTCCTGGTTTTCTTCGGGTATACTCGTTCATGTGTTTCTTGGTCATGGTTATAGTTTTTCATGAGATTTCTCCCTTTGTCTGTTTTAAGCTGGATGAACATCGCATCAGTTGGTACAGCAGACCTGAAGAAGAACGCGACGATCTGCTCAGGCGTACCAGGATTCGTGTCACAGCAGCGTCGAATATGCGAGTCAAAGCCCCTGGTAGTATCGAGCGTTAAAAAAGGCGTTCTTTTGGCAATGTCGGAGTGTAAGAGACAGCTTAGTAAAGAGCGTTGGAACTGCTCAACAATGACAAAGCCGACAGCATTAAGGGGATTGTTATCAATACGTAAGTACACTGAAATAAGTTAGATTTCTTTCGGAAGATGAAAACCCATTGTATTATGGAGCTTTCTTAACCCGTTAACTAGCTTAACGCCTGACATGCTCAAGTTTCTACCTACGTGAAAGACCAGATTCGCCATGTACAATGTACTGGTGTTGTTGATCGCAATGCGCAAAACTGTCACCGTTAGTAGCGATTATATTCTGTAGATGAAACAAGACAGACCAGTTGGGCAAGTCCACAAACACTTTAGTTCTTTAGAATATGATTTTTGGTAGCAGAAGAACCTGTCAACAAGTTAAAGTCAGAACATTTCGCGTAAATGCTAATTTCTAAATGCTTCACTTTCTTCGGATTATTGTTTTTCCTGTGCTTATTTTCGGTAACGACAGAAGAAAAAGCGTTAAAAAATTTATACCTTTTTAAAAATTAATGAAAAGGAGTCCGTAGGACGACGGTAATTTAGCCGACAGAGATGAAAGCAGAAGGACTTGATCGTTTTCTTCTTATACTTTTTGCTGAGACGAGCCTCTGTTCATCACGTTTGAACAGGAAAAAATTAGAAAACAGAAAAGTACGTTTCTGACAATTAATATTTTCCGGTCCTTAAGAACAGATTAGAAAGAGAAAAGCTCTTCAGAAATTCGCTTTCGCTGTTGATTCCGTCCCATAAATTTTCACTCGATCATATTTTTCCAAGGCTTCTGTTTCCGCTCTGCAAAATATAAACAAGGCTTTAGATGCCCCTAGCTTGTCTTCATGTTCTATCAAGTGGGAAAAATCTTGCCTTTTTCTTGTTTACAGCAAGCAAGGAGACAGCGTTTGTGTATGCCTTGACATCGGCTGCCGTGGCGCACGCTGTGACCAGGTCATGTACCGCAGGGAACCTGCCAGACTGCAGTTGCCAGTCCAACTCAAATTACTGGATGGCAAGAGGAAGAAATGTGAAGTGGAAAAGAAAGAAGTGCGACGAGAACGTTCGGTACGGCTTGATGTTTTCTGAGCTCTTTGTCGATGCACCAGATCAAGACAAGGACACCAAGAGGAAGTTCCGCCGCAGCGGTCAAAACTTTGTGAATCTTCACAACAGCAATGCTGGAAGGCAGGTAATGTAGTTAGTTAACCTATCATGAATATAGTCGCCTGTAGCGGGCATTTGCGCACCCCTCTGACAAATGATTGTTGCGCAGTTAATGGATTTAACAGCAGCTTTTAGTAACGCCATTTACCCACTCGATGGCAAAGGAAGTATAACAAAAATGGGTGGCCTATCACCAAACGTTGCTCCTTTGACACCGTTCTCGTTCTTCGCCCCCTCAGTTAAAGAGAGGATATCAGCGAGACCTCCGTGGTTGTAATCAACTGCTAGTGATTAGCGCTTCGTTGTATCCTAAGATGGACTAATGTTCTTAACACATGCAGCGATATGTTTGCTTCCAACTGTGAGTATGTTATCTTTTTCAAGAGACTCTAGAGCATGCATATCTATGGGAGTCATAGATTTTCCATCGAAATTAGCCGCAAATCGTACAATAACACCTCCTTGAGTGGTTTTAACTAAAACTTATATTTGCCCATAATCGCCGGCAAATGTTTTGTTTATCAGCGGAAATAAACGACTTCATATGCGGCCAAGCAAATGGTGATTATAATTGTCTTAGACCATGCTTTCGGGAAGTTGTGGTTAACAAGTTGCCAACACAAAATGAATGTGGAAAATGAAGAGGTGTTTTTTAAAAATCTTAGTTGTCCCACACTGATCTAGTTAAACATGTTGAAATTTCGTTTCGTAAATGAGCAGATGAGCAATCAAGTATCCCGCTGCAGTCTTGCTAATTAGAATTGCGCTGAACGAAATTGTCTGCAGTTTGACCAAAAAGGAAAAAAAAAGTTCTTCAGTTAACATAACTTTTCATTTAATGCATTGTAAAGCAGCTCATAGTGTGATACTGCATGCAAGACAACCTATTCGACTCCTGTACTAAAACGTTTGTTGCTTTCAGAATTTTACCGACGGACCTTTATTGGTAAAAGTGTTACACGATTTATCTCATTCGCTGATCTTATTTTCTATTAGGATGCGATAAGTGTCTTGCGGATGATACTGTACAGACCCAGAAAACCTTGCCAACAGTATTTGCTTCTATTGTTGTTTCATCTTCTAAGACGACAAAAACTCATCTACTTGTATTCTGGGGAAGTGTATTTTTTCCTTTATTGCTGTTTATTTAAACAAATCATTAACACTGAGCTGTCAATTGTTTGCTTTCCTTTCTTAATTAAAAGCTGTTAAGATGAGAGTTGTAAACACTGGGCAAATATCTCCAGTTATTTGAAGACCAGACTCGGCTGCACATCATGTAATAAAAATTCTTAACGCTCTCCATTTTAATTTACAATGGTTGAGCAGCAATCTTTGACATTTAGAATGTTGCATTTTTTTCTCCATCTTCATGTTTGTCATGTGACAATTTAAACATTGCAAGCTTGAAATATATATTTTCCTCATAAGCTTCACTAGTTCGTCATCTTCGTGTGGTTTTATTTCCTTTGTAAGCTTAGAATTAAAGTGTGCATCAAATCCATGTTAACATTTTAAATATTGAGAAACTGCCACATTAGATGAGTAGCGAGACGACTATTGCACTTTTGTAACATGGTGCCTCGCACGAAAGCGTAAAAGTTATTTACTGGCTGTCAAGTTTCTTGCAAAAGTTGAAGTAATGTTCACGACTTATCTATAGTAAGGCCACCTGATAAACGTTCGTCCAACTAAATAAGACGTTTTCAAGTGACTTTAACTATCATTTCAATCGAACAATGTAATAGCACTAAAACCTCAGTCAAAAATTTGTAACCGCGTTATACATTTCATTTTTAACTCAACAGTTGCTGCCGTAAAACACGTCCTTGAAACTTATCTCGTCAAGGTTTGTGGTGAGATTTCTTGTACATGTGTCGTCCCTCAGTTGTAGCCTTCGGGTCAATTGTTTTTGAAATGGTTAAATCATATCTTAACCGATTCAAACCATCTCGAATTCTCAGCCACCCCTCAGCATCGTCCTTCTTTTTCTTTCCTTCCACCCTCAACTCACCAAACCAGATTTCTTACATTTTTTCTCATATTACCACATAGTTGACCAACATCTGTAATTGTTTTCGCCATTTCATGAATTGAACCCCCAAAGCTTTCACATGACATGCCTAGTCGATTTTCTTTACATTACAAAACAGCTGTTTAGCAAACATCATTTTTCATTATGTTAAATTTGACACACTGCCTACCAAACCCTAAAAGGACAACATAATGACCGTCAATGTCTGCCAACGAAGATGAATTAATGGCAATAATTAAATGACAAAATTAGAACTCCAACCATAACCTTAACCAGCTTTAAACCAAACTGTGTGATCCAAAATTCAAAGGCCAAAAACATAACGCTTAGAAAAAAAATTGAAATTAATAGAATAAAAACTAAACTACAAAATATACATTGGAACACTTTATCTCAACTTTAACTAACGATAAGTGCAAAATCATGACTTCATAAACTTAGTTAACACCCATTTTAAATAAAGGAGGTAAAATTTCAGCACATGATAAATTCATGAAATAATTACAATCCAATGTTTCAATTAAGGTCCAGGCGATGTTAAGTTCCGGACCATTCTACGGGGAGATGATGACCAAAATGAGGCGTATCAAGCTTAAAGTTCCAGACGTTGAGTGTGCAATCGTAAATTTAGATTGTATTCCTAACCAGGACATGAACATCTGTTTAGAATAAAAAGCACTAGAGAGTGAAAAATTTAAAACATTGAACAGGCTAAGAAAAAAATAATAATGGATAAATAATTAACCAGAGCTTAATATTGGATTACGATATATATTGAACATGTCATGTTAATTTAATTAGCAATAACCCTCAGAATGAATAATTTCATCAGTTTATATAGGTAAGGTCCTTTTCAAATGTCGGACATAATACTTTAGCACGTGATAATTTCATAAAACAATTACGTTCTAAGGTTTTAATAAAGTTCGAATGCAGTATTGAGTTCCGGACCGCCTTCATGGCATGTAATAACCAAAATAATGTGTGTCAATGCTTCAGAAGTCCAATCCAATGTTTTGACAAACAGGCTGAAGACCAAACACTAAATTGAGTAATCCTAACTTAAACTGAATTCTTAAGTGACCAATAAGAGCAAACAAAATAAATAAGTAAAATACAAAATCTTAGAGATTCAGGAAGTTACAGATATTGGGCTGATTTAAAACAAAAAACGTTTCACAGATCTACTACTAAAAAACGGACTGATGTAAAAAATCGCAATGGTTCAAAATCAATGAACCCGATCTTAGATCTGAAGTATAATTTGAACTGAAAACATTTTAATTTGATTACATATGATTACTTCATCGGTTTATATGGGAAGGATCGTTTTAAATGTCGGAAGTATAATGCTTCAGCACATCTTAAACGCATGAAACAATTACATTCCACACAATAACGATCAAAATAAGTTGTGTCCTAATTTCAAAAGTTAAATTCAATATCGCCGATAAGAAAAGGCTAACGAATTCAGACAGTACGGCGATTAATCTAACAAACGCTTAATTCAGTAAAACATACTTTGTTTAGTAAAACATACCTATTTGACATAAACGTAAGGTAAAACATGCCCTTGGCATGAACAGGCCATATGTTACTAAAACTGCCTTGCTGAGTGGGCAACGTGTTGTAAACACAGTCCAAAATAAAGAACATTTCAACCAGTGAGATTTTTATTTGTGACTTTTATACCCTTGTTCCAGTGGGTAGTTTACCTTAAAACATTTAAGTTTCCTGTACAATGTAGCCAGTTCAACCAATGGGCCATTAACAGTGACTTGATCCTTAGTGTTTAATTGAAATAAGTTAAACAGTAAAATCAATTTCTGACGATCAAACAATTTGAACTTGCAACAAGAAAAATGCTCTATCTTGCTTATGTTTTACCATTGTAACCCACAAAATCGGATATACATGTCAATTGGAGAAGTCACTTCCAAACTCGTTGAAACATTAAAAAACTAATAGAGAAGCTAAAAAAGCCTTTATTTTACTGACACGTTTATTGTATTAACGCATATTTCCCAAAAAAATTCAATAAAATTAAGGTTTTTCATGAATTATTTACAATACACCACAGGACGTATACAACAAGCAAGCATGCAAACTATAATCGAAGAAAGAGCTTTCAAAAAATTTTCATTTTTTACTCCAGATTCTAGACCAGCGTTTCTCGACGGAGCGGTCCCACCCCCCAATAGTGGTTCAGAGAATGTCAGGGGGTGATGTAACCAAGGCAGCAGGGAGGGGACGTTAGGATGCAAATGGTAGTCGTTCATCAGTCATTCACCACTAGAGTATTTTTAAGTTTCTAGTGGTTGTTTAATGTTAAAATTTAACACTGACTAATTCGACAATACCGAACTGAATAAGTGTATATAACATTTATTCAGTTCGGTATTGTCCTGGGATTGGGTGCTGGCGCGAGCACAGAATTGGGAGTAAGTGTGCTCAGTAGGGGGCGGAAAGAGGTTTTATTATGAGGAGGATAGGCGTTCATCCAAAAAAGTTGAGAACCACTATCGACACTAGCCGACAATTTAAAGAAGAAAAAAATAAAAAAAAGAAACAGACATACTTTGATCTCCAGTTTTGGTACTTTTCCCGGCATCATATAGTCAGTATTATGCTATTTTAAACCATGATCAAGGTCAAGGACATATTCAGTGGTCATTCAAGGTTAACGCGAGTTAGGTCAAACTCTGTTGATATGCTGCGGACATTCGTATCTTTGGCCCGCCATGAACCAAGATTTCACTGACATTCAACCAAACGCGAAGATAAGTATTTATTAATTCAACGAGAAATGACAAATACAATCTTCTGTCTGCATCGGATCCAACAATATGCATTAACTCTGTCCCAGTGGCATAAGACTTTTATTATTTTACAGTGGCGTAGAAAGCTTGTTAAACTTAAGGGGGCCGAGAACAAAATTTTAGTCCAGGGTGGGCATATTTACGTAAGTGTTTTCATAGCCTATATTGCTGACAATACTGGGACAATACTTGCAGTTATACTTCTATAGTAGAGCGCATTTCGTGTTTACGAGAAAGAAATGTTTTAGTGAATTACTATTTTGTGAATTAAAAGACTAAATACGATTATAAAATATCGTAGCTTTTCTAAACCTTACAAAGGGTACTAATTAAAAGTGACCACAGAATTATCCCGAGTTTCTGTTAGAGGCTGATTACCTAGGGAAATTTCATCCCGGCAAACCGGGTTGAGAAAGCCCCGATTACATGACATATTTCAGCCCGGGTTGAAACTGAAATCGGAAGTGAGCCCAGTCAGGAATTTCTCCGTAGCCTTTGTTATTTTGGCAATTTACATCTTCCCACGAGTGTCAATCATCTTTTTAGCTCATGCTGGAATTTTTTAGTGCGATTGCATAAGATTTTTTAGACCGGTCAACCGGATTGAAATTTTCAGCCCAGATTGCTCAAACTGGGCTGAAACTTTCTTAATGTAAATGCATGCTCCGTTTTTCAGCTACGTTATTGGAAGGCTGGGATGAAATATCAGCCCGGTTAAGGGGGATGAAATTTCAGCCAGGGCTGAAAAGTTCCATGTGGTCGGCCCCTTAGAACCCAGCTCCGACATAAGATATTGAAATTAGTATACATAGAAATATGTGACGAAACTAGAAACCAAGATTCACGTTGTGTCAGCAGTTCCACCTCATGGACATATGTTCCAGTCACTATGAAGAAGTTTGGTTTTATTTGAGTTGGGATCTTTTGCTGGTGATTATATGAGAAACGTGACGTTTCATGACATTTGAAAAACCTTCTGAACTTAGTTGTCATGCATGATATTCAAAATTCTATAACTCTAGAAGGAATTATTGTGCAGAGAATAGCAAATACACAACTAAATGGTTTCATTTTCTTTAATTAAGGTTATAGTAATGAATGTCCTCTCGTAAAGTAAAAAACGACCAAAAACCCCCGCCAATATGGACAAAAAACCACAACACTCGCACGACATAGGTGTCCCTAATGGTCCACACTGATACAGCAGTTTCCCAATTGTATCAATCTGAAATTGTCAAAGAGGTTGCGAAGTTTCATACTATACTAATCAGTAAAACATGTACGAGGAAAAGCTTCGTAAATTTTAAAATTTAGACTTCTGGATATTGATGACTCTATGTAAAAAAGATATAAATATAAATCCTAATCATATATATCTTCATTCTGAATTTCAGGCCGTTCTTTCTTCAGTGAAATCGCGATGTCGGTGTCACGGTGGATCACATTCGTGTATTTTTCGAACTTGCTGGAGGGTATTGCCTAGGTTTTCCGTCATTGGTAATCTATTAAAGAAAAAATACGAGAATGCTGTAGAGGTTATGTACGCGAGGCGGAAAAACAAACTCAAGAGAAAATCAAACAGAAAGGTTAAGGTTGAACCCAGTGAACTGGTGTACATGAAGCCGTCGCCGAACTATTGTCGATCCAATCTGGGAATTGGCATCGCCGGGACGTCGGGTAGGGTGTGCCAGAAAGATGGAGAAAACTCGATAAACAGTTGCGAGCTGTTGTGTTGCGGTCATGGCTACAACACGCGCATGGTGCGAGAAAAAAAGATGTGCAATTGTCGGTTTATTTGGTGTTGCCGCGTTCACTGTCAGACTTGTGAACGTGTTTACGATATGTACACGTGTAAATAGAAGCCACACCAACGTACTCACTGGATTTTTGAACAAATTTGAACGAATTGTGATTCTTAAAAATAACTCCAAATGCTTCAAAGAAGGTCCACCTAACGTCTCCAAAAACATAACTTCTAGTACAAAGTGTAAAAATTTTACTGCTATTGTTATTATCATTATTTTAAACACAAACAAATGTTATTATTTTCTTATCACACTCAGGCGAGATAATGAAATCCGCATGCGTGAACTTTTAAGTCATCTGAGATCTTCAAACTGTTTATTCAACGATAAACAAGGTATTTATTGTGTTCTTTGAAGCTTTGCATGGTGTAATAGACTTCCTTTCCTCACCAAGTTCGTGAGCCCATTGAAGTTTTAAAACAACATTATGACACAAGAATGTTGTCCACTAAGTGAAGTTTGGACATGTATATTTCATAAATCATAAATCTCATAAATAGGTTATATATGTAGTTCCTGTTACATTGAACTTCTAATGATTTCACTGGTTAAAACGAAATTCTAATAATAAATTAACATCCTATGAACAATCACAGCTAGTATCACGTAGTCATATAATCACGTGCCACATGCTCGTGCCGTGAACGAAATTTGTGGACGTTGTCAAATAACATTAGATTTGCTCTGAGGATGTCCCGGACGAACGGCGCGAAAGCTCATCAGTTATTAAAGGATATTAGTATATGGAAGTAAACTCAAATTATATGAGATAAAGGTATTTACAGTATGTTTGAGGAGTGTAACATTGGACTAGTCGACAAGGCTAAACAAGTAGAAACCACGATTTCAGCATTTGATTGAAAATGTGGACGTTAAAATTTTTGTCCTGCAGATGAAGTTTTTGCTTTTTTCCATGCCCTTAGTTTATTTAACTCATTCATTCTCTCGTAACTCTCAGTCTAGTATCCACCTACATTAATAATGATAGTATTAATACTTCCGCGCACTCGGTCTGGTCATGCAGACCAATGTGTACGAATTAAACGTGTGTCCAGTAAACATATCCGATAAAAGTAAACTCTCTAATTTTTCATCGTGCCGGATTCCATTTTAAGGTGACTGAACATAATTTTTCTAGTTTATCGCACCTCGTACGTTCATTGGACATAACTCTGAAATGGTCATAGTAATTAGTCAGAATTAGGGAGGGTAGGATAGCAATAGTTGGACTTTAGTATAATTACACAGACGATCACGGAAAATCCCGCGTGGTATTTGGCCAGAAAATTACGTCATAAATCTCGATATCAACCTACAGGTAAATATAACAGTGCAGGCTCAGAAGCAAGATGGAAAGAGGAGATTTTAAAAGTACTAGTTCACTACTGTCTTTCAAATAATCACCTCTGTAATTATACTAAAAGTTATTCGCCTCAGGCTCAGCTGAATATTGTTGAATAACCCCCACGACACAATGTTCACTTCGCCTTCGGCAAATAGTTGTTAAATAACCCTTTCCCGACTGGATGTCTTCTCTTGTGGAGTAAAATCGTTCTGCGTTAGCTAGAGTAAAATAATATCACTCAATAAAATATGTATGTCAGAGTTTTATAGATTTTGTTGTTTGGATTTTAAGATTTTCATGACCTCATATGAAATCACATATGAATCATCGATCAAAAAGCCTAAATCGGTTGCATAAAAATTACATTAGATTGTATTAGAACAGCTTGCATACTGTCGAGGGCATATATGGAGATTAAAAATGTCCCCCGAACCACAAACGAAACCAAAATTTTCATTGTAATATCATACCATCATTTTTACTTTATCTTGGTATATTTTCTTTTGTACCATCATTGGATTTGTTTGGAACTATTCTCACACAGTTGCTTTTCTAAATGAAATAAATGAATGCTTGCCTCCTTTGCAATTTTTTTTTTCCTTGGAAGACTCATCTGAATTAAGGCAGTCCATCGTTCATATTTTAGGCTTTCAAATACTTTGTTCGATTTCTTCCGAATATTTAAATATTCGGCAAATATTCAAATATTTGCAGCCCATATGGGCGTAATCGAGAATAGGGTAGTGATCCAGGTTAGCACATCGTTGATAAAAGTAATATTCCATGAAATTAGTGCTAAAACTGCACTGATATTTTGTTAAATAGTCAATTCTAATATAAAACATCATCATCTCCAAAAGCCAACATCATGCAACATGATATAAAATGAAATGCGACATGAACGTCTACCCTAGTATTCGGTTGTTCTTTCCAACCTGTGAATTTTCAAATGGCCACATGTAGGCCATAATATGGATTATTAGGTTATGGGAAAACAATAGAATGTTCGTTCGAATAATGCAACACATTCCCCATTTCTTCTCTCATACTCTACTGAAGTCGAAAGCTACTACACTCAAACCGAACTGACTTTATATCAGGTATTATCTTTGCTTCCTTGTAAGTATTTTACTACTTATCCCTAGACATAAATAACTGGTTAACATACGAGACGCCTTTAGTTTATGATAAAATATTTGCAGAGTTCATGATTTAGTTTTCAATTTCAGAGACATGCTTTCTAGTAATCTATAGTCAATGTTTTTGATCTCGTTTTCAGATTGTCTGTTTCGATTATGAACAATTTTGACGTGTCTGGTCATTTGACAAGTGTTCTGACTACTCGGTCAATGTTCTAATTTCGAACATTCACGTTCGCACTATTTGATCGAACGGGAATATTCAAACGCACAATTGCAAACTGAAGACAGAAGATTTATATGATTGCGACGGACTTTTTATAAAATCTTGTTCTGTATATTCATCTTGAATTCCATTTCTCACCTGACCGATTTCAGTCCCCCACCGTACCAAACTAATTTTCCGATGCCGATCAATGTGGGTTAGGATTAGGTTCAGGATCAGCGTTTACATTTGGTTAAGGTCTGTTTCAATGTTTTGTCTTGGATGTATTGAAGCATTTCCTGTCATTTTTGGTGGCTGAAGATGTTTGATGTATGGCAACAGCTCTGGAAGCTTTTCAAAGTTGCGGGTGTCCCGTTTCTTACAGAATGCCATTAGGAGTGCCACGCCTTTAAAGGTAAATTACTACATTGATAAGGTGCAAGATAACAATTTTAAAAACTTTTATTATTGAAAATAGTAATTTTTGATTTATAGAGCTACAGATAAGTTCCAAAATGTCGCTGTTCATTGCATATGAATGATTTACAAATTACATCAATATCTAACGCGTTAAGTATGTCCTGCTGAGAATGACAAATAGCCGGCACATTTAATCTCGGAGACAGTCATGGTGCATCTGATCGGATCCACGTCTTTATATGGCGTAGCTTACTGAAGTTGCGTTAAGCCATGCTTGACGTGGGTGAACACACCAACATGAAGTAATTTGCAGAAGGCCTCTGCATTCCCGTAAAGCGTTCCCTTTTCTTTGTAAAATACTTACCAATAATAATGAACCAGAATGTGCTTCACAGCCACAACATCAGTTATCTATTTGGCTAAAAATTGTATCACTCCTTTATTTCGATTTTGTGAGTAAAGATCTAAACAGGATAAAACCCTTTTACACCATTAAGTAAGCAAGGTAAGAAAGAAGTTTTTAGCATAGGCCTCCAAATATTGGGGAAAATTTTTTTTTTCAATGACGACATATGTTAACAATACAGTAATGTCATCCGAAAACCAAAAAAAGAAAACAATAATGTCGAGCATTATTAGCATTATGCTATATTATTGAACGTTATTTGAACCAGAGCTAGCACCTACGAAAAAGTACGCTTACGATTATTCATCGATTAAAATTTAAAGTAGTTATAACAAGTCTTTTTCATAGTTTTCGACTAAAATATTTTGGTATCCCAGGCACTTTTCTAAGCATTCTGAGAACACATGCATACCTTTTTGGGTAAGATGATCCAGATTTGAAAAACACTTTAAAAAATAATGTGATTTAAAAATATACAAAAGTTATAGGATGGATTACGTCATGATGACGTCACAACAGGACATCATGAAACAATAGAAGTTTGCTCACATATACCACATACTGGTTGTCGTGTTTGGGGCTGAAATCTGTGAACCATATGAGCACTTATGTACTTACATTTGAGTATGTCCGAACAACACCCTTCAGGGTTTCATAAGTGTATACGCGGCCACTGTACTGGGCACTAGCTTTTCATTAGCTAATTTTAGGAAAGCGAAATTCTTCGCCGGCATGGCGTCCTCTTTATTAGAAATGAGTTTGCTGGCTTTCCTCTCTATCATAGCGATTCAAAACGTACTTTTTGGAAATCGTGGGTTGACTACTGAAGCAAAAATTTCTCCTGATCGTGCAACCTCGACTGCTTTTACGTTGAAAGTTCTGTATTGGTAGGTGTTTCAAATTTTAATCGACGTAATCTTGGCATAAATACTGTTTTAATTAATGGTTTGTGTGTTCGTTCTTACGTATGACTTACAACAGTCAAGTCGAATAATATTTTGTCACAGTGAAATGTTTTGGTCTGTTCATTGTGGTGAAATAATGCCATTTTGGACAAGACGTCCTAAAGATTATTTTATATCTCTCCACTGTAGTGCTGGTTCATGTTTTGGCTAAACACTGTACTATATCTGCCAATAACTTTAAGAAGTATAATACGAAACACACTTCGAATAAGAGTGACATCTTGAAACTCAACATTTGAGTGAAAACAAGGCGAGACTATGATGTTGTAGTAATATTTCGAATTTATTACAAATTCATCTTTGAACAGAATAAATATACAAACTAACATAGGTCGGCGCTAATTCAGTTTCACACCTCAACCATATAAATACAAGGTAAGTAAATTATACATCATTCGACAGTTTATTACTATGAGATTACAGTGATACCATGACATCAATAATTTACTGCAAGCATAATGCATTATAGCCAAAAGAAAACCATCCTTGTTACTTAGCACCATGTTTCTTCGTATACTTCTCTGAAAAAGTGTATATTATCCAAGTTTTGGGATTAGGGTTAGGGGTAGTGTTAGGGTGGATTTTATACACATTTTCGGGGCTTTTAAAGAGCTAAGAAACATTGAAGAAGGACTTAACTTAAATTGTAGATAAATCCATAAACTTCATGGTTTAGAGCCCTTGGTTCATTCTTGGCACACACAAACTTGAGTTTGTCTGTTTTGTTGGCTATAATACCTAATGTTTGAAGTGAATGGTTGATATTACAGTATCACTGTAATCTCCAGGTAAAAAGATTTCAACTGATGTATAATTTACCTATGGCCAGAGCTAGCTGACAATTGTACAAAATACAAGATAAAACATATTCTGAAGAGAAACATCTTGAAAACTCAGAATATGAGTCAAAATCAAGAAAAAAGCTGAATCAGTAATATTTCGGTTTTCTTTCAAAACCATCATCAGACCAATGTCATTTGGTCTGATGATGACCATCAGTTTGTCTGATGATTGTTTTGAAATAAAACTGAAATATTGCTGATTCAAGTTTCATTTTGATTTTGACCTGTATTCTGAGTTTTTAAGATGTTTCTCTTCAGAATATATTTTATCTTGTATAATTTACTTGCTGTATGTTACTTGCATTTATATGATTGAGGTATGAAACTGTATTAGTGTCACATAGGTCTTTATGTACAAGCATGATGACATCATTGAAGAAATATGAGAAGAAAGCCAGGTAAATGCATGTGGAACCTGCACATGCAGGAAAGTAAGAAGTGAACAGAAAAGTGTGAGTTCTTTGTTAGCTTTGAGCCCTGTGTTTAGCTCAGGTTTATTAAACTTAATATATAAAGCTTCTGTTAGTAGTAGTTGGTTAGAGTAAAGACATTTGTTTGAGTACAGAATTTTATAATTATTAAGGATTATATTATTTATGTTGGTAGTTATGCTAGGAAAAAACATTGGGTTGTCAGGTCAGGCATTTTGGTTATATAGGTCAGTAATAACTTGTGTGTGTTCATGTTGTGAAAAGTGTTGGGCATCTGCACTGGTGTTGTGCTGTGTGGCATGTTCTAAAATACATGTTTTAAGGGGATCTCTCAGTTTTCCCAATATAGGACTCATTACACCTGGGACAAATGATTAGATAGATAACTTTACTATGAGCTAAGGCCAGAACTTTGTCTTTGTTGGAAGTGAAATAAGGGATCTTTTTGGTGTCATAAATGATTATAAATTTAACTGGTATTGTAAGATAACAGTATACAAGTTTGACATATGTGTGTCTAAGCGGAAGCCACTATATGTTAATAATAATTAGGGGTGCACCAGATAGTGTTTTTTATAGCCGGCCAGATACCGGATTTACCGAATAATTGAAAAAAATCCGGCTGGATTATCCGGCCAGATACTGGTATTTTGGATGAAAAGCTCGCACTTGCCACAAATCAATCAATTATTACCCAAATTAGGTTTGGATTGAGAGGAGAAAAATTAAAACTTTACACTGAAGTTCAAATATGATTTATCTTTTTTTGCAAGTAATTACTTTAAAACATTACTTGTTCACTGGCGTTTATAATTATTACAAGCATTAATTAGACAAGTTATGAGTTGCAACTTGCAAATGGCAGAAAATGCAACAGAACTCAAGATGAACATGAAGATGAAACTCCTTTTCATTCATCACAATGCAAGAAAATTCTGACAATGCCACTATATAACAAACTAGAGTGGGACTACAAACAACTTTGTGTAAAATGGTTGTTATGCGCATCAAAATGTGTCACTTATTGAGATTGTTATCAAGTAACAGACGATTATCTTCTGTTTATTTGTTAAAAAATAACGTTAGAACAGAACACGAGTTTCTTCCATTAATGTCTGTTGTTAGTATGGTACAAGTAACACAAATTGACAATTGTCTTCAGAAAAGCAAATTATCCAGTATCCAGCCATATATAAGAAAATAACTGGCCAGATACTGGATAGTCCCATTACCCTACAATCCGACCAGATTATCCGGCTGGATACAATATCCGGTGCACCCCTAATAATAATGTTAAGATAAATTTGTAATAAATTTGAAATATTACCACCACACTGTAGTTTCATCTTGTTTTCACTCAAATCTTGAGTTTCAAGATGTCACTCTTATTTGGAGTATGTTTTATATTATACTGTACTGTATCACTCAAAGTTTCAGAAAAAAATTCGTTTTTAGTTGTGTATGAATCCATTCACCTAGTGGAGCTCATCCTGAAACTTACGTGAACATTCAACCCATCATTTAATTATGTCTATATTTTACATTTAGACCCCTATTGAAAATTTCAAAGCTAGGAATGCTGCCCTCAGGATCACCAGATAGCTTACATAATGCCATCCCAAGCCATGTAACATGTTGATAACATGCATACCAGCATATGATTCCAAACTCCATCCTGAGACTATACCTTGTCCCTGGTTTTTAAAACTCTGTCTGGGTTTGGTTTTCCCTTCAGTCATGCTAGAAACAGTGCACAATATCATAATTTGGTTGATTCTGCACTTTATCAGAGTCTCTCTTTGCATGGCATCTCCTTCTGAGTACAGTGGAACCCTGTTATAATGCAGTTGACAGGGTCCATTGTGGAGACTGCAGTATAAGTGAAGTGTGTTATTACAAAACATGCCTCTAATCCAAGCCAAAGTTAAACAAACCCCACAATCAAATTACAGTAGACATTGTCACATACTGGTGAGAATTCACAGTTGTTATCATATTGGAATTGACATCTTTATGTGGAATTGTGTATGGATTAACAATCCATGGTAAGTGCCATTGTGTTCAAACATTATTTCAGGTGAGCACAGTAACTGTGCTGAGCCAAACAGACTGTTGTTGTTAACATGGTGTTTCCACAACTTTTTGTTTGCTTTTTCAACCCCTTTTCAACCCCTTTTCAATGTTGTTTTGGCAACAAAGTTTGACATGTGTAACATTAACCCACACAGAGGACTGGTAATGAGAACTTTGGGATCTGTGAATCAACCTTGTTATACCAAGTCACTTTGTTATATCAAAGCATGTTATAGCAGGGTTCCACTGTAATGTGGAGACTGGAGAAAAAATAATGTATCACAATTAGCAAACTACAATACACTTTATTAACTTTTGATGTGAAAGCATGTTACTTATTGACCTCAGTATAAAACTGTTATACATTTACTTATTGTGGAGGAAAATGCAGTGTTCCCCCAAGGGTTTAAAAAGGACACCCTACCAAAGCTTGACAAAGGGACTTTTTGCCCAAGTAAAGGGTGCCTGATTGATTGCAAACATATGTAAGTACTGTAGAGGTGAAACAACTATTGTTGACTGGCCATTAGCAAGGCAGTTGCCTGGTTGGCATTTACCATCATTAAGGCATAGCAAGATAAGCTTTCTCAAAGGCAGGCATGGTGGGCTGCCACTCTGAAGTTGCCTGTGAAAAACTCTCAAATGAGTATAAACTACTGTAAAATAGAATACTCTCCCATGCAACTATCCAAACATTCATTTAACCTGTTGTTTTCCAGTGCTTCGTGACAAGTATCTACCAATCTGTGTTCTTTTAGAAACTTTCCAATGTTTCTTGTAAAGTGTCTATAAATCTTTGTTTTATTTCAAACTTTAGAAATTAACTTATCGAATTTAGCTGTTTGTGTATATGTGGTGAATTTTTGTCACCTGTGAGTTTTCTACAGTCTATCTTACCTTTGTTCTACCTGTAATTTGCATGCATCCAAACTGAGGCATGCATTTATACTGTGAAGGTAATACTTTGTTAACAAAACTTTTCCTATGCCTTCAAAAAGAAATAATTTCATTTTGTCACACTGTTTCAGTGGACATATACATGAAATAAAATAATGTGACATCAATAAAATGCAAACCTAGTCACATCAAATCTTTGCAGCATTTAAATCTGCTTGATATACATACTTAGCCAGGCTCAAAAACTTTCTTAAAAATTGATGCACCAATCAACTCAGGTTTGACCTGGGCTGATGGCCATGATTTCTGACTCAACTTTGACCACAATTCAAGATAATTCAATTTGACATTTTTATTTTTATTACAAACCAACACAAGTTGTGGATTTTTATTAAACCAGAAATGCACTTTAGTTGATTTGGTAAAAGTAGTTTAGAATGTGATGTGTTACAGTTTGGAAAAAATTCCATTAAAGAGTTGTGTGTGTGAAGCAAGTATAACCTAGGCCATTACCTTCATGTTAGATCCTGATGATCAAAATTTATATACGCTCAGTATAGATTCCATTTCATCTGACAGATTGTAAATACCTGCTATTTGTTGACAATATAACACCTTAATCCAAAATCTAGTCAAAACATAGAATCTCAAATAAAATGATTTCGCTGCTCAAAGTTGCCATTGTTGTGTATTTTATTATCAAGCTGAGATATTTTACGCATATAACCAACAAGACGCTAACCCGTGTCTTTGTTCATTTTTGCAGTTACTCCTGAGGGTACAAAAGGGTGTTTGAACAGTACTCACAGTTCTTACACCGAAATTTCCCCCAGATGTCCATTGTTGGTGACAACTATCCCCCACCTCTTCTTAGACAGTACCTTGCAGGAATTATAAGCTTTGGCAAACTTGCTGTAATTGCTTTAATCTTAATGGGAGATCGACTTCAAATACTGGAATCATTGAACATACAACCACCTGACATATACTCTTGGGCACAACAAAATAAGGTACGTGTAGTTAAATATTATTGAAGCAGAACGGGCTGCTTCCAACAGTTTCATGTGATTTGCCTTCTTGAAAAAAGGTTGCTAGTGTGATTGTTTTGCACCTCAGAATACAATAGGAAAGGTCAGACTGATGTACAAATGGTATTGGTTCTCTTTGGGGTTTAGATGAAAAACTGTAATTGTAAGACATTCGTAAGCAGAGATCGTAAATCAGTATGGCTGTCCATTGAATCTGAAAAGAGAACATTCTCAAAGCATCTGGGGCTTCAAAGAATCATGGAAATCATTAAGGGGCTGTTTGTATGGTAGGCGGGGATGGGACGTTTAACGGGAAGGGACGTTTTTCATATCGGGTTAAGGACTGTTTATATGGAAGGCTGGATTGGATGTTTTTTCTTGACGGGTTTACAAGGCAGAATAATTGCAAATTCAGCGTAATAAAGTCACGGCAAAGCGGGATGGAGTGTTTGCTTGGTGAAATTGTCCCGCTTTTGGCGGAGGGGACGAAAAACGTCCACCCAAGCACTTTCTCCATATAAACAGGATGTAATTAATAAAAGAAGATACATACATGTACACGATGTGATGCCGCTTAACTTCCCGTCCAAGCTTTAAGACAAGCATCCCCTAAGACTAAAAGTCTCGATTGGGCCCCAACCTTGTTTTCAATCCTAAGAAAATCACTAAGTCTATTCTATTAGTACGGTGAAAAGAGAACGTTTGCTGAACAGTAACCACAATTGATTTTTCGAACTTTTTGTTTTGCTGTGGCAAAGTAAAACTAATCCACTAACATGGGAACGCCATTTAGATGTACAGTAATATTGCCATGTGTGATGAGATGCATTCTTGTGCAAACTTTTGAGCAATTTCCTGGAATAACCTCAAAAAAGACAGGTGAATGCTCAGTAGGTCACAATGGTGTGTACTTAACGACACAGGTTATCTCATTTAACAATCAAGTGATAAAA
Source organism: Heliopora coerulea (assembly GCA_030142905.1). Lineage (NCBI taxonomy): Eukaryota > Metazoa > Cnidaria > Anthozoa > Scleralcyonacea > Helioporidae > Heliopora > Heliopora coerulea. Next base: position 968,586 of record JASJOG010000017.1, on the reverse strand, counting down.
AGTAAAATATAAGCAAGCGCACATATATGGGTGCTGGTTGATTTACACTCGCATTGGAGAGGAACGGTGTGGAGCTTTTGTTCATGATTGTTTTATTCATATTAGTATATAATATTATTTGTGTCACAAATTAATTGGAGTTTGAAATAGGGTTTTTTGTGGCTATTCCATTCACCTTGATTCAATACTTACTACGTTGTATATTTTGATGCGATATTTACTAACTTTTGTGCTGGTTTACCGAATGTGTATTTACATTAAATAGTGATCGGTAAATGCTTGTGCCGGGTATATCAGACTGGTACCGATCCTGCTTTGAAATGACGCAACTTAATTTTCTTCTCATTTCCTCTTTAATCACTCCAGTCTGTCTCATGTTATTACAGTACTTTCATTGATAATATACTTGCTGTCTTCAATTTTTCATTGTTTTATTTCTAGATGTACGCGATCATGTTAGTTTTCTTTCTTTCTAATGCTATTGAAGGACAGCTGATTTCAACAGGTGCATTTGAAGTTGCTCTTAACGGTACGTTCTTCACAATCTGTGGATGCTGTTTTAGGTACTTTTGTTTTATAATGATTTCTTGAAATCGAAGTACATTCTCGTTCTTTTTTGTACACGCATGGTCGTGTGCCTTGACCTGTTGAAAAACAGGCATTGTGTTTCCGTGCATTGTTTTCAACGAAACGCCTGGAAAGCTGTTGAGTTGCATACATCTGGGGTCGGCTGTCCGATGCACGAATAAGCTATTCGTTTGATAATTCAACGAGTGGAATTAATAATAAATAAACAAACAAACAAGCAAACGAATACATAAATAGATAGAGTAAGTAAGTAAATTGTAAGAAACCATCATGCTTAGATAAATTTAGGCTTCCTTCGGAAGAGCTAAGCAATTATAACAAGACATACAAACGCAGCCTGTGCCAAGTAAACATGAGCAAGGATTATGACAAACATCTTAACTGATATAAAGAGGGATTTTCTTCGGCTTTTTCGGGAATATATTAAAGGAGACTGTATAAACCAGTTTCCTGGTGAGATAGTTGTTTAAACGCCATTTTGTGGATAACTTTCTTGTTCGGTTTAAAGCATGCGCAGAGCAGTTCAATCGCTAAAACCCACCCGTTTAATAAGCCATCGGGCTTCCTAGCACTTGCTCCTAATACACACTGACAAGCTTTTGTTCAGAAAGTTAAATAATATATGTGGATCATTAGCTGGTACAATGTAGAATGATTGAAGAGTTGATATAGGTTAGCAGAACAACCAGTACAACAATACGTAGTTTCCTGTCTGGGCAATTGTGCTACTTCATTACACCAAGTATTACTAGTGCAGTACATGTGTTAAGACTGCTTGATAGCGCTTGCCGTTGAATTAAGTACAGTTAAGTACAGTTTGGATGGTTGATATAGTGGGAAAATGCAAGTTTGACTGAACATTTCTGGGTGATATAATCGTGAAATGTTTACCTTTGCTTTCACGCCAAATGTTGTGTTCGTCAAAGTACAGGGATCGTAGTGGTATAGTACATATATAGTAGGGGTTTTAGTCGTAATTGTTTTGTTTAATGTTAAACAATTGGTGACATTATTGTATTGGACTTATAGAACACGTTTTTTTCTGCATGTCAGGAAGGAAAGAAAAAAACGAGTCATTAATATAGTTTTTACCGAAGTTGCCCTTGAAATCGGTCAATAATCTGGCGATTCTCTTCATCAAATCAATTCACTGTGGTTTTTGAATGTAAATCAGTGACCCACTAATCCGGTTGTAAAGGTTTAGTTTGATTGTTTTTCAGTCGTTCATCCAATACATTGTCATCGCGATTTTCTCATTATTTTTCTAGATATGCCTATTTGGTCAAAACTGGAGTCTGGTCGCCTACCAAGTCCCGAGGAGCTGTTTCAAATTATAGATCAACAACTTAAGTTCAATGCTCGATAACAGTTAACCAATCGTTAAATAAGTAAGTCTTCACTTCTTATCCAAAGAATTTTTAAAATCTAACGAAGATATCTGTCAAGACTTAAGCTTTGCCTTGTGAAGTGTTTTCCATCAGCAGTTCTTCGTGGAATGTTCGGTTTTCCTACTTCGACAGTAATCAATCAGCATGAGCGGTATATTGAAAAAGTTTTGACTAGTCAGAAGCCTAAATGGTTCAGCTGCTACCAGGGCCTTTCTTGGCATCAGCTGAAATGGCACGAGGTTGGGTTTCAAGGTTGCCACCATTCTGATGACGGGGTAGTCATTCGTATTTTCTGCATTCTTTGTCATTTGACGTATCCCACAGCATTCGGCAACAGTTCACTTTTTATACGAAGTTGTAGATAAGACCTGATAAATTAAACTTGAAGTTAAAAGGCACCCTACGGTAACGGAATCAAAGATTTGATATATCAGCTTTATATATCGGGTAAATGGGGTTTCTTGGCTATTACGTGATTGCCACCGAAAATTCTAAACATACATTCTGAGTAATGAACAATTTTTTCGTGCTATATGGATGGTAAATTTTCCAACCTTATTTCATTTCTTCATATAAGAAATGGTTCGTGCTTTACAGTAGGGTGCTCAGTCGAGTTACAGATGGGAATTTGGGTAAGGACGAGAAAAGTTTAAGGTTGCTGGAAGCTTTAATGGAGAGCACTTCTAACTTCTTGAGAAGTGTCCCCATCTCCCCTAGTGGGTTCGTCAGTTGTGAGTGCGACATATCATGCGACATGATATTAAAACAGGCAAAAACCAATCAGAAATGCCGTTACACTAAATGTATGTTATAAAGCTATTTGGTATTTAATGTCACTTCACTGAAACTAATGTGCAGTTAATAAACCATTTTCCTTTTTAGCTACGTATATGTCCAAAAGAATACTTCTTAGCAGTCTTCAAGATTATGAAAGTTAACACCGAAACAAGTTAAAGCAAGAGGTGTGAACTGGAAGGCCTTCTTCGATCACTGCTTTAAGAAGTATTGTCGTGATTCTTCAGGATAAGTTTTCCTTAGTAGTTAAATCTAATTTTGGCAATGAATCAATAAATTATCGACATTAATCAGTAATCAGTGTTGTGGATGTGGGAGCTTGAAGTCATGACTGGCGATCAGCAAAAGTCCTGTAGTTTGACTTACGTCTGCAGATTGTCAATCAAAACGTTGTCACTTTTTAACGTTTTGGTGGTGAGCCGTGTCCCCCTGCCGAATAGAATCCTGTGCCAGGGTAAAATGCCGACTTTCAATCACCGTCACCAAAGGGTTACAGTTGTTGTAGGGAGGAACCTTTCTTCGTCGTAGTTTGTTGTTTTTATAATTTTTTAACTTGCATCGTCGGGTTTCCGGACCACTGTTTACCAGTGGAGCCATCGGGTCAAGCTCAATTGGTGGATCAGCGGCCTGGAAACTCGAAGAAAATAGTTCGAATGTATAATTTTTTGTTGTGTTAAATTTCATTTCATTCTATTTTAGTTTTGTTTTTTTTTAAATTTGATGTCATGATATTTTATATTTTTATTATGCTATTTATTGTTTTACATAAAATTGCCTGTATGAAGAATGGAGGGAAAGCTTTCTGTAAAATCCATCATAAAATAACTCGTATACTACGCAAGCCTTCATTGGAATAGCTTCATTTTCTCTCAAAGTACAGAGACATATCTCACGTCATTTTCATTTTATGTATCAATACAGAGTCATGGATGGCGTAGCGATAAATCGAAAAATCCCAAATTTTTTATAAAACAAATAGAAAATAGCTTTCATGTCCGCATGCTGTGATAGAAATATTTATGACGCTGTTTCTATTGGAGAAATACCAGAAAAACAGTCGGCTAAGCCTCGTGTTTTAACTAGGCATTTTTCCAGCTGAGATGACGTCATTCATGTTTTTGTCACATTACAGAGACACTTATAGAGACTTGCGATTTTTGTTGCCCTCCTTTTCTTCGTGGCCTCTAGTCCTAACAAGTGCCATATTTTGACGAGTCTTTGCTAGAAGATACTACACTTGCTACAAAGCTGTTTGAGTCATAGTCCAAACTGCAGATGTTATCAATGTGCTGTTCCTCATTTCCCAAAAAGGAGTACCACTGGCACTTCATCTTAGAAATTGCCTGACAGGCTGCAGTTACACGTAACTGCTCGTCCCTGACTGATTAAATTTTCAGGGAATACAAAAAGTTTAGTTTCATCCCAGTGTTTGAAAATCGGAATTCAGGGTTCTTCCCCTTATCTCAGTATAAATCTTGAGGACTTTTGATGGTACGCTTAAGTCATTTTTTAGGACCTATCGCACATGGACCCAGTTTACAAAAAGAAAAAAAACCCAAGAAAATAGAGAGTACATTAATGTATGGCCATAACTATGCCAAGTGCCATGATGATGACTAGACCATCTCTGATTTCATTTGAGTGACGATGAATGATTTCAAATACATGATATAAAATAACTCATGGCCAGTGGCGTAACGAGACAAATCCGCCCGGGGCGGGAGTAAAAAATGCCGTCCCCCCCAAAAAAAATATGGCTCCATTTACCAAGAAAATAGTATGGATTTTTACCTTCGTGGTTCCGGCCACGGTTAACACAATTTTAGTTCCCAGGCCTTAGCTGACTTCGAAGATGGCGACGCTTAAAGTGCCCGACTCCCCGGACCGAGGTCAAATTTCCCAGGCTGGGACTTGCACACATGGTCAAATCCCCCCGGGCTGCCTGCACCCCTTTCTGCCAGGGGGAAAACATTGAACAGCATTTATGGTAGTTATTACTCCCTAGTAACATTCTTTTTCGCTGCTGTAACAAATTGAGCCAGATATTTATTTTAACCAGTTGTGGGTCAACGTTTCCAGGACACTGGTGGCCGAAAATGCCGCCCTCCAAAGAGGTGCTGCCCGGGGCAGTTGCACCTATTGCACACCTCTTCGTTTCGCCACTGCCATGGCTATTTAAAGTTAATACCAGATTTATATCAGGTTGCAGGACATAAAATTTAAGGACTTTTCATGAACTTGGCTGAGTTTTTAGAAAATTAAACGACTTTTGAGTACTTAATTTTAAAACAAGAAAATTTAATGACTCTCATGCTTTTTGAGGACCCTTACGAACCCTGAGAATTGTGGCTACAGTCCATTGTCGAGATAACGGGAATTTTCCGAACAATGATTTATCCTTTTCACATAGGCATCAGTTTGGAAATGCTTCTTTACATTGCGATGTACTTGCTTAAACTACTGCGACTCCGTAAAAGCAAATTTTTAACCTGCTATCATGTACTTATGTTTTCATCTCAAAGTCTGTCTTATCACTCGGTCGGAGAACAGGTTCTTTGTAAAATGCTGTGTTACTTTTCGCACCTTTTGTCAAAGACGTTACCGCTTCATTTTCTCAATGTTCAAAATTTTTTCCGCTTGCTGGTATTAAACAAGCTCAAAAACACCAAATCATTTCGATTTCTACAATGTAATTATTTGTGGGCATGTCCAGACAACTGGAAACATACGAATCAGGAACGAATCGAGAATTTTTAGAAAGAGGAGTGTGCAAAATTATGTTACAAATTTATGTCATTATGTGGCTTTTTACAGGAAGAGTTTTTGCTACTGTCGTTTTCGGTGTTTTTTAATTTGAATTTCCCCTGACCCCACTTTCTTTTCTTTGCTGTTTGCTCCGGGGTCTCTTTTTAAATAATCAATGTTCTTGGTGATCAGCATGATTAATATTTGTGTTTTGTAACCAAGCAAAAATTCACATGACAATTAATCAAAAACTGGAGGCACTCCCTGCGGATAGCTATAAATAAAACCATACGACTATATAGCCTATTCATCTATTCAAAATTTTTTCCGGATAAACTGCACTGTGACGAAAATCTGTCATGTTTGGAGATACAGTCACCCCAAATAATTTAAAGTACTCTGTACTTTTTTTTAACACCCCATATAAAACCCCTGGGCCATTTTTTGTGAAGTAACGATGATGTAAAGATGTTCGTTGGTCACTTGACCAAAAGACAATGTTGTTTACATTTTAAATTTACTAGTGTAAGAGAAACAAGATCAAAGTTATTTACACAAAGTTCACCTAGGTAAGAAAAACAAGGTAATCCAAGATTTAATAGTAATAACTCAACAATCCATCGAGACGACAGCCATGAAAAGCACATTAACAGAGGTAGCTCTTGATATATTTTGACTTGCTATTAAGGCTAATTTTCACATTAAGAAATTACTTCATTATTAAATAAAGTAGGCAGAATCATCGGATTTTTGCGATTAATTTCTACAAATCGGTCGTAAGAGCGGGAAGCTGTTATGTGACTTTTTATCTTGACTACAGTCAACTGTGTTTCTGCTACAACTTTTGACTGTCGGCATTCTTTTCTTTCATCTTTTTACTTCTTATCTATTTATCCCTAAAGCTCATGTTATGTCAGGTACGTTCTTACCTAAATAATGTCCTAAATAACAATGACAAAAAGGTTTCATTACGATTTTGGTTGGCCTGTATTCAAAAATGTTATGTTCCATCGCCCCCTATACGGTTCTCGATTTGCAGCCTTGGGGCGCTTTTTTAACCTCAGCCTAATGTTGATTCCGAGGCATAACAATGCAAAACAACGAATCGTCTGACCTCTCTGGCTAAAGGGGGGATCGAAAGACAAACCAACATTATTGGAGCAGCCTTCCCAGGAAAATATCCCTGGCTTGTGGTGAACAACATAAATAAGAATAGTATCAGTAATCGTCGGTCATCAGTAAATTGAAATGGCATTTTCCACGTCTAAATAGACCATTAGCACAAGCAGGCCACGTGACTTCGCTATTCTTAAAGTCGCAGCTGTGGAATAAGGGATCAGACAAAACTGGTGAGTGCGTGGTTTTTTAACTAAAATTTTGAAGCTTTGCTTGTCCTGCAACTACTCCTTGCCTCTCGTTGCTCCTCTTTCTGGTTCTGGTTTTCTTCTCTTCCTCTTGAACAAATGACGGGTGTCTTGGGAAAGGTTATCGAAACCTTTGTAGAGGTAACCCCTCCGGCTAAGGTTAAGGATTCTCCCTGGGGACAAATACCAATGAGGGTTAGGGGTTAGCCTTTGTCGAGGTGATGTCAGCAGACATGAATTCTTTACCCAAGTAACTATGAATCCGCTCAAGAGAGATGACCGGATGAATATTATAGGTTTATGATGGCAGACTGTGACCAGTATGTCTGGTATCAATTGAAACTCCACAAGGCGAAATGAAACACAAAATATGATTCAACTGATCACAGCGCATCGTTTTGGCTGTTTAACCATGATAATAGCAGGCTATACTGTGGTCCTATCGTTATGAAAAGTATGATTAAGGACTGGAAACTTGATTTTAGTGTACCGAGACCACAGTCATGCTTGGAGGGTTTAGGGCGTAAAAGTGACTATGTAGTGCATCCTTCAATCGTTGATAGAAACGTATACGCCGTAGGTTTCCATATCGCAGTCGAAAGTAAATACCTTGAATCTTCAGTTCGCTTAGGAATTCTAAATAGCACCACATTACAAAATATGCAAACTTTTGCCTTAGTTAAATCGCTGTCTGTTATAGAGTCAAGAAGGCGCAAGAGAAAGAGGTTTAATCTTAAAAAATACACAGCATTTCGCTTCCAACGGTCTGTACGTGACAGCGCAAGGCATTATAGTCCATGGCAGTTCTAGACCACAAAGTGACTGATGTTGCTTTCAATAAACATGGTAAATTCACGATAAATACTTCGCTTAATCCAACGGTAGGGGGAAAGATCGCCATCGTCTAGTCAGCACATTTGGCTGAAGTACGGAAATTATGGGATCGAATCCTGCATAGTGTAAATTTGAATTTTCTCCTCGACTTTATTTTTTCAATTTCGAGAAAAGAAACTTTTTTAGGATTAGGACTCTCATAGGCTTGCTGATGAGGTCTGACAGAGATTGAAACAACCATAACTGTTGTTGGGGGTTTTTTAATTAATTTTTTGCATTCAAAACTATTGTATTGTTATTATCAGGCTTCTGACTGGTTATGCATCTAAGTGATAGTCTGAGCCCGACAAACAGTCAGTTAAGGACCATTTCATCAACTCTTTGGGAAAAAGCTTCGAAAGTTTTGATCCACCCCCTTCCATAGGCGATATGCCCAACAAAAAAATTTGACTAAGGGAAAAAAATCGTAGATCCACTGCAGTTATGCTTAGCGCAAGATCAGGAATAGAGTTTGAATCAGCATAAAAGTCAGATTTAATGTGCGAGTTTGGTTGGATGTTAAAAAATAAAAAGTAACTGTGTACATGTTAAACTGGCAACGAATTTTTTTTTTTTTTAATCACGCGGCTTGATACCTTATCCTCGGTGGTTACGTCCTTGCGAGTAAACTGTTGTATTCATGCTTTGAAGAATGTAACTATTGTCATCCACCTAATGGGGCTTAATAGTGTTATGGTAAATCCAAATTCCATTCTTTAAAACAAAAATTATGCCGTCATTCGCCGAAGATGTTATCCTGGATTCATGCAACTTGCTCCTGAATCTTAACGGGAGCTACAAAAAAGTAGAAACTACGATTTTGACAATAATTCGAAAGTTTTCCCGAAGAAACAAAACAAACTTCTAGCAATGGCTTCGTTGTTTTGTTCAAAACTGATGGTGATTGTAGTTCGTGAAGTGGTAGTAGACGTTGTGATGCAATGATTGAGGAAGCAGGAATTTGCCTACGGCCTGAAGGCTGCACAGAACATGTTTTTATACGGTACATGTATATGCGGGTCTGACACTGATTACCCGCGGACTCCCAACGACCAGTGTAGGTGCATACATCATTGTGCGTCTACTATCATCCACGGTTATTCTCAGCTTCATGCTTCATCGAAAAAACGGTCCCGCGGGCAAAACAAATTATGACCACATACAACATATAACTTCATTTTTCCTAAAAGAATCTGTAATCTCAGACATCGAGTGCTGTAAATCATCACAGTTTAATGGCACCTTTTATCTTGTTTTAAGTTTTGTTTCCAAGTCCTTCCGAACGGCTTCAATTGCTTTCCTCTCCTTTTCATGTCGCTGTCGCAAAATATCGAGTAAAGTAAATGTTTCTCGTTGGTCAATTTCAGTTTTCACTTCTGACGTTTGTTTTTTTGTAGTTGCTGATGGCTTCGGCACTGCTTTAGCGTACTGTAATGCCTGAAAAAACGAATAGGGAAAACGCTTAAAATATCTTGGCCTTGTGTTTGAATACACAACAAAACTCGAGACTACCTTTCACAAGTATCATGCAGGGTAGGGGGGAAGCTCTCCTGACGCACTTTAGGTTCCCCCCCAAGGAAATAAGAAACTTTAAAACAATCAAGTATCAAAATTTGGCTATACGTGAACCAACAGAGAGTGATTATTTTCGAACTAGTTGGCACTTAGCAGAAGCTATTCCGCAAAATATTGCTACCAAACGTAGATGTCTCAACCGCTGTCAGACCGGTTCAGAGTTTCAAATGTGCATCCACGGTGGGTTGTACTAAGCCTGAATGGCTTATCGGGCGGATAGACGTAACGTTAAGTCTCAGTGATTGAACGGCGCCATCCATGCTTTGAATAACCGAACTCAAATTATCAGCCAAACAAAGAGTTATCTACCAGTGACTGTTATTCGGTGATTAAAATTCAAGTTCGGTTTTTTAAAGCATGGATAGCGTTGTTCCCTCGATAACGCTGACCCACAGGATGAACTGTCCGGATCCCCTACAACCGACCGCAAGTCTTCGTGTTCATTTAATCTTGTTCAAGCAATTTTGAAATGAACAGTAGGACTGAGTTACAATATTGTTATTAAATATCAGCACTTCTGGAGTCGGAACCCTTTTATTTCCAGAGATCAACATACTAAACGTTACATGTTATGAAGCCAGAAGGGTCTGGGAACGGACGAAACTTACGACAGAGAATACTGAAGTTTCAAGCGAAGGCCTTTGTCGTAGTAAAACGGTTCACTCTTCATCAACGCTCTTCTTAATACGTTTCATTCTGATGAAAAGTACGGTGGCCTGGAGGGGCAAAACACAACAACAAATACTTTCAAACACAGCAACAAATTTATTGGCCCAGGTGGGCAAAACGCAGCAATAAATTGAACAAAACGCAGCAATAAATTGAACAAAACACAACAATAAATTCAATAAAACACAACAACAAATTGAGCAAAACACAACGACAAATCCGGCAAAACACAACAATAAATTGAGCAAAACACAACGATAAATTCGGCAAAACACAACAACGAATCTGTAACAACCATCTTGGAAAAGTACAGAAAATTTGACTGTTATTCTCTAGCTTATTCCATCGAATATAACGATAGTTAATTACATTGTAGCATCGTCTTTTGAATTTTACATGGCAAATGAAATACAGTCTTGTGATGTTTGTGGTGCAACTTGTTCCCATACTGACAATTTTTGCTTTGAATGTGGGTGTTCAATGGAGAAGGAAGAGAGCTTGATCCGCCACTATTTTCGATTCGGTTATGAGTACGAAGAAATTCGGCTTTTCCTGCACAAGAAACACGGCATCAAGATGAGTCTTAGAACGTTAAAAAACAGGCTACGTGAATTTGGGTTACGGAGAAAAGATTACCAGTAGACTGACGAAAATCAAGTTCGCCAGTATATAGAAGAAGAAATAAGCGGGTCTGGCAGTTCAAGAGGCTATAGAAGCATGTGGCACCACCTTAGAATTAAGCATAACATTCAAGCAAAGAGGGCGACGGTGGAACGGTTACTTCGAGAGGTTGACACGGAAGGAACAGAACAACGTAAGCGACTCCAATTCAGAAGAAGACAATACGTAAATCCAGGACCAAACTGGTGCTGGCATGTTGATGGTCACGATAAATTAAAACCCTTTGGTTTTGCAATCCATGGTTGCATAGATGGGTACAGCCGTAAAATTCTATGGTTAAAGGTTGGAAGAACTAACAACGACCCACATATAATGGCTCATCACTTTCTAGAATGTGTTAGCCAATACGCGGCCTGCCCCCGAATATTACGAACGGATTGTGGAACTGAGAACGGTGTTATGGCAGCTATGCAGCGTTACTTTCGGCAAGCATCAAACGATGAGCATTCAGGAATTAATAGTCATCGGTATGGTTCCTCTCCCTCAAATCAAAGAATTGAAAATTGGTGGTCATTCTATTCTCTGGGTAAAGGACATTGGTGGAAGAATTTTTTCAAAGATTTGGTTGAGCGTGGAATAGTTGAAACTGGGTCTGAATTGCACATAGAATGTCTCTGGTTCTGCTTTTCGCGTGTTTTGGAAATCGACCTAAACCAAGTCAAAGAACACTGGAATACGCACAGAATACGTCATTCAAGGCACGAAACAATTGGAGGACGACCGGATGCACTCTATTTCCTCTCAACTGAAAATTTTAAATGTCCAGTAGGTGAGACCATGATTGCTGATATGCAAAATTATTGCCGTGAGCCGGTAAATGAATCAGTTTTTAAAGATTACTTTATATATGTGATGAACCATTACAACTTTAGTCATCCCACGAATTGGAGGGATACTCTACGGTTGTACCAGATGCTTCTACAGGTTTCAGATGAATAAGCAACAACCACTCTTCATTATAAGATACAACAATAACCATGGCTGATATTATCCATTAACCTTAAATGACAATAGGGATCACCAACAATGAAAACTATTAATAGAATTAGCATCTCAGATTCAATTTGTTTTTGCTCTTTTATTAACAATAAAATAAGCAATACAGTGTGTTAATAGTTCCATGGCTTATCAGAATGTTTCAAAGTTCTCTCTTAAAGGCTTTAAAAAAGTTCTTGTATCTAGATGTACCACTTGTATAAAAGGTACAAATTGTAACTTTAAACAATAACATACAGTGTAAAAGTAAAAAAAAGAATATTAACAAATGCTGCATCTAAAATATAATGCCAACAGGCATGTATATACATATATCCTATAGTCTGTTTAATATCAGTTACTTATATTTTTCCAAATCCTGGAGAGCTTATGATGTCTTCTGTTATGTTATGTATGAATGCTACTGCAGACTCAGTGTACCGTTTGTTGCAAGGAATTGAAAGTCTAAATGCACATGTGCTCACTTCAAGTCTCTTGCCTTCTGGGGCCTCATGATTAAATTCAATCTCACCTTTCTGTAATACTGAGCAAAAATGTCTTGCTCCAGTCAAAAACTGAAGAATATCATTGAGTGATAACTTAACACTTTTAATGTCATCAACATCTGACAAATCAACAGTTTGACAACTTACATTTCCTGCTTGTACTTGTTCTAAAAAATGAGAGAGGTTGTAGATGACATCTTCCTCTTTAACCTTACGGTTAGATCCCTGAGGAGAATATACTACATTCAGAAATTGCAAAATTGACTCTGAAGTGAGGTCATCAGAAGGTATCAATTGCTTGATGGCATCATCTGGAAATTGCTTTAGACACTGAAGGACTCCTACGTCATTTAGTCCGGCAATAACTTGCTGAATTTCTTCATGACATTGACTTATGACAAAGTGACGTGCTACCTTGTTTATCATGCCATCTCGATCTTCCAATGATATCTTCACTTTGTTATACCCAGCATCAAACCTTTCTGGAAAATTGTCCAGAGTAGTTTCCATTTCTTCCATTGATGTACATACGTTAAGAGCGATCAGTTTTTCTCGCACAGTAAGGTCAGGGACATGGTTAGGATTAACTATGTAATCTTGCTCAAGAATGTAATGGGCCAAACTTGGGCACCAGTTGTGTGGACCAGGACATCCATGAATTAATGCTAATCCCACTAGAACACCATATGAATAGTAGCGACCACTTTCAAGGGTAATGCTGTCATGCAAGAAGGTATGATAATTCCTTTCGTTGTTCCCAATCATAATCTTTTGCAAAGCAGCTTCAAAAATGCAAGAAAAAAATGCACGGCTAACACCTCCTTGATCAACTGCCTCCTCACCAATAAATTTAATATCTAACTGAGGACAGACATCACAAGCTTCTGGTTTACGAGGGTTCGTAAACAAAGCTAACTTTTCCATAACATCAGACCAAATTTTCCTTCTTCTTATGTTTAGTCGAAGCCGTTTACAAGGACTAGATTCATCAAAATGACGGCGCTTGAACTGCAAGAAATCATCAAGTGACTGGAAATTCTTTACTTCCAAACACTGTTCAGCATGCTGATTTAGAGGGGGTGCTTCAGGACGTGCATTTGAGATGCTTGGGGTAGTTTCTGCCAACAAATTAGCCACGACATTAACATCCCCGTCCGCTTGCTCTACAATTGGTTTAATCACGTTATCTCCTTTATCGGGAAATAATTCTTTCATTATAGAATATGCTTCATCTAAGTTAACATTCTCTTCGGGATTTTCGTGGTAGACAACGTCATCATATTCATCATCGCAGTTGAACAAGTTTTGACCATGCAAACTTTCATTGCGTGGTGAAAGATCTGATGGTTTTGTGTCAGTTTTGATCTCTTCAGTGGCGTTGTCTTGGACGTGTTCAGAAGCGGGACACAAATACAATATTATTCTTGCAAATGTCTTACCACAGTCATCTTTATATCCTTTCAAAGTAAATTCTACATCTGAACCTGGAAGGGTCCTCGCAATTTTCCCATCCTGATAAACTAAAAGCCACTGAATGTTATTATTGAACGACCGATCGTACGCACACCGCTTTTTAGTCGCGGCTTGATGGACAACGTTGTAATCAGAGTTCTTTTTAATTTTCAGAGGCAATGACTTCCCTCTTACGGGTTTAACTTCTCCATTAGCATATTTCATTACTCCGATGTTGATTAGTACATCCTCTGGTTCATCTTCACGTTTTGAGGATTTCTTCGTGCGTTTCTCACTTTTCGACTTATAAAATTCATTGAAGGACAAAGGTCTTTTCTTCCTCGTTGTTAAAGCATCAGAACCCAAGTCATTTGTTGTGGTTTTACTAACATTTTTGCCACAACTGGAACAAAACTTGCAGTCATCCTTCAAATTTAATCCACAATTGGAGCAAAACATTGAGAAAGCTCTAAACCTTGATCTGGTTGAAACATAGCCGTGTGAGCCATGTGCTGTCGTTTTGTGGTCAGCAGATGTAGATTTGTGGTGTTTTGCCGAATTTCTCGTTGTGTTTTACTCAATTTGTTGTTGTGTTTTGCCGAATTTCTCGTTGTGTTTTGCTCAATTTGTTGTTGTGTTTTGCCGAATTTCTCGTTGTGTTGTGCCGAATTTCTTGTTGTGTTTTGCTCAATTTGTTGTTGTGTTCTATTAGATTTGTTGTTGTGTTTTGTTCAATTTATTGTTGCGTTTTGCCTTTCCGGGCCACCGTAGAAAAGCCTTCGCTCGAAATGTCAGTATTCTTTTTCGCACGTTTTGCCAGTTCCCTGACCCCTTTGACTTTTTACACGTCGTTCACCACTGCCTAAGCAGCAATCTACTGTTATACACGTACAGTACGTCATACACTTTTTCAGTAGATTACAAGTGCAGTAGCTAATGACTTCCTAAAAGGCTGTTTACACGTGCGATTTTGCACGTTGCGATTGTCATCCTGGTGTATGTGATAAACTCTTGATAGTCTATGCAGCAAGATATCCGCTTATGATTTGCTGCAGTTTGTCGTCGACACTCTCGTCAGTTAAATAAATACTCCAAGATGTCAGTCGCAAGGCAAAAAATCACACGTGTAAAATTTTTACCATTCACTTTGCTGTCTTGTTTTTAACTCGCACTGAATTTTCAAGATGTTTACTTTCGACTTGCGTTTTATCTTGTGTTTTGTCTTATCTTTATGATAGCTGCCAAATGGCATGAACAAGTGTCAAAATTAGTTGTTTTGTCAGCCATTTTACTAAGAGAGGAGGAACAGATAACCCAAGCCTTCTGCATTCGAATTCTGAGTTCAAATGATCATTTTTCAAAAACATAAGCACATAAGTAAGATCACAGAGACGACGTGTTTATTCTGACCACTATCCAACAAATCCAAAAGCCAGTTCAAACATTTGGATGGGGTGTCTGTGAGAAAAGGGTAAAGCTAACAACCAAAAATTACGTATTGGTCAGGATAGGTGAATGAGTACAACTAGTCCCCCCCTCTCAGTCGGTGAATTGTGTCCCTCACCTAACAAACTCCCAATCCCTTTCGGCAAAATGCGCTTCTCAAAGGAAGTATCGAACTTACAGTTATATCTCAAGAAATGTTGAGAACGGTGAGAGAGCTCCCAGATTTAAGGCACTTCCTGGGATTCTAGTAGCCCCAACCCCCTCAAATGATACTTAAGTGAATTGATGAAATTTTGACCTGTAGTTGCAACCCTCACGAACCACACCCTTTAACTCGAATTCTATATCCACTACTACCTGCAATTTAGTTCTTCTCAATCAAGCTGCATATTACGTTTATTCAAACTAACCCTCAGTACGCTAGAGTTCTAACCTCAAAACAACCGACACCAGAATAGCAAGAGTGAAGTAGGATTAATGTAAGATACGTAGGTAAGATAATGCAAGCATATCGGTTATTTACCGGTCAGATTCTTAAGATATTGCCCTCCGAGACAATACGCTTTTTATTCCTGACTGCGAGTGCTGGTAGCAAAATTTCTGACTTGATTTTGATTACAATAAAGGAGAAACAAATATCTACATTGAAAAAATCCGAAAAGTAAAATATGTTGTGATATTGGCGCTGCTTTGCTTTGAAACCACAGTATTTGTATAAAAGAACAATAAATTTTCTAATTGTAGAAATATAACGTGAAACTAACAAGCTACGTAATAAGGTAAACAGCAACATTTATAGACGTAAAACAATAGAAAAATAACGGAACCAATAAAAATTCCACATTAATCTCATCAGCTCGATCAGTATAGGGAAGTATTTGCCTCCGATTCTTTTCTTACAGACCTCGCTCTTTTGTGGTACGGTCTGCATGAAAACGTCATGTAAATACTCTCCTGAACGGACCTGGTACATAGTTAATACGTCTTTTTGACTGACCTTCGTTCTCCGAGCGTTTGCCTCCTGCATTTTTGGGGACCTCTTTTGAGTGGATGACAGCGGTTTCTTTTTCCAGTGGTTGTTATCTAAATTGTGCCTTTGCCGGAGAACTGCTGCGTATTCCTTTTGTCTAGCAGCCTTTTTGACCTGGTAAATTTAACAAAGGAGATTTGCCAAGTCAACATCAATCGCAAAAACTATATGTGAATTTGGGCTCTTGTTGAAAAGTGGATATTCTCCTAGAGGTGCCGCTGTAAATGGACAAGATGGAATTCCCTAATATTAGGAGTTAAGATCCAATTTTACTAATACAACAAAATCATATACTTTTTAATCTTAATACAAAATCGAAAATGCAAAAGCATCCAATTACATTAATCAGTCAACTTTTTTCAACAGGATTTCAACAAGAAACGGAACTGTTTTGTTTGTAGCTGAACTCTGTTGTACCGCGAAAAGGAGAAACATAGTTCACTCTTGGTCTGTCAACTAACCACCACCAAACTGATAATAAACATCGACAAAGTTAAGACGAGCGTGGCAACAGTAATTAGGTTTTTGACAAGGTTTCATAGAAATTGGTTCGACGTTGGTGCATCTATATTCCAAACAAAACAAAATCGAAACTGTTTTGTATGGAAGGAACTCTACTTCAAGTGAATGTTTTACGATTATTTTCATATGGTTGTTCAAGTGCACGTTCCAGCTAATTTGAAATGCATTCGTTCAGCTATTACTGCTTGTTGATGACTTTCACTTATTCAACTGTTATACATTTTCATGAATCCACAAAGGCCGAGTCAACAGCTGCGTGCAGCTCGAGAGGCCCATATTACCGACCACTCCTTTTACGCAACACACAAACTTCTAAAAGGTAATTTGCATTTTTCTATCGAAATATTGAATTTTGTATGGTTTTCGAGTTCATCAGACTTTTAAAATCTTCATTTCATTATTAGAGTACCCAAAAATGCACTATTTTCTGGAAGAAAGGAGTTTTTAAAGTGTTGCACAGATTGCTTTTGTTGCTGGTACTCTTTCAACATTAAACATACAGTGTGCAGAGTATGCAAAGTTTTCTTCCCAAGTCTCCACGCAAAACTTCTCCAACTGTTTCTGGTAATATACAGCCTCTCATCAAACATTTCTACTATAGACACTCTGACGTGTACTGTAAATGATTGCCATTGATTTAAGAATAATTCCCAACCTTTCTTGACGACTTCCTTGCAAAGCTTTGGGAAGGCTTAGGTTCTAAAATGAATTGTGTTCTTCCCCTTTTCCATGTTAACTCATTAACAGGCAATGATGATCTTTAGAATTTTATACTGGCTAATGTCAGAGACAACTCCTTTTAGCAGAGAATGGGGCATGCCTTTTAATAGGTCAATAAAGCAAACTACTCACTTTGCTTAAGGCCATAACTCTAGATTCAATTTGATTTTAACATACACAGCCAATGTTGTTGCTAAACAATTTAAATTAAATTCAAGCAAGAGTTCTGGAATACAGACCACTAGCAATATGTGCAAAAACTTACCAATTCTCTATTTACTTTGTATAGGTAATAGCATATTTTTTATGCAACTTGGAAAGCACATATTATATAAGTGAGATTTTCAATGACAACCTGGAAACAGTATGAACCTGAAGGACTAGTCTGAGGTCTCTGAATAACCTACAAGTATAACAAGTTTTTCCAAATTACACAAGAAACCATGCAATTTCCTGTTATTAAAACACTGTACATAAAAATGTAATACAGAATGAAAAGGTAATTCAATGCCAAAAATACTTAAGTACTGTGATTCAGTGCAACTTACAGTATTACTACGTTTTTTTTCTGCTTGTGTTGCCTGGAGATTGCACTGCTCCCAGTCCACCAGAGTTGAGAAATTTTTTCATGAGATTATATATTATTATTAATTATTGAAATATTACATTCAAACACTGTAATATAGTTTCATAGAAATTTTACTGAATCCTTGCTCATTCATCAACAGCTAATGTACATGCACAACTGATGGTGTATATCTACATGTTTTTTACCCTTTTTACTCAACCCAATCCTTACAACAAAATTTTAAGCAATGTTAAGTAATCTGAGCACATCACATGAATGAGGTAAGGGTGCACAGACAATTGGAGATATCTATCAAGCTCATGAAAATATTCACAACCTTGTGATAGCTGATAAGATACTTCAAGCTGCATAGATAATTATGGACCTGTGAAATTAGCTGATTTATGTTGGACAGTTGCATAACCAGGGCATTTTCAGTGGGTAATCTCAAAAGAGCCTATGAAAATTTTGGGTGGGCAGAATTAAATTTTTAGCAAAGATTTGATGAGATGTATCTTGAACACTTAAATAATTGTCATGCTGTACACCTCCAATTGTGGAAATGTCTAATTTGATAGTGGTCAAACGATTGGATCACTCTGTCAGTTCGGGTGGCCCTTGTGATTCCCTTGGGGTGTGTCAGGTTTTTAGGTGGTTGAGGTCTCTCCTGGCCAACCTCGGTAGTTATGCCACTGGTGTTTGTTTTCTGGTAATTACCAGTATACAAAATACTGTTTAATTATAAAAATTGAAACTTCATTAGGTAGTGACAATTATGTCATCAGCTCATTAATAATGATACTGAATTATAATAATACTCTATCAAGACATTCATTCTTAACCCGCAACAGGCGAAGGTTAGCACTGTAAAATTTTATTCTGGTTAATGCCAGATAATTTATTTAGTATGGTAAGAGGCCTACCCCTTAATGGGTTAATGACAATAATTAGGCATCTGTTTAGGCAGTCAAGTTAAGTCTTACAGAAAATCAATACAATCACATTCATCACTTTCACTTTACATCTAAAACCATACAGCTTAACAGTCAAAGGTATCTGACCCTCATTCATTGGTAATCAGGAGATTATGGAACTGGTTTAACCCTTGTCTGCAACTCAAAAAACATACAATTCAAGCAATATAGTCTGTAAATAGGATTACCTGCTCAATAGTAATGTAAATAAATGTAATTTGTCACAAGTATAATTGAGGATTTGTAACGAATTATAATGTAATTTTTAACTGCATTTACAGGCCTCTCAGTGGGACACGTACAATCGCACAGGCACGCACCCCACTAATGTTATGTGTGGGAATGATCACGTGCACAAGTGTTAATTTCGACTCGCCTGTCAAACTGTTTTGTTTTCAAAATGCTCCCGTCTTGAATGAAAGCCTTATCGCCTATGGAAACAACCAACTTTGGAGTGGAGAAGAGAAAGAGGCCATATTAGAGCATGCTGTTGAAATATATGTGACATCAAACAGACAGAAAAAGGTCTCAACAAATGAAATTATGTAAGTGAGAAATATCGTTAACGTTGTTGACAAGGTTCATGCAACACTTGACCAAGACGAAAGCAGAAGTGAGGACAGTGAATTTGAACTTTTCCAAGAGGAATTCAAAGGCAACTCAGACTGAAGCAATATCTTAACATTTCTGTTCCTTCTTTTGTTATAAAAAACATTGATATGACATTGTATTCATATTGGAACTAGATTAATGTAATTACAAGAAAATTGAAAATTTTTTTATTTTTTTGACAATCCTCCCTTCCAATTTGTTGTTAATTAATTGCACATGCAACGTAATCTGCCCATGTGATAGACTGCTCATGCTAAATTTCAAACATGAGAGGCCTGCATTTAATAGGAATTACTCTTCAATTCATCACAGTCACCAAAGTCGATACTCAGGTAAAAAACAAAAAGTAACCTGTACCATCCTGTTACTAAAAACTAAAAGATTTTAAATAACCATGGATACCTTTTTTTTGTGCTCCTCAGAATTCGTGTTTGGTCCAAGACCACCAGGTGTAATTTGTTTTAGTCTTTTATAGTCACAAAGTGTGTAGGGTTGGTAGGTATGCTGCTTATTGTACATACCACTGTAGCCTGTTACCCCTTGCTTTACAGACTTTGCTTTTGAGCTTGTTGAGGCCATTGAATCAATGAGCTGACCATAACCTGAATAAGATATATTTTTGCTGCCAAAGGTACAAACTGAATTTCTTCTGTAAGGCATTTTGTAATGAGAGTTACCAGTATGGTGCATATAAATATCTGCAGGAGCTGAACGAACTGATGTTGGAACTTCCTGAATTGGTGGTGAGGATCGAGATGAGTTGCCATCTCGGAGTTTTAATTTAGGATTAACTCCAATTTCGTCTGGATTTATATGAAAGTTCTTACTGTGTAAGTTGGTTATTGGTGCCTGATTTAAATAATCACTGCTTCTTATTAATTCTGATCTTGGAGATGTATAATCATAGGATTGTCTTGATCTGTTTCCATTGCATGTGCCATAGTTGATCCAGTCCAATTCTTTGTTGAATGGTTCATTATTGATTCCTTGGCCATTATGGCTCTGATAACTTTCATTGGTCTGTAAGCCAGCATAGCAATGTCCAGAATTTGCATAACCATTATGCAAATTATGCACAGTCTCAATTTCCACCAAACTCAATTCACCTTCAACTTGATCTGAAGCTTCATGAATAACTTTTTTTTCTCCACTACTTTTATTTTCATTTTTACCAGATGGCAAATCTGTCATGTTTTCTTTCCTAAATTTTTCTGGGACTTTTGATATTTTCTGGTTGTGCAGTTTCCTCCGGTACAGTTCACTATAGCTCATCTTGGAGCGGACTTTTGAAAAACTTGCCGTATTTAACACACTTGTAGTTTTCTCTGTTGACTTCAGCGAGTGTTTCTTTTTATTTTCCTTTGAATTTCCTAGCTTTCGTTCGTTCTCAGAGTTTTTAACAGGTTTTGTTATCGCTGAAGCAATATTCAATTCACCAACTACTTTACCAGCCACGTCTTCAGTGGCTTCCTCTGGTCTCTTCTCCTCTGATACAGATCTGAAATTTTCGCTTTCCTCAATGCTGTCCAAAGAATCAGTTAACAGATCTTTTTCGCTGTTACTTTCTTCGATTCCTTCAGCCAAGTCAGGATCATGGGTATCAGTCATTGAATACTCACCCATTTTACGCGATTGCTCTATTCTCCCTTTGTACTTGCTATTAAAATCTTTCTCGACCCAATTATGGGCTATTGAATTACTATCTTTTGACATTTTCTCCTGTCGTCTGAATATACCAAAAGTAAGCGTTTCGAATCGTCCAGTTTCCAATTATTTGAATGGCAATTATTATACAATGTAGTTTGTACTTTTCCAACCACGAGTCCTTCGTTCGTCATTTTTCTGAATTCTGTCTAGCATCTCTTTATCTTAACTCAGATATATACTCGGTCGAGAGAAACGCTGGGAGGGTGAAAAACTTTTCGGAGAAAGGATACAAGACGACCAAGACCGAAACTGCATTTAATAAATCAGCCATTTACTCTCGTCTTTACTTCAAGTAATCACTTAGCAACAACTGAATCTAGTTGTTACGCACCCTCTGCGCATGGTCAAAGTATATTCAATCAGCTAGAAGTCCAACTTCAAACCAACTTCGTGATTTTGTTCAACTTTATATTTACGCGGCCACGATGCCTCCGCTGAACTCTATGCCTCCTTGTAATCGTCTCTGCCAATCGAGATTAACTGGAGGACACTTGACCTATCGCAAATTAAAGCTGTTTGAATTATTGTCCAAACTCCAAAGCTGAAGATGCGCTTTTGTAGTTTTCCCAAGGCCGTCGAGAGCCAAGATTGGCCGAGGGGCAGGTTGGGTCACGGAGGACCTGAATTTGTCTGACATCATAGGCGGTGGTGATTTGTGATAAATTTTTACATGCATTCATATCATATAAACAGGACCTTTTTTAACTACATATCGGGGGAGAATGTCCCCCAGTGATCGGACTTGCCCCCCTAGCCACCGTACTTCTGCCCCTGGGAATTTGGAAAATTATTTGCTGTTTAATTTTCCACGTTTGCAAATAAAGGGAAAATTTCCTTAAGTTCTGATTTGCTGAAAAATGTTGATCGATCAGTTCTTCTATTCATTCAAAAAGAAAAATTTATTTTATGAACTAGCTTGACAAAATCAAACTCTATCTCATGCGTGCGTTTATATCATTCGTTTTTTCACGAATAACTTTCGATTTTCCCCAAAATGTGCTTTTTACTTTTTTTCTGCAGATTTTAAACTGAAAATACACCAAAACGCATCTCAAACTGACATATAATAAGAAAAAATCGCGTTCCCTAGGAGTCCTTTCGAGGGGAAGTTTTCCACACATTCCTAAATTCCCCAATTCGCACCACTCAGGTGGACGAGCTACGCTAGACGCAAATTTGACATCCCATATTTCAGAGCAATTTTTACTTTTGTTCCCTGCAGTGAAAATTCCTTAAAAAAGGCACTGCATATAAATGGTATTTATTGACTGTTCTAAATGATTTGAGTACGTAAAGCAGATTAGGGTGGCAGGGTCAGCAGCGGGCCCGGGGGGCAATTGCCCAGGCTACCTTCCCCTCTCAGCACTGCTGAATTTTCCCCCAAAAAGACAATAGCTTTTAAGCTCGTTGCAATTGACGTACCAGGCGGAAAACGAAGTCTGGTTATAAATATTATAGTCCAGGAAATAATTTTGATCAGCACCATCGTTGAACAAGTCAAACAACTTAAACATGAGATATTTTCATTAACTGACGTTTCTTTACTTCTCATGTAGCATGTTAAGAGTGTAACGGATGTAAATTAGTTATTCAATAGACAGTGAAAGTATTCCCATTCCTGTAACACCCTTCCTTGTGAGAGTTACATGTGTGACAATTTAGTATCTATATTTAGTTAAGTACGTGTACCACCCAGGCTGGGCCTACGGTATGAAAGCAATTGAATAATGATAATAAATAACAGTCTTGACTGGTAGTCTTCAGGTGCAGAGGCGGATTCAGACAGGTTTATCCGGTTTGTACGAACCTGTGGTTTTTTTCCAAATATAACAGTTAAATCATACAAAATTATGTCTTCATATAAAACTTTATTTACATTTAATAATCACAATTTTTTTCTGGATGAAAATGTCAATTTTATCGGACAAAATTTCAAAATTTTTCCTGGTCGGCCCATTCCCTTGTTAGAAATGAAAGGCACACGGCCGCGTTGAAGGATATTCGCACGCAAACCACACGCAATCTCGCAAACCTTGTAACAGAGGCCTGCGAGAGGTAACGAACCGGTCAGTGTTCACCGTGTGAGCTTACAAACCGGTAAAGATGCAATGCCATTGGCTGAAAATTCCTGCAAACCGGTCGTAAACCATTTGACAGAGCACTCCTTCGGAAGTTTGGTGAAGAATTCATTCCTGTTGCTAAGCGTTGCAGAACAGTGGCCGTTGTTTCCGTTTCAGATCAGTACTTTTCTTCAGTTTTCCGTAAGAATTATGTTAATTAGCAGAAGATGTTTATATTATTCCAATACGACATCTAGTTACTGTCCGTCGGCTTTAAATGTTGACATCTCTGGTGACGTCGAGAAGAATCCTGGCCCTCGTGAATCTGGAGGTGAAGAACTGCCAACATCTTCAAACGGGAACGGTCGTGAAAAGTCTAATACGACGTCAGTAGCTACTCATGGGGCCAGCAGACGAGGTATTCCGGCTACCGAATGTAGCCCTTTTGATGTTGGTTTATACGCCTTTCCAAATGCTCGACGTCTGACTAACGATCAAAAGTATGACTTAATTCTTAAATGTTGGAACCCGGATCTTTCTTATAGCTTTCCCAAAACTGCAGAAGGTAAGAAAATGAGTCAGAGGTCTTTCAGGCATGAATGGCTTAGAATATATCCATGGCTGCGTTACAGCCGGATGTACGATGGGGCTTTCAAAGGCAAAGGAGCTTAGATATTGATCAGCAGTTGTTAGTGCAAAGAGCAAGGCAAATACAAGAGAATCGTGAAAAACTTGCACCAATTCTAAAGTGTGTTATATATTGTGGGCAAACAAACCAAGGTTTAAGAGGTCACCGCAATGATTCCAAACATGATGGTAAGCAACAGGAATTTCAGAGCCTTGGTAGATTTTAGAGTTGATGCTGGTGATGTGAAATTGAAAGAACATTTAGAAAACATGAAGAGAAATGAAACTTATCTTTCTAAAACAACACAGAATCAACTGATTGAAGCCTGTGCAAAGTTTATTCGAGAAAATATCATTAATGATATTAATACTGGCTCTGGGTTTTGTAGTATATTGGCTGATGAGGCAGCAGATATCTCAAACAAAGAACAGCTATCAATTGTCTTAAGATATGTTGATGCTGATAGGGTTATAAGGGAAGCATTTATAGGTTTCTTTCACTTGTCTTGTGCTTGCACTGGAAGTGCTATCAAAGATGAAATTCTGAAAGCAATTAAAAGATTTGGTTTAGATCTTGGTTTGTGTAGAGGACAGGGCTATGATGGAGCTGGTGCAATGGCAGGCATTAACAAAGGTACAACAGCTTTAATTAGGTCTGAATTAAGTAAGGCTGTCTATATACACTGTTCAAGTCATCAGTTGAATCTGTGCATTGCTTCTTCATGCTCTGTTTATATTGTAAGGGAAATGATGGATAATTGCAAAGCTATTGCTGATTTCTTTAATTTATCCCCTAAACGGCAAGACTACCTGATTGAAAATGTCAAAAAGTATTTGCCTGGTTCAAATCACTTTATTTTAAAGGATGTATGTAGGACTAGGTAGATAGAAAGAATAGATGGTTTAGAGAGAACAATTGAACTGTATGTGCCAGTAATGAAAACAATAGAAGATATTAGATTTAACAAGAGAGGGGAAGATAATGGGGTTTGGAACCATAATACTGTCTCATTGGCTGCAGGACTGAATAAGAAATTAGCTGGATTTGAGTTTGTTATTGCTTTGAAAGTTGTAAGTAAGCTAATTGGCTTCACAAAACAAGCTACAGCTTTACTACAATGAGCTGAGATGGATCTTCTTTACGTAAAATCAGAAGTATACTTAATTAAAGAAAAGTGTACAACCTTCCATTCTAACATTAATGTGGAGCATCAGAAACTTTACAAACAGGCAGTTGAAATGGCTGCAAGTGTTGATGAGACCCCATCCATGCCCAGAATTGTGACCAAACAGATCCACAGAGCTAATTCTCCTGCATCAACACCTGAAGTCTATTATCGAATAAATGTAACTGAGAATTTTCTGGCCCATCTTATTACATCATTGGAAGACAAGTTTGGCAATTACTCTATGGTGATTTATGAAGGATTTTGTATTGTTCCAAGTGTGATGTTGACATTGGTGAAAGCCAAAAATCCTTGGAAAAAAATGAACTTCAAAGATTTGTGGATTTTTATAAAAATGACTTACCAAACATTGAAGGACTTGGTGCAGAGCTTGAAATGTGGGAAGCCAGATGGTTAAGAGAATCAAGTTTGGATGACTGTACAATTCCGGACAAGATATCAGAAACACTTTTGCTTGTTGATAAAGATTTCTACCCAAATATAAATGTAATACTAAATATATTGGCAGTTGTTCCAGCCACTACTCACTCATGTGAAAGGTCAATTTCTGCATTAAGAAGACTAAAAACATGGTTAAGATCATCCATGACAAATGAGAGACTAACTGGCTTGGCACTAATGCTTGTTCACAGGCGTATAAATCTTGATGTTGATGCCATCATTGATAACTTTGATAGAGCACATCCAAGAAGAATGCATCTACTTGATGTTGTTTCTTCAGATGATTAATAATTCTTTTTTCATTTAAAAGTTTTGATATGTTCCATATAGAGTAACCAGCATTTATTTTTATGTAGTCAACTTGTTAATATTTCTTCTTAATAAAGAGTGTAAATATAGTTAACAAGCAGTGACTTACTGTACTATACTTGAACTAAGCAAAATCTTGGCTGAAAATGTAATAAGGATGAGGTGGGGTGGGGCAGGATGAATTAAGGTAGATTGATATACATGTAAAATGGAACATGGTAGAATGCACAGTTAAGATGTAACACTTGAGTAGCAGGTTAACTGTGGCTACAGTCCATGGTTATCTCAACTCCTCCACATTGTCATTGCTTCTATTGGTACAGAACTATAATCCCAAATGCCCAGGAAGCATATACTTAATTCAAAATTTTTGCACATAATTATAAACTCTGGTATATATGCAGCAAAATTGCATTTTCTGTAATTTCTTGAGTATAATAAAGATTCTCCAAATCAAAATTTTCCCGGGGGTATGCACCCAGATCCCCCCCCGAAGTGTCACAAACCGGTCAAAATTAACCTTTGGATCCGCCCCTGAGGTGTGCCATTCAAGGAATTCGGTGCGCTACAAGAGTGAGACTAGTCAGAGGCGAATTTAGGCGGGAACGCACCGGACGCGCGCCCCCCTTTTTGATTGGGTTGCCTTATGACATTTTGTTTGGTTAAACACGGAGCGATCGCATAAGAGAGGCTGAGTTTCTCAGCCTGTCAATTATGATTAAGGAAAGGTCGCATGTCACGTTCAATTGAGGAGAATATAGGAGGTGAATTTGTTTGCAACGACGTTGCTGTCTGGATAATATTTTGCGCCTGTTGGCCATTTGAACTGTTTTGACTGAGCCAACAATCCAAGAGCAATTCCATCACTTCAATATTTCCTGCCGGTTTTCCGTTGGGCAGTGACTGATTCCTCACGGTGTTGATCTTTTTATGTACTTCTACCAAGCGCCCTTCCTCATCACGTTTGACTTCCATTTTGAAGCCGTAACAGGCCTTGCTCTCTTTAATTGGACTTTTATTCTTCTGGTAGTAGGCTTTATTGCGATTATACTTGCTAACCCCCGCAGAACGCGGAGTTGTACTTTGCGCAGAGGTAGAAGTCCGAGCTGTTGGATGAGAGCGACCGAGCATATTTGCCACAAATGAATTTGAAAGTGGCGCCAGGTTTTGTTTATATTTATAATATTACAAGCTTCAAGCATTCGCCAAAAAGAATACAGATGGCAATGACACATCGCGGACGTAATAAAATGTGAATCGTGCCCAAACACTGCGCGGGTAGGATGACTATAAGTGAATGAAGATGCGCAGGATGTCTCGAATGATTATAATACGACGTATAACAACCAGAAAAATCAGTAAATGTGGCATGATCAACCATTTATTGCTTTATATATTGTTTAGCTGTATTTTGAAAACACATTTTAAAAGTATCTCCGTAAGCTTTAGGCTCTAGGACACGCTTGTGCAGCTCTACGCTGTCCAGTTCAGTCACACTTCAAAGTGTCCGCCATTTTGAAACATGCAACTGCCATACGAAGCCAGAAATGTGGGAGGAGCTTACCCTTTTATAGCGTCGCTCCGTGTTTAAACAACCTAACTATTAAACATGTTGAATCGGAACAAAGCACAAAGAAAAGAAAGAGTGAGAAAAAGAACTTGAAATTCAAGAAATTTAAGAAACACCAGTAGCATAATAATTCTTGCACTAAAACGCTACAATAGAGAACGAATTTCCTAAAAAAAGTTTGCGCCCCTTCTTTCTTAAACTTCTGGATCCGCCTGCGCTAGTTCACACTGTTTAGTTTAAATTATCCTGTACAATTGCAAAAATAATAGAATATGATTGGTTGCTTGTAGCTGGGCCAGCATCGAGAACGCATCCTTACAATATGACCGAAAATATATGGACACAAACATCATAGGTCCGATCGTTCGGGCGCAAAAATGGCTATTTTGAAAATAAAAGAAGAGAGAATCATTACGAAGAACTTTTTTTCTCCTATATAAGTGAGTGTTCTCTTCGCATCTTGTTATTCCAGATGCACCGATTTGATAGTTGAAGCTTTTTGATCAATGTTTTATATTGTACATATTAAAGACAAATGTGTGATGCCTGAACGATGAGGATAAATGTATCAGGTTCATACAGGGTAAGGTTAATTATTCAATTGTGTATCCTTAGTACAGTTTATCGAAGCAGAAAGATATGATGACGTGGCATTTTGAGAAAAGGCGACGGAGTGCGCCAGCTATCAACAACTGTCTCACGGCTGCCGGAAGCAGCGCTACGCCTGGTAAAATTACAGAAGGAGCTGTAGTGTCTTCCCTGTGCACCTTTTACGCTCAGGAACGTAATGTTCCATACAGTGTCGTACAAAGTGGTTAGGGGAGTCGTACATTCAGCAAGTTTTGCGTACTTTCGATGTGGATAGCATTATATTTACTCGGATGGCTGAAGTGTCATGAATAAAATAAGTTGTCGTGAGTTTTTTTTTTTCTTCAACGCGAAATGTAGTGCAAAAGTGAATATTATTTTTTTTTCGTTCTGTAGAATATAGTTCAAAACGATATACACTAAAATCCTATACAAATGTCAATGAATTAAATAAAAAATTATGGGTACGAAAGAGGAGGTCATTTTGCCTTTCAAATTATTTTTAGTGGTTGTTTCCTCACTGGGATCCAACAGTAAGTGAACCTCATGCAAATCACTGTAAATTCTTTTAAAATTGTTTTTATCCCATAATTCAATATTTGGCAAGTTTATAACTGTTTGATTTACTTTGCATCGAAAACGAAGCTGTGATCGTACTCTCCAATTCCTCCTTAGTACGCCTAATGAGAATATTCGGGAGTTTAAGCAAGATAGTACGGCGACGGCATTTCAGAAAGTAGCTTAACTAAACATGTTTGAAAAGAATAACATTTTACGGACGTTGTAATGAATTGTGACCGTTACTTACGCCTCTGAGAACTCTTCTCAGCAGCTTAGGTCAGTTAGTTAACGTCTAAAGGATCTGAAACGTCTTACGTATTGTGACTAAGGTAGTCGTGGAACCGTAGAAATGTCTTCGACGACGTACTGTGTAGAAGTAGAACGGTGTTGAAAATACTCTTGGGACTCCAAATTATCCATTTCTTTTGTTTTGAATGAATCTTTCTACTGTAAGAACACGTCGCCGTAGACGTCGCCGTAATGTTAGCTTAAAGTCCCTATTTGCAACGCAACGGGAACATCATATCAATATCATTAATTTTGTAAACGGCTGAGTTCACTTACTCTAACACTTTCCTATCTCTATTGATCATGATTTAAAGTAAAAATCCTTTTTCTTCTCGTTTTCATATGAGATACTGCAGCGTCTCAATGATTACTCGACAGCAATGGTGCACCCAGGATTTTTGGTAAGGGGAGTACTAGAATGTTAAATAAGCTTCCATTAAGAGGCTCAAGAGGCATGCTCTATCAGTAACCAACTCTGGCACTATGAATTGTCAGTTCTTGTTCACAATACAATGGTAAGTTGAAGGAAAAATCATCGCATTTCACGATTCCACTTTAACATTTTTTGTGGCTGTTAAGGGAGGCGTTTAAGACCCCTAAGCACGGCCGTCCCAGGGTTTGCCATTGCTTGATTAGGTAATGTGTAAGGGCTGATGTAGGTGGTTTTATATGGAAACGAGCCAGTGGATCTGGCCCTTTTTGCCGAAATCTTGCCCCCCTGTGAAATCCCTTGTAAAATTTGTTTTGGTTTACATGAGTAGAGGGTCAGCCCTCCTTAGCGAGATGTCACTATTGAATACCCAAACCAATTGAATACCAAAAATAAACACACTCAGAAGGATTGGCCGTCCTATAAATGCATGCGTGCTAGATTCAGCCCTACAAGAAGGGCCAGAAAATTCCCATGTAAAGGCGAGGTGAAATTCAGCCCCCTTACTGGCTTGCCTCCATGTAAACACACCTCAGACAGTGCGATTGTTGCATACGAATACTCATACTAGCCGACAACTTCAAAAAGTATAAAACAAAACATATTCCGAAAAATAGAGACATCTTGGAAAACTCAAGATACGAGTCAAAACAAGACAAGTATACGAGACTGCAATAATATCTCAGACGTGTTAATATCTCAGGTATAGGATTCCTAAGGTCCGTTGCCTACATCACATTGTATATGTTGGCTTGTTTTGTAAATCATTCTGTCTGATGACTTTGTAATAAAGTCGAAATATTACAGTCTCATAAATTCGTCTTGTTTTGACTCATATCTTGAGTTTTCCAAACTGTCTCTATTTTTCGGAATATGCTTTATTTTAATACCCATACTGATATATGCGATTTATGCGATTGATGTCTGCAATGATATGCGATTTATGATATATGCGATTGATGTCTGCAAGACGTAACTCAACATTTGCGAGCAAATTGGCAAAAGCAATTGTGCTATTAACAGTTACTTAGACTTTCCAGGGTAAAGTGTCGAATGAGACAATCGTATCGCATTGGTGGGGCCTTTGATGTGTTATTAACAGTTTTAAGTCCATCTTGAGGAAATGTGATAGGTAGAAGAAAACATCAACAATTTTGAGAATGGGCTTCGGGTTCAGTGTAATCCATCTGAGTATGTTTGTCACTTTGAACGGCGGCAGCAGGCCACTCAATACGGACCCTACGATTACATGACGGCAACGGGAATGGGAACGTCTCAGGACTGGAACGAGCGCGCGGTTGACGTTGGCGTTTCCCGCTTAAATTTAACCTTACGATTGTACTGTAGAACCGCACTAGACGTCGATTGTAGTTTGAATATAAATTCGAAATGCCTAAGCTTAGAGAAGCAATTGCTTTGGCTTATGGGTGTAATGTAATAGACGACGTAGAGTTTGCACTTCTATATGATGCCAGCAACCCTAAAAATCCTGATATTCCGTATTTTACATATAATAACTTTAATTTGGATATGACCGACGATGAATGCAAGACAGAATTTCGATTTCATCGAAATGATATTTATAATTTGATCGATGTTCTTCGTATGCCAGCTGAGATCACTTGTTACAATGGCCTTAAGGTTAACGTGATTGAGGCAATGTGTATATTTTTGAAGCGTTTCGCCTATCCGTGCAGATACGTGGATTTGATACCTCGATTTTCTAGACCAGAGCCTCAGCTGTGCATGATAGCGAATACAACGATGGGTATAATATACGATACCTGGCATCCTTCACAACCTTTGAACAACCCTGGTTAGATCGCCCTCAATTCGAAGGTTTCGCAGAAGCCATTCATCAGAAAGGCACAGCTTTAAGCAACTGTTGGGGCTTCATTGACGGCACAGTCAGACCCATATCCAGGCCTGGCAGGCACCAAAGAGTCATGTACAATGGGCATAAAAAAGTTCATTCAATAAAATTTCAACCCATTGTTGCTCCAAATGGATTGATTGCAAATTTATTTGGACCAGTGGAAGGTAAACGACATGACAGTGCAATTTTAGCACAATCACAAGTTCTTTAACAACTACAGAATCATTCTTTTGATTCAAGTGGCGATGTACTTTGCATCTATGGTGACCCAGCCTATCCAACAAGACAACAAATTCAAGGTCCTTTTCGAGGAGCCAGGTTAACAAACATTGAAAAGGAATGTAATAAGTCTATGAGTGAAGTCAGAGTTTCAGTCGAGTGGATTTTTGGTGACATTATTAATTACTTTACGTTTCTAGATTTTAAAAAGAATTTGAAGATACACTTAAGTGCTGTGGGGAAAATGTACATCAACTGTGCACTGCTACACAATGCAAGAGCCATGTATGGATCAACAACATCAAAGTTTTTCAATGTTAACTCACCAACAATTTATGAATGTTTCCAGTAACATATATTAACAATTATTCATCTTTACGTATGTCTAGTTTATTATTTTCAGTCAATGAGTGATCAAAAATAAACTGCCTAAAAATATATATGTTAAAAAACCACATTTGCATCATAAATCCTTTTTAGCTACTGGAACCAAAATTTGTATAATTCCATTCATTTTTTACCCAGAACGTATTGCCAACAAAAATTCAATTCAAATTTATAAAAGTATACATGAAGATTTTTAGTAACAGGCTAGTATGATGTAGGTATTTCTTTAACTTGCTGTATAAACTGTTTATAAATAGCAAAATATGAAAAAATGTAGTTTCAAGTCCCACCTGTCACTCAGAGTTTTTCAGAATACAAATAATTCAACACAGCTTGTACAGCAAGAGAAACAACTATATACTAACACCAAGCTGCAAATTATACTAACAAAACCTTACAACTCACTGTTGTAACAGAATTTACATTCAAGTTTGTTATACCTGGAATAAACATGAAACTGCTTTGAAAATTTTTCAAACCAGAAAAAAATTAAACAACTATATTAGATAGAGAATAGACAAAGGAAATGGTAAATATTTAAATTTGATAATAAGTGGTGCTTCATAATTTTTTTTTTTCATAAAGTAATTTATTTCTCCACTATGGCTTTTCAGAAATAATTACAATTAATAATTATGTGCATTACAAATCTATATTTACATTAACATCATTAATTACTCAACCTACGTGAATTTAAACTATACATTACAATTAATAACAAGATAAAAAGTTAAAAAGTTAAAAAGTTAACTATTCATGCAACTATTCCAAAACTCGTTATATAATTTGTTCCTTATTAAAATCTTAAAAGTTTCGATGTTAGAAATATTCTTAATATCATCCTCAAGTTCGTTCCATAATTTAGTCGCCCTATATAAAAAAGAACGCTGCCCCGATGCAGTTCGACAGAGGGGAATCTGCAACTTGTTTTTACATCTTGTGTCTCGGTCATGTGTTTGCGACCTAGATACAAATCTTCTGGCAAGATATGATGGAACTAAGTCATTCAAACACTTAAATGTCATAACAGCATCCTTGTATTTCAACATATAATCAACAGGCAACCAATCTAATTGTTTCAGTGCAGGCGTGATATGATTATACTTCCTTATACCTGTGACGATTCTAGCAGCAAAATTTTGTACGCTCTCTAGTTTAGCTATGTTCTTCGTGGAAGTATTTGCCCACACTGAGGAACAATAATATAGTTTACTAAAAACTAAGGCATTTATAATCATTTTTAAGGTCCGATTGTCCAAAATGTGTTTGACTCGATTAATTTGACAAAGGGACTTTGTGCATTTGGAGACTACTTGGACAATATGTTCATCATAACTCAGGCTTTTGTCAAACTCCATCCCTAAACCTTTCGCTGAAGAAACGGGTCGTAGTATCTTTCCAAGGAAGGGTACTCGAAAGTCCTGAACCTGACTTAACACTTGTGGGGTACCAAATAGAACGAGTTTAGTTTTTCCAGGGTTGATGAGTAGGCTACTAGAGCAACACCATGCAGCAACTCTCTTTAAATCGTCCTCAAACTGGGTTCCCCCAGCACTGATGTTTTTCAATGAAAATGACAAATACATTTTTGAATCATCGACGTACGATTCCAAAGAACAAACTGTAGGAACATTAGGAAGGTCGTTAATATAGATGTTAAATAATGCCAGGCCAAGTATGGAGCCCTGAGGCACTCCATGTGTGATCGTGCGAGCTTCTGAAAGTATATGACCAAGTCGCACTGACTGCCTTCTTTCTGAAAGATAACTCTTAAACCAAGCAACGGCCTTCCTGGATACACCCAAGGGACGCAGTTTCTCAAACAGCAGTGAATGTTCAATACTGTCAAACGCCTTTGATAGGTCCAACAACACCACCGCCGTTAACTCTTTCCTATCTATAGCCTCGAGAATCATATCTGATACAAATATATTAAGCGTTTCAGTTGAATGTAACTTCTTGTTTCCGCTTTGATGGTCCGTGAGACTTTTCCTGAGACATGTATTCCATTAATTGGTGTTAAATCAAGTTGAGAATAACAAAAATGACACTGGTAGGAATTAGAGTTAATAAAACAACAGTATAAAGCTATAGAAGCAAGAAATACAATTGGAAAGAAACTGAGACACAAGTGGCACATAAATATGGCAATGTTGGGACAACAAAAGTTACAAAACCAAACACTCCTAACTTTTCATCAACATTGATCAGAATAAAGTATCCTACTTGTCAGCAAACCTTTGCAGCAAAGTAAAAAGTACTTGGGTTTGTTGCTGTTGTTGTTGCAACATTGCCATATTCATGTTTTGCATTTGTTGTAGTGTTTGTTCCTGTAGCTTTGTAGTATCCTGTTGCTGTTTTACCCTTTTTTCATGTTCTTTCTTCCTCATTTCCAGTTCCTGTTCCCTCAGCTGCCTTTCCAATTTCATTTCTTCCTTCTTTAGCTCCATCTCCTGTTTTTTTAACTCTAATTCACTTTCCTTCTGTTTTGCTTCCAGTTCAACTTTTTCTTTAATAAAAGCTATGGAATCAGCACCACTTGTCCTCTTCTTCTTCAGGCATGGTTTTTCATCATTTTTTTTGTCTTTACTTTCCCTAAATGATTCCAAAGAGGCTCTTCTCACTTCCTCTATTTCAGCAGCCTCTTCTTCCAATCTTCTCTTCTTCTCCACCTCAGCTTTATCAGCCTCTTGAAACAGGCTAACAATTTCCTCCATTAGCTGGTCCAATTCAGTATGCTCTGGTGATATTCCAGAGCCTCTTTCCTCCTCAGCAACTTTCCTTTTGTGCCTTCTCTCCAACAGAAGGTACCGGTCTCTTAGGGACCTCTGTGTCACCCGAAATATAGGATTGCCACACTTCCCCAAACGTGTGGCCAGGTTAGCCCAAGTTTCTCCTCTTTCTGAGCTACCTTTTTTATGAAGCCATGGCTGAAAGAACATCATTTCTCTCAGAAAGTGTATATCGTGGGTTTCAGACCACTTCATAGGTTGAGTGCTAATAAGAAAGTTAGCAGTATGGATCAAATCCGTATTTATCAAGTAGACATAATTCTACAACATTCACAAGCATAACTCTATGTTTATTTTTGTTGACATAAATTTCTGAATTCATTGATCTACGTGGCTTTCTCTGACTAAAATATGAGAAATTCATTAAGCATTTTCAATTCAATAGTTGTGCTCAATGTATAGAACTGGCACAATAGACATGAATCTATGATGTTATGCTGGATAGCTACGTAATAAATATTCATGACTTCGACATTTTTGCGCTTAATTTACATTAAATCGTTCCGGGTTTTTTTGGGTTTTTTTCTATGATGTAATCTCGAACTATTGAACAAAATACATATAATTATAGGTCATATTTACCTGTTTTCTTTCGACATATTGCTGGCGTTTTCACACAACGTCAAAACGTATGAAACGGTGTCACAGAGTAAATAATCAACCAGAGGTCCAACTCGCGTGAAAATTTGTTCCAAATTTTTTATGCGCATGCGCTGTCCGCCATGTCCCTGGCAAGTTCCCCCGGCAGTTTTGACCTCATACGAATTTTTGCCATTTATATGTAAACAAAGTGAAGTTTGATTGTACAGTGGTATCTGTTTTGAGAGACCACTGTCATGAACGACCACCTCTTTTGAAAGTCCACCTTTTCAAGCACCAACATTCAGTAACACATTTTTGCCTTTGAAGAGCGACCACCTGTAAAACGCGACCAGCGACCAGGGTATTTGATCGAAAATGAAATAAATTTACCTGCTACGAGCGACCGCCCTGAGTTTCGTCAGTACAGAATTTAGTGGGACAGTTTCGATCCTTTCTTCCAGTTAAACCCGACGAGCACCAATTTATCTTTTAGTCTTAGAACCAGATCCTCTCCACCATTATGACGTCATTCTGAAGTCAGTTACGTAGAGAGGGTCTGATTCCAAGACTAAATTTATTTCACACGTGGTAGAAAATGGCGACTTCGAGCAAATGCGGTACGAAGAGAAAGGTCTTGTCCTTAGAAGAACGGGTGAAAGTGATTGAGAGGGCAAAGAATAACGAATCAGTAAGATCTATAGCTAAGGCCTTTGAGGTCGGAAAAACCCAAATCCAGAATATCATTGCGAACAAGAGCGAAATTCTGAAGTCATGGGAAGACGGTACTCGAGGTGAACGCAAGTACGTGAAGCCAAGAAGATCACTGTATGCTCATGTTAATGGACTTGTGTGAGATTGATTTGTGAATGCTCGAGCTAGGAACATACCAGTAACCGGTAAGCTAATCCAGGAAAAGGCTAGTTTGTTGAGTGAGGTGACTACTTCTGCTTCACTCAATGATGACTGGGAGCAGGAAGTATTCGTCAGGGCCAGAAGTGATGAAATCCTCGCTGAGAGTGATTAAGACGATGACCATGAAGACGTACCCAGCCAACCTCTTACTGAAACCCTATCTTCCCTTAAGGCCAGGCAGCATATTGCAGAACTGAAAGGTTTTGCTTTAGTTCGAGGTAATGGAGAATTGCTAACATTGGTCCAAAGGGCTGAGGATTTAATTGAAGAAGAATTCGTGTCTGAAGCCAAAAGAAGGAAAACCCAAACTACGCTGGATGATTATTTTAATTAATGCATAGCCATGTTAACATGATTGTGTTTAGTTAACTCTTTGGACAGTAGCGTGATCATTACTCCTTAAAACCCTAGCTCTTTACTTACGTAGCATGCATGTTCTTGTATATTGATGTCTTGTGTATACTTAACATGTGTATTAATACTGTATTGGTGATCATTTACGGCCAACCTTTGATGAGAGACCACCTGTCTTGAGAGACCACTTTTTAATGAACCAAGGGGTGGTCTCTCAAAACAGGTACCACTGTAGTACTAAACTGGTACATTGAAATTAAGTTTTCAAACCTATCGAGGGGTATTGGTTCAGTGAGCTTACAAAATAAAATTTACTCCACAATTTACAAATATCGTACGAAGGTGTTAATAACGCTCGATGGATTCAAACATGTGCTGAATTCTTGTTAATCTTACCACGATTTTAAACAAGTCAAAAACTGTTACAGTCAAACCGGATGTTCGTGTATAGCCAACTTTTCGATGTTGCGTAGCAACAATGCAATCTTCATTTAGGAAGTTCGTCAAGGAATTTGCAACTTGCAAGTCAACCGAGAAGCATGTTACCCGAAGGGCGGACAACGCAACATCAGATAAAACATGATTCAAGTTATTTCATTTAAGTACCTCACAATAACCGTAGTATTGGCAATGAAACTCCACCTTTTATCAGTGACCCAGTCTGAGTGTATAGCTGGACCCCTTCTGGATCCTGAATGCAGGCAATGTGCTTAATTTGGGATTTCCAAATAAGCCATATCCTTTCGTTATCTACAAGGGGCATACCCAAGGTGTCTCTGCCCTGGCTCCCACTGAAGGTCTCCAACAGGTTTTTTAATAATTCCGTTGTGGCGTTCACACCACGCGTCCGACGGCGGCAATGAAGAGCTAGCTCTTTTTTGGTTATCTTGCGCATCACATCATTGTTGGACAAGCTGCTTCCACGTTGGCCCTCTAACTCTCCAATTTTCGCTCTCCTTAGTTGGTCAAGGTCCTCACTACTCCACTCAAATATGCATTGGGAGAGACGGCCCAAGAATGTTCCATATAAAGGATGAGATTCTGTAGTACAACCACTCGCAATACGCCTTATAAAATGCCATATATCAAGTTGAACATGGACATCACCCCACTCTGAGAACATTTCTTTCATTCCTCCATTACCACAGCAACCACGATCTGTGTAAATGATTTCAGGATGGGGGACACCTGCTAGTTGATACCTTCGTACTAAACCAGCAACCATGAGTCGAAGTCCATAACCTTCACTTGATGTTAGGACACTAATAAGGACCTGAGCTAGCTTGTTTCCAACATTAGTTGCCCAGTGGATCCTTTGCGCAGTGGCCTTGTCGTTTGCTGAGTATTCGTAAGAGTTTTGGAACCAAGCACTTAAGCGCCTATTGGCTATCCTACCGTGACGTAAATCTGTAGAATATAGGAGAAACATATATGTCTTTCATTGCGTAAGATGATATTCAAGGCAACCAAGTAAAGTTCAGGATCTCATGCAAAAATGTCCTGTAATCAGTTCCCCCTCTTCGTATTTTTAATTCTTAGCCCCATTTGGCTCGATGTGCTGGCAAATTCAACGTGTTCGCTGCCCAGTGGAAAGTCTGGTGGTAAGAAGTCGGTTAATCTCGCGGTGTACGACTGTTTTCAAGCTACGTTAAACTCCAAAACTGTTTGTGGAAAAAGCACGGTGAGTAACGTCGCCTTGGAAAGAGGGAAGACGGTCAACATTAACTACGAGGTCAATAATCGTACTGTGATGGCAAAATTTTTTGGCGAGGAAGTTTGCGTATCGTATATGGAACTATTGGTGGTTCGAATTGGAGCGATCGTGAGTCAAGCCTTGGAATGTGATACCGAATGCTTTAGCAATGACGAGAAGGAAACCTATCAAACGAATATCTCCTGCACCGACCAAAGTTGTCTTCGGACAAAGAAGAGGCTGAGGTTCGTGGTTAGTTCAGGAGGTTCGACATTCTCCACGACATTCGGCATTCTAATTGGGTTTGCCTTGTTAGCAACGGGACTATTGTTCTAGAATTTCATGACAGAACATTTGAGGATTTGAAATTGAATACAGTTAGCTGTTAATGAACTTAATTGCACCTTTTTTTCTACATTAATTAACGGCTCGCAAAAGAACGCATAACACAACAAAAGAACCTGAAAACACAAACCGCAGTCCCAGGTTAATTTTACGATACTGTGATTGACAATGGCATGTGGACGAAGTGCCTTCATTTTCCCAAACGTGAAAGAACCTGGATAAAAACATGCACACCTTGGGGAATCATTGTAAAATGTAACTCGAAACACCCGCACTAAATGAAAATGAAAGTTGATATGACTGATTATATTATACTGCTCTCGCATATTTTTATTCCCATGTAACTATGTTGTGTCGTGAGTATACATACCGGTCCGTGACTTTGAAAAGTAAATTTTAGGAGCCTTGATTAGCTTATGAAAATACTATGGTTAAACAATTTATGAAACAGAAGTCAGTATACTAGTCAACCTCCATAACCCATCCATTGTGGGTAATGTTATGCATTTTAATCTGAAAAAGAAGTTTCCTATTATATAACTTAGTAGAAACTTATGCTTTTTCTCGTGCAAATCATCGCAGCCTTTTTATTACCTGCACTTCATGCATACGATACGTTTATTTAAAGGATTATCGCTCAGTATTGGGTCAAGCTCAATACAATAGGGAGTTTAATTCACTACCTGTAAGGCATGCATCTCAAGCGTTAAGTTAAAGAATTATTGTTCCGTATTGTGTCGAGTTCCACTCAATAAGGAGTTTAAGAAAGCTGCCATGCCGACGCCAAGAGGCAAAATACTTAATGTTTTACGTATAATGATACAAAATGGTAGAAAGTTTCATTAGCCGTCGGTCGAAAGGTGAGTTGGTCAAAGAACTATGCGTATACATCTCATAGTATTTCACGCATGATGCAATACAGTTCCCTGTGTGAACTCTAATTTAGATAATTCCCTTTATATTTTGACTTGTTTGTAACTCTCCCGGTAAAAAAGCCAGAGAAAAGAACCCAGGAAAAATTAAATGCGGAACAAAAACCCGCGACAAAAATTCAGCCGCGACAATAAACTGCGAACGGTGACATTTAGGCCGTGGACTGGCATACCTCACATACAAAATTCTGGACGTTCTTTTTCTGCTGGTAAACACTTCCATGCAATTGTAGTCAGTCTACAAGCCATATCCAGCCGGCAATTTCAAAAAATATCAGACAAACCGAAAATTAATATCTTGTGAAACCCACGATATAGGTGAAAACAACACGCAAAGATAAAACAGTAATGTTTCAACTTCATTTCTTGGTCTGATGATGCCTTCGAAATTAATTCTAAGTGTTACCGTTTCATCTTCGTGCCTGTGTATAAACCATTCGACCACAGACACAATACGGTTACGACAGCAATTTTTTTTGTAATTAGCCTGTTCGTCACCAAGCCCACATTATAACTTCGTATTTTTCAAGCCAAAGCCGGGTCATAATAGTAGACTTGGCAGTTGGCACAAAGTAAGTAATAATGGGGAACAGTTTCCCATTAAATACATCGCCAATACTATTTTCAAAAACACCCTTCGTAATTATTTATAAATAAAATATGTTAGAAGATTTAATTGTCCTTTTCAATTACAAAGACGATGTATTAAAAGGCATTCTGAGCTCTTATTTTACCAAAGGAAGGATTACAATTCAGAAATGATATGCGGAAACTGAAGTAGGCAATACACCAGGCGCCTGTCTGCTTATCAAACTACCACAAGTGATTTGAGATGAGTTACCCAACAGTCAGACCAAAACCAAATTGAGATTCCCCTTTACTGTGATTGATTTTCCCAGAGAGCGAAAAGGTAAAAGGCAGCGGATGAAACCGCTTCTCAAGAACAGCACCGACAACCCAGTTCGTGTCCATCATGCCACGGTAGACTAAGTTGGCTTTCGGTACGTTGAATTGATATCCCAAGCTAACACAACTCAGTTGCTGCTGGGAGTTATATTCATACTGAACACCGACATCGACATTTTCATTCCCTTTGTGATGGTAACTAGCGTGCCATCCTGCCTGTCCGATAGTAGCACATGCAGTCCAGTTGGCACTTTTATACTGTCCAGCTAAGGAGACCACAGCCGCCTCCTGTCCAGCCCCACAGTGATACAACAACTCGCCACCAAGACATAAACTTGACGTCATACTTTGCAGGTAATGGGCGACAAAGATGCCGGACGATTTAAAAAGATCTGGATTTACACATGTTAAACTGGCAGTAAAATCTTTCCCTCGGTACTCTGCATCCATTTGTTGCATAGCCCAGTATTTCTTTTGGGTCTAAAAATAAAGCAAATTCATTGAATTAATGAGCAGTTAGCAAGTCGCCTGCTTCTGTTTCAGTGGTGGCGCCAGGAATTCCCCGACGCAGAGGCTAACGTCCCCAAAAGGGACGCTAAACCACAAGGGCCATGACCAATGCCCCTTTATAATTTCGTTATTTGAAGGTCGAAAACATCATGTTATTTTTCGCAAGAATAATCTGAACTTCTGACTAGAAACAGTTTCTTCGCTTTGCGTCACAAACTGTACATTAAACCTGCAAAGTTTTCAGTTGCGTGTCATATAATGTACATACAAAATCTATTACATATACATATGTTTAAAATGAATGTACATTCGCCGTCTAATTGGGATTCTGCGAATGCTATTTAATAGGGCTATTAGAAATGCATAAGAAATAAATGCTATAGACCTTACAAAAGAGTTTATTGAACGTCACTTAACGCTAATGAATATTCTGAAGTGTTCTGTTCACATTGACGTTGTTGAAAAAACCAGTGGAAAAAACAGTGTTGAAAAAACAGTGTTGAAAAAACAGTGGAAAAAACCAAAAATAACTTACAAAAATGAAAGCAAAAATTAACCAAAGAACAAACAAAGGAACGAAATATGAATGTACACTAAGTTACATGGTGGTAGAACGTTAGCTTTCAATTTCGGTAGTAATACATACCTGGACGATAAATTTTCCTCTGATTGCATCAGTGAACTGGTGAATAATCTGTGCATTTAGGCAGCCTTTGAGGTCTATATCACCGAGTAAAACAGGAAACGCCTAAAAAAAGATTTCAATGTGGAATGCATCAAACACAACGGTAAGGCATCTGAGGGTTTCCAATAGTCGAGTTCAGCTATGTCAGTAAATCATGGCTGATTAGGTCAAAAAACAAAAAAAGCGTTGGGCCGTAACTGCCACCGGTCAGGTACTTTTTCGGACTCTTCCTTGATTACCCATGACCCTCTTGTTGTACCAAAGTCCTCATACCTGTATTACGCATTGCTATGAGAGGTGTCTGTGATATTTGAAAGTTTAATTAACGGAAATTTTTGAATCACCCACAATGTTTTATTTTAATTGATATTTACACCAATGAAACAAATTCAAAGAAACAAAAATTACTGGAACTTCTGAGAGTACTGTCGCATATCGGGAACGTCCTCGTGATGCTACACAGGCGTCTTTAAGAGCGTTAAGAGGCAACGTCGACTCCCATAGCGTCAACATCTGTCACTTAAGTCTATCCTTGAATGGCTAATTTGACGTACTCAGAACAGTTAGGATTTTAAATTCTTCATTGTCTTTGTTTGCGTGAAAACTTTTCGCGAAAGAACACGCTTTTCAATATTCAAAAAGGCCTCTTACTGAAACTCTCTACTGATCACCAGTTCTTCCCGTTACTGTCCACATTTCGAGATGGCCTACTGTTCAAGCTCTTCACCACGGAGTTTACACAGTCATGAAGGTAAAGCCAGTGGCAACGTGTCTTTAGCCTGCGTGCAGCCCGAAATTTTGAAAAACGGGAAATTACGTAAATTCTGCTTTTCAAAATTTCGGGCTGCAAGCAAACTACATTTCTTTACCACAAAATTATCTCAAACAAAGAAAATGATTAATTCTCAGTCCGTACAGTTTTCTCTTCACCATTATTTGTTCTACAAAGGACGTTAACAGAAGGGTGGACACATTCACGATGACGTGAATACAGTAAAGCAGAAAAACGGTGTCTGTATACCGTCAATTGTCACAAGTGAGATTTAATAGCACGTAAGCGAAGGAAAGACGTACTCAGAGTTCGTGAGAACGTGACGACGCGGAATAACAAAAATAAAACGAATTGTTAAGAAAACTACCGAATATTGCAGGTCACCACGTGATGTAAATCTTGTTTCTAAGCTTCGTTTTCTTATGAATGTATATGCTTCATCTAGGTTTGAAATCATAGCCCTTTTGTGTTGTTTTTGTTCTCAAAAATAGGTCCCCAAAACGGGAATGACGCTGCTTCCTCTCCTAATTACGTCCGAGTCTAGTCTCTTCATCACGATTTCGCTGAAAGAAAGCTGTATGAAGTTTCGTGTTTCGTCGTTTCGAAAGCTTACAGTACTATAAATTTTAGGTTTACTC
Source organism: Heliopora coerulea (assembly GCA_030142905.1). Taxonomy (NCBI): domain Eukaryota; kingdom Metazoa; phylum Cnidaria; class Anthozoa; order Scleralcyonacea; family Helioporidae; genus Heliopora; species Heliopora coerulea. Next base: position 925,732 of record JASJOG010000017.1, on the reverse strand, counting down.
CATGGAGAACATTACAGCTACGGGAGTAATCTTCCTCATATACAGTAGCTGTTGCAGTAGTCCTGAACTTTTCTCGACCTAAGCCCCTTTTGCTATATCCCTCCATGTTTTTTATAGGTATATTTCGGCCAGTCAGAGAGATGGTGCTGGAAAGGCATTAATGTACAGTATAGTACATGTTGATCAGTAATGTTGGACTGACTCGTCAAATGGAGTAAGGGCCGGGATGTCACTACACTAATGGAGATTGGAATAGAGTATACAAAACATTTTAAGCAATCTAGATTCCTATTTACTAGGCAACAGAGTACACATCCAGCAGTTTCAGTCCATCATTTCCTGACCTCAACGAGCAATACTGAAAAACACTAACTACATATATAAGGCACTTGAACAAGTACTGTAGGAATGTGACAGAAGAGTTCTTTTGTGGTTAGTCACACCAGGGCATGAAATTTGAAATGTTCAGCAGTATCCTGATTGGATACAATCCTTTTGGAACCTGGTATCCCTACTAGACTTCTAGTATCCCACGTTTGGACAGTGGACATTCAATTTTGCAGTATCCAAACAAGGAAAAGTAACTGGAATAAGATAAATACAATTTTTCTTTATTAATGACCTAAATTCCAACCATTCATGTCTTAACAGTTTTGAGGAGTAGCATTTTAAATTCTGTAAAAGATTTGCAAACAAGTTCAAATTTTTCATGAGACATCATAGAGTACTGTACAATTTTGAAAGCACTTTTTTGTTATACTACAGTACAGATAGTTCATTGCACAGCAATTTCATGAATGGTCCATTGGAATCCATCCTGTTGGTTCACTTACTACAAAGCTCTTTCAGCTGGATTAGTTCGAAGAGTTGCAGTCTTGGTTTACTGATATGCAGCAGTTCAACCATTGGGATATGAGCTGAATAGCTGTCCACTATCCTGATTTTGAAATTTTGATGGTGTCTCATTGGGGTACCAAGCTTGTGACACCTAGTATCCAATTTAACATCTAGTATCCTGTGAATATCAGGGTACTAGACTGTTCATATCCTGCATATTGTGTCACACATTATTGCACTTTTATCATGATTGTTAAGCATGACCAAGTGGTTGATGTTTCATCATTCCTCAATTCATCAAAGGTCACTCTTGTACGAGCAAGATTGCCTTGTACTTTAACAGGAGATCAGCTCTTAACAAAGGCAGTTTTAAAAAAGTAAGAGGCCCAAAGCCCCCTATTTTATCCTTCAATGATCAAGGTTAGTTGTATGCTAATATTAAGGTGAGGTCATACATAAACTATGTTCTTCATTCAAACAAACAACATTCTATGCAGGAAAATAAAGAACAATACCAGTATTCAATTTGTCAATTAATAAAAAATTATGGTTCATGTATCTCATGGGAATAGAACCTGGACTGATTAACCTTTCGACCCCTAATGAGGGCATTTCATTCTTTGAATCTTTATGGCTAATGTCAGACAATTTTGTTCAGGTTCATCCAATCACTCCCAAGGGTGGCTTGAGAATTTTGCTGTCTAAGGACTGAGAGTTTTGTGCAGAACAAGATTTCTTTTATCATTTTTTTATTATTTACAAGTAAATACATTTATACACAGTAACCTTTCATTACACAAATAATTTTCAAAGGGCCATGTAGGGGAATTACATGTATAATTAATTGAATTACTCTTACTTAACTATATACATAAAACTCCACAACTAATCTACTATAATATGTATATTACCTAAAATTATCTTATTTCTAAGTGTTAAAGGATTAGTAATAGTATCCTTCGTTTGATAAAGAAAACATATTTAGGCCAGCTGGTATCCCCTTAGAAATCTAAAATTACTGATCCTTATAGCTGGGAATTACTGTTTTACAGTACATGTATATTGAGGTGATTTTTATAATAAATGCACCAAGAAATAACCTTTGATACCAACAAAGATTTTTTTTTATCTTTTCTTTTCTAACCCATTAAGTGGCAAGGGCATACTTCAATATTTTACTCAGGCTAATGCCAGATGATTTATTTTGTATAATAGAAGAATAATATGATCTCAAAGGATTTTATGAAACCTGATTGTCTGGTGTCTATTGTCTTTTGTACCAGTTGTAAGAAGGAAAAACCCTCTGGGAGGAGTAAACGTACTGGCTCTGGAAGTGGCGTGACTCTACCACAAAGTGGTAATTACTTAAGAAATACCAAATGGAGTCCTGTGTTTAGATACTGTGATCCAAACATGTGGGATGTTGTGAGACTTGACAAAAGCATCTAAAAAACATGAGACACTAGACGAGTGTTTTTAGCTTTTGAAAAGCACTTACTGTAACTTAATAAACACAATGATAAAGTAAGCAATTCTCCTTAAATTCATCAACTACCAATCAGAGTTAACCTTATGAATATCAAACCCTGGTCAACAAAGCAAAACCACTTCAATGCAGTGACATGAAAGTCCAGCAATGTACAAAGTGTTTGAATCACAGTATTCAAACCAGTTGTTGGCAAATCATGGTCGGCAAACCATGGCCAGTGGGCTACATGTGGCCCACAAACCATTTTCTATACATAATGTTATTTGGCCAGCCAACATGTTCCCCAAGCATTATTTCTCACTACCTGACTAGCCAGTCTAGTACTCTAGTAGTCTAGTCTAGTCTAGTAAGTGTAAATATGAACTTTACATCTACATGAAAATTAAATTATTAGCTGAGAGTGATATAAATTTTCAAGCATCTTTTTGGGATGCTGGGTGACACAAAAGTGTGGCCCACCAGCCCCAGAAAATCATGGAATTAGCCCAATGGCAAAATGTTTGCCAACTCCAGATTTAAACACACAAAAGCTGTTATGTGTTTCTTTCATAAATTAATAAGACTGAACATGCAAAACAAACTTCAGTTCAGTTTCAGTGGGAAATTTTCCATGAATGGATACTCATATCCAAACATGGGTACTAACCAATCAGAGCCTGCAAACAAGTCACATGATTTCATAAAGTATGCTCAGTTAATATGGATTATACTGTACTAGAAATTACAATGCAAAGTAGTTTACAATCATTGTAATTTCAGTTAATATAAAGAGCCTTATCAGCATTTGTAGCATCAGATGAAGAACTTTTATATAAAAGCCAAATGTAATACTGACAGTACCTCATTAGGTCCAGTTTGTTTATCCCCTACATAGGTAACTCCAAAATGGTATGTCCCAGGGGTCTGGGAACTCAATGCTAAACTATGGTTGACTTGAAAATGACTACTTAGTCCTTTATTCAAAGTAACCTTTGCACCTTCAAAACACTGGGGAAACACATCTAAAATCAAACACAAATACTGTTAAAATTTGCACCCCCAACCACGTACTGTAACCATTATGAATAATGGAGACTTCACAAATAACTAAAGACCCACAGCAATAATATGGGGTAGCTGCTGCTGTTGGGCAAACCCTTTCCAACCTTAGGTGACCTTTCATATTGTATTTAACCTTTTAATGCCCTGGACTTGCCCCTGTGACAAGTTAAATCATTTGGTGTTAGAGTAAAGTTAACTAAAGTGAGCCATTAACTCTCAATGGGTTAATTCCAGCTAATGTTAGATAATCTTATTTAGCACAAGGTTGGTGATGGCTGCCTGGCTAGGAGTTTGCATTTCAACATTCTTTGTATCCACAAGCATTTCATCCTTCTTGTATCCACAAGCATTTCAACCTCCTTTTCAGCCACAGTTAATGACTACAGTATGATTTGCTTGTTAAAAATGTTAACTCTTTGCCAGCAAGTATGGTACTGTATGACAGTATATTTATTCTTTGTGTTTTGGTTCACAACAAATTGGCAAATTAAGTCATCAAGCACAATTTCAAACTTGTTAGTAATAACATTGTCAAAAAGATGACCAAACAAGCAAGTAATACCAGTGTTACTTTAGATAGCAAAGAATATGAGACCTGGGATATGTTCTACATTACCAACATCAACATATGGAGAATTAAAAACATATCCAGTAACTGAAAGATAATGGAATGTTTCTACAAAACCACTGCAGCTTTATAAGAATAATAGCTAGTCAAAGACTCTTAATGATGACTTGCACCCACTGCTCCATCTTCCTTAAGTTTTATGGTTCACCAAAAAATAATAAAAAGGATATCCTTCCCTGTCTATTTAGTATTTCTCTTATCTTACCACAAATCTCACTAAGATCTTGTACCTAAGTATTGCTATCATGTTGTTAATTCAAAAGATTCTATTTTGAAAATCCAACAGCTACAGTATCATTAAATCCAGATGACACTTTGTCAGTTTTAATGTTGTAAGTCTGTTCACATACAGTGTGTACAACTAGCCTGCTTTTTTCATAGGAAAGACTCCTTTATGAAACAAACATCTCCACCAAGACTAATCTTTTTCTAGAGGAAATTTTTAGAGGAAATCAGCTGGCAAGACTTGAAACTGAATGCTTAAAGGCAGGTATTTATACACAGGCAGTCAAAAAGAACTGCTCAAGCTCGACTTTTTGCACAGTGAAGGGTTACAATCACTTACAACCTGCACCAAAGACCTTAGTTAACCTGCATGCCAGAACATTTTATATCAGTAGGGTTTAAGGAATTACCCACAATTTTTGTCAAGATTTGCCATTTTAAGCAGTTTTCAAGGGAAGGTATGGTCTTTTCCGAATTTATCAGAACATCACTTTGAGTGATTGGTACAGTGAGAATCTCAGGCCAGGTGTGAACTGTGAAGACTATGGGTTCAAAACCAAGGATAAGCCTTGAAAATTGCAGGAAGGTGTTTGCATGATTAGAGGAAGGCTACTCACCAAGAGAGATCACTGTTTGTGTGGGCAGCAGTCAAAGAAGTGTCAGTGACATCTTGGAGAAACAGCGATTGACAAATGTGAAAGAACTATGTACAGCTGTCAATGCTGCCTGGGAAAGACTTCCACACGAACGCTTAGTTAATTTGATCAACAGCATGTCTAGCAGATGTGAAGTGATCATCAAGGCCAGAGGAGGGCCCACAAACTGTTAAATTTTCCCTCACTTATAGTTTCAAGTCTTATTTTTGGTGTTTTGTTGTTCTGTGATAATGTTACTTAATATCACTATCTGCCCTGCTGGTGAGCAGTTCTTTTTGACTGCCTGTGTACTAAGCATCATTCAACCATCCTGATACTAAATCTTTAGTATGCAAGAATCTTTTCCACAGAGTTAAAACAATATGTAATGATAAATATTTTCAAGAAGAAAGTGACCACTTACAACTGGTCCTAACATGGTATAACTTTCTTTATAAAGCTGTGACTGTCAAGAAACCTTCCTAATAATGAACCAAAGAGTGGTGAAGTGATGTGGTAGTACATGTACAACATCTTAAATTACACAGTAGGACTTGCTTCACGTAAGTACAAAAGAGCCATATATTAAGTTTGGTTTTGCTTATACCACTAAAGTAATCAATTTACAGAATGTTTATCACTTATTGTATAGTCATAAAGATATGACTGATCTTTCTCTGAAGCCTGAAGTATACAGCACAGTACCACATTCCATACAAGTATGGTCTGATTTAAAATATTTATTAGTGATACAGGAAGAATTTTACTGTATCAACACCTACAAAGGAACATATAACCATTTTTAAGTCCAGCTGCAGCAGGATAACATGTATGTGAACTGGACCAAAAGGTTAAATGAGAATAGTCATCACTAAGGGTTACTGGCAATCAAATTATCAGGATATATCAGGAACTCAATTGAGATTGTTAGGAATCACATAAGAGTACAAGTAGAACAACCTTTACATGTAAACAGAAAATGATTACAATTATTCTTGCACAAGAGATGTTGAATTGTCTCTTGCTTGTTCCATTGTTCATTGGAATTTGATTGTATGAGATTTTCCATTGCTTTAATTGTTAATATGGCATAACCTGACATTACAGTATGTTTTGATGCTATAATCAAGTCCTAGGTCAATGAATGAAAGCTAATTTGTCAATAAATTTACATATTATGCACCATTAATAATACCACATACATTTAAATATACATCACCATCAAACTTTCAAGGAATTGAGAACACACCCAACTTGAAACAAGTCTACTCAATCTCAAGCAAGGTTGTGGTAGTTAAGCATGCACTCACCTAGTCTTCTATTTGCCAAGAGTATCCCTTATATTCAGATCACTCATATGCAGATCTGTGGTTCCCCTTTTAAAATTTTAGGACCACACCTCTGACCCAAAGTATATTATTTTGGGGGAGAAGATACTGTACTGTACTTAACAAGGTCAATTCAGATGGAGTATTTAGTTACAGCAAGCCCTGACAACCCTTGTTAAACATTAAACCACTAAATGAAATACCCTTTCTCCAACATTAACGTTGGTATTTCGCAAAGAAAAAACTTTAAAAGTATTTATGAGGTTTAATTATGCAATAAGCAGCACATTTCACAGAAGTTTTCATGACTTCAGAGCTTCTAAGTAAAATTTTTAGGGAAGTACGCTATTCCATCACTTCCAAAATAATCAACCTTAATCAAGCCCTTGTCAGCTTTCCAGTATAGTTGTATCACTAAAATAACTGTTTGATCTCACCTTTACATTTCTTATGCAACTCCTCAAAACTGCCGGGGTTTCCAATGGATATTACGGGAATAATTTTGTTTGGAGACCCCGCAGAAGCTGGTGGTGGGGCTGTGAGTGGAGGCGGTGGCGGCGGGCTACCAGGAGACGAAGAAAATGCATTAGGAGGACTTGCTGCATTCACATTACCCATCCTTCCACCGCTACATGTGCTCAAGAATGTTCTTCGTGTAATTCTTCATGGAACTGGAAGCGGCGATGGTCAGCGGAATAGTATGAAAGTAAAGCCAATACTTCGTGAAATTGTTTCCTAACCATGTAATTGTTCGGCAATCGGTAATGCCCTCCACCTCAAGTGAGTAAAACTGTACGTATTGAAAATCAGTGATCTTCGTTGACATATATTGTTGTTACCCGCTGGCTTTTAGTTTTATGATGTTATGAAAGAGTTGTGTTGATGGATACAAGCATCAGAAGCATGGATGACGATAAAAAGCAACCAATATTCCAAGAAATTAATGCTGACGATGATGATCAAATGCCAATGAGCGTTGAGAGCTTGTGTATGTCATGCGAGGAAAAGGTGGGTGACAAAACTTAGAATTTTGTTCAAATATTCAAGACATGACATATAGCTGTTGGGCGAAAGGTCTACCATTAATATTGATGAATTCCCATGTGACCTGCCTTGGTTAAACTGTGGAAAGAAGATTTCATGGTTAATTATGAAATTTTCTCATTATCAAACATGGCAAGCTTAGCGCTACTCTAACTCTGGTTTGAGAAGTTTTGGGTCAACTGAAGAATACGCTTCCAGAGTTTCACAAACAAAATTCTGACTTTGTGGGCATTACAAAAGTGTCACGCATATTTCATGTCATTAATCCATTGTTTCCCCCAAATCCCAAGCGAACAATTTGGTAAGTTTGCAAGAGTGGTTTACTCAATGTGTTTGCTGTACCTGTATGTCTTGGTTTTCGAAGATGACTGATACAAAAGGAACAATTAGCAATCATTTAGGATTCATGAAGAAAGCTCATGGGTCATTCCATGCCAACTCACCCAAAGGTTCCATGTTGACCCTCTCATATTCTTATGATATTTTGTCCATGTATGTAGTAAAGGAAAAGATAAGGTCATGCAAAATTTTAGGCCAAAAATTTAAATACTACCAAAGTTACAGCTCCTCAGATTTTAGGGCGTGGCCCATTTTCAGTGGAAGATTCACGCATGATTCATTTTTGAGACTTTTTAAATCTTCATAATATGGTCACCTTTGTAAAGAAATGGCTGATTCTTCCTACTATAGCCAATTTATACTTGAGGATTTTAAATGTATGATTATTTTAATCATATCTTATATAGTTTCATTACTAACAATAACATAAACTTTGATTTTGTTTCATTATCAGATTATTTTTTCAAATTTAGATGTACAATTACACAAAAGAGATTTCTCACATATTGTAAGTCTTAAATCTTTTGAAGTATATTGGTATAGAAGTTTATGTAGCAGAAAGCTTTTTACTATTCTGTTTATTGTTTATGATATAATAGGGTTCAAACATCACTATAAAATAGAATATGCTGAGTGTTGACCCTCACACTAGAGGGGATTTCACCATGTGGGCAATTATGCTATGTTTTGTGCTTTTTTGAGCTTTAAGCTATATGTGGGCAATGTTCTGAATTTGTTCCTCACTTCCTTCATCTTTAAATATCTTCTTGTTTTGGCTCTAATTCTAACAAATTTTGACCATGCCTACCAGGACAATGTCTAAAGAACTTGTCAACTTTTAAGAATTTCATTCATTTAATTTAATAGTGTATTTAAGCTTGCTCATCAATTTAATAATTTATCAATTTATTGTTGATATAAAATTGTACTGGTAAAATATAACTTGTACATAAGATTTAAATTGTGCCTTTATTTTTTCATTTTAGTACAGATTGTTGTACATAATGTACAGGTCTAGGATAGTTATATCTTCTATAGTTGTTATGCAATCCTGCAGAGGAACTGCATCATCTTCTAGAGACATTGCATCATTCATGATACTATAAAGTTAAATGCACTATTGATTTCTGCTGAGATCAAACATGGCTTCAACTCATTTATCTAACTGCAAAATAGGAGAGTCTTTGAATGAAGATTGTCATAAGTTGACATACTGTAGAAAGAAAGGACTTTTACCTATTTTTGAATTTAAAGAACCTGACAGGCACTTAATTCAGTGGAGATGTAGAATTCAGTTAAAAGATGAGAATCAAATTTATCTGCATCATGAAAAAGTATATCTGACTTGCTACTAAAGCTTACAAAAATAGTGTTCAGATCCATTTTCTGTGCACAAGAAACATATCTACAGTAAGTTCTATTCATTATAGTTATATACCATTTTCTAAGTAAATGGCTTAGCTGCAATGGTCAGTCTTATCATTTTTTTCATGATTTTATTGATGTATGTAATAAGAGAGTGATAATTAATAATTTATGTTTGATAATTGTTTATTTATGTCAAATAGAGTCATTAAGGGTTGTTGATGAGGAAACAGCCAATGCACTTAACTTGAAACCAGGTCAGAAGCTTTGTCCTCAATGTTACAAGCATACACATGGTAAAGTTAATGAAATTGAGACAAATGTGGTGGATTTAGATCAGGAATATCTGCCTGCTGAGACTTCATTTGACTCCTTAGAAAAAGCTGCTCATTCCCTTGGATGTTTGCCTGTCAAGAGTTCTGTTGGTAAACGAGACAGAATATTATATGGGAAAAGGAAAGTGAGCCAACTGCATGCTGCTGTGAAAGCTAAATGTACCCATGCATTGGACCTGCAAACAGAGGTCTTTGAGTCAACAACAGATGATTGTAGTGCTAGGAGCTGCCAGGATATCAACCATCTGATTTCCCTCTTAAAAGAAAAAGTGATGCAGGCCACTAGGCAGGACAAGATTAAGTTGCTGACCCTTGCACCACAGAGCTGGACATGCCAGAGGACAATGCAAGAGTTTGGAGTAACAAAGCACATGGTAAAAAGAGCAAGACAGCTCAAGAAAGAAAAGGGTATCTTGGCTGACCTTGACCCTAAGCAAGGAAGAACCATATCTTGGGAAGTTGTAGATAAAGTTGTTAATTTCTTCCAGGCTGATGATTACCTTGGGTGAGCAGCAATCCATCTCACCGTCTACATGTCATGATTTGAGTTACTTGAAATATGAGGAACTTCAACCAGGGAAGTATGATGCATGTATTTATGACAATGAATGGTCTATTGGCAGTATTGTTGAACGGTCAGATGAGCATAATGATGTTCTTGTTGACTTTATGAGACATTCTGCAATTGGACTTTTTTCATGGCCTGCACATACTAGAAAGGACAGGTGCTAGGTACCTTTCCAGCATGTTATATGTATAATCAGTGCACCTGAACCTCATGGACAAAGTGCCTCCTCATATAACCTTAATTCAGAAGATGTTAATCAAATTCAAATGAGATTGCCAACATTTTTGTAAAATTATTGTACTGAGAACATATTTTGCAGAACTGCAATTGCAAATTTAGTTAGAAGAGAATTATTTTCATAATTGTTGCTTAACAACATGTCACATTTTAAATATTTAAAATATTCCAATTCCAAGGCGTGGTCAAAATTTGTTAGAATTAGAGCCAAAACAAGAAGATATTTAAAGATGAAGGAAGTGAGGAACAAATTCAGAACTTTGCCCATATATAGCTTATTGTTAATGATACCTAAAGCACAAAATATAGCATAATTGTCCACATGGTGAAATCCCCTCTAGTTTGAGGGTCAATGCTTAGCATATTCTATTTTATAGTGATGTTTGAACCCTATTATATCATGAACAATAAACAGAATAGTAAAAAGCTTTCTGCTACATAAATTTCTATACCAATATACTTCAAAAGATGTAAGACTTACAATATATGAGAAATCTCTTTTGTGTAATTGCACATCTAAATTTGAAAAAATAATCTGATAATGAAACAAAATCAAAGTTTATGTTATTGTTAGTTATGAAACTATAAGAGATATGATTAAAATAATCATATATTTAAAATCCTCAAGTATAAATTGGCTATAGTAGAAAGAATCAGCCATTTCTTTACAAAGGTGACCATATTATAAAGATTTAAAAAGTCTTGAAAATAAGCCATGAGTTAATCTTCCACTGAAAATGGGCCATGCCCTAAAATCTAATGGTTCGTAATTTTGAAAGTATTTGAAACTTCTTCCTAAAACTTTCTAAATCATCGTTACATAAACAGTTGACCATGTTTGTGCATTTTCACAGGAATCTGTCATGGTCACCATGGAAACTTTCTGAATTTTGGGTGATTTGACATGGAATGACACTTATGTATTGCTTCCTTTGGGAACCACAAAATTGCACAGGGGAATTGAAACAATTCTTGAAATATTGTACCTATTTTGTTTTTTCATTCAATGTTTTTTTGGTTTATAATTAATACCCATCATTTCTAGATTTCATTTTTGTGAAGTATTCTTTAATGGGTGTTGAAGAATACACTACCAATCATAGTGAGGGGGCATTGAAGAATACACTACTAATCATAGTGAGATGGGGTATTCTTCAACTGATGCAAAGTTTTAAATATAAATTCAGAATTGGAAGCTTAATCACCAACTTACCTTTCATCAAGACAATACTACATAAATTCATGTGGTCTTGATGTCATAACAGGATTCTACTTTGTGAGGCAATGACATCGTGTGGGGCTTTCAAACTCAGAAAAATGCACACGCACCCAATCACATGCGTAAAAACAGTTGTATGTGCCTTACCAGCATGATTATGTATTCAATCATGAAATACATGGACTGTGGTCACTGGTTAGAAAAACATTTTTTCACGCAATAATTAGTCTTTGCTACTGAGCAAACGTTTTAAATTTTACATTAAACAATATATATGTTCAAAGTATCATGCTATTTAGGAAGAAGAATCAGTCTAAGTATCTGTGTTATTTTCTGACAGACCGTCAAAATTGCTATCATGATCGGACAACAAAATAGCGATGTTTTCTTTGTTAAGTTTCATTTTTTTCATGGCTAGTGGGCCATTTTTTATTTACCTTTTGCTTTCTATGTAAATCTGAACTGCTCGATTGTTCCCATAAATGATTAATGACTCATTGATGGTGTTGTAATGCATAGGTAGAATCTTGTCTGACAAGATATTTGTCTGAAAACTAAATGTCTGTTCTACTAAGTGGTTGGAACCCAAAATACTGGTGATCAGACTAGCTAATTTGCACCGATTTGGAAATTTTGGTCGATGATAAGTCATCACTGACATCTACTAAGATTTTGTGTCTGGCAATTTTGAGAAGTGGCTTTTAGCATGAAATTTAAAACTTCTCCACTCTTTCAGAGAAAGAGAGGTTGACAGCAGTCCAAAAAGCTGGGTCAAACCATTTCATCTTGGAAAGGATGTTTACGTCATAGGACGCGAATTGAGATTGTAGTGTGTCAGTCACCAACGGAATAACTTTAAGTTAATCGCTTTGAATTTTCGCGGGCATTGGTGGCCGACAAATTCATTGATTGCGAGTTTTAGTATATTGCACGCGCGGTAAATCGCACGCCCAAAATCTTCTGGGCACGTGCGGGCGCACGCTGAGGCAATTATGCGCCCCCAGTTGAATGCCCTGCTTTGTGAAACATAATATTCCAAGGGCCAGATTTTAACATTTGGCTCCTGAACATCAGCCTTTGCTGGTATAATAGGTTAATTATTAGATAGATTAACAGGAATAAAGATCTAGGGTTTCACCTTAAGATAAAAAACCAAAATTCTTCGTAAACAACCACCTTTATGTTATACAGTATTCATTTCTAGATACCAGACTAAATATTTAACTAGAAATACGTGTATGCAACAAACCCTCGCCCACCCTTCCAATACATCTCTCGCAAAAACTAGTAACGTTGATAATTTTTCAAAATTGTCAAAAAGACAAATCATCCTTACCATAACTGGAAGAGAGAATGCAGTAAAAGAAAAACAACATTTGGCCACAAATGTTAGCAACCTAAACTGGACATTATTTTATATTTAAACTGCTTGTCGTCATATTTACGTTTAAAATTTAGATTCTGTTTTATTAAAACAAAACGTTTGGTGAGAATAACCTTTAAAGGTTTAACAAATGATAAGAGATCCATTCTGACAATTTACTGCTAAACGATTCGTAAAAAAGAAACATATGGCGTAGAGTACAGACCTGAAACTCTTACGTCTTTTTAACGAAGTATTCACCTAAACGCAAAGGGTTCAACGGTGAATTTACAGAAAGAAGACAACTTGAAACTTTCAAACTTTCTTGAGAGGTTTTAAAATCCTGATGAAAGCATTACTGGTCGAATATTGTAAAGGTAATCATCCACAAGCCACCCGAGAAGTGAGAAAGACTGAAGTGGACCACATTTTCGCCAAAGGACAATATGATCCCCAAAGATCAGTAGCTTTCCAGCATGTTTCTAGGTGACTGTTTGTCTTGCATTTTTGTTTACAAGCCAGAAATAGATCCCAAAGTTTTCAGTCGGGCGACATTTCATAGGGAAAACGATCGTGAAAAAGGCAATGAAATCCTTGGGCGGAAAGCGGAGAAAGGATTAAAAGACTGTCAGCCCTGAACAAGTCTTCGGAACGCTGAGTGTATTACCCACTTCTCAAACAATTTACCGTGACCGCAATCCGGATAAGTACTACAAAATATTCAAAAGCCATCGTCCTACAGAAATGAGAGAGCCAGAGTCTGCATTCTACTTTGCCATTAAACACCAACAAAATCCAGGCGATAATATTTGGTGTAAGAAGTCTCCCTTAGGGAAGAATGAAGTCGGGAAGCCACTTTTGAAAGCTGCTCAATACTATTCCGTTCACAAAACTTGCATTTCAAAAGTACTCGATTCATACGTACCCGTGATTGTGTAGCTCAGCTAAGTGATTACCAGAACGTGAAAAGTCTCGATTCATACAAATCAGCATCGATTCAACTTCTGCGAAGAATGTCATTTACTCTCAGTCGCTTAGCCATTGTCCTGGTAACAATCGAGTTCCCTTACGCCTTTTGTGAATATTCATCAGAAAGAACGAAGTCAAAGCGTTGCTACAGAAAATGAACAGTTGGCCAATGCATATTCCAAAGAGCTGAGTTTTAGAACTGTTCTTTCAATTCATAAATTCTATTTCAGAATCATCCTCAGGGTATTATGAAACGAAAACTTCACAATGTGAAGTTTTTCAATTGTGAAGTTTTCGTTTCAAGTCATAAATTGTCCTGCAACTAAGATGTCCCCCAAAAGTGAAACCAGCCACAAGCACAAGAAAGCCATTTCGTTTGCTGGTCTTAAATCATTTATTACCTTTAGTGTTCAAGTGATGTAAACAACTTGCGAGAGATCCATACAAGGGAAAAAAGAACGAGACCAAATCGATTTGCTTCGAATAGTACGGACCTAACTAACCTAAGTAAGGTTTGGGCAATAATATAGCAGTCCCCGAACTTGCACACGGCATTCTTGAGTGAACGGAATTCGTGGATATATACATACAAATATATATAGAAACATAGATACACACTGCGAAAATTTTTCTCACTAGTCACCACGCGTGTAAAAGGGCTCCACGCACGTCGAGATTAGTACCCTCGCACCGCGCTTCGCGTGGTGGGCGAGGGGAAAACCTACATGTAAATGTTTTGTTAATCAGATATACACAGTGGCGGATTAAAACCTTCGTGGACCCTATAGATCCCAGCTAGATTCGCTCTCTTTTTAGGGCTTCAACTTTAAATGTCCTTGATAAGATTTTTATTGCTATAGTATATTGAATGTGAACAGCAATTACATGAATGAATTGGTAAAGTTATACAAGAGGTCAAGAACAGTCTTAACAAACAAAACGGTACTACAGTACTAGTCTGCCCTTAGTAACACGTACAATAGTGAATATTAGTAATATTACCCATAGGGAGGTCGGATTACTGCAAAATGTTGTTCATTCTACAATTTCACTATGTGTATTTTCTTTATGGCAAAAGAACTAATCATATCATTAACTGGGATTGAACGAATCAACTCTGATTGTATAGATAGGAGTGAGGGTGGCAACAAACACGACGGACCCATGGTTGAGTTCTACTAGTCCTTGATACGTTTCAATAGGGAGCAAGATAAGTAAAGCAAAATGATCGCGCGAAAAATGTAAAGTTCATGCATAACGCATTTTACGTCTTTATTGATCGATTTCACGGTAAGCCAAATAGCCAATTCGGTACAAGTGCAGTTTAGTGGACGCACCTGACCGCTGACTGTTGTAGTCGGCTCAATAACAAATATTATGAACTTTCCGCGGGAAATTAAAATGCAGCTATGACCACATTCAAACGTGAAATGGCCTTAGTCAACGAAGATATCTTTAACCATAATCCTAACCCTAACTAAATACATGTCAATATAATATTTTTAATAAACCCATTTTTCCTTGCGTTAGCCAGAGTAAAATAATAGGTAAACAGAATTAATAACAATAACAAAAAGAATAGAATCAAGAATTCAGTCATTTAAACGTATTATTTGACTGTCGATCAAAAGTACGTTGTCCTGTGTTTTCGTCAAAGTTTGAAAAATCTTAAAAGGTAATGTTTAGTTTTTCGGAAACCAGTCTTTCTCTTGTATTTCTTTCGGAAACACATTATGAATCCTTTCGTTCCTTTTAGCTCTGTTTGAATGCTCTTATAGTCTTTACCTGTAGTAGTTTACCCCGGTAAAACGCATGTAAAACTTGCAAGCTATCAAGTACGAATCCCTCAAGGATAAGTGTCTGTTCTTAGTTATTTTATCGATTCTAAAATAAAAAATGTAACATAACCAAATAGACAAACATCTTCGTGGGCCCTAGGCACGTGCCTGTAGTGCCTATTGGTTAATCCGCCACTGTGCGTACCTGCTCTTATTTAATTTAAATGCCAGTAAAGTATAAATTAAATGGCACACGATTCTTTTGCAACTGCATTGATGTTTTCATTTTGTCTTCTCTATTAACTGGCTCCCAGTTGAGCCAAACGATGAAGAGGCATGATCTTCACCAGCTGATTTCAGCTTGGCAAAAAGAGCCCAATTATTTGGATGCTCTGATCCAATCGTACAGTATGGGATGTTACAAGACTACAGAAAAGTTTAAAAAACTGAGGAAACTAGTTGAGACTTCTTTCAAGATTTGTGAATGTCAAGCAACATCATAAGACTTTGGATCAGTATTCCAAATACAAAAAACCATTAGATATTTCTTTTACAAAAGCATAAACACTATTAAGCATTTATTTTATATAAGCATTATTTTATTTTGTACTTTTTCACTGTCATAATGTGACAAGAATTAATTAGTAAATTTGAGAAGAATTAAATTGTTGACAACCAACAGATTAGGCAGAATGCAAGATAAATGTCCTGGGTCATAAATAAGATCATGCACCTCAGAATTAGATTTTTATCAACTGACAATTGATCCTTGGACATCCGCAGTGGAGTGTGCAGTAAATGTATTTCACTACCCTCTTGTCACTTAATGAAGCATGTTTCATGATGTTTGGTGCATAACATACCCAATAAATTAAAAGTCTGTCAGCTTTTCTGGTACTTGTCTGTTAGTAGTTTACTTACATGTGCCATTTAAAAAAATAAAAGACAGTCTTAGTAACTGTATAATCATTAATCAATGCTTGCTTTCTTGCATTTTAGGGAGTTACAAGATTACTGCTAACCAAAATCCCATTCTTCAGAGAGGTCGTTGTATCTTCATTTGAATGTCCATACTGTGGCTATAAAAACAATGAAATTCAACCTGCTGCTGTTATTCAGAACAAAGGGCTCAAGGTAGAGCTTAAGGTTACACCAAAGGTAAACTCATAAATAATATCATTAAATTTGTCATTAAAATTTTCAAGTGTAAAACTTAACTGGCAGTACTCAGCCAGATTCCAAGAACAAGCAAATTGAAAAATAAATTTTGCCCGGTTTGGATATGATTGCAGCCACAGTGTTGTCAATATCATGCCTGTAGAAAAGCCTCCTAGGTGTGCTGAGCCAAGATGAAATTTTTCTTGACCAAACTGAAAAATCCAGCTTGACAACCCTAACCTCCCACCAGGGGGCTCTTCCCCTGGCCACCGCCTGATCCAAACTGAAATTTATAATTGCCAAGACGAAATTTTTCTTTTTCTACAGGCATGGTCAATATGATGTGTGTGATTGTGGGCACACTTCAACACTCGCAATCCTCAGGGTACTCAATCCAACACAGTCGTGCCTTGGAAAAAGATGAATAGCATAAGTTCTGAAAATATGCTTAAATAGATGAATATCATCTTTCTAGGGGGAAATTGGAAAAGTGTTAGGATTCAGGTAATAAATTAAGTTTAGAGGTAGGGTAAGGGTTAAGATTAGGGTTATGGTTTGGATTAGGGTGGCAAAAAGATGAATGCAGTGGAACCCCGTTAATATGGCCACCAGTAGGTTGTAAATATCCCAGGGTAGGATCAAATTTCATGGCTGGTCTTATTCAAGTGACGTCATGACAGTTATATCACAACTACACTTATAAACAACTGTTCTTAAGCATCCGGAATGCAGATATAATTTAATTGAAACAGAACTACACAGTGAACTGAACATAACTGAATTTTATTAACAAGAATGATCTGTTACACGTACGGTACTGTCCTTTTCAAAACGAAGGCCCCTAAATCTCCAATTTTGCATGTTACTTTCATTAATAAATTAACTTTCAACAGGGTTTTGAAAAAAATCTGTGACTTTTGATTGACTTGTTCTATGTGCAAGTACAATGACTGAATCATTCTGCAATTTAACGGATGTTATTGTTTGTCAAGTTTCATTTTCCTTTGTCATTTAATAGGGGTGGTATTACATTCCTGACTTTGTAAAGGTAGTGACTATTTTAAAAGTCAACGATATGGCATATTCGACTTTTTCAGTTAAAATAGAAAATCGTTACTGTTTCTCAAGATTTATTTTCGTTTATCGCTAATCTGTCCTTCGAAATGCACATTTGGTTTGAGAGGCCGTACTGACAAAGTGAATTTATAAAGGAATATATACGTTAGGATTTTACAATGTGCCGTTGGCCGCCTTAACGGAGTTTCCTTATAAGAAAATGGATAGGCATTTTGCCGGGACAAAAAATGTGGGCGTAATAACGAGATGCCCGTATTGACAAGCTGGCTGTATCGTGAGGTTCCACTGTATAATCTGCTGAAAGGAAATCATGGCTGCCACATGCGATAGGTTGTTCCTGAAGTAATGTAAGTAAAGATCTTAAAGGGGATCCAAAAAAATTCTTGATAGGGTGAGGTGAAGGTTAGCCATAGCTGGGGGAATTTAAACGTAATCCTAATGCTAATCCTAACCATAATTCTAACCCTAATCCTAACCCTAACCCCAACCCTTTTCCGAGTTTCCCCTAGAAAGATGATTGTCATCTATTTAAGAACAGTTTCAGAATTGATGTATTTATCTTTACGGCAGTGATACTGTGTTGATTGATCGCATGGGAGAAAAGTTAGTAAAATTCATCTTTTTGTCAATCCCGTGGATGTGGTACAGTATGCATGTATTTCCTCTTTTACAATTTGGTGAACATATCGGTTCTCAGATCATGATTGAAAGCTATCTCGATCCCAGTCCTAATGAATGTCATCATGTAAACCATCGACTGCAATAAATTCAACCCTGCTCTGGTAGATTGCGATGGCGATCAGTGAACTATCGTGATGGAGAGTTGCGTTGAAACGGTTTTAGGATTCAGACTCCGCCATGCATAACTACATACGTGATGCTGTTATTTAGCTTGTACCCTTCCGTTGGCTTCCATTTGATTTATTGCAAGGTGTTGGAAGCTCTTTATCTGAGTGTTTGTAAACTTAGTCACAGCAATAATGTCCTCGAATTTGAATTTAAAAGCTCTTATTGTGACTTGGGAAGCTGTATAGGGTATAAGAGCACCTCGTCAAAATGCACATTGTTCGGATTCGTAATTAGCGGGAACCATTGGACCTTTAGAGACCTTTCCTTACAACCATTTAGCCTTTGCCCCTTTGCACCTTCGCGCAAAATTAATAAAGGTTTACTAGTGGCCATGCTTGATTACCGTGCTCAGATGCTATCCTTCCATCAGCTGCATGTGCTTGGGCAGTGCGATTCAAGTGCTGGGAAAGAAGCTGCGTCCATATTAGTAATTGAGCCCGAGAACAGTGCTCCGATAATTGTCTGAACAATACCACAGTCTTCAAGGCCGTATAACGAAGTCTTTATTAAGGTGTTAGTTAACCCTAAATTTCTCCCAGAAGAAATTTTTTTTTTCAAAAAAATTTTTTTGATGGGTTTGGTTACAGAATTTATTGCTCTTTTGCCCTGCGAACTTAATGAACCCAAAGAGGATTTAATGGATTGTGATGGTTTTTGGACTGAATAACAAACATACCATAATCTATGCAATGAATGGTCAGTTTTGTGTATTTTGCGCCTGTTCCTTAGTTAACATGGAAACAGTCTATTTTTCGCATTTGGACTCGGCAATTAACTCCAACAAAAACCTAAACATTCATTGCATAGCTTATGACCTAGCAAACGGTCTTACCAAATTTGGTGTTGATATCTATTTCCCCCTTTGAGTTAATGCTTATTTGCTGTTCCATGACAACCACACCCTATGTCATGCTTCAACAAAGGTTAATGTATGCTCCATGCTTGGTACTAGGCTTGTGCCAAGTTTCAATGTGGTTGGTCAGATTCTTTTTAAATTAAAGCCTGAAGATTGTTTTGGGAAATTTAGGGTTAACTACCACCTTAACCTTACTGGTTGTGTCTGTACCAGTGAAATATTGGACCTCCGTTACTAGCGCAAACCTCAACTCGTTGCGCTCGTCTTTTCCGTGCATAAAAACACCATGTCGATGTATTTTACTTGTACGGACCGAAAAAGTGAGGTCAACAAATAGTAAATCTTGCAGTAATGTATGATTTGTGGTGGGTGATAGTCCAGTGAGATAGTGGCCAATCTCTGTGCTAGTGACCAGTCCTGTCCATTGAATACTTTGGGTTACTTAATATCAACTGAAAAGCGAGGTCAAGTCAGAGTAGCTTAAGAGCTCGTTGATCCGATATGATTATCGTATACCGTCGTATGTTCTAACGTATGCAATGTTGTCTCAGAGCACAATATTTCCCGGGGCGTAGGAACACTTTTACAGGCGGTCCGGCACAATTGCCTAACAGTATAAGCACCCTTTGCCTCTCGTTCGCACACTCTGCGGATTACTCAATGGCCTCTTGGCACAAAATGCGCAATGGCCTCGCTTTCACGCTTTATTTCCCTCTCAACGAAAGCCATCTGACTCCGATCTAGTCACATCGAAAAAAAGTCATGTTGAATCACATGCTACGCCTCTTGCTGATTGTGATTCGCTTGCTAATGTAGCAATACAACTAAGGACACCAGTAACTTGACATTTTCCTGTCCAAGAGGTCTCCTTGGGACGAGTACAGTCGTCTGGCATTAGCCAGAGTAAAATTAAAAAGTCGGGTATGAACCGGAAAGGGTTAATCGTAAATATCAGAACGAACAATCGTATACGACAATCGTCTCTAGTGAATGGGCCGTAAGATGACGGATAAGCCACATCAAATAGATACACTATATGTATATGATAGTGTAGTATAAACCAGTATTAGTACTTCCATCGCACTACTGTTGACTCCTCTTTCTCGAAATATCCAGAAATTTTCTAGGGAAGTCGCTCCGTGACTTCGCTTTCAGGGGAGCAAAAAGTTTATTTGGATTTTGTTCCCCCTTTGCAAAATTTTAATTACGTCCTATAGGTCCTGTATTTAAACGTAAAATCTTGGTTTCATTACTTTATACGCTTTGGTGGATCAACTTCACTGTCGTGTTATTGAGTGGTTATATACTTTCCAGACAGTAGGATTTTATTTTAAAAATGTCTTTATTTTGACACTTAATCGTAGTCCCACCGCGGATCTCGTAGGTGCATGAGGAACAATAAATATAAGTTAAGCTTTCCAAATTAGCCAGCAGACATAGCACTTGATGAGAGGTCTGCCGAAGTGCATAGTTCTTTTTTAGTTTAATATTTCTCTTGTTTCCGTAGCATTGTTTATAGCTACAGTTCTTTTTGAACTAACTTAGATTTCTGCTTAGACCATTCACCATCGTTCAGACGCTAATCAATGCTATGGTTAAATTTGTCGCCACGACAAAATCGTTATTTTATTTTCCAGGACCTTAACAGACAAGTGGTTAAATCAGTATCAGCATCTGTAAAAATTCCGGAATTGGACTTCGAAATACCAGCGTTTTCGCAGAAAGGAGGTTTGTCTATTTACTATCATTTATTTTTACTTCTAAAATTTATTTTTACTCCTAAAATTTAATTTTCATTTTTACGTACGTACATACATGGACGTACATACATACAAACATAAATAAATAAACAAACAAACAAACGAACGAACAAATAAATAAATAAATAAATAAGTATGTAAATAAATAACCGCTAAATAAAATTGTAAAACCCATGAGCTGCTTATCTTTCGTTAGAGAATATGAAAACCAAGAAACCAAAAGTGATACGGAAGTACGTTTAACTGGAAAGAGTTATCGCTTGACCATCTCCTCCTGTCCCCCTCTGTTATACAGCTGGTTGAACCAGGAAACTGGAATTTCATGAGTTGCAGTTTATTCTTTATAGAGCTCAGCACAATTGAAGGAATTTTGGTTAGGGCTATTACAGCTCTTGCACAAGACCAGCCAATCCGCAAGGTATGAATTATGGCTATTTTTGTTTAAATTTGTTCGTTCGTTCTTTCGTTCGTTCTTTCTTTCGTTCGTTCGTTCGTTGTGCCTGATTTTCACTACGTGGAATTTTCCCAACTAATTTTTCTAATTACTTCCACTTGAAAGCTCACAAGACTAAGAGGGAATTTCGTCCGCGCGGAAAATTCTGCCTTGTGGAAATCAAGTCTTCGTTCGTTCATTCGAACGTTTGTACAAAACAGCAAATCGTCGATATTTTAATGAACTTTGTGCAATAATATGATTGAATTGTGCGTGCGTATTCGTTGGTGTTTCCGATCACCTGTTAAAGCCTAACGCACGGACTGCGTCAATAAATTTAAACAGTAAACCACTCTCAACTTTTCGGATGATATTTCGAGTCAGTGACTGTGTTTCATTGCTATACTGTTTATCATCAATCACGTAAGGTGGGAATTATATCTTTTTCATAGCTGCAAAATTCGGCCTAAGTTTTCAGTCAACTTTCTGTTGTTGAAGGAAAGAGATTTCTATTTTTATTTATATATACAAAAAATCTAACTGCCCTAGCCGAGAATCGAACCCAAGGTCTGCGGATCTACGTATCGGTGCTCTGACCTCTGAACTACTGAGACACGGTCAGGACAGTCAGAAATTTTCATATATACTGAATTGGCCACCATGAAGTGGCCACCAATTGGCCACCAGTAGCTCAGAGGTCAGAGCACCGATGCGTAGATTCGGAGACCTTGGGTTAGATTCCCGGCTGGGGCAGTCAGATTTTTCGTATATATAAATATGATCGTATCAAATCCTCTCCTCATATATATATATATATGTTATGATTTGTCCGGATTTGTGTTTAACTTCGGATTTGTGTTTAAACACAAATCCGGAGAACAAAAATCATAACATTACTATGCCTGGATTACAAGTATTCAATTCATATATATATATATATATATTTCTGTTTAGTCATTAACGCTTAAGAAACGTTACGTTGTAAGAATATCAGTGACTTACTCTACTACCGTTAATGGATCACTGTGAGTCTTCGAGTGAACAGACAAAATGAAGTGTATTTGTTAAGCGAATGTTGTTTCCATAGCTCTGTTCTGGATAAACCTAGCCAGTTCAGGTATGTTAGGTGACTGTCAGCTTTCCACGTTCGAAGGGTCAACGTTGTCATACGAACATGAAAATACTCTCGTTAGTAATGGTACCAGGACTAATTTCAAAAACCATTACCTGCCGACAATTTCATAAAATAAAGACTAAAACGTACTCCGAAAAAGATCATGTTTTAAAAAGCAAGATTCAAGTTAAGGATGCAAGAATAAACGTGCAAGACAAATAAACGTACAATTTAACGTACAATTAAACGTACAATTTTACAAGATGATTATTCGGAGTATATTTTATTTTTTGTTTTTGGAATTATTTATTCCTTTCGTTTTTACTGAAAGACTCAATTGCAAGAACACTTTGGCATTCCCGAAAGATTGAATTGCAAGAACTCGCTGGTATTCCCGGCTAGTGTTAGCTTAAACTCCCTAATGTCGCGTACGGGCCGTTATTCACCTTTCTTCATTTATTATCCAACACCAAAGGTTTCATGGCTGGTAGCAGTCAACCTTTTTAGTTTTACACGTCGGTGCAGAGTCCCAGTAAACATGTGCTGTGGGGTAACATGATGAGCGTTAAAGTTCAGTCTTTAAAATCTACTGTTGATTCACTATTTATAAGACAATTTCGAAAGCAATGAGAGTTAACAAGCTTGTTTTTCTGGTTCAATGAACTGGAATTGCAAAATGAACGTCTTCGTTGTCACATCGAAATTAACTTCTGAACTCGAAGAAATAGCACATTTTTCTCGAAATAAAAACATCGACGTACAGATCATAAGAAAGTACAGTACAGCAATCTAGTGAGCTAAAAAAGGCAACACAACCACGGAAGCAAATGCATTGGAACACCAATGTGCAGTGAACAGAATGTATTGCTGTGCATATTATGCGGTATTGGGCTTGGATAAGTCAAATTAGGGGAAACTACCGTGATAGCATGGGATTTGGGCTCTTCTGCAGTCTAGTGGACCCATCTTATTGCTGGTCTTTGTTGCGGGCTCAGTGGGTAAACAAGGCAGGGTTCGGCTGGAAAATTATGCATACCAACTCATCTGAAATTACGTATACATTTGATTATTTGAAATGACAGAGACAAAGAGTATCGTCGATAGACAAAAGCTATTTACTTTCTTATTATCTACATTCAATTAGGGTCAGGGTTTTGTCCGGAAATAAAGCTTGACGTTGATGATGAAACGGTGGTATTGGTAGGATTTTAGCGAGGTGGTCAAACAATGTAAGCCTTTTTCGAATAGTTAAGTCCTCGCAAAGTATTCTTATGTTTTTCAAATTTGCATATATCTCCATAAACTAGTGGCATTTTAGGTTCCGTCGTGAGAACACTGAGCTTTGATGTTTAAATTTCGCTCCAAAAGCTCGCTTTCTTGTTTGTTGAACCGACAGCAAAACACCAGTGGCAAGGTGGGTCTGCCAAACTGCAGCAGTACCATGAAAAGATTAGAAAACACCATTGGTCGGCAATTCTAGTGGAGGAAAAATTTGCTTGCCTGTTTGTCAATTTTACTGGATTAACTAAATGTACGTATAATGCTCTAATAATTCATGAAGTTTTAAAAAAGACTATGTGATTGGTAGTATATTTCTCATAGATTCGTGTCGATTTACATTAATTTTCCAACGTTTTACTGGGTGAAAATGGCCTATATTTCAAAAAAAGTCGGGAAAAACACTTGGTTATTTAGATGTCTTCTTATAAACAATAAAAAGCATTCGCGTCCGAAATGTATGGGTTTTTCTTCGGCTTGCCTTGTAAATCCCGTACATGTCGACTGTCCTTATTGTGTCTGTTACTGACATTTATTATGATGTAGGCTGTTGATCCTGAGACTGCTGAAAAGATCGATCATTTCATCCACGAACTCGGGAAGTACAAGAACGGGGAATCATCTTTTACTTTCATGCTTGACGATATTTCGGGTAACAGCTTCGTGGAGAACCCCTTTGCACCAAAAAATGACCAAGCTATGACCGTTACAAAATATGACAGGACAGAAGAACAAGACAACAAATTAGGAATCCACAAAAGCTCTCAACAAGTTGATGAATTACCAGAGAACGAAGGTGAGTTAATGTCTACTGTATATCGTGTTTAGTGAAATAAAGTTGGTTAAACTGATTGGAGTTTATGAGGAGGAAGTAAGTGAGAAAGAGAAAAGGATAATGAACCTGGAGGAGAAAAGATAAGGATGGAAAGAAGGAAGGAACAAACAAATGGAAAGGAAAGGAAAGGGAAAGGAATGAAAGGAGGAAGAGAGAAAGGAAGAAGAGGCAAAGGAAAAAGAGGCAAAGGAAGAAGAGGCAAAGGAAGAAGAAGGAAGGAAAGAAAGTGAAGGAAGGGAGGAAAACGAAGGAAGGGAAGGGAAGCAGTGGGGAGAAAACGGGAGTGAAGGAAGAAAAGGAAACGAAAGGAAGGAAAAAAGGAAAGGAGTGAAGGGTGGGCGGCGAGGAAGGGAGGGAAGTAAGGGAGAGGGAGGGACCAATTTGAGATGATAAAGATTTTCTTCTTTATTTAGCCCGTGAAGAAGACACGCCTCAAGACTTAGACTTCAATGAAGAGGTGAGAACTGACTACCGAAACAAACCACATAACACATATCGCGCTAAGGTAATGAAAAGTGCTTGCAGAATTTTCTGGGGATGTTATGTCATAATCTCGGAGAGTTGGGCGTAACCGAATTTTATTGACAAACACCCTCCATCACCCATGCCTAAATTTAACTTTTGATTCGATTCGTCTGCGACATTTGATCTATTAACAATATATGGAGACCGAAAAGGCTTACCACCTGTAACAAAGTCAAGACGAGTAGGCCTATATTCAATTGACCTTTTTCAGGTCTAGTTCGAACAACATTCTTATCACGTTGTTTCCTTATGAACCAGTATTTCTACAAGTGCATTAACATTTTCTAGGTTTTGGAATTTCCGACAAACTGCTCGAATTGTCAAAGTCCAGCGACAACCAACATGAAAGCAGTTGGTATCCTTTTAAGGATTAAAGACAGTTAACCTAAAGGGTTCAATTTAACTTTACGTGCTGCAGTTCGTAACGAAGGCGTCTTATTTTTTCTCAGTAAAAATAGGAATGAGAGAGTGGTTGAGGAGCTAGGTTAAATAATGAGAGAGCAATGATCAGTCACTTTCTAAAATATTCATTAGGAATAAAATGTGCGTGTTTACTGTAGACCAAATGTGCTACTATGTGTCGTTGTTTTACTTGCTCCTGACCGTTCAAAAATTCTACTTCAACAATTCCAAACACGGAAAATTTCCCGCCAAAAGTGCGCTGAAGTTTGTTTTGCACGTTCAGTCTTATTATTTTATGACAGAAACACGTAACGGTTTTTGTGTGTTTCAATACTGTGATTCAAACACTTGGTATGTTGCTCGACCTTCAAATAGCTTAAAAAATCACTTGTCCTTTTTGTCACTGCGTTGAAGCGGCTACGCTTTGCTAACCAGGGTTCGATCTTCTTATGCTCGTTTCTGATTGGTAGTTGAGGATTTTCGGGAGAATTGGTTACTCCATCGTTATATTTATCAAGTTAACTGCTTTTCATCTTTCGTTACTTTATAAACTAAATACCAAATGGATTCCCGTGTTCGGATACTGTGATTCAAACACGCCAGATTTGGCGAGACTTGAAAAAAGCTCAAAAAAACACGAACCGCTAGGCGAGTGTTTTGAGCTTGTCGAAAGTCGAGCGACATCCCAAGTGTTTGGATCACAGTGTCCAAACAAGGATATCCATTTGGCATTTCTTAATTGATGTTTAAGGACAACAATGTACTTATGTAATAAATTTGTATGCTAATGATAAAAATCGACAGTAACCTTGTGATTTCAAACAATCATAATGGTTGTAGTGTGTTAAAGAGGTACATACCATGAAAAATCGTTAGAAAATCCTTCCTTACATCCTTTATCGCTTGTTACATGCTCTTGACCTATAATTTCCAGAAATTCCTTTCTTCAAACAAGTCATCCTTATGGCAACATCGTGTAACGTTTGTGGAAAACGCTCAAATGAAGTAAAATCAGGAGGTGACTAAGATTTCTCAAAACATTCTGGCTTATAGACTTGCTTAAATGTGAAGTAAACGTGCCAAAGTTGAAAAGCACGAACTTTGC
Organism: Heliopora coerulea; assembly: GCA_030142905.1. Taxonomy (NCBI): domain Eukaryota; kingdom Metazoa; phylum Cnidaria; class Anthozoa; order Scleralcyonacea; family Helioporidae; genus Heliopora; species Heliopora coerulea. The sequence goes on along the minus strand of JASJOG010000017.1, from coordinate 898,940 downwards.
AAGTTTATCGATTTTAAGTGTAGCTATAACGTATCTGTGCTTTCCCTTTATACAGCCGGAATTGAAGAAAAAGGCACCAAGATAAGTTTGAAAGTAACCGACATTACAGACCTCAGCAGAGATGTGTTGAAGGTAGTTGCAAAGTACTTTTTTTCACTCAATGTCCCATGTTCAGTTCCTACATCTTAGCTTGACTAGTCTCTTGCTTTTGTCTTTTACTTCCTTTCTACTAAGGATCAGCCGATTATCAAATTGGCCGATTATTGAAGCCGATTAATACAAATAATCGGCCGATTAATCGGTATATGCCGATTATTGGTTTGTTGCCAGGTTACCAGCCCCCGCTCAGTTTTGCAATATTTTACGGGATTGCTGGGATTGATAGGAACATATAACATTTTTCAAATATTTCAGAAATGGTTTTTGATGATCACTGTGCGGGTTTTGGTTGTTTAAACAATCGAAGATACGCCGAAACAGCAATAGTGCTGCGCACAAATGATTTGATTGATTTCAGGATTCATGTTCGTCTGTATTTGCCCCTAATTCATACTTCATACTACAAGAACGATTGAACTCATAGTTTTATAAGTACAACGCTATGCACTACGCAATTATCGCAAGAAAAAGATTTTAATGGCTAAAGGTAATGTTACATAAAGTGATTTTTAACACAACAATGTTGTAGTAGAAATATGTGTATAACACGCACTTGGAAACGATTTTTAACATAACTTGCACTTGTTGCGGATTTGTGGCAACATTCTCGTTTGATAACTGCCAAAATCGTCCACTTTATGCTTGGATCGAACTGGATACTCAAATTTCATTGCGTGAAACCAACTATTGTTGTTTTCATCCGTATGAAATTACGGATTCAGGGCATGCGCTTGCGTCGTTCGTGAAAAAGTTAAAGCACCGATTATTTTGCCGATTATTAGGAATAATCGGCCGATTATCGATTATTTCAAATTGGCCGATTAATCGGCTCATCCTTACTTTCTACCAATCCTCCCGGGTTCAAACCATTTACTTCATACTTTCTATCGACAACTAATCAGATTTTACAATCGCTCCAGAAGCGGTAGAATGGATTTTGAGCAGGATTCGAGGTCAATCAATTGATTTAATTAACTTTTAATTCTTAATTGAGAATGATTTGTTGCTGTCGCAAATGTGATGATAACAAATTAGTATTGATTTGTTGTGATTATTATTTTTGCTATTTTGATTATGAGTATCATAGATTGATTGGTTAAATAATTTGATGCAAATAAAGTTTAAAATGATAAAATATAACGAACGAATTGATTTGAGAATAGTTTTCACATCGTTGTCTTTTGGGTTTTTTTGTTTTGTTTTGTTTTATTAATTATTTAATTTTTATTTATCTTTCTATTTCTTTAGTCGGATACTTGTGCCCTTAAAATACCAGAACTGGAGTTTGAGTTGCAGAGTGGTACGCTGGGTGGGCGATTCACTACTCTGGAAGGTCTTTTTGTCAACGTGAAAGAAAGTGTATGTACGCTAAACAAAATTAGGTTGCTCGACAAGTCGAACGTCACAATACCTTAAAGTTGCTTTGCAATTGACGGAGGAGGGTGTCTTTCATTATGATTGTTAGGGTCGTAATATTGTGAGGATGTCGGTTGCTCTCATATCGTATGTGAATACTTTTGAAATGTTCTGTACTTCTGTTGTGCATCGGACAGTAGGAGGAAAAATTTCGTTGGATGAATGTTATTTGTTGGAAGATTTTGACCCAAAGGGGAAATACTACCATGTGAATTAGGCATTTAACACAATTAAGTATATTTGAGTGTGCTTAAGTTCAGATTATGAAGTATATCATGTAAAGATAAAAGAGTTGCCACTTCCTTCGATCAAGTTGTAAGGGCGCATTATAGGTCGAAGGAGCACGAAAAATACTTGTAAAACACGTGGAAATTGGTAATTCTAGTACATTTACAGTAATTGTTTTCCAGGTGTTTCATAAGGTGGCTAGCGGCTGTTTCTACCACGAATTTTGCGTAACCGCCTCCTATTCTGTCCGATACTCTGATCGATAATAAATCTAATGTTGAAAAGAGCGCAGCTACAAAAACAAGGGATGACGCGTTTCGTTTATTACTTTATTTCTTTCTCAAAATGTTAGCTACGTCTTTAGACGTCAGCTATATCATTCATAAACTAAGATGAAGACAACTCACACATTCTATAGCTATATGTGTGTGTCTTAGTTACCTTGCAGAGGCAAGTTACGTTAGATTCCATGCGAGAATCATCCTACACTGCTGAACTCAACTCGAATAGTTTGCTTACTCGAACTCGCATCTTCGGATTTTCGGACCGCTGATTTACCAGTCGAGATATCGAGCTCAATCCTTCTCAAGTCAACGTTAGGAGTTGACTTCATCGGTATAGGTAAATCATAAAACTTTCTCTTCAAGTTACACTTGTTCAGGTATTTATTGCTGATAAAATTTACGGAATTTGACTTCAGACAGATTAATTCTCAAAGTAATTTGAAAAACATTCATTATAGGGTTTGGTTCAAGGTCCAAAGCACCGAGAAGTGCGTTTGAAAAACCACACAAAGCTGAGTTTTTAACGTTCTTTGAGGTCTTTGTTCAGCAGTCGATATTTACAGATTTCATTGTCCTCTAGATCCAGCAGCAGTACCCATTTGGTTTTGGCGATGCTCCCTCCTTACAAAAAGACTCGGAAAATCTGAAGTTGTTTGTGGAGAAACTGGATACGGTATTTATTACATTGGCTGGCGAATCTTCTTTACAAACTTTGCAACTTAGAAAATAACCAAATCAGTAAGGCCTTTCTGAGGGGTAAGTTGGGTGGTTGGCTCAATCGGGATTTGTGGTGATGTTAAGGCAGGGGACAGTGGTTATGTGGGCTGATGAATCATTACAAATTTAAGCTACAAAATGGATTTTCATTGGTTAGTTGAATATCTGTGCACTTAAATAAATGAACATATAATAATAAAATATTTTGGAAGTGTTCATCAATTAATGTTAATACGCTGTAGGGTCGAAAATCGTCTTAAAGTAGTTCCTTAGGATGATTTTCAATGGAGGATTTGTTACTAAATGTGGCTTGATACGCATGTGTAGATTGTAGGAGTGTCGAGTTGTTATTCAACACGATAGGACCGTCTACGTCATTTCAAATACTACATATTAAATGTTTGCTTCGGTCAATTTATTTTTAACGTAGAAAATAAACCAAACTGACTAAGCGTAGTAACATCTATTTTTCAAAATTTTTCAGAAGACAGATTTTTTAAAGTCGGCTAACTCCAGATGATAAAAAACAAAAATCACTTTTCAAAATCACCGTAAAATTTTGCTGTGTTATTCTTCAGTGAAATATCTATCCTGAGAACAATTTTCAGAAAATATCACCCGAAGAAACACCAAGATAGTTTGTCTTAGCTGTGATAATCTTGAAAACATTCCAGTTCCAAGGCAATTGTTCCCGTGGAAACAATCGATAATTACACCATTAGATATCTTTCTCAAATCCAAGACACTCCTTTAGTTTTATGCACTCCGTACTGAATTCACAATTATTTTAAAACAAGATATTCCCGTATATGCAGACCGTAATAGTTGCAGTAAGTAAGAATGGAAACTCTAGGGAGCCACCTTAAGGAAAGAAATGTTCCTAAATGCTGCTTCTCTTTCAGCCTTTGAAACTAAAAAGTAAAAGAACATTACCGTTCTAGGCGCGGTTGTTACAGAAGGCTATCAGCTCATGTTATTTCCCCTGAGTTTCATTCGCCGATTCAAATAGCCATGTGTATTTTTTTAAGATCTAAACATTTCTCTCAGCTCTTTCATCGTACATTTTCTTCGATCTTGTTACTTATTCGTAGATAATCAAAGGCGAGTGGCTTGACATACACGTGGTTTTAGATGACCCATCTGGTAATAGTTACCTACAGGTTAGTTTAACGTAAATCACGATTTTTGCTGGTTCTTAAGAATTGTGCTTTAATAGGATAAGCTTTCTTTTGGTCATTTGATCGTTTGTATATATATTGATTTTTATTTGTGATCGTCTCGTACGTATGTGCATATTCTATCTCATCTCATCTCATCCATTTACTCGTACAAATGTACAAACTTATCTACATGTACCTGCCCATTTACCATCCTGCCTGCCTTCCTGCCTACCTACTTACCTACGTACGTATCTGCCTGCCTGCCTGCCTGCCTGCCTGCCTGCCTGCCTGCCTGCCTGCCTGCCTGCCTACCAACCTACCTACCTACCTACCTACCTACCTACCTACCTACCTAACTACCTACCTACCTAACTACCTACCTACCTACCAACCTACCTACCTACCTACTTATTTAACTACTTAACTACCTACCTCCCTATCAACCTACCTACCTACCTAATGCCCTACCAAACTACAAACATACCTGCCTACATACACACATGCAAGCATGCATGCATACATACATACGAACGTACCTACCTACCTACCTACATACTAAAATACGTATCTACATACATGTGTGCATATATACGTACGTAATTAGGTTCATACGTACAAACATAGATACGTACATTTGAATATTTATCATCCAACTTCGTTTGTAGTACGACATTAGGCCCAAATGTTCCTCGACGTTTAAACAGCAAATTATTTGAGGACTCTTTTACGAAAGCTGAAAACAAGTAAAAAGGAAAAAAACTAAAACCTTGATAAAGCTTTATGATAACTTACTAATTTGTGTGTGTACTATCAAAAATCAAGTTCAACGTTGGGAGTTCTGAAAGAACGACAAAGAGTTTAAAGGTAGTACTCTGTCAGAAAACGATAGAACAAGACACTGGTTTCCTGCGAAAGCCTATAGGAGTCAAATGATATGTATATACTTATAAGTTTATGTACGTGTCTAAGACGTACAACATATATATTATATTATATTATATATTATATATATAAAAATACTGAACTTTTGGCCATGCTTTCGGCAACAGCCTCTTTAGCTCAGTTGGCAGAGCATCACACTCGACTCGCGTGGTCGCGAGTTCGATTCCCAACCGGAAGGCCAAAAGTTGCATTTTCGCTACAGGTCCCGGTTGGCTCTTAAAATATCTAGATACTCGAGATTTTCCATCATCAGATTTACTGACTGAAAATTAGCAGTTATGTATATATATATATATATATACAGCAATGATGAGTACCACGAAGGTTACAGCGTTGATATGAAAATATAGAGCGCTCAATACCGTTGCTGGTAGAGCGAATAAGTAAATACGAAAGACAAAAATTTTGCTGTCACTACTCTGAGTTTCACGCGCTCAACGCGTCGGATTATACCGCGACGATGGCCTAGCAGTTGTCAACACACGCTCAGGAAGACTTTGCGACAAGGAAAGGAAAGAACTCATCAGCACATTTAATGACCTCGGACTTAAAATTACTATTCTGACGAACCAGCAACGCTCCAACTTCCTCGACTTGACATTCGACCTGACTAACGGTACTTACAAACCCTACAGAAAACCCAACGACGAACCTATTTACATTAACCGCTCATCAAACCATCCACCCTCCATTATACGAGAACTTCCCCACTCTATCAACCGACGAATTAACGTGCTATCTTGCAACAAAGAAGCATTTGACGAAGCAGCACAAACGTACAACAACGCCTTGAAGCATAGCAACTTCAACACTGAACTGAAACACAAACCTCACATCCAAACTGAAACCCAACGCAGAAGACAACGCAACGTAACCTGGTATAATCCACCCTACAGCAAAAACGTCAAAACTAACATCGCACGCGACTTCTTGCAACTAATCGACAAACACTTCCCGCCAAACAACAGACTACACAAACTATTCAACAGACACACTATCCGTGTTAGTTACAGCTGCAGCGATAACATGGAAACATTTATTAAAAGGCACAACAATACAATACTGAAGCGACACGACAATCAAGAGAAACCACCTTGCACAAAAAACACTCGACTATGTAACTGCAGAAACCCTGAACAATGTCCTGTAAAAGGCACTTGCCTACAAACCAGCGTCCTTTACAAGGCAAGAGTAACGACCACTGACAACAACGAGACGAAGACATACATAGGTGTAACAGGTAACGACTTCAAAACCAGATACCGAAATCACTGTAAATCGCTCAACAACAAAAAATACTTAAACGAAACCGAGCTTTCAAAGCACATTTGGAACCTGAAAGACAACAAACGCAAATACACAATCGCGTGGGATATCATCAAACAAATTCCATCATACAAGGCAGCATCAAGAAAATGTCGCCTGTGCCTCGAAGAAAAATTGTTTATCCTAAAGAGACAAGGGAAAAACATTTTGAACAGACGGTCCGAACTATTCAGCAAATGCCGACATGTAACCAAACACTTCCTTTAAACTTTTGTCACCTGTATATATATGAATAATTAAATCTTATCTGTCAGTTGCCTGATGATCGCCTGAGCGCGTGAAACTCAGAGTAGTGACAGCAAAATTTTTGTCTTTCGTATTTACTTATATATATATATATATATATATATATATATATAATCTATATATATATAATCTATATATGTAGCAGTTTGTATATATATAATCTATATATATGGCAGTTAGTATGGACGTTTAATCGTAAAATATTTACATTAATATTTCTGTTGTCCGAAATGTATTTGTGTTGAAGCCACTTCTCTTGTTCTTGTTGTTGTGGGTTGTTACAGTTGATTGGTGCAGTTTAGAAGTTTTTGTGAGCTTTAACCATTTAATATGTAACCATATATTTAATGATAATAGTGATAATAGTTCTGTTGACGATAATAGAATGTGTATGCACCAGATGAAGACCCAAACATGACCATTGAGCATTACGAAAGAACCCAAGAACAGAACGACGAACTGGGACTGAGTGACATGATTATTAAAGAACACATGGCAGCAAAAAGGAGCACTGATGTGGAGAAAAGATGACCTTTCATCTGGCAGCTGGTTCCCTATACCATCGTTTGGTGCGAAAAGCTTGACTGCATTGATGGTCATCCAGGAAATGACGCTGTCAAACATAGCCTGGACTAGAAAACCAAAACCAGTAAAAGTGCCGTTGGACAACTGGCACCTCTGATAGGAAAAGCTACTAATGCTCCATCTTCCCTTCATTTCAACGGGCTTGAAATGAAAAACAATAATTCGTAAGGGATACAATATTGAAAAGTAGGAATAGAAAATCCTAGTATAGTTGTTACTTTCCAATCTGCTTTGTTACTTTATGTTCTTGGTTGCCATATGTGACTTTTGAACGCGCAGATTTCATGAAGGAAAGGAAACAGAAAATTTATTGTCGACGTCAACCAATTAAGTTTAATGTGAAGACGTTAAGTATTTTTTTTTGAGTTGCATCGTAGTATTAAGTGGTCAATTTGTTTTTAATGGTTGATGTATTAACGAATTTTGTTGTTTTTTTATACGTTCATCCGTAAAACGTTCGACAGTGACATTAAGAGAAAGTAAGAAAAACATCTATGAGCCTGAATCCAATTGAACTATTATTTAACTTCTCTGTTTGTTGTCCATGTTAAGATTATGGGATTTTCACAATTACTTTTTATGAAATTTAATTATATATTGAGATACCAATCAGAGCATTCTTTGGGAAAATGGTAAAAATCCCCTTGAAACACCACACCGATATATTAAAGACTCACGTACTTGCTACTTCCTTACGATTTTAGTCCTGACGAATGCTGTTGTCATACCGCTTTTACCTGGGCGTTCTGTGACATTTACAAGTAAATCGCAAATCGCACGCTAACAGGGAAATGTGCCTCGAAAGAAAAAAGTTGTAGAAGGGAGATTCTGATTTGGTGCAATGGATAGAAAACCGGCAAGTCCTAACATAGACCTGTTGCGGAAAATATAACTTAAGGCTTTTTGGCGGAAATCCAACTCAAGGCCCGGGATATCTGGTCCAGGGTTCTACTGACATGACTGCGAAGGTCATTAACAAGATGCACGGTTTTGAGTTCAGCTTGTATATATGGTGGAGTGGAAAATCGGTGGATGAACGGGTTATGTAAAGATTAATATCGGCGTTTACACTGCAAAGATGCATGCGGAAATTATAGACGGGCAATTTTGGATATAAATGATGAAGCGAATAATAATTGCGAAAACTGAGGTGCAGCTTCAAGGATTGTCAAAGGGAAAAAAAAATCCCCACTTGAGATTTTAACTCTATAATTTTCTTTATGTAAACAAATCATTCAGGCCCTTGTATTACTTACTACATTGACACAAGTCATGGCCAGTTTCGGTAGTGGCCTAACTGGCCTTCGTAGCTCAGTAGAGTTTCACAAGTTCCCGCCGTTTTGCCTTGAGTCGAAATCATAAATCTAGTGAGGACTACAGCGCCAAAGTTGTTGACCATTTGAGCGCCACCATATTAACGGCAAACCTTGGCCTCCAGATAATGAATGGACAATCACAAAACAGCCTTTCCATCAGTTCAACCAACGATGAAAGAAATTCGACTTCAAAAGCGATCAAGTATACGTAACGTTTATCATAAATAGTTTGCACCGGTAACAATTCATTTGAACTTCAAGTTTGTGTTGTCGCCGTTTTTTCTATCGAAAATGCTGTACATGAAACAATAGGTGAATGAAACTCTAATAAACAACAATCAACACGATCCACACATACTACATTGGGCGATTTACAATTTAACTCGAGCAAGAAACCTGCTAGAATGTGCAGTTGACTCCCGATAACTCGAACCCTCGACAACTTGATGCTCGCGCTAACTCGAAGCAAAATCAATTTCCCTTGGATTTGCTTCATAATTTTGCTGTGATTTTCCCCTCGATAACTCAAACCTCATTTGTCAATAAAGTATAATAATCTCAAAACATAATGCAGAACTTTTAATTTACTTTGAATCAAACTGAGCAGCATCCATTCAATTTTGAAGTGTCTAGTTGTCCTTTTTGTCTTTTCTTAAATATAAAGCATTTCAGGCAAAATAATAACCAACTGATAACCAGAAAAGCCCAGTCTAGTTTTACATGATCTCTATGTTCAATACCCTATTTACTTTTATATGATCTCTTTAGTACCCATGCAAAAGACACAAAAATCTCGCAAGTTGTGACAAGGTGGGCTGGAGTGTGCTGTAAGAACAGTGTTTTCACAGGGACTGAGGAGCATTTATGTGAGGGGGTAAAACGAACGCCGAAAACACGACGCACATTGAAGGTGCAGTTACACCTGTTCCCATGCATCATATGGGCTTCTTGGTTTGTAATCATTGCCGGATTGAATGGACCAGGGTGATTAGAGGTAGACGTCAATCTCCGTTGCAGATAATTCAATCGACATTTCAGCAGGGGTCGCATCCCTCCTTTTATCTAGGAACTTGTTAAACCTTTAACGCCCATGCAGAGTCTGGTATATCGCACACCTAAGCACATAAGATCAAATGAGATCTAGAGAACAAAGCAAAAACAAAGAGAGAACAAAGAACAAAAGTAACAAATTAGGCGTTAAAGGGTTAAATGAGGCTCAACACTATTTTTGACGGAGTTAAATAATGCTATTTTTACTATCCAAAGTATCGTTATAGTTTAAATAGTGTACCCGGAAAACTCCTAACTGGTGGCTCAACAAATACATACTCGTATATTAAGTGAGTGTGAGGGCTATTGGGGAAAGTGGATCCTTAAAATTGGCGAGCGAATTTTTGTAGTTGAATTTTCATGCATGTTTGAAATAGTGTTTTTCATGTAGGTGCTACTAATGTTTAGCTGACTCTCCGAACCGCCGGTCTTTTTCAGTCAACATGTTTCTGTGCTATCACAATGGCACACTACAAAATCCTTGTGTTCACCGCTACAAACACTCCTAATGCTTACATCCACAGCTTGGAGCACCAATATCTAAAACACAGCATCTCATTTTAGCTCAATTGTCAATTTCACGATTAAGTTGTAATGTTCTGTGAGTGAAACGTCCGACTATCAGTAAATGAAATTTTAAAACTGGCAAATACTTGGGTAAACTGCTCGAAATTAGCCAAAGATTTAATCATGGACCACCTGATAAAGAGGGTTTCAGTTTTAAAGTACGCTTCTATCACATCTTTTACAGTGCACAAAACTATTTCAGCTGAGATAGTCGGATCTCATGCCCTGGGAAATGATTACCATGGCAACATTCAGAGCGGCAAAGTGGGATTTTGACTGTCCCGGCCTTTAGTCGGTCTGGACGCGGCACAAAATCCGTCAAATCGGGACCGCCCCAACCGAATTGGGACGGTTGGACAGCCTGTTATTTACAGGTTATTGTATTTTGTGCTTACTAGTATTCGTTCTATAAACGGTTCTGATGAGCGTTGAATGATCGTATTTTACTTGTTATAAAGATGCATACATGTGATTCGATTTGATTGGTGTGATTGGACGACTTGCTCTGGAGCTATTGACTTCATGAATTATGTAACACGAAATTTAGATTGATGCTTACCCAGATTTTAGTGAGTGTAACAATGGTCGTAGACACTACCTCATATTATAAAACCTTTACATGGCTAGTGTTATTGGTATTTAGATATAAAAGAAGAGAAAAAAGTGTTCCAAACAAAGCCGTTGCGTTTGTCCAACATTTGAAAAAGAACCATTATTACATTAGTTCAGTATTAGAAAAGGGTGATTAAGGTCACGATTGTTTACTGGCGTCAGTGAAAACCTCTGTCTGCTATCTTGGACCAAATTTTGATGTTTTAACACTTCTAATCTGTATTCGCTGTCCAGTTCTATCACGTATATAGGAGGTTTAATTAGTTTTGTCAGTGGAAAGGCGAGTATTATCAGCAGAAATACGCCCTTCCTTTGTAGAACAGACGTATTCTCCGTGACATTCTCCCACCTTGCCCAGTAAACAATACATGAAATTTGTTTTGTTCTTGCATGTTTCTTGCGTGAAAAGATGCGTTTTGGTACTTCTGTGATATGGAGGTTCTTCTAGTTAACACACAACCGGATCAGGAACGGTTGTGGGCGGATTTAAAATAGATCCATGAAAAAGAACCAGTCAGAAACTGCTATAATTATTTGGAATGAAAGTTAGAGAGGAATTCCTGGAAAAAACATCAGAAGGTCGGAAGTGTCAAGTGAGTCCTCTGACGTTACCAAAGACGTTAACTTTTGGAATATTTGGGTGTTCTCGTGCGGTGTTTTTCATAACGTTGAAAACTTGTTAAGTGGATAATGCCAGGATTTCACGAATGCTGGCGTTGCCAGAAACGTTCAACTCGGGTTGTGTGCAGCCGTTGTGAAGTGGCTAAATACTGCAGCGAAAGATGCCAAGAGAGAGATCAATGGCGACACAAGTCGGACTGCGATGCTGCAGCTGTTGCCAGGACTTGTAATGCTTGTGGAAAGGTGTCAACGAATCTCAAGGTTTGCTCAGCTTGCGTTCAAATTTACTACTGTGATGCCGAGTGTCAGAGAAAAGACCGACGGATACACAAGATTCATTGCAAGACGGTTGAAAGCAGAATTAAGTTTCTCGCTGAAGTAATTGCCTCGAATCCTGCCTTTGTGTCGTGGAATTCTTCCGTACTTTTTTACTGGGGTAACTACCCGGCTTTGGACTATCTGAATCTGGAGGAGAACGAAGGATGTGACTATGGAAATCCATTGCATGTGTTGGTTTTCGGGGTGGGGGATTTACGAAACATCGCCATGACTTGTGCTTCCCTTCCGAAGGATCACAAAACGAAAGTAAAGTTTACGCTCAACGATATTGAACCTTGTACCTTGGCAAGACTGGTTTTATTCCTCTATATGCTCATCCAAGGTAAATATAAAATCGAGCACTTTCATTGTTAACCCACTACCTTGTGTTTGTTTAGACCAAGGTGTTAAACTTATATAAGCTTAGCAAACTTAAAAGGCAGTGTGACACGATGCAACGGAATATAATCCCGGTTTCGAAAAGCGTAGCATCATCTAACATGATCATCGAAACTTGCATCCAGAAGCCTAGGAATCGGATTTCACACGAGATATCTTTGAACAAAAAACGAATACGTTTTAAACAGTTTGAAAGCTATGCACCCTTGAAGAGAAAATTTCATGATTATCCTGCACCGCGAGAGTCAACTACAAAAACTGAGTCTGCTTGAGGGGGATTCGAACTCGCAGGTGCGGGTTTCTGAACCTCTGCTCATCCAGTTCAGCTATTGAGTCAACTGGGAACTGTAAGCTTATTAATAAGGGTCAGTGGTGCTTTATACTACAGGGTGTCCCAAAAAAAAACACGAAAACTATTGAAATCACTTATTGTTAAAATTTGAATGCCTTACGAAAAAGCTGAACTTAATGATGCGTAAAATATTGACAAGGTGCATGTATTAAAATTTAGGTAAGAAAATCGCCTTGTAAAGTGCGCGATTTTTTGCCCATGGGAATTTAAAGCAAATTATAAAATTCTAACAGAGAAAAACTTTGTGAAAATAATAAAATTCAAATTAGTCCTGTCATCGCTTCCAAAGAAAATGGTACAACTCACCACAGAACAATGAGTTTTTATTGTGATAAATTATACGCGTACCCAAAGTACAACGGAAGTGCGAAACGCTTTTCAACAAAGGTTTCCAGATCGAAATCCACCTCCGCCAAGCACAATTTTGAGCAACGTCAGAAAGTATTTAAACGCAGGTACGAGTTTAAACATTAATAAAGGGCATTCTAGCAGAAGAAGAACTATTCGAACTGCGCAAAATATTGACGCTGTAAGAGATCTGTTCCAGCAAAATCCTCACGTGAGTGCTCGTCGCAACCCCATTCCGATTTCCAGAACAAACTTTAACCGGATAAAGATTGAAATTAAGTGGCACCCATACCGAATGCATGTACGGCATGAGTTGTTGGCAGGCGACTTTGCACGTCGATTGCACTTCTCCAGATGATTCAACGAACGCTGTCGTCGGGAAAACTTTTTGGATAGCTTGGTGATTGGAGACGAAGTATCGTTTGTGATGAACGGCGAAGTCAATACGCGAAATGTAGGGCAATATGCACCTAAAGGACACCCGCCTGCATTTAATTTTGAAAGGAGCGATTCTCGCGTACATTTGACGGTTTGGGCAGCACTTTGCGGTAATGGTTTAATGCTTGGTCCTTACTTTTTCGTGGGAAATGTTAACGGAATCGCCTATCTTCGAATGCTCAACGAATTTGTCTTTCCACAACTCGCTGAACATTTTAATAACCAATATCGGGAGGGAAGGTTTCGGGGTCTTTGGTGGGCTCAAGATGGCGCTCCTGCACATCGCCTTATCGCAGTTAGAGATCGCCTCAACGATGTGTTTGGAAATCACTGCATCATAGGTTTAGGTCATGATGTTGAATGGCCACCGCGTTCACCTGACTTGACACCATGCGACTTTTTTTTGTGAGGATATGTTAAAGATAAAGTATTTGCAACTCCACCGCAAAATATTAACGATTTACGCCACAGGATCGTCAGAGAGTTCGATGCCATACGAGAGCAGCCTGCCTTCATTCGACGGGCAGTGAGTGATATGCACAGGCGAACAATGCTTTGTGTTGCAAGAGAAGGGGGACATGTCGAAGGTCACGGTGCTTGATTGTATCCATAGTTGTAAATTGTAAATATTGTAAATAAAAACTGTTTTGTTTTAATGCACATACTTTTCCTTCCTAAATGCCTGAAACAGCACAATAAGCACATGTTGATCATGAATACAATCTGATTCCATTGTGTTTACGCACCATAAAACTCACATAAATAAACGCTGCGTACTAACAACATTTTACTGTTTTAGACAGCTTCATTATATATAAAATTACTTACATCAATCATTTATGCACTCGTGGGGACCAACAGAGTGCTAAGGCATTCAAATTCTAACAATTAAATTGTTATTGGTGATTTCAATAGTTTTCGGATTTTTTGGGACACTTTGTATTTCATAATCATTCTCAAGGTCTCATAAACATTTCATAATTAAGCAGATACAGCGGGCCGGAAACCAAAAAATGCGAAGATTAGCATCTTCCTGAAGCCAAATAAATTTTGGGGGTTGATTTTTGCATTGTAGATTAATCATGAAACTTTCTTGTCATGTTACCCAAAGGATGATTTGGAAACAGCATCGAAACACGTTGCAACCATCATTAGGAACTAAGCCGTTGAAGTATAAAACACAGGTAGTTTTGAACTGGCATCATTTCATAGTTGAAGTTTAAATAGGCGCACGATCAAGGAAGGAAGAGGAATTAGTAATGCCAAAACTTCAGGTAAGTTGAGTTAAATTAGTCGCGAAATTAGGTAGATTTTTGTTGTATTTATGAACTTATTGTTGTATGAAATAGATTTATATATTGGCGTTAATTCAATATGTAATTGATGTCTGTTAAAGCATCTGTGCATGTTAATTCCAATCCTGGGCATGTTTTCTGAAGTAAATCCTGCTCTCATTTGTTCTATGGAAGGAACGAAGAGTGAAGCCTGGTTAAATGTTCGGTAAACATTGTTGGTCCGCAATGTTGAATAAGCGGCTCCACAATCCAAGATTTGTTGCAATTCATCAATCCCTGCGGAAAATCTTTGACCGATTGCAAAGTTTTATCCTACTTATATTGCTGGACCAATAAATGTTTTCCAGAGTTGTACGAAAATATTCGACCGCTTAGCATGCCTTTACCGAAACTTTATTTATCTCCAAATTCTGTCCTCACTTTGGGCTGGTTTACGTCATCAAAGTTTCATACATCAAAGTAATGTTACCTAACTTCGATGCGACAGCTGGATTATGTTTATCTCACAAAAGTCATTTAATCTGAGATGGAATCTATGCGCATTTTTGTTGGCAAGAATACACAAAGTTAAATTTGTTTGGAGATTATTTCTGTCCTTATGATCGATTTTCCGGGAGTTGCCGTATCGAAAAATTTTGATTTTTGAAAACTCAAAAATGCATTTTGCAATGACGTTCACAATATACTTTCTTCACAATAAACATCTCCACTATTGGAGCAAAGAGCTGGCACAAGGAGATGTCTTTGGTTTCAGAGAAAGTCACTTGTGCCCTTATTTGTACTGTTATAGAAAAGTGTCACTTCTGGTTTTCAAGTGACTTTGGCAAACTTTGGTTTTAAACCTAATCTGCTAATCCTAACCTTTCACCATGAAAAGCAAAAGATTTATTAGAAAATAAATTAGTAAATCAATCAATCAATCAATCAATCAAGAAACAAGTGTATAAATAACTAAATATTCCTCTCCTATTTCCAAGGCACTTCTATCTTAGGGACAAACAACCCAGATTTGTACAGATGTACTGTTTATACTTCCGACTTTCAGTGATCGATCAAATTAGCAGCGCAAGTCCATGTTAGTATATTTGGCTTTTAGGTTTTTTTCTGGTTTGTTGTGAACTTATTTATTTTAAATTATTTTTTAAATTTTGTTTTGTATAATCTTATTTTTAGTTGATTTTTTTTCAAATTGAAACAGGTTCTCTTAAAATTGATGAAAGAAAGTACAAATCCTGTGCGTTCATATTAAAGAAATAATAAGTTGTCTTACAAAGACAGTACAACTTTTGATTTTAAACGAATTTGGCTCCCGGAAAGTCAAGGAAATAAAAAGAGGTCGCTCAACACGGAACCCCGACCAGGGGAGGCGCCCAGAGTTCCCCGACGCAGGAACTAAGGTCCCCGACGGGAGGTGCTTAACCCTATTTAACATGGCATGTCAGTATGCCCTTATTTCACATGGGGGGGGGGCTTTTTTGGCCCCCCTAATTATTTCGAGAACGGGAAATGGGAAATGGATGAAACTTTGGGATATGCTAGAAAAATATATTACTAGTCAAAAAACATCAAAATATCTACAAAAATTTTTATTTCAAGTGTCTTTGCTGGGGGTCCGTTCAAGTCTATATGTGGAATTTTTCAATGCATTCATTACATACGTAGCTTGCGTGCTTTGTGCATGCTGTTCTTTGACAGGATGGACAACAATGCTTAGATTTGCCAAGTTTGTTCTTTTGTTCCTTGTAATGCGGCTTTCCCTTCAACTGTTCGATGCAGTAAAAGCATCTTTTTCGATCACATGGAGCTTCAACTGCTGCTGGTTGTTCGACGTCCTGTCACTTGTTGTAACTTTTGAAACTTTTCACACCTTTTTCAATACCTCAGATAAGTAGGGTTTCTAATCTGTTTTACACTTCTTTCTATACATCAAAATATCAATAATGGATTCAACTAACACTTTCATACAAAAGGGAAGCTTTGAAGATTTGTATAAAAGAAACGTTTTGCCTGTGATTTGTATTCCACTAATTATTAATTACGGAATACCTGAAAGTAACTTATTGTGTTTACCCCCGAGACTACATTTTCCAGTTGAAAAAGGCACACATAGAACTAAATTGAAGATGTAGTAATAAATCAGTGTGATAAAAAATCAAAAAAGACATCAAAGTTTGAGAAAAACATTAGAATGTTTGAGTTCAAAAAATAACAGCCGGAATTGATTTTTACCCCCTGAAAAAAAATAAAAATAATGATTCCGCATTCAAATTTGTCTTAGACCTAAGATGTAATTGGCAGGCAAAAAAAATTCAACATTATTGTCCAAAAAATCTAATCAGAAGAAAATAAAACCAAAGATTGTAAAACCGCAAAAAGTGATTTTTCACCCCCTGGCGACAAAAGTGGAATAACCCCCGGAAAACGCGAAAATTTTTAAAACTTCTTTATAGCAAAATAACCGCAATAAAAAAATATTAAAAGTCACAAAATTTCAGCCGAATTGGACAGGCGGTTCAAATTTTATGAAACAAAGTATAGGTGGGGGGGGGGGGGCCAAAAAAGTCCCCCCCCATGTGAAATAGGGTTAAGGAGGAGGTCTGGGATCAGGCCGCTTTGATAATTTCCTAATTTTAAGGTCGAATATGTCATCATGCTTTTAGCAACAAATAATCGCAAAAAGTGACTAGAAACAGCATTAAGTTTTAGGTTTAGAACATGTAGACAAGAATTTGTTACTTTTCTTGGCTAAATCAATAACAGATACTCATAGTTAGTACAAAATATAAATGTGTGACCATCAGTGACAATTCTCCGACAAATTGTAATTTTGTTCCAACAGGGGGATTTAAGTTCCCCAATGGAGGACCATAGCCTCCTCGATCCCCCTCTGGCACCTCCCCTGCTCCAAACTATTAGCTTTTCGACACGAGGCCTGACGTTGTTCCTGATACTTACCCAAAACGAAAAGGAACGTTGCTATTTTTCTCAGAGACTTGCCCTAGACACCTCACTGGGCGAAATCATTGACCTGATAATGCAGCCGGCTAGTGGACAATGTCAATGGAATCGGACAACGATAGGGAATTATGCGAGTGTTTTCAAATTCAGACATGCCAGATAATTTCCAAAAGTCTCTCCAAGGTTCTATCATTATCAACTCCATGATCTTTATAACAGAATTTTAACGAGATAATAATGTTTAACCGAAACGGACGCGGTCGTGAAATGCAATTACCATTGAATTTCGAAAAATTGAGGTTGAACTTCAGACTGAACTTATATATATTCAGGCTGAACTTATATATATATATATATATATATATATATATATGAGGAAAAGACAAAAGAAAATCATAACCGTGTCATGTCTGTATATGTGATACAGATGCGTGTGCTTTATCCCGAAATTTCCTTCAAATTCTGCTCAATATTTTTCGCCTTAGAAAACATAAATTGCCAAACTTTCGTAGGGAATTACTGTACAAAGAGGTTCGTCTTATAAGACATTTACAAAACTCGCAGTACGTGCTTTATCGGATCCAAAACACTCGGCTATCGCCTCATGCTTTATATCCGATAAAGCACTTCTGTCCGTTTGGTAAATAGTACACACACACACATATATGCAAAAGTACATTGTGTATAAATTATATGTAATATTTAAAAACCGAGCAGGAGTGCTTTATCGGGATTTAAAACACGAGGCGATAGCCAAATGTTTTATACCCGTAGAATGTTTTAGACCCGTCGAAGTCACAAAATAATGTTGATATTCTCGAGTTTATGTCGGCTGGTAGGTGTTTTATAACGAAAGTGGGATGGTTGGATCTAATGATAATATATAGCAGGTTGTTGTCTGATTTTCTAAATGGATAAAATTTTCCGGTCGTAAGGTTTAATGTTATGTCCAGATAATGCACGATGCAGTGCTCTCAAAGTTCATGTGGGACTTAAAAGACAACAACACTGACTTTTCAATTAGATGGTCCATCATCTAAAAGGCAAGCCCATATAAAGGAGACCCATCAAGCTGTAATTTATGCCTCAAAGAAAAACTCTGCATACTTAATGCTGGTAGATCCAGGCTCCTTAATAAACGGCCAGAATTAATTGCGAAATACGTATACCGGCATGAAAATAAATGGTACGCGGTGAATCATAAGTCACTTCCCCTGGGCAAGCTTCTATAAATAGTTAACCTCCTTAGCATTTTAACTTTAGTGTGATGATTGCTTTTAGCGTTAAACTGCAGTGACTTTTAGTTCATGCATCTCAATAGTCTTTAACAAAATATAGGGGAGCTATACGTTTTTCCTATAAGTAGCGCTTAAACAAAGCCAGGGAAAATAATTTTTTTCAAACCCCCTTTTCTGCCATTTCCAGTTAATATGTGCTAAGAGTTTTGTGGTTCTCAATACTTAGAGTTACTTTAGTAGCAAGTGGTAGTTTATGGATACCATAGGTAAATCCTTTCATGCCGAGCTTTTAAGCGACTAAGGCCATTGAGGGTGTTTATGTGGAGGCGAGCCAGCCCTCTTGGTAGACCTAGCTGCAGTAAGAGGGCTGACTTTCACTTCACCTTCACGTGGGAATTTTTTGGCCCTTCTAACAGGACTTGATCAAAGGGCATGCATTTGTCAACTTTTCCCAGCCCTCCTAAGACGGCTACCCCTTCTGAGTGTGTTTACATGAAAAATTTCCAGCCCCCCTAGTTTTAGGTGAGATCTTGGGTTGTCAATATTGTGAAATCTCGCACTGGACGGCTGGTCAGTCCTCCTCTCATGTAAACGAAAACAAATTTTACAAGGAATTTGACAGGGAGACGAGACCTCAGTATAAAGGGCCTGAACATAGCCCAACTAGTAAGGCTGGCTCTCTTCCATATAAACACCAGTTTAACCGGTAAAATTGCTGTGACAGTGACCTGAGTCAACAGTTCAAAAGCACAGGATGAAATAATTAACCTTGTGTATCAACAGACTATCATTTCCGATCAGAACTATCACCTTAAAAGCTCATTCTGAACCTGTTTTGATGATTATAAAATTTCGACTGGACACTAATCTACCACATGTTTATTCTTATAATTTCACTTCACTTCAACAGGCAAGGATGAGGAAGCCAACCTAGTGACTGAAGTATGGTATTCATTGAAGTTGAGTCAGCGAACGTATCAGTCTCTTTGCTCGTTTCTTAGCGAGCTTTCGAAAATGCCGAGTTCCGAGCAGCTGAGGCTGAAGACCAATGAATTACTAGAGATTGACGACGAACACCTGAATAAAATGAAACGAGTTTGGAGAACATGGCTTGAGTTGCCTTCTTTAAATTCAGAAAGGATAAGCAAACATTGGAAGGTAGTTTTTGAACAAGATTTTGAAAGATGGATTTACTGTGAATCCTTACCACCGGAACATGTTACTTCGGTTAAACAGTGGATGAAAAATGGCGTTTTTAACGTCACGGGTATTCCTTCAGTTGCCGAAAACCCAACTTTGACTGGGTGTCCAATTGTCATGGAAGGTGAGCCTTATTTCTTCGGTTTAAATCCACCGATATTTCCCTTCACTGGCTGGGACTATATTCACGTGAAGAAGTTTGGCCATTGCAAATCAATGGTTCAGATGTACAGAGCCTACATCAACGACATTCTTGAACGGTTCAAGCAAACCTTGACCAGCGGTCGTATTAGTTTCAAAGCCATCCTTGGAAACTGCATGGAAATTAGTAAATATTTAGACCCAGAAAAGAAATATGATCGCATTCTCACGTCTAATTTGTCCGACTATATTCCTCTCTCACACTTGCTAAAATTGTGCTCCGAAAAGCTAAACCACAGCAACCCTTATGCCACCATCGTTACAGAAACTCAAAACTGGACGAACTTTCACCCTGAACTAGAATTCTGTTTTCATCTATTGAAGCTTGAAATGAGGGAAAGAGCTGCTAAAGATACTGGAAGTCGATCACTTCCGAAGGATTACGATGTAATGACATTCCGAGAATATTGGGACATCTCGAACCAATTCATTGAATATATTCGAGCATTATTCCATGCGTTTTCGTCTAATGGAGCCGGAGCCGAAAGCGTCACATTGCCCTCTTTTGCTAGCCTTGGAAATGAATTTCATTTGAAACTTCGCGATTTTCGGAAAAACGAAAACAGAGTGGCTCCGTTTAAGATGGCCGTGAACTGTCGACGACCAACGCGAATCAGTGGGCAAGAAAGACTGTTGGAATGGATTCCAATGAACTAGGAGCAATTTGTGTTTGACTTCAAAAAGAAAGGGAGTTTGTGAATGATTGTAATTAACCAGGAGAGACATAGATATTTTTATTTAGCCCGAGCAAAGACTTTCTAACTTGATTATTCATGAACAAAGATAAGTCTTTCGTTTAATGTGGACAGCTGTGACAAGAATAACATTTATTTCACATAAGTGACTTTTTGTTTGGTATTGTTAAAGTAGAAATTATTGATGATAAACGTTGTGATTTAAATTGAAATCTCTGCTTTGCGAAACCTGCTTCTTAACTGTAGAATTTCTGTTTTACTCTCGTGAATCTTGCCACAAATCATTTTTATGGAGAAAATCTACTTTTTCCTTTTTATCTATGACTTCTTGTAAATTCTACAAAAGCATGCATTGACCTTGTATCAGCATTTAGCAAAGCGCAAATTTGAACCAATCAAATGACACTTAAGTAACCTGGAGTACCAGAGTTACAGGGACGGTCATGTTATCCAAGCAGTGGCTTTGGCCGGTGTTTCGATGAGTCGTTCACAAGGAACACAAAACTTATTACAGTAACTCTCCAAATAGCCGGTTCCCTTCATTCTTCTGCTAAATACAGCTACCAGAATGCCTATTGTAACGTTAATCGGATTAGTTGTTTTTCCATTCGCTTTGGAAATCCACTGTTTGCATGAATACTAAAAAAACCCCGCAAAGTATTCTAGTAGTTGTATTCAGCTGAGGTAATAAAGGGAACCAACTATTGAGTTTAGCAGCAAAATTCAAGTGATGCTGAATATATGTACAAAATAAAATTATGTAGAAGTCGAGGAACAAAAGCTTTGTGTCGACATATATTAATGTAAATACTCTTAAGCTGTTTACACAGTAAAGCACAGGCGTCAGAACGACAATAAAAGTAGGTGGTGGCGGTGAGATCCCAATCCCTGTATGGGTTAGTCTAACGGTGTGCTTCAAGGGTAAAAACCCCAATGGTAAATTGCCCTCACTGTACAATTTCCCAAAACAATATTCTGAATGTCTTTTGAAGTCGAATTTGTGATTTATAGAGGTTCATTTACCCACTGCAATTGATTGTAAAACTTATTCATTAGGGGTAGAATTTGGAATGCTCGGGGGCAGCACCCGAAATAATTTCATTGGGGTACAGGCCCCAGAAAGTAAATTAGGGCCCAGTCGAAAAAATAGGATCTCAAAATAAGTATCTTAATGAGGTAGCTGTATTGTTCTAAATTATCAAGTTGAAAAACTAAGCAGTTTTACCTTTCGTAAAATTAATTAAACGAGGCCTTCTATTGAGTGTTTACCCAGAGGGCTAGGGAATGTTGTGACCATGAGAAGTAAGCTGGGGGAAATGCTTCAGAATTTCACAAAAGTGGTGTGTATGGGTTGTCCGTTCAATGTCGCAGATGAGCCATTTGAATCGGAGAAGCAATGACTACGAACTGTCTTTCGCACATTCGCAACAAGAAAGGCTCAACCGCTAAAGCTAAAATGTGTTACAGGACTGATGAAATCGGGAAGCTACAAGTTTTGTCAAACGTGTTTGCTCACGCTAGAAATTCCAAGTATCTGTATCGAAACGGTTCCGAAATCGCTCGTCATCTTTTTGGTGGAGGCTTATCGCTAACAACCCTGGCACTTCTATGTGAAATCGGTGTACTTCGCAGGAAGTAACTCAGAAAAGTCCTTGCTAACCACACAACTTCGCTCAGTGAGAACCTCAGGCAAAAAGAAGCCTAATCAATGGCCCTGATGTATCAAGTATGAAGTAAGCTCCCCGAGCCTACGAGCCTTCGGTGTCCTCAGTGGCAGTAACGCATTGGTCGTCTACAAGACGAATTATGGCCAACGAAAGATAAAGAAAGAGACACGAACTAAGTCCATTTTTTAACCCGGCTCTAGCCACAGACAGCCTGCTGAGTAATATAAATCTAGCTAATAATTCGAGATCATACGTCACGTTACCACTGTACCGAAAGCCTTTAAAGTTAGGTTCGAATGTGGCACAATTTGTGCCACTTCTTTTATATCGTGTTTAAATAAGATTGTGTTTCAAAATTCGTTATTTTAAAGAGTATGCACAGGACAAACGCACTATATCAAGAGGCTTTTTTTAAATCACTTGAATTTCAATTTAGCATCCCGTATTCCACTGCCACAAGCAATAATTAAGATAATTTGGTCAAACATTATAAAAGACTTAACGTCGTGTATTTTAGAGACTATTTTGAAATAATTAAGACAACTCAAGGAAGTAAGAGATAAATTAGATTTTTTTTTTCTCCCCCAACTCAAGCAGCACGTATATCTTTTGTCACAAAAATTTCCAAAATGGCTTGCTCCGTACTTCGAATTTCAAAATATTCTAGGTGCGCTTGCCCGACTTTCCTAGAGAGCTGCTTCACATAACGTTCAATCCCACTTATTGAAAATTCTGGGTATGTCACTGCTCCACCCCAAACAGTTTTCGTGCTCTTCTGCCTAGAATTGACTCTTCGAAACTGACCTTCTTATTCTACAAATTTCTTAAAACATCTCACAATTTGAAATGTGCGATTGATATAATCAATAAATTAAAGTATTTGGAGCAGCTAAACCTTGCGTCCACCACTTGGCAAAATCGCCCGAATGGTGAGGAAAATAGTGGCTTGATGGCCATGACACGGTTATCAGATTTAATGTTAGTGGAAATTAATTTGTGGACATGCAAAGGAGAAAGTATAGCTTAATATATCTGAACCCCAGTGGAAAATAATGGTCGGAGAAGAGGATGAAGAAACTTTGAAATTTTGTAGGAGTAAGTGCAGGAGACTAATGGTCTATAAGAGGTACATCACAGTTGCCTCACTACAACTATAGTTTTCCTAATAAATTATTACAGTTCTTCTGGGACTTTTTTCCACTTGATGTTACACCAAATTTTCTCCAGATGTTAATATTCACAAACATTTTAGCCAATCGACTTTTCAATAACGCAACTCACTATCACAATTTTACTCGTGACCATTTTGTTATGCTTTTACGTCTTTCAGTTAAGAATGGCCATTTTATTTTTAACGGCTCAGTTTTTAAACAAGTTGACAATGTTGCCATGGGATCTCCCTTGCGACCCATCTTAGGTAACATCTTTCTCTCTTTTCATAAATTGTCTTTTAAGGGAAATTGTCGGCAACAGTGTCCTCTATTTCTGGCCACGCCCTCTTTTAATGCATAAATCGGCTCTGCTTCTTCCTCTTTCTTTACTCTAATTCTCGCACATAATTTAACCTTGCCCCTCACTTTTCGTTCTCTTATTTAATTTTCTCGTTTTTCATATAATATAATCCGTTTAACCTCTCTATATATTCTAATCTAAAAATATTTTTATCACTCTAATGATGTTGCTGGTTGAAACGAAACACTTTGTTTGGCGTCTTATTATCTTTATTCTCCGTTTGTGATTTCCGCTTGGTTGCCCAATCACAGTGATAACTCATGACAATGTTTTTCATATAGATATGGCATGTAGTAGACATAAGTTTGATTATCCAATTCCACGTTCATTATGCAAGAATGATGAATTAAGAGCTTTTCAACCCTTACTAAATACGAAGCAATTAACGGTGAATTTGGTCTATTAGAATGCCTCATTAATGCTCTAGCTATGCGGGCCATGGCCTCTGAAGCCCTCCTTGGAATATCCATCTGATTTATATGAACAAAAGACGTAAGAGAACTCGCTTGCTGTCAGGACATTTGCTAAGCGACTAAGTGTATTAAAACGACATTCTTCGCTGAAGTTGAATAGATGTCGATTAGTATAAATCTTGGGACTTTTCACGTTCCGGAAACCACTTACCTGAGCTGCACAATCACAGATACGTCTGAATCAAGTAGCTTTAAAATACAAGTTTTGCGAACGGAATTGTTTTGAGCAGCTTTCAAAAATAGCTTCCCGACTTCATTCTTCCCAAAGGGAGACTTCTTGTACGAAATATTACCGCTTGGATTTTGCTGGTGTTTATTGGTAAAGTAGAATGAAGATTCTGGTTCATTCATCTCTGTACGACGATTACTTTTGAGCATTTTGCAGTATTTAACTGGACAGCGTTCATGGTCAATTGTTTGTGAAGTGGGATAGAACACTCGTCGTCCAGAAGAGTTGTCCAGGCCATGACATTCTTTGGATGCTCTCTCCGCTTTCCACAAAAAGATTTCATTGCCTCAATCAGGATTTTTCCCTATGAAATGTCTCCCCATTGAAGACGTTAGGATGTATTTTTGGCTCGAAACAAAAATGCAAGGTAAACACCAACCAGGTAACTCGCTCCAAAGGTACTTCTTTTTGGTCACCAAATTATCCTTCGGCAAAACAATTGTCCGCTTCAGTCTTTCTCACTTCGAGAGTGATTTGTGCATGATGACCTTTACCGTATTCGACTGGTAATGCTTTTATCAGGATTTTAAAACCTCTCAGGAAAGTTTAAAGTCGTCTTTGTGTAAATTTACCGTTGAACCCTTTGTGTTGAGGTGCCACTGAATGCTTAGTTGTACGCCATTTTTCTTTTTTATTGACGTTTTACCTTGGAAAAAGTACGTTTTTTACTTCCCTTTTCTCGTTCTTCTTTCGACAAAACTTGCACAAGGTTTCCTTATAGTATTTTGTTTTATGTTTTGTATTTTCCGATTTTTGGTCAGCGATAAAGATTCGTTCATGTTTTCTTTGTTTACTTCGTCGGTTTCGTAATTCGTTCCATCTTCGTCACCAAAGTCTTGTACCTCCGGACGAATACTTAGCATAAATCCTTACCACAACACATCTTAAAGACATTTTTAATCAACTTTGAGATAACGTATAATTTATCAATTTTTTAAGTCAAAAAATTGTCAGAAAAATATTCAATCATGACCTGTCCGTAATGCTGGTATCCGTTTGATAACCTATGAGAATGCCCAACTTTTAAGACGGAAAGTCTAGTCATCTAATAAAACAAGCTTTCTTTAAGGCAAAATGAGTGAGAAATCTAATTGGAAAACGACACGAATTACCATAAACCCGCAAATAATTCAGGATATTGATCCTATCATTCGTTGTTTAATAATTTAATTGTAAGGATGGACATCTTACCATTTGTTAAAGCCGTTGAACGTTATTCTCACCGAACTTTTTGTTTTAGTAAAGCAGAATTGAAATTTTAAACGTAAATATGACTATAAGCAGTTTAAATATAAAATAATTTCCATTTTGGATTATTGTTTATTTGCGGCCAAATTCTGTGCGGATTTTTTTTATTGTATGTCCTCTTTCAGTTATAGTCAGAAGGACTTGTCTTTTTGAGAATTTTGAAAAATTATCATTGTTACTTGGATTCTCGAGAGATATATTGGAAGGGTGGGCGAGGGGTTTTTGCATGCACGTATTTCTAGTATATATATAAATATATAGAAACATACATAAACAAAGCTAAAATTTTTCTCCCTAGTCACCACGCGTGTAGCAGGACTCCACGCACGTCGAGATTAGTACCCTCGCACCGCGCTTCGCGCGGTGGGTGAGGGGAAAATTATGGTAATAATATTGAGAGAATAAGCAAAAAAAATTGATAATCCTAAATACTGGCTCTGGGAATAAAATTATCTTTGTTGCCAACAAAAGCCTGCTTAATTCATCCTCATTGTCTCAAATCTCGGCATATCGTGTGCATAGTAGGTCCATTTCCTGACATGCCCCTCAACCCTAGTGTACAATACGTACCTTGACATGATGGGTCCCTACTTAAGATTTCTTAAAGGGGCCTTAGTCTAATCACTGAGAACCGTTTCATGTTGTAAAAACATTTTCTCGTATATTCTACGTGACAATCTTTTCTGATTTACACTGAACGTCATTTCACATCGGAAGTGAGGTATTTATTTATTTATTTATTTATTTAAGATTATTTATGCACGGTAGCCATTCAGCACACTAAGCTGTTTTTCAATGGGCCGTGCTTTGGTCTAAAAATCTATTAAATTACAAAAAGTTGCGAAGCCAACATACTAATCAGCTTCACCCTATAATAACTACTTTATTTACAACCTATCAATAAACTATATTACAAACTACCGATTATTAATAATATATACAAGCATAACTAACAATTAACATCCTACAAGTGTTTAGAATCCACACAAGCCCAAATTCATGCAGTTCAAACAAGTGTCGTCTTGAAATGTCTTGGACAATCTTAGAGCCATTATCGATTATTGTTTTCTAAATTTTGGAAATAGTGATCAATTAGATTTTTAAATCTTGTCGTAGACAGAGTTTGATACTCAGAAACTATATCGCGAGGCAATTTGTTCCATGCAGCCGCTGACCTATATGAGAAGGACTTTTTCATGAAATCTGTATTAGGTTTATTTAAGTGAAGTTTTCGATCGTTGCTTCTTAGTTGATACATAGCATTATTTCTGATATTAAACATTTCAGATATATATTCTGGTAATTGTCCTTGTAGTGCTTTAAAAGTAATGTTTACTTCCCGTTTCTTTAAAATGTTTTCAATCGGAGTCCATCCCAAATCAGCAAAAATTTCCTTTGACCTAACATCGTAACTAGATCCCGTTATAACACGGGCAGCTCATTTCTGCAATTTGTACAGCTTATTCAAGTGTGTACGACCACCATCATTCCATACTGTAGAACAGTAAGTGAAATGAGGTAGGACTAGTGAGTTATAAATATTCATCAGTGCATTTTGGTTTACATATTGTTTTGATCTTCTTAATAAACAAATAGATTTAGATATCTTTTTGCACTGTTCATCATTGTGTTCATTCCATTTTAACTCTTCATCAAGAATAATTCCTAATACTTTCTTATTTTTTACTAGCTTAATTGCATGCCTTCCAATTATAATATTTGGAGTTTCAGTGAATTGCCTTAGTCTCTTTTTTGATGCTATTAGCATAAACTCTGTTTTTTTAATATTTAAAGTCAATTTGTTTGCTGTTAGCCAAGTATTGACATTATGTAGATCTGCATTGATTTTGTTTTCAATGTCAGTTGGTGAAGTTCCTGAACTAGATAAGTTGGTATCATCTGCAAACATCGAGGCTTGAGTATTTTGAAGACAGTTAGGAAGGTCATTAATGTAGAGGGAAAACAATAATGGTCCTAAATTTGATCCTTGTGGAACACCACATTGAATTTTTCTTGGCTTTGACTTTATACCTTCTAGTATACAGATTTGCATTCTGTTATCTAAATATGATTTAAACAGACTAAGAGCCTGATTTTTTACGCCATATAGTTCAAGCTTAGATAAAAGTATTTGATGATCTACGGTATCAAACGCTTTTTTTAGGTCGAGGAACAATACACCATTAATTAAACCCTTGTCAATGTTCATCAGCCATTTGTCTGTTGTTTGCAATAAAGACGTTTCTGTGGAATGATACTGACGAAATCCTGATTGTTGTTTTGAGATAATATTGTTATCATTCAAAAATTTACTTAATTGGTCGTATATAAGTTTTTCCATGATTTTGGCAATAACTGATAGAACCGAAATAGGTCTGTAATTTCCACAGTTCTTTTTATCCCCCTCTTTATAAATAGGGGTTACTTTAGCTATTTTTAGATCATCGCGGAATATACCAGTAGCTAGAACTAAATTGAAAATATATAATAAAGTTTCACAAACAGTATGTCCTGCTGCCTTTAGTAATTTGTTCGTAATTTTATCCAGGCCAGATGCTTTAGATAATTTCAACCTCTCTAAGACCTTAATCAGTTCACTTTCAGATATTAGTCTAAAAGAAAATTCCCTATCACTAGGTGATACCCATTGCAAAGGGTCAATATTTTTTGGTGGTATGTCCTCGCAAAGTTTTGGCCCAATCTCGCAACAGAATTTATTAAATTCATTGGCTATATTCTGATTTCCTGTAATTATTCTTTCATCAACTTCAATTTCTTTAATAGTCGTGGTTTGTGATTTCCTATTGAGCAGTTCGTTAATGTATTTCCAGCCATCTTTATTATTTGTGCAATTTTCTAAATTTATTTTAAAATATGATGCTTTAGTTTCCCTAATAAGTGAAGTAACCTGATTTTTACATCTTTTGTATGCTTCATAATAGGTAGGTGAATTTAGTTGTATTGCTTTCTTTTTAAGGAAATCTCTATGGTGGCTCAGTTTCTTAATACTTTCATTTAGCCATATATTTTCTTATAACAAAAATCTCGGTCTGGTATCGCCTTGAACAGTTTCCGTGAAGTAATCTATCCTACTTACCCCCACGTTCTTAGTTAGGCCACAGTGCAACTACAAAATTTACAAAACCTGTGCACTGCTACTAATATTGTTTAAGTCAAAGGGTATCATCGACAAAAAAGCAAAATGGGTTTGATTTTTTTCGGTTCAAAACAAAAAAAGCCGCATAAAAAAAACGAAAACAAGAAAACCCCAATCTATTGTCTTGTATTGGTCAACAATATCAGAAACATTAATTAAAATCAAGTTTAATAGCAACAGTCAAGAATTCTGTCTGCCCTATTGTACCGAATTTTTGTTACTAATATTTTGACACTTTTTTGACTTGCACCCACAGTACAATTATAGCATGTAAATTAGTGTATTTGCTTTATCTGTACAAATGTATGCATTTGCAGTAGAACTATACCCATTCTCTAGTGGAACAAATACCTTCTTCGTAAACATCATAGACCTCCTTTGAAAAACACTTCATGAAATTTGATATGTAATTATATTTACAAAAGGTATCAGATTAAGATTTAAGCCAAATTTGATATGTTTGGGCAAGTTTCTTGCAGGAAGAGACGTGTCGTGACAATTCCTGGAAGCAAGGCATTTTTCCCACAAACTATGGATCTGGAAGTTACGAATTGATAAAAATCTATTCTGGAAAAAAAAAAGCAAGTAAGAAACAAAAAAATTTTTGAGAGGGATGAAATTAAATGAGAAATTCCAGGAAAGAACATCAGATTGTTGTAAGTATCAACTGAGTCACGTGATGAATTGTTAGAATCTTTGTGTGTTGTCTTATTACTCAAGATATTTATCGAGCGCTAAAATCTTACTGAGCAGACAATGCCAGGATTCAACGAATGCTGGCGTTGCCAGAGACGTTCTACTGAGGTTTCGTGCAGTCGTTGCGAAGTGGCTAAATACTGCAGCAAAAAGTGCCAAGAAAGGGATCAATGGCGACACAAATCGGACTGCGATGCTGCAGCTGTTGCCAGGACTTGTAATTCTTGTGGAAAGGTGTCAACGAATCTCAAGGTTTGCTCAGCTTGTCATCAAGCTCATTATTGTGATCGCGAGTGTCAAAGAAAAGATTGGATGATACACAAGAGTCGTTGCAAGACGGTCGAACAAAGAATCAAGTTTCTTGCTGAAAGAATTGTCTCGGGTCCTGTGTCCAGATCTTGGAATGCGAACGTGCTATATTACTGGGGTAACTACCCAGCTTTTGACTATCTAAATCTGGAAGAGAACGAAGGATGTGACTACGGAATTCCATTGCACGTGTTGGTTTTCGGGGTTGGAGACTTAAGAAATGTCGCCATGACTTGTGCTTCCCTTCCAACAGATCACAAAACGAAAGTAAAGTTTACGCTCAACGATATTGAACCTTGTACCTTGGCGAGACTGGTTCTACTTTTGTACATGCTCATTAGAGGTAAACATAGTATCAATACGGGGGGAATATATTTTGGATTGCGAGAGCTTGGAGATATTTTGAATGAGAGATGAAGGTTCGTCAAGTTCTATCCTCGGAAAAACGATTTCTGTGCCCCAGACGGGGATCTTTCTGATGACCGGTAAGACGCTCTAACCATTGAGCTACCAAGATTCAGATGGTGAGCTAAGGTGTTCGACAGATGGTGAGCTAAGTTCAACAAATGTGCAATCTGAACGGAAGCCACTATATGTCAATAATGTGATCGATGAGATATATATTTTGAAATATCTCCAAGCTCTCACAATTCATAATATATATCTCATCGATCACAATATTGACATATAGTGGCTTCCGCTCAGGTCGCACATATGTCGAAATTGCACCTTAGCTCACCATCTGAGTCTTGATAGCTCAATTGTTAGAGCGTCTTGCTGGTCATCGGGAGGTTGCGGGTTCGATCCTTGTCTGGGGCTCAGAAATCGTTTTTCTGAGGACAGAGTTAGACGAACCTTCATCTCTCATATGATCAATACATTTATTGCAGACAGCTTAACCACTGTCTGCCATTGGTTTAGACTGAGGTTCTAAACTTAAATTGGAAATCTTGGCAAACGAAACATGAGAGAAAATGACCACTTGACGAAGTGTTCTTATTATGGCTATAATGGACATTTTCTATCAAATACCTTGAAAGAAATTCGTTTTAAAAAGGATGAAAATTTGCAAAATCAGGTTTTGGACTTATGTTGATTCCAACTCAAAGCCCAAATGCGCGTACGAGGTGTAGGAAAGTTGTGGAACAATTTCCAAATAAAAAGGAAAATACAGGATATCCAAAAAGATTGGGCAAGTTTGGCTGAAGTGATCGCAAATGTGGGCAAATTTGTTATTATCTGTTATAAATTTCAAATCTATTCCTGCTGTGAAGTCAATTCAATTCAGAGTTCTTAATTCTTTCTTGTTGTCATTGCTTGCCAACTGGAGGGCATTTTTAAAGTTCCAATGTACAATACATCGCTTATTTAATGAATGGCCGGTTCCCCTTATTCGTCAGCTGAATACAACTACCAGAATGCCTGTCAAAATTTTTTTTGTAATGTTAATCGGAGATATTATCATTCCATTTGCTTTGGGAATTCAATGTTTGCATGAAAAAGAAAAAACTGCAAAGTATTCTGGTAGTTGTATTTAGCTGACGTATTAAGGGAAATCGGCTATTCTTTTGTATAAAAGCATTTTTCAACATAACGGCCGAATCTTTGATAACGAAAGATCAGAGCAACTAATGTAAATTCTAGTTGCAATGCTAGGCTACAGTTAGTTTTATTGTGAGAAATTTTGCCCTGTTTGTTCCGTAGGTGAAAGGAAGAACAGTCGTAGTCTTTTCCCTGCAAAATTCAGTCCTCAATTTCAGGCCGGATATGCTATCAAAGTGTATTTAAATTAAGAAAGTCAAAAATCAAACTTGTTAGTTCCAGGTTTTGGTCACTTTTCTCACGATTTCGAGTGATTGCAAGTAGTAAGTTGTGCAAGACATAAAAGCTGTTTTGAAACTCAACCTTCGTATTTTGCAGTAGCAGTGCCTAAATTAAATTCTTGCAACAGGATTTCATACATCACTGCTCCTGCAGTTACCAACAAATGTTCATACAGAATTTTGTGGCGTTCAAGACGCAAATTATTTAGCCAGTTATTAAATAACAAGTCGGCATAATAGTCTACGACGTATTTGTTCAAATAATTTCATTTTATTATATAGCTAAAGATGACGAAGCCAACCTAGTGACCGAGGTATGGTATTCCACAAAACTAACTCAACAAACATATCAGTCTCTTTGCTTTTTTCTTGGCGAACTGTCAAGAATGTCGAGTCCCAGGCAGCTGAGGCTGAAGACCAGTGAATTATTGGAGATTAGCAACGAGCACCTGAATGAGATGAAACGTGTTTGGAAAACATGGCTCGATTTGCCTTCCTTAAATTCGGAATGGATAAGCAAACAGAGGACAACAGCTTTCACACGAGATTTAAAGAGCCATTATGGACGGTCGAGTTACTATCAGTGCTTACCACCAGAACACGTTAGCTCAGCTAAACAATGGATGGAAAAGGGTGTTTTTGCCCCCACAAGAATTCCTTTAGTTGCCGAAAACCCAACTTTGACTGGATGTCCGAAAGTCTGGCAGGACTCATCTTATTGCTTTTGTCTAGATTCATCAATATTTCCCTTTACCGGCTGGGACTATATTAAGGTGAAGAGGTTTGGCCATTGCAAATCACTGGTTCAGATGTACAGAGCCTACATCAACAACATTCTTGAACGGTTCAAGCAAACTTTGACCAGCGGTCGTATTAGTTTCAAAGCTGTGCTCGAAAACTGCAAGCAAATTAGTCAATACTTGGACCCAGATGAGAAATATGACCGCATTCTCACGTCTAATTTGTCCGACTATATTTCTCTCCCACACTTGCTAAAATTGTGCTCCGAAAAGCTGAACTACAGCAATCCTTATGCCACCATCGTTACAGAAACTCGAAACTGGACGGGCTTTCACCCCAACGCAGATATCGAGCTTAATTTTTTGAATTTGATGCAATATAGAGAAAGAGTTATAAAAGATACCGGTGGTTCGTCGCTCCTGAAGGATTTCGGCGAATTGACCTTCCGGGAGTATTACGACAACACAAACCAGTTCATAGAATTTCTGCGAGCGTTATTCCATGCATTTCTGTCGAAGCCAATCGGGACTGAACCCGTCAGGTTGCCATCGTTTGCGAGTCTTGGAAATGAATACCAATTGAAACTTCGTGATTTTCGCAGAAACGAAAACAGAGTAGCTCCTTTTAAGATGGCTGTGAACTGTCGACGACCAACCCTAATTAGAGGGTATGAAAGAATTTTGGAATGGATCCCAATGAACTGAGAGAAACGCGAGAATTACGCTATACTTCGGAAAGAAATGGAGTTTGGATATGATTTGAATGAACTTGGAGAGACTGAGTGACTATTTGAACCTATTTAAGCACAGCCAGAGGTTTCTAACTTGATCATTTACGTGTAATGATTAGTCTATAATTTAATTTGGAGGCCTTTGATCCGTATGAAATTTTTTATTACGCATAAAAATAAGTGATGTTTTATTATTTTTCTAGCATATTCTTGAAGAAATTAATAATGATATAGTTATTTTATAATTTAGACTAACTCTATGCTTTGGGGAAATCGTTTTTCGCATCGGTAATTGTGGTATTTCTTTCGTGCACTCTGAAGTTATTACCATAAAGTTTTTTAATAATATATTTTTTTTTTAATTCCAAATTTGGAGCCATTGATTGACATTCCGGAGGTATTAACACCAGGTTGATTGAAGTGTTATCAAAAGCACAATGCAGAGCAAGAAAAAGAAAATAATTAAATAATACGGCCGGCAAAACCGTACGGGACACTCAGTCATGTTTTTCATCCTCTGGTAAAGACTTAAATAATTTAAGGCCAGGAAGATTCGTATGCGACTGAAAAAAATTGGAATAACTGTACTAGCAATGCAACGTACAAATAAAGAATCGTTAATAGCTCTGATGTAATCCTGGGTCAATATGAAATGACATAAGATCATTCAAAGTGAGCGAGACAAGAACTTCATTTTTACTATCGATATTGCTGATGTAAAAGATTTTTCTTAATCCACCATTTTAGTTCGCTCTCATATTTTCAGACTTATTATAGCACTTGATTGGTAAATGACCTTTGCAACGCGTCTTATGGGTGTGTAATGACTGTTCTCTCCAGTGCATGTTTACCGCTACAAAACAGACACTCTTAAGGCTTGGGCTGCTCAGTGGGAGGCGCAGGATTTCTAATCAAACCTTTGCGTGCTTGCCTTTCTCCCCAGACTTCGACTTGCCATCCCTTTTGGCATTTATATCTTCGTCAGCTAAAATTCCTTCTGAAATCTGTCACTCGTAATTGAGTAACTTGGTTTCCCCTGATTGTTTCGATAGTTCTACCTAGGTCGAGGTTTCGCTTACCGAGAAGTAGCTTTTCATGAACTCTGTTATCCTTTACATTGAGAATTAGCCAATCTCGAACAAGCAATTCATGTATAAGGTTTCTAAACTACAAGTCTCCGACAACTTTATCGATGAAGTTAGATGACTTACTATCTCACTGGATTATCTGGAAACTTGGCTAATCCTGCATGTGAGTCAAAAATAAAAGGGGTCGCTTGCAAAAGTTAAGCAGATTTAGTTTACTACGATAAAAGAAGTTCAAACAACAAATCTTGAAAGTCGCACGAACAAAAACTAGTCAACCAAAGCTTAATTGTTGTTGCAAGGGTATGTCCTTTTAAAAGTTATTCAGCAATAAAATCTTAATGCGAAAGTGTTGCTTTACATGAGCTTGGACGACGGTGCACATCACCCCAAATAATTTCATTGCAGGGCAGGCCCCACGGAAATTGAAATACAGTTCAGTGTCTCCAACAAAATCTGAACGAATCAACTGTATTCTTCTTGTGACTTTGAGAAGTATAAGGCGCAAAGCGTTTTAGAATTTCACGCAAGTGGTATTTATGGGTTGTCACAGATCATGCCATGTAAAGAGGCGATGACAATGAACTGTCCTTTGCACATAAGCAGGAGTAAAGACTCATCCATTGAGGTTAAAATGTGTAACAGGATTGTTGGAATCGTGCAAGGCGTTGCAAGTTTTGGAAATTGTGTTTGTTTAGGAAAATCCAAGTGTTTGAACCTGACCCACAATGAAATCGCTCCTCATCTCTTTAATGGCGACTGCACTTGTGTGGGAAATCCGTTTATTTAGCAGGGAGCATCTTAGAAAAGTCCTTACCTACGACATATCTTCGCTCATAGAGTACGTTGGACGTAAAGAAGCAGGCCTGATCAATGACTCTGATGTATTAAACACGGAGCGATCGCATAAGAAGAGGCTGAGTTTCTCAGCCTGTCAATTATGATTAAGGAAAGATCGCATGTTATTGGTCAATTGAGTTCAGACTAATTTCCGGTGGACGAATATCACGTTCAATTGAGGAGAATATAGGAAATGAATTTGTTTGCTACGACGTTGCTGCCTGGATAGTATTTTGCGCCTGTTGGCCATTTGAATTGTTTTGACTGAGCCAACAATCCAAGAGCAATTCCATCACTTCAACATTTCCTATCAGTTTTCCGTTGGACAGTAACTGATTCCTCACGGTGTTGATCTTTATACGTACTTCTACCAAGCGCCCTTCCTCATCGCGTTTCACTTCCATTTTGAAGCCGTAGTAGGCCTTGCTCTCTTTAATTGCACTTTTATTCTTCTAGTAGTAGACTTTATTGCGATCATACTTGCTAAGCCCCGCAGAAAGCGGAGTTGTGCTTTGCGCCGAGGTAGAAGTTCGAGCTGTTGGATGAGAGCAACCGAGCATATTTGCCACAAATGAATTTGAAAGTGGCGCCAGTTTTTGTTTATATTTATAATATTACAAGCTTCAAGTATTCGCCAAAAAGAATACAGATGGCTATGACCCATCGCGGACGTAATAAAATGTGAATCGTGCCCAAACACTACTCGGGTAGGATGACTATAAGTGAATGAAGATGCGCAGGACGTCTCGAATGATTATAATACGACGTATAACAACCAGAAAAATCAGTAACTGTGGCATGTTCAGCCATTTATTGCTTTATATATTGTTTAGCTGTATTTTAATAACACATTTTAAAAGTATTTCCGTAAGCTTTAGGCTCTAGGACACGCTTGTGGAGCTCTACACTGTCCAGTTCAGTCACGCTTCAAAATGTCCGGCCGTTTTGAAACATGCAACCGCCATACGAAACCAGAAATGGGGGAGGAGCTTACCCTTTTATAGCGTCGCTCCGTGTTTAAACAAAAGTCTCGGCAAAGTCACCAGAGTGGCGAGAAAAATTATAAATTTATTCTTCTATACATATCTTAAATATATAAATGTTAACTTTTGCAACAATTTCTACATGGGAGACTTTTTGGGCTCAGTACTCCTTCCCCCATCATCCAAACGGCGGACTTTGGTTTAATTGTCTAAACATCACCCAAAATGCATGTCTCATAGGCTTTCTTTCTTCCTCAAATTTGAGCATTGCTCCAAAAACTTGTTTTCATGCACCAATGTATTATATGCTTGAATTCTGTAATCTTCAATTGACGAGCAATGTCGTTTCATAATTTTTTTAAAGTCACGAGAACTTATCTCGAATATTGTTTTTGTCATATAAGAGCACACGCAAGGAGTGCCTCGAGTTTACGAGACCAATTGAAATTTTAGTGATGAGACAAGTGTTCTTGCTGTTGTGGATTCAAAGAGTACATCTCGTGTGCCCAAGCAGCTTCTTAGTTTTTTACAAGTTTATTTAACCGTTTTATCTAAAGGGTTAAAGTTGAATTAAGATGTTCCTCTTTTGAGTCACTGAGTTCGGCAATGAGGTACAAATGTCAGAAATCCAACTCCACAATATCAGTCTTAGTTTCCACCGAGCATTAAGATTACTTTAGTAGGTTTTAATAACTAAGCTTTCACGTGTACTTACATTTTTCGTAAAATAACCGTCGACACCCAAACGTAAGTCATAAGTACGAGCCCAAGTGCTTCATGACGTCATAATTACTATGATGCACCAGCAAAATCAAATAATTATTTGATTGATTCCATCAGACCAAAGAACATTGGCTACGATGTCATCAGGTTGTTTTCCTGGTAGATATGACACGTGATTGTACATGATTGTTCAGTTGCTCGAGCATTATGCAAGAATGATCTATCAAGAAGTTTTAACGCCTTCCCCGCTAGAGCTCTTCCCCTTGAGGAGTAAAACTTTGTGGCGTCAGCTAGCATCGTAGAATAATACAAGTCTTGTCCCGCCATGAAAGAGTTACTTGAGCTGGTCATAACAATTTCCTTGCGAGAGCTCTCCCGTTGATGGGTAAATCGTCTTACGTTTGCCAGAACAGAATAATGCAAGTCTTTTCCTACCAGGAAAGAACTTAAAGGCTGGTTCACAATGGTCGTAAGGTGTTGTAAAGAGTCGCAAGAATAGCACGATTGAAGTCGTACGACTGCTCGCGACAGCCCACACCTCATGGTTCACGAAGATTGCAAGAGTTGATATGAGTTGCAAGAAAAAAGTTGTGCGACTGCTTGTGATAGTGGTCCACAATGACGTTGCAGTTGCGAGTAGATGACTCAAAATTTGAGGGACAAAAAACCTAGCTAGGTTTGGCGCGTTTCAGTAGCTTTCTACGCTTCTTAGGCGAAAATTTTTTTGGTACCTATTTGTCTGCTGCCGTATAGACATGATCGTATTCAATTCTGAACGAAGACTACTAAACTATTTGTTTGGGACATTCAATGCATCGTAGAGCGACGTACAACACGGTGCACATTGCAGTCTTTGGTCGCAAGAAATCGCAGTTGTAATGAGTTGCAATCGCATCGCAAAAGTTTGAACAAGCCAAACTCTTGCGACTGCGACGGCAACTGTTGAGCGACTGCTGCGACAGCCGCAGCTCCATGGTACACAATTGTATGTAATTGTACGGCCATTGTATCGAAAATTGTCGTGTAACCATTGTGAACCGGGCTTAAGACTGACTAACGGCCAGGAATATTAACCGAGCGCATTGCCAAGTCAGCGAGAACTGTTCAATGTTGTAAAATGCATTTCGGTTTAATGTTAGAGAAACATGAGAGCTTGGATATATTAAGGTAGATAAACGATCCTCAGGCTTGATACTCAGAAAACGATTTCTGAGCCCTAGACGGGGATCGAACCCGCAACCTTCTGATGACCGGTAAGACGCTCTAACCATTGAGCTACCAAGACTCAGATGGTGAGCTAGGGTGCAAGTTCGATATATATGTGCGACCTAAGCGGAAGCCACTATATATTGATAATGATTGATGCGGTTTAATGTTAGAGAAACATGAGAGCTTGGATATATTAAGATAGATAAACGATCCTCAATTATTAATATATCAATTAATATATCAATTAATATAATCAATTATTAATATATAGTGGCTTCCGCTTAGGTCGCACATATATATCGAACTTCCACCCTAGCTCACCATCTGAGTCCTGGTAGCTCAATGGTTAGAGCGTCTTACCGGTCATCAGAAGGTTGCGGGTTCGATCCCCGTCTGGGGCTCAGAAATCGTTTTCTGAGTATCAAGCTTAAGGATCGTTTATCTACCTTAATATATCCAAGCTCTCATGTTTCTCTAACATTAAACCGCATCAATCATTATTAATATATAGTGGCTTCCGCTTAGGTCGCACATATATATCGAACTTGCACCCTAGCTCACCATCTGAGTCTTGGTAGCTCAATGGTTAGGGCGTCTTACCGGTCATCAGAAGGTTGCGGGTTCGATTCGAGCCCCGTCTGGGGCTCAGAAATCATTTTCTGAGTATCAAGCTTGAGGATCGTTTATCTACCTTAAAATGCATTTCGTCGAATATTCTCGGTGACAACCTTTTCTAATTTACTCTGAACTACATCTCTTGAGGGCAGTGGTCTTACTACCAAAATCTCGTTCCGGTATCGCCTTAAATATATATATCAAAAATATATATCAAAAACCACAACCAGAAGACAATTTGAAAAAGTAAAGAATAAAACACAGACCGAAAATTGTCATCTTGTGACTTGATATTCAAATTGGAACAAGAAACAGACAAATTGAAAACTGTAATATTTCGGCTCTATTTCAGAGTCATCATCAGACCAAGTTGTTTACAAAGCTCACTACGTTATATATATATATATATATATATATATGTAATTACAAGGATGATGTCATCGGTTATTAACAACGAAATTAACATAGTCAGATATTAACACATGTGAGATTGACAGCTAGACGAGAGAAAAGCCAGACAATTGTCGAGTGGCTGAGAGATGTGGAAATGTCGAATCAGGCGAAAAGTGAAAGTTCTTTATTGGCCTTTAGGCCACTGTTCATTCTCGGCTTGTTAAGTTTGATTAAGAAAGCTTCTAAAATGAGTAATAGGTTCGAACTACTGAATTTACAAGAATGAATTATCTTACAGTTATTAAAGATAAAATTATTGAGATATGATTGGGAAGGCGGAGAAGAGTTGTTAAGATTATCAAAGAGAGAATTGAGGTTAGCGAGATAGTGGGCATGTGGACAGTTGAGAAGATGTTGTGCTACAGCACTGGTGTTGTAAGAGTGTTCCGAAAGGCGGGTTTTTTGACAGCGCTCTGTTTTGCCAATATATTTGTTATTACAACCTGGACAAGTGATTTCATAAATGACGTTGTTTCGAGAAAGGTCGGGTATTTTGTCTTTATTGGAAACGAAAAAGGCAGGTTTTTTGGTTTGATAAATGACAACAAAATTAACTTTAACTTTTAGGTTACACCGTAGTTTTTTAATTAAGTTTCGAACAAGAAATTCACCTTGTTTACCAAGGTAGGGAAGTCTTAGACAAATTTTGAGATCATTGTCATCAAAAGGCTTGTTGGAAGAGATGGTGTTGCCGAAATGCTTGGCTTTGAGTTTTTTAATGAGCAAGTTTCTAACTTTGGCTGGAAAACCATTCCAAGACATAAAGGATTTGAGAGAATGAATTTGCCGATTGAGTAACAAAGAGCTGCTGCATATTTTGAAGGCGCGGTAAAACAAAGAGTTAATCCAAGT
Organism: Heliopora coerulea; assembly: GCA_030142905.1. Taxonomy (NCBI): domain Eukaryota; kingdom Metazoa; phylum Cnidaria; class Anthozoa; order Scleralcyonacea; family Helioporidae; genus Heliopora; species Heliopora coerulea. Next base: position 858,924 of record JASJOG010000017.1, on the reverse strand, counting down.
GACTTTGCGACTAAAGGGTTCAAAGCTGGAATAGTGGGTGTATTGGCCGGTGTGAGTATCTTTTCGATACACATCGATGTCATCGTCAGAGATTTTCAAATCAAGAAAGTGAATGTTACCATCAGAAAAGCTATCAACCGTGAACTTAAGGTTTTTGTCGAAATTGTTAAATTTGGATAATACGAAAGGAATGTCATCGGGTTTAACGAGTGCCAAAGTATCATCAACATAGCGTCGGGAAAATTTTATGATGTCAGATTTGATTAACTCGGAAACCACTTCTTTCTCAAATCCCGTAAGAATAATAGTGGCCAAAACAGGTCCTAATGACGACCCCATCGACACGCCGTCAACTTGTTCGTATAGTTGTTTATTGAAGGAAAAGGTGGTTTTAGTGCAAGAGTCCAAAATTAGTTTTTTTAAGGTGCGTTTGGTAAGAGTGGTTTGTATTTGGTTTTCGGCAAAAATACGCTTTAAGATTATGTTTACAGTTTTTTTCAGAGGAACGTTGGTAAAAAGAGACTCGACATCAAATGAAACAAATTGATATCCTTCAGCGAATAAATGTTTGGGTACAGATTTGATGGCATCAACAGCTTGAAACGTGTCACGGAGCGTAAAATCATTAAACATGAGAGGGTTTAGTAAATTCGAAAGAAACTTGCCTACATTATAGTGTGGAGTGTTTGTTGTGTCAATGATCGGACGGAATTTAGGAATAAACTGAAAGGTTTTGTGAATTTTTGGTAGCCCGTGCGCGCGGCCGAAATGTGCACTTTTAGGCCGTAAACAATTAAACTCACTTACTGAGATTTCGCCACGTTTCAAAAGAGTGGAAAGATATGCTTGTAAAGAAGTGAGTCTGGTGTAGGTGGGGTCGGAGAGAACCTTAAACTTATTAGGGTTATCGAAAAGAGAAGTTAAAGAATTAATATAGTTTGACCGTTTCAAAATAACTATACCATTACCTTTATCCGGCTTAAGTATGGCAAAATTGACACTCATATTCCTCAGAATATGGATTCGATATGTTAATTATGATAATATAATATAATAATATGATAATATAATAATATAATAATATAATAATATAATAATATACATATAATATATTATAATAATATAATATAATAATATAATATAATAATATAATATAATAATATAATAATAATGATAATATGGTAATATAATATCGACTATGTTAATTTCGTTGTTAATATCTCACATGTGTCAATATCCGACTATGTTAATTTCGTTGTTAATTTTCCGATGACATCATCCTTGTAATTACATATATATATATATATATATATATACAGTGGGGGTCAAAAGTCTGAGTCCAGTCAATATGCTTTTGTCTTTTATTGATATACAATATATTTTCACACAACACAGCACTATATGCGCATAACTTTAGCATTTACATCAACATTGGAATTGATTACATTGTACTAGCCAAGTAAACATTACTTTATTATTTTGTGTGACCTCCTTTTGCTTTTAAAACAGCTTTAATTCTCCCTGGCATAGAGTCAACAAGATTTCTGAGTACTGCTGGCTTAAGGTTATTCCAGCATTGATTATGGACATCCCATAGGTTCTCTTTACTTGTGAGATTATGTTTCATTTTCTCTCGTTTCAAATGTTCCCATAAATTCTCAATAGGGTTTAGATCCAGAGATTGAGGAGGAAAATCCATAACGACCAGATCACCTTTCTCTTCCTTTCTTCTTAAATATTTTTTACACATGTGAGAAGTGTGTTTCGGATCACTATCTTGTTGCAACACAAAACCCCTTCCGCACAACCTTAAGCCGGATGGTATGGCTCGTCTTTGAAGGATGGAGTGATATTTTTGCTTTGTAAGAGTGTTCTTAATTCTGTAAAGATCGCCAACACCATTATAACTAAAGGAACCCCAAACCTGAATGTTCCCACTACCATGTTAAACTGTTGGCTTGAGGCAAGAATTTATAAATCTCTCCTTCTTTCTACGTCTAACATAAATGCGACGGTTATTTCCGTATATTTCAAATTTTGATTCATAAGCGAAAAGAACACTTTTCCAATCTTCTTTAGTCTAAAGCCTGTATTTTCTGGCCCATAGCCACCGTTTCCGTTTGTTTCGGGATCTTAGGAATGGTTTTGAGACAGCCACTCTTCCATGTACACCACATGCATTTAGTTTCCTTTTCACTGTTGATCTGCTTATTGTTTTTTCTCAAGTTTCGTTAACTATTGGTTGAATGTTATCAGCTGTTGCAATTCTGTTACGTAAGGAGGTTGTCTTAATGTACTGATCCTCCTTCAAAGTGGTAGCTCTTGGCCTCCCATATCTTGGTTTTGTAGAATAGGATTTTGTTTCTCGAAACCTTTCCAAAGTTCGCTGCACAGCACTCTTTGAAACCCCTATCTTTTCAGCAATTTTGCGCTGTGAAAAACCTTCATTACTCAGTGCAATTATTTGAACTCTTATTCTTTCGCTGAGTTCTTTTGCCATCTTTGGTCCAGCTACACATCATGGAGGCTTTTTATAAATTACAGCGTGTGTTAAATAATTCAAAAACTAAAAGGAAGGCATGTGGGAAGCATGTACTGATAAAAATACGCATGTGTAAATCAATAAATTAATTTTTCTCCACATGAAACATGATTTATCCTACATTGAGGGAAAAAAATACGACTGGACTCAGACTTTTGACCCCCACTGTATATATATATAACGTAGTGAGCTTTGTAAACATCTTGGTCTGATGATGACTCTGAAATAGAGCCGAAATATTACCGTTTTCAATTTGTCTGTTTCTTGTTCCAATTTGAATATCAAGTCACAAGATGACAATTTTCGGTCTGTGTTTTATTCTTTATATCAATATATATATATATATATATTAATATATATGTTAATATATATATATATATATACATATATATATATATATATATATATATATTAATATATATATATATATATATATATATATATTTGATAGCAGTGGTGAGAGGTTGACCTTTGTTAGAGTGCTCGATACTTCAAATAGTAGAGCTGCTTATAATTTACAAACTTAAAACTGTTTGTTGTTACTCGGAGTTTGACGCCACTGAGAGGACTAGTCTCCAGTTAGAGCACTCTGGCATGGCTTAGATGTACCAGAAGTGTGGAACATTTCAGTTGCGTATTGAGTTGCCATTTGGGGGTGCTGGTGGCACAGTGGTAGTGCACGTGTCTCTCACCACTGTGACTAGGGTTCGATTGCGGCCGCGTGCAGTAATCTGATTAAAAGTTACCTTGGTCACATGTGAGAAGAGTGTTGCCCAGTTTGACTCTACGAAGCATTGCAGGTTTTCTCCGGGTACTCCGGTTTCCTCCTGTCATAACACTGGACCCATGAGCGTAGGCCCTTACTGGACCTCTAGGGAGACCAGCTTAGATAGCTGATAGGGTTATCCAGTATAAATAAAGACATATTACTTTACCTTTACCTTTATAATGTAGGCTTCTCCATCCTGCTCGTCAACACTACGCTGATGACGCCCAGTAGGCCGAAACGGTTCCGTCTGTAGTTATATATATATATATATATATAAAAGGCGCTGGGGTCCAGTGTAGATAGCTTCCATAAAACAGCGGCGTTCTTGAGGTATACACTATCTCCTGACGAAGGGCCTTTGCTTGAAACGTCGAAAAGCTTTTTCGCTATATATATATATATTGAGCACTCTACAGGATGAGTCATGTCGCTAGCGAATTTGCGCACGCTCACTAGTCTCTAGTTAGAGCAGTCTGGCATGGCTTAGATGTACCACATGTGTGGGACATTTGAATTGCCTATATAATATAGGCTTCTCCATCCTGCTCATCAGCGCTACACTGATGAGGCCCAGTAGGCCAAAACGGTTTCGTCTGTAGTTGTATATATATATATATATATATATGTATGTATATATATGTATATATAAAACATAGGAGTGGTGAATATAAAAAGAGGAATTTTTCAGGGGGATAGTCTTTCACCTCTTCTTTTTGTCGTATGCACGATACCACTTACGCTACTGCTGAGAAAAACTGGAATGGGATATGAATGGTGTGAGAGAAAGCTGAAAATCAACCATTTGCTTTTCATGGATGATATTAAGCTGTTTGGCAAGAATCAGAATCAGATTGACTCATTGGTGAATACAGTGCATCTTTTTAGTAGTGAAATAGATGTGGAGTTTGGCATTGGGAAGCGTGGCGTATTGGTGATGCAAAGAGGCAAGGCGATTGCAACTGACGGGATAGAGCTCCTTGATGGACAGGTGATGAAGGACATAGAAGAGAATGGTTACAAATACCAGGATTTTGGAGATGGACAAAATTAAGGAGGTTGAAATGAAGGAAGCATTTATAACTGAGCACTATAGGAGACTGGGGCTGGTGTTTGACTCGAAATTGAATGGCAGGAACAAAATTACTGCAATAAACACATGGGCTGTTGCAGTTTTACGATATGGAGCGGGTATATGGTATACTGAAGTGAGCACAGGATGAGGTCAAAGAGTTGGACAGGAAAACCAGGAAGAAAATGACGACGACTGGAGCATTTAATCTGAACAGTGATGTAGATAGACTGTATATAGCAAGAAACAAAGTATGGAGGAGACCCATTGGATACGAGTATTGCATAAGAAGTGAGGAAAATGGACTAGGATGGTATATAAAAACAGTGAAGAACAATTTTTGAATAAAGTTAGACAAGTAGGGATATAAACACAGAAAACTGCTAGAGTAAAGAAGAATTCAAACAGAACATCAAAGAAGAGAAGATGAGAGTATAGAGAGAGAAAAGAATGCATGGCCAATTTGTGTGGGATATGGAAAAAGAGCAACACAGAGATAGGATTGATAAAGAAAACACATGAGCCTGGATGAAGAAATCTGATTTGAAAATTGGAACAGAGGCCTTGATCTGTGCAGCCCAAGAACAGGCATTGCGCACTAAGTATGTTAAATACAATATTGACCACACAGGAGATTATCCACTGTGCAGACTGTGTGATGCAGCAGGGGAAACTGTGACCCACATAGTTAGTGCATGTACCATTTTGGCACAGAAGGAGTACAAGCGGAGGCATGACAATGTTGCACGCATAGTACATTGAGAATTGTGTGGGAAGTTTGGGCTGGAAAGATCTGGGAAATAGTACGAGCATAAGCCTAAGGCAGTGCTGGAAAATGCAAAAGTGAAGCTCCTTTGGGACTTCATTATCCAATGCGATGAGAATATTATAGCAAGAAGACCAGATCTGATACTGGTAGTAAAGGAAAGAAAACACTGCCGCTTGATTGACAAACCAGTACCAGGAGATTACAAGGTTGCGGAGAAGGAAGACGAGAAGCAAGATAAGTATCAGCCACTGAAATTTGAAATAATGCGGATTTGGGAAACGAACAAAGTGGAGGTTATTCCAATTGTTGTTGGAACCCTTGGTGTGGTAACAAAGAAGATCCAAAAGTGGCTCTCAAAGATTGGTGTGGAAATTCGAACTGACTTATTGCAAAAGACTGCACTCTTGGGAATGGCCAGAATTTTGAGAAGGGTACTACAAATGTAATAAGAAGTGTGAGCTGCAGGACCCTTGGTCATTTGTTATGACCCGCTCCTGCATGTTAATTTTGACGACATAAGATCTGTCTGAGTTTGACGACACTCGGCCCATGTTCAGTCCAGAATTAAAGAACTCATATAAACAAAGAGTACTGAAAGTAGAGACTCAACAACAAAATGATTAACAGTTTCCTTCACAATAATAATAAAGTAAGGCGTTCTCCGACCATAATATTTTTATTCGAGCTTTCGGCTATCAGTTCTATAGCCTTCAACAGGAAGAGACTAAGGTAAAGTGGGATGAATTGTTAATGTGTGAATAGAGGTGAAGGTCGTGACGTAGACAATTACGATGTAACTATAAATATATAAAAGGTAAAAAACATTTAAGGTGAATAATTATCAGAAGTGTAGGCGTGCATGTGAACGATGGCTGTTGCGTCAATGTTTTCTTTACAAGAGAGAATATTGTTGTGGTAGCGGCCTTGAGTTGTTGTCGGCTCCATTGATAGTAGCTGTGTGCCAAGATTCTAGTGTTTTTTGGATTCTGTGGTTTCCCTTGTCGATTATCTGTCAGTTGTCAAAATCAATATTATGTGACATTATAGATGTGATATTATAGATGATATATCATATATTATATTATATATTATATATTATAGATGATATATAATATGTGATATTATAGATGATATATTGAGACTTGCAGACTGGCAGTACATATGTCTACCATCAATACGAATCAGTACATAAATGTAACCTTGGCTCGCCATCTGAGTCCATGTAGCTCAATGGTTAGAGCAGTGGTCGGCAAACCGTGGCCCGCGAGTCCATTTCACGTCGCCCGCGAACCATTTTGCATACGTAATGTTATTTGGCCCGCCAACATGTTCCCCAAACATTATTTCTCACTACCTGACTTACCAGTCTAGTACTCTAGTAGTCTAGTCTAGTAAGTGTAGATGTAAACATTACATCTACATGACAATTAACTTATTAAAATGATATAATGTATTACCTTAATAATTTAATTTCAAGTTTAAAGTGTTGTTTAATCCCTTTGTTCCACTCACCAGTCTTACCTCAATGGCTAGATGGCTAGAATGCTAGAATAATGCTAGATTTTTTTAAATTTAAATTTGAATTTTCAAGCATCTGTTCGGGATATTGGGTGACACAAAGGTGTGGTCCACCAGCGCCTGGAAAATCATGGAATTGGCTCATTGGCCAAAATGTTTGCCGACCTCACGGTTAGAACATCTCACCGACGATCAGAAGGTTACGGGTTCGATTCCCGTAAAAAACACTATAAAGAACATTATATAACTACCAAGCTACTACATCTAATAACTAGTATGTTGTTGACCAAACGTTAGGTCCTGTTAGGAACTCTTTTGGTCTTTTTTTTGCTTGTATGGATCTCTTAGGCGTTGTTTACATCAGTCGAAAACTGAAGTCAGTAAATAATATCGAATGAACGCCAATTCATTCACACAGAGTTGCTGACAAAAGCACAAAAAAAGAGTTTCTTCTGACGTCTCGCAGCATCACGTCGTGGAGAACAAGGTTTAATTGGCTTATCATTAGAACAAGAGCAAGACTTTGAATGTCCTGTAAAAGATACTGAAAGACAGGAGTTAATTGAAAAAATAACTAACGAAGTTGGCCTGAATCATCAGATTACTTTTGACACATGATTTCTGTGAATATTATCGCAAAAGTACAGTGCCGCCAAGAGCCACTGCGGCCCCGGGGAAAGGGTAGAAAAGTTGGTTGATTCCTCAAATCGAAAATTGATTCCATTAACGTTTTAACTATTGGGCAAATTTCGGAAATTTTCATGACAACGAATTCACGGTATTGCACTAATGTCTCGACATATGAACTTCAGAAATGAACAAAAGAGTTTCTTTCCTTTTAACATATTTGTGTATTTTTTTTTTTAAGATCACTGTTTAAAACCATTCACATAAGTAAATATATATTAGCATAATGAATAATGGAATACTTAACTCTTTCGAGGAAGGGAGCTCTCCCTTTGATGAGTAAAGTCGTCTGACGTTAGCCAGAGTAAAATGATAGAAGAATAGAATTAATAATAATTAATAACAGGAAGAATAGAATTAAGAATTCAGTCATTTAGACCTATTATTTGGCCGTCGATCAAAGGTACGTCGTCCTGTTTTTGTCAAAGTTTGAAAAATCGTAAAAGGTAATGTTTAGTTATTGGGGAAATTAGTCTTTCTTTTGTATTTCTCTCGGAAATACATTATGAATCCTTTCATTCCTTTGAGCTCAGTTTGAATACTCTTGTAGTCTTTAAAACCTAGCAAGAGACTCGTAGCTCCTCTAGGAGCATAATAAAAAATTTTTTTATTGAGATCTAACGTTTCGTTGCATTTAACACAACATCATCGGAGAATGAAATAGCATAAGATAAAGACTAATGATAAGGTTACTATTGCAGGTTAATTAATATGATTTGGTGTTTGAGAGGAAGTGAGAGGTGAAAAGAAGTCAGAAGTGATGAGAAGAGGTAAACATGTCAAAGGAGAAGAGTGGGATTAAGTTTCTTATGAGTAGGTCACAGCTGAAGGAAGACGAAGAAGAAGAAAGGATAGTGAAATCATCTGGTGAAATAGGGTGACAAGTATCATGGTGATGTGTGAGAATGCTGGTCGGTGTAGGGTTGACATACTCCCTAATACATCACCATGATACTTGTCACCCTATTTCACCAGATGATTTCACTATCCTTTCTTCTTCTTCGTCTTCCTCCAGCTGTGACCTACTCATAAGAAACTCAATCCCACTCTTAATTCTAATATCAGTTCTATTCCACGTTCTCTCCTTTGACATGTTTACCTCTTCTCATCACCTCTGACTTCTTTCACCTCTCACTTCCTCTCAAACGCCAAATCATGTTAATTAACCTACAATAGTAACCTTATCAATAGTCTTTGTCTCATGCTATTTCATTCACTGGTGATGTTGTGTTAAATGCAACGAAACGTTAGATCTCAATAAAAATTTTTCTTATTATGCCTCTTCTAGGTGTCGTTTACCCCGGTCAAAACACATTTGAGACTTGCCAGTTATCCAGTACAAATCCCTCAAGGATAAATGTGTCTGTACTTAGTTATCTCATTCTAAAATAAAAGACAAAACATAACAAATTGACAAACATCTTCGTGGGCCCCTGGCCTTCGTGGGCCCTAGGGACGTGCCTATAGTGCCCATTGGTTAATCTGCCACTAGGTCAAGCCCCCGTCCCTTCCATAAGTTGCGGATATTTTGTTAACACAATTTTGTTGTAGAGTCAGTGGCGTAGCTTGGATAAAAATTTTCGGGGAGCCACAGAGAATCAAAAGGGCACTCCCAGAAAGGGTGTATGACTAAGATTCGTCAAATTTTCCACTTCTGTTTTAATGACTTTAATGACGAGCTATCGGTCGTACTAGTAGACGCAGAAATGTTGCTAATGCCAGTTATGGTAAAATCATTGGAAAGCTAAGAATACCGAAAATTTTACTCGTGTTTTAAGTCGCTCATAAAGGGTGAAAGTACGGGTGTTGTTCAAACTCGACGTTGTTCAAACGACCAAAGGCTCTGGAGCACATGATTTATGTGTGAACTGACTCAATCGGATGAGCCAATCAGAAACAAGTTTGGCAAAGGAAACTCACTTCAAATTTCAACAATTCAAATAAGACGCATAAAATTCTTAGTTAAATATTAAGGCCAGATATTCTTATAGTATAAAGCTGTGACAAGGGGGCCTAAATCTCTGAGCGGCTTAGGTTTACTTGTTTGCTTTAACTTCGTGTAGTTTTCTGCTTAAAATTATTGTTGAGAAGATTTAAATACGTCTTTAGTAGATTTTTATTGTAAATCTTTTGTAAAACGTACCATGATTCAGACTTGGACCGGACATTGTTCCATCGTACCGTAGAAAAATAGTCAGTCATTGTTCTGTGGTGCGATGGCACAGTGGCCAGTCCAAGTCTGCCAGAATTTGTCTTCAAATCAACTTGGAAATTTTTCCCTTGAAAACGAGCCGGTCTGTACGAAAAAGTTATTGCACGGCTTGGCAACCAATTAGCATGCATGATTTTTCGTACAGTCTGAAGAACGAGCTCAGCCATATGTTAAATATATATATATATATATATATATATATATATATATAAACTTACATTTTTCTCAACTAGTCAACACGCATCTAAATAGACTCAACGCGTCGAGATTTGGATCCTTACACCGAGCTTCGAGCGGTGGTCGAAGGGATCAATAATTGCCTCATATATAAATTGGCTTATGCAATATTTTGTAGGACAAGTGTTCACTTCCCGCTATTCTCCTTTAAGTATTTAATCACTCTAAGTAATTCCATATAATATCTTCAGGGCGGGACGTTTTAAAAATTTTTAAGCAAATTCTCGTCTCCCGAATTTGTATGCGATTTTTGTGTTTTGTGCTTCATTAAGACTCGATTAATGCGTTAGGAATAAGATAAATAAAAGCAAATGGCTTCTAATTTGGAACGATTATGAATCATTTACAGTACTTGTCAGTCACACTAGTACTGTTCAATTGTTTTCAAAGTATATAGCAGTTTAAATACTTTTTACCGATGCTGCTTTTAAAATGCCAGCAATATTTGCCTTCAAGATAAACTTGACCTCCAAATTTCAGAGACAATATGTAATCGTGTATCCTGATACGGCTAAATCCATTTTCTTATTTTAAACACACATCAATATTTTTACCCAGATAAAACGGAGCGAACTTCCCTGACCATTATATGATATTTCCTTCTTCCAAATCCGTACCTCTTTGCCTCATCGGTTGTCTGATCATGATGTCATCCTGTAATTTAAGCTTTTACTTCTTCACCTGTGGAAGAGGCTTAACAAGACTAATTACTTCGTGAAAATTTTTTCTGTGTCAATAAAAACGTTAAAATTTACGTACCTGCGAGCAGTATTGCAGTTTTTGCTCATATTTTGTCGCTAGTCGCCCTTTGTGGGCACTTCGCGTCCATTGAACCCAAGTAGGCCACCTGTTAACTTAAAATTACAATTATCAGGAGGTTCGTGCGCACGCAGCTAAACCTATCGTCCGTTTCTTTGGCAATGACTGATCCAGATAAGCAGAGTCTGAGGTCAACCAGAGAACCCGGTGATCTCTGTATCACGTCATGAGCTAACCAAGGAAAGGACGATGGAAGATCTCTTTCATTGTCCGCTGGTCGGGAATCACTTTGCGGGAAGAAGGTACTGAAATCGGGGCCATCAGTTGGCCGTCGTGAGATGCCTCGGTCCTTTCTTGTAAAAAATCAGCTAAGAACAAAAAAGAGGACGGATGGCGATGAGGAACAAGGTTAGTGATATAACCTACATGTAGCGTAATGTGTTATTGCTCATTTCGATGTGTTTAGATTGCACTAATTTATACGTCTTAATACATAAACGGTTTTTATAATGTTATCATAAACGAAGAATCTGATTTTCGTTTTGGACAATGATTGCTCATGTTTATAAGCATATGTGTATTTACACACAAATACTTCTGCCAAATAGCTCATCCTGAGAAAATTCAAATGTATTAAGAGAATAGTATAGCTAGAAAAAAAGAGCAAGTCACTTCCTTTGTAAAAAATGTGTGATTAAAATATGAATGAGAACTTGCACCGGGCTCCAAGAACTTAACTGAAAAAAACGGCTTGAAATATTTTTGTTTATCGAAATTCCCTTGTGGACTGGTAGCACTTCAGTGATTTTCTGTTTGCACAATTTCCACAACAAACAGTGACAGCATGTTAATATGTTGAAGTCACGAGTTTTTAAAAGATACTTCATTTAGTTAACTATGTCGCATAAAAAGTCAAAAACACAAAGCAAAAAACAAGATCTAAAATAGAGAACATCTTGTTTCTTAATTTTCTTGTTATAGATGTTAGGAGTGAAGATTCCAGCAAAACATCTCAAAGACTTGCGAACGACCTAACAGGTAAAATTGCAAACGAAAGACTCGGTACCCGCTAATATTTTAAGATAGAAAAATAAACATTCGAAAATAGAAATTTCTTTATTATATTGTAGCGCGTGGTAATCCACCAAACTCATGATCATTTTTCGTGTATTCATCGTAAGAGAAAGCGATGTAGAACATATGTTTAATTCTGTTATTGATTCTGTTGGTCTTTAGAGAATCTAACAGACAATTGACATGCTGCTATAGGCGTGTAAGGAGTGTCAAGGTCCGGTTCACTGATAACAAATTCGGTGACAATTGGGCATTGAACCGGCGTTCCGTATAAGGAAGCAAACTTGAACGTTTTTTCGATGGATATATTTACTGAAAAACAAACAAACAAAAAACTAGAACAGTTGTCCAACGTTTTAGTCAATAGATCTGCTGCTATTGCTGCAAAGATTTTTTCATAATTGGCCGTTTTGAGCATACCAAAAGTCAGTAACACCCGCACAAGTCGGTAAAAACTATTTTCTGCCAAATAGTTATTGTTGCCTGTACCAACTACAAACTGCCGCCATTAGAAATCAACGTACTGAACATACTCTGCAGACTGTAGGCTGTTTGACATCTATTCTTTCATTGTGCAAACTTAAGTGAACTATATTTATATTTTAAGCTATCTAACAGTTTTATTTTAAGTACCATTCAACAACTAGATTATGATGGAAATTCTTGCATGATGTTTGCTGCTAGTTTATATCTGCGGAGCATTAGATGTCGAGTACCGTAGCCACTCGGATTGTAGCATCTGGATTAGACTACCCACAAATTTCTACCAAATTTATTTACATATTTTAGCGACGGCACATATAGGGTTCAAAAGTTCTTCATCTTCTAAATAACCAAAAGGCAAGTCTACGCAGGTACCTTCATTAGCTAAAGTTCACAAATACGTTCCTGGAAAAAAAAATGCTTAGGAGAAAAAATACTTAATTCGGATACGATCTGTACCGCCTCGATTCGAAACATGCTCGCTTGGATTTTGGGGATGTTTTGTCCTGAGAAGGCCACAAAATATCATCAAATTAATTAGACAACAATCCCCAACATATACGGTGATGATGGTACTGGTAGAGCTTTCAATAGAGTGCATCATTATTTCTGAAGTTGACAAGTTTATATATATCCATAAGTGTGGCAGATGCATGGAAACTATCAGAAGTTCAGTCGACTCATCGCCCTTACCCGGATGACTTGGCACAAAAAAACTAAGAAATTAAGAAAATTTAGCAAATTTTTAAAAGGGAAAATACAGAGAATTTTATAGAACTGGTCCTCCGATAGGAATTCTCCCCATGACATAGAGCACTTTGGTGAAAAAATAAGGATAAATAGAATAAAATAAAAACATTTGTTATCTGGCTCGTGTTACCTGAAAGACATGATTACGTGTGCCAGGAAGGCTGAGGGTTAGCGCAGAGGAAATTCGTCCTAAGATTGTTCTTCATCGTGTTTCTTTGGTAAGCGTGTTGATTTGTTGAGAGTACTGACTCTGCAGCAAGGAATTCTATTTAAGTCATTACTGTGAAGGTTATCACACACAGCCATGTCTCTGAGTTCGTGTTATTGCTCGAACTTTCCAGAAGATTTTTTAAAATTCCATTTAGAACTATAAAGGGCAGCACGTTCTATATATTGATTATTTTTGTCAATGCTGAAGTCATTAATACGACCGAGATCGCACTAAACTCGCGCCTGTTCAGCTGCCTATGACGTAGATATCAGTCATCGTGGATCGGCAGGATTGCTGTTGATATATTACCATAGTATATAGTATTTTAATCAGGTATGGATACAATTATAATCTTGCCAATCATATCCAACTGTTGTTATCCAGATTAATGATCGTTTTTACAGACCAGTGAAGACATGTGCAACATGGCTGTTCATCTAGGCCGATGCAATGTCGTCTCAAGGACACAGTTCCTGCTTACGATTTGCTCGTTAATATACAAATAGGCCCTCAAGGCAGCTGTGTGTTAATTCTATGCATGACAATGAACAATCATATATGTAAATCAAATCATGTAGATATAGGGCCTAAAGATTTCCCTTAAAGTTCTTTTACCATCTCAATTTTCCAATCGTTTTAATTGGCTGGCTTTGTACGTGTAATTGCAATATCTTTATTTCGTACTTAAGTTCTTCGGAGTTTTTGTGTTATGCAAATAGATACATTGTTAAGTCATATTTGTCAAACTGGGCTATTTCTTCAAAATTATTTCCCTTAATGACTTGAAACTATTCTTATGGATGCTGACTATCAAACAAAAGAGCTCTGAATAAGTTATATTGTCGCTATAGCAACACATTACTTTCCACATTGTTGAATCCCCAGCAGTCAATTTATTTTCATTTTTATTTTTTTGTTGATTTGTTTTTTGTTTTGTTTCTTGTAGACAGGCAATATTTTCAATTAAAAGCTGGGTTTTCACAATTACATGGTTATTAAAAACGTTTTTGACCACTGGGAGAACCAATTTATTAACCCTTTCTTGTCCGAAGTGTCTCCGCTTGACAAGTAAAATCGTCTGGTGTTAGCCAAAGTAAAATTAAAAAGTCGGGTACGGACCGGAAAAGGGTTAGAGAGATAGTTTTTAACCCCTTCCTGCGTGAGAAATGAACAATCGCGAAAACAGTCGGTTGCTATACTCGCCGTTGTTTAGTTATGCATGGGGTTCGCACGATATGCAAAGCTTCAAGTGGTTTCATAGAATAATTTTAAAGAGATACTTTATTTTAGATTTGTCACAATACTGTCTGACATACCTAACGTCATCATATACCCCTTTTGTATAATACGAAGATGTGAGAAGCTTAAGAACAAAAATAGATATAGAAGGATTTCCAATGCCATTTTTCGTTATTACAAGCGCAATGTCAAACAAACTCAAAATTATCTGACCTCTTAGGTGCTGTAACATTGACTGTGTTATTGATTATATCGGGCATTTGAATCTACATGTAAACTAACGGCGTATTTGACTCTTGCTTGAACTATGCCCTTTACTCAGATACACCCCTTCTTCCTAAATTTATAAGAGGAGTAAATAAGTTTCCTTGTGGTTTCATCCGCAGACTGATTGTAGTAAAGTATAGTTTCCAACTACCTAAAAGGTCTTTGAGCGGCCATAGAATGTCGTCAACCCAATAAATAACGTCAGCAACTACCCTTCATGAATATGTGTGTGTATTTGTGCGTATGCTTTATGCATCGGACAATTTATATGCATAATTTTTATATAATATTTCATAAAGGAGGGAGAGTGTTTGTAAAACGTGAGAGGATAATGGAAATCACGAGGCCGTACGCCGAGTGATTTTTGTTGTTCTCGAATGTTTTACAAACGCGAGAGAACATTGAAAATCACGAGGCGGTAGGCCGAGTGCTTTTTATTGTTCTCGAGTATTTGTAACCCCTGGTAAAACACGAGACACGAGTTTATGAAATAGCTTCTCAATCGTCTATTTTGAATTTGTAATTAAGAAATGTGGTAATAAACGATTCTAAGTAAGAGCCGTTTATTATCTGATTTCTTAATTATGAATTCAGTTTATGCGACCTTTACCGGGTTTCAAAACACATGCACATGACCAAATATTTTCGTCTGGTTGGTTAATTAGGTCATGAATTATTAATGAGTTTGAGAAGTAATATATCATACACGAGAAGGAGTGTTTCATCAGATATCCAAACACCGAGAAGTGAGTTGAAAAACGAAGCAATAGCCGAGTTTTTTAATCAACTTCGAGGTGTTTGGATATCTGATGAAACACGACTTTCGAGTGTATGATATTATATCTCAAAAGAATCCGTATTTAAAGAAAAAAATCGGGTTTAAATTTGACAAAATTCTATGCTTATTAAGATCAGATATCCAAACTACGTCTTGGTACTGATTTTCTTCGTGTTTTGCTCATGAATTATTAATGAGTTTGAGATCCATATGTATAGGTATAGATATTTAAATGTAGTTATATACATATGCTCATGGGTGTGCGTGGGCGTGAGGGTAAAGGTGTGGGTATGAGTGTTTGTATGCCCATGGGCAAACTAAAAACTCTATAAAATTAAAAAAGAATTGATTTCCGAAAAAAAGTTCGCGGGCTCATGCAATTCTCAAGTCTAGTTTATGGTAGTTATCATCTTAGCTTATACATCCCAAATGAAGTGAAGCGGTTTTCATTTTTTTAAATGCGCTTCAAGTGAAGGCTCTATCGTTAAAATAGAACCGTGGAGAAGGCAGTTGAGCTATGACGAAATGCTCATCTGCTAGGTTCATTTTATTATCTAAAGTGTGTTTTAATTGGTGATGACTCGCATAATTTCATAGGATAGGATTTTTCCATTTTTCACTTCCTTTTCTGAAAGATATTATTTGTAGAAAATAGACCATCGAAGAAGCCATATAATGTACCAAAAAATTTTTTATGAATTGGTCGAAAATCCTTCTTAGCTCAGAAAAAAATAAGGGAACTGTCCCTTTTGCTACTGAACTGATAAATGGCGTAATCTTAACTCAGAAACCTTAAAGAGTTGAAAAAGCAAAATTAACGCGAGAATTTATTTTTAAGAAGACTTACAAGGGTTTCCCAGACAAGTTGCACAGTGGTGAAAACAACATTCTTAATTCATTACAACGTCATGCTATGTTGTTCTATCCAAATGCTGAGACTTCAGCTACCTTCCGAAATACCTCCACCACTAGCTTGTTCGAACAACATAACATGAGAGCCAGTAATATCAAGACAATGAAGACAGTTGATCCTTCTTAAACCCAAGTTTTTGTTATTTTTCTTTTAAAAAGGGCATCGATACAAACAAGCAGCATGATTCTCATTAAGAAAGGGTTGGAATTCAGGATTCTAACGTTTGTTTAGAGAGCTCTTTTAAAATAACATATTTTTCATTTATTTACTATATGGCTGAGCTCGTGATCCGGTCTGTACGCAATATGACGCACGCTTATTGGCTATTAAGTAAAAGATAAAACATATTCCGAAAAATAATGTCATCTCGTAAACTCAAGATTCGAGTTATATAAGAGACGAGACAGAAAGTGAAATGGTGATATTTCGATTTTATTACAAAACCATCTTAAGACCAATAAAATCGAAATGTCACCATTTCACTTTCTGTCTCGGCTCTTATATAAATCAAATCTTGACTTTACTGTCGGCTGGTCGTGGATTATTGGCTACTAGCTGTGCAATAAGTTTTTCATACAGACCGGCTAGTTTTGGCAAGTAAAATTTCCAAATTGATCTGAAGACAAACAAAACAAATTCAGGCACGCTTGACAATACATTTGTAGCATCAATTAAACTTCAAAAACAAAAGTAGTTAAATCTTGTCAACAATAATTTACCGCTGAAAACTAGATGAATAGATGAAAAAATAAGCCGCTATGAAGGATGGAACCAAGAGCCACATAACTCCTTATTAACCTCGTTTGTTTGTTCTGTACGGGAAAAAATTTGCCCTCAGTTTTCTCTGCACTGACATCGTTCCTTCGTCGCTCGGTCTGTACGAAAACATCAGGCACATACTTTCCCGTACGGACCTCACACTTGTTTAATATGAAATCAATATATACATAATTATGTATGTATTTATGTATGTATATAAACGACTATTTTAGAGAGCTCTCTTAAAATTACATATATTACATATTATTATATGGCTGAGCTTGCTATCCGGTCTGTACGCAAAATGACGCACGCTGATTGGTTCCCTAGCCGTGCAATAAGTTTTCGTACAGACCGGCTAGTTTGAGCGGGAAAATTTCCGAGTAGATTTGAAGACAAACAAACCAGATTTAGGTACGTTTTACAAAAGATTTATCACAAATAACTACGAAAGAAGAAATTAAATCTTCTCAAAGATAATTTAAAGCTGAAAACTAGATGAATAGATGAAAAAATCACGAATTGGTAAAAACAAGCAAGTAAACTAAGCTACTTACTCATGAACACAAAACGTCGTTAAAAGCTATGAAAAAAGGAACCAAAAGCCATATAATAAATTCCTAATTAACCTCGTTTGTTCGGTCTGTACGGGAAAGTATTTGCCCTCAGTTTTTTCCGCACAGACCTTGCTCCTTCATCGCTCGGTCTCTACAAAAACCTCAGGCAAATACTTTTCCGTACAGACCTTACACTCGGTTAATAAGTAATCAATATTATATGGTAGAGCTTGCTATCCGGTTTGTACGCAAAACGACCTGCAAGTTTTGACGGGAAAATTTCCGAGTTGATTTGAAGACAAACAAACCTGATTCAAGTACGTTTTACATAAGATTTACAATAGAAAACTACCAAACGAGTTGTAAATTCTTCTCAGCAAAAATTTTCAAGCAGAAAACTAGATGAATTGGTCCAAAAAATTAAAATTATAGCTAGAAACAAGCAAGTAAACCTAAGCTGCTCACTCAAAAACTAAAAAGTTTGTTAAAAGCGATGAAGGAAGGAACCAGAACCCATATGATAAATTCCTTATTACCCTCGTTTGTTCGGTCTGTACGAGAAAGTATTTGTCTTCGGGTTTTTTTGCACAGTCCTTGCTCCTTCGACGTTCTGTCTGCACGATAAACCTCAGGTAAATACTTTCTCGTGTAGACTTCACACTCAGTTAATAAATAAACTATAAGAAATAACGGTAAAATCCCTTAGACATGAAAAGAATGCATAATCATACAATGCAATAAAACCATTCCAGGTAATATTATGTCAGCCTTTATACGCTACATATCATGCCCGTATATCATTTACGCCATAACCAGATAGACTGCAGAAACTTTAATCATTTAGGGTTTGAAAGTTTGTGGTATATCATCCATTTTCCGAAGTAATGATAGCCTCAAGATACAATTAATAGCAATTTGTTTACTAATTTGGAGACGTTTGTTCCCAAGGAATTAATGAACATTTCTCTTTGTTTAACATGGGTGGGATAAAAGCATTAGTCTCGCCAGTTTTTTTTCTCTTGAGTTTTTGTTTATTTTAGGTCGCACACATTCCCGTTTTCTTGGATCCTAAAGCGGCTCCTTCTCCAATGACAAATAACCAGCCATCATTTCGATTTCATTAAATGTTGTATTATTGAATTTAATAACATACTTTCAAGTCATCTTTCAAATGTAAAAGTCTCACGTAGTTTTTTGTTTGTTTGTTTGTTTGATTTTTTCGCACTAAGTTTCACTCTCAAATTAATTTGTCACACATTTCAGCTGTTTACACGTCTTTTTACCCTGCCAACGTAGCTTTGATCTTGCATGACATTGACTTATCTAACGTTTCAAATCTTGATACTCTTTAGGTATTACACAAGAAAGGGATGTAGAAAGATCTTCAGCACAACATGAAGAGGCATCTGATGGGCGCTTAGGACCAGGTGTCCATGCACATGGCCTTCACGCACTAGCAGACATATGTCTTTTGGACATCAAGAAAAGAGAACAACTGTCACAAGAAACTCCTTTCACGGCGGGCTCACCTGCACACGAACACAATGGTGTTCAAGAAAATAGTGAATCGTTTCCGGAGGAAGTATTAAGGACTTTATGCTTGATGCGTAATACCAGTAATGATTTGAGGAGACTTCTCGCAATTCCAGAAAAAGATGAATGCACAGAAGTTGGTAAACTTGAAAATAAGACTATGGTTTGTCAGATTATGGAGACACAACAGTCGAAAAAGTTCACAAAAGCATTACCAAACCACAGAGTAAACAAAGAGTTGGAAAAAATGTTAAAGTTAGTGCCGAAAATATCTCGTTTATGAAACTTCTGTTGTTGTTGGTTCTGTTGTTGTCGTTGCTACCATTATTATTGTTGTTCTTGTACTGTATGTGTTTCGACGTAATCTTCCTGTAGATAATGATGTAGCCTGTGTCACTGTTTTTTTGTAGTTACGTTTTCCTCTGCTACTTTTATCCTGATTTCATTTAATTATTGGGTGTGGGATTTTCGTCCTGTGATTCATTTATAACCTGTGAGATTACATTCCTTCACTCATTTGTAATCAAAATATATCATAAAATGTCTGGCAAAAGCTTTGCTGATTTGGTATCTTCCCTAAATGCATTGTAAAAGCGTTGGCTGCCCCGGTTCATGGTTTCTTTGGGATAGCATACCACCTGCATCAGAGTCTTTTGGGACGAGCTATCTGGTGTAGACTGAATCGGAAGAGCAAAGGTGATCGGTTTCAATCTTCAAAAACTGACAAAAGCTAGACTTTATCCTTTTTCTATACTATTGATTTTCCGGGCGGAAAGCGTAATCGTAATAAAAAGATCAGAGCCCAGCTCAGAATTCTAAAGCGTATCGCCATAATGAAATAGGCAAGTCAAAAAGTTTTATAACATGTTTACATCTCACATGAGTTTTACATAATGAGTTATATTTTCATCCAGGATAACGATTGCTAGGGCATCAACCCAAAATGCTCAAGCATGTACCCAAGCATGCCCTGGCGTGGCCATGCCACTGAATCGATCAACTAAACCACGAAACAATCAACAATCCTTGCTTTATTTCAGGGGAAATCAGGATGTCATTCAAAGAGAGTTAAAAGACTTCTTAGAAAACAACCGATTCACGGAAAGAGAGATAGTCAAAGAAACTGGTCTAACAATTGTGGACGCCTCTAGATTTTTAGTTGACGCCTGGCATACAAAAGAGGAAAAAAGAACAGTATTTTTCAAATGGTACCTTCAAAAAAAATTGAGTAGTGCAGGTTTGTAAGAAAATTCATCATACTGTGCCAAAAGGATACTTACGATGATATATACATACATATATATATATATATACATATACACATACATATACATATACATATGCGGGCGACAGAGATACCAGGCAGGAATCGTAAACGAAGAAGAAATAATAAAGCCCAGTAAAAAAACACGCAAAATAGGCATATTTAAAGGTTTAAAGTATAATTCTAACGTCTCGTTGCTGCACGCAACATCCTCAGAGAATGAATAACTTATATTACAAGGTAATAAATATTATAGTGGTATGTTACATGATATGTATTAACGAGATATTGGCGTAAGAACGGAAGTGGGAAAGACAAAAAGAAACAGCAGACTGAGATGTAGTGGAAATGTCAAAAAACGAAGTCTTAAAATAAAGAAAGTAGAAGAGATCCCATGTTGGCAGTAAGCGTTCCCATGTTCTCTGACTAGAAGTTCAGAGTTGAAGGGAGAAGAAGACAAGATGGTGAAAGCATGAGGCGAGACAGGGTGTCCAGTGTCACAGTGATGTGACAGGATGCTTGGTGGAGGAGGATTGACTCACTTGACTAAATCCCGATAAAGCACGTATTGCGAATTTTTTTAATGTCTTATGAAATTCACCACTTAATACGCTAATTCGCCAAGGAAGTTTGGAAATTTATCTTTCGTAAGTCGGAAAAATTGAACTTGTAGCGTGCAGCAACGAAACGTTATAATTATACTATAAACCTTTAAATATGCCTATTTTACGTGTTTTTTGCTGGGCTTTATTATTTCTTCTTCGTTTTCATATACATATACATATATATATACATATACAAATGTTGACTAAAAATTCCTTTACGTCGCTACTTAAAGTTTCACGCTGCTAAGCGATCATTATATATTTATGTGTGTGTGTGTGTGTATGTATATGTATATATGTATGTACATGTATGTATATGTTTGTATGTATGTACATACCGTACCGTGCAGAAGTTTTAGGTCACCCCTCAATTTGTAACTCTTTTGGTTATATTTCAATATATTACAATACACGAATGTTACAGAACATTGGAAAACTGTTTTACACAAGTGTAGCAATGCCAAAGAGAAAAGTCTAGTACTTGGTACTACCGCCATGAGCAGCAATTACTAATGCACAACACCGGGGTATTGATGAAACAAGGTTCTCTGTTACACTTGCGTCAATGCTGTCCCATGACTCAAAGATAGCTAGCTTTAATTCCTCCAAGTTCTTGCATGGTCTGGTCTCTAACTTCTTCTTTATTACTTCCCAAAGATACTCAATGGGGTTTAGGTCATGGCTCTGTGATAGCCATGGGCAAACTGATATCCTTTTCCTCTCAAGTCAGGACTTGGTCCTATTTGCTCTGTGACATGGAGCCCTATTTTGTTAAAAGATAAAGTCTCTACCTCACAGCTTTTTCCCGTCTTTCTCAAGAGTGCGACAGATCAGCCCAACGTATGCTGCTGCCTCCAGTCGACCGTTAACTACCTTGAACCTTCCAACCCCATTGGTCGCCATGCATCGCCATACCTGGATTTTCCCTCCTCCATGCTTAGCTGTGGGTACATTACAGTCTGAGTGGTACCGCTCCCCTATTCTTCTTCTAACAAATGTCCTCCTCCCTGGAATCAGCTCAAAAATTGACTCGTCGGAAAACAACACCTTCGCCCACTGTCCGGATGTCCAATCCTTCCCCTCCTGACACCACTCCAGTCTCTTCTGTTTGTGGGCCTGTGTGCACAGAGGTTTCCTTACTGCAACACAGCCTTTCAACCCAAACTCTTGTAGGCGTTTTCTAATTGTACTGAAGCATACCTGGGTTCCTGTGGCATCCTTTAACTTCAACTTTAACAACTTTAATTTTAACAAATGAATAGTTTACATGCGGTACACAGGTGAAATATCTATTTGGAGAACACTGGGTATGCGTGATTTCTAATGAAAACAACTGCACATACCAAGAAAAACCTAGCAACGAGGATGAAATGACTGTACATTTCTCCCTAGCTACCACACAGCTTTAGGAACAAATTTCATAAAACAGCTACTCTGTCAAAAGTAGGATGAATCCTAGCTGTCCAGATGAAAAAAAGGCCCTACTAGGATGAAAGATAGGCTTTGGGACCCGATAGAAGAGTACAGAAACAACTGAAGTAGTATATATTTATACTTTAGAAGGCGACCTAAAACTTTTACACGGTACTGTATATGTATGTATATATATATGTGTGTGTGTGTGTGTGTGTGTAGTATATATATATATATATATATATATATATATATATATATATATAATATTTAAAAACCGAGCAGGAGTGCTTTATCGGGATTTAAAACACGAGGCGATAGCTGGATGTTTTAGACCCGATAAAAACACGAACTTTTAAATGTCTAATGAAATTCACCTCTTAATACGTTAATTCGTAAAGAAAGTTCAGAAATTTATCTTTCGTAAGCCGAAAACATTGAACTTCTTCTTCACCTATAAAGGCACATGTATCTTTATCACATATATAGATCCGACACGCTTATGATTTTCTTTTGTCTTTTCGCCATGAATTTTTAATGAATTTTATAAATTTATATATAAATGTACATGTACATGACCCGACCCAGAGGGAGAGTTTCTGGATTCAAAATTTGACGAGAAAAGTAGGCGTTTTTTTATCACGTTTAAAGACACAACACATTTATGATTTTCGTCTGTATTTTCTCCATTTGAAAGACGGCAAAAGAACACGGTATTTTTACACAATGGAATTGCATCTTTGATTGTTCATTTGACTGTAGACTTTCTCATTTCATGTAAAATCTTGTTAAGTATTCGTTCGTTACAGTATCCTTTGTAAGGAAGTAAATTCGTCTCGGTTGTCTTCATTTATGTTTATCTTCATTTATGTTAGCTGTTAGGAGCACTGGCCATAAAATAAGTAAAATTAAACTCTCAGACCCCATAGCAGGAAGGGAGACTGTAATTTATTTACATGACTATTATTAGTGGTCTTAAAACTACTGGCTAAAACACCACCTTTCTTGGTCATTTCTGGCTTCATATAGTAGGACGAATTACTAATGACTAATGTAAGATTCCGATTATTATGAATTTCGCGGGAACATAACAACATTAATTTTTAATGACACTTGAATCTTAAACGATGTTTTTACAGATGGTGAGAGCTTCACTTGTTACAAGTGTGGCAAAATTTTTGCCTATGAAAGTTACCTGGAAAGGCACGTCAAATACGTTTGTCCGGATAAGACAGGAAGGACGTGGAAATGCAGTTACTGTGTCAAAGCATTTCAATATCCTTGTTATCTACGACGGCATATGCGCTCTCACACAGGTGAAGTATAAAATCAGTTTGTGAATTCATTCACTGCATTATTGCTTCAAAGTCGTGCAATGAAAAATACGCAATTATCCCTATTATCTATAGATAATATGACGCATTATCTTGATATTTGTTTAAATTAAAAAATATAAAATGATTTTTCATGCTTATATACTTTGATAAAACATGTGGGATGTAGTGCGACGTGAGCAAACACGAGGCGTAGGAGATGGTATTAATAACACACTATATAATCATGGAATCCATTTTATATTTATAATAAAAAGACTGGCTGACGTAAAAATGAGTGGGAAATTCCATGTTTAAATAGCTATATGCCTATACACAACTAAACAGTCCACACTCACATGAGAGCAGCTCCAGAAAAACATAAGACGTTTATAAACTAGTCACCACTTAAAGAGATGGGTATCTTTACTAACTAAATAGGCTCATCCAAGCGGGACTTAAAGGCCGGAAGCCTTTCCCTTAGTAGCCACAAATATTATTTCAATTTACGCCTGCAAAAAAATTGTTGAATCGCTGTCCATGTCTGTGTTCTCCAACCCAAGAAATTATATGGTGAATGTAGGTTTGGGTGTAGTATGTACGTATGTAGGTAGGTATGTATGTATGTATTGACGGATGGATGGATTTATGTGTGGATGTATGTATGTATATGTGCATATATGCATGTATAAATTTATGGATTCGTTAATGCATGTATGCATCCATGTATGCTTCATGTTGGGGTCTTTTGAACGGCTAAAAAGGTTGAAATTTTGTCGTTCCAGGGGAAAGTCCATACAAGTGCACGCAGTGCTCCCGTGCATTTGTTCGCTCTACTGATCTGCAGAGGCATCTGAGAAATCACACTGGTGAAAAACCATACAAGTGCAAGGAGTGTTTGAGAGCCTTTGCGCGCTCAACTGATCTCAAACGACACATGCGCACTCACACTGGCGAGAAGCCTTACAAATGTTGGCATTGCTCCAAGGCTTTCTCTCAGTCTGGCTCATTGCAGACACATTTACATACCCACTACAAGGATGCATTACAGAAGAAAGACATGGTAGCTGCGGAGCGTCTCAAAAGCAGTATAAGAAAGAAGTTAATTAATAAAGTCGCTACTTGTAAGGCGACCTAAAAAGATCGACTAAAAATACACATTACACATTTTAGTGAGCTTTAACAAAGCTCAGAGTCACTTTCCATGATCACAACGGTTAAAGAATTATACAAAAAATTACCAAGCTAAACAGGTCGACTTCTAAATGATAGAGGATGCGCTTAGGTAGCAAGCCTTGATCAAAAGCATCAGCCAACTGGGCATACATCATTGTCTTTCTCCCGTTCGCGTATGATCGGAACGTCGTGGTACTTCACACAAATACTACTTTACGTTGAAATAATGTTAGCAAAATATTTAATTGAAAAAGGTGGTTCATCCAACAGTGTTTAATGTTTCGGCATAGACTTCATGAACTTGAACAAACTCGACTACGATAACAGGACTTCGTTGAAAGAAGAAAAAGAAAAAGCGTGTGTAGAAATCCCTTATTTTTTTTAACGGATCCTGATTGCACTTCCATGGCATTTAATAAATTTCTAAGGGATCTTGATGAATATAGGACCTGTAAAATCCGTCTCAAGATTTTTTTCCTTCGGGGACTATCCTGTAACATCAAATGTTTTCAAAATGCTATAGAAAGGTAGGACTATCACGAAAGGGGTGATGTGTAGGGTGGGGTCACTCTAAATCGTCTTCGAGCCGACAAATATTGGTTTACAGTCGAAAGTTAATTGAGTAACAAATATCAAATAGTAAATTGCGAATTTAAATATCAATTTAACACACCCCAGATTTATTTACCTATCATTGCCTTAAATACATATGAAAAATACTTTCATGAACGATAGTGGTCTGTCAATTTGATCAAAGATTTCGAATATTATAGCCAAATTATGATAGCTACCTCAAATTACTAGGCAAAACGGCACCCCCTCGCACCAGTTGAGGTCTAGCAACGGCTTTGTAGAGAAGTACCGTATTTTCTCAAATAAACGCCTCCTGCGTTTATTTAAAAATCTGCATTTTAGTCCCAGCAAACGTTTACTCAGGGTCCGACGTTTATTAATGAAGTGGAATTTTTTGGCATTTTCTGAGGTTGGTTTGTTATTATCGACAGTTTAATGTAGTGACACGCGGTTTGTAACAAACAAGGAAACAAGAAATAAGGCGGCCTTGACGTCCCTGTGATTATTCAATGCGCGAGAAAGGACAATTTATGAAGAGACTGAAACAACTAATAAACAAACGCTGGAGGGACCCTCGTGACTTCAAAGACAGTGAGCGCTATAATAATAGAAAGAAAGTGCGTCAGTAATGTGTACAGCATGAATGTAAACATTAACATGTTTTATTTGTTGTACAGCATCCTAGTCATATTACATAGCTACTCTTCCTTTGCGAACCTAATTTCAATTTTTATGCGACGTCTACAAAGGGATTGCTTGAGAATGAGACTACAACCATTTTCCCTTAAGCCTAAATGTGGTCAAAAAGTTTGCTATACATAATAATTCATCTGAGTTGTCGGATCATTTTTGCGAAGACAAAGTGGCAGTCATATTTATATGTTTAATTGTTTTTACTGTTTACTTATTAATCCTATGAATTGTAAATACTGTAAAATTGCGTTGTAAAGTTGTAAAAGATAAATTATGATATGTACTATTTTTTACAATGAAAGCATCAAATGAAACGAGAATCGGTTAGATTATAATTGCTTTGTAACACAATCACATTATTGTTCAGTCCACAAGATTTTAATCCACGATTTGAATTTTCTTAAAATTAGATATACATTTTGGAAATGAGGGAGCTTCTAGATATCTTGAATGATAGATGAACGTTCGTCAAGCCCTATCCATAGAAACGATTTCTGAGCCCCAGACGGCGATCCATGGGTCCACCCCCGCCCAAATCCGCCCCGAGCTTGGGTATATCTGGGCCTCCAAACGAAAATCTTAACTCAAGTTATTTCGAGCAGTAGTTAGAACTTGACAATTACGCATGCACAGCTCAAAATTACAGCGATATGAGTTGGGATGAATATTCCTTCCAGATGAAATGAACTTCGGACGTGAGGTTTCAAGGGTTCAAACGTTTTCATGGTTCTAGATATGTCTTTCTGGTAAGGATTTTATCTTGTTGAGTGTGTTTTTCCTTCGAAACTGAGTAAACGTTTGTGGTATTCACCAAGCATTTGAATCGACGTATACGTAAAGAATTAAAACGTCAACTATGAACGAACAAAATATAATCATTTTTTTTAAATACCTGATTTCTCTTTGAATTACACCCATACAAGACAACACTCCTGTAACGATTTCTTAGATCTAGTGGCATGTGTTAAAAGTTCAATTACTTATTGCCATCTTACAGATTTTCTTCCAGTAGCCTATAACAAAATAAAAATTGTAATCAAATCGTTCTAATGACTTTTACCGAGCAATACGTTTAATCCTATAAACTTATACTAATAAGTTCACGAGCAGCAATGACACTAGGCAGAAACCTTGTTTATATTTAAAAAACCACGACCAGCCGACAGCTTTAAAAAGTATAAAATAAAACACGTTCCAAAAAATAGAAACATTTTGGAAAACTCAAGATATGAGTCAAGGTAATTATTGCAAGAATTTTTTTTTCGAAACGTTTTCCCTCAGTTTTTCCCGTACTGCATCGAGATATGGAGCACGCAAAGTAGCCAATCAGAATTGGCGTTCTATTTTATCTATATTACTAGAAATACATGTACGCAACAAACCCTCGCCCACACTTCGAATATGTCTCTCAAGAATCCCAGCAAGATTGATAATTTTTCAAAATTGTCAAAAAGACAAATCGTCTTACTGTGACTAGAAGAGAGAATGCAATAAAGAAAACACAACATTTGACCACAAATATTAACAACTCAAACTGGAAATTACGATTACCGTGTTCTTAATGTTGGTATCCGACCGGTAACGTATAAGAATGGTCCACTTTTAAGACGGTAAGTCTGGCCATCTAATAAAATATCTTTCTTTACAGAAAAATTAGTGAGAAGTTTGATTGGAAAACTACACTAAATACCTCAAGATCGCAACTAATAAGGGGTCTTGATACGAGCATATGTTGTTCAGGAGTAGAACTGTCAGAATGGATTTCTTATGATTTTTTGAACCGTCAAAGGTTGTTCTCACCAATCATTTTGTTTTAATAAAACAGAATCGAAATTTTAAACGTAAACTTGGCGATAAACAGTTTAAATATAAAATAATTTCCAGTTTGGGTTGTTAATATTTGTGGCCAAATGTTGTTTTTCTTTTACTGCATCCCTTCTTCCAGTTATAGCAACGACAATTTTGAACAATTATAACGTTACTCGGATTCTCGAGAAGGGTGGGAGAAGGTTTGTTGCGTACACGTATTTCTAGTTACTCACGAAGCGAGCGTTTCTTTATGAACCAAACTGAGGTTTTCGAAGCAAGAAAACATAGCAGACAGTTTGAGAGAATGTATTAGGCTGTAATTTCAATGTTATTCTTTTTATATGTAGTTTTTTCATATATTATGGCTTTAAATTGCTGCATCTCACAGGAAGTCCTGCCACGTTTTTTCTGTTTACAGTTTGTTGACTGAACCTATTGTGTGTACTCTTTATGTATTCCATGGCCTCCACATTTATTGAAATATTGTCAAAGACGAGTTTTTTTGTTCTTTTTGCCGTCACCAAGTGCTTTTTTTGCTAAAATTGTATGTATTTCGTCGTTGTGCAAAGAGGCAAAACGTTTCGTTGGTCGAGTACATTCCCTTTTTTGCTTGTCTACGTTAGGCTAAAACACTTCTTCCTCACCAAAGTCCAGCACGAATGTCAGTTCAAAATCCGTGGTCCTCTCCCTGCTGTCGATATTTTCCTTCGCCATTTAAGTAATAACTCACTTATTTGACAGTTTAATAATAATTTTCTGAAGAACGCCCTTTTTCCGAAATGTTTTCCCGCACTTTTTCCGGTGCTCCATCGAGATATGGTGCACGCAAGGCAGCTAATCAGAAACGGCGTTGTATTACATTTATGTTATAACCAAAGATGGTTTATGGGATAGGTTATGACGACCTTGGACTCATTCAAAACAACCACTACGTCAACATTTTGGGTCTTGTCGAAGTCTTAAACACTTAAAAGTCTTAAAGTCTTAAAGCAATGATCAATTTTACTTTTCTCCAAGGAACACGCAAAGTTAGCTCGATGTGGTAAAATGGGACCTATATCTGGCTGTTATGGGAGTAGGAAAAAATTGTAAGTCCCTAAGATGTAGATATGAGGGATTTCCATCCATGTACTTTCACACCAATGCGGCCGATGCTCAACTTGTGAAAATGTCTTTACTAAGAATCGTGAATACCGATAGAGAATGCGGTGCCAGAGTGAATGTTGGTTTTCGTAACTTTTATTACGTTCCTGTCAAGGTGAAATCATTTGAGACCATCGAAATTGATATAGAGGACGTCAAAAACGAAAATCTCTCATCTGGTTTTGGAAAGTCGATAGTGATACTCACTTTACAAAAAGCAGATCCCATCATCCCAGTATTTCATTTAAAGATGCATGAGACCAGCTATAGTAACAGATACAAAGCAGTTCCATGTGCATTATTTGAGAAAATAACTTGGTAGTAGTTTACCTGTTTTAAGAGTTTGAACGCCTTCAAAGAGGCTCTGGTAGTGGGAGTGTTCTTAAAAGTTTTGCACGGTTTGCAATTCTCCTGGTGAAACAAGTAGCTCTAGTTGATAGAAAAAGAGCTCTACAAACAGCAACAGATGTCGGTCAAGACGTTCTAGCAGGGATAAGTGTCAAGCAAGCTGTACAGGGACATGATGTTGAGGTTATCCGTGATCTTGTTCAACAAGGAGCAAAAAATATCAAGAGCCAATCAAGAGGAATTTGTAAATGCAAAGCGCCTATAAAAGCTTATGCAGCATCCAAACCTGCCAGTTGTTCTCAAAGCAAGAAGCCACAAACATCGAGTCCTATTGACCGAACACTTAATCTCTTTCTAAAACACAAATCACGAGCCAAATCCTCAAAACTTTTTGGAACTGAACAAAGGATTTTGGGAAGATAGTGACCCGAAACAGCAAACAAGAAGAAATGGCAAGAAACAGTGGCGGATCCACCTCTCTCGGAAAATTTTTAAATTCTGAAACCTCGCAAATTTTGAGGGTATTTTTCAAAAAAAATTACAAGCATCGTCACAAAAAAGATCAACTGTTATTGCAAATTATACATACCTTTTTAAACTTGTGTCCATCACAGGGCAACAAAAACACAGATATTCAAAAAGACAGTCACAACACTAAAGCGTATCAACAATAAAGAAATTTAATTTTGATAAGGCCACATGGCACAACATTCACTCCAAGATCTCATATTTCTTAGTGATTGACTGATTACCATTCGTCTGGTTTAGTTTTAAATGCAAAAACATCGTTCGACTTTTCCCTCATAGCTCTCTTTACTCGTTCACGAATGCTTACTTCGAGGCCACAGGCAGCTCAGTAATTAGCATATCATAAATGCATCATGCATATTTAATAATTTAAATACAATGTAATTCATAACTATTCATGAAACGTAAATCTAATCAGGTCCTTATATTTCAGTCAAAATCTTTGATATTCTTACAGGACGGAGACGTGGTTCAAGGAATGCGACTCGATCCTCGCCACGTGGTAATTGTTGCTTTGAAAATTGACACAATGAAACCCCAAGATTTAAGCTGTTTGTTTCGTAATTACAACTCCGCAATCGACACACGCTCGCAGAAAGCTTTCTGCTTCATTAACTCAGTTACCTTCAGTTTCGTCCTTCAAAGAACAGCTCCCCATTATCCAATATATACAACAGCTGCTGTTAATTGCTGTTCGAAGCCATCGTTGACGGAAGTTTAACTAAGCACATCGCGTTGCACAGCTAAATAACATGGTTGAAACGGCAAGAGAACATGCTACGCGATTGGTTGTCTTAATTTTTCAAAACTGAAGCTTTACAAGCTGTTGCTGACTGTTGCTCCAGCCACATAATGCTACACATTAATTGGCCAACAACACTTCAATGTAGCTGAAAATTCACAGCAGCAGGCTATTTTTAGTATCAGCTGTTGCTCCGCCATTTTTTCGATGTCGCGCTAAACTTTTCAAAGATGCTAGATTTTCTTGTTGGCTGCGCCCGTTTTCTGAGTCTCTTGTGCATGCTAGCAAGCTAACTATGTGGGAGATTATGAATTATAACCGTAATTAATCCAAGAAATACCGATATTTCCGAGCTTTTTGTGGCCAAGTAAGCGAGATTTAGCTTAAGCCTAGTAAGCGGCAATCAAAAATTCATTCTTAATTCATTTTTGACCAGAAAATCTGACCGTAGCTTCAGCAACAGTCGCGACAGTCTCGATCCGCCCCTGAATTATTTCCTTGTTTCCTTGCGTCGTCTAACAGCTGGATTATTTCAAATATTGTCATAATAATACTCAGGTTTTCCATGACGCAAAACTTGAATTATCGAGACATAATCCTTAGTTTGTTTAATTTAGTTTTAGCGCATTTTTTAAGGGAATCCATGACTTTGACGTGAAACGCCATAAATGTGTCACGTGTTTGTCAACTGAAAAACTCGGACAAACAAAAGAATTTGTCGACTGGTAAAGCAACTCTAATAAACGATAAATTAAATTGATTTAGTCGATCGAAGATCGTGTTAGAGTTTGAATGAAACATGAAAAAAGGTCAGCCCCAGAAGAAACTTAACTCTATGAAATTAGGCGATATGAAAGTGTACCTCCAAAGTGGTGGAAGATCAGTAAAATAGCTATCACGAGCCTAAACTGCTACCGAGCCATCGCTTACATTGACCGAAAGATGAAGCACCCGTAATAAACCAATTTTAGTCAAGAAAACAACCAGATGAACATAGTGCAACGCTTATATATTTGTGGGAAACAATTGCAGGATCCCTTCACAATGGAAGTTAAAAGTTATTTTGAGCATTCCTTACCAATTGGCCCCCTTGATATCTTCAATCATCTCATCTACTATGCTTCTAGCTACGATAAAAAAGACCTCGTAACTTACAAGACGTACGACGATTGCCGCTTGTTTGCCGATGGTTATGTGGAATCTTTGATGACCAATTATCTTAAGGATGCCGGTATTTACGTATACATTGGCATGGCAAAACCAGAAATGAAGGAAAGATCGCTAAAGACTAGAATGCGTTCTAGGAATAATGGTTTATTCTCGAAAGGAAAAGTGCGAATAAAGGATCAGTCATCAACGCATTTTACATCTGCCCTGAAGGACGAAAAGGCTGTTGCAAACATATTGTTGAATGATTATGTTTGCTTGAAGATTTAGTAAATAGCCATGATAAAGACAAGATTACAAGTGAACCCTGTCAACAGACTAGAAACCCACGACCAGATATAACAGCCTTTGAGGTTAAAGATTTGGTTGTTAGTAGAAGCGCAATTGCCATCAGGCAGAAGGACGAGGGATTGCACATTTTCACAGTATATTGATCATGATCCTTGCATTCTGCGGGATATATTGCCTCTTGTGCAAATCAATTGAAGGACATGGGAAAGTGCCTTTATTTATACTGGATAACCCTACTAGCTACATAAGCTGTTCTCCCTAGAGGTCCAGAACGAGCCACCCCTCATGGGTCCAGTGTTAATACAGGAGGAAACCGGAGTACCCAGAGAAAACCTGCCATGCTTGGTAGAGTCAAACTGGGCAACACTCTTCTCACATGTGACTAAGGTAATTTTAATCAGGTAACCACAGAGAGCCGGAATCGAACCCTAGTCACAGTGGTGAGAGATACGTGCACTAACACTGTGCCACCAGCACTCCGTCTGGTGAACAGCATGGAGAAAATGCGCAGCAGCCCAACAATTTTTAACATTCTCAAGAATCAATCAATTTCTTCTGAAAAGTCTGAAGCCCAATCAACTGCCCAAAAAATGGCGCGGGAGACGTCAATACAGACCCGTGCCTTGGGATACTTAAGAAGAAATTGCTTTTTTATATGCAATACAATTCTCAGTTAATGTACACCATTTTCTAAATTAGCTCAAGTTTGCTTAAGAATAGCTTAACGAAGTAGAATCCATGACCAAAACATAATGGCGATGTAAGGATTGACTTTTACGCAAGACTGGGTTTGTAACTATGTCACAGGCCAAGAGTATCCACACAAGACAAAAATCATTTGAGAAACATTATACAGAGGTGTCTCATCTGGCTAACTCTGTTATCCACAGTGAAGCCACTTTGAGTATTAAATGTCCAGTCAAAATTCTCCACAACCATTAGACGGTGGGGGGAAACATGAAGACAACACATACAAGACATACTACTAAACTGAAAGATGTAAGTGCCAACCAAGATTCGTCTCTATAGGATTTATGATCTTCAGACAGAAGCCTTTTCTTAGAGCCCTCCCAAAAAACATGACCAGTTGTAAAAGCATCCCCTTTGCAAAAATGTTGTGGTTGAGTTTAAATGCCCATGGGCTAATTGAAAATTGGATCAAAAAGAAGCTTTTTTAACATCTGAGATTGGTTACGGAAGAGCAATACATTTTGCATGAAAACATCCTAATCCTTTCAAGATACAAATAGTGAGTACCTAGGTATCATCATTAAATATTGCTTGGGAACAAACATTCTCAAGACAAATGCCATCTTCAGTTGCACACGTAATTCATCATATCTGACATGCAACTACTGGGAAGCCAAAGTATTTACATTTGTTGAAACAATGCAGAAAATGTATTGGAAAAATAATATGAAGAAAATGAAAATAGTGAATAAACGTGTTGAAATAGATTTAAACTCGTAAATTTGAGCTACGGTATGACCTTAGAAATCTGAAATATTGTACACGTTTAGTTTTCTCCAATGACAACGGCGAAACGCTAACTTAAGATAACTGTAAACAAAAATTTAGATAATACTAGTGTATTTAATATTCACGACCCTTTATTACACTAACAGGATAGTTATTTAACTCTTAACCGACATGTAGGGTCATACATGACCCAGCTTTGGTTGTTCTGGTTTTCAACCATGCCAAATCGACAAATCAAGCAAAAAAGCACAATTTCGAATTTTTAGATATACCATTGTTAAGAACCTGATGGAACAAGTGAAATAAACGAGCCCTTATCTCCGCTACTCCCCCTACTCCAATCACGAGAACAGCGAGTTCAAGGGAGCAAGGTCTCTGTTGGGTCCCACCCTTACCGGTCCACCCGCACGTAGGCTCCAAAAGCTTGGGTGCGTTCTTTTTAGCTATGTACTCCCAGTATAGTCCCGTTTCCTCTTATGTGGGATGCTTCTCTCGGTCTTCAATGAAGAAATCATGCAGAATCGCATTCTAAGTGGATTGACCTGAAACACCTCAAAAATAATCGGTGGTAAAGGGTTAAGCAGCTAATGACCATAAAGTAGGATGAAACAGTCAAATTTACCCAGGTTTTCGTCTTAGAAGTATCTAAAATTTCAAGGAAATCCTAAATGGAACTCTTTAAATTCTATCTTGTCCTACCTAAGTCTTGTTGACTCTTAACCGACATATAGGGCCATATATGACCTTGCTTTGGTTGTTCTGGTTTTCAATAACGTCAAATCAGGAAATAACCGTTGTAGGTCCGATAATACAGAGTGACCGACAATTTTTATCTGAATAAATGTGTATAAAGTAAGGCTGCAGTAATCCGGCCGTTTCAAACCATCCTATAAAATCCTTTTCCTGTTACTTTCTTTCATGGTCAGCTTGACAACGAAGATGACTGATAGCCGATGTGTTTGAAAATATTTCTTGGATATGTTATTTTAGTCACATCGTTTCCTAGAAGCGTTCTGTATTTAGCCAGGAGGAGATCAACGGGCATTTCTGTGTAAAACAACCGAAAAATCCGTGCTTGGTTCATCAGCGTCTCTGAACGGTACAACTTGCCAATGAAGCCGAGGTTACTAAAGTCTAGATTAAACCAGTAGATACCCTCTTTGTCCTTGATGAACTTTTTCACGTTGAGATCATAATCCCGCTCTGCTATTACGTCATCCTCCAAATGAAGATAATAGGGCGAGAAATATTGGCAATATTGCATCAAGAAGGCAAAATCAATGGTCTGTTTCGAGCGCCAGTACATTCTGTCTTCGGAATTATTAAGTGTTCTACTAAGTCCACGTAATTGTGGATAGGCCTTTAATGGTATTGTGATAACCTGGATCTTGCCTTGCTCGAGATACGGGCCGTATTCATTCCTTAACATTTTTAAACGACGCTCTCTGACACTTCTTTTTCTATCTGCAAGCAGAATTACAATTTTAATATAATAGCCACTTGTTTTGCTTGCATTTTGAAGCAGGGAGTCCAGTGTCATTGTTAGATAGTCGGCGCCTTTTCTTTCAACCGTTGCTAGACCAATAGTTAGAAATGCTAGACATGAAATATAAAAAAGTGTATAATATTTATTGTAGGGCAAACCACTATCTAACACAGAGGTGCGCAACCTCTCTAGCCTTGCAGGACAGATTCTTGGCTTAGAATAGTTGGCGGGTCACCAGTTCTTGCTTTCGCCTTCCGTTCCCCTCCATGAGGTCCATTGTTCTATTGCAAAGGTGCTGTTTTTATAACCTAATAACCTTAATAAAGTCTCTCGCTCTGAGTTAAGCTAACGAAGGTGCAAAAATCGTTCTTGGAGAAGTTCAATTCTGACCTTTAATACTGATAAAAGTTTCTAATTTTTAGCTGAGAAATTGTTTATTTTTCAACTTGCAAGTCTCCGAGGGGCGCATAAACGACACTGGCGGGGCACATGTGACCCGTGAGCCGCAGGTTGTGCACCCCTGATCTAGCACGTCACTTTTTTCTGTCTTCGCACATCACAAATCTACTGGCCACCGCATTACCTCTGAAAACTTTTCTGTTTTAAGTTCTTCTTCCACTTGTTACGAACTCTTGCTCAATGAATGTTTACTTATTTACAAACTAAACCTTCCCTAAATGTCAACATCAGATCTGTGCCTTTAACCCTGTTTTGATTTCCTTATTATTTTCATGATATTTATGTACTGTAAATAGCCATAATTTAAGTCGTGATTTGTATTACGTTTTCATGCGCTGATGAAGTTGCAGGAATAGCAACAAGACATTACATGATTAACTGGTTTTTTTCTTCTCATTTTGTACGTTATAATAGATTTATATAAAATCTTTTTGCTGGGCATTAATTTTTATAGCAAGATTGCAATGACAAAGTAAAAAAGTACTTTCTCTGTGATATATATATATATATATATATATATATATATATGTATGTATGTATGTATGTGTATATGTATATATAAACATTTATATTTGCATGCACGTATACATGTACGCATGTTTGCGTACATGTATGCATATATGTACCGTCAAGCACCGCTATAAGCCCTTGGCCTATACATCGTCTGAGGAGATTTTCAGTGGTCTTATGCTGGGGAACTGATAACGGAGTGGAGCTCATAAGCAAAAAAGAAGAGTATTCCGGAACTCATTATGGACAATTGCGTTGGTACTTTATTACCAAGTTTCTACTTGATATATTTTTAATTAAATGAAATGCAAAGTGATGATGGGAAGGTGGACTTATCCCAGGGGCGGAATGCATTTTCAGTAACATAATATGCATCTTTTTGCGAGGTCAGCTGGTACAAGTTGGCCTTCAAGTTTGTAATCCCAGAAAAGTATTGTCAGTACACGAATTGTGACTTAGTTACGTAACACAGATGAACCAGTCAAAAGTACCCCTTCATAGTCCGTTCATTTAGCATTCAATTTCAGTCTGAGGCTGTACAAAAATTTTTCTGGGTTTATGAAATTGACTGAAAAACAACGATCATGAGTGGATAAATTGATGGATGCATTGGTGGATAGATGCCATGGACCGATAAATTGATGGATGGATAGATGAATGAATGAAAGGATAGATCGGTTGATCAATAATCGATAGGATGGATGGAAGGATGGGTGAAAGAATGGTCGGATAGACGGACGAGTGAACAGATGCATGAATAAATGGATGGTTGGACGGACGGAAGTAGACTGATTGACGGACAAATGGAAGGACGTAAGGATAGATGGGTGGGTGTGTGAATCGGTGAATGGGTTGGTTGGTGCGAGAATCCGTGTACTTATTGATAGATCAGTGGATGGATGGATGGACGGTTGGGCAGACGGATGGATGAATGGATGAATGATTAAATGTTTGGGTGAGTGGATGGAGTGATAAATGAATGTACGATAGAAAATTTTCTTTGAAAATAACTTGAAAATAATACTTGAAAGCAAAATTCTAGTGCAGTAATACCTTTCTTCTCAGGGTATTTTCCAGCTATTAATACGTCTTCTCTCCTAACCGTAAAACCATTTGTTGTTTGAAAAAAAACTCTGTCTTTTTTCACAGT
Organism: Heliopora coerulea; assembly: GCA_030142905.1. Classification (NCBI taxonomy): domain Eukaryota; kingdom Metazoa; phylum Cnidaria; class Anthozoa; order Scleralcyonacea; family Helioporidae; genus Heliopora; species Heliopora coerulea. The sequence goes on along the minus strand of JASJOG010000017.1, from coordinate 821,649 downwards.
TTTGTTATCTTCATTTTCACGAGTACATAGCTCGGTCTTACAAGGTTCAGGATGGTATCGCTGGCACATCGCTCCAACGTCCTCTAGTACCAATACTCCTAAAATCAAGGCACCTACGTGGTTACAAAACTAATAAAAGATTAGCGAGTAATGGTGCGTGAATTTTTTGTAAGGATAGGTAGGTTCCCTCGAAGACAACAAACGCTCACCATCCAACAACTGAAAGAAAACGCTTGAGGTAAAGGCGGTTTTTTTTTTCTCGCCAAGAATGAAAGGGTAAAAGCTAAAAAGCAATTTAATCGGGTGATTTTGAAGCACGCAAGGTTTGCCATAAAGCAGTCAATAAAAGTTCACTCTGCTTATTTGTCCCGAAGTTGGCACGCCGAGAAATCGCATTGTTATTAATCAGACAAAAATCATATTGATTTATATTTTGTTAACTTTTTAATTTCCCAAAAATCACACGTAAAAATCGCATTGTTATATAATTCATACTGCATTATTGGCTTAACAAGAAGGCTGGCCAGGAAATACTGAACGACGTGGAAAAGGTAACAAGGTTAAAAAACTGTTCAAAATGAAAATCCTCATGTTTCGAGCAACAAACAGTAACACTCTTTACCAGCAACTAGACTGGCAATCTATTTGCAGCCTGAAGCGTTCCCGAAAGGAGACCTAAAGACCACAAAAACGTTGCGGGTCTCGTTTTCCCAAAGCGGAGCGATCAAATAGGTTTTGAATCCCAACAATTGCTAGCATTGCACCGTAAAAATTATCTCTTCTAACAGCACCTTAAGGATCCTCTTTTTCATTTTCAGTTTCAGCAGTTTTTCAATCTTTTGGCTTTATACTGTAATAACATTGTTACCATGTATTTTATAACGATATTGATCAACAAACAATGTACTTAATTATCATTGTTTCAACAATATCGTCTAACATTGAAGCAACGATGGTTGTTCGCGGTTGTTATAACACGGAAAATGCATTGATAAAACAGCCATGATGAATATTGTTAACATAGGTCTTCAAGTTTGTGGTAAATTTTTTTTAATCTTTTTTTCTCTCAGCAATGTTGTTAGAACAATTCTGTGACAAACTTCTTGCTACAGGAAAAGGATAGGTTTGACACCATTATCCACGAGGTGCTACACAACGTTGTTCGAGGAGTAACGTCTTCATCATCCTAATATTTAATTACCATGAAGAATCGGAATTCAATCGCTGCGATTACCATGACAAATATGACCTCGAAAAGCATTCTTGATAGTTCTGCACATAAGTAATACTGAAAACCCTGCAAGGGCTACAACACAACATTGTTTAAAGTGGGCATCAAATCATTGATAATTGGCTGCAGAACATCATTATTAACGCATATTCAACAACCGTCAACAATATGTGCATGGTGGCACATTTTTTAGGTGAGTAGGCAAAAGCCCGCAAATTAATGAGTTTAAACCAAATCACTGGAAAATTAAAACTTATTTTAACTTTAAATGGAAAATGTTATTGTAAGGAACAGACATTCTGAGCTTGTGGATTAATTAATATTGTTTCATCAATACCGATCAACATTGATGAAGCAACAACCTCTTTCCCTTTCAGTATCTCTCCCTGTTTTTCTCTGTCTTTTTTTCTTTCCCTATCCTTCTGACTGTCTCTTGCACAGTATTCAATTTCCAATATAACCTGATTTGTAATTAGTATTTAGTTTTAATATTGTGTTATTATTTCAGCTCTCGTGAAAAGCAGTGTAAACTGATGAGATTCCGGGGTAAAATAAAATATTCTCTCTCTCTCTCTCTCTTTCTCTCTTTCTCTCTTTCTCTCTCTTTCTCTCTCTTTCTCTCTCTTTCTCTCTCTTTCTCTCTCTTTCTCTCTCTTTCTCTCTCTTTCTCTCTCTTTCTCTCTCTTTCTCTCTCTTTCTCTCTCTTTCTCTCTCTTTCTCTCTCTTTCTCTCTCTTTCTCTCTCTTTCTCTCTCTTTCTCTCTCTTTCTCTCTCTTTCTCTCTCTTTCTCTCTTTCTCTCTTTCTCTCTCTCTCTCTCTCTTTCTCTCTCTCTCTCCCTCCCCTCCTTCCCTACTGCTTACGCTTCCCGACTCTCAATTGATGTTTTCCACCCGATTTAAGGAGATATAGTTTGTAGTTCCTTTCTATTGATTTAGACTTGCTCTTACTCATTCGATTGTCGTTCGAATTAAAATAAAAATATATGAATACGGCAATATTTTCCCAAATTTTTGTATTCTTGGATTCTGCCCCCTCCATTTTATGATTTCAAACATCCGGTTCCCGAGCGCATAGGGATTGCAGCAATTGTAGCAGCTATCTGGGTCAATGCATAATTCCATTGAATGAAATAAACATTAAAAACGTAAACTTCTTCCATATCTGACCACGATTTATGAAACAAACAAAAGATTTGGATTAACAGCGTCTACAGTACTACAAGTAGAGCAATTGTGACAGAACACAGACAATTATTCCAATCGCTCTGGGATAGCTAAGCAACCGGTTTACCCCTCATGATTGCCGCCAACACTTTTGGGTCAAGAGTTGAAGACCAAAGAATTAAAAGTAAGAGAGAAGGACAAATATTTATGTCGTTAAGTTGAAACATATCGTACCTTGAAACAAAGACAAAAAGACGTTGATGTAAACTGAGAAAGCTAGCAAAGTTACAAGAATCCCGTGGAGTGTCGTCGGTTTTCTACAACCAGTGATGGCGATAAATCGCTTGAACTTTAGACTCAATTTCATTCCAGTATTTTTACCTTTGGCTCAAATAAAAAGATAGGAAATGATCCACGCAAAGAGCTATATCACCAATACAAAGGAGTTAAAACATAAATGCGAAGGACAAAAGGGCGAACGTTTATTGTTCAGTAATTTCGGGTGATTTGTGGTCACCTGGTAACATGGAAGCGTCTCAGAAATTTGCATGCAATCAATTAGCATTATGTAATGCGTGGGAGGAAAGAAAACATATAGTGACAAATAGATGCTGTTGATATCGAGATTTATTCGTACAGACGTTTACGATGGAGGTTGATTTTTCGTCCTGGGATAAGCTGGCAGAAAAGTCTGTCAAGAATGCGTCAATTTACTCTATTTCGTCCGTGCCTAGCTTTTTATTTTACTCTAACTTATTCTAGACGATTTTACTCGTCAAAGGGATTACATAGGGTCTGGATAGCATTCGGAAAACCGATAATACCTTTCACCCCTTTCTTAATTCTTTTTCTCTTACTAGGGTTTTACCAAGGCCTGTTCTAACAAAATTTCAATGTTGCAAACATCCGTAGTAAAAAGCAGTTAATACTGAAACGTTCCCTGTCTGAAAGTTGTTCTAACTCCTGTAGAAAGCACATGTCTAACTGTCCTTTCTTGTATAATTATGAATAAATGTCGTGAGGCTAACGTCAGCACATTTCGGCGACTTTCTATCCCAATTCACTCTTTTGCTGTATTCAGATGTAACCTTGAGATTAATCTATGAGTTAGTGAACAATCCTATCCTCTGATGTGCAATGCTGGATCTACAGTTCGCGCTGGCAATGTTCCCAAAATGCATATGATACTGCGAAAACTTCTTATACTTGAGAAAATCTTCTTGGATGATGACAGAGTACATTGTCATCGGCTTTTAAATGATATTGATTCTTTGGATTCTCTCTCTGATCGCAAAAGATTTAATCATAGCAACGATGCAAGTAAGGTATCCAGCTAGTCGGCGATTGTCCTGGCTAGAAGTCGGGCAGATTGCGCATTTTAAGTACCGTCTCCCAAAGTAATCTTTTAACATATTTAATTAATTCTCTCCGGTCCTTACCCAATTTTTTAATTTTACTCTGGCTTACGCCAAACGATTTTAATTGTCAAAGGAAGACCGAAGACGTCTGGAACAGAAGAGAGTAAATATTTTTTTGTTGTATTGTGACATAAAGACCACAATGTCTATAATATTCCACCACTTTTCCTGACTTGTCGATAAACGTAAGAAAGTCGGACTCTAAAAAATTTCCATTATCTGGTAGAAATTCAGGTACGATTCTTGTTGTCTTCATTTGAGTTTAAATCAGTATAGAGTAACAATAAGAATGCTCATCACCAAACATCGTTGAAGGCAGGGACCGAACTTGCTTCAGCACTCGAATGACTACAATCTTGCCAAGAAATGTATGCGTAGCCACGTTAGTCTTCCTCTCTGTCTCTTTCTGTTGTCACAATGCTACTCGCAACGAACGGCTGCTTATCAACCAAACACATTCCTTTATGCACCGATTCATTCTGTTCAATAGAAAATAGTTTTCTGAGCCTTTATGTCAATTTCTACTAGTGGAGCTACTTGAAAAGGTTCCCAAATTCTGGAAGCAAAGCGGATGATTGGCTGATCGTAGGAATCAAAAGGAAAGTCATTCTCGGGTAAGCAACCGCTCCTGAGGGAAACGTTGTATAATGACATCAAAAGCCACTTCATGGAGATAGCTACGTCAGCTTCACAAAATTATTTTCTTTCAGTTTTAAATTAATTTTTCCTTCGAAAAAGCATGAGTTGGTATTCATAATCCAGTGCATAACGTTGGAAAATCATCGAAAATTCCCTAACCGGAAATAGTTAAAATCTGTGAAGAACATCTGGAAGAGCGCCACCAGGCTTAGGTAAGTACGCTAAAAATTTGTAACATCATTATTTAGTTTAATATATATTCAAGAAACAGAGTGATAAAAAAAATACATGAACTGAACTTATCCAACTTAAGCTTTTGTCTTCATCGTGAAATTACGGTTCAAATGAGTATGGCTGCTCTTTCAGTTAAGTGTGTCTGAGCCAGTGCCGCCGAGAGTTGCAGTGGGCCCGGGAGTAGAGGTAGAGTGGTTGGTAGCTCCCAAAATTCGAAAATTAATTTGATCCCCTGGTCTACCAAGCGAAACGCAGTGCGAGGGGGTACTAATCTCGACGTGCGTGGAGTCCTTTTACACGTGTGGTGACTAGGGAGAAAAATTTTCGCAGTGTCTATGATTGTATATATATATATATATATATATATATATATATATATATATATATATATATTATATAAATTCATATAGGTATCTATCCACGGATTCCGGTCACTCAAGAATGCTGTGTGCAAGCTCGGGGACTGGTATGTTGTTGACCAAACCTTACTTAGATTACTTAGATCCGTATTGAAGCAAATCCATTTGGTCTTGTTCTTTTTTTTCCTATGTATGGATCTCTCGCAAGTTGTTTACATCATTTGAACACTGAAGCCAGTAAATGATTTAAGACCGGCAAACGAAAAGGCTTTCTTGGTGCTTGTTTCACTTTTGTAGGACATCTTAGTTACTGGACAATTTATGACTTGAAAGAATAGTTCTAAAACTTAGCTCTTTGGAATATGCATTGGCCAACTGTTCACGTTCTGTAGCAACGCTTTGACTAGGTTCTTTCTCATGAATATGAACAAGGACGTTACGGAAACTCGCTTGTTACTAGGGCTGGTGGCACAGTAATTTGTGTAACAGTTACTAGCCCTAGTAACTAGAAAATGTTGTCTGCTTCAGTCTTTCTCACTTCTCGGGTGGCTTGTGGATCATTACATTTACCATGTTTGGCCAGTAATGTTTTCATCAGGATTTCGACACCTCTGAATAAATTTTAAAAGTTTAAAGCCGTCATTTATCTATAAATCCCTCGTTGAACCATTTGTCTTGAGGTGCCGCTGAACGCTTCGTTAAAAATACGTAAGAGTTGCAGGTTTGTACGCTACGACATTTTTCTCTTTTACGAAAGCTTTACAGTGGAAAAAAGTACGTCTTTTACTTCCCTCTTCTGGTTCTTCTTTCGACAAAATTTGCGCAAGGTTTTCTTGTCGTATTTTGTTGTACGTTTTGTATTTTCCGATTTTTGGTCAGCTATAAAAATGTAAAATTCTTTCATATTTTTTGTTTATTTCGTCGGTTTGGTAATTCGTTTCATCTTCATCCTAAAAGACTTTTATCTCCGGATGAATACTTAGCATAAATCTTCATCATAGCACTACTATAAGAAATTTGTAATTAACTTTGAGATAATGTAGGATTTATCAGTTTTTTTAAGACAAAAAATATCAAAAAAATTTTTTTATTAGTCATGAGCTGTCCGTAATGCTAGTATCCGACTGGTAACCTATGAGAATGTTCCGCTTTTAAGACGGCAAGTGTTAACATCTAATAAAAAATCTTTCTTTAAAGCAAAAAGAGTGATAAGTTTGATCCGAAAACGACACGAAATACCTCAAGATCGCAACTAATACAGGGTCTTGCTGCGGAGCATCCATTGTTTAGCAGTAAAATTGTCAGAATGGAACTCATCATTTGTGAAACCGTTAAAGGTTATTCTCACCAAAAGTTTTGTTTTAATAAATCAGAATCGAAATTTTAAACATAAATAGGACGACGACCAGTTTAAATATAAAATAATTTCCAGTTTGGGTTGTTAATATTTGTGGCCAAATGTTGTGTTTTTCTTACGTTGCAGTCCCTCTTCAAATTATAGTAAAGATGATTTGTCTTTTTGATAATTTTGAAAAATTGTCAACGTTACTTGGATTCTCGAGATATATATTGGAAGGGTGGGCGAAGGTTTGTTGCGTACACGTATTTCTAGTTAACCTTAATAACTTTCGAGCAGAATAAGCTTAGAATCCTTTAATTTTCGGAATTTTTGTAAGACTTTAAATTTATCAAAAGAATATTCTCGATGTTATTAAAGGTGGTAACTTGGTAGTTATATGATGTTCCTTATAATCATGCTCTCAAGCTATTCCAATCGGAAAACCTTTCTGAGTCCCTGACGGGAATCGAACCAATAACCTTCTGATCGCCGGTGAGATGCTCTAACCATTGCATGTGCATAAAATCATATATATCTACCAACCTACCACATTTAACTACATCATTGATTAGCACTACAAATAGGCGACATATAGGGACTTGCCGACTGGCAGTACATATGCCTACCATCAATACGAACCAGTATATAAATGTAACCTTTGCGCACCATCTGAGTCCATATAGCTCAATGGTTCGAACATCTCACCAGCGATCAGAAGGTTACTGTCAGGGTCTCAGCAAGCTTTTTTGAGTGGAATAGCTTGAGAACGTGAGTATAAGGAACAGAATATTCTCGGTAACGGACTTAATGCCACGCCGTATAAAGTTCAGAAATGAACAAAACAGTAAAAGCACCTCCAAATTTAAATTAATAAATACAGATAATTACCAAGTTCAAAAATTTATAGCTGGTTTTCACACGTTCCTTCATATCTAGTTAATCCAGTATTCCATGACAGACGAATCTATACTTTCTGTCCTCTAAAGTGTCACTTTAACTAAAATCTTGCACAAAGATGTCACATAAGTGTAAACAACATGGAATATAAAATTGTATACTTGTCTTTTTGAGTGTGGAACATAGAAGTGAACAGGTTGGAATGCAAAAATGGTCATATGTTCCTATTTTACGTAGAACCATTGTTAGCACACAAGCGATAGTTCTTCATTCCAGTGATAAAAAAATCTGAAATCGTTATAGTATTTTCTGGCCAACCGGACCCGTTATTTCTTTCGGTTCCGGGGTCAATTTGACTCCTCTACCCCACCCTCTCGGTGGTACTGGTCTGAGTGTGTTTTGCCGATCCAGATTCATAATCTTCTACATGTTACTTCTGAATGTGTTACGTTAGCATCCCTCTCTTTTTTAGACAGTCAAAAAATGCGCATCTCTTCCTTCCTGGTTTTCTATTTCCGCTGAAATTGCCCTCGACTGTCAAGGTTATTAGATTCTTTGCTCAAAGGATATTGTTTTCCAATGCATGAGCTCTGTAATACTGGTTAACATGAAACGTTTCTCACTTAGTACGTACAGGACTTCATCACTGGTGTATTCTGCTTCTAGCTTATTTTCCGCATCTTTCTGCAGCACCACATTTCGAATGATTCTAATTTCCTAATTTCCTTTTTTTTAAAGCAGCATGCAAAGCTGTACTCCATACCAGATCTGCTTAAAAATTTAACCTGTATGCGGATTTTAAACTGAAAAATATTCTCTTACAAAGGACCTGTCGAAAATCTTTAACTATACCTACTAAATAAATGTAAATGTCATTAAATTACGCTTTCTATCAATCAAAGAATTTAGAACAATAAAATCACAAAAACATTTCTGAGACTGTTTGAGCCGGCTATCGAACACCGAGAAAAGCGTTTGAAAAATGATCCAAAGCAGAGTATTTATAAAAACTTTCAACGACCGTTCGGCATAATATCTTCTCCAGGGAGTTGATATTTTCAAAGAAAATTGAGAGGAAAGTTTGGTTAATTTATGCAAGTTTTTAGTCCTCGTATGAAAAATGCTCTTTGTTATGAAATTTTTAGTGTTTTCATGAATTGCTAACGAGGTTGAGAACAATACCTTCAAAGACATATAATTATCTCTTCGTCATAAGGAATTGCTGCTTTAGTTTCAAATTATCTTTATTTCTTTTGGGAGTGTTCTAATATTTGGTTCAAAACAACAGGAAATGTTAACTGAAAAGACATGATGAATGATCCCAGTTACTTGTTACTTCAATATATGATTGTTGCATATATTATTGCATTTGGAAGTCATAATTGAAAGAATCATAACAATGGAACAGATGAAAGGTCAATCCATAGGTGGTCTTATAGGGGGCAAGGAGGGGGGGGGGCTAAAGCCTACCAATATTTTCTGGCCTATATTAAAAACTTACTTTTAGCCTTGCTCTACTTATAGTGTAAGAACGTTTGTCCCAACTGACATCTTTATTCATGAAATCAAAGTGCAAAAATGCTATTTCAAATGTTTTTCAATTTAAAGTTTCTGAAGTAGTGCTGACAGGTCAGTGGTATCCATCACCCTTCTTTTACTTTTTCATAATAATTAGTCCCTCTAATATAGTTAAATTATCCAAATAGCATAAAATATATGTGGAGAAAAAAGAAAAACAAAACAAATCAACAACGTTCCTTTAGCAAGCCATACGTTCACCTGATATCCCTACATTTGTGGCCAATAATCGCTTGCAGTGCGTGGTATATGCCTACTTCCGGTATTTGCCTAATACATCAAATATCAGACATATTCCACATCCAATGAGTCAATCTTTGCGCTATTGAAAAATCCTATCCTCTGATTTGCGATGCTGCATCTCCAATTCTTCCCTGCAATGCTCTCAGAATGCTTAAAAGTCCAACACAAATTAAAATCATGGATTTAGTAAATTGCCTATAGTTTAGCATGCAGGGATGGATTAGCATGCTGGAGTCGGCCCGGTTATAGTTCATAAAAGTTCCCTCTTTGTGACGCCATCATTGCAAAGTTTTAATCAACTTGGTACAATATTGTAGAAATTGTCATACATATAAATTCAAACGACATAGCAGCACCGCTTAATTGTTCCTTGCAAGGCATATCGTGATAGCGGCCTTTTCGTGTCCTTTGGCTGCTATCGCGGAGTATCGCGGCGCCCTATCCGCTAGGTGCTAGCATTCCACAAATTAAAAACTTTCGAAATCATCAGACAAAGGCTTTGGCTATTGAAGCTTCCGTTCCTCAAAGGCCCCTCACCGAGGGAGGGCCCACCGGGCGATCACCCGGTAGCCCAGTGGGCTAATCCGTCCCTGAGACTATACCATTCACAGTTATTTAAATAATTTAAAAACTCAAAGACACCTTTATAATGCTTGTATAACATTTCTTCAGCCAAGATTATTGAGATATCTTTGGTCCCTTTCTATGTTGCATCTTAGTGGAAGTGCAGCCTCCAGTACTGAATAATAATTCTGTCGTGTAATACTGTCGTGTGACATAAATGAGCTGAGAGTTCATAGGCACTTTAAAAGAGCTTTTATGTATCATTTACTGAATTTAATCTTTCTGATTAGGTGGAGTTGAGCGTTTCTTCAGTATGCTTTTAACATGTCTTTAGCAAGAATCAAAATTTCTAATTTCATCTTACGACACAGTTGATCTAGCACACGACTTGATAAATACTCCAACAAAATTGGGAAAGAGAAAGCGGTACAGGTAAATTAATGTGCTGAGCATCAACTCAAATACAAAAAAGATTCAACCTCAACCGTAACGTGTCCATGAGCAATTGGTTTAATAAAACGAATTCTTTCCTTTAGTTAATGTAAGACACTGCTCGGCTAATATTCTAAAATATTCCACAAAGAATTTGGCATCTTTTGATCAACTTCTAGTAATGAAATTTTTTCAAATTCTTTAAGGTATTCACGTTCCAGCATTTGCTTCACTGTAGTATAATACGAGAAATGGACCATCAAAGCCTCCCCAACGATACAATTGGGTTCCTTGATTGAAGCCATTCGAGAATATTTCTCTGTCCACCAACCTTCATCGTCACGAGAAACTGGTAATACCTTTCTTAATTCTTCCTCTCTGATTAGATCTTTGTCTAGTAGAAAGAAGTTAATGCTGAAACGTTTCCTGTCTGAAAGTAGTTCCAGCCCTTCAAAGACGTACTTGTCAAGCTTTCCTTTTTTGTAATAATGAATAAATGCCCTGAGGCTAACTTCCGCACATTTCGGCGACTTCCAACCACAGTTCGCATGTTTGTTGTACTGGAATGTTACCTTGTCGGGATTAATCTCCGAGTTATTGAACAATCCCATCCTCTGATGAGTTATGCTGGATCTCCAGTTCGCACCAGCGATGTTCCCAAAATGTATAAAACATCGTGAAGAATTCTTATTTATGAAAATCTTTTTGATTGCTTCTGGATGATAGTACAGCACATCGTCATCAGCTTTTAGATATTGATTGTTTGGGTTCTCTCTCAGATCGCGAAAGATCTGGTCATAACAACGATGCACGTAGGGTAACCAGCTACTTGGCGATTGCCCTGGTTTGAAACCGGGCAGGTCGTGCATTTTAAATACCTCATCTTTCAATAGTTTGTTCGCAGCTGCAATGAAAGTCTTCAACTTTGTATATGTTTTGTTGTCGTATTGTGCCATAATGAAGACAACTCTGTCTAATACTCCACCGTTTTTCCTGACGTCGCGATAAATGTAAGGAAGTCCGACCCTAAGAAATTTCCACCTTCCGGTGAAAATCAACAATGTACGATTCTTGTCGTCTTCATTTGTACTTAAAGCAGAATAAGTCAGACGGTGATGAAAATAGACACACAAGATTACTTTTAGAGTAACAATAAGAATGCACATCACCCAATGTCGTCGAGAGCAAGAACCAAATCTGTTCCGCTGGCTAAATGACGACAACCTTGCCATGGAGGAATTGTAAGAAATGCAAGTGTAGCCACGTCAGTCGTCCTCGCAGTCTCTTCGTGTTGTCTTAACGCTTCCCCCAACCAGCCACCAGAGGGGTTCATTCAAAACTTTCTCATTATCATATTGTTTAATCTCGCCAAATAGCAAATCGCTTTCTAATCTTTTGTGCAAATTTCCATGATGTATTGGGTGATCATGGGAGAGGAAAGTTTTTTTCGGGTCAGCAGCCTCTTCTGAGGAGAAGCGTTGCGTCATGGCACGAAGATCTGCTTCTAGGGAGTCGAAACTACATGTGCTGGACTGCTAAAAACTCACCTACCCCGTAGCAGCCTCAGATCGTACTCGAAGTCCGTCATCAAATATTCATCATAAAAAAATCTTGCAGAAAAAATTCCAAAGGATCACCTTTTTATGAAGTTGTTGTATGATGCTAGGCGAAGCACAAGTTTGTTCCTACGGCAATGAGGTAGCAAGTTTACGAGCGTGAGCGAGCCGGGGAGGTGGGGACGTTAAAATTGGGGTAACGATGGCGGGAAGAGCGAGTTTACGAGCTATGGAGTCCCCCTTATATAATTACATAATAAAAAGGTTACCAATGTATGAATATAAATAGTTCGCAACATTAATTAAAAATGATAAAGTGGGAGCTTTAAATAATAACATTTTTTAATTTCCAAAACACAACAAGAAAGAAATCACAATATTTTGGCATAATTTGGTTCTCATCTAATCAAATTCCTAAACATTGTTATAATCTTTCTATCACCCTGATATTTAACCAAATTTCGAAAAATGCGCTGGTACCTTCCACTAATAACAGAGAGAGGCATATATCTTATGATAACACCTAATGATATCGTAAAATTATCTCTATATATTTTTGCCAAAATCAGAACCAAAACCAGAACCAAAACCATGGGTTAGTTTTTGATTGATTTAAAATAAATTTTGTGAAAGGAAATTGAACTCCCTTTTAGTAAATATTATGTTTCCTTAGCAACATTCTCATTATCACCTGGTGCTTTATTATTTGCTTGTGTCTCTGTTTTGTTTAACATGTGGTTTGAAATATGTTTCCCAACTGTTATCCCCCACTTAGTAAACCTAAATATGGAATATATGGAGTCAACGAAGATACTAGATTAGAAACACTGCCTATAGCGTCCAACCCACCCAATATCCAGTTGAACTTAGAAATTAACATAACAGTTAGAAACTCATTGGTTTTTGTAACCTCTTATCCTCATATTTTCGGAATAACTTGTTAGTAACTTTGGATGATGCTTTTTACATGTATTTAACAGACTGGTCTAATTGTCCCTCTTCTGCCAATTTATTTAACTCAGACCTCATGTGGTCAAAGTCAGTTGAAATTTCTTCTTCTTTTGTTTTTCATCTGGCGTCTCATCAATAACAACTAGAGTATTTATATCACCTTCTTCTAGTTTTTGAAGTTTGCGTCTACCCATTTATATACTGTATTACGACATATTTTATATTATTTGCGGTACAGCAACACTGTAATTATACCGATGTCTTAAACACGGAGCGATCGCATAAGAAGAGGCTGAGTTTCTCAGCCTGTCAATTATGATTAACGAAAGGTCGCATGTTATTGGTCAATTGAGTTCAGACTAATTTCCGGTGGACGAATATCACGTTCAATTGAGGAGAATATGGGAGATGAATTTGTTTGCAACGACGTTGCTGCCTGGATAGTATTTTGTGCCTGTTGGCCATTTGAACTGTTTTGACTGAGCCAACAATCCAAGAGCAATTCGATAACTTCAATATTTCCTGCAGGTTTTCCGTTGGACAGTAACTGATTCCTCACGGTGTTGATCTTTTTACGTACTTCTACCAAGCGCCCTTCCTCATCGCGTTTTAATTCCATTTTGAAGCCGTAGTAGACCTTGCTCTCTTTAATTGCACTTTTATTCTTCTGGTAGTAGGCTTTATTGCGATCATACTTGCTAAGCCCCGCAGAAAGCGGAGTTGTGCTTTGCGCAGAGGTAGAAGTCCGAGCTGTATGATGAGAGCAACCGAGCATATTTGCCACAAATGAATTTGAAAGTGGCGCCAGTTTTTGTTTATATTAATAATATTACAAGCTTCAAGAATGCGCCAAAAAGAATGCAGATGGCTATGACACATCGCGGACGTAATAAAATGTGAATCGTGCCCAAACACTGCGCGGGTAGGATGACTATAAGTGAATGAAGATGCGCAGGACGCCTCGAATGATTATAATACGACGTATAACAACCAGAAAAATCAGTAACTGTGGCATGTTCAGCCATTTATTGCTTTATATATTGTTTAGCTGTATTTTAATAACACATTTTAAAAGTATTTCCGTAAGCTTTAGGCTCTAGGACACGCTTGTGGAGCTCTACGCTGTCCAGTTCAGTCACGCTTCAACGTGTCCACCATTTAGTAACATGCAACCGCCATACGAAGCCAGAAATGTGGGAGGAGCTTACCATTTTATAGCGTCGCTCCGTGTTTAAATTTATATCCAGCCACGCGTATTTATTATTCTTTAGTTTCTCAACTATGCTTTTTATTTCCTGATTCGAAACACCATATAGATAATTATCTGTTATAGTCTTCATATCGTTTCTATTCGGATTATAAAACGTTACTAATTTACTAATATTTTCACGATATGCTTTAGCAATAGAAGTTAACTGTTGTGTAATAACTATTCTTGATAGATTATAATGTCGAGCAGGAAATGCTAATCTAATTAATTCAGACACTATTTTTAACACTCCGACTTCTCGCACGATCATCTAGAACAATCAAAGAATTGGTTCCCTTATATACACCAGATACATGTTTTAGTATTATATCTTCCTGTTCTTTTACATTTAATAACTATGAAATCTTTATCGTTTTTAGACATACTTCCAATCATGACAAGTCTTATTATAATCAGTGGCGTATATATAGGGGGGCAGGGGACTACCGCCCCACGCCGGACATTTCTGTCGGAAAATTTAGTGCTCGTTGGAAAATTTGAGGGAGGATACCTTATTATATTTCGTTTGCTGAGAAGTCAAAAAACCTTCAGGACTAGAAACGTCAAAAATTGGACATTTGTAGATCATAGAAATGATACAGTATTACGGTAAATGAAAATTTGAAACTAATTTAAACATCTTTAACCTAAACCATATGCAGAAAACCGAACGTTTTCTTTTGAAATAGGGCAACTGTTTGCCTACAAATTAGGGTGAGAAAATTCATTCCTCGGGGTTCGTGTTGACATGCGCCTAACAACGTGAAGTCCGCCCATAGCAACGTCAAAGTTTCGTCCAATAAACTTCAACGTTTTAATTTTGAAACAACGCGTTAATTAACGCACAGTGCACAGTCAATTGCGAATGCGGTAGTACAAACATAGGAAAATCGTGTAATCAAAATAGCCTCTAAAATTGTTGGTAACATTTTGTGTTCTGAAAGTAAGCCAGTCCATGCTAGTTGGTTGGCGCCGCTGTGTCCGTGTACTACAGCCGAGGCTAAACTGCTGTTACTAATTCTCAACTCAATATGACTACTAAAAATGCGTTTGCCGTTTGTTCAGGTAACCCGATTTAGGCTAACTCTTGTCGGAAATTTTACGAATTTCGGCCCCCCCTCCAGAAATTGTTATATACGCCGCTGATTATAATCAAACCTTGGGCATATCAGAACTATATAGTCAAAATGATTCATATAATCTTTTTCTAGCATGTCTACACCTTTTTTCAATTGAATTCAGAAATTTCCAAAACGATTTCAGATATTTCCAAATGATATTCAGATTTTCCATATGGATTTCAGATGTTTCCAAATGATATTCAGGAATGTCCAAAGGGATTTCAGACGTTTCCATACGATATTCAGATTGTCTAAGTGAATTTCACACATTTCCAAATAATAATCAGAAATGTCCAAAGGGATTTCAGACGTTTCCATATGATATTCAGATTGTTTAAGTGAATTTCAGACATTTCCAAATGATATTCATAATTTCTAAATAAATATCCTTACCACTATTGACAATTTGTTGATGTGCAGAGAAACATGCAACGTGGTCCTTACTCTCTAATATCGCTTGCTGACCGAGAATGAATTGTCAGATTAACTAATAATAGTGGAAATTGGCGAAAGCTTGCCGAACCGTTAGGGGTGAAATACAAAACTACGTATACCTGGATTCGCACTGATGCTGAACATCCGAAACCCAAAGGTGGACGTCAGAAGAAGCTAACGGATGATCAAATAGATGATGTTATGGCCATGGTCGAAAGGGACCCTGGTTTAACTTTAAACCAGTTGCCAGAGAGAACACAACAAGCATTTAGAGTTCATCTTAGTAAATCAACTATCCACAACTACTTGAATGGGAAACTCATAACCATGAAAAAGGCACATGCTATTCCTGCAACAATGAATAGTGACGCCAACAAGGAGCTTCGGCGCCAGTATGTTGCAAGAATTAGTGAGTACATGCGAGAAGGCAAGATGATTATTTGGATGGATGAAACCAATATTAACCTTTTCTGTAGGTCTCATGGTCGCGCACGTGTTGGTGACAGAGCAGTTATGCCGCTACCAAATTCTACCATGTTAATGTTGTGTGTACAATATCTGCATATCAGATGATTCACAGTACAGGATGTCGTAGAGCTTTTAAATGCGATACAGTTAAGACTTGGGTTTTGGAGATGCTACAGAATCTTGTGGCTGGAGTAAGAGTTGACTCCGTAGTTCTCGTCTGTGACAATGCACCCTTTCACTCCAAGTTTGAAGAATGTGTAAATGACTACCCAGGGTTAATTATCTGTCGTTTGGGACCGTACTCTCCAATGCTGAATCCCGTGGAGATAATTTGGAGCAAAATGAAAGCGGTTGTAAGACAGCAAATGTGAGTTCCGCAAGTTGAACTTCCCGCAATGGGTGAACAACGTCTGGCTTACGTCGAAGGACTAATTGATAATGCTATGAGGTAAATCGCTGCACGAGATATTGTAAATGCATGTCAACATGCACAAGGCTTTTTCCAGCGTGCGCTTAATTTAGAAGACATGGACGTAGGGGCCTAATGCTTCTGTTGTTTTATTTTATTTACCTCTTTAATATTGTTGTGCAATGTATTTTGTGAATTGATATGTATAATAAAACAAAAGTGTATGAATTTTATTAGTATTCTGAAATGCATTTGGAACTATCTAAAATTGACTTGAATTATCTGAAATACGTTTGGACATTTCTGAGATTGAAATGGATTTATCTTAAATTCATTTGGAAATTCCTGATTTTGATTTGAATTATCTGAAATTCGTTTGGAAATTTCTGAATTTCACTTGAAATATCTGAAATTCAATTGGAAATTTCGGAATTTGATTTGAATTATCTGAAATTCGTTTGGAAATTTCTGAATCTCACTTGAAATATCTCAAATTCAATTGGAAATTTCGGAATTTGATCCGAAAAAGATGTAGAAGGTACTTCGATTTACCACATGCAGTCATTCCTGCGATAAGCATATTAAATGGTTCCATTATATTATACTAAATAATTAGTACCGAATACTCTACAAATCATTGTTTATAAAATTAACCAATTCATCTGAAACAACAAATACATATATAGTGTGCGTGGTTTTTAGCCGAGGCAGAGCTTTTGCTTAACTCGAGAATGCCACTTTGGGTGTTCATTACTGTTGTTCCTGACTTATGTACAATATTATCTTCATTCGAACGCAAATCAACAACACATGCGAAACTATCTTTATAGAAATCAAACACTGAAAGATTCTGGTCATACTTCATTTTGGTTGAGAATAAACAATGTGCCTCCTCATAAAATCTGTTACTTGTTAGATCACGCGAATATATCTGGTTTGGTTTTCCTTGTATACTAATCTTTATATTTTTAAGATTTACATAACTAAAACTCTCAGGATCTGTTGAATCATCCCTAAACAATAATGCAATTGCCTTCATACTCTTACGGGGAACGTTAACATTAATGTTTTTGACAGTGTCAGCCTTAGCCCAGGATGTTTTTTTGGAATATTATTATATGCTCGTATGGAATAGATACACCCAATGAAAACATATTTGTAATATCTTGAGCTAACTCAGGATTAGTTATTGTCTCATACTCCAGTTCTAAATTCTCAAGAGAATGATTAGCAGACGCTTGATTAGGAAGGGTGATAATTTATTCAAGATTGTTCATCATTGTGTTGGGTACAAACAATCCGATATTTTCCAAAATCTTACACAATTTCAATCTAAGTTTTGTGCCATAAATGTCAAACATAAGCTTATCTTGAACCTTATCAGTCGAACCGCTAGAAGCCCCCGAGTCATCTTTGCTGGTTAATTTTCGCCAATTTTCAGATCCCAACCCGTATTCAATCATATCATCTCGCTGACTCTTAGACAGCCATTTATCTCTATACAATTCATATATACTCTCGTTTGCTTTATCATAAATTACTTCCCCAGAATATCGAATTTCCAAACGACTTTGAAGCAACT
This sequence comes from Heliopora coerulea, assembly GCA_030142905.1. Classification (NCBI taxonomy): domain Eukaryota; kingdom Metazoa; phylum Cnidaria; class Anthozoa; order Scleralcyonacea; family Helioporidae; genus Heliopora; species Heliopora coerulea. The sequence continues at coordinate 803,780 of JASJOG010000017.1, read as the reverse complement.
TACTAAAATAGTTCTTAATATAATTCTTGGTACTGCCAATTTTCACATCAAACACTAGATCCAAAGGCCCAGGCACAAGACAGTCATTTCTAGATAGTCGCGGAACTCTAATATATAGCTGTTCACCAGTCTGTGGCAGTGCGTTATTAGGGTTGAAGGTAACTACATGGCGTACTTGTTCGCCAGTAATCATTGATTTCGACAATGTCAAAATAATCTGCTGATAATTTCTTTTCAGTTAACATATATTATAATGTATATTTTATTTTTTCCATGTCACAAGATATATTGCAGTTCCACCAATTATAAGAAACAGATGGTCTTCAATAAATATTAAACCTCGTCCTGTTGTTTTCCTGGCAATATTTTCAATGCCTCTCCAAGATGTCGACTTCTTAACAGGAATTCATGGCTTTATTTTGGAAGCTCTTTGTTATGGTTCAAAAACTAGATCATTTCCAGATTTTTTCAATCTTAATGAAAGACCAGTTATTAAAGCAATTAAACTTAGACCTATAAATGTTATACCACCAGCCCGCTTCATTATCTTATTCAACTCCTTTCGACAATCATAATAAAATTCATCCATCGTATCTCGAATTTCATAAAAATCTTCATCCAGAAATCGACCGTCCACTTTTTGATATTTTTTTGTTTCAAACCATGTTGTTTCTCCATCTGTTTCTTTAGAGTTTAAAGACAATTCATAATTAGTTATCAAACTGGAAACTGATATAGTGTTTGTAATCTTCATACTTTGTTCCTCAAATAAGTATTTTATGAATTTCGGATTTGTATATTCTAATAATTTTTTTTAACAATCTATGTGATATGTCCAAATAACTGTTTACCTCATTAAGCCGACCTGGAAAATACTTATCAGTGGTTGATTTTAATTTGTTATTGTCCATATAATACTCTGGACCGAATAATTGAGAATAATATTCTTCCTCGCCTCCAAAGTCTGTTTCATCTTCGTTTTCATCAGCAACTTCTCTCGTTGGTTATCCAGATCATTTAATTCAATTTCTTCCGACATATACATTAAGACTTATATAATTTATCATATTTTTTAGCTATTTCAATTGATGGGAGGACATAAATCCGTTATTATATCATCCAAACATTTCAAATCTGATAATAATATTTTCTCGTCATATGACACACCTCTTAAATACGATATAAGTTGATATAACACCTTCTGATATGACTGGTATGCGAATTAACATTGCTGGACATTTTCTGATATATTACCCTTAGATATATAGCCCTGAATAAATACACCACAGCCGTTCATTGACAACGATGTATAGTGGGTGATAGGAGCCAACCCAGTTCCTGCAACTGTAAGAGATATCGATACCATGTTTAAAAATAATAAAATTTTCTTCAATCTCTTATATTTCCATTTATAATAAACCGTTAGGCGATGATAAAAAAATAAACAGTTTCTTAGGTTTGGCCGCTTGTTCATCACCCAACTCTTTGGAGATTGTCTTGATTACAATGGATTTTCTCATATATACTAACATATATTATAAATTTATTGGTTGATGATCGATTTTATGCCAATTGTCGCAGAAGCATTAATGGTGAAGTAATATATGTTTCAGTCATTCTATGCCTATATAGAATAAACAATGCTATAGCGACCTTAAGAGGTGCCACCCCTGGTGGGCTCAAATCTCCAAACGGAAGCTTGTCACTTCCCTGGCTGGTATATGTTGTGAAATTAGCTAATTTCTGGCCATTGCAATACACTGAACTGCCATCTTGGCCCGAATCGACATCCCAATGAACTGACAAACAACACCATATGTTCAGCTGGCCCGCGTCTGCTTTGAGTTTATAATATGCTTTATGTCTGTTATTTGTGCCTGTAGTAGTAGAACCGATCGTAATAAAATTACCGCCATAACTGACGACTAAATCATGGGTAGGTAAAAAGCTTAAAAAACGGTCGTAACCCTAATTATCGTGGCCAAATAATCCATTTCTAGTCCAATAAGCGTTCGAATCGTAGCCAGTCAGCTTATAAACAATAAACACGTAAACGATATTAGGTTCTCCTGAAACTTTATTGAGGTTTATCTCACTTAAACATTCTCTGCGCACCATTAAATTTTAGATAATATCTTTTGTTCACTCTTTCATTGTCCCTAGACAGTATAGGTTGATTATTAGCATTGCTTTGGTAATCATTTAATCTACTCAATGTTTGGTCAAATATCTCCGACACTTTCCTGGACGACTGCTCAAATGATAGCTCGGAGGTTATTCCACGATCTACCTTATAGATAGCAGTTTCTTTTTCTGTGTAATATTCCCAAATTAAAATCTCTAAGACATTATCATAGATATAACTATTTATAAACTTTGACATATATATTTCATTTATAGCGTCTTGTATCTTCTATAGGAGCCTTTAGATTATTAATACAATTAAGTTTCATATCAATATTTCCACTCATTTGCCCTCCTTTTGTTGATAAATAGTTTTCTTTTATTTCCTCTTCTAGTTTCTCTGATTTGTCTTGATAACCATGAAATAAACTCATGTTTATTTCATACGATATAGTTGCTTACAAGGAACCCAGTAATACTGCCAATCAACATTGTTTAAACTAACGAATCATCTATTCTATTATTAGCTCTTATAATTGGCTTTTTCATCACTTTTTCATTAGTTGGTCCTGTTTCTTTGATTCCTCGAGTTTTTCATGACTGACATTAACACTAGATAGTTTTTTTTTGGGTTGCTCAAATGTACCCAACTTTGTTTTAGTTTTATGGATTTCCGGTTCTATTTTTTTATCAAGTGTTTCTAAATGTGGAGCTTCCTGATGAACCTTTTTTGGTTGGCTAACAATACCAACATAATTTATATCATAATTTGTACCAAACTTCATAGTTCGTGTTGATGTTTTGAGCCTATTATCATATCCGTCTATTGGTTTATCTAATATAATTAGATTGCTCGGTATCAACCATAACGAGGGAGAAATAGCTAAATTCAGAATAACATTGGTAGCTGAGACACTTTGATTCATATTATTGATCCAAGTGCTCGGATCATAGTTTATAACCGAATCTTCAAAAATTTGTCTCAATATCTGCTGTGTTTCTTAAGGCAGATGCTTTATCTCCTAATATTGATTGTTCAACTCTAGCTTGGCTCCTAATATGCAATATAAATATGATTCTATACTTTCGTTTAACAGTTTTAATCCCAATCTAGTGAACCCATTACTACTCTTAGCTATGAATTTTTTATAATCATTTTTAACATCTCGTATTGAGCCAGGTCCCTAGTGATTCTGCAGCCTATAATCATATTGTGGTGTAACACCGCAATTTGGGTCTTCTGTATGTAAAAGCTCTTGCCAAGTCCATTTTGGATAGTGATCTTTAAGAAATCCAGTGTTATACTCTCTCATAAGACTATTTATTTGGTTTTTATCCATAACTTCAAACGTCCTCATGAATCTCCGAATTGTGAAATATATGTGGAATCTCATCAAACTGATTATTTGTTTTGGAACATCATTATTAAAAGTCAAATGTTTAATAGAAACACCACAAGCGTATGAAGCTATCCATGTTCCAACAACTGATTGGAAATAAGGGTTTTTAAGATCACATTCGGCATTATAATCGCTTTTTATAATCAATTGGGGAAGATTACTCATGAAATAATCACGATCGTTAACATAAATTCGAAAATTATTAACCGAATAATCTAACACAATTTCAACAGAAAAATTATCATAATAGTAGTCAATTCCATTAATCGGGTATACTCTTTTCTGCTTTTTTCCTTTTGGTAGATCGATAATACTACCACCACTTCTCCATATTCTAGGATATGAGCTATCGTATAAATACTTGGTTAAAATAGGGTTAATTCTGAATTTCGGATATATTATGTTTAAATATCCCCCTCCATCTTGGCTATAATATATATCAATGTATATCTCTGGTCGCCAACATTGTATCCGAAAGTAAATTTTGACGCATCACCTCGTGGAAACTTCTGATAGAACAATCTCTCGCCATCTAGTATTAATTTGTTGACCATTATAATATACATTATAATATATATTAATATGCAAAAATTTACTGTCCTAGTAGAAGGATCTTCAACAATTATAAATTTACAAGAGTTTGTATTAACTAATTCTAATCCCATATATTATTAAATCATTTATTTGGGATCGTGTATCCAGAATTAGGTTGGGATATTAATTACCGGTGTCCATATTATAAAGAATGGCTTCAGAAAAATAATGATGAAAATTAAATATTTACTATTTTATAAAGAGAGAAATATATATACATATATATATATATATATATATATATATATATATATATATATTATTTATTTTACAGTAAAATGCTGTCGCTACTCAGAGTTTCACGCGGTACGCGATCATCAGGCAACTGACAGATTCGGTTCAACTATTCTTATTCACCTAGGTTGTGACGTTAATTAACAAGGTGTTTCGTTACATGGCGACACCTTGAGAAAAGTTCGGTTCGTCTGTTTAATAAGTTATTATGTTTTCCTTTCGTCAGTAGGAGCTTTTCTTCAAGGCACAAATTGCATCGCTTTGATCCCGTTTTATATGCTTGTTTGACGATCGACCAGCTAATGTTGAACTTCCGGTTGTTTTCCTTTAGCTTCCAGATATGCTTGGACAGTTCACTGTCATTTGCATATTTGATGTGTTGGAAAGATTTCAGGTGGTTTCTGTATCTTTGTTTGAATTCATTAGCTGTTACTTCAATGTACGTAACTCTTTTTCTCGTTGTTGTCGGTCCCCGTCACATCAGCTCGGTAGACTACGCTTTTCATCAAGCACTTTTCAGCCAGTGGGCATGTGTCTCGGTTTTTGCAGTTGCACGTGGGTTGTTTGTTCGTCGTTGTCTGGTTTCGTTTTACGTTTTGCGTTAGGATGTGTTTATTGGGCTTCTGTACAAGTGTTTTCATGTTGTCCATGCAGCTATAGCTTACTCGTACAGTGTGGCGGTTGAAAATTTGGTGTAATTTGTGCGAGGGTGGGAAGTGTTTGTCGATAAGTTGTAAGAAGTCTCGTCCTATGTTTGTTCTAACGTTTTTGCTGAAGGGTGGGTTGTACCATATTACGTTTCGTCGTCTTACAGGTCTGAATGAGCTGATGTTGTTATCGCGGTTTGGTTCGCACGTTAAATCTGTGTTGACGAAGTTGCTACGTTTTAAAGCGTCGTTGTATAAAGGGGCGGCATCGTTGAATCTTGCTTCGTTGCACGAAAGTTTATTAATTCGTTTTTTTATTGATGTAGGTAGTTGTCGTAGGATTGATGGCGGATGGTTGGAGGATCGGTTGATGTAGAGTGGTTCGTCATTTGGCTTTCGGTATGGTTTGTACGTTCCGTTTGTCAAGTCGAAGGTTATGTCAAGATATTTGACTTCCTTCTGGTTAGTTAGTGCCGTGATTTTTAGCCCGTGATTAGCGAAGGTGCTAATTAGATCTTTTCTTGTCCTGTCGGCCAATCTTCCCGATGATGTCTTGATGACACAAAAACCGTCATCACGGTATAAACCAATATTGTCTCCGAAGCGCGCTTTTTGCGAATCCAAAATGAAAAGTCCGACAAGCTAGCATTGATTTCAGCCCCGTCAAAGCTGCCCATTGTAACATCGAATGTCGTTGTGCTGTTTCTTTTCGTCCACGCTTGGCCGTTGTTAAAAAGCAGTAATTTTCTTGCGTGTTTAATTACTCTTATATCAGTGTCCGAGATAGTTGTGAATCGTTTAGTCCAGGAGATAGTATTGTCAAGCAGGTCTTCAGAGATTAACGGATAAAAATCTATACTGTCAAATGATAAGAAGGTATGCCTGTCCTTGTCGCTAATAGACTTGAACCAAGCGATAGTTTCGTCGGAGTTACGCCATTGGTTTGTATAGGTTTGGTTTCTTAATTCCAAGTTAATTTTGTCTAGTATGGTTTTACTGACTTTCCCCAGGTCGATTTTTGCCGGGTTGATCAAGCAGCATTTTGGGTGGTTTTCGAAGTCTTCTTTTTGATTTCTTAGAGTAATGAAAGACTGGGTTTGTGCCATCGGTTCTATGCGTTTTTTATCTTTAGGTCATTCGCTATGGTTTTCAATTCTTCGTTGATGCTGTCAACTGTTCCGTCTTGGGCCAATTTATATGCCTTTGGAATGTTCTCTGTTAACAGTTTATTACACGTGCTTGCGTCTGTTTCATAAACGTTGCGTGTCTTGTCGGCGAAGATGAAAACATTGGGCGAGGATTTAACTTTCAGTGTGTCGTTTTCTAAAGAAGCCATATCCATATTCCAAAGAGATTTGTATGTTATCAAGACATCAAGCGGCCACCCTCTATTAAACGACCACGGGCTGAAGTCCCAAAAATATTATCTATAATTTACAATAAATTGCACCTCTATTAAACGGCCACCTCCATTAAGCGGCTGCGGCCACCTTCGAGCGGTCCCAAACGACGTTTAGCATTGCCTATCACCTCTATTAAACGGTCGGTCCAATGAAGTATCACAACAGCACGAAGACAAAGACTAACGAAAAAACAATTTGTGATCTGAGATAAACATTGTTTCGTTCTACATTAGCTAACATCATATTCCTCATTCTGTAGTTTTTGTTTCAGCCAACTTATCGAAAAAGCATCTCCTATGAAATGATATTCACAAAAACTTCTAAACCATATGCACCACCTCTGTTCACTCGCTTGCCCTTGATTACCGCTTTTCCGGAGTTGGTTGTTCGTTTTAGAAACTTTGTGAGCCAAATTGCCATCAGTTTCGGCACATGTCCAATAACTTGAAAATCCGCACTCATTTCATTCGGATGCAAACACACTTTCGAAGACATCTGCTCAAGGTGCTTTACATTTGGAGCTGATTTACAATGCACGACGTTTTTGCGCGAGTATTTAGAAACAACTGCCCCAGCATTCGAGTCTACTTTATTGTTTGGTTCTCGCATTAAACGATGTTCATCAGGGATGTTTGGTTGACATATGTCCAAATATTCATGATAGCCTCTGATCAACGAAACTACTTGAAGTTTTTCAGTGGAGGACATTTCCTTGCCTTGCTTGCAACAGAAAAATATTCTTTTGTAACCCGGTGTAGCGTCCACTCGTGTAAACGGAAATTGGATGGTATTTCCACCTTTCGGTAAACAGCCAAATTTTTTTAAAATCAATATGCAAATTGGCAATGTTAAAGGCACTCACCAGTCACCAGAAATGTCCGAGATGTCTGGTAGCGCATATTGTCAAACGTATGGTAGTGAAACAGTATATAAATGCTTGACTTGCAGCAAAGCTGTCTGCAGTAGGTCAACAAACTGTTCAATTGCTGCTCCTGAGGAGACTCTTGGTTGGAAACCTGGTTCAAGTCTGGCGTTTTGTAGCTCTTGGGCAGCAGCAACTGAAAGCTTAAGAGGCTCGACTATAAGTAAACATGATGAGTCCATGAATATTACCCCTGAAGAAAATAAAGGCATCAAAAGAAAACAAAAGAACGATTCGTACAGTGCCAGTCATGGTTCAGACTTAAAGACCAAGCGTAATTGCCTTGATCTGTCTGTTAGTTGGTTTATTTTATTAAAAGCTACCGTCTGTTCTTGTTAATGACTTGTAAATTGATTAAAATTACTGCCTTCCGACACACCCATGTTCGACTCTTGGCATCCCTCTCTTAAGTGGCCACCTCTATTAAGCGACCACATTGTCATTCCCCGAGGGTGGCCCCTTAATGGAAGTTCGACTGTAGAACCTTCGCTAATCACGGGCTAAAAATCACGGCACTAACTAACCAGAAGGAAGTCAAATATCTTGACATAACCTTCGACTTGACAAACGGAACGTACAAACCATACCGAAAGCCAAATGACGAACCACTCTACATCAACCGATCCTCCAACCATCCGCCATCAATCCTACGACAACTACCTACATCAATAAAAAAACGAATTAATAAACTTTCGTGCAACGAAGCAAGATTCAACGATGCCGCCCCTTTATACAACGACGCTTTAAAACGTAGCAACTTCGTCAACACAGATTTAACGTGCGAACCAAACCGCGATAACAACATCAGCTCATTCAGACCTGTAAGACGACGAAACGTAATATGGTACAACCCACCCTTCAGCAAAAACGTTAGAACAAACATAGGACGAGACTTCTTACAACTTATCGACAAACACTTCCCACCCTCGCACAAATTACACCAAATTTTCAACCGCCACACTGTACGAGTAAGCTATAGCTGCATGGACAACATGAAAACACTTGTACAGAAGCCCAATAAACACATCCTAACGCAAAACGTAAAACGAAACCAGACAACGACGAACAAACAACCCACGTGCAACTGCAAAAACCGAGACACATGCCCACTGGCTGAAAAGTGCTTGATGAAAAGCGTAGTCTACCGAGCTGATGTGACGGGGACCGACAACAACGAGAAAAAGAGTTACGTACATTGAAGTAACAGCTAATGAATTCAAACAAAGATACAGAAACCACCTGAAATCTTTCCAACACATCAAATATGCAAATGACAGTGAACTGTCCAAGCATATCTGGAAGCTAAAGGAAAACAACCGGAAGTTCAACATTAGCTGGTCGATCGTCAAACAAGCATATAAAACGGGATCAAAGCGATGCAATTTGTGCCTTGAAGAAAAGCTCCTACTGACGAAAGGAAAACATAATAACTTATTAAACAGACGAACCGAACTTTTCTCAAGGTGTCGCCATGTAACGAAACACCTTGTTAATTAACGTCACAACCTAGGTGAATAAGAATAGTTGAACCGAATCTGTCAGTTGCCTGATGATCGCGTACCGCGTGAAACTCTGAGTAGCGACAGCATTTTACTGTAAAATAAATAATATATTACGCTCTACCTATGGTATTGAGCGCTCTTAAACCATACGCCTTCTGTGTGACATTTTTGTTGCATACTCTTCTTGGTATATATATATATATATATATATATATATATAAATCATCAATATAAGTTCAAACTTTATTTTACTTTCTACGTTTCGGGGCCTGCCCCTTTATCAAGAACAACATGATAACAGATAAAATCAACTTGAATGCAAAAAGTTTTCGAATTAAAAATACAAAATGTAAATTAAAAATCCCGAAGGTTTAGTCCATATGGTAAAAATGTGTTTAATTTATATACCCAAAAGCTCTCTCTCTCCGTGGGATCCCTTGTATTAGTCCTATCAATAATTTTCACGACCAAATCACTCAAACCCACATGCCCATCTCCAAAAAAATGTGAATACAAGTGCTCCCCCGGGCTATTTTGTTGTCCTCTACCATATCATTAAGGCTACTCTTGTGATTATTAAAGTGTGTCCTAAATGTATTGATTGTGCTGCCAATATATTGTTTACCACACCTTTTACAATTAATTAGATAAACAACCCGATTGGAATCACAATCAAATTCATAAGTAATCACATACTTTCTTTTCCCCAAACTATCCGTAAAATTCTCCCCTTCCTCCACAAAATTACAAATTTGACATCTTCTCTTACCGCACTTAACCATACCCCCTTTACCAGATCGCCTATTTCCAACCTTACTTCTTACTAACTCATCCTTTAAATTCTTTGGTCTTCGAAAACTTACCCGAGGTGGTTCAGTAAAGATTTGCTTCGTGTCATCCGAAGCATGCAAAATATTAACAAATTCCCTCATTTTATACCCAATACGAGAGAACGCTGGATGAAAATCTATCGACAGCGTTACTCTTTCTTCCGAATTACCACGTCCCGAATCCCTAAACCTTCGGGACTTTTAATTTACATTTTGTATTTTTAATTAGAAAACTTTTTGTATTTAAGTTGGTTTTATCTGTTATCACGTTATTCTTGATAAAGGGGCAGGCCCCGAAACGTAGAAAGTAAAATAAAGTTTGAACTTATATTGATGATTTATATTGTTTTAAGTTCATAGTTTTGCTGGTTGTTTGAAGTTTTATATATATATATATATATATATATATATATATATATATATATATAGTTTTTCTCATTTGGGAGAAATCTAACAAATATGGATTGACTTTGGAACTTGCTTTTGTTTTAATTCACAATATTTAATAATATTGTGGGATATAAAAAACTTTAAATTATATATAAAGAAACATGTTTGGTTATTAAAGGTTTAAAGATAAATCGCATTATTTATAAAAAATAAAATTTAACTTATAATATAAAAATGAAACATAATAAAGCAAATTCTAAATTTAATCCATTTGATAAGGATTTTCCAAAAGAGAGAAAAATTAAGAAAACCAAGAGAAGGACTGAACATAAAACTAAATCATTTGATGAGGTTAAACGTGATCTATTCAAGAAATTACCAAATTGACAGTTCACACCGGGATGGGGGTCTATCTTGTGGAAAAAATTAATATCAGAACTACATAATGCTGAGAAAAATGCTTTATATAAGGATGAAATCAACTCTTTGAAGTAATGTTTAAAAAACGAACAGGAGTGCTTTATCGGATATAAAACACGAGGCGGAAGCCGAGCGTTTTGGGTCCGCTAAAGCACGTAGTGAGAGTTTTTTGAACGGCTTAAAAAAAAGGAATGTTTTAAATGCTGATTACTTACATAAGTTTGACAACTTCTGTTTTGTAAGGCCAAAATTATTGAGGAAAATTTGAAGAGAAATTCAGGGTAAAGCCACACGTGTCTTTATCACATGATTTTCTTTTGTATTTCCCTCATGAATTATTAATGAGTTTTTTAAGTATATTAATAAAAGAGTGTATGATTAAACGATTGATAAGATAACTAATAATATCCCAAAGAAAGAAAAAGAACAGTGGAAGATTGATATAGACGAAGATGTTAAAAAACGTGATGAAGAGGATAATAAGACAATTGTTAAGCGTTTCCCAATGAAGGATGTATCAATTGCCAAATTCAGACGAGAGGAACAAAAAATGAGCAATGTGTATGGTAAAATCAACAAGGGTTTTTAAGAGCTATTTTGAGAAAGGATCAAAAACATGAAAACAAAAAGTTGTATCAATTAAAATTAAAGCATTAATAAAAAAGGACGACGATGTATCAAAATTATTAGAAAGAGGATCATATGAATGAAAAATGCTATTGAATCTTCCTATTGATGATAAGTACAAATTTGTTATTAAAGTATTGTTAGAAAACAGCTTTACAACTCAATCGGGTGAAGTGTTAGACCAAATAGATTAGATAGACTAAAGATGGATAATTAAATTATTATTATTATTATTATTATTATTATTATTATAGTTTTTATATGTACTATCATGAAAAAGAAAGTTGAAAATCATAGGATGGCAGGCGTTAAACTGACCTCATTCCTTCTCGAAAAATACAACAAGAAGGATATTAAAAGATGCAGTAACTGTGTTATTGATTATATATGGTTACAATAGAAACTCACCAGAGTTAGAATTAACCAATGCCAGAGAGAATTCTCTGTTTGAAAATGGTAAAATTTATGAGGTAACATTTGATAATCAAATGATATATGTAGGCAGTACGTGTGAAGAATTGGAGACAAGACTAAGGTGGCACAAAAATAATAATAAAAGCCAGGTTTACAAATTCAGAATTAATAAGCCGGTAATTAAATTGATTGTTAATACTCCGTGTAGAGACCGAAAAGAATTAGAAAAAGTTGAAGTTGAATACATTATGGATTATTCTAAAAACTATAGTGATAAATTCTTGAACAAGCAGTGCAATCCTTTGTGTAAGAAAAAAGAGATCAAACATCATTTTGAAATTGAAGATGAAACTAAATTAAGAGTAAGAGCTGGTTTGGAGAAAAAACTGAAGATAAAAGAATATCATAATATGTTTAATATCGATACCAAGGTTAGACGAAAAGGAATTAGAACAATAGCTAAATTTACTAATCAAGACAAAGAAGTTGCATTCGACAAAATTACAAAGAAAAAAGATGAAATTATTAATAAGCTAACGGTTGAATTTGATTAGATGAGAACCAAACTATGCTGAAATGATGTGATTTTATTCTATGATAATAACATTTTTTCTTGTTGCGTTTTGGAAATTAAAAAATGTTATCATTTAAAGCTCCCATTTTATCATTTTTAATTAATCTTGCAAACTATTTATATTCAAATATTGGTAACCTTTTTATTATTTAATTATATGGTAACCTTTTTATTATGAAATTATATAAGGGGGACTCCATCGCTCGTAAACTCGCTCTTCCCACCATCGTCCCCCCAATTTTAACGTTTCCCCCTCCCCGGCTCGCTACCTCACTGCGGTGGAAACAAAATTGTGCTTCGCCCCGTATCATATAACAACTTCATAAAAACGATGATCTTTTGGAATTTTTTGCGCCAAATTATTATGACAAATATTTGATGACGGACTTCGAGTGCGATCTGAGGCTGCTACGGGGTAGGTGAGTTTTTAGCAGTCCAGCGCATGTAGCGTCGAATAGCCACGTCAGTTTCTCAAAATCATTTTGTTCCAGTTTTAAATTAATTATTCGCCTCTCTAGCATTACTTGAACAGAATATTTCATGATGAACCTACACTGCTAAAGTCAGGTCGAAAAAAGTTGACTGGAGCGGGATTCGAACTCGCATCTTCGGGTTCCCAGCCTACCGTTTTACAATTGAGATAACGAGTCAGCAGGGAACAGTATGATCGTTTAATCCTTTAAGAAATTCATCTTCAGGATATAACAATGGTTTGAATAAGCATTGTTGTTAGACCTGCTCAAAAAATCAACCTGAATATATATATATATATATATTTTAAATTGAAAAATTTTTTCTTACAAATTCCTTTTGAAAATCTTTAACTCTTTCATGCATACCCTTGTTGTACAAGAACAAATTACAAGAAAAGAACTAAGGATAGAACAAATAACAAAGGATAACAAAGGACAAAGGAATAAGAAATCATGGATGAAAGGGTTAATGAAATCTCCTGAAGCCTGATTTCCATATATATATATATATATATATATATATATATATACAGTCGCCACCGCTTATATGCAAAATGTTTTTACCAACTATATTTTTGCATATAAGCGGATTTTGCATATAAGCGGATTCGTTCCTAGGACGCGCGCATCGAGCAAAATTCATATTTGCGTAATGTAAATGACCGGTGATTTGTATGCGAAACATGAGAATACAGTATAATCAAATCCCGTTTCAATTCCGCTTGAATCCAATTTCAAGAATTCGGCTAATGGTAGCAATACTGACTCCATACTTCTCAGCAGTTTCTATCTGAGACGGCGAAGGACTTTTCTAAAATGCTTTGATAACTTCAAGTTTTTCAGCGAGCGTTAGCGTCTTTCGAGTTGCCATTTTGAAACGTGAATGTAAAATTTAAGGCAGAGCTTAAATAATGAACCAGTAAGGTATGACGTAATGGACAACTTGCCTGAATTGGAAAATGATTCAGAGACCGAGCATTTGCGGTATTTGTTTTTAAATTACTGAGAAGAGTAGGTGTCAAAATAATGACGCTAATTAGTTGTTGTATATTGTTTAGAAACGCCATTAACAACGAGGCTTTGTTTTCATAAAAACAAAGACCCAAATAATCAAAACAGTAGAAGAAAAGAAGATGCTAATCATAGGGATTTGCTTAAGTGCTGTTTATAAAATGACGAATCATGGTAAAAAAATGCAAAACTTTGAAAGACTGGTGGAAAAACTAGTATTTTTGCAAAATTTTTTTGCATATAACCGACTTTCTATGCAAAATTACCAAATTTTCCTTTGCATATAACCGATTTTTGCATATAAACGTTTTGCATATAAGCAGAGCAAAAAGACCTATTTTATTACGAATAGGTTTTAGATTTCCAAAAGCTTTGCATATAAGCGACTCGCATTTAAGCGGTGGCGATTGTAGTTGAAATTGTTGTAATTTAGGCATCGATTTTCCGCTAGTACTTAGGACGTCTCGGTTTAACGACCGCCGATTTATGTTGAAACTGCGTTAGCGGGTGGTTTGGAAAAATTTAGACCTGAACGAGAGCCACAATTTGGCTTCGAACACGTTGTCATAAAATACTCCTTACATTAAAACGCTGAATGTAGATGGCGCAGTTAAGTCGAAGGTTACAGGTACAATATAAAAAGGTGTTGCTGTTTGCCTTAGCAAGGACTTGGAAAAAATCAAAGAAGAGGAAACATAAATTGATTCAGTGCTTTTTTTCGCAAAACACAACTGACGATCTTTGGAAGGTGGCTGGGTACACACGAGCTACATCCATGAACTGCTCATCAGTTAAAGTTAAACTCTGAGTTTGACTCATCATTACATAAGAAATAAAACATTATCCTGTGACTGTGGTCTTGTAGGCAATTTCCTGTCGTAGACAGTCGGTGACGAACGTTCCCATTAAGGCCCCGTCCACACGTATACGGATTCGTTTGAAAACGCAAACATATTTTTCCGTTTTCAAAAAAATTCGCGTCCACACGTAGCGCATCTAAATCGTTTTCGACCGTCCACACGAATACGCTAAAACGACCGAAAACGCTAGAATCACTTACTGAGTATGCGCTATTATATATTATTATATTCCACTCCTCTGGGCCAACTATGTCGTTGACGAAACTAGCCCACCAAGCACTTGTTCGTCCAGGCCTAACCCAGAATCGTTAAGATCGTGCTTGACGCCTTCTGTTTAAGCGTTTTACGGTCCCAGTTTTTGCGACTGGCAATGAAAGAAGGCTGATTATGTTCATTCACTTCCTTGTATAATCAGCCTGAAAACTTAACATCGCAATATTTAACTGAACATATGCGATAAGGCTTGAAATAAGCCCGATTAATATCGAAAATAACAGCTTGTCTGTCCGCCATTTTTAATTTACCAATGCACCGATGCACGTGGATGGACTGGATTCGAGACTATTACGTCATCGTTTTCAAAAGGTTCCGTTTTCATGCGTCCACACGAAAACGCTAGCGTTGCGTTTTCAAAAGTTTCCACTCTGGACACCGTTTTCAAAAGGTTGCGTTTTCGGTGAGCGTATTCGCCGGATACGTGTGGACAGAAGGCGAATCCGCAAAGAAAACGTTGCGTTTTCAAACGAATCCGTATACGTGTGGACGGGGCCTAAACGTTGATTCGTCTGCGATTGTTGTAATTGTTGTACAAGTTGAACCGATTCAACTTCTACAACAATCGCCAACTCATTGACGGTGCAAACATATGCAACCCATCTGCGTTATCACGCCTCGCCTAAGACGATGCAGGCCAGTTTCTAAAATCAAAGTCAGAAACAGCCGCGACAAAGAAAATTTATCCGCAGTCCATGTAAAGGGTGGAATATCTATTATATCCAATAGTATTCAAGCAAACAGCAATTTGCGATATTCTGATGTTACAAAAGACAACTATACTAATTCCAGGCTTAACATCGCTCATTTAAACATTCGCTCGCTAAAAAATGTTGTTCACCGTACTGAAGTCAAGGAACTTATACACTTAAACAAAATAGATGTCCTAAAAATTTCCGAAACATGGTTAAATTCAACTGTACCAAATGAAGAAATCACCATCGAAGATTATAAGATTCTTCGACTTCATCGATTGCATAAAAAAGGCGGTGGCGTCTGTGCATATATAAAGAAGAATATTAAAGCAACCGTGCGCTTTAAAACAACTATCACAAATATCAGAATCGAATTTCCATCAACTCTGGTTAAGTCTCCAAAGTAAGAAAAACAAGTCTACCATTATTTGCGTGACATACCGGCAACCTGACTGTCCTCTGAATTATCTCGAGGATTTCTTTAAACCCAACTATGTTCAGGCTTTAATTATGAACAAACCGATTTTTGTGCTTAGAGACTTAAATTGCAATATGCTAAAGGATGGCTCTGATTATAAAGCATTAGCAGAGGTCTCAACCGAATTAAATCTGAAACAGATAATTAAAACCTCAACTAGAATTACAGATACCTCTCAATCACTTATTGATGTCATCCTAGTCTCATCTACAGCCCACGAACTGGAGAATGGTATCCTCGATACAATAATCAGTGATCACCTTCCAGTATACGCTTTAATTAAATTGAAGGCTTCAAAGATGCCACTCCGTTATATTACAGCGAGGAGTAATAAAAACTATAACCTTCATTATTTTCCTTTGACCTCGCCACTAAATCGGACCGCTTGTTATCCATATTTTCGAACACGGACATTAAGAAGAAACTAGGAACCTTTAATGATATTCTTCACTCAACTCTTGATGTATATGCACCAGTAAGAACTTGCAAGGTTCGTGGTCGACAATGCCCATATATCTCGAATGAAATAAAAGAACTTATGAAATCCAGGAACTTACTTCATCGCCGGTTTCGGCAGACACATTATAAAAGAGACTGGGAAGCTAAGGAAGCTCGCAATAGGTTAAAAACCAAAATAAAGAATGAATCGAGAAACCACAACTTTAATGAAGTAAAATAACATAAGAATAATTCAGGTTCTCTTTGGAAGATAATAACATTGTCCTTTCAAAAGAAAAGGAAACGTATGTCTATAACAAAGATCTCAAGTCAGTTGCAGAGGATTTCAATCAGTTCTTCACTTTTGTGGGAAGGAATGTTGCCGTGAAGGCCGCAAAAGACAACGACATTGTACTATCAAATCCTCTTTCAGATTTAATTACTCATTCGCCAGATCAACAGTTCAATTTCAGACCTGTGTCTTGTACTCATGTTCAACATATTATCATGGCTATGCCAAGTAATAAATTACCTGGTCCGGACAAAATAAGCACGAGCGTAATTAAAGATTGTCTTCCAATCATTTTGGGTCCGCTTGCACACAGTGAACTGTTCCCTTTTCTGTTCCCTGTTCTACTAACTGTTTAGAAATGAGTTATCAGCTTATATTTATACCAGATGTAAAGGCAATGATGTCATCCAACGTAGGAGGGATTAAACATCAAAATAACGCCAATATACATATTCCATAATCTTTAGGAAGAATGCTGAGCGGCACTTTGCCAGGATCCTGAATTTGGAGTCTGAATAGTTATTGGCACAACATCTGTTTTACAAGTGTCGACCGATTGCCAAGTCACAATTAATTGTTTGAGCGGAGGCACATTGCCTTTTCGGTTGATTTTTTATTGGTGTGGTCTTGTTTCATATAACACTTGGCACATGTTGCTTGATCCTTTCACTTAACCGTTGAGTTGTTCTACCTACATAGCGAGAACCACACTCGAATTTTAGTTTATGATTTTAAATATCCGATAAACATATCCAATATTTGAGTGATTAGCTGATAGTATTTGAGTTGTTCCTGTTAATATAACCAGTGTTTTGTGGTTTCTGAGAAATCATTAAAATAAGAAGTCTTCATGACTGTCTCAGAAATATTGAATTTAATTTTTTCAGGGGGGTGATGAAGTCCTCCCAATCAAAATATCGTTCAGTGGTCCCAGACGCTAAGTAATTGTATCAAATTTATCAACGGGCAAATACAGGAATCTTAAAATTTGGATCTTTAATAGCTTTCATCTGACTCTGACGTCACTATCCTGTTAGCACCGCTTAACGTGATGGTAACATTTTCCGATGTTAAAGAATGACTGGGAAGGACTTCTGACAACATATTTTACTCTGCAAAAATTCGAAAATGAAGATTTTTTGAATACGAGCACATTAAAGAGCACAATCACACAAATTAGCGTTCGCACATAGTTTGTTTAGATTAGGAGCCAATTACTGAAAAATACCAATATTTAGGTCGCTCGTTACTACTAAAACAATCCGAGGACAACTACGAAATTTGGACCACCGTTTTATCACATTTGGAAGCTTAACATGTGAAAATTACGGATTAGTCCGACCTATCCCACAGACCGATTTTACCCCTTCAAAGCAAGGATCTAACGAAAGTTGCCATAGTTTAAACTATGTCGTCTTGGACATCATCGATTACGTAGTTTATATGATTAATTCTTTAAAAGAACAATACCGACTCTAGCTACCGGTGAAAAAATTTTGATCGGAATATGTTGAGTACTTGACGAAATAATAAAGCACGAACTATGCGAACATTTCATAGTCGCTTAAAATGGCGACCTCCACTCTTTAGCAGCTGACGGTTTTTCGTTCATATTTTAAAGGACACTCAGTGCCATCCGGTAAAAATCCAGTCTGTGTGGTGATGGAATGACCCACATATATATGACCCATATAAGATTATTTGTGATGGGCGTGGCAATTGAGCAATATAGAACCAAAATTGGTAGACACACAACTTTGTATATGCCAAAGAGGTAAGATTTTGTTTCGAAAGTGGCATTTGGAATTCGATAAAAAACGAATCTGCTTTGTTAGAGTTGGAATCAAGTGTTTGTTTGGATCGCAACATATCGTTCTACATTGTGTGTTCCTCTCTTCTGTCGAGATTAGACAAACTATGTCGGAGAAAACCCAGGACCCACTGTTGTGATTGTTGTACTTTTTGTAATTATTTAATAGCATATTATCGCACCAAAGGTGAATCACAATATGTTTACAGAGTCTATAAGAGATATTGATACTATTTATATATATATATATATATATATATAAAATATATCTAGGGGGATAGAAAAAAGTTTAGACAAAATGCTGGTAAATAATAAGTTTTTAGCAAGCAAGGCTGAGTGACTCAGAAAAAGGCTGCGAGCTAATGTTGAAAACACTCGTACGCTAATTCCAGTTAGTAACTGATGAACTTTAACAACTTCACTGTACAGAGGTAATTGAGATCTAAATGGTCGACGAGCAAAAGTGAGAGCTCAGTGTATCCTGACCTTTTACGAGACAAAAGAGAACCAACTTTTTACTGTCTGTGCAAGGAGAATTATAAGTAATTTATTTATTAGTATTGGAAAGATGTAGATTAGTAGGAATGACGAAGGAGTGTAAAAAAAGGAATGTCTTTGGTAAGATAAACTCATTAGTGCGTCAAAAATTAATATGAGCGTTCATAAGATCGTTTCCTTATCTGATTGTGTTGGCTACAACCGGTATACATAAAAATTAAAATTAAAAGAATTAAGTTAACCACAAGACAATGTTCCAATTAAGTTAAACAAGCAATGTTTATAACTAATACTGAGGGGGCGTTACGCTAAGTGCAATAGTGTAAAAGATGTAACTAGATGAGATTTACCAGCCTTTATACTTGCATAAGTAACTCCATCAAAAAAGTTTGTTTTCTGTAAACAAATGTACAGTGGCGCACCCAAGGGAGGGTAGGGGGCTTAAGTCCCTCCCTAAGCAGTCACAAAAATGATTTCTGTTTATCTCCACGAAAGAAATAAAAGATAATGTTACGTAAAATTAAAAGCGAACGGCGTGGGATGTATGATAGCTCTTATAAACGACCGTGAAATCCCATAATTTCTCGGTCATCTTTCTTAGGTGTTGTGTACGAGGACTGTCGACTCATAATGCCAGAATCAAGACATTAAAATACAAATTATACCTGACGAAGAATGTCTCCAGAGCCCCCTAGGCGGAGCCAATTTAACATTCCAGCTCCCACCTTACAAAAATCCTGGGTGCGCCGTTGCAGATGTACCAAAAATGCTTTCTCATCCGATAGTTTGGAGATTGTAACTAGTTTTAGTTGTGACGTGAAGCTATCAGCGAGTATAAGTATGAAGTGTAATCCGAGACCACTGTATTGGATTACATGATTCGCATGGGCAATGACAAATATAATATAATGTGAGATGACGAGAGAGAGAGGGGTGTGTGACTCTTATAAGTAATAGCATGACATGAGGTTGATTAGTGATTAAATGTACCCGAAAGCCGAGGGACCATTTAATCACTAATCAACCAGAATGCCATGCTATCACTTTGTAATATTACGGTTTCCGAGGAAGTAGGAAACAAGAACATTTTTGACAGAGTCAGTAAATCCAAAATAGAGACCTTAAGGTACGCGACGGGAAACGACGACGGCTACGTTGAAAAACGCGGGTAGACTGGAACGAGAACGCCGTCGGGTATTGCGAAATTTAGCATTAAGAAACCGCTTTACGAGCGACGGCTACGGCTTATAAATTTTACCAAACGTAGAGCAAAGAAAGTATATATATTCTTGCCAATATGGCCTCATTCAAAGAAACTAGAAATGCATTACTTTTGGGTTACGAAGAAGATATTATTGATGATGAAGAATTTGCTCTGTTGTATGACCTACACACGTCAAAAAACCCTCGTTTTCCATACGAAGAGTACAATCATTTTAATTTAGAGGCCATGGATAGTGTCGATTGCAAAGCAGAATTTCGTGTGGAAAAAAATGATATACCTCTCTTAGCTGAGGCTCTTCGTGTACCAGCGAAGTTTCGATGTCAGCAAGGAACAGTCTGCGATGGAATCGAAGGTTTATGCGTATTGCTGAAACGACTTGCTTATCCATGTCGTTTTAGTGATATGATACCTCGCTTTGGTAAACCAGTTCCCGTCTTGAGTATGATCACAAATACTGTTGTGGATTATATTTATGAGGAACACCAACATCGTATAACTGGATGGAACCAGACAATCTTGAATCCTATCAAACTTGAGCAATATGCTGAAGCTATTTCAATAAAGGGAGCAGCATTAGATAATTGCTTTGGGTTTATCGATGGGACTGTTAGGCCTATATGTCGCCCTGGGAAAAACCAGAGGCTTGTTTACAATGGGCACAAGAGAGTGTATGCCCTTAAATTTCAGTCAGTCACACTGCCATCTGGAATGATTGCTCAAATTTTTGGACCAGTAGGTAATAGGTATTAAAGTTGTTATACATTGATCAACATTGTCACTTTGAGGATTTTAAAAAAAATTATTAACTATAATTTAATAACAGTCTGAATTATAGAATTTTTTGAAATTATCAATTTTTTACTTTAGAGGGTAAAAGACATGATGCAAGAATGCTGGCAGAATCTGGGTTACTAAATCTATTGCAGGAAAATGCTTATTCACAAACTGGCAGGTCTACGTGCTTGTATGGAGACCCAGCCTACCCTCATCGTGTACATTTACAGTCACCATACAGAAATGCTCAAATTACACCTCAAATGCAAGATTTCAACAAATCGATGAGTTCTGTTAGGGTATCCGTAGAATGGCTGTTTGGTGACATTGCAAATTATTTTAGATTCATGGATTTTAAGAAAAACCTCAAAATAGGATTAAGTTCTATTGGTAAATTTTATTTAGTATCTGCTCTTTTTAGAAATGTACTCACTTGCATGTATCAAAATCAAACATCAAAGTTTTTTGGAGTGGAACCTCCAACTCTTCATGAATACTTTCAGTAATTAACAAATTTTAAATTCAGAGACCCATACGCATAGCAAATTATCCAATACTGCCACATGTATGTGGGCAATGTATCATTGACTGTGATCTTTTTTGACAAGTATGATTTAGTAACATGGCCAAGGATAATATATTAAAACACTATCCATGTTAATGGAATGGGCCTTATTTTAGTGTGCACAAACAGAGATGTATGTCCAGTTACAGTATAGGCATCAGCTAACTGATGCCTTCTGATAAATTGTTTTCATAGCAATAACACACATTTTTGAACCATTTGTCTTTGTAATTGTTATAATGTAAATGAAACAATAGAACCTTTTTTAATATAACACAAATTTTACATACAACTATGTTCATGTAAATACAGTAACACTTTGGTCAATAGAGTGACATATAGGCATAAATGTCACAATTTTAGACAGCATATACATAAATGATAACATTTTTACAATACCAAAACTACATGATTGTTGTTGCTGTTGATACTATTGGGAATTCGATAATGCTTCACTTCATCTAGTCGTTGGTTATTCTGTTGAAATCTTAGGGTAGTTTAGCATATATATATGCTTGATGAGTAGCGTCTTCGGCAGTGCAATTTGAGTAAGGTTCATGCAGTTAAAAGACAACGAGTATGTCGCATCAACGTTTTACTTTCGTAGAAGAAACAGACGTCCAGAATGCGAGAGAAAGCACTGTACCGAACAATGCTAATAGAAATACACGGTGGAGCAGCAATTGTTATAATAAATGGTCGGAAGCAGGGAGCATTGAGTTTTGAAATTTCGAACCAGAAGACTCTAGATTTCCATTTGTTCCAAAGCTGGAAGAGATAACTTTTGATGAAGTGAGCTACTAGCTAAGAAGATTTGCTCTAGAAGTTAAGAAAGGCGATGGAACTAATTACCTGCATGAAGTGCTATATGAATGTTGTTCTGATGAATGAATATGAGGGACGTATCTATAACCGAACCTTTTGTATAAACATTGAGTATGATTAGTTACTAATCGTAGCTAATGTTTATATGCATCTGATTCAATCAGGGCATTGTCATAGTCGGCGATTGTCCTGGCTAGAAGTCGGGCAGATTGCGCATTTTAAGTACCGTCTCCCAAAGTAATCTTTTCACATATTTAATTAATTCTCTCCGGTCCGTACCTGATTTTTTAATTTTAGTCTGGCTAACACCAAACAATTTTACTTGTGAAAGAAAGACCGAAGTCGGACAGGAAAGGGCAAATAATTTTTTGTTGTATTATGCCATAAAGACCACAATGTCTATAATATTTCACCATTTCTCCTGACTTGTCGATAAACGTAAGGAAGTCGGACCCTAAAAAAGTTCCATCGTCTGGTGAAAATTCAGGTACCATTCTTGTTCTCTTCAATTGAGCTTAAATCAGTATAGAGTAACAACAAGAATGCTCATCACCAAACTTGCTTCAGTACTCGAATGACTACAATCTTGCCAAGAAATGTATGCGTAGCCACGTTAGTCTTCCTCTCTGTCTCTTTCTGTTGTCACAATGCTACTCGCAAAGAACGGCTGCTTATCAACCAAACACATTCCTTTATGCACCGATTCATTCTGTCCAATAGAAAATAGTTTTCTGAGCCTTTGTGCCAATTTCTACTAGTGGAGGTACTTGAAAAGGTTCCCAAATTCTGGAAACAAAGCGGATGATTGGCTGATCGTAGGAATCGAAAGGAAAGTCATTCTCGGGTAAGCAACCGCTCCTGAGGGAAGTGTTGTATAATGACACCAAAAGCCACTTCATGGAGATAGCCACGTCAGCTTCACAAAATTATTTTCTTTCAGTTTTAAATTAATTTTTCCCTCGATAAAGCATATATTGGTATTCATAATCCAGTGCATAACGTTGGAAAATTATCGAAAATCCCCTAACCAGAAATAGTTAAAATCCATGAATAACTTCTGGAAGAGCGCCACCAGGCTTAGGTAAGTACGCTAAAGATTTGTAACATCATTATATAGTTTTTTAACATATATTCAAGCAACAGAGTGATAAAAAAATACATGAACTGAACTTATCCAACTTAAGCTTTCGTCTTCATCGTGAAGCAATGGTTTAAATGAGTATGGCTGCTCTTTCAGTTAAGTGTGTCAGTCCCGCCCAGAGCTGCAGCGGGTCCGGGGGTGGAGGTAGAGAGGTTGGTAGCTCCCAACAGTCGAAAATTAATTTGACCCCCTCGCCCACTACGCGAAGCGCGGTACAAGGGTTTTGTATATTTTCTAAATATAATTGATTCCTTACTTTACGTAATAAAGTCCCTTAGGACAAGAATAATGCAAATAAAACCTTGTAAAGGTTATACAGGGTGTTCCAAAAAAAACCGAAAAACTATTGAAATCACTTATTGTTAAAATTTGAATGCCCTACGAAAAAGCTGAACGTAATGATGCGTAAAATATTGACAAGGTGCATGTGTCAAAATTTAGGCAAGAAAATTGCCTTGTAAAGTGCGCGATTATTTGCCCGTGGGAATGTATAAAATTACTTATATCAATCATTTATGCACTCGTGGAGATCAACAGAGTGCTAAGGCATTCAAATTCTAACAATTAAATTGTTATTGGTGATTTCAATAGTTTTCGTTTCTTTTGGGACACCCTGTAGAATGAACGGAAGTTTTATTGTCCCAAGCATCAGGTAAGATAAAAAGCCACGAGGACGTAGTTTGAGTGACTTTCATCGTAATGCGAGGGACAAAAATTCATTAAATACGAGTAATTGTCCTCTGTCTTAAAACACAATTAAGTCGGTTTTCTTTGTTCTTTTGAAGGTTTTCTCCTCCGAAGAGACCTATCTAAAGAAAAAAGCTTTTAAAAAGCTGCCGGGTACTGTATATACAATACCTGAAATAGCGAGGATTGTATCTACAATCTCTGACAACAATTAATCCAAGAAGGAACACAAACTGAAGACATGTTTTTTACTTCTCAAAACTAAAACAAACCATGCAGCTTAACATTTCTGGAAGAAAACCTCCTTTAATCGTGTTTTAAGACGGATAAATACCTTGAACGTCAGCTTTAAGCCAGATAAATCCCTTGGGGCCTTCGGCCTCTCGGGATGTATCTGTCTTAAAGCCTCCGTTGTTGGTATTTATCCTATACTTTGATTATAATTATGGTAGCAGGCACGAGGGGACTCAAACCAATTACGGCAGCTTGGCATCTTCTGAATTCCACTGACGAAAAGTTTTCACTTTCAATTCCTTTGGAGGCGTTCGTTTTATGATCAATCATTAGAAAAGTCAAAATTTTATGTCAATTTGATTTTCCGTTCTTAAAAGTGTCATTAGATTACTTCATTGTAAATCAATGTAGCGGGCAGGAAGCACATCACTCGCTCAGCTTATACTTGCGCAGAAGAGTTAACATTATTTTTTGAGGTAACTAATCTCAGGTTTCGTAGTTTTAGTGCATATTGATTTACTCAATGATTTTATCTATCAGCATAATTTAAAATTTGCAAGACAGTGAATAATGAAGCAAGCACAGAAATCTTTTGTTCGTGTAAAGGATTAACAAAGGGGCATTGTTTATGACTATTACAGCGGCGAAGCTAAACGTAGTCGCAGGTCATACTATACAAATATAAAATTAGTAAGGGTTAATCAATGGTCACGAGTGTGATAAAGGATTCAACACGACAAGTGAAGCTTAACGGCCACTTGGGGACAAGGCCCCCGAGTGGACGTTCAAACTTCATGAGCGATGTTAAAGCCTTTATCACACGAGTGAACATTGATTAACCACCTTATCTCATGACTCACCCATAATGAAATAGTTTTGTCTTTTTCTTCCAGTTTAACGTCGAAGAGACATTGAACATTAGAAATTAAGACATTCACTCAGTATGCAATAAGCGTTTATCACAGTGTACTAGTCAAAGGTCAGCAGTGAGATAAGTTGTCATTGCACTCTTGATTGCTAATGAGTGGAATAAAAGATTTCACCCTTCTGTTGAAAAAATGAACTGTGGTTGTGTCATGAGATAATGTTGGATATCTAGAGACATGAACAAAACATATACATTAACAGGCATTTTTGTGGCAATTTCTAGTTATGCTTAGCATAACCGCTTGCTCCATCACTAATTGTTGCATTTGTATATAGCAATCATTGCGTTGGTGGATGTATATTACTTGGGACTTGAATACAGCAGGTCTTCTGACAAACATCGATAAAATTGTTCAGTAATGAGTTTGCACACACGATCTGACATTTTCTGCAGGTATTCTTGAAGCTTCCTCAAACCAGTGCAATTTGATTGGTTTGTTATTATTAAGCATAATTGTAATGTTTTTAAGGTACCGACACCCGAAGTACAATAAGTTCCACTCTAATTGAAATCTTGTCCAATAAATCGGTTAATAAAACCGGAACGTGTATTCTCTGGTTCATGGTATTCCGCACTTTACGCAGTAGTAACAATAACAAAATTCTTTGGGATCAGAATAACGTAGATACGACCGTTAAAAATGAAAAATATTTAAAAATTAATCATCTGCCTGTAGTAGATTAAGTCCTAAGAAATCTTTTAAAAGCAATCGCCTGGCCACATCTAAATTTCTTAGAGGGATCCTTCAAGAATTCAAAGCACGGCTATCGAGAATTTTGGCTTTGGGAGTAAACCTAGTAAATAAATTTGGTATTTTAGACCCCCTGATACTGATTCACGTTATTCTGTTTTGTAAAATATTTCAGGCAATAACATTATCTAGTTGGTGTTTCTGGTTAAACCAGTTGTTCTCAAAGGCTTTTTCAGCAAGCAATTTGATGGTTTCATCGACATGAACATCGGTAAAGAGTGGTGATGCATTATACGAAACCAAGATGTCATTTTCAGCTATTTCCTTCTGTTGAATTTCTCCAGCAAACTCAAAGAGATCAAAGATTGTAAAGTTATTGACAAGAGGTTTGAGTTTTTCGTCCAGCCATTTTGGTAGTTTGTAATTATAAGTCCTACTGGCCGAGACAATCACTATCATTGCTGGTTTGTCTTTGTTGGTTTTCGGAAGACCGTAGAGAGCGATTGTTTTTACGCCCATTTCAAGATGGCCGATGCTGATCGTGAGAGCCTGAGAACTATTCGCGCTCACGTTATATTATAATTCAAAGAGTTCTCTCACCTAAGATTCTAGTTAGGATTAGGGTCAGGGTTAGGATTAAGATTATGATTAGTATTAGGGTTAGGATTAGGGTTAGGATTAGGGTTAGGATTTAGGGTTAAGATTAAGGTTAGTATTAGGACTAGGATTAGGCTTAGGATATACTCACCCTAATCCTAGCACCAATCCTAGCCCTAACGCTAATCCTAACCCCAGCCCTAATCCTAACTAGAATCGTAGGCGAAAGGACTCGTTGAATTATAATATAACGCGAGCCTGAGTTCTCAGGCTCTCACAGTAAATATTCGCCATCTTAAAGTGGGCGTAAAAACAATCGCCCGTAGAGGTGGGCTAAACGTGAACCCTTTGGGCAAACGGCGTCAGCTGTCTTAAATCTCTTGTTGTCAATTACTTTACAATCCTCGATCCCTTTGAGTTTGCCGAAGAAATTCAACGAAGGGAAATAGCTAAAAATTACATCTTGCCGACAATGACTTTGAGACTAACGGTATCACTGAAGTAAAATTGGGGGCAGAGATCCCCCATTTTCCCCCAATGTCGCGCCAATGTTTATAAGGTTCTGGTGAAGTTCTTACATTAGGGTGAGAATATAAGAGAGAAAATAAGCTACGGTTAAAAGAAGCTGCACCTCAAATAATTCCCAAACCCTCGGATAAATGGCCTACTGTGTCGTAAAAATAATCCTTTGACGGCTTATTTTACCTTATGCTTATGTTAGCCTAGAATAATTTTTTGTCGTATCAACAGCGTACGTTTCCTCTATCAGCATTTTTGTTCTTCATTTTTTTTCAATCAAATATATGTCTCGTTCTCCTAAATTTTCTCCTGGCCCATCTTCTCTCATTCAAAACAGTGACATCTGATCAGGGTTGTAACTAACGGGTAGCTTGGGGAGTCCGACTCCTCTAGAAAATCTCTGGAGCGCCCCAACTTGTAGAGTAATGTAGTCATCAACCTCTTTAAAGTTGGACATATACACAAACTCAATGTGCAAGATAACGTATTAAGTTGTACCAAACTTGGGCGCTATATTACATTCACTGTACTTTGACTATCTTTACCCTATTTTGCTTTGTTTTCTTTTATCCCACAGTCATATATGAAAACTAATTTATGTACATGTAATGCGTTGTGTTCTCAAGTTTAAAACCACATAAGAAATGACTGCCCCAAACTTAAGAGCAATTCGCTTTTATACATTAATTACAGTACATATTCAATATCTACAGAATTTGCATAACCTATTAACTACCTACTTTAAATAACATGTCACATCTCCCTTTTTTTTTTTCTTTAAACCTTTTCCTAACTAAACAAAATTAATCATAACATATAACAAGTTCTAATTGAAAACCCAACACAAAACGCTAAAGTTAACAGACTGTTTCTCCAAATCTGACTGGTTTCGTAACCACACGGCCATAACGAGTAGTTACTCTTATACTCGAATTTGGCTACATGTTTATAAAAGTTTCTTTCGAAGTGTTCGAGAGGAAATCTCTCAAGTCTGTACGAAGGCCCCATGAAGGTCCCCACATGCAGTAGAAGTGTTCTTGTTACGTCATAGCACCCGGGCAATCTTTCTCCTTAATTTCTTACACCAAAATCGTGCTGTCAATCTTTTCCAGTGGAGCACTTCTTGCTTGTTCTTTTTTCTTAAACAATATTTCGTAAACTAGAGTTAATCACTTTAACTCCGGCAGAGAGCCCCTAGGTTTGATCAATAACGACTTTAATGTGGAGTGTAATCTTACCGCAACCCCCACATAATAATGTTACCTATTCAGCAACCTTGTTAACCTAGCTCAAAGAACTACATTGTCACCTTCGGATGTCATTGAATTGGTGGAATTTTATCTAAATTTTACAGAATTCTAGTTCAAACATCATTTGTATGTACAAATACATGGTACGGCGATGGACCCCCTGTAGTAAAGGTAATCGCTACTTAAGCCATGGACGATTTGGATTAAAAGTTCTTTAAGGTTTTGGAGTACTCCATGATTGTGAGTGAATTCATTTCTTCAGTAAAGAAAACCTTTGTTGCCTGATTTCCCGATTGTCTAAATGAAAAAAAATTCTCATATCCAATTTACAGCTGAACGCTGCGGCGGGGATGGCTACATGATATTTTTAGACACATTGACTCTCATGGAAAATGATGGGTCTATTGATCCTAAAGCCAATTCATTCGCCACAATATTTTTAGTTTAATTTCTTCTCATCATCAAAAGCAACAGAAGGATGCCGCAGTGAGAGCATTCTATTACAGGGCTACTTGGTTTGTAAACATACTAAAATCGTAAGAAAAACGTAACGCATAATTAAAACCTTTG
This sequence comes from Heliopora coerulea, assembly GCA_030142905.1. Taxonomy (NCBI): domain Eukaryota; kingdom Metazoa; phylum Cnidaria; class Anthozoa; order Scleralcyonacea; family Helioporidae; genus Heliopora; species Heliopora coerulea. The sequence goes on along the minus strand of JASJOG010000017.1, from coordinate 774,865 downwards.
GAAGATACTGGTTGTTCAAGGACGATGTATATGGACATTCATCAAGCTCATATCATACCCCAGATGGGATCAAACCTGCAGTCTTCTGTTAATCCATGAGATGTCGTGACCATTGGGCTATCGAGATTGAGATTTAATCAAAGCTTGCAAAAGTGCAGGTTCATCATAAGTGCTACCAATGTGGCAGTCATAATAGGTTAATGATGTCAAGTGAGCTGAATGTTACACACAATGTCATTGTGCAAGTGGGAACTTGATGATATCATGGACGAAATGTGGACGTTCGTCAAGCATATATATATATATATATATATATATATATATATATATTATATTGCTGAACTCGTTATCCGGTCTGTACGCAAAATGACGTATGCTGATTGGCTGCCTAGCCGTGCAATAAGTTTTTCGTGCAGACAGGCTAGTTTTGGCGGGAAAATTTCCGAGTTGATTTGACGAAAAACAAACCAGATTCAGGTACCTTTTACAGAAGATTTATAAAACAAATTACGGAAACAGAAGTTGAACGTTCTCAACGATAATTTTTAAGCAGAAAACTAAATGAATAGATGCAAAAACAGCGATGTAACAGGTAAAAACAAGCAAGTAAACTTAAGCCGCTAACTCACCAACTCAAAGCTTCGTTAAAAGCAATGAAAAAAGGAGCCAAAAGCCATATAATAAATTCCTTATTAACCTCGTTTGTTCGGTCCTTACGGGAAAATATTTGTCCTCGATTTTTTCCGCAGGTCCGTACGAAAACCTCAGGCAAATACTTTCCCGTACAGACCTCACACTCGGTTAATATGGTATTGAGCACTCTATTGGTTTTCGCAAACACCGCTTTAGCTCTCTATATGTATGTATGTATGTATGTATGTATGTATGTATGTATGTATGTATGGTATGTATGTATGTATGTAGGTAGGTATGTATGTTTGTATATATATATATAAAATATAAATAACCTTTAAACTGTTGGTTGTTAGTCAGAGTTTCACGTCTCTTCGGACGATCATCAGACAACTATTATCTACTATCTGCTTTATCTTATAAGGTATTGAACACTCTGTATAAAGTCAATATAGAGACTGTCTTGCTTTATTGTATATATATATATATATTCTTAATACGCACGCTCTCAAGCTGTTCTCTCAGAAAAACTTTCTGAGTCCCTGACGGGAATCGAACCCGTAACCTTCTGATCGCAGGTGAGACGCTCTAACCATTGAGCTACAAAGACTCAGATGGTGAGCAAAGGTTAAATTTGTGTACTGGTTCGCATAGATGGTAGACACATGTACTGCCAGTCTGCTAGTCTCGATATGTCGTCTATTTTTATGTTAATCAATGATGTGTTTGTGGTATCTTGGTAATTATGTTTTAATACGCACGATCTCAAGCTGTTCTCTCAGAAAAACATTCGGAGTCCCCGACGGGAATTGAACCCGTAACCTTCTGATCGCCGGTGTGAAATTTTTCTGCTTCATGAAAACAGACTTAGTTAAAATTGGTAATTCAGTTGCAGTTTTTCATTTCATTACAATAGTATAAATAAAAAAATTAACACATCTCGATAAAGAGAAACCAGTTCATTGATCTAATAACTTCTCGTTATGTGAAAAGCCAGAATTAATTTCGATGAAAAAACATCTTGATGTTTTTAAAATTCGATGTTTTGACTAACTTTTACTGACGTTGTTGTAATGACAACAAAACCGTAATTTATATAGATTTAGCACAGCATCAACCTGTAAAAAATTTTATTAGCATACGTTCAATAGTTTTGGAGATATCTATCGTTGGCACATTCTTCCCACCCGCCACCCGCCCCTAAACAGCGAAGACCCAAAAAAGCTCCGTCTAAATTGGGTTGAGCGCCTAATAGCTCGATCTTTGCGCAATAACGACACTCGATCTGCTAATGGTGGTAAACGTCACGTGCACGTAACTGATGAGGATCAAGGGCAGTTTAGTGGATGACCTCAAATTAACTAGATTTGAGTGGGTTCAACTCATCCAACCCTTACAGTAACTCCAACCTTAAGCCTAAAGCACCTACATTTATACTGCATAAACCTTTCAGCTACCTCAGCTGTTCTCCCTAAAGGTCCAGTAAGGGCCATCCCTCATGGGTTCAGTGTTACTACAGGAGGAAGCCGGAGTACCCGCAGAAAACCTGCCATGCTTGGTAGAGTCAAACTGGACAACACCCCTCTCACATGTGATCAAGGTCACTTTAATCAGATAACTGCACGGAGCCGGAACCAAACCCTAGTCACAGTGGCGAGAGAAATGAACACTGCCACTGTGCCACCAGCAACCCTAAACTTAATTCTAGCCCTAAATAATACCATCTTCGATGAATGAGCATGTACTAAACAACAAAATAAAATTACCCAGGAACATATGAACTCTAGATGTCATTGGCATAGTTAATGAAACAGATTACTTAGCTAATACTAATAGTCTAGTATGGTCCATAAAGAATTAGGCATTTTTTGATCAACTTCTTTGAGTGAAATTTTTTCAAACTCTTCAAGGAATCCTAGTTCCACCATTTGCTTCATTGTAGTTGAATATGAGAAATGCACTGTTAAAGCTTCCCCGACGATACAATTCGGCTCCCTGATTGAAGCTATCGTAGAATATTTCTCTGTCCACCAACCTTCATCGTCACGAGAAACTGGTAATACCTTTCTTAATTCTTCCTCTCTGATTAGGTCTTTGTCTAGTAGAAAGAAGTTAATGCTGAAACGTTTCCTATCTGAAAGTAGTTCCAGCCCTTCAAAGACGTACTTGTCAAGCTTTCCTTTCTTGTAATAATGAATAAATGCCCTGAGGCTAACTTCCGCACATTTCGGCGACTTCCAACCACAGTTCGCACTTTTGCTGTACTGGAATGTTACTTTGTCAGGATTAATCTCCGAGTTATTGAACAATCCCATCCTCTGATGAGTTATGCTGGATCTCCAGTTCGCACCAGCAATGTTCCCAAAATGCATAAAACATCGTGAAGAATTCTTATTTATGAAAATCTTCTTGATCGCTTCAGGATGATAGTACAGCACATCGTCATCGGCTTTTAGATATTGATTATTTGGGTTCTCTCTCAGATCGCGAAAGATCTGATCATAACAACGATGCACGTAGGGTATCCAGCTATTTGGCGATTGCCCTGGTTTGAAACCGGGCAGGTCGTGCATTTTAAATACCTCATCTTTCAGTAGTTTGTTCGCAGCTGCAATGAAAGTCTTCAACTTTGTATATGTTTTGTTGTCGTATTGTGCCATAATGAAGACAACTCTGTCTAATACTCCACCGTTTTCCCTGACGTCGCGATAAATGTAAGGAAGTCCGACCCTAAGAAATTTCCACCTTCCGGTGAAAATCAACAATGTACGATTCTTGTCGTCTTCATTTGTACTTAAAGCAGGATAAGTCAGACGGTGATGAAAATAAACACACAAGATTACTTTTAGAGTAACAATAAGAATGCACATCACCCAATGTCGTCGAGAGCAAGAACCAAATCTGTTCCGCTGACTAAATGACGACAACCTTGCCATGGAGAAATTGTAAGAAATGCAAGTGTAGCCACGTCAGTCGTCCTCGCAGTCTCTTCGTGTTGTCTTAACGCTTCTCCCAACCAGCCCCAATCGCTTTCTAATCTTCTGTGCAAATTTCTACTTGTGGAACTACTTGAAGAGACCGTCAAAGTTTGAGAACCAAGATAGAGGACCAAGGAGAAGCGTTGCGTCATGGCACAAAGATCTGCTTCTAGGGAGTCGAATAGCATTGTTGTTAGACCTGCTCGAAAAATCAACCTGAATATATATACATATTTTTTAGCGTACATATTTAGTAACACGAACGCTTTCAAGCTGTTCTCTCAGAAAAAACTTTCTGAGTCCCTGACGGGAATCGAACCCGTAACCTTCTGATCGCAGGTGAGACGCTCTAACCATTGAGCTACAAAGACTCAGATGGTGAGCAAAGGTTAAATTTGTGTACTGGTTCGTATAGATGGTAGACATATGTACTGCCAATCTGCTAGTCTCAATATGTCATCTATTTTTATGTTAATCAATGATGTGTTTGTGGTAGCTTTGTAATTATGTTCTTAATACGCACGCTCTCAAGCTCTTCTCTCAGAAAAACTTCCTGCGTCTCTGACGGGAATCGAACCCTTAACCTTCTGATCGCCGGTGAGACGCTCTAACCATTGAGCTACAAAGACTCAGATGGTAAGCGAAGGTTAAATTTGTGTACTGGTTCGTATAGATCAGGGACGGCGGAGCCGGGGGGGGCTGCAGAGGCTGTAGCCCCCCCATTTTTCCAAATGTAATGTTGAAACAGCTACGCTTTAAAACACTTGTTGTGCAATTTCCCAGAGAAGCATACAAAATGTTGTATTTTTATCTCAAGCCCCCCCACTCGTAATTCCGCTCCGCCGTCCCTGTAGATGGTAAACATATGTACTGTCAGTCTGCTAGCTACCACAAACACATCATTGATTAACATAAAAATAGACGGCATATCGAGACTAGCAGACTGGCAGTAGATATGTCTACCATCTATACCAACCAGTACACAAATTTAACCTTCGCTCACCATCTGAGTCTTTGTAGCTCAATGGTTAGAGCGTCTCACCGGCGATCAGAAGGGTACGGGTTCGATTCCTGTCAGGGACTCAGAAAGTTTTTCTGAGAGAACAGCTTGAGAGCGTGCGTATCAAGAACATAATTACCAAGCTACCACAAACACATCATATATATATGTATATCTATATCTATATATATATATATATATATATATATATATATATATATATAATTGACAAGATAAAACTTTTAGAAACCTTATAAAACTTTATTTCAATGTTTCGGGGAGCTGCCCTTTGTCAAGAGTGAGAAATACAAGATAGAGGATGCTCTTTATGTACATAGCATTACTTATAAATTAAAATTAAAAAATCAGTTAAAAAATACAATACTCAAAAGAACTCCCCAAGGTTCAAACCTTTAGGTACAAAAGAATCCAATTTACATGCCCAAAAACCTTCCCTTTTAGTTGGGTCCGATACATCGTCCTATCAACAATTTTTACCAACATATCTTTAATTCCCTCGTGATCCCCCCATAAAAACGGGCATGCAAATGTTCTCCCGGTACACCCCTTTGGTCATTATCATACCTTTTAACACTACTTTTATGGTTATTAAACCTCCTCGTGGAAGATGTTATTGTACTGCCCACATAAATCTTTGAACACTTTTTACATATTATTAGGTAAATTACTCCTGCCGAATCGCAATCAAACAAATAATTAATATAAAATATACGACCTTTTCTACAAAATGTGGAACCTTCCTCTACAAAATTGCAAATTTGGCAGCGTGATTTACCACACTTTCGCATACCCTTATCCCCACTACCTTCTTCCTTCAGTTTAGACCTCACTAAATTATCCTTTAAATTCTTTGGTCTCCGGTATACTATCATCGGCTTTTCTTCAAAAATACTTCTCATGTCCTCCGAGGCATGCGAAATAGGCCTTAAAACTTTCATGCACACCCTTGTTGTACAAGAACAAATTACAAGAAAAGAACTAAGAATTGGAACAAAGCACAAAGGATAACAAAAAACAAAGGTATAAAAAGTCATGCATGAAAGAGTTAATGAAATCTCCTGAAACCTGACTTCCATATAGTTGTAATTGTTCTAATTTAGGCATCGATTTCCCGCTAGTACTCAGGACGTCTCGGTTTAGTGACCGCCGATTTATGTTGAAACTGCGCTAGCGGGAGGATTGGAGAAATTTAGACCTGAGCGAGAGGCACTCTTTGGCTTCGAACACGTCATAAAATATTCCCCACATTAAAACGCTGAACGTAGACGGCGCAGTTAAGTCGAAGGTTACAGGTACAATATAAAAAGGTGTTGCTGCTTGCCTTAGCAAGGATTTGCAAAAAATCAAGGAGGAAGAAATATAAGTTGATTCAGTGCTTTTTTTCGCAAAACGCAACCGACGATCATTGGAAGCTGGCTGGGTACACATCAGCAACATCCATTAACCCGCTCGTCAGTTCAAGTTAAACTCTGAGTTTGACTCATCATTACATGAGACATAAAACATTATCCTATGACTGTGGTCTTGTAGGCAATTTCCTCTCGCAGACAGTCGCCACTAAATCGGACCGCTTGTTATCCATATTTTCGAACACGGACATTAAGAAGAAACTAGGAACCTTTAATGATATTCTTCACTCAACTCTTGATGTATATGCACCAGTAAGAACTTGCAAGGTTCGTGGTCGACAATGCCCATATATCTCGAATGAAATAAAAGAACTTATGAAATCCAGGAACTTACTTCATCGCCGGTTTCGGCAGACACATTATAAAAGAGACTGGGAAGTTAATAAGGAAGCTCGCAATAGGTTAAAAACCAAAATAAAGAATGAATCGAGAAACCACAACTTTAATGAAGTAAAATAACATAAGAATAATTCAGGTTCTCTTTGGAAGATAATAACATTGTCCTTTCAAAAGAAAAGGAAACGTATGTCTATAACAAAGATCTCAAGTCAGTTGCAGAGGATTTCAATCATTTCTTCACTTTTGTGGGAAGGAATGCTGCCGTGAAGGCCGCAAAAGACAACGACACCGTACTATCAAATCCTCTTTCAGATTTAATTACTCATTCGCCAGATCAACAGTTCAATTTCAGACCTGTGTATTGTACTCATGTTCAACATATTATCATGGCTATGCCAAGTAATAAATCGCCTGGTCCAGACAAAATAAACGTGAGCGTAATCAAAGATTGTCTTCCAGTCATTTTGAGTCCGCTTGCACACAGTAAACTGTTCCCTTATCCCATGCAAGTTCCCTGACTTATGGAAGATATCTGAAGTAATACCATTGCTAAAGGATGAAGACTATGAAGTTGCTTCAAACAATCGACCCCTTTCGCTTCTTGTAATTATATCAAAAGTCTGCGAAAAAGTTGTTCTGGGTCAATTTAGTTTATATTTAACAGAGAACCATCGTATATCGGTACATCAAAGCGGTAATAGAAGACTTCATTCCACAGAAGCTCTAAACATTCTGGTTAGTGACACCATGTTGGATGCCATTGATAAAAAGATGGTAACAGTACTCATCTTACTAGATTTGTCTAAAACTTTTGACAGTGTCATCCACTCAATTTTATTAAAAAAATTGTTGTGTTGTGTTGGCGCATCTCCCGAATCAGTCAAATGGTTTAAGAGCAATCTGTCAGGGAGATCTCAATACATGCGCATTGGATCAACTTGGTCATCAACTCTTCCCATTACTCATGGTGTATCGCTTCTATTCTACATTTATGTAAATGATCTCCCATCTACCAAACAATCAAGTAATTTTGACTCATGTGTGGACGACTAAAAACTTTATCAAACGTTTTCTATTAAAGATATGGAACAGGTAACTATCAACTTTGAGGAAGACCTTCACAAAGCTGCCAAGTGGTGCATAGAACACCAATTATTAATTAATCCTGATAAAAGTTAATTTCTTCTCGTTGGTTCCATAGAATTCATCCATAGAAATGACTCTTAACTTTTTGGGAAAGATTATAAAACCCGTTCTGTCAGCCAAAGATGTGGGACTTAATTTTGATTCATATCTATCGTATGACGAACACATTTCTAAATTGGTCTCGTCTTGCATGAGTAAACTATGCCAGATTAACCGCGTCAAGGATAGTTTCGATAATAAAACTTTATTATTAGTCATCGAAACATTTGTAATCAATAAACTTTTGTATTGATCCACGGTATGGTCTCACACATCATCTAATAATATAAAGAAACTTCAAGCAGTACAGAACTTTGCTTGTAGGATCATTATACATTCCAGAAAGTTTGATCACGTTACACCAACTTTGCGTGAACTCAATTGGCTGCCTGTTGAACAATTGTTATTGTACAGGGATACTGTAATGGCCTATGAATGTTTCAACGATCTTACACCAAATTATTTGGTAAACAAGTTCACCAAGCATTCGGACACACATAATTTCCCGACAAGAAACCATCATCTTTTGGATATTCCATTTTATTGAACATCCTCAGGGCAAAGAACATTCTCTTATTTCACCATTCAATTAGTTCACCAAAAACTCGTTCTTCTGGGACTACCTCTATCTCTTGGGAATTAGAATACACAAAATGAACTGCTATTTCGTTCTTTTGGGAACAGATTGAATAGTATTTTGACTCTTCTGTAGGAACAGATTGAATAGTATTTTGGCTCTCCTGCTCGGAATAGCGGCATAGTGATTACCCCCAGGCAACATTTTACAAAGGCACAATCGACATTAACTCACTCGGGTCCTGGGACCTTTATTCCGCAAGAACTATCAGGTCAGGCACCAACGAACACCCAGCTATTTCACAAGGTAAACAATAAGTCGATGAAAGTCAGTTACAACACATCAGAGCTCAGATCACGACTGTCAAGGCCCATTACAACCCAGTGCAAGACATAACTTTCTTTCACCGTTTCAGTCCGTCTCACTCTATGATTAGAGCATCTCACCGGCGGTTAGATGGTTACAAGGTCGTTTCTCATTAGGGGTTTCAGAAACGGTTCTGAGTTTAAAGCTTGTAGAGCATGTGCACTTGAGATCTTGTTATCTATTGTTTTGGTACTCAATATTCCTAGTAATGTTCTATTCATATGGTAGAATGAGAATAATGAGAATAGAATGCACCGTAAAACACTAGTGAGACTTTTGAGTTGAGAGTTTGAAATAATTTATGTCGGTATCAAACACACTCATGGAGTATTTGGTATACCTTCTCAAACGAATCAACATTTTATGACAAAGCCAAGATAAAAGTTTAGTATATTTTTAATCGTGGTGTCGAAAGACGTCTCTATTATGGTTGTTCTTTCTGTTTTCATGAATTACTACAGAGTGATAATAGCTTAGAAGATACACATGTTATTACCAGTTGAGAGGTCTATACAGAAAAATTTATTTTTTCATAGCTGGAAAATCGTACGGTTTCTCTTTATATTGGATTTTTGATACCACAAAGTCATTCTACCAATACACTTTTAGCAATTGATACAGAGAGATAATACTACAGATAATAATACAGATAATAATACAGAGAGATAATAATACAGATAATAATACAGAGAGATAATTACTACAGAGTGATAATAGCTTAGAAGATACACATGTTATTACCAGTTGGGAGGTCTGTACAGAAAAATTAATTTTTTCATAGCTGGAAAATCGTACGGTTTCTCTTTATATTGGATTTTTGATACCACAAAGTCATTCTACCAATACACTTTTAGCAATTGCATGTTATTTGTTTGATTTTGTCCATTTTCTGTTCGTTTGAGAACCGTTATCAACTCGATAATTCATTCGAAGTGTTTTTAAAGTGGAACCGAAATGTGCATGAAACTCATCATTTAGCTTAAGAAATCTGTTCACGCCACATATTTATACATATAAACACACACCATGTACATATACATACACATACACATAGAAACACGTACATATACACATACACATACACACACACATACACACACATACACTCACACATACACACACATACACACACATACACACACATATACATACACGTCAATCAATCAATCAATAATCTTTAATGAGGAAGCCTACCTCACAAAGTGGTTCACAGAAGGGTCCTCGGTAAAAAGAACAAATAATCAGGGAAAAAAAAAACTAATTAAGAAAACTACAAGCAACATTAAAATACATGGTATATTACAATTTTAATACAAAAATAAGAACAGCGGGTTAAAATTTGGCTTTAGACATGCCACATTTAAATGCCACTATAGTAGGAGTTTGCCTTAGAGTAATGTGGAAGGCATTCTATACATCTGCAGCAAAGTTCAGAGTAGTCCAATGTCCCCATCTTCTAGTAGCAGAGGATTTACGAATATTATACTTAGATCTAGTATTGTAATTATGAAAACTATTATTAAACGAACAGTGAAAAGAATGCAAAAAAAGATTATTAACAGACTTGTAAGTAAAAATAACGCGATGCTCAGCCCTTCACCAATGTAAAGGCTTCCAATAAAGTGTCGCATGTGCATGGCTTGCTGAGGCACGCGGGGAAAGACCTAAAGTAACTTGCGCAGCCTTTTTTATGTAAAATTTGTAACTCGGTCATTAGAGTAGAATTACCCTAATATAATATCCTCATACTCGAAAAGGAGTAAAATAAAAGAATTAAAAAATAATAATCCTAACACTTAATTCCAAGTATGACTTAATACGCCGCAAAAGACCTAATTTCTTATTTATCTTATGACGCATATAATCAACATGATCCTTCTACGTGAGATTCTTATTGATAAGTAAACCTAAGTATGGAAACGACTGGACTTCATCTAGGTGTTTACCGTCAGCAAAGATAACAACAGAATCGATTCTACTTAGCCTTGCACTACTGCCTATTAACATAAATTGTGACTTCTTAAAGTTAAGTGTAAGTTGATTTCGTTTTAACCAATTGCATAAATGTCTAAGGTCCGAGTTCAATTTGGATTCAATTTCTAATATATCTTTCGAAGAAAACTACAAAACAGTATCATCAGCATACAGAGCAATTTTGCAAAATTCAAGAATGTTTGGGAAATCATTCATATGGATGATAAACAGAAGTGGACCTAAAATTGAGCCCTGGGCAACTCCAGCAGATATTACAGCTGGGTCAGATTGGGCGCTACTACATCAAGTAACTTGGCTTCTGTTAGATTAGAAAGAATAAAACTATTTCTGCGCAACATCATCCAAGCCAAAGCTGGAGAGTTTGTGTCACAGAATGGAGTGATTCACTGTATTGAAGGCCTTTATCAGATCCAGAAACACAACTCCTGTAATGGTGCCGTTGTCCATTCCCAAAAGTAGTTAATCGATAAACTGAGCAACAACTGTAACAGTAGAGGATTTAGGTCTAAAACCAAACTGTTTTGAGGAGATTAAATTGTTCTCTGTCAGGCAAATCTCGAAATAACTCACAGATCTATGCCGGTCTTTATGACCGGTAAAAAATGAAATTTACCGGTCACAAAAGATTTTCTACCGGCCAATCTTATTTTTAGTTGTTAATCTTGTTGCCTCGATTTCGCCGTTATAAAACTTTTCCACTGCAAAACGTACATTTATTTAACTTGATTTAGTTTTTATCTACATTTAGCAGAGTAGAATAGAATAGATTTAATAGATCAATAGGGAAAACGTTATTTCTAAAGAGTAAAGACAGACTAATATATGTAAAACAGGAAAGTTTAAAAAGTTAATATAAAGTGATAAATTTGTTCTTATGCTTGCTGGGTGCGCAAGCTTACTTAGTCGGACTCTGACAGTGATTTGACAGTGACTTTTTTGTAAAAAATATGCCGGTCATGTATGACCGGTAAAGGACAAAATTTGTGGAACAAACTAAAAAATTTACTGGCCAATGACCGGTGACCGGCAGTTATTTCGAGCCGTGTTGTCAGGTATCCATAAAATTGAGTATGGACGGCTCTTTCTATAATCTTGCTTAACGTAGGCAATATAAAAATTGGCCTATAATTTGATGGATCCTGTTTGTCACCTTTCTTATATAACGGTATAACCCTCGCATTTTTCCAGATAGAAGGAAAAATTCCTGTTTGCCGCGAAAGGTTGAACAAAGAAGTCAATGTAGGGGCGATAACGTGCACAGAATCGTTGAGCAATCGTGCGCTGATTTTATCGAGACCTGTAGCTTTGTTGGACTTTAAACGCTTAATGGAGTTAATGACAATATCCTCAGTTATCGGTTGGTAAGAAAATCCAGGTCCACTTAAACTGGGATTAGTTTCATATCGAGGGAATAATGGTAAATCTGGAAAATTTTCTGCAAGTTTCCGACCAATGCTTGCAAAAAATGAGTTCAAAGTAGTTGCAATGGAATTGGTGGAAGTTACAACAACGCCATCTATTCACACACTTGAAATGCTATTAAAGGTCTTAGATGAAGGTAACGTCCTTTTAAGCGCTTTCCAGAATTCCTTGGCATTTCCTTGACTTTCTTGAATCAGATTAACGTAATAATCTCATTTAGCCTTCTTAATGTCAGGATTGACAAGATTTTTTAATTGACGATATACGCACCAATGTCGGCCATTCTTGTTATCTTTTGCTTTCCTTTGATGATAATCACGTCTTCTCATTTGATCTGCGATGAGTGAAGTCATCCAGGGAGTTGAAGATCCTCTGACTCTACTTGTTTTAGTTGGTACGTGCGCCTCCGCGACATCTAAAAACAGCTTATTCCATGTGTCGACACAATCATCCACATTCTCGATATTATTGAAAACAACATGCCAGGGAACGTGCCCACGATCTTTAATGAAAGATTATAATTTTTTAAACGAGCGATATTCAATAATTTTGGGAGCCACTCTAGGACGACCGGACTTAAGAACACAATAAACAAGAGAGTGATCACTAACACATACACACAAACATATACATATACATTTACATATACGTATACCTGTACATGTACATATACATATTCCAATATGTATATGTACATAAGATGTACAAAATCAAGGAATTCCGGAAAAGAGGGGCCGGAACGAGTGTCCAGTCGACGGTTTTGATGTACAAAAGAAAATCTTCTGCGGAAGTTTTTAAACTAAATTAAATGAATAGATTCGTTACAATCAAGTGAATTTCAAATGCAAACGTTGATATCAACTACCAGATCTATTATATAAAATATTCCTACTATATATATAAACGACCTTCCAGACTGTGTAGAAACAACACAAGTTTATTTATGTGCGGATGATTCTAAGTAATTTATCTTGTCAAGGCGAAAAGTCATAAGTCAGACATTGAACGCAAAATTAATAGTGATTTGCAAAATGTTAGTAAAAGTCTCATGGCTAACAAATTAACCAAGAAAAAAAACAGAGTGCATAACAATTGGATCTCGGCAAAGATTACGTCAAATGTCTGCAAACTCAAACATACTTATTGGCAATCAAATGATAGAACAAGTGTCAGATAAAAAAGTTGTCGGGGTAATTATTTGTGAACAGTTGCAGTGGAAAAACTCAGCCACTCAATGTAAAACAATTTCGAAAGCTATCTTTCTTTAAAAAAGTGCAAAAAAAATTTGTTACTCAAGAAGAGCTAATAAATATGTGTAACTCACTTATTTTACCTCACTTAGCGGACTGCTCAACTGTTTGGAACGACGGTAAAAAACATCATATCAACAAAGCTGGCGTATGGTCCAAGAGTGTTCGATACCATGTGTGGTAGAGCAGAATATAATATAATAGAGTTAGAATGTTTTCGTCGCTACTCCGAGCTTCACGCGTAACGTGGAACAATAAAGATCGCTTCACGCGTGAAACTTGGAGTAGCGCCGAAAACATTCTAACTATTTTATATTATATGTATGTATGCATGTATGTGTGTATATATGTATGTTTGTATGTATATAAACACTTACATAACTCATAACCAGGAATTTGGATATAACCTTGGTCGTTCAATAAATACAGCACCGAGTAGAACCAAAAGGCACATACAGGGATTTCGAAGGCAGGGTCAGTGCCACTCAGAGCTGCTACGGACCCCGGGAAAAGTGGTACAGAAGTTGGTAGACCCTCTCCAGTTGAAAATTAATTTGACTAACCTCACTTACTATGAGGCAGAATGGAGCTTAGTATTCTTTAATTTTCGGAACTTCTCATGAGACATTTTATTTGTACAACGAATTCTCGGTAATGCACTAGTACCTCACTGTATCAACTTCAGAAATGAAAAAACAGTAAAGCAATTCTAAATGTAAATTAATAAATACAGATAATAACCAGCTCAAAATGCTATAGCAAGTTGCAAACTTTCCTTCATATCTCGTTAATTCAGTATGCCATGAATAATAAATCCATACTGTCTATACTGTAAAGTGCTACTGTAATCCTTTCCTGTCCGTACCTGACTTTTTAATTATACTCTGGCTAACAACAGAAAATTTTACTCTTGGCTAACGCCAGACGATGTTACTCGTCAAGGGGAGGCGTCTCAGACTGGAAAGAGTTGAGTTAAACCACCCACATTAATATCAAATAAGAGTAAACGTAATCTAATATAAAATCATTTATCTTTTCTTTCCTGAAACACGGAAGTTGCGAAATTGGAATGCGAAAATGGTCATAATATTGTCTTATTTTACTAAGAAGAGCTGATGGCACTTGAACGATAGTTCTATTTTCCCTTATTTCTTCCCCTTATTTCCCTCTCTCTTCAGATCTGGGCATGGGTCGAAATGTAGTATCAAGGCACCGTCGATGTGATTTTGATCATTTCAAGTAATAATAATAATAAATACATCTTTAACCAGAATAAACCCTACAGCGGAGCTGGATATCAATGGGTGCCCTGGAAAATATAGTATATAAGTAAATTTTAGAACAACAGCCTACACAACAAAATAAAAAATAATGACATAAAATATAAAAATATATCTCGTCTTTTAAATATAGCAATTACCTCTGACTCTAAAGCAGACTAAAAGTCATTTTCTAATCTAGATTTAAAAGCTAACAATGATGTTATTTGTTTAACATTATTTGGTAAACTATTAAAATCTATGCTCCTGAATAAAAGCATCCTTTCTTGGCGGCCTCTGTCTTTACTTTTGGAAGTAAAATATCGAGGTTATTTCTCCTCGTATTATAGGCATAAGAGAATTTAACAAAGTACTGGTTAAATACTTCTGGCCCAATAGAATTGATACATTCAAAAACAAAGATAACACGATACATAATGCAGCGAGATTGCAGTGACTTCCAACCCAATTGTTCTAGCAGTTCCTCGTGTCCATCATTTTTCTTTAAAATTATCCTTGCGGCTCTCGTCTGAAGACGTTCCAATGTGTTGTATTTTGAAGGAGTTAACCAATTCCATAAAAAGTCACAGTAATCCAATTTCGGAAGTATCATAGATTTATATACTTTCTCCGCTACCTGCACTGTAAGATCATTCCTAATTCTTTTTAGCAGCCCTAACTGACCAGAAACCTTTTAAATTAACTTCGAGGTGTGCTCAGTAAAGTGTTTTATCCAAGTAAACACCCAAATACTGACGACTTACGTTCAAGTATTTGTTCCCCTAGTAATATTTCGTTCAAATTAATATCAGGGTTAGTTTCATTTAATTTTTGGGAAGTTCCAACAATAAAATGTTCAGTTTTATTACTTGATGACTATTTAAGTAAGTGGGCTAACTCAAAATTTAGTTGTGTAATCAGTTGAGATATAGTAGGGGCTGCCAGATAAAAAACCGTGTAATCAGCATACATCAAGGCTCTGGCAATTTGAAGGAAATTAGGCAAGTCTGTGACGTACAGCGAAAACAGAATTGGTCCCAAAAATGACCCTTGTGGCACGCCTGACCAAACTGGTTGAGCTTCAGACATTACCCCATTTAGAAAGACTGACATGTTATGGGAAGAAAGGTAGTCATTCATCTAATCACAGTAATGCCAAAGAGCTTCAATTTCTCCAGTAGCTTATAGTGATATATCGTGTCGAACACTTTTCGAAAGTCCACTAAGACTGCACCTGTTATCAGACCGTTGTCCATATTTCTTGGTATGGAGTCCGCGAAAAACACAATAGCTGACTGTTTTGAGTGTCGGCGACGAAAACCATGTTAACAGTTAGATTAAATTGTACATTTCCAAATAATTAACTGAAATTGCACTGCTTTCTCTAAAAATTTTGACAAGACTGGTAGGGCGATAGTTATCCATTTCATCCCGCTTCCCCTTTTTGTACAATGGTACCACTTTTGCGTATTTCCAGTCTTGAGGTACACATTGAGTTGTTATGGATAAATTAATAATGTGTTATGGGTGCACTAACGAGCAGAGCTGCATCCTTTAGTAATCTCGCGGGTATACCATCGAGGCCTGTCGTCTTAGAGGCTTTTAACTGCTTCAACTGATTATAAGTATTGTAGTTTGGAACAGTTATTAACTGAAAAACATGATCCTTGAATTTTTGATAACCTTACAGAGGATTAAAACGACGCCAGGTACTTGCATAAGCCTCAGATATCCACGATTTTACACTCGATAAAAACTTGCAGACGGCATTAGCAATACCCATCTTATCTGTTAGTATTTGTCCCTCTGATTTAATTTGGCTAATAGGCCCTGATGATGTGGTTTTACTGGGCAGCATTTTCTTAATAGCTGTCCAAAAGTGACGTGGGTTATGCATGGTTTCTTGAATGAGATTACGGTTGTTCATACATTTCGCTATTCTGACAGCTGCTGTTACTCGGTTTCGATATCTGCGGAAAAGTTGACCAATCGTTTTCTGAGCCGGAACGTTTAGCCTTTCTTAAATGCAAATCTTGGTACGTATTAAAGCGAAGCATACTCCGAATAGTGACATCTTGGAACTCAAGATTTGAGAAAATCAAGACGAGACTGAATTATCTAGTCTCGTTTTGTTTTTCCCAAATCTTGAGTCCCAAGATGTCACTATTCGGAGTATGCTTCGTTTTATACTTTCTCAAGTTATCGGCAGGCAATGGATTTTGGTACGTATTATCCTGGATAAATCAGCGTTTAACTATGGAGTATTTGAGCCACGTACCTTTTTATTTATTAATGGAGCGTGCCGATCACAGATCCCAATATTTTTATAGTTGTGGTATTCCTTGCATGCCTGAAGGCCTCCAGGAGGACACTTGATAGGTATATGGCAACCATCAACTGTTGCCCAGCAAAAAGGGAACTGCCACAGTTCCTCCATGTCCAATGTCCAAAGTCACTTTGTGTTCGAGGCATATGTCCTTGAACAGATTCTTGCCAGAGATTGTCGACAATTGCTTCTGTCACCTCCTTTACAATTAAACAGACTGTTGCGACCCCCAATCCTACCATCCCTGCTATTGTGTAATTATAGTCTCCTCTAGCAAGGCGATATAAACAAATTCCAAGTCTGCATTCTGGCGATATTGGCTCTTCATTAATCGTGTCTCGTTGAAGAACATGCTTTATACGGTTAAGAATGAACATAAATGTACTCCTCGAGACTCGAAAGGTTTTGGTAAATCTTTTCTCGGACTACCTATTCCACACAAGAGTCCACCAGCCACTGTTGCGTTGAAATCGACGACACGAACGTTAACGAACGGGCGTTTCATTGGAACGCGATAACAGTAAAAGAGTAGCCAAACACATGCTCAGCATCAGACATCTTCTGTACATGATATACGTTAAAGCGGCTATTACTCGTCGTCTTCTATTCCGTCGGATAATACTTTTTCGCAAGAGAGCTTGTATGATAATTCGACCCGCCATCTTGAATTTTACACGCGAAAGCGTAGTCTACTTGGTGTAAGTTAAAATATAGTCCCTTCGCCCACAGAGCGAAGCGCTGTGCGAGGGTACTAATCTGGACTGGCGTGCAGTCCTTTTACACGCGTGGTGACTAGGGAGTAAAATTTTCGCTTTGTGTATGTATCTTTGAATATATATACATATATATATATATATATATATATATATATATATATATATATATATATATATATATATATATTTAGGTATATATCCATGGCTTCCGGTCACTCAAAAATGCCGTGTGCCAGCTAGGGGATTGGTATGTTGTTGACCTAACCATACTTAGGTACCGTATTGAAGCAAATCGATTTGGTCTCGTTCTTTTTTCCCTTGTGTGGGTCTCTCGTAAGTTGTTTACATTATTTGAATACTGAAGCCAGTAAAACGAAATGACCGGTAAACGAAATGGCTTTCTTGGTGCCTGCAGCTGGTTTCGCTTTTGAGGGCTACCAGAGTAACTGGACAATTTATGACTTGAAAGAGCAGTTCTCAAAGTTAGCTCCTTGCAATACGTATTTGCCAACTGTTCACCTTTTGCAGCAACGGATTGCCTTGGTTCCTTCTGATTTATATGAACAAAAGACGTAAGGGAATACGCTTGCTGTCAGGACATTTGCTAAGCGACTAAGTGTATTAAAACGACATTCTTCGCTGAAGTTGAACAGATGCCGATTTGTGTAAATCTTGGGACTTTTCACGTTCTGGTAACCACTTACCTGAGCTGCACAATCACAGGTACGTCTGAATCGAGTAGCTTTGAAATACAAGTTCTGCGAACGGAATTGTTTTGAGCAGCTTTCAAAAGTAGCTTCCCGACTTCATTCTTCCCTAAAAGAAACTTCTTGTACCAAATATTATCGCCTGGATTTTGCTGGTTTTTTCTTGATAAAGTAGAATGAAGATTGTGGTTCATTTATCTCTGTAGGACGATTACTTTTGAACATTTTGCAGTATTTAACCGGACAGCGTTTATGGTCAATTGTTTGAGAAGTGGGATAGCACACTCATCGTCCAGAAGAGCTGTCCAGCCCATGACATTCTTTGGATGCTTTCTCCCCTTTCCACACAAAGATTTCATCGCCTCAATCAGGATTTTTTCCCTATGACATGTCGCCCCACTGAAGAAGTTAGGGTGTATTTTTGGCTCGAAGCAAAAATGCAAGGTAAACAGCCACCAGGTAACTCGCTGCAAAACTACTTGTTTTTGGTCACCAAATTATCCTTCGGGAAAACAGTTGTCCGCTTCAGTCTTTCTCACCTGCAAGAGTGATTTGTGCACGATGACCTTTACCGTATTTGACCAGTAATGCTTTCATCAGGATTTTAAAACCTCTTAAGAAAGTTTAAAGTCGTCTTTGCGTAAATTTACCGTCGAACCGTTTGTATTGAGGTGCCACTGAATGCTTAGTTGAAAATACGCAAGAGTTGCAGGTTTGTACGCCATTTTCCTTTTTTATTGATGTTTTACCGTGGAAAAAGTACGTCTTTTACTTCCCCCTTCTCGTTCTTCTTTCGACAAAACTTGCACAAGGTTTGCTTGTCGTATTTTGTTCTGTGTTTTGTATTTTCCGATTTTTGGTCAGCGATAAAAATGCAGAACTCATTCATGTTTCCTTTGTTTATTTCGTCGATTTTGTATTTCGTTTCATCTTCGTCAACAAAGTGTAGTACCCTCGGATGAATACTTCGCATAAATCTTCTTCATAGCACTTCTAATAGACATTTTTAACCAACTTTGAGATAATATAGAATTTATCAGTTTTTTAAGACAAAATATTAAAAAAATAAATTTCAGTCATGAGCTGTCCGTGATGCTGATATCCGAGCGGTAGCCTTTGAGAATGATCCATTTTTAAGACGGAAAGCCTGGCTATCTAATAAAAAATCTTTCTTTAAAGCAAAATGAGTGAAAAGTTTGATTGGAAAACTACTCGAAATATCTCAAGATCGCAATTAATGCAGGGTTTTACCATGAACATCCATTGATAAGCAGTAGAAATGTCAGAATGGATCTCTTATGATTTATTAAACCGCTAAAGGTTATTCTCACCAAACGTTTTGTTTTAATAAAACAGAATAGAAATTTTAAATCTAGATATGACGACAAGCAGTTTATATGTAAAATAATTTCCCGTTTGGGTTGTTAATATTTGTGGCCAAATATTGTGTTTTCTTTATTGCATTACCTCTTCCAGTTATAGTAAGAACGATTTGTCTTTTTGACAACTTTGAAAAATTATCAATGTTACTTGGATTCTCGGAGATGTATTGGAAGGGTGGGCGAGGGTTTGTTGCGTACACGTATTTCTAGTTACCCGGCTATTTGGTGCGCCAGCATTAAGTTCGACTTATAAATCAACAGCCGCTCTGGAGTCGAACCAGTGAACTCGATTTCTATATCTGGAATGCTAACTGGCCAATGAAAAGTGAAGCCAAAATGGTCGCCCGGGGAAGCCAATTTTGGACGTCAGTTTCAGTCGCCTACGGGGACTTCTACGTCAGTTTTAGTCTCCCACGCGACTTTCTACATTTTCTGACAAGTTTTCGTTGGAGATACACACAAAACATGTCTTCAAAATATAGAAATAAGTTTAAGAATTTTAAATATATTTCGACAAAGTCAAACCGAGTTACAGGTTATATATTTTCACGAAAAGAAATTACCAAACATACGAGAAACCTGACAAAACGTTCTCGAAAAGTTACTTGAAGAAACTACCAAATGCAAGTCTTTTTTTAGCGTTAATTTACCATCTTCAGACAATTTAGTACACTTCTTAGGCCACACGGCGATAATGAATCCTTTTAAATACTCGATTATGTAAAATTGGTCCAGTAGTATTTCGTCTAAACACTTTTTCCACGGTTGGGAATGTTTTCGAGGCCTAACCAAACAAAAACTAAAGATTAAAGTAGTACAAAGGACTGGAACTAACGTACAAGACCGCGAAGAGGACTGAAACTGACGTCCAAAATTTTCCTCCATGGGCGGCCATCTTGGCTTCACTTTTTGCCTCAGCGAATGACTAGGAGTTAACATTCCAGATATGGAAACTGAGTTCACTGTTTAGCACAGAATAAGAAACGGAACAGAAGTCTCAATCGCGTTGGAAGCTGCAAAGTTTTTGTCCTCGCGCATGTCGTGCCGCGCATCTTGGCCGCAATTTTGGCAGCCAGATAACTGGGGACAGGTCATCAACAAATATAATGGCGAAAAGCGAGTTCGGATAATTTGAACTGCTGTATCTCAAACGTTTTGCGGCCGATTTTTCTTTCACGGCTGGCATGTCTAGAAGAAAGGTATGTTAGTAATATCATTGTACGTATAAGGTAATTTACTAAATAGAAAACGAATAATTATTCATTATCTTTCACGGATTACCACGTCAGCCACTTGCATGATATTCGTCGGACGAGCGACGTTTTGCTGGATTCTTCTCGCTGTTAACGATGAAATGC
The DNA here is from genome assembly GCA_030142905.1 of Heliopora coerulea. NCBI lineage: Eukaryota > Metazoa > Cnidaria > Anthozoa > Scleralcyonacea > Helioporidae > Heliopora > Heliopora coerulea. The sequence continues at coordinate 753,942 of JASJOG010000017.1, read as the reverse complement.
CGAAAGCAGGTTTTGCATTTATAACAACTGTGATGGGGTAAACTCTTTTCCTTAATCATAATAAAACATGCTTTAATTCCTTAAGTTAGAAACCCAACTTGCTTTAACACTTGCCCTCTGTCAACACTCATCTGTATTGAATATGTTTCGAATAACTCCACTGTTCTGATTCAGTTCAAAAGTTTATGTATTTTGTGTTCCTAAACTTTCCAAGCAGCTTTTTCATAATAAACAAAAACATTTCTCAGTTTTATTTAAAATGTTCTCACGATTGTCTGTCTATCAATGGTGCAACCACAAAGGCTTTTTTGAACATGCTCCCAAATTGCTTGTCTTAATTTATGCTCTGAAAAAATTGTACCTCATATCCTATATGCACATAAACTTACGTTCATATCCGTAATCTATGCATTGGTTAACACCAGGGCTGGAATACTTTGCAAGTAGTGCAACAACAACTGAAATATTACTGCATTCAATGGCCAGAGATGGATGTAGGTCATGTTTGTGCTGACATTTTCCCCTTTTATCACTAGGTTTGATAAGAGGGATTTGACATTAGAAAGAAATCGTTGCCAAGTAGGAATGTCTGTTTCCAAATTGGGGCAGGAGGTTTTCTTCCAGCTGCAAAGTTTAGTTATTGCTATGTATTTTTTTAAACAAAATAGCTGATTTAAAAAACAATATACTGTGGCTATAGTCAGTGGCGTAACGGACTATAGTCAGGGTTAGAGCAACTCCTAAGGACCCCCGACCTCAAGGGGGCCCCCCATGAATCTATGATGACGTCATGACTTTAAAAATTTAAATTGATTAGAAGAAATTATATCCTATGATTCCTATCACATGATAAACCAAGGGAGTAGTTTTCACTAACATTTTATTCACAATGATGTTCGTACTTCTTCTGTTGTTGCTGCCATTTGAGATAATGCTGTATATGTCATAAGTTTATCTCAGGCGCCAATTCGCCGAGCGATTTCTGGTCAGCGGTCTTTGGTGAGTACTTCATGTTCGAAGAACACGATGGTCACAATGTTCGGCGGACGTTTGTTTTGCCAGGAAGTCAGTTTGGTTATGGTAATTTCTCTGTTAATACAATTTCAATCAATTTTACTTATTTGTGATTGGCTAATGACATCGAAATTAACTTTTAATTTTTTTTACTGGTGGTATTTAGTTACTGACGTCATCGTTGTTGTTTCTCGAGCTTTTACAGACGGTAAAACAAATATTTGGCGAAATACGCGAGCCATTTTTCATTAATTCTTCTCGAACCATGTTATTTCCTATACTAATTTATGGCCTCAAATTTAAAACGAAAGTATAATTCTAATGCATTTAAAAGAGCAGAGAAAAATCGCAGGATCGAAGCTGCCACATCAAGTACGAGAAACATATTGTCTTTTCTTCAGACTGAGAAGAAAGATGAATTAACAATTTGTCAAGGTGATACTCGGCTTCAAGGTGATTGTCCTGCCTCCTCGAGTGACAGTGATGGCAATGAAGATTATGGGAAGCAAAATCCTGAATTATCTGAAAATAATAGACGGAGTAAAGAGAAAGAAGCACCAGAAAAAGAAGAGAGTATTACGCCATTTAACAAAGAGAACATTGTCACTGCACCAGTACCAGAAAATGGTGTCGCTATCAGCCATTCAAGTGATCCATCTTCAAGACTGAATTCTGTTAGTGAAAGATCTCAGTTTGATTTTGATTCGTCAAGACGTTATCCAGCAGACCGCGGCCACTTTTGCCAGACAATCAACGACGCTTCTTTAAAAATGGAGATTTTAAACCATGGACCATGTAGACCATCTAGCCCTTTTGAATACTAAGATGAAGCAAGAACATTAGTGACTAATTTCCATGCCAGGTATTACAACAAATTTGTCGATAATATTTCAGTTCCAAGAGGCTGGCTTTGTTATTCCAACAAACTGAAAAAGCCATCCTGTGAGGTTTGTTGGCTATTTGCTGATCGTTCAAACAAGAATTACCAAAAAGGGTTGGATAAACGGCGTATCGGGTTCTACTCATAATATGTCTGCCAAGATTAATCGGCACGAAAAGTCAGTTTTGCACATAGAAGCATCCACTCTCTGTCTAAGGTGGAAATCTGGAAAAGTTCTTGATGAAATAAACGAGAATGAAATACGCCGGAATTCACTGTTTTGGGTCAAAGCCCTGGAACGAATCCTGTCGATCATTTTGACTTCGGCATCGTTACGTTTAGCTTTCAGGGAGCACCGAGAAGCCGTGTCTGACGGAATATTTGAAGGGGGCAACTTTCTGGGATTGGTTGCATTGGTTGCACAATATGATGAAGTCCTTTCCGAAGTTATTTCGCTTCCCGCTAAAGCTACTAAATATCTCAGTGCCAAAATTCAAAATGAGCTAATTAGTCTTCTTGCAAATGCGGTAAGGTCATCACTTGTCAAAAAGATCAACGATGCACCATTTTGGTCTGTTATTTTGGATTCAACTAGTGATATCTCACGGGTGGACCAACTGAGCGTTGTCGTTTGGTGGGTACAGGTTGAGGGTGAAGAGTGTAGGGTGGTTGAGAGTTTCATGGGTTTTGTTAAATTAAATGATGCAAAGGCAGAGGGTATAGCTTCTACTGCGAAGGAGTTTCTTGAAGGACTTGGTTTGTCTTTTTGTAAGATAAGAGGTCAAGGGTATGATGGAGCTGGTGTAATGAGCGGGATTCGCACTGGTGTGCAAAGTTTAATTAAAGAGATGGTCCAATCTCCGGTTCCATTCGTACACTGTGGTTGTCACAACTTGAATTTAGTAATAAATGATGCGGTTAGCTCAATACAGGAGAATGAAAGTTTCTTTGGGCTATTGCGTGAGGTATTTAATTTCTTTGGGTCATCGTTGAATAGGTGGGAAGAACTTAGAATTCATGCTGCTCGCGGATCTCTCACTTTGAAGAAATTGTGCGACAAGGTGGTCTTCGCGAATAGATGCAGTTCCTACCGTCCGCGACAGATATTGGGACATTATGAAGATTCTAACGCGACTGTCTTTAACATCGACAAATAAAAAAGAAAGGGACGAGGCTGGATGTTCTTAAGGAAAAATTAGACAGTTATGAATTTGTATTATTTATCGTTATTTGGGAACGAAATCTCCGCGCAATAAACTCCACTTCACGTAAAATGCAGTCTCCTAAAGTTGATCTCTCAGTTGTTACAAGGCTCTTAAGCTGCTCTCTTTCAGAACTAAGAATTCTATGTGTAGTAACCGTGACGTCATGTCACGTGAGAGTAAAAGGAAAAAGGGCGGAACCCAGAGATGTTGTACAGTTGTTATGTCACTTCCAGAATAAAGAAGTATACTACATTGGCGACGAGGATAAAACCAGTTCTGTTACAATTTGAGAATTAACGATGGCCACACACGGGAAGATTGGCGAGTTTGATCCGGAAAATGATGACTGGGAGCTTTATATGGAAAGAGTAAAGTTCTATTTCGAAGCTCATGGAATAACGAATGCCGACAAAAGAAGAGCCATATTATTGACTGCAATGGGAAACAAAAGTTATAAACTACTCAGAAGTCTAGTAGCGTCTAATCCACTGACAGATAAGACATTCGACGAACTAGTTAAAGTAATGAAAGATCATCAGAAACCGACGCCTAGTGTGATTGTTCAACGGCACAAGTTTGACATCCGAGACAGACAACCGAACGAATCTGTGGCAGAATTCTTGGCAAAACTACGAGAGATTGCTCAGTATTGCGAATTTAAAGAGACATTGGAAGAACGATTACGTGACAGGCTCGTGAGTGGAATCCGCAACGATCGTATTCAACGACGACTTTTGGCAGAACCAAAATTAACATTTAACGAGGCGCACCAAATTGCGATTGCCATGGAGTTGGCGGAAAAGAACAGCCAAGCATTGAGAGATGAACAAACCAGTGAAGAAGACCACAAATTGACGGTAGATAAGCTTGCTGGAGAGCGGAAAGGCAGAGAATGCTTCAGATGTGGCGGAAATCACCGTTCAGACGAATGTAAGTTTGTTGATGCATCGTGTTTCCGTTGTAAGAAGAAAGGGCACATAGCGCGAAAGTGCAGAAGCGAGTCAAATCGATCATCGCCTAGAAAATCAAATCGAGCACAAAATCAAGAGAAAGACAACGACAATCAAAGGAATGTCCAACAGAATCAATCGGCCAATTTTTTACAACAAGAAGGAAGGGGTATAAACCAGGATTATGGAATGTATGAGTTAAGAGAAGAAAAGGCGGAGCCTTTGAAGATCAACGTTGAAATCAATAACCAAAAGCTTTTGATGGAAGTTGACACAGGAGCAGCCGTCTCAGTTATCGGACACGAAACATGGAAGAGAATTGCTAACCCCGGCGGTAACCTCCAGCCAACAAACATGATATTGACGACGTATACGGGGGAGAAAGTCAAAGTGAAAGGGGAATCGAAAGTTCAGGTAAAATACAACAAACAGTATTTTGAACTGCCAATTGTTGTCGTGGAGGGCCGAACACGGTCGTTGCTAGGGAGAAATTGGTTGCGCGAAATTAAATTAAATTGGGAAGAAATCTTTTCGATGAACGTGACTAGTATCGTGAGAGAGTTGGTTCAAAAGTATCCAAAGGTATTTCAGAGCGGGTTGGGGACGTTACAAGGCACAGAGGCTCGAATTCACGTCGACAAAGATGCAAAACCAATTTATTGCAAAGCCCGCCCAGTTCCTTACCTCTTGAAAGCAAAAATTGAAAATAAGATTCAACAGCTAGTCGATGAAGGAACAATCGAACCCGTACAATTCAGTGAATGGGCAGCACCAATAGTACCAATCGTGAAAGAAGACGGAAGCGTGAGAATATGTGGCGATTACAAAATGACAGTAAATAAAGTATCGAAATTAGACAATTATCCGATTCCCAAATCTGAAGACCTCTTCGCTAGTCTGAATGGGGGTCAACAGTTTACAAAGCTAGACATGAGTCAGGCCTATCAACAGTTAAAATTAGATGAACATTCCAAACAATACACAACAATCAACACACACAAAGGATTGTTCAGGTACAACCGACTCCCTTGTGGCATTTCAAGCGCACCAGGAATATATCAAAGAGTTATGGAGAATTTATTGCAAGGAATACCATATGTCTTAGTAAGGGTGGATGATATATTGGTATCTGGAGAGAATGAAGAGGCCCACCGTAAAAACCTTGAAGAAGTCCTTCGGAGGTTAGCAGATGCAGGACTACGTTTGAACCCCAAGAAATGTGTACTCTTGGCCGAAGAAGTGGTGTATCTGGGGCAGAAGATCAACAAAGATGGTGTAAAACCGGTGGATGAGAATGTCAAAGCAGTGACAGAGGCACCAGTGCCCAATAATATATCACAACTGAGGGCTTACTTGGGCATGTTGAACTATTATCACAGATTTATACCAAACCTGGCAAGTGAACTTGAACCCCTCTACAAGCTGTTACGGAAAAACGAAGCATGGAAGTGGGGACCACAGCAACAGCGGACTTTTGAAACATCCAAAGAAATGCTTAAGTCATCCAAACTGATTGTGCACTATGACAGCAAGAAGGAAGTCCTCTTACAATGTGACGCTTCACCTTACGGGGTTGGCGCGGTTTTGTCACATGTCATGGAAGATGGTTGGGAGAGACCCATTGCATATGCGTCACGCACGTTAGCACCGGCAGAGAAGAATTATTCACAGTTGGAAAAAGAGGCACTCGCAATAATCTTTGGTCTTGGCAAGTTCCATCAATATGTGTATGGGAGGAAATTCACCATAATAACTGACCACAAACCGTTGCAAGGACTGTTTAACGAACAAAAAGGCATTCCAGTTACAGCGGCAGAACGCATCCGTCGATGGGCACTCACCTTATCAGCTTATGAATACACGATCCAGTATAAAGCAGGTAGCCAGCATACCAATGCCGACGGCTTGAGTCGAAATCCAGCCAATGAAACAGTGTCACTTGTTCCCAGGGTTGGAAACATAGACTTCTCGTTAGGCTGTTTGGACAGCACTCCTGTAACATCCGCAAAAATCAGAGATTCAACCCGGAGGGACCCAGAATTGTCTATGGTAATGCGTTACATCGAAAGCAACTGGCCAAATACTTCAGAAACCCTTCTGGAGAGTTTAAAACCCTATTATACTCGTCGAGACGAATTGACTGTTGAAGATGGATGTATACTATGGGGACAAAGAGTTGTGATACCTCAACAACACCGACAAAGTATGGTGGATGAAGTGCATGTGGGACACCCAGGAGTTTGTCGCATGAAAGCTATTGCAAGATCGATAATGTGGTGGCCCAAGATGGATGTTGACTTGGAAGCCAAGGTAAAAACATGTGAAAAATGCGTGGTAAATCAGAAAATGCCACCTGCTGCCCCCCTGCATCCTTGGGAATACCCTCACAAGCCATGGTCAAGACTTCACGTTGACTTTGCTGGCCCGGTTTATGGCAGAATGCTGTTAATTATTGTTGATGCATATTCAAAGTGGATAGATGTCCATGTGATGCAAACGTCCACAAGTACAGCGACTGTAGAGAGACTAAGACAGACGTTTTCAGCACACGGACTACCTGAGATTATTGTGAGCGACAACGGCTCAAACTTCACAAGCAAAGAATTTGAAACTTTTCTCAAACTCAATGGCATAAGGCACATTACAACGGCACCCTATCATCCCGCATCAAATGGCCTGGCTGAAAGAGCAGTACAGACGGTGAAGGAAGGCATTAAGAAACAAGGCGAAGGTACATTGGAAACCAAAGTTTATCGATTTTTATTCCAGTACAGGATAACACCACATACTACCACGGGCCGAACACCGGCAGAGTTACTTATGAACCGGAAGCTAAAGTCTCGGTTAGATCTAATTCGACCAGATGTTAGCAGAACAGTTACAGTTCAACAAGAAAGACAGAAACAGCACCATGACATTAATACTCGACAAAGGAAGTTTTCGGCGCAAGATCCCGTTTACGTCAGAAACTATGGACGAGGAAGCAAATGGATCCCCGCAAGAATAATCAATAAATCAGGTCCAGTTTCCTATACAGTCACATCAGAGGGTGGGAAAAATACGAGGAGACACCAGGACCAAATTCTGAATCGAAAGTCAACCGGAATGAATGAGCCGAATGAAAACCCAAAGGAACTTGAGGAGGAAGAAAACCAGGAACCTAACCAAGAAAAAGAACCAAAAAGACCACCAGAGGAATACAGCTATCAATTCCATCAGCCTAACCCTTGTGGCAGTGAGTTGAACGGAACAGTGAAAATTGAAGATTCCGGTCGGTCACCAGTGCGGAATCGAGTTCCACCAAGCTACTACGGATATTCTTGACATTTAACTTTTAATATATAACTGGATGTAAGTTCACATTTTGTTAAAACTGTAGGCAACATTTTAAAGAGAAAGAGTTGAAACCGAAGGAGGAGAGGTGTAGTAACCGTGACGTCATGTCACGTGAGAGTAAAAGGAAAAAGGGCGGAACCCAGAGATGTTGTACAGTTGTTATGTCACTTCCAGAATAAAGAAGTATACTACACTACCGGACTCTTGGGACTCTGTGGTGCTAACGGTTTCTGTATTGGCCAAATCATGGGATGCTGCCCTCCATTTTAAACAGAAGAGAAAAAGAAAGGTCAAGAGGTTTTTGGATGAATTGTGTGACGATGAAAATATAGATAATCCTAAACAAGCGTTTAAAGTGAATGTCTTTTATAAAACAGTAGATACAACTTTAATGCAACTGTGGCAAAGATTTGAGGGTCAAGACATTGTAGCGTCCATGTTTGACATTTTATTTCCTAAACGTATGGTAAAGGCTACTCGGGAAGACCTTTTAGGACCTTCATCGGCAATACTGAGTCAGTATCCAACTGATTTTACCGAAGACTCGGAATCAGAGCTCAGATCGTTTGTGAACGAATTTAGAAAAAAAATTGAAGAAAAAGACTGTGTCTTGGATGTGATAAAATTGATGCTTGAAAGTCGCGTCACTTCGTCGTTTCCTATGGTGTACAAGCTACTCATTCTCTTCGTTTCAATCCCGGCAACTGTGGCATCGGCAGAGCGGTCTTTTCCAAACTAAAGCTCATTAAGACATACCTTAGATCCACAATGAGCCAAGAGAGACTAGATCACTTGGCAAATTCTGTTTATTGAAATTGCTAAGGCCAGATCAATTGATAAGAAGGAATTGATTAACAGTTTTGCAAGTCTCAATGCACGTAGGTGTAAGCAATTTTGTTTGTAATTGTAAAAGTGTAAATGTTCGGTTTTATTATATTGCCTATAGGGCATATTCTCAGACAGTGGACACTGTGTCATGCAGTCTCGCGTGGACATAAATGTAGCTTAAATACTTTGTCCAGTTCATTTTAAATGTCATATTTCAAAAGAAATATAATTGTCATTGTATTTTTTCATTGCTAACAGCCTATTATGTGAAAATAGCATTTATGTTAGTAGCTCTGTTGTATAGTAATTCATTATTTTGGTTCAACATGACGATAAGAATTATCTCTGTACATTTACTAGATCTTGCACATGCCACGTTAGTGTTAATATCTACATGTTATTGTTTTCCATTTTCCTTATCTTTTATCAAATAGATGATTTCATGTGTATTGTGAAGGTTCAGTTGCAAATGTAATATCTTTTTATCTGATACAGATTTCAGACTCTATAACCTCTAGTAGTCCATTGAAGTCTTGAAATGTATGTCTAAGCTGAGGGGGGTCGGGGGCCCCCGAGCAAAATTCTCCTAAGGGCCTCCATTACCTCCGTTACGCCACTGGCTATAGTGAATTAATCTGAATCTCTTCCTTTATACTTTCTCCTTTAATATGTAAATTTTCCCTCCATTATGCTAATTACATGTAGCACTTGTTACCAATGATGTCCTGCCTGAGTTCTTGTACCTGTCCTTTCTTATGAAGAAGAAAGTGTCAATCTTTAATAAAGTGAGCAGTTATTTCTGTGCAGAAACTGCTGCAGAAATATTGTACATCCAGGGATTGTAGCTACAGTACTGTGGGTCATTTTCTCATTCTTCTAATGACCAGCCCAGTTCTTCAATCATTTTTACTGTCTAGGTTTATTTTTGTAGAATTTTACATGTAAATCTACTAGAAGGCATAATCACAAAAAGATGTGAAAACAAACTCACAGGATAGCTTCACATGAAAAGCTGATAGGCCACTTTCAAATTAATTTTCTTATGCTGATTCAGATCCTACATGTAACATGTTTTGCATGCACAGCAATGACAGAAAAGTGGATACCTATCAACGTTAACAATTTCCACACAACAACAAAGTCATTCAAGTCTCTGCCATGCTACAGGAAGGCATACACTAGATATTTTTAAGGATTATTGGAATCACATTGGGCAGCATGCAGTAGATTGCTACAGATGTCTTTAATAATGCACCTTCAAGTTTGTTACAATCTACTGAAAATCAACATGGAGTTATGCAATCTTTGAATTTCATGTTACAAGAACTGTGATGACTTTTTTATTAAATATTGCAATATGTAATTTGTATTGTCATCCCTTTCTTCAATGCATAATGTAGTGTTTACTTCCGGTAATGCAACTTCCGGAGACAGTATGGTTCCGGTTTTGTTGAGGACAGTTTTTGTTTCCCGCCTGTTTTTTGTGTTGTTGATGAATAAATCATTTAGTAGTGGTGTATTTTGTTTTATTACTCGGTCCAAACACAACAGTGGCGACGAGAATCGGATTACGACACCTGACATTGTAAACTACCAAAAGAAACACGTCAAATGGCTGCAGTATTTGGAAAGATTGAAGAATTCGATATTTATACAGACCAGAACTGGGACGAATATACGGAGCGACTAGAGCACTACTTCGTAGCAAATGATGTAGAAGACGAAGAAAAGAAAAGAGCTATCCTGTTAACAGTATGTGGTCATAAAACCTATGGATTAGTTCGTAACCTAGTCAGCCTTGCTAAGCCAAGCGAGAAGACGTATACTGAACTTAAAACGTTGATTCGAAATCATTTGAAGCCGAAGCCATTGGTGATTGCCGAACGCTTTAAATTCCACCAAAGGAAGCAGAAAGATTCAGAGACGGTAAGCCAGTATTTGACAGAATTACGTAAGCTTAGTGAACATTGCCAGTTTGCTGCCTTCTTGGATGATGCATTACGTGATCGATTTGTCTGTGGGCTATCCTCAGTGATAATCCAACGGACGTTGTTATCTGAGGCTGACTTAACGCTAAAGAAAGCAGTTGACATCGCGTTAAGTATGGAGATGGTAGCGAGAGAGGCGCACAAGCTTTCCGGTGATGTTACGGAAAGGACCAACAAAATCTCATTTCACTGTTTTCGGTGTGGTAAATCTAACCATAGTGCTGATTCGTGCCTCCATAAGAAAAGTCAATGTCACACTTGCCATAATTTGGGACACTTGAGTAAGATGTGCCCAAACAAACAACGAGGCAAACCTAATAATCAAAAGGATGAATCTGATAAGCCTAAAGAAAAAACGGGAACATCCCCAAGAAAGGAAGGGAGGATTAAGAAGAAATCTTCCAAAGTTAACAAATTAGTAAAGGGGAGGTGTACTGAGCTCAGTAAGGATTCTGAAGAAGAGATTATTGAACAATGGCCTATTTATACCATAAAATCTGATGAAAGAAAGGAAATCATGCTCCAGGTAAAGATTAATAGCCAGCCAATACAAATGGAGTTGGACACAGGAGCTTCAGTATAATTTCAGAGTCTCTTTACAATAATAAATTTAAAAAGGTTACACCTTTGAAGAATCCCTCAGTAATTTTGAAAACTTATATTGGAGAGACTGTACCAGTATTTGGTGAAGCAACAGTTGAGGTTCAATATGAATCACAGAAGGCAAAGTTACCCCTGTTAGTGGTAAAAGGAAGGGGACCAGCATTGTTTGGAAGGAACTGGTTGAACTGCCTCAAGTTAAATTGGAAGGCTATTCGTTATACCACCCAAGCAGCCAGTCTGAATGCTAAAGAGTTGTCGAAATCATACTCTGTGTTTAAGGGTAACCTAGGAACAGTAAAAGGAATAACAGCAAGTCTTAAAGTCAAGCAAGATTGTCAACCAAAGTTCTTTAAGCCAAGGCCTGTACCATTCGCATTAAAAGATAAAATTGCAGATGAGCTGCATCGATTGGAAAAAGGAGTGTTAGAGAAAGTATCAAGTTCTGACTGGGCTACACCCATAGTACCCGTGTTGAAACCAGACAAGACCGTTCGTATTTGTGGAGATTACAAAGTCACGATCAACCAAGTCCTGGATGTGCCTGAGTATCCACTTCCCACAGCTGAAGAAATATTTAGTAAATTAAATGGTGGAAAAAAGTTTTCGAAATTTGACTTGTCACATGCATATCAACAAGTAATCTTGGAAGAAGATTCACGTAAATATGTAACTATTAACTCCCACCTTGGATTGTACAAATATACAAGATTACCCTTTGGTGTAGCTGCTGCACCGGCGATCTTCCAACAGACCATGGATAAGGTGCTACAAGGAATCAGTGGCGTGGGTTATATCCTTGACGACATCCTGGTAACCGGCAAAAATGATGAGAAGCATAAAAAGAATTTGGAATCGACCTTACAATGACTGGATGACTTTGGCATCAAGCTCAAACCCTCTAAATGCTCGTTCATGCAAGAGGAGGTTGAATATTTTGCCTTTAAAGTAAATAAGAATGGAATTCACCCGTCTCCCAAGAAAGTCGAAGCGATTATGAAGTTGGAAGATCCGAGAAACAAGAGAGAACTACGATCATGGCTGGGAATTGTCAATTATTACCGTAAGTTTATTCCCAATATGTCCACCATGGTTCAACCTCTTACCCATTTATTCGCCAACGACACCGAGTGGGTATGGAACGATAAGTGTGCGCAAGCCTGCAAAGAAGTCAAGAAACTACTAGCTTCTTCTAAAGTATTGGTACATTACGACCCGACTAAGCCTGTAGTTCTAGCGGTCGACGCCTCTTCACATGGCCTAGGAGCTGTTATCTCCCACCACAACGAAGAAGATTCCTCTGAGCGACCAATTGCTTATGCCTCTAGGACACTAACAGCGGCGGAAAGAAACTACTCGATGATCGAAAAGGAAGCCCTGGCTATTGTATTCGGCATACGGAAATTCCACCAATACTTATATGGGCGGACGTTTACGTTACTGACAGATCATAAACCACTCACATTAATTTTAGGCCCAAAGAAAGGAATTCCAGTATTAGCAGCGTCGAGAATCCAGAGATGGGCAATTCAACTGTCAGCTTATCAGTTCGATATCAAGTATCGCACCACCAACAACAATGGGAACGCGGACACCCTCTCACGATTCCCCGTACGTACATCAGAGGAAGTGTGTGATGGTATTTTCTTTCGAGAAGCCGAGAAGGTAAACAAAATGCAAGTGAATGATCTGCCCATCACCGCTACTCGAATCGCTGCAGCAACTAGAAATGAGAAGTTACTGTCTAGAGTGGTCGAATTCACCAGAAGTGGATGGCCGGAAGGAGACCCTGACAACGAACTACGCCATTACTATCGCATACGCGAAGAACTTACAACTGAAGAAGGATGCCTCGTGCGTGGAGTAAGAGTAATAGTTCCTGAATGTTATCGAGAAGAGATCCTCACGGAGTTACATAAAAATCACCCGGGAATGGTACGAATGAAATCCCTCGCCAGGATACACGTTTGGTGGCCAAACTTAGACACGGATATTGAGAGTAAAGTGGTAACATGTGAAGCCTGCAAGAAACAGTTGCCCAACGCACCCAAAGCTCTAGCAAACCCTTGGATCTGGCCACAGTTACCATGGCAAAGAGTTCGTATTGACTTTGCTGAACCGTTCATGAAGGAAATGTTTTTAATCGTAGTAGACGCCCATTCAAAGTGGTTGGAAGTTTTAAGGATGGCATCGACGTCTGCTGAGAGTACAATGAACGCTCTACGCTATTTATTTTCATCCTATGGCCTTCCCAAAGAAGTGGTATCCGATAATGGTCCACAATTCGTGTCAGAAGATTTTCAGAAATTCTTAAAGAGAAATGGAATAAGTCACATCATATCCACACCCTACCATCCGAGTTCCAACGGAGAGGCGGAACGAGCGGTACGCACTTTCAAACAAGCCATGAAGACGATGGCATCTGAACGCAGCACTTTGAACGAGAAACTTGCTTCATTTCTGTTATCTTACCGCACAACACCCCACAGTACGACAAGAACTACCCCTAGTGAACTTTTTCTTGGAAGAAGAGTGAGAACTAGGCTGGATACGATCAGACCAGCTTTAGAACAGTCCATCATGAAAAGATCAACACCGAAGGAGAAGAAACCGCGAACATTCCAAGTTGGCGATCTGGTAACAGTTAGAGATTATCGAAATAGACCGCATAAACCATCATGGATTAGAGGAGTAATTCAGAAGAAATTGGGACCCATCACATATACGGTTCAAGTGGGAAACATGCAGTGGAAACGACACGTAGACCAAATGCGTTCAGGCGACCCTGACTGTAACGTTCAAGCTGTTGAAGAGACATCCACCGTAAACATGGATCCTGTCATACCACTGTGTACCACCAATCCGTGTGGACTTGTAGAAAAGAGTTTAACAACACCCCCTGTGCCCAATCAGTCCACCGTTAGTACAGAGAAAGAAGAAGTCTTAAACAGCCCCTTTGGCAAATACGCCTGTAGAACCGCGCTATCCGCGCAGAGTAAGACAAAAACCCAATCGCTTGATTCACAATCAATAGACGATGATACGTTATAACCTTGTATAATAATGAAAGTAAATAAGCTTCAAGTAAGAACATTTCATTGCGGACAGTTTATGTTACGTTTAAGTTTGATGTTCAGTGTAAATTAGTGAACATAATGTAATGAAAAATAGGGAGGAGGAAGTTGTAGTGTCTACTTCCGGTAATGCAACTTCCGGAGACCGCATGGTTCCGGTTTTGTTGAGGACAGTTTTTGTTTCCCGCCTGTTTTTTGTGTTGTTGATGAATAAATCATTTAGTAGTGGTGTATTTTGTTATATTACTCGGTCCAAACACAACACATAAACCTTGCATCTTCTAAGCAGCCTACTCATGGAGAGGTTCAAAACACCAGACCAGATTTATCAACTAAAAATTACAATAAAAACAAATCAATGCCATACGTTTTTTTCTGAATAATTCTATTTGTAATTCTCGGTTGAAGTGAAGAAAAGACATGAGTACCAGTTTAAGACGTTCAAATTGGTTCAAGACAAGGATGAGCCAAGGTATTACATGTAAAATGCTATCTCAATTAGTCGCTTTCATATCTAAAGTTCAACCTAAAAATTACTCCTAACACAAATCAATTGTGAAGTTTAAATGTGCATTGAAGTCTGCGGAGCGGCAAACCATTTAAGGCACATTTTTGTCTGTCCTTAGGCAAGAAATACAAAATTGTACATGTACAAAGGCTCAGAGCATATTTTCCTTTGATTTTGAAATTATTTAAAAACCAAAACCAAGGTGACACGCAATCAAGAAGCTAGATTTGGTATCAGCACAAAAATATAGCTACAATGAACACGTAAAAACTGAAGTTAATTAGGGCATGAGTGTGCTGGAAGCCAATTTCGAGTGTGAAATACAAGTAAACAAGTACGCGAACAAATGACCACACCTAACCAGCTGAATATGTCGTAGAAAATTTCTTTATACGCCTTCCAATTATGACAAAATTAATCTCTTACCTTTCCACTGGGACATATCAAAGTAAAACGGAAATCATCCAAACACTTTTCCAGATAAAGCCGTTTTAGTGATCCAAGCTGGTTTTTCTCCATTATATTCCTTGTTGCCTGGCTGGAGTTACCTGGCTGCCAACATGGCGGACCCGGACATGCGCACTGGAAAACGAGGACACATTGCACCCCCAAGTGAAACTTCTGTTCCGTTTCTTATTCTGTCTTATTAGGATTAGATTCGGTGCATGAGAAGAGCGGCGTCTAAGGCCCGTTTTAGACGGCGTACTTTTCATGCACCGAACTTAATCCACCAATTAAGCACGGCAGAGGCACGGCGTCTAAATCAATTAAGTTCGGCAGGTTTTGATAAGGTGCGACACGAGTATTAAATTCGACAGAAGCTGTCGCATTATGCGGCACAGGAGCGACTTCCGTTTAGACGTCGCGTTTTTATGTGCCGATCTAAATGCATAAATCATAATAATGTGTTATAATGTCAAAACTGTCCCAAAATGCACCAGGATAACCACGCAAACATGCGCGCATCTCGGTGGAATCTTATTATTTGAACGTCGAGCCTTGCAATGTGTGCTTTCGCGTTACGAATTATCGTTGTATTAGATGCACGTTACCTTTATGTAACCTTTGCTCGGTTGCGGAGTTAGATGATGGTACGTGTAGATGGATTGCTGGCAAGCAAGTTGGCTACTGTAAGGACTGCGATGACGATTCACAGTCTCGAGGGAAACAGAAAGTTGCCATACACAATGCAAATGGCGCCCTCAAGAACGAAAGACTGAAGTGGTACGTATTCATGTGGGTTTTTTATTATTTAAACCATTACTTGCCTAAAAAAGCATGATATGATCTGGAAAATGATCCGGAAAAACCTTGACCAACCGACAACTTCAAAAAATATAAGAGAAAGCAAATTCCGAAAACCAAGGCCATCTTTGAGCTTAAGACTTAAGTTAACAAAAGATGAAAACTGTGAAATGGTGATATTTCGATTTTATTGCAAAATGATCTTCAGACCAAGTGAACTAACAGAGAACCTAAAGTTTATATATACATGGAAAAAGTGATTACATCATTGATGAAGAATTGAAGGAACGCCTACTCTATTTACAAATGATTGATGTGTCAGTAAGTGCCAAGTGTTGACGCCTCAGGATGAAATATCAAGATGTCGATACATAAATTATGGATAAACTAAAAGGAACTAAATAAAGAGTGAGAGTTCTTTTTATCCATAATTTATGTATCGACATCTTGATATTTCATCCTGAGGCGTCAACACTTGGCACTTACTGACACATCAATCATTTGTAAATAGAGTAGGCGTTCCCTCAATTCTTCATCAATGATGTAATCACTTTTCCGATGGATGTATAAACTCTAGGTTCTCTTATGTTAGTTCACTTGGTCTGAAGATCATTTTGCAATAAAATCGAAATATCACTATTTCACAGTTTTCATCTTTTGTTAACTTAAATCTTAAGTTCAAAGATGGCCTTGGTTTTCGGAATTTGCTTTCTCTTAAAATGATCCGGTCAAAGATCTTTTGGCATTCATGAAAGAGGAGACTGAAAAATAACGGCAACATGGCTTGATGCTTATGCAGATGCAGCAACCAGCCCCACAACAAACCTTCCCATAGCCAACACCACAGAGTCCATAACCTTAGGGGTCACATGCAATGTATCTACCACTAAACATGCATGCAATGCTTCCTCCCAGTAACATGATGAATGCTAGATATGTTGGCACTGTCCAACCTTCGCAACCTAGCGAAGTTCAATACTCACCACAAAGGCAGTATTATAATGATGAAAATGGAAAAAATTACTATACTTTGTAAACAATCGTCATGATAACTCCTGGCATACTGTTGTCAAAGGTTTTTTGTACAGAGATAGACAAAGCTTATGTTTAGTATAGTTGTGTCAAAAAGATTTATATTTACAGCGAACTCTCTCTAAGCGGACACCCCTCTAAGGCGGACACCCCTCCAAGGCGGACACAAAATTTGGTGCCTGCAGTACACGCTTGTCTCTATGTAAATGAACTCTCTCTAAGGCGGACACCTCTCTAAGGCGGACGCGGACACCTCTCTAAGGCGGACGCGGACACTTTTTTTGCAGCGATTTGGTTCAAAATATCTCTCAAAGCGGACACAGGATGTTTACGAAATGTTACAACAGGGCAGTATTAGCGCTAAATGACCTACAACATAATAGACACAATCTGACTTTCTGGTTTTGATAAAAGACTAGTATTTATTTCACAGTCGGAAGACAACTTATTTGTGTAGTCTTTTACTACAATAAGTAGAGTCACTTGTACTCTTTCTTTTCTTTTTTCCACTGTCTCGATTTTGATTGACGGCAGTTTTTATTTTGCGTTTTCTTTGATTACGCACTTCGCAATCCAGGCCACGAGTTCTGGGATACCTCGAAATGTGTATTTGCATGGAACGTCAAGTCGATATCCACCCCACACAGTTTAACCTTTCTCCTGTAATTTCACACGAAACGCTACTTGATTCAATCTCCAGGAATCGATTGATATAGCGGCTATAGTTCAGTGGCACATGGCCGACAACTTCCCCATCACTGATTATGGCAACAGCATTTAGATCTTTTTCGTTGTTGGGCTCTCGTTTGCACACTAGAATTTCTCCAAGAGTAGGGATCTAGATGTCTTTGTATACATGGTGCCCACGAACAAAGGAATTAAACGAGAATAAATTCTGCACTCTGCTCATAGTATCCTGTGTGTATTGATATTTTGTTAATATTTTGGCTGAACTAATTATTAATAGGGTGTGACCTTTAAATAGCGTGGGAACAAAATACACAAGAGAGCAACATAATTTGTAACAGTGAGGACGTGTTATAAAGTGAAGAAATAAATTCACACTTGCACAATCTGTATGCAAATTCATCACAACTTTTTATTGAAGAACTCAAGCTAGTACTAACTGGTTTGGTTTTAAAAAATTATTGCGCGTATAATCTCAAGTCACAAGTTAGGCTATGGATGGCGGGTTGTTGGGGAAAATTCAGAGGCATGCCATGGCCATTCGCTTCGTAGAGATCAAGTTCCCTCAATAACAAGCGTTGCAAAGGGGTTTTGTTAAGTTTAACCCATATATTCTGCACAAGTATAAAATTCTGGTTTTAGTTTTGATGTTTGGGCGTCAGATTACTCAGCTCTCTCTAAGGCGGACACCTCTCTAAGGCGGACACTAAATTTGGTCCCGAGAGTGTCCATCTTAGAGAGAGTTCACTGAATATACATAAATATATACTGCAAGTGTTCAGAATTATTTTCAATGAGTGTGTATATATATATATATATATATATATATATATATACAATTTATTCTACAATTGTTTACTTTAGTTTGGTTTCAGTGTTTTTTGTTTTGTTTTTAAAAGAAAATTTTAAAATCTATGAGTTCAAGATCTTAACATCCATTGATTTATTCAGGTAGCAAATACAAACTAGTTAATAATATAGCAATTCTTGTAACATGTACATGTATACAGGTTTTCATTCGTTTATCACTTTTTGTATTTTGATATTTAATAGGTGAATTGTTTCCATAATTTTGTTAGATTTCCTTCGCTTTACAAATATACTGATCAGTAGGTCTCAAGTGTTTTGTTGTCATGCCATTGATGTAACTAAACAGAACATGTGTTTACATATTAGAAAAACCCCCAATATGTCTACAATGAATTCTCTTTCTCCTTCCATAATTTTGCACATAATGTATCTCGGATATGACCTGCTTGGGTATCTGCATCACTGACTTTTTCACAGGATCTCATATCCAGCAGTTTTCTTATTGTTGCCCTGTCCCTTCTTTCATTGGAATTAGAATCAAGGGTCATATCAAGTTTTTTTGATAAAGTTTCACCCTTGTCAATGCAAATGTTGTGCAATACCATACATGCCAGTGCTGTTGTCTTCACTTGGTCAGCATCACTTTCACTTTTTCTCAGCAATACTCGCCACCTTCCCTTCAGTTGGCCATAAGCTCCTTCAGTCACCATTCTTGCCCTATCTAACCTGTAGTTGAAATTTCTCTGTTTCTGTATCAGCACTGCATTTGTATAGGGTTTCATTAACCAAGATTGCAGTGGAAATGCTGCATCACCAAGAATAAGTAGAGGAATAATAGTACTGCCCACCTTTTGGCCAATGTTTGGAATTATGTTTTTTCTGTTATATCTCGCCATAGTTCAGCTGACTGGAAGATCACAGAATCATGACAATTTTCAGGAAATCCCCAACTTCCCCAAACAAATCTATAATTAGAGTCAATTATTGGCATCAAAACAACAGAATAAGGCACTTGATTAACTGTGTTGGTTAAGTCAGTTATTTCCGGGTACTCACTGATCTCAGATTCATCCTTTCAGATCTCATTATTGCAACATGATGCAGTTCAATTACATAACATTCAGGATCTCGAACTTTCATACTCAATTCCAATACATTTGAGATGGAATCTTTGGCCACAGATGGAACAACTGACAAAACCCTGTGCTTTCTTAAAGGTCTTCTTACACGTTTCACATCTTGGTCACAAAGATTGCATGACGTACGCCGTAAATGTCGAATTCAGCAACTTCGGTGATCGAATTGTTTAAGACCGGTCCAGGATTCAACCTAATATCATTTGTCAATAGTATCAGGAAGGAAGCGGGTAAGGACATATTCCCTACATGCATTCTCGTTTTAAGTTTCACAGATGACGGCAGAGCAGGAGTACTTAAGTGGCGAGGCAATCCCAGTGAACTCTAACAACACTGGAACGATACCTCGTTATGTCTGGCGTCACAATTGAATGAAGCCGACATGGGGGCAGCCATGTGAGTCAAAAAACCCGCGTGGGAAAAAATTATCCTGAACTTTTATTTTTCATAGAAAGTTAATTCTAACAAATATGTAGTCCGAACGACATTGTATTCCACTTTACTAAGGACAAAAAAGAAAACTGTCAAAAAATCCAAAATTTGGGTGAAGTTTTTCACAAAAGATTGCGTGTTTTATCGCGTAGGGGACTGGGATGACCTGCAAGTTGATCCACACGTCAGCCTCCATGATGGCTTCAAAATACAGTTTGCAGGTATCGTTCCAGTCTTTTTAGAGTTCAATGGGCAATCTACAATTGCTGCTTGAGTAACTCTTCCTGTCTAATTTTGAGGCAATTTAAAACGACATAGCTTCGTTACAGATTCTTTTGTCAAATTGATATGGGGATTTAACAATTATTCACCGAGGTGAAGGTAAATATCTATACTATTCACCGACGCTGAGGTGAATAATTGTTTTAGCATATACCTCGCACAGTTTTCACACACTTACTCATTAAGTTTTTAGACTATTTTACCGAACGTCCTCTTGTCGCCCGCTTGAAGTTTACAAAGAAAACATCTTGTAACACATTCTGAGTGCATTTATTGCTAAATTGTAAATGAAATACATATTCCTGGATCCTTTATTGCCAAATTTCATTACTGTTTTGGTATTGTCTGGCACGGCGGCTTAGTTTATTGAAAACAATTTCCCTCTTCCGTAACTGAAACAAAATTGGACGCCATGTTGTTTTGCTCGGAGGTGAATAGTGCAGGATATCCCGAGGTAGAGGAACCAATCAGATTGCGCGAAGAACACTATCCGCCTGCGAGGTATATGCTAAAAGATGATATATAGCAACAAAAACGGACTTAGGTTGAGAGACTAGCAGACAGTGCGACCAGTCGCTATACTGAACGCGCAGGTCTTACGCTACTAGGGATAGCTGGCAAGATAAAGCTCGTGTCAGGATTTGTCGACTAATCTCCTTGGATGGATCTCAAATCGTTGCACGATAAGGATGATTTACTTTTGCTTAAACCAAACTACACGAAACTCTGCGCCTCCTTTAATCAACCACCAGTATCTTCAGTGTCTGCTGTTTCACTGGATATTGTCAGAGAAGTACAGTTGATTTACGTGGCCTTGGAAATGAGTGCAAATAACTGACCTATAATCACTCCCGCAAAAGGCGTAGGGGATGCGATCAGCGAAAACCTCCCACTAGTTGTACCCCTGGATACCAAGGGTTAATGACTCGATTTCTCCCCCAAACAATCAACAGCAGTGATCTTACTGTTGGGTGTTGCACCAAACTAATCCTTCAGAAATGTCCCATCTGTAATATTCTAATATTAATTTTAATTGGTAAAGATTGATATTCATCTTAATTTGTTTCGGTGACTCCGTTAATGTAGTGGAAAGAAAAGGGATGGTTTCTCTGTCATATTCTTTTAACTCTAAGGCTTTAACCTTCCAAGGTTCGACCTTAACCCTTTCCCGGCTGCGTAAGACCTCTACTATTTTACTCGGGCTAACGCCAGACTATTTTACTCAGCCTAACGTCAGACAATTTTACTAGTCAAATGGAGAGCTCCCACCTCGAAAGAGTTAAATTTGCAAAAAGTTGAGAAAACATTTTTATTTTATTTGAGTTTTAAGAACTAAATTTAACGTGCTCCGTCACCATTTTATTTTGATTTATTATTGATAGCCTATCCTATTTCTGCCATGCTGCATTGTTTGACATAATTTGTTCTTATTTATCTTATTTATAAGCCAATTTCTTAATTAAAACAAAAGAAAATTAATTTTACTTAAAGCCTCGTTACAAAAAGTATGCCTGGACTGTCATGCATGTCGAACCCTGGTTATCTTGCTCATAATTGTTGAACAGGTCTTCAGAGTACCAGACCCTCAATTTTTCGCCTGTGTTTAGGAAAAGCGGATTGCCCAAATCAGATAGTACCAGTTCTTTAGACGTGGCAGAATAAGTCGGCAGGTTGTAGCCTGAATAGCTAGTGAACTTCACCAAACGAGGTGCAGGGTAAATTCTGCTGTTTCGTGAATCTGTAATTACCATTCTGAGATCGTTGGTTTCGCGTTTGCACCCCCAATTCGAGAGTCTTGACTTATCGTTATTGCATCCAATTTGACCTTTTTGATGAATCAGCTTTATTGCTCCCAGAAATCCGGGTGATCCTGTATGCGCAAGTTCCTGGAATTTGTTTCCTTTGGCGCCAATACAAGTGACCCTCGAAGATCCGAAGTATTCCCATCTTCCTATATTTGTAAATGACAGAGTAACATTTGAAATTACCGATCTTCCAGAACATAATTATGGTGATGAGTAATAAGTTTAAGAAGGACTTAAATCATTCCGAGGAAAAATGAAAAAGGGCTGTGGAAAGTTAAAAACTGCTATTGTCAAGTTGTGGTTGTCCAATTGATAAGAGCGAAAATTAGTTCGCACCATTAGGGAAACTGCCTAGTCTGTTGCTCTAGCAGCTAAGCAATTGAGTCAACTGGAAACGGATCATTCCCGTTGTTAAATAGGTTAAAAAATCCAGTAAATGGCCGCTCATTGTATAATTTCAATCCGTGTCATGTAACCACCTACAACGTTTACATTCAGCGGGTGGTGAAACTATAAAAAAATTATTAATAAGTGGAGAGAGAAAGTCGAAGCCAAAAGTGAGCCAAAGATACTGACCCGTTGAAAGCCTCCATACTTAGAGAAAAATCTTCGGCTAACCTGCAATTTTCTTTACCAAAGAGGGGACACCGGGGTCTGACTTCAGATGACAGCTTTTTGCCGGACACTGACTAGCCACATATACTTTGCTTATGAATTAGTGGAATTATCGAATATGCAGAAATATTTTGGTTGGATGTATTTACAAATCGAGGAATAAATCTGAGTGTCCTAGTTACCAACTTATTTCTATGCTTTTCGTCGAGGCAAACATATTTGAAAAGTTAATCTTGAAATAACTTTTGACTATGTGAAAAATTAATGGCATAATTCCTCTCGATCAAAACAAGCTTTAGAAAGAAACACTCAACCCAAACATCTCTGCTTTATGTAATAAAAAAATAGTTAATAAATATGAATGAAGCGTATCCGGAACAAGATTATTTTTCTACACCACAAAAAGCCTTTCAGTTTTGAAATAAAAAAACGTGACTCAACAAAAGTTCTTATGTGATTTCAAAACAGCGAAATAAACTGGTTTAAGTCTTATCTCACCTACTAAATCCACACAGCCAAAATTGACCAAACTATATCAAGGCGACATACAGTGAGATGGGGTACTGCACTAGGCTCAATTGTGGTACCACTACTTTTTCTCATCTACGTAGGTGATTTACCAGATTGAAAAACATGATCAGAACACAAACATGTTTGCCAATGGTAGTAATATAACGAGTGAAGGAAGGATTGTCGGGAAAAATAGAGAAAAAAAAGGAAGCAAGAATGGTAACAGGAAAAATAACATTATACTGGATCAATTAAAATTCTCAGAGAGCTTAGTTGGAAACCTTGGGTCGAACGAAAGAAGTATAGCAAGAGATTGTTTATGTACCAAATGAGAAATAATGAATTACTAGTAAGGTTTCAACCTTCAAGGTATTTGCCTTGACCATGTGCTTCGAGAACGCGACATAAACGTAATTGAGAAAACTAAAAGCTATTTAGCAAAACAGGTTTTAAAAACATTTACCAAAATTGATTATAGAGAAACAAGTTTCTGTAGAAAAATTCTTGACAATTCTCCTGGATAATATCTAGCCACACAGAGTTTATATGTTTTATTATTTTTTGATTCATGTGACTTATTTAGAGCATTATTTTATCTTTCAGTGAAACGGCCACTTGGAAAGCTCAACACTAAGGGTGCTGGAAGATAGCCATTTCTTAATAAATTTCTATAAATAAACAAATAATGAAACATACGAATTAACGAATAAACGAATATATGAATCTATCAGTAAATGAATAAATAGATAAATAAATAATTAAATAAATAAATAAATATGTATAAATATAAATAAATATATAAATAAATATATAAATAAATAAATGCGTAAATTAATTAATTAATTAATTAATTAACAAACCAACGAACCAACCAATGAATGAATGAATAAATGAATGAATGAATGAAAGAATTGAAAAATTAATTAATAAGTGCATAGATAAATTAATAAAAACTAAATACAGTTTATTTCAAGCAAAGTAGCAGTTATCCAAAACAGGCCCGAGCGTTGCTCTATAAATGGCAGCGTTAAATTTGTGAAGAACATCAGATTCTTTCACCTATGGTAACATTGTCCCATGGATGAGAACAGGTCTTAGCAGCCAACTTTTTACTCCAAGAAAGTTTCACTTTCAAAAGCTGAACGCACTAAAACAAAAGTTCAGACAGGAAGATAGCTGAAAAATAACAACAATGACAGCATTACGTATTTAGTGCAACTATGGACACTGACGAACTATTTTCACAAACCCAACGTCGGTAATAGCTGACCCTTGAAAGACTAATAGTTTATCCACATGGATTCAAAACAATAATAGCAGCAGTTACCGCCAGTTTCGGGATTTTACTGCAAGCAGACGGGATGTTTTCGACCCTAATTGATGCTTTTATGTACGGAAATCCATTGAAAAGAACATTTTCATGATCGATTTGTGCCTGGCTACGATAGTCTACCAGAAAAATCCAAAACTCGAGATTTGAATATGCATCTTCGAACTACTGGTTTTAGCCGATGATACTATTTATGTTAGTCTAAGGATATTCCGAACTTAGATACAATACAAAACTTCACAATTAACCTACACTGCCGAAGTCAACTGAAAAATACTTACTCGAGCGAGATTTGAACTCGCACCTTCGGGATACTGGTCCTCCGCTATACCTGTGTTCAAATCCCACTCGAGTCAACTTTTTCAGTTGACTTCGGCAGTGTATGTTAATTGCGAAGTTTTTTTCATAATACCCTGAGGATGATTCTGAAATAGGATACAATACAATACAATACTTTTAATTAACTCTCCCCAATTGGGATTTTCAGAGTCAAATTTCGATCATATATTATGATTACAAAATATCCAACTACCAAAAACAATTGGCAAGAACACCAATTCATCGAATTGCTTCTACAGTTTATTTTGTAGGGAAGGCTTCCATCGGTGCAACTGATGTGCCAGCTGAAACTCCACTATTGCCAACACGATTTTTCGCACTGACTAAATCATATTTACTAAATTATTTACCATCCGAATCAGTGCTTTATCATTTTAATTCGGTGCACCTCGGCGGAAAATAGTCAAACGATGCCAAATGCTGTTCTTGGATACCAGTTCTGGCATATATCTGACATTTCATTACTTTTTAGGAGAATAATAAATTCTTCTAAATGCCCACTTCGACATAGCCAGTTTTATTGTAAGCAATACGT
Organism: Heliopora coerulea; assembly: GCA_030142905.1. NCBI lineage: Eukaryota > Metazoa > Cnidaria > Anthozoa > Scleralcyonacea > Helioporidae > Heliopora > Heliopora coerulea. The sequence goes on along the minus strand of JASJOG010000017.1, from coordinate 728,801 downwards.
GGAAATATTTTTTATCGTAAGACCGCAAGACAAAGTTATAGTAATTATTCATATAATGCTTACATAAATGTCGCGACCAAATACAAAATAACCATAGAAAATTACAGGTAAGTAAACGGTAAAAACTGCGATGGATAACGAGATATTTAAAATAAAAAGGTAAATCACGTAGCCTAAAATTTGCTGACATTTGTTAGAAAACCAACTGTGTTCATATAAGAGGTAACGAAAAGGCTGACCGTCGGTAACGTGTTCACGGTTAGCGCGACGGACCGAACGTTAGCTCAATACGTTTGGATAAATGATCATGTAATTCTTGTGAAATATGTGCAAAATAACAGATTATGAGAGGATAACGTACTTAATTTCAAAGGCTGGGATGTGTCATAAGCTAGGACTACTGTAAACGCTCTATTAAGCCTCCGGGGCTTATTTATTTTCAGACCTTCTAGACCGGAGTTTTATTAGAGAGGGGAACTTAATAGGGAAGTGGGCTTATTTAAAACTCACCAGGAGTCGAAGACGGAGACACGATTTTTTCAGAAGTGCCGGCCAGCTATAATAAATAACGACACAGCTGGCATATACTTACTATATGCAATCATAATGTGTTTCTACTAAAGTGTATTCTTAATATGCTGAAAACAGAACTTGATAGGAAAATACTGAAACTGTTCCATATGAAATCGGAAGTTGCAATAGTTGAAATCAAGAATATAGTGCAATTCTAACCAGTCCCAAGTTGTCATCTTTCTTGCGCTTTTGTAGTGGGGGGAGGGCTTGATAAAGAGCGGGGCTTATTAACAAGGGGAGCTTTATTAGAGAGGGGGATTATTAGAGAATGGACTTAATAGAGATGAGGGGCTAAATAGACTGTTTATGGTATTTAAAGCATTAATAAAATAATTTGACAACTCTAACATATTTGCCAAATCGCTCAAAGATGAGGAATATCATAGTGCCTCTAATGATGTTTTTAGAGGTTCTGAGGATTTATTATAGTTGTACTGTTATGTTGTAATGATCAAGTCAGTTTTCTTTTCGATTTCGCGGTTTATTTAGTGCAGAGAAACCGTACAGGATTGGCAGGCGCTCTGTTCTCAAACTGATAGTCATGGGGAAGACAAAGAGGAAACCAGTGTTGAAATCTTATTTGGATATGTGATAACAACTGGCATAAAATTTCTGCAAAACCCGAATTTGTCTTCATATACAAATCTTTTAACAAGCCGTTTTTATCCTCGAATGTCGTGTTTTATCTGATATCCGAATACCTCAAAGATATTGAAACTCGGCTGTCGCCTTACTATTCGGAACTTGGAAATCAGATCAAGTTCGTACTCCTTTCTCGTTCATCACATTTATGAAGCATTACGTTTAGACATGGTGAAACCTTTTGCATATTGTATTTAATATCCGGAATAATAAATATAATCACAAAGCAAGAGCAAATATGCAACAGAAAAGGAAACATAACCCAACCCCCAAACGATATGACGAACCGTGAAACATTAAAAAAAAAAAATTTTGACGGCTAAAGGCCTAATTGTTTTGAATTGCTGTATAAATCGAGGAGCAAAACTTACGGTGGCTTTGGCAGCTCCATTGAAGACCCTTTGTGGTGAACTTGATAAAAACGATGTTTGTCCTGAACTCGCGAAGTAGTTCCCAGTGACACTTACACCTCACTCGATGTACGTTTACACTCAAAGTTTATTATTACTCAATATCCACTATACTTGCATATGAACTTTCTTCTTAACTTCAAGTCAACTAAGTTGAACTACTTTTATAGTTTCCAAATATAGATAAAAATAGATAAAACATATTACATTAAACACACTCTAGAGCCGAAAATTCATACAATTGTTAGCAACGAATTTGCAAGACAATTCTCTAAAAACGATCAATCTTCTCAAAGTAAGCGTTCTAAATAATCTACGCGAAATTTCTAACCAACTGGGTATGGGTTTTCCACACCTTTGTTTTCGAAACACTTTTTCAAACGTCTTACCGTTTCAGTTTTCTGTACAAGACGTCTGTCGTTAACTCATGTCCCAACATTTAAAAAAAAAATCTTGAACGTCTTCAAGCTATTAAACCTTTAGCTGTTTACCGCCATTCAGAACAATACCGATTACGGTGTATTTCTATGGAAAGTTGCTAAAAGCTAAGAGCACTAAATTAAATTCTGTTTTTCTCATGCACGTTTACCCTATGTTACAATGACCTAGCCAAGCAACTACACACTGAATTGATAGACACAAACCAATTACACGCCTTTGTTGATTCAAAAGTAATATTTACTACTCCTGACGATTATGTTTGCCAATGTTATACTGTATATTGCCAATAAACTTTGGATTAATTCTTTTGTGAGAAGAACCAGCAACCGAACTTTTGTCCTATAACCTATATCACAAATAATCATTTTGAAGCTTGGGAACAATCTTACAGGTAATTGATTGTCTTACCTGACTCGACTGCTTGCTGAAAGCAGATAAAAACCAAAATTTTCAGCAACATCTTTTCGGCTAGGACTTCTTTGATCTCCTTTTGAAATATTCAGGTAAAGAAATGCTTCTGTCAAACGTAGTACTAATTACTGATGGCTTCAGTTCAAAAAGATTTTATCTAGAAGTGGAAGGCGTTAAGCAACACCGAGCAATTACCTAATATGGAAAAACGGAAGGGAACACCGAAAGATCACGAGCTGCAGAAAGGCTAAAAGATCATGAGCTGCAGGAAGACCAAAAGATCATGAGCTGCAAGAAGACCAAAAGATCATGAACTTTTTAACTGCTGAAATATACTCAATCGATGCAGCAACTTAGAGCGATGCCAACTTAGCAATGTAGAGCTATGCCAACAACATCTGTGTTTTTGGGGAATCTGTCCAGGAAATGACCATTCATTGTTTACATCACAATTAAGTCAAATCAGTGCAAAACACCAATATTTATTAGAATGCGCTCGAAATTGGTCCTGCTTAGCTACACGAAAAGTTCAAACTCGAGGGCTTATTCGCTTTAAAGAGTTAAGCACGGTGATAAACACGGATAACAATCTGAGTCCCGGTTTGTTTACATTAGGAATCAAATGCGGCAAAACAGGAAGACCAAAAGATCATAAGCTGCAGGAAGACCAAAAGATCATAAGCTGCAGGAAGACCAAAAGATCATGAACTTTTTAAAACTGCTGATATATACTTAATCATTCGATGTAGCAACTTAGAGCTATGCCAACTTAGCGTCTGTTTATATGATCCCGATGAATCGGGATGTCCAGGTATACCGGGATATCAACTTGCTAATAAATTAACTGTTACTTTCATAGTTGCGTTTATATAGAGACCGGGGCATCCCTGTGTACCGGGATCCCGGTTGAAGCAACCGAGAACCCGGGTAGGCGGGACAATTTTATTTTCCATATAAACGCAATATCCCGGTACACCAGGAATTCGACTGAACTGGGCGTGCTTGTACTTTGGACATTACTTTCAAAATGGCTGACATGTGCTCCTGTTCAGGGTCATCAGAACCACCAAAAAAGGAAACGAATGGAAACAACTTTCGTTGGGACGAAAGTATGCACAGTGATTTGATCGACTGCCTACGTGAGTACAAAATACGATGTGAACATAATGGGATCGATTTTGATGCTGACAAAGTGTCCCAATACCGAGCTGTTCGGTTAGCAATGGCCAAAAAATACGAGCATGATATCAGTCTGTTCGGTCCAGTTTCCCGTTACTCCGCCTCCTCGTCAGATGCAAGAGCTTAACCAACTGGAAATAGCGGTGTATGACGTACAATCTAAACAGGAGAATAATCTTATTTCGCGTGGTCATAATCCCATTTTGGATAAGGTAAAGAGTTTAAGTCAAGGGTTTTCGAAAGCTGTTCTGGCAGGAAAAAGAAGTGGAAGTAGTAAATAAGTATTTGATCATTATGATTCACTAAAAGGGATTTGGGGTGGTTCTCCAGACACGGAGCCATTGCCTTCAGGTGTTGATACCGACAAAGTCAATCAAGTTCACGATTTGGAAGATGAAACTGATGAAAATCATGCAACGGGGTCCTCAAATGAAGCATCGTCTAGTGCAGGCCTCGAAATAACCGCTATCTACTGGCAAAAATGCCAGTAATTTTACCCGATATGATCACTTTTACTAGCAGAAAATTTCCCATTGGCAAAACTTTGCTAGTGCTTTCTTGAGAACAAAAATTATTTCAAGATTTCATGCAATAGACTCTCTGACAGTCGAAATGTATAACTGTATGAATACTTGCCATAACAAACAAAAAAGTATCACCAAAAAGTTGTAATACGATCTGAAACTCGAAAAGCTTCGACGTTCAGAGGTATGGTACTATTTGTGATCCCATACACGAAGCACAGAATAAGAAACTAACCAGAAGTTTCACTCGGGTCGGAACCTTTGCAGTTTTTGTCCTCGCGCATGTCGTGCCGCGCATCTTGGCCGCCATGTTGGCAGCCAGATAACTCCGGACAGGTCAACAACAGAAATAATGGCGAAAAGCGGATTCTGATCATTTGAACTGCTGTATCTCAAACGTTTTGCGGCCGATTTTTGCATTACGGCTGGTACGTCTAGAAGAAAGGTATGTTAGCAATATCATTGTACTTTTAAGGTAATTTACTAAATAGAAAACGGATAATTCTTCATTATCTTTCACGGATCACCACGTCAGCCACTTGCATGATACTCGTCGGACGAGCGACGTTTGCTTGAGTATTCTCGCTGTTAAGGATGAAATGTCGAAAACAGATTTCACATTTATAACAACTGTGATGGGGTAAACTCTTTTCCTTAATCATAATAATACTGCTTTAAGGTAGATGAACGATCTTCAAGCTCGATACTCAGAAAATGATTTCTGAGCCCAAGACGGGGATCGAAGGTTGCGGGTTCGATCCCCGTCTGAGGCTCAGAAATCATTTTCTGAGTATCGAGCTTGAAGATCGTTCATCTACCTTAATATATCCAAGCTCTCACGTTTCTCAAACATCAAGACTGCTTTAATTCCTTAAATTAGAACTCCAACTTGCTTTAACACTTGGCCCCTGTCAACACTCATCTGTATTGAATATGTTTCGAATAACTCCACTGTTTTGATTCAGTGCAAAGGTTTATGTATTTTGTATTCCTAAATTTCCAAGCAGCTTTTTAATAATAAACAAAAATAATTCTCAGTTTTATTTAAAATGTTCTCACGATTATCTGTCTAGCAATGGTGCAATCACGAAGGGTTTTCTGAACATGCTTCCAAATTGCTTGTCTTAATTTATGCCCTGAAAAAATTGTACCATCTTATGCATATAAACTTACATTTGTCCCTAATCTATGTATTGGTTAACACCAGGGCTGGAATACTTTGCAAGTAGTGCAACTGCAACTGAAATATTATTCAATGTTGCTCATGTTTGTGCTGACATTTTTCTCTTTTATCACTAGGTTTGATAAGAGGGATTTGACATTAGAAAAAAAATTGTTGCCAAGTAGGAATGTCTGTTTCCAAATTGGGGCAGGAGGTTTTCTTCCATCTGTAAAGTTTAGCTATTGTTATATATTTTGTTAAACAAAAAGGCTGATTTAAAAAACAATATACTGTGGCTACAGTGAATTAACCTGAATCTCTTCCTTTTTACTTTTCTTTTAATATGTAAATTTTCCTTCTATTACGCTGATTACATGTAGCACTTGTTACCAATGATGTCCTGCCTGAGTTCTTGTGCCTGTCCTTTCTTATGAAGAAGAAAGTGTCAATCTTTAGTAAAGTGAGCAGTTATTTCTGTGCAGAAACTGCTGCAGAAATAGTGTACATCCAGGGGTTGTAGCTGCAGTACAGTGGGTCATTTTTTCATTATTCTAATGGCCAGCCCAGTTCTTCATTCATTTTTACTATCTAGGTTTATTTTTGTAGAATTTTACATATAAATCTACTTGAAGGCATAATCACAAAAAGATGTGAAAACAAACTCACAGGATAGCTTCACATGAAAAGCTGATAGGCCACTTTCAAATTAATTTTTCTTATACTGATTCAGACCCTGCATATAACATGTTTTGCATGCACAGCAATGACAGAGAAGTGGATACCTATCTAAGTTCACAATTTCCACACAACATTGAAATCATTCAAGCCCCTGCCATGCTACAGGAAGGCATACACTAGATATTTTTAAGAATTATTGGAATCAAATTGGGAAGCATGCAGTAGATCACTACAGATGCCTTTAATAATGCATGTTCAAGTTTGTTACAATCTACTGAAAATCAATATGGACTTACACAATCATTGAATTTCATGTTTAAAAAACTGTGACGACTTTTTTAATTAAATATTGCAATATGTAATTTGTATTGTCATCCCTTTCTTCAGTGCATAAACCTTGCTTCTTTCAAGCAGCCTCCTCATGGAGAGGTTCAAAACACCAGACCAGAGTTATCAACTAAAAATTACAATAACAACAAATCAATGCCATACGTTTTTTCTGAATAATTCTATTTATAATCCTCGGTTGAAGTGAAGACAAGACATGAGTACCAGATTGACGTTCAAATTGGTTCAAGACAAGGATGAGCCAAGGTATTACATGTAAAATGCTATCTCAATTAGTCGCTTTCACATTTAAAGTTCAATCTAAAAATTACTCCTTCCACAAATCAATTGTGAAGTTTAAATGTGCATTGAAGTCTGCGGAGCGGTAAACATTTTGAGGCACATTTTTGTCTGTCTCTAGGCAAGAAATACAAAATCGTATATGTACGAAGGCTCAAAGCATATCTTTCTTTGATTTTGAAATTATTTAAAAGCTAAAACCAAGGTGACACGCAATCAGCAAGCTAGATTTGGCATCAGCACGAAAATATAGCTACAATGAACACATAAAAACTGAAATTAATTAGGGCACGAGTGTGCTGCAAGCCGATTTCGAGTGTGAAATACGAGTAAACAAGTAAGCGAACAAATGACCACTCCTAACTAAATGAATATGTCACGGAAAATTTATTTATACGCCTTTTAATTATGATAAGATTGATCTCTTACCTTTCCTCTGGGACATATCAAAGTAAAACGGAAATCGTCCAAATACTTTTCCAGATAAAGCCGTTTTAGTGATCCAAGCTGGTTTTTCGCCATTATGTTCCTTGTTCCCTGGCTGGAGTTATCTGGCTGCCAACATGGCGGATCCTGGACATGCGCACTGGAAAACGAGGACACATTGCACCACTGATCTGAAAAATAGGACTGGATAGAGCATCTATTGTTCAAAAAGTGAAGCCGGAAGTCAGCCGTGCCGGCCATATTGGAGTGACCACTTTTCAAGGTGCGCCGTATATTTTGTGTAGGTTACATCGAAGAAATTGGAGGAGAAGTTTCAACGTGTGTAGGTTCTTGGCGTATAATTGTCAAATTTTAAGTGAAAACATGCCGAGGAGAGACAACAGCCTTTAAAATTGTCCAATTTTCTTTAAAATTACTGATTTTCCCGTAATAAATAATCGACTATTGAGCAACGAGTGATCGTGTTGGTGGCGTGTACCGCACTTCGAGATCTACTGCATAGTCTACGTACTGTGGAGGCCAGAGATTTTTTCTTTTACAGTGCCCGGTTTTATGGATGGAAAAGGCCGTGGTTGTTTGGCGTTCCCAAGCCACAAAATTTTAATAGATTCAAGAAGGTTTCATGGGCCACATCTAGACAGCAAGCTGTCAATTGAAGATTCCTGGGCTGTACTATGACATGTAATTTGTTAAACTGGTCTCCGGTATGCTAAAGCAATTTATTAACAGTTTTACCACAATTCACAGGTGGCTGTTTCAGTTATGCTTGTTTCATTGATATTTGGATTTTTAAACTTTGATGAACCTTTAAATGAACTGCTCTACACAGTCATTTGAAACAGGAAAATGTTTCTCAGGATAAGAATTACATTTGGTAAAAAATCTTTGTACTTTGCACATATTTCCAATATAATGTTTTAATGCCATTGCTTTAGCAATTTTTAAAGAAATATACCATTAAAATAGATATTGATGGTATTTGAGGCAAATTTTGCTTTGATAACACTTGCCATTTAAAGGTGTCTAAAGGTTTAGTTATACGAAGTAATTTTTCAATGCAGTTGTGTTTAGAGTTGTGTTGAAACTGTTTTGCTGTTGATCTATAAAACGAATTGTACAAGTTCAATTCAAATATACACAATAAAAGCAACCAACCACCTTGTTCTAACTGACGTTGCATTTTGGTTTGTGAGAAAAGTAGCTCATTCAGAGGGATGCCATGAATTTGACATTTAACTAAGGGTGAAGATATTTTTTAGTGAGTTTGTAAAGTTTAAGTTTGTCTTCTGTTAATGTTGATTCTTGAAGTGCCATAGTTCTTTCATCAAACTGTGTAAGTTGTTCACTTGTTAAAGCAGGACTAGTTGGTGGAATGTCTACTGAACTGTCATTGAGTGGGATAGGTCCATCCCAGTCAATACCATACTTGTCAGTTACTTCAGTAGGATTGGTACCTTCTTCAGATGTCATCAATGAACCTTGGACCCAAAGCTGAAGGGGTGTATAGTTGTTTGCTGTGGACATGGGATGTCTCAACCAGGTAGCAGACCATTCATCCAAACAATGGTTTAAGTGATGAAGGAATGCATAATGTAAGCACTATAAGTCATTCTCTGCTTAATACTCCAAGATATTCAGATCTTCCATTAATGAAAACAGATTGTGGCAATTGTTTAAAACATCCTTAAGTACATCCCACCAGAGGTGCTCAATTTGTTGATTGTGCATGCTCTTACCCACAAGAGCTGACCCCTTACCTGGACCACAAGTGTTTAACTTATTCTTGACAACATCCCCATTTTCTGTTCCCTAACAACATCACACCTTGTTCTAGAGGGCAATCTTCAGTTTTATACTGCTTTTATGAAATTTTAGAATACTGTGGCAGCTTTATTGTTAGCATTGCAGGGTAAATACACAGGTGTGAAGCCATCCTCACACCCGTGAACAACAAAACACCATTTGACAAGTTTATGATTGCCATCAAAATGCCAGAGTCCAAGTGGCCTTGTTCCATTGTATATACATCATTTAATTGCCGTGCATCATCAAGTAGCCAATCCCTGGGGATCAACTCATGAAAGAGCTTCTCTCATATGATGTCTGATGATGAATATACCCCTTGAGCCAAGGTGTCCCGTCAACATTTTTAATCCACATTTTGGATTTGTTCTTTTAGTTGCTCTCACTATGCCATCTCATTATCTTGTATTTCTGTGTGAAGGGAATGCACTGAAGGACCATATTCTTGCATTTGTCATTTTACAGTCCATGAACTGACATGAAGTAGCTCTGAAATTTTACGGATACTGAACCTGGCTTTTACAAGTATTGCGAGCTGTTCCTTGCTAACTGCATACTTTGGTCTACCTGGTTATCCAGTGAAAACAGCATTTTCTCTGATGTTCATCCCTGAGCACTCTAAAATTGACCATGCACTGCTCAACAAATTGAATATTTCTTCTGGTATTCTTGTCAAGGAGTCTAAGACAATGACAAGCTTCTGAATTTCTTGAAGTTTGTCTGATATGTTGCAATTATCAGCACTATAAACACTAGAAACAATCTCCCTTAATCTGGATGTTATGTCTTTCAACTCGGCAGTGAAATCTGTCACCATGTTCGTTTGTCTTTCTGCCCTGCTCAACGTACCAGCTACTCACACGCACATGAAATTTTGCTAGGTGATGATAATAGTACAACACTGCATAATAATGCCACAGTGCATGATAATAACGAAACAGTGTGTACCAATACAAACCAATACTTTATAATAAAGAAACAGCGCATAATAATAACAAATCAACAGTGCATAATACTAACAAAGCAGTGTATAATAATAACAAAGAAATGCAAATTAATAACTAGACATTGCATGATCATGATGAACTTGGAAATAATAATAACGAAAAATTGTATAATAATGAACCGGTAGATAATAACGAAACATAATAGTTCTGACGGTAATGACACTCCATACTTACCAGTGAAATGTCCGTGAAAATTTTCTTTTTAACCTGGATTCTTCATCGTCAGATCCCTCACTGCCACTTTGGGATGTGTTGTCGTTTCCTTTCACATTTTTTCTTCGTTTACTACAGCCCTACGTACGAGTTTCCTCATTTTCATAACAGCCTTACAACAACGTTACCGAGAAAGTGGTCACTCCAATATGGCGCAGATTGAATTTTGCGGGCTTCATTTTCTCCCGCAGTCCAACCCTGGGTTGCTCTATCCAGTCCTATTTTTCAGATCAGTGGTTGGACTGCGGGAGAAAATGAAGCCCGCGAAATTCAATCTGTGCCATATTGGAGTGACCACTTTCTCGGTAACGTTGTTGTAAGGATATTACGAAAATGGGCAAACTCGGTACGCAATGCTGTGCTTTTGGTTGTAATAAGCGAAGGAAAAATGTGAAAGAAAACCAGACATCCCGAAGTGATAGTGAGGGGCCTGACGATGAAGAATCGACATTAAAAAGAAATTTTTCACGGACATTTCACTCGTAAGCAATGGCATTGAAACATTATATTGCAAATATGTGCAAAGTACAAAGATTTTTTACCAAATATTATTCTAATCCTGAGAGACATTTTCCTGTTTCAAATGACTGTTTAGAGCAGTTCATTTAAAGGTTCATCAGAGTTTAAAAATCCAAATATCACGTACATACATACACACACACACACACACACACACACACATATATATATATATATATATATAAAATGTAATTTGAAGCAAACATAACTGGAACAGCCACCTGTGAGTTGTGGTAAAACTGTTAATAAATCACTTTAGCATACTGGAGATCAGTTTAACAAATTACATGTCATAGTACAGCCCAGGAATCTTCAATTGGCAGCTTACTGTTTAGATGTGGCCCGTGAAACCTTCTTGAATCTATTAAGACTTTGTGGCTTGGCAAGAGACATCCTTTGAAAATCTCTGTAAACAGATGCCATTTGAAAATGTATCTTGTATCTTTCTTACCTTTTTAAAAATTAAATAACCTTTAGGAGAGACTATTCATCAAGGCATGGTTAAATACTGTTGACACAGGGTTCTTTGCTGATCAACATTAGCACAACACTTGCAGACTTGGTTTTAAAGAAATTTATTGAATGTTGAAGAAATCAGACACAACCTCCAATCAAATTTATAACCACTTTTAAGTTAAACTTAAAGTGACAAAACAGTTCATATTGTTACTTTTTTCCCAATTTGAAGTCCCAGATTCCATGTCCCATATATTTTTCTTCACCCAGCTTTCCATCCAATCCACAAAAAAGGGTGAAATGGTTAGCAAATATGCATCGAAAGGATTGGACACCAAGCAGTCATTCCAGGATCTGCTCAGATCATTTTGAAGAAAGATTTTTGAACAGAACTGGTCAGATTGTTAAATTAAAGGATGAGGCAGTTCCAACCAGATTTAAAAAATTTCCAGAACATCTTAAGAAGGTAATAATAAGTAACTAATGGTCATTAACATTTCAAAAGTTCCATTCTTTGATCAAACAAGTTTGGCAAAGAAACAAATTAAAGAATCTTACTGTACTTGTGATAACAGAACTCAGCATAGATATACAGTATACCAAGTACTTAAAATTAAGTAATATGATGAATAGTATAATTCTCTTGTTGAATGCTTACATTATTACTGTGAGGGGTGGATCTAGCATTAAGGCAACCTTTCATCCAGGGCATTTTCCCTCCATGGTGAAAGGTCAGCAAAAATGGCTCTGGCATTGATTGGTCACAATATCATGAATTTAGAGATATTGTGACACATTACAAGGAGCCCAGTACTTACAGTAATAACAATGTCGAGTTAAAAATAAAGGAAAAGTTCATTTCTACAGAAAACTAAAGAACGAAAACCACCAGCCAAACGATCGTTCAAGATTGACAGTGCAAAAGTAAATAGTGGTTCATACACAATGAAAAAGTCTGCTTCCCTCCCTAACAAGAGAGTGTGTTCACCAGATGTTGACAGTGACCACAGCAACAAGCATGAAGATTCGCCCAGAAAACTAAAGAAGCAGCTTAGCGTAATTAACGAGCAAGTCATTTCGTTGAAAAAAAAGCTGAAGGTGTCAGAGCAGAAATCACGACGCATGAAGATAAGAGTGAAATCACTGAAAACCATTGTGAAACAATTACAAGAAAAGCAGCTCATTTCTTCAAGTTGTGAAGAAATGTTGCAACGCCACTTCTCTAGTGTCCCCTTGGCCATGCTGCAACGGATGAATTCCAAGTCAGGAAAAGGTTGTAAATATTCACCAGAGCTAAAATCATTTGCACTGACATTACAGTTCTATTCTTCTAAGGCCTATGAATTTGTAAGGAAAACATTCAACTTAGCACTTCCTCATCAAGTCCAAGTCAGAAAATGGTATACTAAAGTTCCTGCAGAGCCAGGGTTTACAGAGTGTGCATTCAATGCACTTGCTTTGAAAGTCCAAGAAGCTGAGAAGAAAGGTCAAAAGGTGATTTGTTCCCTAATGCTCGATGAAATGGCCATTCGTAAACATGTCTCATGGGATGGTACAAAGTTTCAGGGTTATGTTGACCTGGGAAATGGAGTTGATGAAGATAACTCTGCTCCTGTTGCAAAAGATGCCTTTGTTTTGATGGCTGTCAGTGTTAATGATTCATGGAAAGTCTCCTGTGGCTACTTTTTTATTGATGGTCTTAGTGGTGAAGAGCGTGCCAACCTTGTGAAAGTCTGCATCAAGAAATTTCATGATGTTGGGGTTAATGTAGTGTCACTGACGTGTGATGGTCCATCCTGCCACTTCAAATTGCTGAAAGAGCTTGGTGCATGTCTGGATATTACAAGTCTTCAAGCATACTTCATCCATCCACTTGATAAGAATAAGAAAATCTATGTTCTGTTAGATGTATGCCATATGTTGAAGTTGATCAGAAACACTTTTGGTGCATCAGGTATATTGGTAGACAAAGATGGCAATAAAATCTACTGGCAGTACATTGTTCAACTTCAAAAGCTCCAAGATGAAGAAGGTCTCAGACTGGGAAACAAACTGAAGCTAGCCCATATCCAATGGGAGCAGCAAAAAATGAAAGTTAACCTTGCAGCTCAAGTTTTCAGTTCCAGTGTTGCTGATGCCATCGAATGTTGCACCAAAGAGCTTAAGCTGGAACAGTTTCAAGGTTCAGAGGCAACAGTCAAGTTTATCCACCTGTTTGATCATCTGTTTGATATCCTCAACACCCGTAACCCATGTGCAACTGGTTTCAAGGCAGCACTTCGTGTCAAAAATAAAAGATCCAGGGATACATTTCTTGATGATGCATTTGACTACATCAAGAATCTACAGGATACACTTGGAAATCCAATGCATGACACACCTTGAAAAACTGGCTTTGTTGGATTTCTTCTTGCAATCAAAAGCATCAAAGGGTTATTTCATGATTTGTGTGAAGGGGCACAAGCACCACTAGATTATTTACTGACATACAAGTTCAGTCAGGATCACTTGGAGTTATTCTTTGGTGCCATTCGATCTGCAGGAGGCTTCAACAACAACCCCACTGCACAACAATTTACGGCTGGATACAAACGTCTTTTGATGAGGAGTACCATTGAAGGATGTAATGGTAACTGTCAGAAGAGAGACCCAACAGCCATCCTCCAAGTGATTGGTGATACCTGTAATGTAAATAATGAAGATGTTACAATCACAAATGCATCACTCATCAGGAAGTATGACCTAACAGAAAGAAAACCAATCATGCATGACCATGACTACAGTGATGTCCCTAATGTGATCAACCTCTCTGAGTTTAAAAAAGCTTCCATATCATACATGGCAGGATATGTTGCAAAAATTGCTGAAAAGAAAATGTTCTGTATGCCTTGCTGCAAAGCACTTGGTTCAGCCAAACACACACCCAAGTCAAGCTTCCTAAAACTCAAAGACAGGGGCAATCTGTTTAAACCTACCCAAAGTGTGATACTGGTCTGTGAAGAAGCAGAAAAGTGTTTCCAACGAATGCTGTTGTCAACCGGTGGAAAACTTCCTCAGTGCATAGGTATTGCTGATGCTATTGCCACATCTGTGTTGGGTGGAATAGATCATTCCAAAATTTTCAAGGAGCTTGAAAATCATATGCTTGACACACCTGTTAATGACAATCACGTTTATGGTTTGATCAAGACTATTGCAAAATGCTTCTGCAAAGTCAGGTTATACCATTTAGGGAAAGAGGCTGCAGCAAAGCTGCATGGCAAAAAAGTGAGGAAGAAGCTGAGCAAATTGGTTCTCTTTAATCACCAGTGAAGTAAAGCAACATAAATTGGAACATTTCGCCAAGTCCACGGTTGCAATCAGCTGATTGATAAACCAAATCGGTTCCTTTAGGAACCACCAAAAATATAAAAAAGAAAACAAACGATACTCTTGATAATTGGGGCACGGGGAGATAAGTTTTCTGGTTTCACAAAACAAAATGGCTCCAAGATCAAGTGATTTTGTTTCGGCAAAGTGCATTTTCTGTACATAATATCATTAGATCACTTTCACACGAAAAAAAGTTTACTGTTAAAATCTAGCCGCAGTTTAATTTTTGGCTTTTCAGTGTTCAATGACGGGTCAGTGAGTGACTCACTCACTGTCTATAAACTACTAAAAACGATTACGTTTGCTGTACCTCATCACCTTAGGAACGCTAAATAACCACGGCCTTTTCCATTCATAAAATCTGGCACTGTAAAAGTAAAAATCTCTGGCCTCCACAGTACGTAGACTATGCAGTAGATCTCGAAGTGCAGTACGCACCACCAACACGATCACTCGTTGCTCAATAGTCGATTATTTATCACGGGAAAATCAGTAATTTTAAAGAAAATTGGACAATTTTAAAGGCTGTTGTCTCTCCTTGGCATGTTTTCACTTAAAATTTGACAATTATACGCCAAGAACCTACACACGTTGAAACTTCTCCTCCAATTTCTTCGATGTAACCTATACAAAATATACGGCGCACCTCGAAAAGTGGTCACTCCAATATGGCCGCCACGGCTGACTTTCGGATCCACTTTTTGAACAATAGATGCTCTATCCAGTCCTATTTTTCAGATCAGTGCATTGCACCCCCGAGTGAGACTTTTGGTCAGCTTGTTACTGTGCATAAAGTATTGCTTTAGATTCTAGTTTCCAGGATCACCCTCTCTCTCTCCGCCCGTGGTGTAACATTTCCCGCCATTTTGTTGTTTTGATCGTGTGCAAGGTTGCCACTCCTGGTGATTTTTCACCAAACCTGGTGAAATCGGACTGAGTCTGGTGATCTGGTGAAGTAAATGTGAAATTGACCAAATTTGGTGAAATTTCACTTCTTTATTCTTTATTATTCAAAAGTTCATTAACTTCTACATACATCTTACTGAAAAAATGAAAATGCTGACTTGTAAGATGGCCCACAACTGTCACGGAGTATGACGAAAAATCATGAAGAAAGCCAGGCTCGCGGAGAAAAACAATCAAGTTAGTGGTCAGCGGTTCGGTCAGGGGTTTCAAAGAATACGTCATGGTAGGTCTACCATAATACCATCGTTCGTGGGGAAAAAGCCATCATTTTAAAAATTTTTACATTTTCTATTACATTCTGTTTAAATTGTGGAAAATCTCCAAATTTGACTTTGACAAATTTGACAAAAAAGTTTGTTTGAGTTTATTTATCAATAAAATTATCAAATTTGCTTCGTAAGCGCTGTCTACAGGTTTGTTATCATTCAGCAGTTGATATCCAATGAAAACGCAACCTCGTACCCAGGCTCTATAATGGAAATGGGGCATTTGGTGAAATTTAGGCATCGATTTGGTGAAATGCAAAAAACCCGAGTGGCAACCCTGATCATGTTCGTGCTTCACAAACCACGAGGACATGTCAGGGAATTTAATCAACAGCAGTATGTGAGAGAGGGTTTAGCACCCTAAGGAGGGTCAAGTCTGACTGGCGTTGTTCTCTTTCAACCCCAGCAATAGATGATCTAATGCGAGTATCAATTGAAGGACCCTCAAAGCTGAAATATTTTGATATTGTTCCTGCCATGAACAGGTGGTGGTTAAGTGGCAAGAAGTCAAAGTGTCCTTCTACACAGCCACATGGCCCACGAGGTGAAGCAACACTTACAGAAGAAGATGAATAGCTGTGTTCAAGACAATTGAAAGTTGAAAACAATACATAATAAATAAAACGTTTTTTCTGGGATATTGGTTTTGCTAGTGATGTTTTCCTTTCTGGGACTTTTTGCTAGTGGAGATTTTGTCACTGGCAATTTATTGCTAGTGCCTTAAAATCTAAATTTCTAGGCCCTGTAGTGATTCAGTTGTTCCCAAGTTAATTGATGACGAACGTAAACATCTACAAAGAAAATTATCAGCATCACAGCGAGATGACCTATTAATTGGTGAAGCCAAAGAGGAGAAATTATTCAGAAGAGAAATAGCTGCTGCCTTAAAGAATTCATCAGAATGCTTTGCTGGAGTATTAAATAACATCAGCCAGTCAATGGTGCAAATAAGTTCATCCCTGAATCGTTCTTTAGAAGTACTGGCACAGACACTTAGGGCACCTCAAGCAACCCATCCTACACCCCTCCTTTCTGCATATCATCCAAGGGACAATTCACTTTGTTATCACGCAATGAATTTGAAAACATTCAACTACCAACAAAGCTAGTACTGTATGTCTGAAGTTAACTGTTACTGAAAGTTTTGCCCCCTTTTGATGTTATTGGTTTATTACTATAACATTTTGGTTACTTTCTGTAGCAGACCTTTATGTTGACTACACACAAGTTCTTTCTGTTGTTTCTCATCAGTAAAGTATGTTTTGTACAGCTGAAACAATTTATTTTAATGTGAACACCACTTTGTGATTATAAATACTGAAGCATTATGATATTATATTGCAAATGCAACCAAGGTTATATAAGCTCATATTAAAAAACTATTAAAAATTAAAAAACAATATATTTGAAATGCAATTATTTTTAACTGTACTGACAAATAGGTCCTTGTTTCTTTTCATTTATAGTTTTTATTTTTGTGTATATAACTTCAGTATACATGTATTGTGCATATGAGTGTTATTTGACCCTGGTTGCAGTTTGCCATCTATGTTATTGTTCAAAACAAAATTTCAACAAACATGATTAACAGTAACTATAAAAGCTAATTTGCATTTTTGGTTAAAACTTGATCAACACTATATTTACAGATATGTTGAGTTGTTCTTTTCTTTATTTACATATTAAATGGCATCAGTTTCTGAAATATGTTGTTGTATATATGATGTTATGACGTCCCTCACAACTAAATCACCATCTGTGTTTCCAGAAAATATTGGTTCTGGAATGTTTTCCCTTTCATTATCAATATGTGTATTTAGATGTACAGTCAATTGTTGCTCAACTAAATCTTTGTCAAGATAACAATTGTTTAACTCACAGAAGTTGTGGAGTACAAAACAAGCATAAATTGCAATAGAAACAAATTCTAATTCTAAATCAACCTTTTTTGTAAGGAAAGACCAACGTGCTTTCAGTCTTCCAAATGCACATTCGATTGGATTTCGTGCTGACCTTAACATGTTGTTAAAGACAACTTGAGCATCTGAAGTGCATTTTTCATATTCTTTCATGCAGTAAGGAGTCAAAGGGTACGCAGAGTCACTAATTAAACACCTACCAACTTTACTACGTTGGGGTAACAGTTGTTGATATGTAACAGGTAAAGTTTTTTCCCTCAACTTCTTATCGACACTTGAGTTAGTAAACACTTTTGCATCATGCACGCTTCCTGGCCATCGACAGTCAACGTCCATGAATTGACCCCTGCAATCACAAATAGCTTGCACGTTTAACGAAAGGTACATCTTGTATGAAAAGTGATCTTGTGAATTTATGGTTGGTCTTTTTATCCGTATGTGTGTGCCATCAACGCACCCAAACGCTTGCACTAGTCCATATTTAACTTCAAATTCTGCAACTTTTTTTCGCATTTCATTTTGATCCTTTGGCAAACTTACGTATTTTGAGCCAAGGTGATAAGTAATAGCTATACAAATTTCATGTATTGCTTTTGAAACTGTCGTTACATGAAGACCAAACGAATTAACTGTCCTACTGAGCGATCCAGTGTCCTTGAGATAATACAATGTTATTCCCAGTTGTTTTTTTTTCAGCTGTTATACATCTATGGTTTGGTGATGCTGGGTTTGGTGTGATAAATGGCTTTAATTCTTCCAGTAATTTGAAAAATGACAGCCTTGACATTCGGAAATTCTTTTTCCACTCTTCTTCTGGCAGTATATTCTTTATCATGTTGTCCCACCATTGATCTGTCCTGTCTTCTCGAAACCAACGTGATCGATGCTTTTTACGCAGTTGCTTTGCTCGAACGTGTTTCATCTTTCGTGGGATGTACCGTTTCTTGCATATCAGACTGGTAGCAAATGTTACAGTTTGTGTTTTGATGTAAGCAGTGCATAAAAACAGAATTCCCTGCAGCTGAAATAACATACATAGCACAACTATTTGCTGAAATAGCAAAAGCATAACAAGTCTTCGTTCCTTTGGCTCCATTTTTTCAACTTTCCCGCGCTTTTTACTACCTGACATGAAATTTATCCCGGGGAAGCAGGACGGCACTTCGTACTACATATAAACCCGGGGTGAAATTTATCCGGGTATACCGGATCATTCCGGTTCACTGGGATCATATAAACAGGCCCTTAGCAACGTAGAGCTATGCCAACAACATCTGTGTTTTTGGTGGATCTGTCCAGGAAATGACCATTCATTGTTTACATCACAATTAAGTCAAATCAATTAGTGCAAAACACCAATAGTTATGAGACTGCGCTCGAAGTATCACTTGTAGGTCCTGTTTAGCTACACGAAAAGTTCAAACTCGAGGGCTTATTCGCTTTAAACAGTTAAGCACGGTGATAAACACGGATAATAATCTGAGTTCCTGTTTGTTTACATTAGGAATCAAATGCAGCAAAACAGGAAGACCAAAAGATCATGAGCTGCAGGAAGACCAAAAGATCATGAACTTTTTAAAACTGCTGAAATATTACTCAATCGATGTAGCAACTTAGAACGATGCCAACTTAGCAACGTAGAGCTATGCCAGCAACATCTGTGTTTTTGGTGAATCTGTCCAGAAAATGACCATTCATTGTTTACAAACTGTTTAACAATGCAAATAAACTATATCCGAGATAGAGTGATATCAATATTATGGTAGAATGAATGGAATAAAAATTCAATTTTGGAGTATTTTTGAGTTATAATAACTTGGCAGCAGGGATTATTTTAAGGAAATTTTATCACTGCACAAAAGCGCAAAAAGGATAAAATTTGTATCATTTTACCGACATTATAGAAAAACTTCTGACTGCCCTACTTGTTCTGATTCTGCAACCCATGCCTTACACTATATACATGCTGGCAAATGAGCCAAAATCACAGCTGAGCCCATATCACCATACTCTATTTTTATAAAAATATTAAATATACACTTTTTCACATATTTTTTGCAAAATGTCAATGCATCCATATTACTTAGCACTCATTTTTAAAGAATTTTCTAACAAGCAACTATGAAATGTATACTTCTAAAAATATAATAATAGTAAGAGTAAAACTAAATACCATATACATAAAATATGACAAAAGTGTATTTTGCTGAATTTAATAATTGACTAAATTGAGTTAGTTCTTGCCAATATTACATGTATACTCTCAAGTCAATGTTCACTTTTTGAAGGTATTAAAATGGATCGGGACTACTTAATTAGGGCTTAAATACAATATAACTTCATACATCCACGGACTGATATAAAAATTAATAGTGTGTTTAATATAGCACGCTGAGCGCCTTTACACGTGCAGACGTGCTTGTGTTATTGAGAAATAAATTTGCACATATATCGGTCAATACCGGCAGAAAATAACTCAAACAAACCTTAGGATAACTTTTAACATTCTTTGATAATTTTGAACACGTTTTGACGCTCCTGACTAATTCTCAACACAATAATACCCACGCAGTGTTTATTTAATTACAATAATTAGGCAGTAGGCATAGTTATTTAATATTATCATCGATACTTTAACCAAAATTGTAGCTGATTGGTCAACTGTACTTCCTTAGCAACGGGGTAGCAACTGAATCGGCTGTCAAAAATAGATTGGGAAAGATGGCTACAAAGCAGTCAACACTTGATTTCTTTATAAGAAATGCTAATGAAGCAATCGAACCAGTTGCAGCAAAGATGGCGAATGACAGCTTAAATTCACAAGATCAGCGAGCTGGTGCTCATGTAAACATTTCTAATGGCCAGGAATTATGCAGCGAACAGTCTGATCGATCGAACGAAGCCAATAACACTGAAATTAGTTCTTCAACTTTGAGCTCAACAGTTACAGGAGACAGTGATTCTGAGACTGAACATGAACTTACTTCTCAAAGTGACTCTGATGATCGTAAAACTGCAGCCAAAGACATAGAGGTGGTACCTAAATCCGGCGGGAGAAAAAGAATACGATGCAAAGCGTGCAATGAAAACTCAGATATTGTTAAAAGGTTTTGCTACAGAGGTCGAATTCCCCCCATATGCACACCAACAGGAACAGAAGCCCGTAAAGGAACAATAGCAAAACATCTCAGCAGTGAAGCTCATAAAGAGTCTGTAAAGTTGAATAGAATTAAGGGGTTATCTTCGTCTGAAAAAATACAAGCAGTACCTTTACTTAAGATAGCAAACGCACAAACACACCTTCTTGCTAACCGAATCGGTAAATTGATAATTCAGGTGTACAACGATGCCAAAAATTTAGCAATTTCTGCCTTTACCTGGCCATCAAGAGTAGTAGCTAGTGAAATTGCTCACACTTTCGATTATAATAGTCCTTTTAAAGAGTATGACGCGTCAGTGTTTGATTTACAATACGTGACACCAACAAGTCATCAGGAACTTTTGAAAATTATCGTGCAGACCGACCTACCAAGATTTAAACAAGAAATCGATGATTGTCTCGCAGCCTCTTTCCGGTGCGATGCTTCGATGGATCGTACTCAAAAGGACAACGAGTTCATGTTGTTGAATGTTATTAACAAAAATGGAAACGAACTACTTCGGTACGTTGGCCTTGGCCATGTTAAAAATAGGGGTGCCAAGGGTCATTTAGAAGCATTGAAGGAAGGCGCAACTGATACAATTGGCTTGAATAAAGTGTTGACCATTGCAAACCATATGACAACGGACGGGGAAAACAAAAATGTCGGTGAACATAATGGACTGTGGAAATTGATTGATGATGAAAGAGCCAAAGAAGAGGCAGAATTCCCAATGTTGAAGTCAGTTTGTGCGGTTCACTCTTCTGCATTAGCGTACCACGACCTGTGTAAGGAAGTTTCAGACGTGGATACCCTGATACGAAAAGTTTCTGCTATCTCTTCATTTTTCCATGCGTCAGCGGCACGTACAGCAGAGCTTGAAAAGTATGCAAAAGAGCAGGGTCTCAATGTTCGGCGCTTTCCAAAGTATTACAAAGTTAGGTGGACGGAATTTACAGCAGGATTGATTGATGCCGTTCTCACCTCTTGGAGGGCACTTATGGTGTTTTGTGAAAGATCAGAAGAGGAGCAAGCGAAGGGTTTCGGGAGACTGTTGTCAAACAAAGACAACTTAATGCTGATGTGCTTACTCGGAGACGTTCTTTTCCTGCTGAAGGTGTTCCAGAAGAAGTTGCAAGGAGACGACATAACAATCGTTGATATTGTCCCAGAAACAAAGAAGCTCATTGCAAAACTTGACAAATTACATCAACGCCCAATCATAGGTGGTTGGGAAGATAAGTTTTCTCAAAGCTACAATGAGGAAGATGGAAAATTTTTTAGGACACTTTTGTGGCAGAAGGAACGACGTACGACACGAAGAAATCTCTATGTTTCTGAAACGAGGGCGTTCTCCGCAATAAAGGTTGAAGTATTACAGGCACTGCATAATTTTATGGAAAGAAGGCTCGACATAGATGATCACGCAAAAGAAAATTTCTCTTCATTTGTAAAATTTACTGCAAATGAAGAAGATATCAGAGACGTTCATGCTTCAGTGGCACCGGATCTCGATCTGCGATATCTGGCACAAGAGTACGAGGATGTGCAGGAAAGCAATATGAACAAAAGCAACCCGAAAGCTTTGCTGCAAAACCTGTGCGCAAATTCCAACGAGACCAAAACGCTAACAGAGGTATTGTGACAAAACAGAAAACATTGAATCGTGGATTTTAGTCTCATTTAGCTTATTAGCTTAGTTAAAGTAGTTGTATTCAATAAGAAAATAACGTAGTTGATACTTTACCAGTTTAAGTTGACATTTACCAGACATTCCGAAGATAAACTGTAGCGAATTAATCACAGTATAGCGCTTTCAAAGTAAGATCTATTTGCGTGTTTAGCTTTTTGCTTAACAATAGGGAAAAGGAACCGTTATTGTTGCTGTACTTTTGAACATTATTTATGAAAAATTATTGGTAATTTGCCGAATAACACCACATTTTATCACTGCACATAGTCTCATTTATCACTGCACAAATCTCATTTATCACTGTACAAATTGGTTATCACTGCACACTAAAATAATCCCTGCTTGGCAGGCATTACCCGAAGTACATTCATATTACTCCGCTAAAATAACAGGACAGACTGAGAGGACAACCTTCACCTGTAATGAACTAAATACAACGAATGAGACGCTACAAAAAATGCCTTAAATTGTGCCAATTTTGACAGTTCTTTGTTTGGGGGGGGGGGGGGTAAAATCAATCTTTAGCCTGTGGAATTGATCAGACTGGCCTGAAATTTTCACATGTTGTACAAATGAAAATGAAAAAACAATAGTCCAAATTTGATAGTTGCCCTTAAATTGTTTCTATATTAAGGAACGATCTAAATATAGGTATTTGGCCGTATTTGATTCCTAATGTAAACAAACGAGGAGCAAATGGAGACTCAAATTCTTATCCGTGTTTATCACCGTGTTTAACTCTTAAAGCGAATAAGCCCTTGAGTTTGAACTTTTCGTGTAGCTAAACAGGACCTACAAGTGATACTTTGAGCGCAATCTAATAAATATTGGTGTTTTGCACTAACTGATTTGACTTAATTGTGATGTAAGCAATGAAGGAGCATGCTACAAGACTATTGCTAATTTAACAGGAAGGACGCGAACGAAAAATTGTTCTCGGTGTCGATTCCTAATTTGAACGCTCAGGGACCGCGGAAACGGGGAGGCTGGGGGGGCTTTAGCCCCCCCCCCCCCCACTTTTTTGGAGAGAAATTCAATATTTCGGTATCGCTTTGAAAAACGTCTTAACTATGGTGAATGGTTATACAAGACAGTTCTGAAAAGAACTAGAGGAACCAACACACAGAGAGAATGTAAATACTAAAAAGAAGCACTATGCATTTCGGCAGACCACTCTTCAGGTGCAAACGTCTGCAAACTGTTGAGAAATGAATTATCAGCTTATATTTATACCAGATGTAAAGGCAATGATGTCATCCAACGTAGGAGGGATTAAACATCAAAATAACGCCAATATACATATTCCATAATCCTTAGGAAGAATGCTGAGCGGCACTTTGCCGGGATCCTAAATTTGGAGTCTGAATAGTTATTGGCACAACATCTGTTTTGCAACAAGTGTCGACCGATTGCCAAGTCACAATTAATCGTTTGAGCGGAGATACATTGCCTTTTCGGTTGATTTCTTAATGGTACGGTCTTGTTTCATATAATACTTGGCACATGTTGCTTGATCCTTTCACTTAACCGTTGAGTTGTTCTACCTACATAGCGAGAACCACACTCGCATTTTAGTTTATGATTTTAAATATCCGATAAACATATCTGATATTTGAGTGATCAGCTGATAGTATTTGAGTTGTTCCTGTTAATATAACCAGTGTTTTGTGGTTTCTGAGTAATCATTAAAATAAGAAGTGTTCACGACCGTCTCAGAAATATTGAATTTAATTTTTTCAGGGGGCCCATGATATCACCCCCTGTCAGTCCCCTATTCAAAATATCGTTCCGTGGTCCCCGACACTAAGTAATTATATCAAATTTAACAACGGGCAAATGCGGGAATCTTAAAATTTCGATCTTTAATAGCTTTCATCTGATTCTGACGTCACTATCCTGTTAGCACCGCTTAACGTGATAGTAACATTTTCCGATGTTAAAGAATTACTAGGAAGGACTTCTGACAACATATTTTACTCTGCAAAAATTAGAAAATCAAGATTTTTTAAGTACGAACTCATGAATGAGCACAATTACACAAATTAGCGTTCGCACACCGTTTGTTTAGATTAGGAGCCAATTACTGGAAAACACCAATATTTAGGTCGCTCGCTACTATTGAAACAATCCGAGGACAACTACGAAATTTGGACCACCGTTTTATAACATTCGGAAGCTTAACATGTGAAAATTACTGATCAGTCCGACCTATCCCACAGACCGATTTTACCTCTGGAAAGGAAGGATCTAACGAAAGTTGCCATAATTTAAACTATGTCGTCTTGGACATCATCGATTACGTAGTTTATATGATTAATTCTTTAAAAGAACAATACCGACTCTAGCTACCGGTGAAAATATTTTGGTCGGAATATGTTTAGTACTTCACGAAATAATAAAGCACGAACTATGCGAACATTTCAGATTCGCTTAAAATGACGACTTCCACTCTTTATCAGCTGACGGTTTTTCGTTCATATTTTAAAGGGTACTCAGTGCCATCAGGTAAAAATCCATATGCAGTTTAATCATGTTATGATCTGTAAATATAATAAAAAATCAGCTCAGTCTGTGAAGTTGGAGTGTGGAGATTGGTCGAGTAGACATGGAATGACCCACATATATATGACCCATATAAGATTAGCTGTGATGGGGGTGACAATTGAGCAATACAAAACCAGAATTGGTAGACACAACAACTTTGTATATGCCAAAGAGGTAAGGTTTTGTTTCGAAAGTGGCTTTTGGAACTCGATAAAAAATGAATCAGCTTCGTTAGAGTTGGAATCAAGTGTTTGTTTGGATCGCAACATGTCATTCCACATTGTGTGTGCCTCTCTTCTGTCGAGATTAGACAAACTATGCCGGAGAAAACCCAGGACCCACTGCTGTAATTGTTGTACTTTTTGTAATTATTTAATAACATATTATCGCACCAAAGGTGAATCACAATATGTTTACAGAATCTATAAAAGATATTGATACTGTTTATGATGTTTATATATATATATATATATATATATATAAAATATATCTAGGGGGATAGAAAAAAGTTTTGACAAAATGCTGGTAAATAATAAGTTTTTAGCAAGTAAGGCTGAGTGACTCAGAAAAAGGCTGCGAGCTAATGTTGAAAACACTCGTACGCTAATTCCAGTTAGTAACTGATGAACTTTAATAACTTCATTGTACAGATGTAATTGAGATCTAAATGGTCGACGAGCAAAAGTGAGAGCTCAGTGTATCCTGACCTTTTACGAGACAAAAGAAAACTAACCTTTTACTGTCTGTGCAAGGAGAATTATAAGTAATTTATTCATTAGTACCGGAAATATGTGGATGAGTAGGAATGACGAAGGAATGTCAAAGGAATGTCTTTGGTAAGATAAACTCATTAGTGCGTCAAAAATTAATATGAGCGTTCATAAGATCGTTTCCTTATCTTATTGTGTTGGCTACAACGGGTATACATAAAAACTAAAATTAAAAGAATGAAGTTAACCACAAGACAATGTTCCAATTAAGTTAAACAAGCAATGTTTATAACTAATATTGAGGAGGCGCTACAAGTTGTTACGTCGTTGAGTGCAATAGTGTAAAAGATGTAACTAGATGGGATTTACCAGTTTTAGATACAACATTGAATGCAGGAGATAGCCTTTATACTTGCATAAATAATTCCATCAAAAAAGTTTGTTTTCTGTAAACAGATGTACAGTGGCGCACCCAAGGGAGGGTAGGGGATTTAAGCCCTTCCCTTAGCATTCACAAAAATGATTTCTGTTTATCTCCACGAAAGAAATAAAAAAAAATGTTACGTAAAATTCAAAAACTCATTAAGAATTCATGAGCAAATTAACCAATCATAGGGAGAAAATGAGTCACGTGCATGCATCTTTATACCCGCATAAACTACGATCATTTTCAAAAGTCTGGATGGGATTTTGATTTCTCCCCCAGGGGAATGCGGGGTTGAATAGTAAGACAATAACTATTTGATGACCCATCTATTTTATATAAAGACAGTGATCTTTATATAAAGATCTTGATTTTTATATAAAACTTTTTATCAACCGAATAAGATCCTGATAAACAACTTTACAACTATACACTCAAATTTAATGGAACACAAAAATTACTTCACAAAAATCACTTCCTAACAAAATTAATTCTACAGTTTTAAACACACAGATTGCAAAAACTTTCCCTGAGCTGGAACCACTCTCATTTTCATCAAATGGCATCGTTACTCCACATAATCCTTCATCTGACACATCGCACGGAAATTCTCCAAAGCAAACACTTGAAAAGCCTTCGCCTTTAAAGCCTAGTCCTCACTTTCAACGCAAGCACAAGCATAAGGTTACACAAAACGGAAAACAAAGAAATGTAATGAAGTGTCCGACATAAGCATCCACAAAAACACAAGCATCAACACAAAATTCCTAGTATAAGCTGACCCAGAAAAAAGAAAATTCAAAAGAACATTCTTACCCCCGTCTTTTCGTCATCCCCAGAGAAAAAAATCATGCTTTGTTTTCTCGCTTATGCCTGCATGCGTCGCAAGTCAGAACTAGGCTTAAGCCAAACTGTTCATCAAGGCATATA
Organism: Heliopora coerulea; assembly: GCA_030142905.1. Lineage (NCBI taxonomy): Eukaryota > Metazoa > Cnidaria > Anthozoa > Scleralcyonacea > Helioporidae > Heliopora > Heliopora coerulea. Next base: position 701,745 of record JASJOG010000017.1, on the reverse strand, counting down.
CATTTACAAGCACAAACCGAAACCCATCTCTTTCCTTCTTTCTGCATTCTGATTGTTGTATTACACGTGTTTCTAACAAATACATTATCGAATTTAACCAAAATAGACAAAACCCTATAAAAAACACGGTACAGCTCGAGTGCAACACGCTTCGTCATGCTTCAGGTTTTAGAATTTTTAATCACTATTCTAATTAAAGATCGAAGTCAATTGACATGCAATCTAATCAAACACACTTCAGCTATTGTATTCCAAGTGATCCTTTTTGAAGCTGTTCAATAAACTCGAAGAACGTGTTTTATCAGAGTACAAAAGGTCTCGGGCAACGCCCTCCACCTTTTATACTATGATAAAACGCTGCTTCTCGTTTATTAAACATCACTTAAAAGCGAACGGCGTGGGAGGTACGATAGCTCTTATAGACGACAGTAAAATTCTATAATTTCTCGGTCACCTTACTTAGGCGTTATGTACGAGGACTGTCGACTCATAATGCCAGAATCAAGACTTTAAAATACAAATTATACCTGACGGACAATGTCTCCAGAGCCCTTTGGCGGGGCCAATTTAACATTCCAGCCCCCACCTTACAAAAATCCCGCGTGCGCCGTTGCAGATGTACCAAAAATGCTTTCACGTCGGATAGTTTGGAGATTGTAACTAGTTTTAGTTGTGACGTGAAGCTGTCAGCAAGTATAAGTATGAAGTGTAATCCGAGACCACTGTATTGGATTACATGATTCGCATGGGCAATGACGAATATAATACAATGTGAGATGACGAGAGAGAGAGAGAGAGAGAGAGAGAGAGAGAGAGAGAGGTAGAGAGAGGGATGTGTGGTTCTTATAAGTAATAGCCTGGCATGAGGTTGATTAGTGATTAAGCGTACCCGAAAGCCGAGGGACCATTTAATCACTAATCAACCAGAATGCCATGCTATCACTTTGTAATATTACGGTTTCCCAGGAAGTAGGAAACAAGAACGCTTTTGACCGAGTCAGCAAGTTCAAAATGAATAAATCATAACTTTTGGGTTGCTGTTAATACTACTGGGAATTCGATAATGCTTCACTTCATCTAGTCGTTGGTTATTCTGTTGAAATCTTAGGGTAGTTTAGCATATATATAGGTTTGATGAGTAGCGTCTTCGGCAGTGCAATTTGAGTAAAGTTCCTGCAGTTAAAAGACAGCAAGTATGTCGGATCAACGTTTTACTCTTGTAGAAGAAACAGATGTCCAGAATGCGAGAGAAAGCACTGTACCGAAGAATGCTAAAAGAAATACACGGTGGAGCAGCAATTGTTATAATAAATGGTCGGAAGCAGGAAACATTGAGTTTTGAAATTTCGAACCAAAAGACTCTAGATTTCCATTTGTTCCAAAACTGGAAGAGATAACTTTTGATGAAATGAACTACTGGCTAAGAAGATTTGCTCTAGAAGTTAAGAAAGGCGATGGAGCTAATTACCTACATGAAGTGCTATATGAATCATGTTCTGATGAATGAATATGAGGGACGTATCTATAACCAAACCATTTGTGTAAACATTGAGTTTGATTAGTTACTAATCATACCTAATGTTTATATGCATCTGATTCAATCAGGGCATTTAGCGATTAAGTGTCCCTCTCGGAACAATGAAAACCGAGGTAACCGGGATATTATGCGAGATACAAGGCCTTAGATGTGATTGTGAAGAATATAAAAAATTAATAATCTAACTGTGATTGGTCGTGGATAACTTGGAAAGGTAAATTCACGACAGATAGCATCTATCAGTTGGAATTTAAGGGTTCATTTGCTGGTGATTTATTGAAGGCAAGTGACAATGAATCCTTTTATTGTTTGCAAACTGCTCCGAATAATCAATTTTTGGATAACTATTTGAGTTACCAACATTGTTTAATCATCATTGAATGCAATACAATTGCAATTCTCAAAATTACAGAGAGAAACAACAAAATATTTGACTCACACTTAAGAGATTTTTATGGTATGCCTCATCCAAACGGAAAATGTGTAGTGGTTTCTGTCGACAGTTTAGCTGATCTAGGGACTTATTTTCAAACATTCCTCCCCCACCATGAAGGCATGTACGCAATGCGTACCTATTCTTTTACGGCCAGGACGTCTGCGATCTTCCTCAAAAAAAATTCATGTAATAGAATTTTTCTGTCGAAGGTAGTCTTGTTACTGGTGGTTTACGTCTGACGGGATTTTGCAAGTTGTAAAGACAATACTGACAGCTTACCAAACATAAAAAGCAAGAAACGGTCAATGATTGAGCAACTGATTATAAACAAGAATGTATGGAAGCAAATACAAATTTAAAGAAATAAATAAAGCAGATTAGTTTATTAGTTCTAGCAAATTAATTATACCCAGAAAAAAAATCAACAAACGACGTGCAATGTGAAATGCGCTTGTATCAGCATTTAGGTCAAACTCCACAAACATCAAGATGTTTAATCCGCTTAACATGCAGTCGTTAACAAGTATAGCAGGGGGTTTTTGTCAACAAAACTGAAAAATGCTTGAGTTTACGGCTGAATGCTGTGAATCTGTGAAAGGTTAACTTGAAGGAAGTTGTCATAGTTGAGACGATATGTAGCAGCTTCCTGAGAAAATTAAAAAAAAACAAACGAAAGAAACAAAATAAAATATTAAGATACCCACAATTTTTTGTCGAAGGCGAGTTAAATTGAAACTTTCTTTCTCCTTCCAAGACTTTAGATGGTTTTCGCACGCTTTATAGAAAGGATACTAGCGAAGTTAGTCTGTAAGCTTCGAATGGTATTGGAAAATGACGTTTAAATCGACAGCAAAATATGTCATATTATGCAGAGAGTTCATTCCCTTAAAAAATTCACGAGAAGGGAAAGAATTATCGGATTTGATTGTAGAAAGAGATGTTTTCACTAGTTAAGGGCTACAGAAACCAACAAATCGGGTCATGTAGGAAAGGATTTAGCTCGTAAGAAAGCAATTCAAGTTGAGGAACACGACAATATACATGATTTTTCAAACCAGGTTTGAAACTATGTAGAAACAACACAAGTTTCTGTATTTGCAAATGACTCTAACTTATCTTGTCAAGGCGAAACGTCATGCATCAGACATTGAACGCAAAATTAATAGTGATCTGCAAAATGTTAGTAAATGCCTCATGGCCAACAAATTAACTAAGAAAATACAGGGTGCATAATAATTGGATCTCGGCAAAGTATACGTCAAATGTCCGCAAACCCAACCATACTTATTGGCAATCAAACGATAAAGCGAACGTCAGATAAAAAAAATTCTAGAGGTAATTATTAGCGAACAGTTGCACCGGAAAGACACCTAGACGCTCAATGTAAAAAGATTTCGAAAGCTGTCTCTCTTTTAAGATCAAAATATTTTGTTACTCAAGACGCACTAAAAAACATGTATAATTCACTTATTTTACCTCACTTAACGTACTGCTTAACAGTTTTGAACGACAGTAAAAAAAACATATCAATAAGTTATACAAATCACAGAATAGGGCTGCCTGGGTAATAACGGTAGTACTATCAAGTATGATCTTCCGAGATATTCGAAAAGCTAGAATGGGAACCAATTAAACTGTTCTGAAAAAATGGAACTCCTGTATTTCAAAGCATTGCGAGGAATGATACCCAGATATTTATCGGATTTATTTACCACAAATCATAAATTCAATAAATATAAATTGAGAGGCAAAAACTGGAGACTGTATTCGAAAAAACAAAAAAAACAAACTTCTTAAAATCAAGGTTCTCATGTTGTGGAGCTGCCTCCTGGAATAGTTTACCACTTGATATTGTCAACCATAACTAACTTTCTATTGAAAATATCGGGATAGAAACTATTACCCATACTTGAAACTTCCTTACGACAATATTTTTAACTTTTTTATTGTATTGTGAATTTCTTAGCATAGAAATTATGGTTAGACATAAATTTTGTGTATTTTTGAGCATAATTATTCGGAATATTCTTGTTTTGCAAATATTCAACACGGCCCATTGAAAACAAGGCAACCGAAAGGCTACCGTGAACAAAAGAGGTTATGCAAAGCATGACAAAGCCAAGCATGACAAAGCCAAGCCAAGCGAAGCCAAGCCAAACCGAGCCAAGCCGAGCCAAGCCGAGCCGAGCCAAGCCGAGCCAAGCCGAGCCAAGCCGAGCCAAGCCGAGCCAAGCCGAGCAAAGCCGAGCAAAGCCGAGCAAAGTAAAGAGCTGTACTTTGTTTACAAGGTGCATAATTTCCGGATCTCGATCCCGATCAGCATCGATTGCGGCTCAAAGTCAATCGATTTGATGATGGTTCGGAGGTGGGCTGTGATCTCCATCGAAACTCGCGTGTAAATAGTTTCGGGATCGAGACCCTAAAACTCGGTCATACAAGTCATCTTATCGTACCGTTGATGAATTGCTGTTCCATCACGAGAATAAATTTCCTTGCAAAGAAGGTTAGTTTCACGTGTACACTATTTAAACTATAGTGATATTTTGGATAGTAAAAGTAGCATTTTCGTTGTGAAGAACCTTAAGCATCTGTTTAACAAATCAGTTCTCAGCCTCTTTAAAAAATCGGTTCTCGGCCCCTTTTATTCCCCTATAAACCCTCACCTGTTTTCCATACGCATGCATGAATTTATGTATGTATTTATGTATGTGCGAAATGTACGAATGTGTGTAGTAAGTACGTACATGTACGTATATATGTATGTATGTATATATGTATGTATGTATATATGTATGTATGTATATATGTATGTATGTATGTATGAGTGTATGCATGTATGTATGAATGTATGTATGTATGTATGTATGTGAGTATGTACATGTATTTGTAACTATGATTGTAATTATGCATTAGATTAAGAATTAAATTTTAACTTAGTGCTATGTACAATATAAGCTGCGGTAATGTATCAGATATACCAGCACGAGCCGAAGGCGAGTGACTGTATGTCCGACACAACACCAACCGGAATTATGAAGATTCCAGCGATTTTAGCCAAGACAATAGCACGAAAACTTTATGTAAATCAGCGGTGGCATCATTTGATATAACATGTGTGGTTGTATCACATTTATAACAACTGATTAAACTTTGAATTCTTTTGTTTTTTTCTTGATTGATTATTAATGAGTATTATAACTAAGCTTTATATCCTATGCAAGAGGGCCACTCTTCGTCTCACTGTAGTTAGTCTGCGATGTGATCAGGCAAGTCTATTTACAGTAACAGAACTGAAAACGAAATCTCAACATCACGAACTCTAATCTAGAGGGAAGGTGATATTTAGCTGGCATTCTCTTGGATTTTAACACAGATAAACATCAACATGGAATACTTTCAGCAGGTAGTTATATACATTGTTGGGTTATTGACTACAATTCCTTTCAGTCATTTAAATCGATTATCGTCACGTTAAAGAAACTCTAACTTACAGGAAACGTGCTTGTGTAATTTTGATACGTCATCTATCTCATTTTGTCGGCTTATCAGTTGTGTCCTGATGCTTCTCTGCATTTTTGAGCATGAAAAACGATCCAATCTGATACGACGGTCGGCATGATCATCTGGTGTCAATAAAGTTGAATAAAATCGACAAACAAAATTTTGAAAGGCAAGCAATGAAGATGAACTTTTGTATTCATAAAAGATTGAAATCAGTCGATCATTCACGAATGTCCACCCTAATCCCATTAACTGCAGGCGATACTGATGCGAAGTTGTGGTTAACACCAGAATACCAACTAAATGTCAACTTGTCTAAATACCGTTATTCTCTTCCAATAAGGCGTGTCCTGGCTGTAAGTTTCTTTTCACTGTCCAATTACAGTGGACAAACTTGACTGTTCAGTGAAACTAAGTCACTATACCTGATTCACATCAAGGTTTACGAGAAGTTGCACGTTAATTTATGAAAAGCTGATAGATTTTCCACATCAATGATAGAAATTGTTTTAGATGATATTTAGGCAGATCTGGACGAGTACATTCTAAATATATAGGATCTAAATTCTATAGGATTCTAAAAATATAGGATAGGATGTGAAGGATCGTACACCTAAAGAAGCCCTTTGGATAGAAAAATTGAAAATTTGTACTCCACTGGGACGGAACGTTATTGAACTATAACTTAATGCAGTAATTTTATGCTAATTTTGTAGAGCAGGGAATTTATAAAAACCTCCGTCACTTGAGTTCTAGAGTAATCTGAAGTAGGAGCTGGTGGTCCCCGAAACGTATGTAAGCCTGTTGAAATAAAGATCATACGGCATATTTTCGATGCTTTTTCAGCCAATCTGCAGATATTCAAATGACAAAGGGTGTGGCGGCCTTCTTTGTGTATCTAACAAACAAAGTTCATCAAAATTCTACTGTCAAGGTACTCAAATAAGGCCACCGTTAAAACCATTTGCAGGTAAAACTAATTTCAACATGTGAACATTTTTCGTTTTCAATCGTGCTTTTCAATTTTCAAATTTCAAATATTGTGCTTTTAAAAGTCTTACATTTTAATAACAGTTATCTTTAACTACAACTCTTCTTTAACCCTCTATCTCCCAGTCGTACGTAACTGTTTGATTTAATTTCAGAATCATCCTCAGAGATGATGGAACAGAAATTTTTCATGATAATCTTTAACTGCTGAAGTCAACTCAAAAATGTTGACTCCAGTGGGATTTTAACTCGCACCTTCGGGATAACGGTCCACCGCTCTACTTGTTAAGCTATCGAGTCCACAGGAATGATGTTTATGATGATTCTGTTCATGTATCTCTGAGAATGATTCAAAAATAGAATTGAAACACAGCACATCCTCTCATGGATAAGCGTTAAGTTGTCGCGAGAATATCTCAAGCACTGACAGTAGATTGGATAAAAACTCGCCTCCAATCCCTGTGGACTCGATAGCTCCACAAGTAGAGCGGCGGACCGGTATCCCGAAGGTGTGAGTTCAAATCCCGCTCGAGTCAACATTTTTCAGTTGACTTCGGCAGTGTCAGATTATCATGAAAAATTTCTATTTGATTTAATTAATGCATATTACATGTAACAGCAGTTTTCAAATGATTTTCAAAAAGATTTTGAATCGATTGAATAAATTGAAGTTTCTTTTCAAAAATCTGAGGCCTAAAGAATTAATAGATACAATATGAGCAATTTAACTGTATGAGATTTACAAAGTGGAGCCGTACTAAATCCCATACAGGACTGACGCGAATGTCGCTTTAACGTCCAATTTTTTTTTTTATTATTCCCGCTTTATTTTTCCTTTGTCTATTCCTTTGTTCCTTTGTCCTAGAGGTGTCCCATATATCGGACACTGGGCGTTAAAAGGATACTGTATATTTCATAAAATACATTTAAATGGCCATATTTATCGGCTATTTTGACGTTTCAGAAAATCAGGACGACTCTGTATCCGATTTACAGGATATTAATTAGGACTTAATTTCTTCTGTGTTTTTCTTTATGGATTATTAATGACTATTTTAGAGCTATTAAACACCACTGCAAATAAGCAAGTCACTAGTGTACAAGTTCACAACTTTAGATGAGGTGAAGAAGTTTCGTCAGTTTAATTTAATAACCAGAAGGGATGTCAAATACGTGATTCAGTGTAAACTATATCATCATGTCAGTAATAATTTGAGTAGAGGGTGACAATCGCCAGATCTCCTTTTCTGTCGGTCCACGTGGTTACCTTAAGTACATTGTAACAGTCTTTGGAGGTTTTGACTCCTCCGTAAGTCGTCTTTCTTCCGACAGTGGTACAGATGACCAATCAAATGCTGAGTATTGCATGAGAGATCGTCGAACGGTATCCTCATGGGTATTAGTTCCAGATTCAGTATTGTCCGTTGGGTGAGACTGTGCACTTTTCACGACTCTAAAATTCATCAAATGAGTGGTATGACGTACGGAAACATGCAGAGAAATAATAAAGCGATAAAACACTAAAACGATCAACTTCCACAAACATGTCACGATTCTCCCAGGTTCAAACCATTTACTTTAAAACACTAAAAGTAACAAGGGAGTGACATTTCATTCTGATGAAGGACCTAAGTTTTTAGCCTCAGTAATTTTAGGTTAGAACCAGACGATATCTCACAAACCACTCTCTCGTTAAGAGTGATATTCACGAAAACAATAACCCTATACCTAATTACCCTAACTCCAATGCTAACTTCAATCCAAACCCTACATCTGCCCCAGCCCCAACCTATCCAAAACACAACTCCAACCCCAATCCCAACCCCAATCTTTGATTGGACTTTCGATGTTATGCATAAGCAGAACCGAATGAGAGTTTCAAGATAAAAACATAAGTACGTCAGTACAGACTTCCAAGTTTAAGTGTTATCAGCGTTTGAACTTCTGACAACGCTCCCCGAACCACTGGGCCAAACAAGCCATGTTAGGCTAGACGGAGTCCAACTAGCATGAGTAGCATACATTATTTGTTACAGACAGACAGATGACCTGGTCACCTTTTAGAAAATCAAAGAAATAAGAAATACAAATGGTATGATAGTTTCAATTTTGATTCAATTTATTTTTTCATCCTTCTAATTGCCTAAGCGGCCACCACATCCTCGGCAAAGAACGGTCCGCTCATGCTCATGGACTGGGGAACGTTCCACTTTTATCTGTTTTTTAGAGACCTTGCAATTGATCGCATTAACCCTTTGACTTCTGAGAATGTCACGAGAATCAGAATGACTAACGCTGGAAGATTTTATTTAGCAGGCCCTGAAAGCGTTAACCTTTACATTGTTTGCTGAAACGATCGGCGGGTATTAATTTTTGAGCGACAAGGCGCAGGTTTAGAGCTGGCCAAGTGCTCAAAGGGTTGGAGTCTCCGAAGCTGCCATCATGATTTCAATCAATGATTGGACCTAAAAGGAAAGTTAAGAATGGCATACACGGAGGGTTTTTTTGCTGTTGGGATCATAAATAAAATTGAATGGAGGGTGTGCTGTGTTGGTGCTTAATTTCACTCAACAGTCGGCAACGCCCAGCTCAGCTACTTGGGGAACAAACATTAGGTGCGTTGAGGTGTAAAGAACTCCCATTAAGACGTTTACTCCTCCCCAATTGACTGCAACCGTAAAGATAATGGCAGCATTTATCTGGTTGCCAAATTGTGGCGCCAATGTCCTATTTTTACTTGGCTTTTACTTTCAGGCTCCTACTCTGCACATGTTACCTTTACAATAGCATTATTGCGCTCAACATAAATCATCGACTACAAGAGATTTTATGACAACGCAAAGTATTTTAAGCAGATGAAACATTTTCAAGTCTTCGGACTACAACAACAGCTCATAATTTTATCCAAAATTTTGACGTAAGTCATTTACAAATAGATAACGTTGAAGGTTGTTAGCACTGACGAGACTTAATCTCATGCAACTTGTCTCGGCTGGGCGCTACCGGTGCCCATTCCATTACGGTCAGTTGAGTAGCAACACCCGTTCCACCTGTTCTAAAACGCTTCCGTCAATTCTAAATTTTAGAATGACGCTTTGAAGTGTAGCCAGATTGTAATCTGAGCAATCTGGCCATTAGGACGTTTTTCCCGAAAATTCGGGGGAGTTGGTCAAAGTGTTAGGTTAGGATTAGAGTCAGGGTTAGGATTAGGGTAAGGGGTTACGATTAGGGTTAGGTTGAGGTCAGGTTGCCCAGATTACAATCTAGCCAAGCTTCAGAGTTATTTTAAAATTTAGAACTGACGCTATAAGCGTATTAGAACGGGTGGAACGGCTGGTGGCAAACGTCGTAAAGCCAGCCTTTACAATCAAACGCCATTAACGTTTGCGACTAGTCGAACGTAGAGGCGCCCAATGGGTAACCCACTGTTTCCTGAAATAACATGCCCCTCCTGTTCATGTTTAAAAAAAAAACCTTGACCAGCCGACAACTTCAAAAAATATAAGAGAAAGCAAATTCCGAAAAAGAAGGCCATCTTTTAACTTAAGATTTAAGTTAACGAAAGATGAAAACTGTGAAATGGTGATATTTCGATTTTATTGCAAAATCATCTTCAGACCAAGGTCTAAAGGCCACTTGAAGACCACTTGGTCAGAAGATGATTTTGCAATAAAATCGAAATATCACCATTTCACAGTTTTCATCTTTCGTTAACTTAAATCTTAAGTTAAAAGATGGCCTTCTTTTTCGGAATTTGCTTCCTCTGTTCATGTTTGTCGTCCCTATTGACAAAAAGGCCACCTTGCAGGCCACGTTTGGCTTCGCTGACACGGAGTTATCGTTCCTGTATACAACACAGTTCAGTAGTCCCCGCTGGAGTCAATTTTAACACCTGCCTATCTCCAGCCTAACCAGCTGTTGTTCTTATACAAGAAGGTAAAAACGAAAAGGAATACCGTATTTAGCGTTTTAGGTGCGGCGCTTATTCGGAGGAAGCACTCCAAAATATCACAACATTTGTCAACTATAACAAGCAAATGTTAACGACAAAATACAGGAAACATGTTTCTAGTTCGGCTGCTTGGACGATTCAAGATAGTCTGATAATGCTTCGTTAAGCACCGCATTGCTCCGAACGATTGCGACGCTTATTCGCGGGCGGCACTCTTTAATATTTTTGCCCTCATACGTGGCGCTTGATCGGGAGTGGCGCTTAATCAAGAAAATAAGGAAGAACTAAAGGAAGAACTCACTTGAAGAATTAACACTACATAACAGTACGGTGCATTTTGGCAATCTCTTTACCAAGTGCTGCATTTGAAGACGAACCGCTAACCCTAGCTCGATTAAAATTTTAAATAATTAAGCAAGAAAAAAATAAAAGGGAAATTCAAAATTACCAATATCCGGGCTTAAAATCCCAAGACGTTGTGCACGACACACAGATGTGCTAACCATTGGATTATGACGACCTCTATATCCATTGCTAGAAATTGCTTACGACCATTGGCCAGTTCGTTGGAACAAACCGGGCACACAAGTTCACCACCCCTTTATCTTTAAAATGACATTCGCACTCTCTTCCAATTAGCTTACCATGTTTATCCATATCGAAAAAACATAGGGAGTGGGGCTTAAATTTAATCAAGTTCATATTTTGCACAATTGCATTCCAACTAAATTTGTCAGTGATTATAGCTAAGAGAGCTATTTTCAATGGATTTATTACGTCAGTTGTCACTGATAAATGTAACTCGTGTTAGACTGTTTAAAACTAAAAACAATACGTAAGTTTAAGCACATGTATATTTAACCTACACACACTACCACTACAAATCTGACAAGTCTACCTGTTCTCATTGGGCGTTCTTCGATGTTGCTTATTCAAACTTGAACCTGCATTAAATAACAAAAACAGATAAAAGAGAAGAAAAAACGGACATTTTACGACTAACCAACCGACCCAACTAACCGAACGACTGACTAAGCAACCAGTCCAACAATCCAAGCAGACCAGCAACCACTGACCTATGGAGAACTGGATTGCTTGAGGACCCTAAAAAGGTATCCTTCAAATGGTGGCGTTATTTATGGGCCCTTGAGTTCATGGTATCGACCACTGACTGAAATTGCTGGCTTTTGTTATTATTGACGACAAATCAAATATCGTATAATATTCTTCGGAACGGTCCCTTTTTACGGAACAATCTCGTAACACTCGAAAACTAAACGAACATTTGGCATTTCAGAAAGTTTTGGGTAAGGCAATGAATTAAGAACTCGTTTACTTTCTAGTGATAATCTTAAGCGAATACTTTTTCATACCCTGATTACATAACTAACGACAACCGACGGTGCAACCAAAGGAAAAAACTCCCTATATACTAATTTGTTGAAAAAATATTTACCAAAAAGAGTCATAATTCGCCCATAATTCTGTAACAAATAGAGGTCAGTGGTCGCTACCATTAATAGAAGGACCCATATACTTCAACGCTGACGCCATCCAATTAGGGACGCAGTCGAGTTAGATATAGATCAGACAACTAACCAACCAGCACGGTGCGATCAACCATATCAACCCATATGCTTATCCAGAGAAAACAAACCTATATTTCTACAAGCTTCTTTATAATTTAATCTTGCAGCGCTTTGGTCCTGTTCATCGAAACATCGTCATAGAGCAAACAGACCAACGTTTGCTAACATGAATGACTTTCAGCTAAAACATGCCTTTCTGTGTGTGAAAGTTTCATAATTGTATTTGCAAGGGGCGAAATGCTTCCACGATGGTATACTCCATTGTGCATGGCAACAAGGCCAGGTAAGTGGCCTATCCCAAAATTCTACTCCCAGAAAATGTGAATCTTCTTTCAATTCTTGATTTGAAAGTAGTATCTGAAGAATTGCCTTCCCTTTAATTACAATCTTATAAATAATGCTTCCTTAACGGAATTTTCGGAATGGGATGGAAACTTCGCGGTTCCTATCAGCCTTGCGCACTGGTATTTATCCAAAAAATTGCTTACTTTGCCAGAAACACAACGACGTTTAGAGTGCGCAATCAAATGTAACAGCGTTGGTTCTTCCGACTATGTTCCAATTCTCAAGCCCATTTTTTTTGGCCTTTATTCCACAAGGTTGTGGGAAACGAGTGAGCTAAATGGGCTACACCCCTTGTGTTTTCAAGGGGTCGATGAAGGGAGTATAACACCAATGTTTTACCAACCTAACTTCAGCCCCCTAATATTTTTCCGGACAATGTTTTGTCTCTCAGAGTAGAATTTCAGTTTAATATTTAATTTTTTAACCAGAAAGATTTTTTAACCCAAATCCATATCACTTACACAACTACTTACACAACTTACACAACAACATATCACTTACATAGCTAAAGATAAATGCGAAGATAAATTTATAAGTTCAAGTTCTGTTTGAAGGTCTGATCTGATGTTGAAATGGAAAGACAATTAGCGGTTATGAAATAAGTGTTTTAGCTATCTAAAAGAGGCTCACAAAGCTTGGCTTGGATACAGTTTTCAAGGCATGTATGTTGGAATCAGGGTTGCTGCGTTGTGTAAGTGAATCTCTCAAATTGTAGTTGGTGCCCGTTAAGTAGTCAGCATCTGATCAGACGCCTTCTGCATATGGAGAACAGACCACAGAAGTCAAAAGCTCACAAGATTATAAAATGTATGCTTCCCTTGGGTTAGAAAACTTAACCCAAAGGTACATAAGTTGAAAGGTAGATGAACTGCTTAGAACACCGCAAGAAACTCCGCAATTCAGTTCAGACGAACGGGCCAGTGAACAGACTTGACTGCAGTAGGACGGTCTGTAATACTTAACGACATATATGAAGTAGATTTCATCCGAGTCTTGGATCACGCGCATGGCACGAAAATTACGAATAACAAGATCAAATAAAAAGTTCCTTTGGACGCGTCATGCATGCAGCAAGTTTATTTTCGAAATTCCATAATAATCTCCCCTATGTACTGTCTAAACTATCACCAACCTGGATCGGAATTTCCCCAAACGGTACTTTTCACCGCAGTCGCTCTTCCAGGTAACACATCTCTAGCCGCAGACTCACTAGTAGTAACAAGACGACCAAAAGCCACGGTTTCTTTTATTCGTTCAGTGATATCTCCGTATCTTTTTCGTGCTTTGTCACGCTCTTCTTTTAGAATTTCTTAAAAACCAATAGGAATTAAAGTTGAAATATCGCAGTACTTTATGCTAAGGCCCGCCCACATGAAGGTGACAGAGTTCCCAGTTAAAGGAATGGCCAGTCGGAAAATCAGAGGAAAGCTAGTCGGAAAATCCACATCTTAAAGCAGAAGATCGAGCGGGCTGAAAACCGATAAGAAGTGAGTTCATTAAATTTTCTGAGGAAAATTCGTAAATAAACTCTGTACCAAAGGCGTAGGCAACCTTTGACTGTGGGATCATAGAAATTTTTCCAGATTTCGACAAATTTGTTCTACTTTACATCACCAAATTTAACCCAACACGGCTGTTAACTTCTTTACAAGACATAGACTGGTAGCACCCTTATTCATTCCACGAAGCATCAGAATAAGTTTTGATTATCACGGTTTTTTTGCAGTTGCCGCGTTTTATTTGTTCACGAATCTTTGTTCAATACAGCATCTAATGAGATTTTCATCTGCGCAAGCAGGAAGACATTTTTAAATGCTCACTAGGTGTAGGCTAGCAAGCCTTTGCATTGTTGCGCTTTGAAATTTTAAACATGGGAATAATCGTAAAGCTGCAGTAGTGAATTTTGGTGATACGACAAAGAAATATCGCTTAGGTTATGGATATGTTTGGGGTGAAAAGATTGTAAAAATTATATGGAAACATATCCTCCAAAACATTGGTTCCCGTTCAAGATCAATATTTTGATTCATGAAAATGTTTATTCACATTCAAGATCAACAATTTGGTTCATGCAATAATTCATTCACATTCTATATTAACATTTAGATTCACTAAAGCATTCATTCACATTCAAGATTTATATTTGATTTCTTGAAAATGTTTTTTCACATTGAAAATCAATATCTAATTTGATTCAAGAAGTTACTGGTTCACTTTTAAGTTTAACATTTTGAATCACTATTCACATTTAAGATCAGTATTTCATTCACAAATGCATCCCTTCACATTCACATTCAACGTCAATATTATGAATCACGAAGATTTTACAATCAATATTTCAATTTACAAAAATATTGGTTCGCATTAAAATTCGAGGTCATAATTTCTATTTGTAAAAACATTCAATCACATTCACCACAAAAATTTTGGTTCTTTAGAAAACATTCATTTACATTCATTACTAACATGTAAATATTGATCTGAATCCAATCAATTATGAAGAGATAACTTTTTCACTAAATTCACAGCTCTTTTGTTGTCGTTTTTTTAAGACCTCACGGTAGACTGATGGGATATAACGTGAATTCGGCCTTATTCTTCTTACTTATCAAATATTCCTATAAATATTGTTAAAAACACTCAATAAAACACTTTACTATTAAAAAAAACCGTCGAAAAAACACTTTACATTGTATGCTAAATTAAAGAACATGCCTACCATCAATAGTTTCTATAAAGCTATCAACAAAGATTTATAAAGCCACTGACGCTAAGCTAATCTCCATCAAGACTGTCACGTCACCAAAACGCCAGTAATAATTATACGTAGATAACTCATGCGTCTCACATACACTTCGTAAAATCATTAAAATAAAGAACAATTACTTCCTGAAGCTTTCGGGTCACCTTCATTTTCTTTTTTCAGCAATTTGGGCAGTAGACGAAATATGCCTTCATAGGACACCCACAAAAGCTACAAAACATTTTACTATGATCGTAAACGGTTACACAAGCTGTCAGCTCGATACAAAGATCACATACCCCCCTTCACACGACGGAGGGCTTTTTGTTGTGCATCGAGTGTAATTGCGTTGTGCATAGAGTTAACCCAGATCGCACAATAAGTTTGCCTGCCCTGTAATTCGAGTTTCACTGCATCGTGAATTGAGTTTAACTGCGTAGTGCACTGAGTTAGCCTGCATTATACAATGAGTTTGCCTACGTTGTACACCGAGTTTGATTGCGTAATGCATTGAGTATGACGGTGTATTGAGTTTGACTGTCTTGTATTAAGTCCGATTGCGTTGTGCATCGAGTTGAATGCTGTTGGATATTCAGAATAATTTCGCTATGCAACGAGTGGAATTCCGTTGTGCATTGTTTTTACAGTCATTTTGCACTGACTTTCCTTCGTGTGTTGGTTTTGTGAATTGCACGTACGGATCAAACCGCCTACCGAAAATGTTTTAGGTAATGAGTACCCAAGTCACGTGTTGAGTTTCATGTTTACATGCTTACCAGGGTGAATCGGTAATAAAAATAATTCGTCTGAAGTGACAAGCAACGCCTGCTTTTTCAAACTGACAAAAAACCTTCGCTCAAAACTTTAAAACTTTCTCTTCCACGATAAGTGTTTACGTAGTACTCTGCTTTATATAAAACGCGAACAAAGTCAGGTCTATGGTGTGGCAGTTAAAACTTACCTTATCAGAAATTCGGAGTTGGACGTTAAAAAGACAAGGTTTTGTCCTTTTCGAGAAAGCTCACTAGTGGCGTGGCCATTGAGGGAATTTGTGGGCCTGTACCTCCCTCCTCACAATTTTACTGGACTGATAACTTTATTGCCAGAAATATTACAAACAACATCTCAGAATGCCTTGAATCAGTATCATGGACTAAAAATACAAAATTTAACCAGTAGGGTTACTCCTGGGGCCAAAATTAGCCGCAGCCATACTTTGTCTTCCCAAAACGTGCCCACATCGTGTAGATGAGGCCACACTACTGAAACCCTCCTCGTGAAATATGGATTGAAAAACGGACTTAAGTCATTCTTGAATGCCGTCTACGTTTTTATGTCATGAACTGCATTTTGAGTAAATAAGGTTCAAATTATAGCAGACTACTTCACTTGGAACAATTCAGATATGACGAAATGTCATTTGAAAAGAATACGGTGTGCTCTGTTTGAGTTCAGCTATGGCCATCTTAATGTTAATTACCTCTGCGATCAAGAAGCTTTAGTGATGCAATACTGTAAATGACATAATTTCGGTAGTCATAATCTTGAGCTAAAGGATTACCAAAAAGATCTGGAAAAATAAAAAACAAAAAAGGCGTTGTTACGGTAATAAAATTTAAATATTTTTAGTAGTGCTGCTCCCATCGGTTCATATCCGTATTCGATTAATCGCTGTCAACAATCGATTAATATAGTTTAATCGTACTGAATAAATTAAATCACGACACGTCCACAGTGGTTTGTCGCTTCAAAGAAAGGGGTGTGTTTTGATGTTTCGAAATTTTCCAGTAGAAAAGCTCAAGAAAAAAAACGTATATAATATAATTATATAAACACAGAGAAATAGGCTAAATAAAGAAACATGCACTTTGACTGTCTACATATTGTTTTTGTTTAAAAATAAGAGCGCATCAACAACGACTGGCTTAAGTGCTGCACGCTTCTTCTTTGACCACAATTGACTGAAATGAGAGCGCAAGAATGCTATATCTTCGCATTTTTTTTAATTCCAGAAAGAAAGTTCAGGTGAACATCATGCTTTGCGTGGTTGTTGTCGATAATCCGATTATTTTTAAGAATAATCGATTAATCGGGACCAGCATTAATTTTTAGCGATATGATGGTTATCAAAAGTTTAAAAAGTCCAAAATCAAAAATACATTAGTACCTTGACATACGAGTTTAATTCGTTCTGTGACCGAGCTCGTAGCTCAATTTGCTCTTATGTCAAAGCAATTTTTCCCATTGAAATTAATTGAACACTATCATTTAAATTGCTTAACTTAACTTATTGCTAAGCAATTTTTCCCATTGAAATTAATTGAACACTATCATTTAAATTGCTTAACTTAATTTATTGCTAAACTTAATTACTACAATTTTTTTTCACTTATCACTTAATCGCTTAACTTAACTTACTCGCTGAACTTAACTCTGAAGCTGGCTTGCTGGCTCGTACCTTGGAACTTGGCTCGCAATTCAAAACAAAAAATCGATCGAGTGACGGTTCGTACCTCAAAAAACTCGTAAGTAATTGCACTCGTACGTCAAGGTACTATTGTAAGGGTAAAACTCTATTCCGTGCTTATCCAGGTGAGTTTAAAACCTACAGTGGCCGTATTCTATAACATTGTTGTTTTTCTAGTAATTTTTATTATTTTTCTTATTTTTATTCGTACATGTATATCCCATTCTTATTATTCTTTCTTATTGTTCTTTCTTATTCCTATTTCGATTCTTATTCTTACTGCCATTCTTCTTCTTCTCATTTTTCCTCTTTCCTTCTCCTTTTTCCTCTCCTCCTCCCTTTATTCTTCATATTCTGAATTTTATTCTTATTTCACTTCTCATTCTCCTTTTCATTCTCATTGCCATTAGCAATCTTGCTCTTACTCTAGTTCTAATTCCAAGGCCAGACTGGAATTAGAATTCATCCTTTGATACTAACTCCAGCCCAGGCCGCCCTGCACACGAGGACCTGACCGCTAATACATAATATGTGAATATTTTTATTGAGTATGCTTCCCCTAAATATGTATAGTCTACAACAAAGAACAACGGAATCTACGAGCCAACCTGGACGGCAGGTCAGACAGCCAAAGCATATGGAATTCTCTCTGTTCTCCTAATGGTCAATCTATGCCTGTCTAATCCAGACGGAATGAGGTCATACGGAGGTCGACATTATTCTGAAATAGGGCTGCTATAACTTACGTAAACTGAACGTTTTCGAAACGCAGTAATTGCTTGGATTGACAAAAATGTAATTTACTTTTGTTTTCTTTTTGGGTACCTGTGCGCGCATGTTCTAGTATGGCGACTTCAGATCAGAATTCCCCGATTTTCATTACGATGGGATTTGCTGTACTTGCAGCGCTGTTTAACGACTAAAGAAAGGTTGACCTTGCTTATTGTAGTGCGGGTACTAATGGAAACATACGGAAGGAAGTCGCGGACGTGAACAATAGGAAGCCATAAATACAGTCTTGTCCATCAATACTAACAGTTTCAACATTAACCACACCCCTTGTTGGTATATTAGTTATGAAATTTTACGCATTTTCTTCACCTGCGCTGTGCGCCCATAGGGTTAATAGTAAATTTTGGCGTGGCAAACACCCAGAACAGATTTGCGACAGCGTTTTCCATAGCCCTGAGAAAGAAGAAGTGCCAAATTTGGTCATGCTCATCCATCAACCATATTAATCTATCAAGTTGGGGTGGCATGGGCATAATAGAGCAAAGTGATAAAAGAAAAGCGCGGGGAAATAAGACAGGAGAATGTATAGAATGGTAAACAAACAAGAAGCGATGAATAACATAAGACAACTGAGATACGAGAAACTGTAATTGACCGAAGGAATACCGAAATAAAAGACACTAAACCATCCCCATCCACCACCAGCTAAAAGCCTTTTTAAATTTCTAACAATTTTTAATCTTTAGTAAAGAAAATAGATTGAAATTTCTAAAGTATGTAAATTAAAACTCTTTACCTACTTAATGTCTGGAGTCTTTGCATCTTTCTCAATTCATGAACCACATCAGTCAGTTGGTTTAACTGATTTCCTTGCAACATCAAAACCTCCAATGTTGAAAGGTGTCCCAAAGAACCAACAATGTCCACCAACATATTATCTTGAAGATAAACTTCAGTGAGGCGATAGTTATCTCGCAAAAAGTCAATTCTTCTAAACTGTTAAGAAAAGAAATGACAGGTCAGTAAAACGCCTCTTGACTATTAAAATGTACAGTGCAATGATTATACTAACTAACAAAAAGACAGACCCACACACTACAGCTCTTCAGACAGCATAATATAATTGTAAGAATGCAGAATGCATTTTAAAGCCAGAAATGGCCCTAGAGTGGGGTGGAGGGGATTATATTAAGCATGGATACTTAGAAGGCTCAACCTTTTCCATCAGCAGAGGCGGATTAACCTTGGGGCGAATGGGACTGCAGCTCCAGGCCCTTTAAGATGCTAAATGAATGTTTTAATGTGACCTCTTCCGAGGAGAATATAAAACAACTTGTTTTGTAATTGCTTTTGTTGTTCCTCACGTTTATAAGAAGAATTTGATATATTTACTATCTAGAATCCTGTATCGCAATGCTACAAGCAGTACCGAACCAAAACATTATACGTATATGAAACAGAATACATGGCTTAATTCTTTGTTGGATATACTGGCCTTAGTTTTTATTTAAAGCATTATAATTGCAGCTCAGTTAAGTAGGGGTTCAACAATGAACACGAACTAAAAAGAACAACTGGAAGCATTA
Organism: Heliopora coerulea; assembly: GCA_030142905.1. Lineage (NCBI taxonomy): Eukaryota > Metazoa > Cnidaria > Anthozoa > Scleralcyonacea > Helioporidae > Heliopora > Heliopora coerulea. Next base: position 681,867 of record JASJOG010000017.1, on the reverse strand, counting down.
GGCCCATTTCGATGTATTCCCCCAGGCTCATCAAGATCGTAACCCGCCTCTGCCGATCAGGGACAAATTAATAATTGTGGGGGATGCAAAAGCGCTACATGTAGATTGGCAAGAACTCCTCAGAGTCAGGGATACTTAATCATCTTGTAAAGAAAAAATTACTGCAACAATTCATTGGGAGACTGATTCAGTTTCTTTTATTTCTGCAAAATTTCTGAAAAAAGATCTGAGAGACTGGATTAAAGTTCCACAGATGACATTATCATGGCATGCATTATATATACAGGTCTTTTCGTCAGCAAAACGGTGTGCGTGTGGTGATTCGCACACGTAAATCAACTTACGCGTGCAAATCGCACAGGTGTTTAAATTGTTCGTAATGACTAGGAAATACTGTACCATGAAAACCATCATTTTACCTCATTCATCATGTTACTAAGGTTATTGTCTGCACTTTGACAGTCTATCAAAACACATTTAAAACTACAGCAAAAGAAAAATTTACAAACAATGCTATTTATTCAAACAGTTTATCTTTATGTTAATCATCTTCTTTGCTTTCTGCATCAAAAGGATCGTGATCAGAGTCGTGAAAAATATCAGAATCTTCGGAATTATCTGTGCTCATTGCACTATTCTCCACGCATTAATCGCTGCCCTCTTCTGATTCCAACAGTACTGTGCCAAACTTAACGTAGATTCGTTCAGAACTGTGGTTGAGTCGTATCTTGCGGCAGCTAATGTTGCTCGGAAATGATTGGCAAAACTGGTCAAAGCATCGTTTCCATAGTCTTTTTCATCTGTACGGTTCTTTGGGTCAAAAAAACCGAAAACAAACAACTCACCATCGCATATACACTGTCCTTAGAATCTTCGATTCGGTGGTTTAAAAGCGTGGCAGATTGGCTTTTGCGTTTTCTTTCGCATCACTAGCTTTCAACCTGTTGTTACTATTCAGAGTACGCATCTTTTCAAGATTGATGCGAACTAATCTCTCGTGTTTAGCAGCTTTTAACGCTTCGCTCTCCTCAAAATATCCCATGAAAGGGGAAACATCCCCTCATTTTACTGTCAGTCTAAAAAACTAAAACGAGCTAGATAGCTGTTAAAAAATTTGTCGATGGTGGCAGCGGAGTTCTCTAACTCCAACAAAGTAAGTGCAATTGTCAGTTTCAAATCACAGGCAAGAGGACCAAGGAGACATGAAGATGACCTTTTACACGTGCGACAAATAGTGCGCGCAGTTAGTTTTGCGCGTGTGCTGACGCTTGCGCGTGTGATCGCACGCGTCAAACGAAAAGGCCTGAAAATACATGCGACACAGTATACACGTCTTATAAAACACTGTTAAAATGACAAAGATTTAGAAAGTCCCAAGACATTTTGGAGAGTATTTCAATTTCCCCCATTTTCCTTCTTGCTGTTCGGAGAATATTATCTGTTGCATCACAATCTCTGTTAGTAGATGTTTTTACATTGATTTTGCAACATAATTGCAATCATAATTCTGGCAGCAAATCACAATGATATGTCAACTCAAACCCCAGGGACCATTACAGGATGATAGGATGGAAGTTTTATTTATGCAGGGTAACTCCATCACATACATCCCAGCAATTTTTCCCAAAAAAATATAGGAAAAATAGGAGGCCAAGAGTAGAAATATAGGAGTTTAATAGGAATCGAGGAGGAAATATAGGAGCTTTATAGGAGGATTTTGCGAACTACACGGACACTATGTTGGTTTATCAACAGTTTAATGAGTGTTCTTACATCATTCCTGATAACGTGCTTAAGTATATTTGAAACTAAGGCACTTTTGCAAAGTTCTCATTAATTTAACAATGTTAACAGTGTTAAAACTGCTTGTCAGCTGGAAGTCACACGCTAACTTTGGTACCTTAATGCAGAGTGGGTACGGACAATAACTTAATAAAAACTTTTCCTGGGTGTAGATGTAAGTTCTCTTCTCTAAACGAGCTTGTGCCCAGTGATGTAAAAATGTCAACAGTGTGAAAATGGTTCAAGTACTGCAGGAGTCACATGATAACTTACATAACTTGATGAAAACTCAATATCAACAATAAGTTAATTAAAACATAACTGGATATACATGAAAGACTTATTCATCGACTCCTCTCATGAACTTTGAGCACAAATGAGACTACAATGGAGATATTCAGACTTGAAAAGCAAAGTATACCTTCAAACTAAAAGAACATCGGCCTTCATGATTTCTTAGCTTTTGCCTTGCTAGGCTGTGACAAAAAGCCGTCTACTATGCTTTGTTTGCGTTTTGACAAAGACTTTTGCTGTTCTCTTGTTTGCTGTAACCCTGTCTTAGCACTTCTGATCTTCTTTTGTGCAGCTTCAATCATGGCTTGAGCTACTGATACCTCTTTGAAATCTTTATTCTTTAATGCAGCCTGTAATTTTTCATTTGTGTCTTTTAGTATTGCATCTCCAACTTCCATGCTATCTTGCTGAGCTGTTTCTTGCCTTTCCAACTGTTTCTCTTTGCTCTGCAAGTCTTCCTTTCCTTTGGTAAGCTTTTGCTTCTGCGTTTCCATTTGTAGTGCTTCCTCTTTCTTTAGGGTAAGCTGCTTCTGGGCCTCTTCCTTTTCCTTCCGCTCCTTTTCCAGACGTGTAACATAGTGGGCATGTGCAGAACGACCCAACTGAAGTAGTTGTTTTGTGACTGGCACAGCACCAGGGCCTTTAAAAGCCTTCAGTCCATCAGTTGTTGCACGAATTCCATTGATTGAGGCTTCACTCAGTCGAATTCTTGCATCTGTTACACTTTTACCACTCTCTGAAAATCCCCTTTCAACCTCTGCATTACCATGTCCGAGAACAAGAGCTGTCTTTACGACCTTCATAACAGAAGGGAATTTTTTTTCACCCATGGCATCCTTCAGGTCATCAACTTTTTTACAGTAGTGGTCTACTCGGATTGGCTTCTGTGGCTCTTCACCTTCCATGTACCAATCTTCTGGAATGGTTTCTAGCTGATACATTCTCCACTCATCTCCCAGTTTGTCCAGATCCACCCCTACGTTCAGCTTGCTGGCTAGTGTTTTGATTGCCTTTAGGGTCCAATTTTCCAAACGAAGATCAGGTTGCAATAACATGCAGCATCTTAAGATGATGTTTGTAAGAGGTAGTTTGTTTACCAGATGCTTTGTTGCAGCTATGAGAAATGATTTGGCTCCAAGTGCAAACTTCTTTTGCTGTTCTTCTGAAAGGTCTTTGATTTCTCTGCAGGTTTCTTCTCCAATTTCCAAAACTTTGTAATCCAAATGGTCTTCCAGTACTTCCAAGCTGATTTTCGAGAGTCCTTTGGCACTTTTGTTAGCCAAAAGTTCTTTCTTGATAAACCTTCCCATCAGCATTTTCAAGAGAAGGGTAAGTTGCTCAAAAAGCAAGTGAACGAGAGGTTCGTCTCTCTGGAAAAACGTCAGAAAAGAGTTGAAAATGTCTCCAACAGAGACTAAGAAGTGCAACTGAGCCACTAGATCTTTTGACTCAAGCTGGCGTCTAATTCTGATGTACCGTGTATTGTTAGTTACAGATGATTGCTCCTTTGGTAAATTTCTGAGAAAATATCTCTTTAGACCTTTCAGTTGCTCTAGAATTCTTAACACTGCTGGTTGAAGGGAAAGCCATCTGCATTCTACATGCTTAACGAACTTGTGTTTAACAAGACCCATCTCTTCTTGTACTAGCTCATAATCTTCTCTCCTAGCAGCAGACATTTTGAACCACAAGTGCAAGTCAATAACAAAGTCTGAAATGCTACTTGCAAACATTTCAAGGCCTTTGGCAAATGCATTGTGGCAAATGTGAAGATTACAAGTACCAATGTCAGTGAGGCCGTGGTTCCTTTCTGGTAGTCTGAGGAGGACATCATTTACAATGTTCCAAACTGTCTTGTTGACATTTGGTCCATCACTTTCAAGCATCTGAAGCTGTGCTATGGCTATCCCACTATCTTGGACTGCAGAGATTATCTTTTCAGCAAGCTGACGACCTGTAGCGTGATCCATTAAGTATGTTTGCAAATGGTGAACAACAACTTGAGATTGAGCTGATGACCAGTAACGAATCTTGATGTCAAGCTGCTTATTCACTTGGGCATTTGTTGTTTCATCATACTGTATGGTAAATGCTGAGGCTGAGTTCTTCACATCATCAGCCACAAGTTGCTTAAAGTAGGGTCCGGTTGCTTCAGAAACTAAGTATGACACCTTGGATGAACTCATTGTAAAGTTTTCAGGAATTTTATCAGGGAACATGGCACCTAAAGTGTCTTTGATGTTATCGCAAGAGGCATAACTGTAGTGAGAACCAACGACTTTCATAGCCCAAATCAATTCTGCCCTCATTGTTTCATCCTTAAGAGAAATACACTGCAATGTTCCACTTGCTTGCTTTTTCCCAGCCTGGTGCTGCTTAGAGACAACACCTGAAACAGACGAAGACGCTGCTGACTCAGCCAAGGTGCTCGCAGGTTGTGTTGACTGATTGGGTGCAAAAACCATTTGCTGTCCAACAAGTATTTGACATGCCAATGATTTGCGACTTTGACCACTGGCATGCTGTAGTAACTGTGGCAGTCCTTGGTTGTCACATCGGAACGTTTTTTGGCAGAGAAAGCAAAAAGCCTTACCCACATCTTTACTTGGCTGACACCAGCTAGAAATTTTATAACCCAGTCCATCTGTATGAAGCCAATCATTCTTGAAGTGAGTCTTTCCACCAGGCATTTTAAATAAACTTTATATCAGTATGGGTAGCTGCAATGGAACAGATTGTATGAATACATGAATTTTCACTTTGTATTTCATATGTATTTTTTGTATATTTTTAGTTATCTATGTATTTATAGTTATATACAGGACCTATATTAATAGCAGTTTTTTATAACTGAAATGGCCATCCTGTAAAAAATATGTTAATAAATAGATAAATAAATAAATAAACAGAATTTTTTACGTAATAAAAACTAACAAAGAGATCTTAACTAGACGTATGCTAGTTAAGATCACACAGGTCACGTAGATAGGCATTAAGCTTTCTCTACTTAGTGTCAATAACTGTATCATTATTGACTTAAAGAAGGGTGTTTCAGCATTTGATTTCATTATCTTCAAAAAGGAACTGTGTCAGTAAATGTCCTTCACACCCATATGGCTCTGGAGGCAAGGGATGCCACCATCTTCAGGATTTGGCTAGAGAGGAAACAATGAGCCAAATTCTGTCAGTAACCTGTCACCTCAAGTTAAACTTGTGATACCTTGAATCAGCAAGCAAAAACATAGCAGCTTTTTTACTAAGCTTAAATCTCATTGTCTACTTATGGCATCCAAATATAGTACATAAGATCTGATTAAACTTACCATACTAAAATAGTAGATAAGAAAAGACTTACCTTTAAAGTCTGTGCCCATTGATTAAACTGTCCAAAATTAACAGCCAGGTAAGATGATCAAGCCTAATCTACCATGTCAGTATCTAAGCCTGATCGCATTTAGCAAAACTACTTCTCTAAAACATACATGAACCCTTAAAATGACTTGATTGGAATTCGTCACTGTATTTTTTTATTTATCACTGAGGTACTATTTATAAGAAATATAGGAAGTTTTACCCAAATATAGGAGTTTTATAGGATCCTATAAAATAAATAGGAATTATAGGAAATATAGGAAGGCTGGGATGTATGCCATCAGCTAATAATGCCATTCTCCCATTACCTGCAAAAGATGTCAAGTCCTACTCATACCTGTGCCTATAATATTACTGATATTCTAGGTTAAAATTGACTGAAGTCTCACCTCATCTATTGCCAAAACTGTACATTAAAATGGTATCTGAATTACTTTTATTTCCAAAACATTCCTGGGTGACATGCTGCCCAATTTAGTCTGAGGTGAGGGACTTGAACCATGGCTTTAAGAAATCTCTGATTGTTCTACTGGCTGAATTGGTGGTAAAACAATCAGGGATGAAGAAGAGAAAAGGGGTGGTTTGTATATATACTGTACAGCATTCCAAAGTTACAGTATATAAATAGTTAGAGATATGCTAAGAGAACCTTGTTGCCATTTAACCACACTCGTTGCAAATTCTTAAACTTCCCAAGACTTCCAACTTTTTCTAATTTCCTGAATAAAACAAACAGAAAAATAGATTGTTTTGACTTCTTAAGAAAGAATAACTGTATATGACAACAGCTGGACAAAATTAAGGTCTGACAAGTCAGCCAATCTTATGGTAAATTGCATTTATTCATTTAGTATAACTGTACCTGGAGATTACAATGATCCCATAGTATAAATTATTAAGCTAGAGAGTACAATCTGTACCAAGCCCAACTGGGCATAATAACTGACTAGGTACTGTACTACAAAAAAAATTTACATTACCTGGTCTTTAGGCCATTTGCAATGGAAATATTAAATTATGACCCTACTTTTATGCATTTTTGAACCATTGCACTAGCCCTTAATGAGTTTATTTAAAAGTACAAGTATTATGTATTTACATGTAAATAGTGTATGTAAAAAGCTGAATTACAGGACTGGTGTATGTTCATGATAACTGCAAGTTGATGAAAACTGTTAAAGCGTAAAATGTACACTGCACTAATTAAAAACGGCATAACAAAAATGGATCCAGCTTTGACCAAAAGGGGACATGCAATGGTCAACCATAAAGGTAACAGTGTCTTCGGCTTGCTGCACATCAAGTGGCATAACTGGACATTTTCAGGAGAATATGACAAGTTATACCATATTCTTACTGAAATTCAAACTTCAAAAAGATGCAAGATTTTAATTTAACCACAGGCTGTCAACACTTTAAAATCCCTCCTTACTTCTAAGACTACCTTCAGTTTCTCCCTTTTAATTTAATGGAGGAGTGGTTAACAGAGCCGTTTTCAAAACCAATCTTTGAGTTTAAAACTAAAACAGCTGGGTATCCATTTCCCAATATAACAAATTCATGAAATTAGTTCCCTGCACTCTCTCCCTGTGATCAATACTGACAGAAAATATGATTTGTATTCCAGGAAGGGACATGTGCATCCCCCATGCTCCCCTCTGAATCCCCCCCTGAGAACATAACTATCACTTTAAGTATGCCTTTCCTGGCTACATATGATGTATGATCTGAAGTTTTACTCATGGCCTTTGTCTCAGATTCTTTATACTGATACTGTAACTATAGTACTACTAAATTCAAATTTTCTATACTGCATAATGTCTGTTAAAGGTCTTTGCACTGAGCATTGCTCTTGTCAATTTTTGGCACAATTTTTTATTGCAAACATATGCCATATAATCATATCTGATACAGATTCTGGTTCAGGAATGATATTAACATAGTAACTGTAAATTTTTATTAAAAAAATCATAAAAATACATTTTCAAAATTTCACTGAATCTAGCAATGCAAGATGCTAACACAAAAAACTTAACCCACTTGCTTTGATGAGTGAGTTCACTTTTGTTTTTTACAACAACAAACAACAGTTGTTTTACGGCCGTTTTCCCTGCTTACGAAGAGGTTGGGTGGTGTCTCTACACAGCAGCTTCCTCCACCTCTCCCTATCCTTTGCATCCTCCCTTTTCAACTCGCACTCTCTCATGTCCCTTTCCACCACCTGGATCCATGTCATCCTTGGTCTCACCTGTCCTCTCTTACCTTCCACCTGAAATTACATGATCTTTTTCACCCAATTATCATCATCCTTCTGCAGCACATGTCTCAACCATCTTAATCTATTCTGTTTCATGGCATCAGACACTGACTCAATCCCCATTCTTTCCCTCAGCTCTGCACTCGGCACTCTATCCCTCAGCGATACACCACACATCCATCTCACCATCCTCATCTCCATACGTTCCAATCTCCCAACTCTTCTCTGCTGTCATGGCCCATGTTTCACTTCCATATACCATAGCACTCCTCACACATGTCACATACAGCTTCCCCTTCAGCTTAAGTGACACTTCCTTCCTTGTCAAGATCCCCGATAACTCCTTGCCACTGATGCAGAATTCGCTCCTTCACCCCTATTCAGCATATCACCCAGGTAACAAAACTTTCCAACTTTCTTTAAGTGAACCCCATTTCCCAGATCCAAACTCTCCTCCACATTCCTATCCTCTTCATCACCTTTGCTCTGTTGTTTGACACTTAAAATTTAAATAAAACTTAAACCAATGATGCAAAAGTGAAAAGGTGAGAACATCATGGTATCAGTATTGGGTTTGTCAGTACCAGGTACAGGTAGGAGACTGCAGATGGGATTACACATATAAACTTGAATGAGAAGATTGTCAAGGTATGAATTACAAAACATATTGGGACCCCCTTTTAACCAGATACAGTACACGGGTCTCAGGACAAGGACTAAAAAATCCTTGCATCATCCCAGTGGTTATTTGTAAGTTTTATGATTTTCCTTGTTTCGTGTCAAAAATCTGAGTTAATAAAATTCTACCACGACTTTTGGCGCCCCAGTGTTACGGAATCTTTCTGAAAATGTTTGGTGCACAAATACATCACCTAAATTCTTTGGCCATAGTAGTGAAGAACTTCACCCTGGATGCCACCAAAGAGTTCAACCTTTCGTAGTACGACACCTTCCCATAACGAATGAAATCATTGGGTGTTTGCCAGAGTTAAATGCCTGACTCATTCATACCTGTTTGCCATATATAGTTCAGTTATGTCACAGCGACGAACGAAAGCGTTTTGTTTCGACTGACTCAGGAGAAAATCCTGTCAAACAAGCAGGTAAAAAACTTTTTAGTTAAACGTTAAGCATCAAAGAATATCAAAATACGCTTAAATACGACATCAAAGATCTGTAATAACAAACCTGTTCTTTTCCTTCGGCTGCCATGTTTTTTTGAATTTTTTCACCCTGGTAACCATGGTTGCAAATAGCGGCTCTATGTCGGAAGTCATCGGAAGAATCTTGGAAAGAATTTCTGCAGACATTTGGAAACGTATATACAAATTTAGTATAACTACACAGGTAATTATCGAAAACCCCGCGTGGTGACTGGCCAGAAAATCACGTCATAAATCTCGATAATCACCTACAGCCAGGTGAATATAACAGTGAACGCTCAGAAACAAGATGGCGACTACCTTCGTAAATGTTACCGAGGAGATTTCGAAAGTGCTGGTTCACTACTTTTTTCAAATAATCACCTGTGTAATTATACTAAAACAATTATTCACCTCAGGCTCAGCGAATATTATTGAATAATCCTTCAACAATATTCAATTCGCCTTCGGCGAAATACACACACACACACACACGTGTGTGTGTGTGTGTGTGTGTGTGTGTGTGTGTATGGATGAACTCGCCAGCCGGTCTATACACAAAATGACTCTCCAGCCAATGTCTTGTAATCTCTGCCGGGGTTTGGAATATTTAACTTGCAACAAATATCTTGGTAAACGTTTATGTTCAGCTCTTCGATTTTCAATTGTTTCTTACCAGATCCTGACATAAAGAACATAATACATAAAAATTTTCGCTTTGTGTATATACCTTTGTATATATATACATATATGAATATATCCATGGTTCCGGTCACTCAAGAATGCCGTGTGGAAGCTCGGGGACTGGTATGTTGTTGACCAAACCATACTTAGGTACCGTATTGAAGCAAATCGATTTGGTCTCGTCAATAGTTAAAGCGTCTCACACCCAAAATCAGAAGGTTGCGGGGGTTCGATTCCAGTCTGTAGTTTTGAATTATTTTCTTAGGATTTGAGATTGACGAATACTTGTCTCTTGACAGTCTTTTGGATATCAAAAAAATTTTAATAATCCAAATATGAAACAAAGAGAGCATAGCAGGTGAAAAAATAAATTTCCATTTAACGTTTAAAAATTTACTTGCCAAAAGGGGGAAAGAAACGATTTACCGTAGTCCATCTCTTTCATAAATTTTTTTGCACTATTAATTATTAATCTGAGTTTTATGTATATTAAAAAAAATTTAACTGTTTCACCAGAAGGCACGACTACTTTTTCTCAATTGAAATGCAGTTTATATTCATATTAAAATTTTAATTATGGTTTTGATTGAAAATAAAGGGGATTTTTTTTTGTTTAAAAAGCAATTTTGAGTAGGTTTTTTCTTTAATAATAAATAATTCAAAACAGGGTTTCATGATGAATAAAAAAGAAGAACAGAGAAACATTAAATAATTTTTCAAATTGACTTCTGCTTGTTGTTAACGAGCGTCTGAAATGTCCTCTGCGTGCTCGGCATATCATTTTGGTTTTTCCATATCTATATTTTGACAAGGACCAATCAACGTGGGCGAAAGGTGGGCACAATTACTATTTGGACCAATCACCGCGTAGAAGGTAACCTTACCCGGTGATAGATCGTTTTCAAACACCGGGGATAATAAGCACATTGTATTCCGCTTTCAATTCTTTTGTGAGATTTTTCAACTACCTTGACCACCGGCGCAGGTGTTTCCTTTGGTCAAATTCAAAGTGCGCCGAATCAGAATAAAATATGAATCGGCTATGTTTATACTCTGTCCACGTTACAGTCTCTTTCAAGTGACGCAGAACCAACTGAAAGCTACCCAAGAACGGCCCTTCGGCCGAGCGATTCAGGTAAATACAAGTGTCATTTGTGTGTCGATAAAAGTTCATGTTTTTCTTTCGCATATTGAGCTTTGTGAGAGGGAGATATTTTCTTTTATCTCCCATTTTACATATAATGTTTTTCCCGTACACGAAGGTGTTTATTTCGGTCGATTTTCTCTCCGACAGACACCAATTCTTTAAAATAAACATCTGCAATCGTGTTAGAAGATGAACGGTGATGCTGAGAGACGAGATCGCTCACGGACACCGTCTCCGCTTTCGCGATCAAGTTCTAGAAGCTCAATAGGTCATTCGCCTGGTCGAACAACCCTTCTTAAAAGGAACCAAAGCCTTAGTGCCAAACAAATACGATTCTATAGAAATGGAGATAAATATTTTGCTGGACTGAAGCTCGCCGTGTCCAACGAGCGCTACAAGGAATTTTTCCCGCTACTCGTCGAACTATCGAACAAGCTGGACTTGCCGACAGGAGCTGTCCGCTACATATTTGACGCAGAGAATGGCAGGCAGGTTACTGATATTTCCCAGCTGAACTCAAATGCGTCTTACGTCTGTTCGTCGTCGAACAGTTTTAAAGAAATAGAAGGGGGTTATGGTCAAACACCGCCTAAGAATTGGACCATGGGTTCTACGAAGAATCGAAATGAACTCACAAACTGGGCGAAGACATCGCCCAGAATGGAGAATCGAGAATTTATAAAGCCTAAGCTAGTCACAGTCGTAAAGAACGGTAAACCACCCCAGAAAAAGGTGACAATGCTCCTAAACAAGAAAACGGCGTTGGACCTCGACCAAGTGCTAGACCATCTCTCTTCGAAAGGCACGCTTGGGAAAGTGGATAGGCTCTGTTGCCTGGATGGCCGAGAGGTAAGTTCATCAAATGAATGCTTTTGTGTTCTAACAAATAGTTTAAGAAAGAACCTGGTAGTCGGCGAGGATGGTTTCTGTGCCTTTGTAGTCGGGTAAGAGAGAAGCTTTGAATAATTGATAACTTCTTTGTACAAGGACATTGAAGAAGCCGTCGGTTTATGACCAAAGATCAGACGAGGATCTGTCAATTTTTCTTTCAGTTATTACTAGCCGCTTCGCCCGTAAACTATATAATATGGCCTAATAGTTAGCTTTAGAGACTTAGTGTTCAATCGCCTATTGTTTTGTACTTTTCTTATTACTCTTGTGTGTTGAAAATCTCAGTTGTAAACTACGTGTAATGGACATGTGATATCTATTTCGGACTCGGTTTCACATTTCGGTGCTACGGTGGGTTTTTTTGGCTTTACAGCTGGTGTTTTATGTTAATGTATTTGGAACAGACACAGTTGTCATCACAAGAAAGCAAGAATAGCCACCAACGGACAGGGAACAGTGGTTTTCATTGGCGTGTATCTTTGACTTCACTTGTTCCTTAATTATGACGGACAACAAGTTTCGTAGTCTTTTGTATCATCGCAACTGGATATGGTTGTAAATTCCTTTTTCAGTGCCGAACTAACGTCAGTCTATATTAAGAATAGCAATGCTAAGGTCGAAGGTGTTGAATGAAATTAAAGGTCAAGCAATTTGTCCATCATTATATTCGGGAAACAACATTTTGAGATGAATTATGTTCTCACAATGCGTGGGCCCAAATCCAAGATGATAAACCTTAGTAACGATTGAGTTCCAGACATTTCTGTCTCTTTAGACACCAGACGAAAGCATTCGCTAGGTTACGTCGTTAGCGTGGCTTGGCGGTTTATTATATCAGTTGAAATTTTTTTTTAATTAGAAAAACAATGGATCACATCTGGTATATTGGTTTCATGAATAAATATTATAGGCAAGCTAAGCTTTTGATCCTACTTGGCTCTCTTATTAAATATGAAATGTTTTTTTAGATCCACTTATCTTCCCATGACACATTTCTGAGATCAAAACCTCACATTCCATGAAAATGTGATGATGTCTGTCTGGATATTAAGAAAATTTAATCTTATTCATAAATTCTGATTGCTTTTTAAGAGTTCAATAATTATTTTCCATACTTGTGTGTGTGTGTCAATCACCTTGTGAAGCACCAGAATCACCAATGTGTGTATCAGTATGTAGGTAAAGAGCATAGCCTTGAGCCCTGTGATCACACATTTCAGGTGTTTTGCTGAAACAGTATGTGTACTATTTAATTCCATTTTTTTATTAAATATCCCATGGTCATTAAAAACCCCTGCTTTTCATAATCAAAACAGAAAAGGATGTTTTTAAGAATTAGGGGTCAGTAAGTAAGTGATTAGATTAAGACAGAAAGTGAGCAGAATTAGGTCAGTTTCAAAAGTTCATCTTACCTTGTATGTAACCTAAGGCAGATCACCCAAAAGAAAAGGTTTCATTCTTTGCTCTTGGTTTACATTATGAAAAGTGTGACCTTTAAAATATACTCAAGGAAGAATGTGGTTACAGTTGAGTACAGCTGTCCATGTTTCAAAAAAGTTGCATTTACATGGCACTGATTTGGGCTGGCTGACATAAAGACAGGACATATGATGTGTAAACAATTGGCATAATCAAGTATCAATTTAAAACACTTAAAAATGAAAGTTATGAAGCAAGGTATGGCAGTTTTTTAGACTGTTATGAACAATATCTAGGTTAATGTAGTCTTTTAGATTTATTAGTGAACTTTTGAAATCCACAACTGTGTACATTTGCTGTTAAAGGAAGTGGTAACCCTCTCAGGATGTCTTCATTTTCCAATATGGACCTACACAAATAACATTGGGGTGAATTTAGGATTTCATTCTAAAATCCTTTATGTAAGCATTTTAAACCAAAATGTGCCATAATAATGGCTGTTGAGTACTGCATTCCTTGGAGTGCTGTGGGCATTTTCTAATCAATATTCCAGTATCCTTTCGGACCAAGTCATCCTCTCATACTGTTAGGTGTTAGGCTGCAAACATGCACTTAATTTGTCAAAGCTCAGACAAAGCCAATTGACTGCTGGAAAGTTGAATGCAGGGCACTAGATGTAAAATTTTTTAGAAGTACCCGGACTGGATATTAGGCTTTTGAAACATGGTATCCCTTCCAAACTTCTAGTATCCCACCTTCAGATGTTAGGCATTCAGGTTTGCAATATCAAAACTAGGAAAAAATTACTGGAATAAAATAAATTCAAATTTTCTTTACTAATGACCTGAATTCAACCATTCTGGTCTCAACAGGTTTTAGAAGTGTAGCATTTTAAGTTTTGTAACATATTTGCGAACAAGTTCAAATTTTTTTCATGAAATATCATAAAGTACTATATGGTATTGAAAAGACTATATTGCTATACTAATTCATTGCACAGCATTGTCATTAATGGGCCCATTTGAATTCATCCTGTAAGTTCACTGGCTACAAGGCTCTTTCAGCTGGATTAGTTCCTAGAGTTGTCATCTTGCATGTCTGCCATGTGTCAATTAGTACAGTACAACCACCAGGATATGTGTTGGATGGTCAGCCACTATCCTGATTACAAAAATTTCCTGGTATCCCATCAGGATACAGCATACCAAGCTTGTTACACCTAGTATCCAAATTTAAAATCTAGTATCCTGTGGATATTGGGATACTGCACTTTTCATGCCCTGCCATACACTTGTTGGTATACAATACCTTCTTGTTAGTAACAAATTAGTAATGGTCAAATTACATATACAATACATATGCATCATAATACCATAAATATTTAGATAACAGTAAAATGTCTTGAAGATAACATTGTTTTTATCTAACTTTATGCTAAGTGGGTTACTGATTTGTTTTGCAATATGTATATGTATATATGTACATGTATATATGTACATGTATTGCTATGCATATACATGTACATATACATAAGGATATACATATGCATAGGCATATACATAAAATACATATACATAATGTTAATGGGCAAAATTAGTGTTTTGGCCAATAGCATACTGTTACTGAGAGGCTTGAATTTTAACAAAGTCAGTTTATAACAGTATCAATGATGATATACCCAACAGAGTAGGGGAAATCACTTAATATTACACGAATGTTGTGTAAATGTAAAGTTTGAGAAAAATAAGGAACAATTGTTTGAAGTTGAGCACAATATTGTGATTTATCAATGACCAGCAGATCATTTAGTTACTGGTGCCAAAGACAAAGCCAAGTAATTAATTTGCTTCTAAATTGAACATCTTTCAAAAATTCAGTGTCTTATGTGCCAAATTTGGATTCAAGTTCAAGTGCACAGTACATAATTTGTGCCTTGTTCTAGCAAAGCTAGGAAATAACTGATAACTTTTCTAGACAATACAGAAAATTCAGCTTCATACAAACAGCTCAACTGCTTCAAACATCTCATTTGCACACTCAAAAGTGTTTCAAATCTCATCTAAATAAAGAGAAGTTTGTTGTAAAAAGCAAGTGAAGCTGAGATGTGATTGGATCAAGGATGAGACAAATTGCTCTCTTGAATGTTTGAGCAAGTGTAGCTTTCCATTTGAACTCCATGTTTTTGGTGAAAATCAGGCCAGAATCATCAAAACGTATGTTAAAACTACATAATAATATCCAAACTGTTGTCTCAGTGCTAATACTGACTTGCTTTGTTTCCATCAGTGTGAGTTTCAGTGAATTTATCAAGTGCTATGTCAGACCTGAGAGAGAGAGAGTCTGGCTCTGAAATTAAAACACAGAAGAGTATTCAAAAACCAAATGAATGCCAAGTGTTCTAAACATTCTTTAAGGTGCTTGATTCCTGGGTCAAACAATCTTGAAAGTGTTTTTAATATTTTATCAAATGAAACAAGTATTTTATAAGAACGTAGTAAAATTTGGATTAGTTTATGTGACTATTTTATTAAGGTATCAAAACAAGTATCAGTTATGATTTATTTAGTATATTCCATGTGAATTAAATGTTTTGGTGAATGTCATGTCCAGAGTCCTTCCCAGTTCATACTGAAGGTGTATGTTTGCAGTTTACGGTATGGTGAATGTTGTAGTTTGGGTTTTTTCATAGTTCAAGTTGTATAGATTTACTCTTGAATTACTGATATTTTTTAACTATAAAGTGTCAAGTAAAGTAAAATATCAAAAGCTTGCACTGCTTAAAGGCAACAAATAGTGTGGTTTTCCTTTTGTCCACCAGCCTAAATTTTCTTTTTCAAATACTTTCTTCTACTTTGTACAATAGGTTAGTACATCAGACAATTCATAACTTAAGTTAAATCGGTTTATTTTTTGAAAATCACAGTGTTGACTAAATTCTGGAATTGCTTTGAAATCAGTTTGACAAGTCAGAGTTCAGAAAAAAACAAAGCTGTGATCTCTTGTAACTGTTTGTATGAGAACTGGCGTAAAAGAATCAGTTCCATGTTACATTGTTTGGCTACCCATGAATAACTGCTATAATTGTTACAGTCTTTTGTAATGTTAGGCGTGATAGTTGTATCATGTAATCAATGAATCCCTTCCAACACTCTGATGCAACTGTTGCATCAAAGGTGCACCCCACATCAGGCCCATAACTAGTAATTAAGTCAACCGAGTCAGCAGGAAATGAGGCACGAGTGAG
Organism: Heliopora coerulea; assembly: GCA_030142905.1. NCBI lineage: Eukaryota > Metazoa > Cnidaria > Anthozoa > Scleralcyonacea > Helioporidae > Heliopora > Heliopora coerulea. The sequence continues at coordinate 665,635 of JASJOG010000017.1, read as the reverse complement.
TTGGATGCTGTTTTCTTTATTGAGAGGTCACTTCAACTCGGACGTAGTTTCATGCTGACTCAGTTGGCTCAATGTTTGATATGGGTCTGTTCTTAAAAATAACAAAACCTGTTGTCACAGTCTCGCATTTTTGCTGTGTTCACCTGGAACACTGATTACGTTTTGTTAATCTCAAACTAAAAATGTCTCGATTTGCGTGTAAAGTGCCGACAGAGGTCACAGGGTCCTTGAAAGTTCTTGAAAGTCCTTGAATATCATATGAACTATTGAAGCTCTTGAGAGTCCAGGAAAGTATAAATAGTCGTTGAAATTTGTGAAATTGAGGTGTTTATACTTTTTCAGAGTACACGAGCTTTGTGATTTTGGGGGATCATTGCTTGACAATTATGTTGCACCGGTTGACATGTCTGTTAGAAACATCTGTCGGTTTTTTACCAAAGGTTCTTTTCATTATCTTGAAAATGAGTGGAAAGAGAGGGTTGAAAGGGCTGGAGTTTTGTTCAGAAAACTCGCATGGATAGAGTATAGGGGTACTCTGGTGAATAATCAACTGTCTCGTGTAATCTGACGCTGTTTTGAATCAGAGAGGAATGACTTATTTTCTTTAAAATGTGTCTAGACTTGTTAATTTAGAAGACATGAGCATATAGCCCGTGTGTTTATGTCGCTGAGATGTGTAAATTATTTACTGGACAAAACCTGCTGCGCACAGTTTAGAACAGAACCAGGCTGATTTTCCTGAAGGACAATTGTGCCGCCCACATTCTTTTAACTATCTTCTATGCAAGTATGTGACTGTGATGCACGCTGTTAAAAAGTATTGCACAAAGGTTGGTATATACGATTAAAGGACACGTGCCTATTGGTATTCGAAGCAAAATTATATCTGGTCCACTAGCAAGCTAAACGGCAAGAGCCCATGAGTCATGCATTTCCGAAACATTTTTTGTCCAGCACGTATTGTCCCTCATCCTACTCTGGTACCAAATTTTGATTGTTAAGAAGTCGCCAACCGAAATCCGTCGTGGTTCTTTTAGTTTACAAATTTATTTTACTCCATTTTTATATCCTTGACTCGGTTAAGTTTCCAACAGTTCTTTACGAGCCATCTAGTATTACCAGTCCTCATGATATCCACGTATTCTTGTTTCTCAAAGAATTTTTCAGATTAATTACCACGATCAAACCATTACTTCACTGGAATTTTTTTTTGCATGTGAAAAATTCTTTCCCGTAAGCATGATTTAGAGGTCATTCAGGGGACGTATTTTAAGCTTTCATTTGAGTGAGTTATGGCGAAATCGGGAAAGTTAACATGTCAGGAATGACCACGACCGGGATTTCTCTTGGAATTATGGAACTCTTGAAACATTCCTGAGTAAACATAATGAGAATGCACATTTGAGTGTGTGTGTATATATAAACAAAGTTATTGAATAAAACAGAAGTATTGTGCTTATATGTGAAATTTTATTTGGCAACAAGAGAAACTATAGTAAAGCCTACCACTCGTTTAAAACAAATATTTTTAATGCACAAACGTTTTCGCTATAAGCTCTTCAGGTGCTAAATAGCTCTTCAGATTATTATGTAGCATATATATATATTCTGTACCTAGTTATCGAATTTTTAGCACTACATGCATTTCCTGCCGCAAGTTTACAAAAGACATGATTTTGTCCAAGAAATGTTTTATTTATATGGATAGGAATGATTTCCACCAAAGTAAGAGAATTTCTCCAATTGCCGTCCTGTCTTTGCCACCTTGTGTAGGCGGCGAGTAACAGACTATTTTTAAAACATTTATGGCAATTTAGTATAATGAATTTTGGACTACGTCCACGTTACGTTCTCAGTTTCTGTGAATGAAAATTTAACTTATGATTTAAGGCGGCTGAGCACAATCTTGCTAGCTTTTCGCACCTCTTTCTCAGTGACGGAGCCAGGATGTAATTGTCATGTAGGCAGAGCAAGGGCACAGGTTTAAAATTGTTTAATGGTTGTAATATTAAGTGTGCGATATGCAGCATCCCCCCTACAATTTCGCTTGCTCCCAATGAGCCTGGCGGAATGTGTCATCATTGGTTGCGTTGGTGGACGATTTGGTACTGCGTGTTGATCGATGAAGCTCAATTTCAGGCAGAATATCCGATTGCATAGTTTATGTACTGCTTCAATTTTTTTCTTATTTCTTTTGAAAACATTTCACAAGAAATGTTACTGATCATCTGCCCACATCTGCTTGCAATGTTTCGTGCGGGCCTAGGCCCGGCAGACCCGTATGTAGCTACTCCACTCCTCTTGTTTTCCTTGGACATCACTCTTAATGGTCCTAACCGCATAACTCCAAATTTGGCAAGTAGGAAAGTGGTAACAAGTGTACTCCTAGAAGCCGTGAAAAGTGGTGTATTGTGCGAAATATTTCAAGCCATCCCCGGCAGAGACCCAAAATCTGAATCCACCTTTGAACTTTCTCTGCGGGAGGAAACCCGGAGAGCCTGGAGAAACTGACCACTTTTGCCACAGACTTGGCGAACTCCGTCACATGAAATCAAACATCTGATACCAACTGCGTAAGCAGGATTTGAACTTTTGACCTCCGAGGTTGGGAGGCTTATGCTCTGACGACTGAATCACGAAAACCGCACTAGAACTTTTTCTCCAGCCAGACTAGATCAATTTTGCCAATCGATTTCACCTTGAATGGGTTTTGCCGCTATAGTAAGATCTTGATGAAACGAGTTAACCTGGTTCGTAGAAACAGCCCGTGATAATATGGCTTTACACCCTTAACCTTTAAAATTTCAGGTTCGAGACTAGTTATATATTGCAGTGCTCTGCTCCTGGTGGAAATACTTCTACTCCATAGTTTAGGTTATCCCCAAACAACGTTTTCCCAAGATACCCCACTTCAGCTTTTTGTGTAGATGTTTCGTACATATTGAGCGTGCAATTGAAATCTTTATTGTTGGACCAGAAACATTGTTTTCATTGTATGCATTGTTTGCCAGATTAATTTTGGTATGCTTTTTTCAGATCAGGGAATTGCGAGACCTTTTTACGGAAGATATGATATTTATTGCTTTCTCGTCCAATGAACGATTCCCGGAGGAAGGATTTGATGTGGATGTACAAAGTAAGTTAATTTTTCCTTGAACTGAAGCATCCATTGTGTCTCTTATTTAAGTATGGAGGTTTCCTTACTAGTAAATAATTGCAGTGCTTATGCCACACTCAAATCATGCTTCCTTAGGAGGCGGTGTTTGTGGAATTTTAAGTGGCAATTTCACTTTTATGGGTTTTTTGTGAAATATTTGCGGTACACTTTCGTACTAATTTCTTGCAATTTCAAAGCCATTTCCCGACATTATCCTATCCCTGAAGCAAATTATGTTAGGGCTATATGGCACATTGTTTCGAAATAACAGCATTTTGACTTTCGGAAAATTTGGGTAAAGAAATAAGGAATGCAATGCCAAACAAACAAGATAGTGTTTGGTTGTGAGCCATATGTAATCAGAAAACACATCGCGTTGATAACCCGAGAATGTGACTATTCCAGTTTTACTTAATTGCTTTCACTCAGAGAATACAAAGATGAGGCTTGCCTATATAGTTCATGGCTGGCGTTTGTTGCTCCGCCTTAAGTCTTTTAGATCTTATGACAAATTCGTTTTAACAGATAACCAACAAAGTTAAATCGGAGGTTAGCAGGCCCACCTGCTTGATGTATGGTTGTGTGACTGTTTCCAAAGTCATCTTAATGTACAGGTTGTCACTGAAAAATAGGTTAAAACGATATATAGTTAAGCTGCTGTTGCGTTCTTGGTAAACGAATGACGTAAAATATTCTGGTAGTTGGTATAACGGCGCTTAAAACTAAGTCATTCAGACATTAAATTTTTGTAATGTTAAAAGTCCGTTCTCGTGTTTTCAGTAAAACTCTAAAGGTAAACGCGTAATTTCAGTAACGAATAATGTTGTAGCAGATAGATATCCATACGAAAACCAGCTGTCATTTGTAAACGTGTATCCATGTTCAGGAGGGTTGAAAGTTCAAACCTGTGTACCTAAACTGTGTTCTTTCAATTTGTTCAAATCATTTGGGCATGGGCCTCATTGGAGGATGTGCACGTAAGGTTACAAATTAATAGGATTCTATGGATCTTATATAGACGTTAAATTAATAAATTATACTTGTAAAAATTAAAATAAAAAGAAATCTCTTTCATTCAGACCTTTGGGAATAAAAGTATCCAATTCGTATGCCCAAAAGCCTTCTCTTTTAGTTGATCTTTAACATCTGCTTTATCAATAATTTGAACCTTTTACTCTTCCAGCCCACAATGTCATTGTTCAAGAAATGTCTATTCAATTATTCTCTCGGAGGATTCCGGGAGAACAATTGTATCAATTGTACTGGAATCATTTGACAATTCACCACCTGATAGATAAACATACCGGTAAAACAAACAAACAAATGTCTGTGTGTTTGTTAATATCTTGACTACTTTTTATATATATCATCAAATTCTATTTTCAGTTCAGTCCACAATCTGTAGACTCGAATAAAAGGCTTTAAATAAAAAATAGTCCAAATTTAAAAAATCGGTAGCATCTTTTTGTTTCCGAGAAATCGATCTACCAAACTACGGATTTTTAGGGGATTCCAGTAAATCCTGGATCACTGTTAGTCTTCTCAATACCCGATGGAAGTTTTAGAAACAAGACCGAAAATTTTTAGTTTTTGTTTTTATTTGAATCATACAAACCAAAAAACTTAGTCTCTAGCCAGTTATATAAGCTTTTCAATAATATATAGGTTACGTAATTTGATATTACTGACGGAACGCTGTAATGTTTAAATCAAAATGTCCCCTAAGGTTAACTGTAACCTTAACCAACAGTTGTACCAAGGAATGCAGGGTTCGATGTACGAAATAGCAATCTACTCCCGCGGGCTTCGTTCCCACTTGACAAACCCAAGAAATCATGGGACAAATGCGCTCTGCCAAAACGATTTGCTGCTCGATTTGGTTAGCCATCAAAAAAACTACTCTACTTCGTACCGTGCAAAGCTGGTAGCACCTTGACGTCAACCTGAATGACTGAGACTCGGCGGGGGGAGGAGGAGGTGTTTGCAAATATTTTTCAGCCCAGGAATTCCATTCTTTGTCAAAAATTTTTTTTGAGTTACATTAACTTTCAGTAGTGAAATGCAAGAATTTAGTTTCTTAATAACATAAACTTTGTGATATACAGTATTAGATAAATTAAACTTTTGGTTCTTGAAATAGAAACCTAAACAGATTGATTCTTAAATAAAATATTGATAATAAGTAAATAATAAAGAAAATAACTAACAGAGCATAGTGAAAATGTTAATCAAATAAACTTGTAAATAAAAGTCGCAAATTAAACTTAAAGTCAGTTGAGCTAGGAATAATAACATCACTTTATCAATTTACTACGTCCGAATTGTCTTCATCTTGCGTACTTGGGTCTTGGCTGTGGCGGAGAGTGGAACGGCTCGTTTTAAAATCATCAAGGAGCACCTAAGCTACTATTCCATTACATAAGTTCTTTATTGTTGATATCTGGACTAGTTACCATTCCCTATATTTCTTCTATTCGCTCTTCACTTTCCTTTACCGTAAAGTCCAAGACAAAACCAGTACCAACTCGTATTCTTTTTCCTGTTGAATACGTAGGTCCCAAACAGGCATGGAACGCGTCAATTAGACCAACTCGTTCGCCCTATACGCCTTCGTTACGCAATGAACTCGATTTGCCGTGGAAACAGTTGCCAAGAGCAAGATGCCTGGCATGCGCTCTTAGGGCCCTTACGACAGCCTCCACTCCACCGCCACAGTCGAAACGCAGGCCGCGACCAAAGTCCGCCGGACCGCGATTGTCCTCTCACGTGCAGAGATCCCAGAGGTCTGATGCCAGGCCGAATTCTGCCGGGGCGCGATATGCACAACCAAAGCCGTCAAGGTCACCAAGAGTTAGTCCCACTGAGGCCAAAGAAGTGTCGAAATCCGGCGTCAAGTCAAGCAACAAGAAACCCCGTGGTCGTTCACCTTACCCCAAAGTGTCAACTCCGAAAGCGTCGACGCCGAAGAAATCCTTATCCTTCTCGGCCGATACTAAACCGGAGGAAACGACGGACAGTGGTCCAAAGCCTAAAGGAATTAGAGGACGTGGTCGAAGAAGGAAAGCGCAGCTGGAGTTGGCAAATGGTGAGGAATTAGACCCAAGTAACCCACAACATGCATATTACATTTTGATACACGAAGAACTGAAATCTGGGAAACCAACCGCTTCTGTGAAACCTATGATGTCTGATGAGTCTTTGACTGGACACAATGTCTCGACACCGGTGGGAAACGAAGATGGCAGTGGAACGTCGGTTACGCGAGAACTCAAAACGAGTGAAGTGGTGGTGAATGATATTTCTGGTGAGGCAACAGACAGTACTGAGCTGTCTGGAGGTTTTAAGTTAGTTGACAAGGTTACACACCAGGTCCTGGAAAGTCGAGATGTTCCTCAGGAGGAGAAACCGGCACTTGTTCAACAAAATGAAGGTGATAGCCCTCCTGTTCCGAACGAGGAGAAGCCGTCAGATTATTGGTCGAAACCTAAGCCAATTCGCGGTCGCAGAAGAAAGCCAAACGCAGATGTTAATGGAAACGAACAAAACAAAGTGAAAGAGAAGACAGACATTGATGTGAAGCAAGATGTAGTCATAAATGGAGGAAACGAATTGCAACCGATGAAGCTTGTGTTAACTAACGGTGATTGTTTATAACCGAGAAAAGGCGAAATATGCGTTTGCTTAGAGATGCAGTTAGAAACACTCGTTTGCTTAGAGATGCAGAAAAAAATTTACAACATATGAATTTCAGGGCGTTGGGGGAGCGTTTTCAATTTTTTCTAGTATGTCGGTATATTCTTACTAGAATCGTGGGACTTCCGTAAGACTTGCTTGCTTCGCTTTTTGCTCACCTGTGTCATGGTTTTTGGAAGAAGAATTCGCGACTATAAAGAGAATATAACAGAGTTTGGTATGGTATAGGATTCGATAACCACTCAAGTAGAAATAAAAAAATTTCAGAAAGGATTAAAAAATAAACAGAAAGAAATGGAGTGAAAACGAATTAATTTAGAATTAGTCATGCTGTTTTTGTAGCGTGAAATTGGATGTATTTTGTTTAGACAAATCGACAACGAAGGCACTAATGCTGGTTGTTGGTAAATCAATTGCTATACGATTGTAATACTATATCTTCTGTTATACAGATAAGTTTTCGCTGCAGCGAACAAACATTTATTGCATTTTACAGTAATAGAAACAAGGTATTGGTTTATTTTGATACCATTAAAATATTTTATTTCTAATAACGTTGTGTGTGTGGGACTACCTCTTTTAATATTTTTTTCTTCTGAAAATTTTTGAAATTTGTTGTCTTGCCTAACACGTACAAAATTTCGAGAGATTTAAACCCAATTCTCTCCTTCAATTCAGATTCTTTTGAAAAGCTATATGATGTACTCGAAAAACACTTTTGAACTGATTTCCAAACAATGAGAAGCCGGCTCGACTATTGAATGTTTATTTGTTTCTCGGTGTTTCGAAATCAGGTCAAACTGTCGTTATAGTATATGATATGTTGCTCCAACGGACCTATATTTTACTCCTTTCCGTCCATTATCCTCGACGATCTTTCGTCATTTTATTCCGTTTATTTATTTTATTCTTTTCGTTATTTTACTTAACTTGGCTGAAGGATGCCTCTGAGTTGAAGGTTCTCGAAATTTAACGCTCAAGGTTATTCATTTCCAACCAAATTCTTTGTACTGATTTTTTTTAATTTTTTTCCTTTGCGATAGGAATTATTAATGTGGTTGCGATTCAAATTCCATAAACATCTGTGATGTAATACATCATACACGAGAAGAAATGAGTGTTTGAACTGATTTCCAAATACGAAGAAGTGAGTTGAAAAACAAGGCGATAACCGAGATTTTTTAATCATCTTCGGGGTGTTTCGAAATCAGGTCAAACCCATATTTTGGGTGTACGTATGATGTAGCTTCTCAAACTCAATTTGTAAAGCAAAAACAAAAGAAATACATAGTTAATTAGTATCTAGAAATCGGAGGAAGATTACAGCTGAATTTTTCCAAATTTTTCGGCTGGATTTGCGCCTAAAATACTGGTTCGTTTGAGAAGGAATTTCAAACACTCGTTTAGTGTTCTTCCGATTTGTAGATACCGAACTTTTTAACGAGTTTTGAGGTATCTAGAAATCGGAGGAAGAACACCAACTCTTGTTTGAAACTACTCAAATAATCCGTATTTAATGAGAAAATCGGGTTTAAAGTTGTTAAAATTTGATGCAAAAGGCATAAAGGGCGCGAAAAGCCTCTAGACTTTCCCGGGTGTCCAGGGACTGCTTCTCCGTGAAATTTTGATTTTCTAAAGCTGTAAAACGGTACTTACTCCATTTTAAAGACGGTTTAACAATAAAATTGAAAGTCACAAATAATTACAACTTAACGTTATGTAAAAATTGGATGCTGCATAGACAGTGTTAAATAACGTTAAAAGCTCAAAGGTTGGTACATGCCGTGACTGATCGTGCAGAATTCTATCGTTTTGAGCAATGGGCCTTTCCTTTCATAGCCCTTTCCAGACGATGGTAGGATTCTATCATTTCCAGGAGGATTACAATCCCCTCACCCGGACTTACTCTCTTCATATTTGAGCAAATCTAGTTGACCATACTTCTGAAAAGTGGGATGTCCGGGCCTTCCAATTCCTCCCCGTTCAGCGGGGCTCGCTGAGTGGCGGTGTGGTTCCTATTACCAACTCTAACACCAAAATATGTAGTGCAAAAATAGTCAGCTGTGGAACCACTCGCTTTGAGCTGAACTAGAGCATGAGTTTCGATTTACCAAAGAATCACTTGGGGAATAAAAGTTCTTAGGTTGATGAGGCTCTCCAGGAAGACTTGGAAGAGGTGCTTTCGAGCTGACGCCACAGATCGCGAAGTCAAATACGTTAAACTGAAGGGTCTAAAAATCTAGCAGTCTTTCCGTTATCCGTTTGTGCAATCCATATCATGGGCTATTGTCGTGTTGATGATATATAAATGTTAAGCGAAAATGGTGAAAAAAGAAATTATGATGCCCTGAAAAGTGGCCCGGTTGCAATGGGACCAACCGTACCAGTGGCTACGGCCCTGCTGACTTAAAGAACTTACGATAGAGCAGAATAAGCGTTACAATTCAATTAGGCTTCACCTTTTTCATCCTCTACTTTAGAAAGTCAGTAATTGAGTGTATTCATGCGAATGACGGCAACGCAAACCGGCGACTGGTATGCTAAAGCTACCATCTTCGGTTTCCGTTGCAGCATTGCTTTGCACCTTTTTAACCCAATTCGTTTCAAATGCTTCAGCTACGTTAAAATAGGCCATGCGGGTGCATGTTACTCCCACCGATTTACCTCGCAAAGCAACTGCAAGACAAATCGTAGACAAATATTGAGTGTAACTCGAGCTTAAGCAGTCCGAACCTGAAGAGGGAATTCGCGCTTCCCTGCCAACGAACCAGCAGCCACAACCAAGTTTACCTCAGCAGTACGGGAAAGAATCATCCTCAGGGTATTATGAAATGATAACTTCACAATTAACCTACACTGTTGAAGTCAACTGAAAAATGTTGACTCGAGCGAGATTTGAACTCGCACCTTCGGGATACCGGTCCGCCGCTCTACCTGTTGAGCTATCGAGTCCACAGGGAATGGAGGCGAGTTTTTATCCAATTTAAGTGCACGAAATATTCTCGCGACAACTTAACGCTATCCAGGTTAGCGGCGGACCGGTATCCTGAAGGTGCGAGTTCAAATCCCGCTCGAGTCAACATTTTTCAGTTGACTTCAACAGTGTAGGTTAATTGTGAAGTACGGGAAAGATTACATAAGAGTTGTGTGGGAAATTAGTCTCTCGAACTCAGTAACGTGTTTTACACATTATCTCTCCAACTTATCAATAATTTGTGAGATTTTTAATCAGTCGGGGAGTTGGGTTCCGTCACTTGTAGATTTGATACGGCGATGAACAGTGGATCAAACCTCGAGTATTTGATAAAGCATGAAACCCTTGATCTGATGCTTTGACCAAACACTTCTGGGCAAGTTTTGCTAATCTAAAACTCTGAATACTGTAGTCATGACACAGCGCACGTTCTGAATGATGAATTATCGACTTCATAAACAAGTACTCGTATCAGCTAGAGCTGCCATATTTTGATTCTCGTTTTGTTTTCGAATCTTTCAAACTTCTTGGCTGAAAGCCTCTAGAATGTGAATGAGCAGCCCGTCAAACATGTGCCGAACGAAATTTTGATCCTAAACCATTCGAAAGATGACCCGTTATAGTTCCAGATTAGACCGACAACGTTGTATGAATATATATTTCACACGTTGGTAGTCACTATCTCAAGAAGCTTCTATTTCCCAAAGAGTCTTTTATAGATCCAGTGAAAATCGTGATAATTTAAAGAGTCATTTCAATAACTTGTTGTGCGTGTTCGACCACAGTAACAAAACACTCGAAAGCAATAGATCTCTAAGGGCAACATCCAATGCCTGCCGACAACTTTAAAAAATATAATACAAAACAAACTTCGAAAAGAAGCATCTTGGCACCCAAAATATGATTAAGACAAGACAAAGTTGAGAAGGTAATATTTCGACTTTATTACATAGTCATTGTCAAAAATACATGGGCTTGGTAACTACCTATTTGAGAAGGACGCGATGACATCATCACTTGTTATTCACACATATTAATAAACTGACAGGAAACGTGTTGGTATCGAAGTTTACAGCATGAGAATTGACAATTAGAAAGATTATATATTAAATAAGGAAAGTTCTTCGCTGGCTTTTAAATCATTGTTAAGATTCGGATTTTTAAGTTTTATATATAGAGCTTCCAAGACAAGCAACTGATTGAAGTAACTGTCGGTACAAGAATGAAGTATTTTAAAGTTTCTAAAAATTAACCGTTTAATGTGCTCTCAAATAGTTAATTTTTAGAAACTTTAAAATACTTTATTCTTGTACCGACAGTTACTTCAACCAGTTGCTTATCTTAGAAGCTCTATATATAACAATGATTTAAAAGCCAGCAAAAAACTTTCCTTATTTAATATGTAATCTTTCTAATTGTCAATTCTCATGCTGTCAACTTCGATACCAACGCGTTTCCTGTCGGTTTATTAATATCTCTGTGAATAACATATGATGATGTCACGGCGTCCTTCTCAAATAGGTAGTTACCAAGCTCATGTATTTAGTTAGGTTTGACAATGACTATATAATAAAGTCAAAATATTACCTTCTCAATTTCGTCTTGTCTTACTCATATTTTGGGTACCAAGATGCTTCTTTTCGGAGTTTGTTTTATTTTATATTTTCTAAGGGTAACGCTCCTGGAGATTCATTAGCTTTTTCGTGTTACTTCATGTGCGGGAAAAAAACTATTTAAGTTTTCCTGCCGTTCCAAACATTCAAGTGGAATATTCATATGATTTTGAAATTTTTCGACTACGAGTAAATCACGAGAAGGGGACCGCGAATGGGAAACGGGGCGGTGAGGTATCGCCCTGCACTTCCTTGCCCTGTTCCTCCGCATAAGAAAATCCCAGCGTGTACCAACATGCTTATCTGCCCATAAACCTACCTACCGACGAGCTTGGCTGCCTACCCATACATAGGCGTACGAGGCGGGGGGCAGGGAGGGCAACTGCCTCCCCCAAAATTTGGAGAGGACCAGATTCGGGCAAATAGCTCAGGTAGAATTGGGAAAAATAAATTTCTAAGCGTGATTAAAACAGAAAAATTTTCAAAAGTCGATAACGATGAACAAGAATTTGGATTTTAGCGTGCATTCAGGTTGCCATATATATATTGTGTGCAGTATGTAATTCTTATTCCTAGGCTTTTTCTAACTGAACATTCGAGCAGAGTGATTCGGGCAGATCGTCTCTGCCCCCCCCCTCCCTCAAAATGATTAGGGCCCGTACGCCTATGTACCTATACCCTCCTAGCTATGTGAATATGGACGTGCAGGCGCAACAGGCTCAACAGCGATTTTCAACCTTTCACAAACCCATCCCTTCAAAAATTCTGGCTACGAGCCTGTACCAATCCACCCCAAGGTCAAAATCCGTGCTAAAAATCAAATACTTTGGGTTTAAATAGTACTCAAGTCGAGAGCGCTCTTGCGAAAGTTCTTTATGTGTACACTGGAGATGCATTCGTTTGATAACAGCTGTAATATGATTGAAAGCTGTTTTAGGGTGATGTGTCGTCGAGCTATTTCCTCGTCTAGACGTAGGGTCACGTTCTAAAAAGGATTAGAAAACTCGGTGTTATGGTTGCCGCAGCAATCGGCAATAAAATCACAGTTATTCGTGGTTACGTAGTATTGATGTCAACACGGTATTGTTTGACTGAGTACCTGTATCTAGACGAATGGATGGTTGGTTTGAATCTGTCAGGTGCTGAAGGTAAATGCTAAGTTTTGGAAAAATAAGAGCAGATAAAGCAAACATCTAGCCTGCAAAATGGTTTGCGTGGGACGAGGGGAAACCTAAGAATCGTCAGTATTCTATCTTCGAAAATTTGATCTATTGCTCAAGGTTGTTAAGGCTTAACAAACAGCCTTAAGCCAGGTTTCCACGTAGTCCCGGCAGTTGCTGATTTGTTTGCTGGGAAGTCACTGACCAGACACCGATTGTTTTCTTATGAATCATTTCTTCCCGATCTAAGTTCCTTCCCATGATGAGTTTCGTCCCGGTGTCTTACCGTTTTCACAATAGTAAATACTAGCAGGATTGCGCATTGTGCATTTCCCCTCTTGTATATCAGCTTTATTTTTTTGGTTTTTTTGGCAATAGCATTTTCATGAAACGGAATTCATAATTGGTTAAGGAAATTTTCAAGAGTCGGGATCGTAGATTTTAAGACCCAGGCAGAAACAGCTGCAAAAAACGCAACTCTAGGGCCTCCTGCTGGGAATCGAACCCGGGACCCTGCGAAACTAATGCAGTGCTCTGCCGACTGAGTCTCATATATCGTTGCCGGGAGCTTGTCCACGAGTTCTGTGTTTATACTGGTGATAATTCCGGTGAAGAGAGGGGTATTTTTTTGCGAATATGAAGCATCTATACTCGATCTCATAAAATGAAATTTATATTTGGTCAAGGAAATTTTCTAGCATCATAATCGAACATTTTAAAGACCCAACCGGGACCAGTCTGGAAAAAGGTCGAGATAGAGGGTAAATGCCACGTGTTTGTCGGGCATTATTTTCATCCTGAGAAGTACCTTGCCATAATAGTGTTATTCTTGGGACCAGCTTTCCACGATCTTCTGCTTGGTTGTCGGAAAATTTTTTTCACTTTAAGTGCCACACTGAAGTGGGATAAGAGACTACGCATGAATAAGCTTTCAAGTTATATGAGATTTCCTCGCATTTTATTCGAGGAGACACAATTTGGGTTTTCAAAGGAGTGAACAAACGCGAAGTGGGCAAACAAGTCAAAGTACAACATCACTACAAGGAAAGCAGATAAGATGAAGATGAATTTTTTTTTCCCCTGCATCTGAAGGATTTGCATCGCTTCACACCAGTGCATGGTTTTTTTCATGTTCTCCAGCGTCTCAAACATGTCACATGTTTGATTTGTTCGGACAGTTCTCTTGTGTTTGACAATACAAATGTTAGCAGTAATTTTCATGCGCATTTCGTTGGTTGGGACTTGAGCGTGGTAAATTGTGTTTGTGACTCTCTTTAATTTTTTGTCGATTCAGTTTCTACAGCGTTAAACTATTGAAGGTTGTGAGTTTGAGTCCTATATTCATTAAGCAAATGAGAATCGGTGAAGAACGTCCATACGAAAGCAATGTTGACTGTCATTGTAACTGAAAGGTTTATTTTCCATCGTTGACTTCAATCAAACAATCGATTGATCAATCAATTAATCAATCAATCAATCAATCAATCAATAGAGAGATTAACACTAAATAGTGTAAGTACTAACAAACTCGTGGCCGTCATTTTTACTATATCTACCATTAAGCTAAAAGGGACAAAACTATTACGAAGTGAAACTACACATATCTATTTGCCCTACTGAATTGCTAAAATTTAGAAATAACAAATTGTTAGATATAAATGTTATAAAAAGCCTGAATAACCTAATCCGCAGTTAGTCGCAAATAATTCATGAGGTCTGAAAACTAATACATTACAAAAATTGAATATTTGCAAATATTAGAAACTGATTATAATTAGTGGAGTGAAACAAGTGCGTGCAAACAAATCCAGCTTAAATACAACAATTGACTTAGAAGACTTAAAGACAAAGGAAGGTTTTTCCTTTATTCAGATATCATAACAGTTAAGGTGTGGTGTCCCTCCCTTTTTCTTAATATAACGTGGTGTTAAAAAATTAAGCGAGGTACTGCAAGCTGTTCTGTCATGTCGCTCATTATTAAGCACAAGCATGTCGCTTACATAATCACGCGCTTCACTTTAATTACACACTTATGTGTTACTGGTATAATCTCTTAATGCCTGGTTCCATATAAAGTTGGAGCTAGCTAAGCATATTAAGAAGGTCAACTAATGAATGGCGCGGGCCAGCGTCCAAAATAAATCTGGAACAGCGCTTCTGTAATCTAAAACTGGTATTTAAGCTGTGCTGGTTACAGCTTGAAGTACTGCTATACAATATTAGAGGCCTAATAATAACATCGAAAATTGACGGTTGTTCAGCTCCAGAAGAAGTGGGACTTTATGTTGTTGAGTATAACTATGCGCCTTGATATTTTCTTACACAGATTTTCTACGTAATTATCGAAACTCAAATCCTTGTCCAGTACAAGTCCTAACAATTTCCCATATTCATGTTGTTCTAACTGAATTCCTTTTGGTTCTATGCAAGGCTCTTGATCTTCTTTGATGTACTTCGACTTCAAGCGCTTACCGCTGTCTAACATGGTATCTGAAGGATTAAGTACTAGCTTATTTTTTTTCTCAGGCTACAGAATTACGCCTTATCGCGATTTAAAGCGAGGCTCAAGTGTCAAGCGATCGTCTTCACTTCGTTCGGCAAGACCTCGTCGAAACACGCTTGAGTCTAATGGTATGTATCCGTCGGAACAAAACGTTTGCCAGTTCCATACTGAAAATACTGTAACACATGGTTGGTTTCCTTAGACTTGTACTTGCTTTAATTTTGTTTCATCTTAATGTTGGTTTTAGGCAGTGGTGCAGGTATTCGGGGCAGAAGCGTTAGTCCATCTCCTAGAGTAAGTTCCTTTCACTTTGCTGTGGTTTGTTTGAGAAACAGTAACTGCAATGACAGTACCTGTAGTAATGTCAATAGTTCTGATTACGAAGGTGGTAAAAAGCTTCCAAGATAATCTTTGTCGTAATCATTAGTAAAAACGACAACAAACTCTACGATACAATGCAGTACTGCGCTTTAAAGAGCTGTTTTCACGGGCGATTCTTCTTGCGATTTTTCTCATCCTGAAGTATGCGATTGAGTAAACAACTCACCAAAGCATTGTACCTTATAACTTTGCACAAATGATCCGCAAGTCAATCCACTTGATCCCATGTGTCTGGAGGCTAAAATTCGCAGCAAAAATCTCCCGTATAAACAGACCTTAAAGCCCATTTACACGATACGACTGTCGTATGCCATTTTTCGCTCTGATGTATTGGAGTATTACGATTGGAGTCGAACGTATTCCTACTTTAGTGAGCGAATTAACACCCGGAATTACGCCTTTGAGACAACATTACATACCTCAGGACGTACAATTGTATACGACAGTCGTATTGTGTAAATAGGCCCTTAGGTGAATCAGCATGCTGCATTACGCAACCCTAATATGCAAAGTAAATCAAATGTTTTTAAGTGCAAAATTAATTCATCGTGGTTTGCCTCAAGGATCTAATTTCATTTTGAGTCGACTTCTCTTTGCTTCCTATATAAATGATTCACGAAGATGTTAAGAAATAGCAAATGCTGCGTTATTCGCGGATGACTCTAACCTGTCATGTGAGGAAGCATCGTCCGTTGAAATTGAATGAAAACTAAATTCAGACGTAGAAAACGTTCAGACTTGACTTTTGGCAAGCAAATTAACACTACCTTAAGAAGGAACGGATTACGCGATGATTAGTTCTCGACAAAAATTAGAAATATTTGCTGCTGGCTATCTTGGTGTAAACATTGGTGGGCAAAAGATCAAATGTGTACAAAATAAAAAAAAGTGTTAGAGATCATTATTGAGCAGCAGTTGAAACACAACGACGAACAAAACAAAACTGTATATGAAACTTTGCATTATTAACGAGAACTAAACAATTTATTACACAAGAGACCTTATTAACTATGTTCAACTCAAAAACCATAAACAACCGACAACTTCTAAAAATGTAAAAGAAAACATGCAATTCCGAAAAGGAGAGTAATCTTGAAAACTAAAGGTTCGAGTTATGAATCAAAAAACGCAATTTCAAACAATAATATTTCGACCTTATTTCGAAGTTTATATGTTCAGTGTGATGGTGCATGACTTTGAAATAAAGTCGATATATCACTATATAAAAATCGTGTCTCTTGATTTTTAACTCAAATCTTCAGATTTCAAGATATGTACCCTGCTTGGAATTCGTTTTGTTTTATGTACAACCCCCTAGTGCCACCTTGTTTCAGCTGTTGCTCCACTGTATGGCACAACGTTAACCGTGCTCGCAAGGACCAGTCGTCAAAATAGCACTACGATATACACTCTAACCATATTTTTCACGATTAGCGTCGGGACCTCATCATGAAACACTTACACGAACGAGAACTAATAATGATGAATAAAATATTGTGGGGCATCACAATATTTTACTTGACACAACTTTTCAATGACTGTGCGTGAAAATCAAAATTGCGACTTAAGGAGCAGTGATTCCTCGCTAGTCCTGAAAAATAACCAAGAATTAACTTCCACAAGTTTCTTTTGAGCTCATTTATCCCAGAGGTTTCTTGGATAAATGAGTTGTATCCGGGAATATTCTAAGCAGTGACATTTTAAATGCGGACGAGACATACTGAGTTAAAGGATTAAAAATAGTGATCAAAGAATTGGGGTTGATTGTTTTAAACTTAGATTAATGTAGTCTTTGATTTGGACAATGCATAAAATGTACATTGTTAAATTGTTATTCTTACATAAGTTACTTAGAGTCTGAACTCTGAAACTACCAGTAGCACTAAATTTATATAATTTTTAACGAACCTCTGAGAAACAGATTAGTTAAGAGAACAAAATTGACATATGTTCACGACCCGTCAAGAATCACTATTATATGGTGAATATCTGACGTGTCAAAATGATTTCAAATTAAGTAAATGAATGACTGAATAAATAAATAGATATATAAATAAATAGACAAAAAAGAAAGAAAGAGAGAAAGGAAGAAAGAAAGTAATAAAGAAAGAAAGTGAGAAAGAAAGTAAAAAGAAAGATAGAAAGTGAGAAAGGAAGGAAGGAAGAGAGGGATGGAGGAAGGAAGAAAGGAAGAAAGAAAGAAAGAAACAAACAAACAATCAAATAAACAAATAAATAAATAAATGCAACACGAGGCGCTTCTGCACGCCAAGCCATGCTGTCATACATCGCCTCACAACAATCGCTACCACACAGTCAGAGGAAACCATACCTCTTCACCAGGTGCCATTACACGCCATACTACACATGGCACATGACAACACCACACACCCCGTCGCAACGCCACGCGCCATGCAACAACAAACAATATAACCTCACCCACTCCACAAGACCCGATACCATAGCAATCCCAACCACAATGCACCGTATTACAACACGCCACGGCACACCAATACACGCCGTAACACGCTACCCACGACACTTCCTGAAGCATAATATCTGCAGAATTTTTCTCATTTGCGATGCCGACTTCCATTGCTTATGCTTTCTCTGATTTTAACCGTCCTATTTCCTTATAGATTAGTGGCCAAGTCAACAAAAGTAAGTGCCATTTACTGATCTACACTTCTAATGAAACTCCTTAGCTTACGTCAGAGGCTCTATATTTGCTTAGCAGCTTGGGTGCCACGAGATATTAGGGCCACATTTCCCCATAATCTTTTATAAAAGATCAATCTTTAAAATGGAAAGTTCCCTTTTCTTCTAACATAAACATTTTGAAAGCGAAGATAAATAACCAAATAGTGAACATTTGAGGGTAGGCTCTCCATATCCAAAACTGTCTCTAAAATATCGTACTGCCTACTTTAGAATTTCTTCCCTAACCCCTTTTTCACCCTTCCAAAATTGGAAGAAACCGTGAAAGTTAATCCCCCATATATTTCTCGTTTGAAATGCCGTCATGTTCTCACGATCTGGTACGAGAACATATTACATGCACGTGGTTTTAACCGGATTAGGCAACAATGTTCTTGACTAACATTCTGAAATAATATCTTTGATGCGTTTGATTAGACTACCGTGAGTAATATTAACATATTTTCGATACCGTGATGATGACAGGGAAAGGCGGTCAACTGTAATGTGAATCTTGAAAGAAACTCCCCTGTAAGACTCGGCCGAGACTTTTTGGGAAAATGCAATATCGGACTTTTCGGCGGGAATCGAATCTCGACTCAGGGAGTTTACTCCCTGCAACGTCGGTTATTAGAACTAGGTATACTATTATAAATATTACCATGACTTTTCAGAAATAAGCGCTCAAGTTTACCCGGTGACGGGGTAAGGGAGTATGGTATCACTTCATTATTCCATAATAGCCAGGGAAAATATTCTAAAGCCCTGCTAAAGGAGGGTTGATGCCTTTGATTCTTCATTACAGCCTATGCCTGGAAGAGAAAGGGTCTTTCGTTTTCTAATTGTCCCTCATGTTATTCATGACGGAAGTTCAGTAGACAAATGTGACGTTTCCCTTGTGCATGAGTGAAGTGATCACCCTACTTGCCTAAGGGAGGCGACCGAGAAGATCATGTTGCAATTCAGCCGTTCCACGCGATCTAAAACGCTTATAGCATCAGTTCTAAATTGTAGAATAACGCTTTGAAGCGTGGCCAGACTGTAATCTGGGCAACCTGACGTCAACCTGATCCTAACCCTAACCCTAATCCTAACCCTAACCCAATAACGTATAACAAGATGAAGGAGAGTAATCTTGAACGTGGAATAATGGACAGGTAGAATTCTGTAAGACCCTCCCTGCCTCTTGAGACTTGAACGAAAAAAAAGGACATTCCGAGTGAAAGGTCTTCCTACCTATTAAGTGAATTTGAATGTTAACTTGTATTTTACAGAAATTTTAGAGACAGAATAGTGAAAATGTCATGCTAAAAACAACAGGCATTCATCCTCGATAATAGACCTTATTCACCAAATTTGTATCCATTTCAATTACCCCTCATAGTCTCGTTGTGTAAGAAATTCAAAAGAATTTTTGCTCTCAAACGCGGCTAATTGTTATGCTCATCAGAGTATATTAAATATAGCGGTATTAATGAATAAGGTCTATAGCCATGGGGTCACTTAATATAGCTTTCATATTCACAGTTCATGTCCAACGTTTAATTTTTTGTAACCTTTTCAAAACTGCTTTGACAAATTTTCTAATTAATGTGAAGGTAGCATGTTGCATAGAATGTTAATCCGCTAGCTTTTTCAAATTTAATTTTCACCCCTAATATTATGTCACCTTGTCTAGTGAGTTCTCTTAGTAAATACCTCATTTTTGTGGAAGAAATATAAAATGGTTTTCTCTTTTTGTAAACTGTGATATAAACAGGCAAGATATCGTGAGACATGAGAAAACCCTGGTAAAAACATAAGCCTAGGGCTTGTTTTTTTGACTTTTCGAAAGTCTCACTTAATCCTAAGGGGTGTTCATATCACAGTTTATAAACATGGAAAACCATTTTATATTTCTTCTATAAGACAAATCTCAAGCTTAAAAAGAGGGCGCGAAAATTCTTGGTTCGCACACTCTAATATAAACACGGTTACGGGCTAATCAGGGTTCACGTGATAAGCAACATATTTGTAGAAAACATTTTATTAACGCTCATTGGTCACTTTTTGTGTTGTGACTTTTAACCTGCAGCTCCAAGGGCAAAGTTGAATGGATCCAAAAAGGTAAAACTATAACTATAGTCAGGACTGGATTAAGAATATGGGAGGGTCCGGGGCGAAATTTTGTAGGGGGCCCACGACTGTAATTTATTTTACCTTTCCAGGTACTTATACGGTTGCTCAAATACTTTGATCTTTACGTCTGTTCTCAAATATCTTCTTAATAACAAAGACCGCAGGAGCCACTCAATAACACGTAAGGAGCATAATGCGTAACATTTGCATGATGGCGAAGCTCGCCATATCCTGTAGGTGAAACACTGAAACACAATGTTTTGTTTTTTATTGAGAACATCAACTCTGGAGTCCCTAAATGTGGGGGCTAGGCTCCTGAGACCCCGTCCTTAATCGGCCGTTGACAATAGTAAGCGCTATTTACCTTTAATATTCACATGGTTTAAATTCCCACTCCGCAATGCACTGTTTGCAATAGTAATGATTTAGAAATACAGTTTCTAACAATAATGTTTGTTCAATTTACAAAAGTTCAAAAAGAAGATAGCTAAGAGTTATATTCGCATTAATGAAATTAAAAGATGGAAGACGACACTGTTGTTCTAGAATGAAATCTGTATACAAAGAGGTTGCATAGATTTTGCCCAACTAACCAATGTCCATATCTCGATGTTATTTGATAAAAGTCAGGCTTTAAAATTCAGCGCCGTGATTTGTCCAGTCTGAGTGCTCTTGGACTTCAGATGAGAGGAAATTGAACGGTGCTGTGTTTGTTCTGTTTGAAGTCATTTTTCCATGACTTATTCAAATCAATCAAATGAGGTGGTGATAAATGAATTAAGCGTCGAGACTGCTTCTTACCAGACCTGATTTTAGTTCTGTCCCGTAATGAACGACAAATTCTTCGCATGGTGAACATTTGCAAAACAAGTTTCCCTGTCAGTTTGTAATTATCGACAGTCAAGCAATCCTTCATCCTCAACACACAGAGCCTCACGTTCAGACCCTTAGTTCAGTGATATAAACTTAGAACTTATTTATAAGATCGAAAGATTCCAATTAAAATACCAGTTATCCGAGATTTTGGTTCACTAACTTCGTATTCTGTAATCGTTTTTGAAACCTCGCTACTTTTGTTGTGTCAAAACAATTCATTTTATTTAGCGGATTTTTGTTTCATGTACACCTGTATATCACGTTTGGGTGACAGTTGTTTTAAAAACCATACGTTACTTAGGTTGACCATATCTCTTCTTATTTGAAATAACCGAGAACTCTTAGTAGGCGGAGACTAAAAGCAGAATCATTTGTACAGTTCAGATATATGTTTCTGTATGATATCTGTGACTCACCAATCCTTCCTCTTCAAGCCTTGAAAATGCACTATAGTAAAGTTCTTCTATCTCGTATCCACTTATCCCCATTCTCTCGCTCTGGAAGCCATTTCCCTCAAATTTCGTCTCATTTAATGCTCTTTTAGTGTTTCGAACTCCATTGGAAGCACCCAGATTGTACTGTGTGTACTTCTGCTATATGAAAGATTCAGAAAAGAAGTTCCTTATTTCTATTTTCTTAGATAAGCAACGGGGGATCCTACACAAGTGGTGAAGAACTGTAAGTTTAATTAGCGTTTAACTAGAAGATAGGGTTTTATGGGAAATGGTTTGCGGACCACCCATCACTCTTTGTAAACGACCACTGATGTCGCCGGTTTTACAGTGTAGCATTACTTTTCCAGATATTCCCTCCTATGTCCACATTTGGTTCTGTTTTCATAACACAATCATAATTAACTTGCTTGCTTGCTTGCTCCGTCAGAATAACACAGCACTACTACCAAATGAACGAGATAATCATACATATATATATTTTCGTTGGTATACCTCATCACGTAATGTGGATATACCCAAATGCAATGACATAATCTCAACTGGACACTTGGGACTGCAGCTATTTTTATTCCCAAAGCGGTCAATTGTTAAAGTCGGGAATATTACTTCTAGAATTTACTAAAGAGTTCACCTCTGTTAAGCGGTCACTAGTATTAAGCGGACGCGGTCACCTTCAACAAGTCCCAATGAGCAGTTTTTATTATTTTCAACCTATATTAAAAGGTCACCTGACAAACCATTTGGTAATTGTGGCATGTAAATTTGCAGTTTAGTTTTTGACTGCTCATTATAGAAACGCTGTAAACGTTGTTTTTAATATAAGGACATAAATCTACAAGTCCTGTTCAGCAGACTTCTCCATAATGTATTGGTATTTTTAAAAACTTGGTTAATCCAGTTGCCATGAGTTTAGAGACATCTTATATTATATCGTATTTTTTAGTCAAGTTGTACGGTTCAGCATCTGATGAGTGTTACCTTGGTCAGGTTTTTCTGTTACCACTCCAACCATGTTGGAATCTTTAATGTTTGGTTTGCCTTTTAACAAATATTCATGTCATGATGTCCTCCAATGAAGGAATCAACCCTTCATTTCCAGCAACATTTCTTCAATACTATAGTGAGTCCTTCATCACGTCGGTTTTGAAGGTAGTGGGGTTAGCTTTACAACTGCGAGAATTCGCACAGATTCATTGGCACATAACAAAATAAATAATTTCTTTCAAACTAAATCATGAAGGTTGAAATCACGAAAAAAGCATAATTGAGTTTTTTTCACCTCTCCGTTGAAGTCTTTGTTAACATTCGTCTTTTCAAAATTGAAATAACAGTCATAGATTCTATAAACTGCCTAAAGGCTGCGAACTCTATTTTTAAATTATATTCACATTAAAACGATGTTGTTTCTTGGTTACTACTATTTTGGAAAACAAAATGTACATATACCGATTAATTACGGCGTAAAGTGCAATTTTAGCATGTATTATGTGAAATTTCATGAAGACTGGGTTAAGTGGTCAACCTATGTTAAGCGGACCTTTCGCTTTTTCCCGAGGTAACTGCTTAATACACATTTGACAGTACGCTCTTTAAAAAGGAGCAAGTTGTGAATTGATAAACAAAACAAATTGTCTAGTGGTGATGTTTGGGTTTCAAAGTTGTTAAGCTGTTTCGGTTTTTTAACGTCTCTCCGTTGTATGAGCACAGTTCAAGTGGGACCGGAGAAAACAAGTCAAGTGACATGCCTTACATAAACATTATTTCGATGGTGGTGTGGGAATAGTGTGATGCTTGTTATATTTCACGATTATTTATACAAATAAACTAACTGTCGACCTTTCCAGATCATAATCTCTTAGTGGATGATCGACTTTGCTTTCCAACAAGGTATTTTATAAAAATTTGTAAAAGGAAGAGTCCTTGTCCTTCCATTTTTCAACGAATTCCAAAGAATTTATCCCCAACATGATGATGATGATTATGTTAACTCATTGAAATTGCCTGAGTTCATCCAACTTGATTTTAATTGATAATTTTGATTGTTCATTAAATTATTTCGTCGTCTGTCGCTATTCTTGGGACGACCAGCCAGTGTTCAGATTCGGATTTTCTAGCCGCTCGATTAGTGTCTAGATTGATTTGGTATTCTCTGTAGTTTTCTGATTCTTTCCTGCACTTACTTCAGTTGCTTCAGTGCTGCTCTTTTTTGTGTGATACTCAAGATCATTAGGCGATCCAAAAAAATCGAGAATCTTAGTTATTGCAGCCGTACACAACGAGCGCCAATTTATAACACACAAACATCCGGGATTCTTTAGTGACTCAAGTCCAAGCTTTTACCGTCAGTATCTAAATGGCCACTAAAAATCCCGACATGCAGAAAGAACTCAATGAATTGGACAAAGCCATGTACTCAGATTTCCTTACTACATGGTTTCCCACATCATGACGTCTGGGGGCCTTTCCTTGGAAGAGCACCCTACTTTATCTGTAAACACCTACTTTAAGGTGCATTCAGTATCCAGGACCGCCAGGGCCGTAAATCCTAGATTCTTGTACTTCTCGGGAAATGGATCAGTGACTCGAAATACAGTAAAAACTTTTCGAGCTATTATTTCGTTTCTTCTTACTACTCTGAGTCATGGTGGGGTAAGAAGAGAGGATAACTGGCGTCGGTAGTCGTTAGAAGGAGTCTACAAATTTTTAGACGTTTTAGTTAATAAATGTCTGGTTGGATTAATATTTGTAATAAAACGTCATAAAATTTTAATAGACGTTCATATAATTTTTCAGCTATCCCGCCACAGTGTTTCAGCGCGAGAATTCTGATTCAGGTAAGATTTTTAAAATGCCTTGTAGATACTACTAGCTATCTCCCTTGTCTATAAATATGTCCAGGTTTCTTCAAAGAATTTGTAGTTAGACAGTTGTTAATTACCCATCGGCTTTACTATGATGCTTTAAGTACACTAAAAAATGGCTCTTCAATGGAAAAAATGATCCAAGGTATCGTGTGCACGCGTGAAATTAATAACAGACGTCATGAAGGTACTCGATTGGTTAGGTAGTTAGCCTCAAGAAACCCTTAACTATCTCCTGTTCCCTCACTATCATTTTCCATGCTTTTTTTCACCCACTTACTCACCGCCTTTTTCTCTTCATCCTATCTCTTACTCTCGCCAATCTTTCCTTTTTCTCACGCAATGTTCATCCTCTGAGAGAATAACTGAAGTTCCTGTTGCAGCTCGGTATTAACCTCGAGATGAACTAGTCATTCTCAATAAGTTTTTATCCTGTTTTTGGACTCTTTTGTCGTTCCACAACTTCACACCTGCTTTCACTTATTTCACCTTTGTCTGTTTTCTTACTAGTCTGTGTTTTAGTCTCTGTCATCGTCTTTTCTGCTTCCAACTCCTATTTCTCGCTTCTCTCTCCGTTCGTTTCTGTTTTTCTGAGCGTTTCCTTTTTCAGAACAGTCCAATCTACTTTCTTTCATGTCTTGCTCTCGGTATTATTGACGTTTATTGTTAAATAACATTAAATAATCAGGTAAGTAAATTGACATAAATTCTAACAACCTGGCCTTTGACCTCCTGTTGGTGTTCAAAAATATAATTACTGTCACACACTCATAGTTCAGTTACTACTACTATAAAATTAACAATAAACTGTTTGAAAGATCTAAAAGATTTTAGGCGGATTAAATGTTGACAATCGTGTTTAACCAAACAATGCCTTGTTATAAATTTGAATAGACATAAACATTACATCTAAGTATAACGCCAAAGTTAAGAAGTTGATATAGACCGCTGTTTTAAAACCTGTTGCTTCATTTAGTTCAGACAACAAGCCGTTATGACATCCTCGTGAATTTAAACACAAGTGACTGGAATAGTGACTGGTTTTGTGTACATTTGATTGATAAAACCTAAGTGTATCATCAAAAACTCAGCCCCTGTTCAAATTATCCCAAGTATATTTTTCAACTCGAGTTTAAATAATGATCGTCTATTAAATGCAAGCTTTTGTATGGAGAAATTATTAAGGCACACCAAAGATGGGTTAGAACCAGCTGAGTACTCTCAACACAGATATCTCTACAGTCTACTGCCTAAATAATATACTAGTTTCGCTGTCAGGACGGTCTTGCTGTTAAACTTATAAACCAATTTTTAATGCAACTTAAAATGCATTACTAATTATAAAACAATAATGAGAGTCAAAAAGGATAGTTCTTGCTCCAGAGAGCTCACACATAATGTTCGAGACTCCAGTGGAATTTAAATTAGGAAAGTTATTTGTCCATTCAGGTAGAATTTAGCTACATTCAACTATTTTGCCACCAAACGTTTGTAAAAGATGTAGTCGGATATGTCCTGAAGTAAGTCTGCAGGCTATCATTGCAAATTGCAAAAGATTGTTAAGCTTAAAATTTTGAGTATGTCGTCAACTGCTTTTACCAATTTGAAATAAAAATGGCTCTATTAGGCAATATTTTGTCTAACCTTTTGCATGTTATTTCATTTTTCTTTAACTTAAAACGCCCTTTGCTCCGTCACTATTCTGGACGCTTGCTTGCTTGCTTGCTTAGGCGATCTCTAAATTAGTACCCAAAGTCGTGCTGCGAACTAAAAACGCCCGAATCTTTCGACGTTCGCTTTTCTTCTAGCCAAGAAAGTCAGAAAATCCAGAGCTTCCCGGGTAGTCTCTAGCAAGACTGCTTCGAAGAAACGCCGGAAGCAGCCGAGCAGCGATAAGTTTTATTCAACAGTTTGGCTTAGTGATTATGAATCATGGGATATGAAGTCCGAAACAGGGGACCCCAGCACATGCCAAAGTAGTCGAGCAACCACGCCCTTTAGCAGCCGACCAACAACGCCGCTGGACAGCAGGCGCAGCTCTCCGCTAAGTAGCCCACCCTCGTCACCATTTGTTAGCCGTGAGTTCCTTAACGGCAAGGATGAATTTGATTCGGGACATCCTTCCGACGGTGACAGATCGCATGATTTCCTTCACAAGCCGAAGGCAGTAAAACTTAAACGAGCACTGAGTCTTCCGGAATCCGAGTTGAGTCAAATAGAAGCGAATGACTTGAAGCAAAGGTTCACCACGTTGCAACTTGAACAAGAAAACAAAGAGTTAAAACAGCTTACCGACGACCTTCAAGATGCCTTAGAGAACTTAGAAAAACGTGTTCATTCCGTGAAACAGTCCGACGAGAGCATCGAAGAAATACCTAGGGAATTTCGATCTCGCGCCTGTTCCAGCGACGATGCTTTTGTGAGTGAAAAACCATTGAATGAACGAGCAATGTCTGAGCCCAGCAGCCCTAGTAGCATCACGTCGAATGACACTTTTGTTCATAGTCCTAAGCTTTTGAAACCCAATAGTCTCGATCTTACCGGTGGGCCACGGAAGCGTAAAAATTCTTTGAAAGCACATCCACTGAATGTAAACTCTGGTAAGACTTCAAAACACGAACGCGATACTATTTGCTGCATAACAAGTTGACTTTCTCAAGTCAGCAGCCGGGAAGAATGGCGATGAAGCTTCAGAAATTGTTCCTTTTTCGCGGTATCTAAAACAATACGAAATAAATATTGTACGGCTGTGGATTGGTGAGCAATGTTAAACATTTTGAATTAAGTGAACTGTACCAACAATGAAAACATATTTTTAGGAGTTTCTCAGCTGTAGCCTTTGAATGTCAAGTTAATTGAAGTTATGCTATAGGATGCGGCATATTCTGCAACAAGCGTTTTTGAGTCCGTAATTATCTCTTCAAGTTTGTATTGTGCACAGACGATTAATGTGATTGGAAATTCGTGTATTGTGTGGAAGCAAGATTTTGAGACTACGGAAAAACTACATCTTTCTTTTATACAAGCTATTAAGCGGGTGGAATGAAAACATTTTAGGACTGTCGTTGAAAAATAAACTGGGTGTGGCATGGTTTTGGCCGGTAATCGACACTTTCGGTATCTTCTGATCACTTTTAGTCCCCATGTAATGATTTATGTATTGGCGTAGCCAGGATTTTCATAAGGGATGGGGGGCAACGTCCAACCACGATGGGCCAACAGCCGACCACAAAGACCTGAAAGGCCAGTTAATTGGCATGACATTGGTCTGGGTTAATTTTTGTGACCCATTCAAAAGAGAAGATCTCTTCTAATATGAAATAATAAATGTATCAATCTGACAGATGCATAAATTTTTTAAGCTCTCCTCTATCGCTCTTTGTCTAAATAAGCCAGTTGATTTATTGACCTGGAGGTAGAGAATCCAATAAATTTTTGTAAACGAAAAGACCTCATTCTGTGCTTCTACAGCAAAATTTTACTCGATTTCAGCGCACCAGTTTGCTTTCAAATGGAGTTGCCTCTGAGTGCCATGTAGCGACAAAATCGAAAAATCAACGTACCGAGATCTAGATGAAGGCGGTAGCAATATGAGACATTCATTAATTCAACCAAGTCTGGTTCCTGGCAATTCAAATTCACAGCTTGTTGCAGAAAATATGCTGCGCCCTGTATTACACCAAATTTATTTTAATAATCACTCCAATATATAATCAATCCAATATATACATACATACATACATATATATATATATATATATATATATATACATATATACATATATGTACGTCGTCTTCATTTCACAATATCAACTCGTTTCCATTTCTTTGTCGGTAAAACGTTGATTTCATGTTTTTATGGCCATGGAAATGTGAAACCTGAGCTGAAGTTTAATTACGTTAGTTCTTAAGGAGAAGAGGCCATGGCCGGTATGTTTATTTGAAACAGTTTTAAAAAATACGCAGACGCTCACCAGTTCAACCTTTTATTCATCTATATATTCGATAATTTGAAATCTGCTGTGTTTCCGTGCTCCACCGTACAGTTTTAGGATGGACTGAGACTTTTTTACAACAACCAACACACTTCGTCAACATGCACATTTTCTTGGCTCTTACTAACCCATTTTATAAAATATTTAATAAATGACTAAGTAAATAAACCAAAAACGTAAACCATGATCAAGTAGGCTAGCTTTGTAAAAAAATTAGATGTAAAATATCTAAACAATTATGACGTAAACCTCGCCTAAAGAAGATAAACGTTTTAAATGTAAAATAGAATGAGATAAAGTATTCGTGATAGATGTTAAATCATAAGCGACTGATTTGTTAAATGTTCATTTTAAACTTTTGTGCAAACAGCAAAATAGGATTTAAAACTCAAATTGTACATGATAACATTATATCAAACCAACAGAGAGTGTCTTGGCTTGTTTTAAGCAGTAGAATATGTCTATGTCGAAGCAAATGTATTGTGTGTGACAGTAAGAGGTTTTGAACATCAACACGGAATTCGATTTGCACATTAAGTGTGACATAAACTGATATCATTATTGGCAAAGTGTAAATCTTTTCCATCTTTTGGGTTTTTGTAGAATAATACTATCTAAGTTTGTTTAGTTCGATTAAGTTACTAATATGATGCTGAACCCCTGTAATGGCGCACACAATATAATTGTTTTGCCACAATCCTCTTTTCTGAAGTCTGAACTTCTTGGGTGAATGAAAAACTATTGACGATATGCAAACAGTCAATGAAAGTAAATTGGTTTTTTGATACCTCTTTCGTGGCTCATTTTTTATAGTGTAGTTCAAAAAATCTTTCAAGAAACTGTACCCTTACCAGAAATGCGTTTCTCAAAAACAAACTGAAATGTCGAAAACTCGTTTGGTTTTTTGGGAATTTTCCCCAACATCGTATTATTCCATAAAGCCGTCCGCTCTAGAGAATATTATGCGATATTTCATTGGTCGATGATGACAACTAGAACCAGCATTATCATCCACTAGTGGCCACCATGTATACAACAACCTGTAAATGACTCATCATGTGGACAGACTTTTAGGGTGCTGCCGCACTCCTGTTATATATATAGGCCACTGATTCTGATCGGTTTCATCGGGTGCCCAGTTATATATGGGCCACTGATTCTGATCGATTTCATTGGGTGCCATCTCATTTGTAGGCCAGGGTACCAAGCTGTCGAAGTTACTTTGTGAGTTTTGACCACTATGACGTCCATACTGAAAAGAAAACATATGGGCATAACATTGAGTCGACGACCGAACTCTAAAGTGGCGGCGCCCAGAAACCAAAAATGCATAAATGACAACATAATTTCTCGACTATTAAGGGAGTTATTGGAAATTTTTTGACATTCTTAAACATTATATTCGAAGGGGGATTTAATTTAAAATTAATCTATATTTTGACTGGAGTACCCAGTAAGTTTGTTGATGAACGAGGTGAAGTTTGCTTTAAAAAGTAGCATTTTTATAGAAAATTTTTTTTCAAAGCTATGCTTTGTCCAGAACCAGAATTGCTTTACCATTCAAAAAATGTCGGATTCAGGCTACGTTTCCATAGCAACGGATTCTGGTTAGGTGTGAATCCACGTTTAAGTATCCATGTGAATACTTTCAGTTTCACGTTCTTTTAAACGCGTCAACGTCTATCTTCGAAATGCACTTTGCTCCTGAAACTGCGTTAAAACCTTGAAATATTATTCGCGCACATCATTTTTCCTAGTATGGACAGCAAAATAATATCTTTTATAGCACACCAGCTGGAACCTATAATTCCCTGAAATATAAATATTTGAATCTAAGCTATTGAACTCGTAAT
Source organism: Heliopora coerulea (assembly GCA_030142905.1). NCBI lineage: Eukaryota > Metazoa > Cnidaria > Anthozoa > Scleralcyonacea > Helioporidae > Heliopora > Heliopora coerulea. The sequence goes on along the minus strand of JASJOG010000017.1, from coordinate 635,299 downwards.
TCACATTTCGAAGTTCAAGCAAGTTTGACGGATAGAAGTCAGACAATTAGTGAACTAAGTTTAAGTTGGCCCCGCCTTTGTCCCTAATATGTAAAAGGAAGCAGCTCAACCTGGCCATCTGACGAAGAAAAAGGTTTTCAGTTTGTTTTTAATTTCAGTAGTCAAAAGACAAACAGTGAAACGCAAGTAATCTGTCCTAGTTTGCAAATGTTAGTAAACGACACCGAAATTTAAAAAGTCCCGTCTTACGTTTCTTAGTAAATCATTAAATATTTACTTTGCCCACGTTTGAACCAACCTCGTACCCAGTATCTTAACTTCGTTCCCCGCTGGTTCTTTTCGCAGCGGTGAGTGAAAAACCCTGGGAAGGAAGTTGCGTTTAAATTTCTGACCGTTTAACCGTCTGACCGTTTAACCGTCTGACCGTTTAACCGTCTGACCGTTTAACCGTCACGGCCCTGACCCATATTCCAGCAAAACTTGTGCATGAATATGTCCTGTGTTTTCGACGTCTTATTTATTATACACACTACGTCGCCAACAGCTTTTCCTGCGTGATTTCGTTCAAAGCTAAAACATTTGCCATTTTCCTCAATGCCAACGCCGTCCCGTAAAATGTGTCGTGTGCCGGTAACATATAGCCTACGTAACAGTCTGTGTAGAAATTAGCGCCTGCCTTTCTGCGCCCACGAGCATCTGTATGCAGACTAGGTAACCTACTGTCCTCGCGATTTTTGCAGCGCTCATATCCGTACCAATGAAACTGTAATATAAGGTGGGCCATTTCAAAGTATCGACATAAGTCTGTTTAGAACTTTTCTCACCGAGGCAAAGTGCCGAAACAGAAACAAAAAACAATGTCCATTAGTAGTGACGAGCTTTATCAGTGAGAATACGACGTGGTGAAAAATAAATCTGAAAAGTTTCTCTAGTGATCTCATTTATGAAGGAATTGCCTGTTTGTTAAACAGCATGATGCTTCTTGTGAAACTAAACTACAGGCAGCATCATCGCTTGCTATAGTGAAAAAATCTCAAGCTTGACAATGTTTTTGTATCTGAAATCTACGAAAACGTTCCGTATGGCCAAAAATATGGTTAATGTACATATTGGATACATTCCTATTCACATGTAACATTCACAAACATAGCAGCGCTGGACGAAAAATAAGGGACTTCGATATCAAAGGGAAAAAATGTCGTTGTTTGCAACCATCTTACCCACTGTCTATTTTCAATTTCACTTTCGCGACCCTCGTTTCTATTCTGAGGGCCATTTTAAGAAAAGTATCTTAAATAGGGATATGGCGTGCCAGATTCGCAACAGATTTTTACTGGTCTTTTTCGAGGACTCGTAACAAACGTTCATGCCGTGTTTTATGATTCATCCAAGTAGATAATGTGCAGAAAACACCATCATAAGCCTTCCAAAATCTTACTTGAGAGTGCACCCTTCACATCAGTTGCAGAAGGATGTAGTTTGGCACAAGACCGACGGTCACACAGTAAAACGACCTATTCCGTATGAACTATCATTTTTAGTATCGTATTGTGAGTGGGCTTAACTCAGTCTTCCAGTCATCTGATTGGTTCGTGGGCATGCTGTCAGTACCAGGGTCGGGAACTGCGAACGGGACCTTAAGACATCTTTCCGTAAGAGGTCTGGTACTAGGAACTCGTAGACGTCCTCGCACTCGTATACACCGCTCTCGAGAACGGGAGCAGTGATTACGAAGTTTTGTGAAGCTTTTCTTCGGAGAAGACCTTACAAATTAACTGAAGGATCGAGTGTACTTGCTTATTATAGCGGCATCCATCCTGAAATTTTCGATTGCAATTGCGGAAAATAACTTGCCTAAATTCAACTCCTCTTGATTTTGAAATTTTTGAAGGATCGTGTGTAGTCTGCAGGATGAGTGCTTCAACTCTGGTAGGTGGCTTAGCCACAAATTCTAAGGGTGTGCGTGTCGAACGAAAACAGCGAACTTCTTTAGTGCATTAGACAGCCTTATTCAGACTAACCTTTATGATCGACGTTTGCATGTTGGATTGGTAGTTATTGTGAAAAATGGTCCGGCAGTGACAAGAGTTTTGCTCAAGTGTGCGCCACTGAATTCATGCGGAAACAGTTGCTCAAATGTATTACTAAACCACCTTAAAGAGTCAGATACACGATGCTACACTAGACGTGATATTGTGCGTAATGGTCAATGATGTTTACTTGGAGGATATTTCAATTTGTGATGTTTTCCGCTGCGTTAGAACATCTTCATGTTTGGTGTTTACTAAATGGTGCAAGGGTGAATGAAATTGTATGCGCTTGTACAAGCCAAAAAACAAAATTTCCACTTTGGAAAAGAACTTGCGCAATGCTTTCTTCTTTTATCATATGAGCTCCCGGTTGAACCAATCTAGAAGCTATTATAAGTCACGTTCACGCCTTTGACGCCTTGTGGAAATCCAGCTTGACATGTCAATTGTGGTCTCGGTCAACCATAGACTCCAGTTTTTCGGACTTTCCCCTATTTACCAATGATCATGCGTTTTCATATTTGTTTTCGTTTAAAGGGATGGGAAGACTTTCTGTTAACTATCCCACCTGTGCTGTTTTCAGTTAACCTAACCGTGACTGCATTTTGAGTCGTAAAATTGTCCGTTATTCACTAAAACCGTAAAACCAAACGAACTCTTATTCATAAACAAATTTAAACTGCAAAACGATTAGTTTGGCGTCGAATTTTGCTTTGCTTATTCAGCGTTGAGAAGTTTAGATTCAGCTGAACTAGGTGCCGAACGATATAGCAAGGAACTCCTATCTATTTTTTATTCACGGTATGGTAGTAAATTGTTGTTCAACGGTCGCATCGCTTTTACTGAAAAATAGGACGAATAGATTGCTCGATGTTCATGTGGAAGTTGGGTATCAGATATCAATATCCATTCTTTATGTACAATAACAAGCATGAGTTGGTGTTCTTCCTCCGATTTCTAAATGCAGAGAAACGAGTTTGAAAACGAGGCAAAGCTGAGTTTTTTAACGAGTTTCGAGGTATTTTGAAATCGGAGGAAGAATACTTAACAAGTGTTTGAAATTAGTTCTCAAACGAACCAGTATTTTAGGCGAAAATCCAGCCGAAAGTTGGCAAAATTCAACTGCAATCTTCCTCCGATTTCTAAATACTGATTAATTATGTATTTCCTTTGTTTTTGCTTTATGAATCGTTAATGAGTTTGAGAAATAAACAGCAATAAGTTCTGTGAAACAGGAAAAAAATACTCTTTCTCTGCTGGCAATTGTCAGGTTACCTCAATTTTCTATGCTTTTGCTGCATAATAAGACATACAAAAACCCAAAGAACCTCCGAGTAGTCGTCCACCGCTTATACAGACAGTCTCCCAAACCATTTAGAATTCGCTAAGAAACGCTTCAAGACGTTCCAACTTCGTCTAATTTTCAATTTGCTAACGTGCGAATCTACTATTATGTCAGCAAGTTGTTTTTCCTACTCTGTTTTCTCTGTGCTTTCTCAAGGTATATTTTCCATCCTATGTTCATAGTTTTCATACAGAAAATGTGCATCTACACGTTACGGACTTTTGGTAAAAATCGTGCTGTTATGGAAGAGTGCGTAAAGCTGTCCTAAATGTTAGGCTAAGATGTTCTTTCGGGAAGAAATGGTGATTTTATAGTTCTGTTTTGTCCAATTTGATAGATAAAGAAACTTAACCTGAAGTAACCTAATGAACCAAAAAAGAGCATTAAGAATCCTTTAAAACAGTCGTAAAATCGGATTATACCTAGCATGTCGAATCCTTCAGTAATCGGAGAGATACCTGGCTATGTCGTTTCATATTGACTAACCGATAAGCAACTTACGCAATTTCAATACCCGTTACAGCGATCGTGATGGAAGCGATTTCGTATCCAGTTAACTTGTATTTGAATGAGACGTTTCAGATATTTATGTGGTAATGCCTCACGAAAACAGACTACCTACAAAGCACAATGAATGATCCAAATGAGAGGCTCGGATCAGAAATTCTTGTTTTACTAGGCTTATTTAACGAAGGTCGAAACACCATTCAAACAATGGACCATTTTCAGTAATGTAAAGGTCGACTGAACGAACAAATTCCTTTGAGCAACAAGTTTTGCGATGTTTCTTAGGATAAACGTTACCAGTTGTAATCAACTCGATTAACGACAACCCTGAAAAAGCTTATTTTGGGCTCAAACTGACGAATCTTTCCAACTGAATCAGGGACCCGAGTTAAAGAGCTTTATCTCATTGCAACAAATATCAGTTTCTGCCGTAATATACCTCAATCTCGTTGAAGTCTTTGTAACAAAGACCAGATTTTAGATTTTGACATGCAAAGGTGAAATGGCTCCTAAGCTTTTTGGAGCTTTCCCCATCTCTTCTTTAACAAGTGAAAATGACGGCCAAAAGTGACCGTTTTAAAACATTACGAAGACTCAAGCAACACGCATGAAATCCCGTAAGGCACCTTAGAAATAATTTATATGTGTAATAATACAAATTAGGTGTTGCTAACTTATCTATAATTTGAAGATTACTACCAAAAGAACGATATTTCCTGTTTTTCTCTCTGTCGTATGTTTGGAACTTTCGAAAAATCTAATATGGTGAAATGTTCTGTGGTTAGAGAGGCCATTGTCTTTCCCTGCCAATAGTTCTGAGAGTGTAAATCTTACAGATCGTGACCAGGTGTCCCTTTAGTATAAGCCTTTTCCCTCCTAAGTTTACTCCGTCTTTGATTTCTGTTGTGCCATGCGTACCTTATGGTTTATGTCAAAAACCGGTAACGACAGAGGTACACGACAGCAATGGGTGGTGATTACGATTCTTCATATTGTTCTATATTGTGACTTAGGCATGCGCATAGCATATTCCATTATAGCCTGTTATGTTTCTCAGTGATTTGAGCATCTCACCTGGCATCAAAAGGTCGTTTGTGCGCAATCCGTCAGGCTCTTTGACGTAATATTTCAAGTACGAGTTGGTGTTCTTCCTCCGATTTCTAGATACCGAGAAACAAGTTGAAAAACGAGGCGAAGCCGAGTTTTTTTAACGAGTTTCGAGGTATCTAGATACCGGAGGAAGAACACTAAACGAGTGTTTGAAATTACTTCTCAAACGAACCAGTATTTTAGGCGAAAATCCAGCCGAAAGGTCGAAAAATTCAGCTGTAATCTTCCTCCGATTTCTAAATACTGATTAATTATGTATTTTTGTTTTTCTTCGTAAATTATTAATGAGTTTGAGAAAACAGTTTCATGGGCTTACGAGACTGACGAACTACTGCTTGAGTAGCTTGAAAATGGGAGTAAGAACAGGCATGGAGTGTTAGAAAGAAGAAACATTTGTGAAACATGTGATGCCATGTAAGGCACATGTTAGGAGGTTCAACATTGTTTAAGATGTCATATCAGGATGTAGCCCTGTTTGTAATCCGAGGTTGTAGGTCCTTGGCAATGAACAAACGGAATCCACTACTCCACCTTCTCTATCGTTTTGTGTCTATGTTTTGATAAAGAGATGGTGTTTGTAGATCAGCTAAGTCGTAATCCTTCAGCAGGACAACTCTGAGGTATCGTGAAATTGTCGATTTTCTTCGGGATGAGCCATTCCATTCCCAAGGAATTCAACAACTGCCTGATTCCTGGGAGGTGATAGTGATTTAGAAAAAGCAGACGAATCAAATTAATGACCCGTGAAAACCCTTGCAGTCGTAATTCAGGTTCAAGGAGACTAGTTGATCAGTTGTGTTAACATGCGATTTTACTGAGGCAAACCGTACCTTAAGGTGTAGTTTAATTTTAACATTTATTTGCGCATTGTTCGTTTCTGGTTACGTATTTTCGTCATGATGTAGACGGATATTATTTCTCCAACAACTCTCTTGCCCAAGTATATTTGTCGTAACTGTGCAAACTTTAACAAACATGTTTCAGTGTCATGCATCAGGACTGCTAAAAAAATCATTTAATATTTCAGTATCATTTGCCACGGTACCTAACTGTTATTTTCCCTTCATCTCAATGTCATCTTGCAGACAAACATTCAACTTTTACCGATGGATTAGAAGATTGCTACTGAATGAAAAGAAACCAGCTACGTTTTCACCCTCACGAAAGCTTCTGGGAGTTCCTTGCTATATTTAAAACAATTATCTGTAAAACTATAACTATTATTTAAACCATAATTTAAGCCCTAAACTATTTGACCTTGTAATCATCTTCAGGTTAAACGTGTCCTGCATGTAAAAGACTCCTCAGAATTACTTACTCATCTAACTTAATGAATGCCAATAAAAGTAGGTTAGAGTTAAACCGCGTGTCTTTCATTAGTTATACGATAACGCCATAAACCTTAAATAAATACACCATGAAAACAAAACAACAATTATGTGCCATTAATTACAGAGATTTCAAAACCTCACAGTTTATGAGGACAGTTTATAATTGAAAGAAACTGTACACTTGTTCGTTTTGGGGTTTTTTTTTCATAGACAATTGTGACGACTTTTGGTCACTAAAGCATGCAGTAAAACATTCAACAAAATTTTCCACGTCAACTAATTTTTAAAGCATATGTAATTTATACTGTATTGTGTCCGAAACCTACAGCGAATTAATTGCTTTTTTTTTCCACGAATGTTTTTCATCTAGACTTTGACTGTCTTAAATAACGAAATTAGCAGCTGCGAACCGATTGCAGTTGAACAATAGTTTCAAAACATATAAGAATAGAGTGTTACGTAGGCAGTGTTGATTCTTGCGTTTCACCAATTTCCTGACCCTCGTGGCTTTTTTTTGTTCTAAACTAGTTATAATCACTAGAAGTAACGTTTATTACACGTTCCAGATAAACCAACCGATACGAAAAACTTGACCTACTCACGAGTCAAAAATTTAAATACAATTTATAAAACGGAGGGTGAACAAGGGTAAGAGGGGAAGGGAATAGGTAGAAATGATAATCATCGAAAAATTGAAAAGTGTTAAGTTAGGCTGCTTGAGGTAGTACATGGATGTGGTAGGTTAAAAAGAAAAAGTGGAGGATAGATTAAGGAAATGTAGGATATGAAGTGTAGACTGTTGGGTAATATGGAGTAAACCAGAGGTAGTAGGGTAAGGAAATGTTTCGTAGAATAGCATAAAAAAGGTTGCCAGGAATGAGTTGGAATGAGGTGAGGTGAAGCGAATTGAATTGTGCCGTCAAGTTGAATGGGAAGAATGTGAGTCAAATCAGACCAGTTTGCTGACCCTCACACGTTTATAGTTCAGCTAAGAATTATATTTGTACTTAAAGCAGCTGATGCCTCGACTGATTCAACGTTAGAGGCGGCAGCTGGCAAGTCAACTTTAATTATGGACAGAAACAATGAATGAAACTTAGGGAAATAGTTAGAACATATTAATTTTTGATGAAACTAGAGCCTTTAAGATGAAGGCCATTGGCATTCCTTGTCATCTGGGCCAAGCTCTGACTGGATGGATTATCGTTCTGTTTCAGCTCATTTCGGGCGAAAATCTACCGATGTACCACAGAAAGTACCTTAAACAGCATACTATTTTCAGACAACTTTTTTTCTACAAAAACGATAATGATGTAAATGGAAACCATCGACGAATCCTTGCGTTAACTATTAGTAAGTAGGTTAGGGTAGTCTTAAAAATTGTAGGAACTTCTTATTAAAAGCCTTAGCATAAATCAACAGTGCTATCAAACGCGATGATTGACCGCAACATTTGAAGCCAGATTTTTGTAGGATTCATTGATGCTAAATTAATTTAATTGATCGTTTGGGCTAGAACAACTCACATGACAAGTTTTTCGTTCTGTTTTAATACAAGCGACTTCTTTTCATTACTTGCAACTAGACTAAGGCACTTTGAAAACCTTTAAACCGATTTAGACGAAATGCAGGACTATTTGAGCGCAGAGTTTTTGTGCTGTATCAGGCTATCATGTAGAGAAAGTAACTAAGAAATGTTTTTTCGACTGCCGCCAAAATTGAAGTGTCTGGTGCTCCAGGCGATTTTTGACGCCACCAAACATCCGTCACCTGCTTTATTCCTCCGGCCATATTTGCTACAAGTTGCATCAGATTCTTCTTTAAGCAACCCTTGAGGCATCAGAAAGACGCTTTCACATGAAAAACTAAAGTTTGCAAACGTAGGCTGACAAACCCAAGATTGTGTGTGAACCTCGTAATAACAGTTGACATACAAACTTGCTGGCAAACTGTTCTGGCGATTTCACAGACACAATCTTGGGTTATCCAACTCGTGTATTCAAACTGTTGTGTACCGTATGAAGTCATCTGATGTTTCGAGGCCCGTCAATACCATGAAATTTCGTAGTTTATTTTTTATGTCGCAATATTGGTATGTAGCGTGACAGCTACTCGCAGGACATCTGAATTGTGATGATCCAGTACAATAAATAAGGTGTCTTGAAAATACAAGCTCAAAGTTGGGCTACATTTGTTATTTTCGCTAGACAGTTTAATATATTTTTATTCATTTTATCATATTCGTCTGGAGACAGAATTATCATCTGTCAAAGTTAATTAGAAAATAAATATTTTGCAGCTGATGAAAAATGAAAATAATGAGCCCCAGTTTATCGGATCTAAATAGTCTTTTAATGGGGTCAATTTCCACGAATGTTTTGCCAAATTAATTTCAGTGCCAGATGTTTATGAAGAGATGTTATGATGACACTAAACCGGTTTATGAGAATAGGAATTATATATAAAATGTAAACATATTTTTTTGTTCAAACATCCCCCATAAGTTCTGTTTTGGTTTACTTGATGTCTAAGGAAATGCCAAAGAGAGCTATGAAAGAATAAAAATTTCAAAACGTCCAGAACATGGTGCACTTAGTTAATCACTTTGACTAACATGTCTAAGAAGGAATCAGCACTGTCGTTATCTCTTGCTTAATTTGCTGGGTATTTTTTTTTTTCAGATCGTAATATTCAGAACAGCAAGAAGGACAGACTGACTATTCATGGCTTTTACAAAATTGGGAAGGTGATTGGTGACGGAAATTTCTCGGTTGTTCGCGAATGCAGGCACAGGTAAAGTATTTCTGACTAGATAAGCACTAAGATTAATTCTGGCATTTCCACTTTAGGATATGTAGATGAACATCGAAGAGGCAAAGCTGCGAAAAATTAGGCAAAGGTATTCTTTATTTTAAGACCCAGCCAGAACCTCTTGCAAGAAATCCCTCTTTAAGGTATTTCAGGGTGAATCTAAACCACGATCCGGGGAATTTTGCCTGCTGAGCTCTATTGCAGTAGAAAGTCTGACTTTGCTACACGATTGACCCAAAGCGTGAATCCACAGATGGTCTACAAGGGAGCCTTTTTGGTGGTCAGTTTCAGGCCCCTATGCGGTAACTCACCGACACAGGGAACTGGATCGACGTTCCAGGTAACGGGTTAGGAGACTGAAAGGCGAATAGCTGTGGCATATTAGATATGACTGTAACTCTAACTGTTAATGTAACTTTGGCAATATTTATGGTATCGGGACGGTAATAAATGTGGGGGGTGGTGAGGTTCTGATCTCAGTATGGGTGTGTCTAAAAGTATGCTCCAAGGGTAAACACTTCAATAGCCAGTCTACCTCATTATACAAGTGCTAAAGACAGCAACCTGAATGTTGTTCGAAGTTGAATTTGTGATTTTCTAATCCTTCAAAGGGAAAGTAACGTTTAATTCAGAGGCAATCTTGTTTGACAGTTATAAATTTCTAGTTTTTATATTACTAGACAGTTAAAAAGTGGGGGTCTCACCCATAAACTATCGCCCCACCGAAAAAAGTAGGGGCCAATGTCCCGCACGGCCCCGCAATTCTAACGTTCCTGGCATCAACAGTTGTAACAGTGACTGTAGCAATGAGAACATTAGCAATAGCAGTAAAAATAAAGCTGAAAGTGTACATATTTACGTTTATTTTTACATTTGTTCTCAGGCGAACGGGTGAAAAATACGCTCTCAAAATTATAAGCAAGGCTAAAATCAAAGGAAAGGTAATTGCGGCGCTCGTACTTAAGTAATATTTAAATAACCAGAATGGATAAAAAAGATAAGGTGACTGCTAAGTGTTTTTAGATCCGAGAGAGGGCATTCGACGGGGTTTTTTTTAATGACTTGTAAAACGATCGCCTTTGCACAGTAGTTGACGACGAAAGTTACACAATTAATGTTTTCTAAGCCGCCAAAATTTACAAAAACTAGCGAGCGGAATCTATATCAGATATATAAATACGATACGGTCCTTTGTGTTTTTCTACAAATTTTTTATGAGTTTTGAGTAGTTAGTTGGAAAACTATTGAAAATCATTGCAAACTGTAGTCCGCGATTGTTCGACCATTATCATCGAATATTTTTGACGTTAAGAACCTCATTGAGGCACTTTGTAATTAACCACTTGTGTGGCCCAAGTGTATCATTACTTTTTTGCGATCCGGTATCCTACCTAATTACACATATATTCTGTATATCCATATGTCTGAATATATGTATATCAGTATGTGTGATGTATGTACGTGTGTATGCATTTAAGTCTTAAAACCAGAACAAACCTTGTAATCCTTAAGTTTCATAACCTATTTAGATTAATTTTATTGATGTATTATCTTCAGGAGCACTTGGTCGAGAGTGAAACGGACATACTTCGTCGTGTTTCTCATCCTAACATCGTAAAGTTCATTGAGCAGTACGAAACTGTCAAGGAGATCTTTCTTGTACTGGAATTAGTTAAGGTATTTGTTAATGAAGCAGTGAATAATAGTTGTAGAAATTGCATAATTTCTAAACGCAGCCAAAATGTTACTATTTTATCCTCAAAGCAACAACATGAAGTGCAAATTCGTTTATCCAATTGGTATATCAAACAATACTGTTCTTTCAGACGTATTTTCTAATTTCCTCATCGAGGTATACTTCGTAAGCCTTTTTCTGGCATCCATTACTAACCTCCATCAAGTATAACTCCTATCTTTTAACGAAAATAATGTATAAACTTTCTCTTTCCAGTTGTTTTCAGTCTCCATTCTTAGATGTATTCAGTGATCTCTCAGTGCTCCTTCGTGTCTATTATTTCAATGCTGCTTTCCTTTAGACAAGTTGAGTGATTCATGCCTCATGAAATACGAATCAGTTTCTATTATATGGACTTTCGTTCTAATTTGCTGAAACAGTCATTTGATGATGTGTTGTTTATAAATACGTAGTTTTATTAACTATTTACCCAAAATTAGGCGAGTATGTTTTCCGGCAGTTGTCTGTTTGATATTTGCTGCAGGTCAAACTTGAACTGTATAACATACCAGATTACCCCATAATAGGCCAACCATTCCTGGTTTCACCTGGCAAAAACGGGAATATAAATGATGGGAATGGTTCCTTAGTACCGCTTTTCAAGGAAACCACCGAACTGAACCAGTTCATGTTTAACTTTTCTGTCAGGGTGGTGACTTGTTCGACGCAATTGTGAAATCCACAAAATACACTGAACGGGATGCTAGTCACATGATCAGAGACCTCGTGTCTGCTTTGGATTATTTACACGATGTAAACATCATTCACCGTGATATCAAACCTGAGAACTTATTGGTAAGTCGACAGCGAGGTTTTTCATGGGTTTTCCGTTACGCGAGTGGTTTTATTCAGGCAATCATGAACTACATAGTATTGTTTGATTACTGATAGGCTTTAATTTGATCCTCATTCTCTGACGCTCTTTCTCTTCAAACATCAAAAATCCAATCTTTCGTTGATATATTGAAAGAAAGATCGTGCTTTCCTCCTTTCAAACATCTTATGATTGCTATTTTGAACTACTGGACTCAAAAATGAATTTGCAGAAGCGATTAATTATATGAGTTTTCCTACCTTTGGTGTTTTAAAAAACGGTTTCGTTATCGTGCAAAGTTTAGAACACGTCTGGAATATAATTGTCAAACAATAACAATGTCGCTAAAAATTACATATTTGAAACAAAAAAGCCCTTCTTGTTCCGACGGATTTATCCTGCTTTAGCTTGGATATGATACATAATTCTAATCAAGCAGTCATGAATCAAAAAATTACACTGAACGCCGGCCTAAAAACTGAATCCGAAATTAAATATATAGGGTATTTTTCCTCTATATCGACTGGAACAAGGGCAGACCGATGTAATGCTAGAAATTCATCTATAGAGAAGCATTATATATTCGGCCAACGTGATTGCGTCGTAGCAACACCAAAGCAGGTTTAACCCGCGGTACGCATCTCAACCAAATCTCTAGTCAAAGAAGACCAGTACCCCAGTAACTAAATCTACCGAGCCAAGAACAAGTGTGCTAAATTTTCAGCTTCCTTGCAACTGTGTGATAGTGAACAAATTTTGATATCGAAATTGTAGTTTCAAAAATATTGTTTCAAAATTACTGTTTGGGTTGCACGTACAATGTAAGGTAAAATGAGTAAGTAGAAAAGCGTCAAGGGATAATACAAACCTTAGAATATAACTTAATGATAAGATGTAACGTTGAACATTGCACCCAATGTTGCAGCAACTACTATATAGCATAGGTTGAGGATTAGATTTTAAGGCCGCGAGCATTATAATTGGAGTAAGGGTAAACATGGATACATTTATTTATTTATTTGTTTTGTTTGTTTGTTTATTTATTTATTCAAAAACTCATTTCGAAAAAAATCATCACCTGCAGCTTTGTCCGTTATCTTTAGTTTAAAACATATCTGACATCTTTTGAACAATGGCGAAGAAAATAAAGTGTTCTATTGCTCTGACAACTTGAATTGCTTATGTGATTATGTTTTGTAACTGTGATATTTTGTCGTAGATTGTAAATAAATCGAATGGTCTGCAGTCTCTCAAGGTCGCTGATTTTGGTTTAGCGACTGTAGTCAAGTCACCTCTCTTTCTCGTCTGCGGTACACCAACTTACGTTGCTCCTGAAATTCTCGATGAATCAGGGTAAGATAGAAAAATGATTTATTATTATTAATCGACCTGCTCGCGCCAACACGCGATTGCGAACCCACCCCTGTTCAAAGAGAAAATCTGTTTTAAATGCTTATGTATAAATTCCGACTGCCGTGTAATATTTTTTTATGGCATTCTAATTCTTCAGAAAATTAAGCTAGCTTCATACCGTGACCATCGTTTGTATGTGTTAGACCTTACAGAAAGTAATATTCCAGTCGTCAAAAAGGAAATGAATTTAGGATAGTCTTTGACGCAAAATTTGACGCCATTTATCACTGATGACGTGAACATGCTGTTTACTGCACATGTAACTCTTCAACAGTGGAACCCTAACCGACCAATCAATGAGGCTAATGTCACTATATATTTGAAAAGAAGGCATACTGTATGCTCGCTTGTAAGACTGGCGACGAATCTTAAAGTACAGTTTGGACCGTGTAATGTTTGGCTTTTACACTGCTTATCAGTTAAGGAATAGGTGGAAGAGTGCTGTTTGTATATGTATTTAGGAATAAAAGTGGTCTTTAAGACCCAACCGATAAATGTTTTGAAAAATATAATATTCAGGCTTTTCGGCGTGAATCGAACCTAAGAGGCCGTTGCTGGTAGACTGGTTACGAATTCTTTCTCCGCGATGAAGGTAATGCCGAAGAGGTTGATGGGGCATATGCGAATGTAGTTGAATGTAAGACAAAAATACTAAATTCTGATTGGTCGAGAGGAGTTCGGTTATTTTATTTATTGCACTGCAGTGCAATAAACGATCTTGTCGTACGCTTAAACAATCGTATGATTTTGCTCCTATAGTTAAGGATTTACACGACTCAAGATATTTGGTAATTCTGCCATGTTGCAGTCGCCTCATGAATCGTGCAATTTTGGCTTAATTTTCAAATATCACTCGTAACGTAAATCGTTAATTACACTCCCTGTCGTATGATCGCCTATACATATTCATCATTTACAATCACTATCAGTGAAGAAAAAGCTAGAAGAGTTAAGAAACGCCAAATGGATTCCCATGTTTGGATACTGTGATCCAAACGCGCGGGATGTTGAGAGACTTGAGAAAAGTGTAAAAAAACACGAGCCGCTAGGCAAGTATTATTAGCTTTTCCTTAGTCGAGATTATCAATGCAAAAAATTGATTAAAACTCGCAGCATTGAACGGGGGAAGTAAAAAGGAGATAAAAAGCGTATTCATTTTTAAGTGTTGTCCCAATATTGCTGGCCACGATTGTTAGCTGACCATCTGAGCTTCGGTCGCTCAATGGTCAAAGCGTCTCATCCGTCATCAGGAGGTTTCGGGTTCCATCCCCGTCTGGTACTCAGAAATCGTTCTTCAGAGGATTTCAAGTTGATGAACGTCTACATATCTACATATCACGCAGATCTCACATGCACTTTATGTATAACATTCATCGTAATATTTTGTCACCTTTATTGTCATTTTGGTTAAAATTTTGTGAAAGCTCTGTGTTAATTACTCTTTACCTGCACTAGTCTGGATTGGCAGAATTAATTCTTCGAATTTCTTGCTGCATTACTAGCCTACGAAACACTGAAAATACAATAATTAGCAGCGCGCTACTTTTTACTCATATCGGTTAGCCGGGCTGGGGAGAATTTTCAATTCTGCCTAACCACAGGAAAGCTTATATTTTCTGAAAACTGTGGAAATCTCACACAATCACCCTCAAAAAAATTTCTGCTTACCTACTTTGAATCACGAATTTGATTTCTGCCGGAGGTTCTAGATGTTTCAATGTTCCATCAGGCCCGTACCGGGGGGGTGGTCATTGGCAGGGGGAGGGAGCAATTTGGGGTATATATTCAGCCATTATAAATCTAATGTCTGTTCAAACAGTGTTTATGATAATTTGGGGTCGAGTTGTGACGATAGCTTGATGAAGTTTCAACGAACAAAGGTCGTGAATTTTTCTTTCGTCTTCATTTTGCCACTTTCCTGTTTTCCTTGCTGGCTGCAACAAGTGTCTCGTTTGGAGAAGATCAGTGTGTATGTTTTGTTCTAACAAAACACCAACAGACGTAACTTACTAGCCATAAATAAGGGTTCTTTGCTTTGACGTAAAAAGTCTAAAGGCAGTAGTCTGCAAAATAAACGAGACAATATACTGACGTTTCGAGGAAAAACCCTTCATTAGAGTCAAATGTCAGTACCTTGTTCTCTCCTTGTTTGGCAGAGTACTACGTTTAAACTTTTTCTACGTTGATTCTCTGCTTCGCTAGTTCCGCGAGTGGTCAATCCTCTCCAGCGTGCCCTCCCACGCGATGCATTGCCGAGCATACATATTTTTGTATGAAGAATTGCGATCAATCGTATTGCTGCTTGCAGTTGAAAAATTACGATTTTTCAAAACCTAGTTATTAAAATTTGCTGAAATTTGGCAGAATTTTTGTTAATCTCGCAACTCATATGGGGAAAGCTTGAAAATATAAATCAAACCGAGGAATTCCGCAAAATTTTCTGTTGTAGGTGACTCACTATTTTCTTACAAAATTTAAAAATTCTATTTTAGAATGTCGTCGAATTGGTATAACGAGATAAGATTTGTTTATTGTAAGCTTTTTAAAAAACAAGAAGAAAAGTTAATGACAGTATTTTTTGCAAACTGGAGAAAACTGAATCTTTGAGGTTGTTTTCGATTACTCTTGTAGCCATGGAAACACAGAATGCCCCCGATATTACCATGCCAGCTTGAACACCCATTGTCGCTTTCCATCTCTGCCAACTTTGGAGATATGGGTTATTACCATTTTGGAGTTATGCCCAAGTGAAGCATGAAGTGCGTAAAACTAGGAAAACTGTTCAGCCACCTTAATTTTTCCCGTCACTTTTTGTGCTACTTTCCCGCAAATTTCTGGGAGACCATGGCCCCCCACCTGCCCCTCCCCCCAATCAGGTATGGGCCTGACTATACAAGGAAACGTTTGCACGTATATCAGGGACCAGTTGTTCAAAGCATGATTAGCGCTAATCCAGAATTACCAGTCAATCTGTTGTTTTGGTTTCGTTTATTTTGGTTGAATAATCAAGTTCAGATTCCAGTGCTTAAAACTTTTTTGTGTACACCCAAAATCTACAAAAGAAAATTCCAACTTTTTCAGCAGCGTGATCGGGCAGGTGTCCACAGCATTTGCGCTAATCCTGTATTAAACTAATCGCCTTTAGAACAACTGAGCCCTGGCCACTACGCTTGTATGATTTTCAGAACTTTGTCCTTTATTCCGCTGTAATACCTGTCATTTAATTGTTTTATATTTTCGTTTTCTTTCAGGTACGAATTAAAAGCTGATGTGTGGGCGGCAGGTGTTATCTCGTATATTCTTTTATGTGGATTTCCTCCTTTTAGAAGGTTCTCTTAACATGTCTCGACTAATGTAACGTAGCTTAGTTTGGCTTAAAGCTCAAATGCAACAAAATTTTCGATTTTTTTTTTCCATTGTGGCTAAAACTGTTCTTTATACATGTATTTATGTAGTAACAGTCTTGAAGAATAATTTCTTTCGTGTATGGTTAGCGTTTAGAAGAAAATTATAACGTCGAAAGTTATAACCTTCATTTTCGCATGTTGGAACACATGATACACTATTATGTCTTAAAACGAAGATTGATTTGAGTTTTATCCTTGAAAATTAGAAATTTCTAACTCGTGCATTCAAATTTTTGTACAGATCACCAGTTATCACGTCATAGGTTTAAGATTTACGATTCATGATTTCCTCAATGAAAACCTGGAAAAATCCCAAACTTTCAAAAACGTTTATTTAATTTATCTTGTGTGACGCAAGTCTCACATCAAATTACCTAAAAAGCGTTGAATTTCATCCTTGACTCGGCTTAGCTTAGCTGGGCTTGCCTTAACCCTTAAACCCAAAACCGCGCATATAGGCATGATTTAATGTATGCAAATTTGATGTATGAACAGATTTCAATAGGATTTTGAATTGATGCAGTAATATACAACTTGTTTTGAAAAATTCAGGAATGAAAGGGTTAATGTAGTTTCGACTCACGAAATGTTTTATTTCTCAAACTTTGTTTCACCGAAAGTTCTTTGATGTTAACTAAACAAAATACCTTAATTGCTTTAATCGATGGACGTCCTACTTTCGTTACAGTAATGACCAGGAGGAGTTGTTTGATATGATCTTATGTGGAGACTACGAATACCTTTCACCATTTTGGGATGACATCTCTGAATCGGCGAAGGTCTGTCATATTCTTTACAAATTTTTAATCTTGTTTCTTTTTGATCACAGAGCTGAGTAACTTTGTTGAATCTGAATTGGCGAGAGTAACATGTTGGACGTTCTTTTACATTTGAGTAAAAGTACTGCAAGAATGTAGCATAAGCACGGGTGTGTTTAAAGTTAGCTCGGCGTAAGCATTTGAAGGAACTTGAAAAGATCGAGGAACAAATGAAATGGAAGATTTTTCGTTTTGTATCCGTATACCCCACAATCACCGAAAAAATCGAGTTGGAAACCTTGTAAAAACATGCTTCTGCGATTTCTTATCAATTTTCAATCACGTTTTACAGGCACTCGTGACCAAACATGACATCCTAATTATTTTTATACACTTCCGATGTTTATATTACTCATATCTTGTTCATGCAACTGATAGTTGAAAGTGCGCTATTTTTCTCACACCTTAAATCAATACTTGTGAATACTTGATTTAAGGGTTACACTTAATTATTGAAGTTGATTTAACGATTAGACTTGCGTTAGGTTTGCAAACCATTGTAGTTGAATGTAAAGAATCCTTTTTATCAACTGATTTCTTCAGTATCAGTATAATAACTCTGAATATACTTCGCATTGTCTGATTAGAATTGAAACAAGATTTATTGCAAATTTTCCACTGCTTCTGGGTATCTTCAGACGTTCACGACTTTCTGTGCGGTGAACGTGTGAAGATGACCTCGATGTCGAGAATTCATGACAGGTTTTTTTCAGTTTTAATCAGAACATGTGAGGTACATTCCCAATTACCATAGTTTTATCTAAAAACAAAGTTGCCAAATTTTTGCGTACCTTCAACTGAAAAGCTGTCCAGATAACTCAATAATTTTTGGCTCTATATATTAGTAAACTTGATAACTTTTTCTATTCCTTTTTCAAGGACTTGATTGCGCAAATGTTACTGGTCAATCCAAATGAACGTTATTCGGCGGGAGAAGCACTAAGTCATCCTTGGATTCAGGTAAACTTCTTTGTTTTTGTTTTTACTCCAGTTCAAAGGCCATATGATAGAAATTGTCAGCTCGGTCATTAGAGACGTATTTATATTTGGAAAAAAGTTTGTTATTTTGATACCCGGGAAAAACTATTGTTTTTTTTTAATACTTACTAAAATCGGCTGGCCACAGCAGCAACACCTTGGTGGTCTATTTAATAAACGGAAGTTATTTGTAATTCAGTTGTCCTGGTTTTAAAGTCCGCTCATGTTAGTTATATTTTTCACAACATTGACTGGGGTGGGTTCATTTGGAATTAAGAAATACCAAACGGATTCCCGTGTTTGATACTGTAATCCAAACACGCGGGATGTTGCGAGACTTGAAAAAAGTGTTAAAAAAACACGAGCCACTAGTCAAGTGATCTTACCTTTACGAAAGTCGAGCAACATCCCATATGTTTGGATCACAATATCCAAACATGGGAATCCATTTGGTATTTCTTTTATAAAAGAACCACAGATGAAAAGCAGTTAACTTAATAAACACAATGATGAAGTAAGGAATTCTCCCGAAAATCACCAACTACCAATCAGAGCCAAGCTTATGAAGATCTTGGTGAACAAAGTGAAGCCACTTCAGCGCAGTGACGAAGAGGAAAAACAAACGTGTTTGTTTAAGCGATTTGAAAGCCCAGCAACATACCAAGTGTTTGAATCACAGTATTCAAACACTCAAAAACTGTTACGTGTTTCTTTCATAAAATAGTAAGACTGAACGTGCAAAACAACTTTCAGTACACTTTTGGCGGGAAATTTTCCGTGTTTGGGTACAAACCAATCAGAGCTCACGAACTAGTCACGTTATTTTATAATCATTTATCTTAACCTGGCGCCTAGAAAAAATCCTCTCAAGAACTCTCATGTACCATATATCAGTGTTGTTACAATTGATGAACGTGTCACAGAAACTGCAGTGTTAAAATAAACAGTTATGTCCCGCAAAACACGCAAGGTAGAACCATAAAGGAAAATTTATGATGCTGTGCAGAAGAAAGTTAATTGAGTGACGAAGAAATGGTAATTTACTGCAAACTTCTTGGTGCACAAAACATTACAGTCAGCTAAAACAATCTTGAAACTCATGGACAGCAAATCAAATACGACGTAAAAGTTTGGGAAATTTTTCAGAAGTAGAGAACGAAAAGAGCCGGGGTGTTCGTAGATTTTCTTTGGCGAGCAATTTTCGTTACTAGCGTACATCATTTCCTGTTTAGTTTTTTCATGTATGCTATTAATTGATAATCACATAGTTAATTGATAATCACACAGTTTTGAATTGGAATTGGTGACTGAAACATGCAAAAAAGGTTGACTTGAAATAATTTAATAAAACATGCTTGATAGAAGTGAGCAATGCATAACTCTATCATTTAGTACCGGAGTGTATAGGGCAGATGAACGATCTTCAAGCTCGATACTCAGAAAATGATTTCTGAGTATCGAGCTTGAAAATCGTTCATCTACCTTAACATATCCAAGCTCTCACGTTTCTCAAACATCAAACTGGAGTGTATTTTATGTAGCGCTAATGACGGCTGATCACATTGCCATTATATCTGGCAGGCGATGCTTGTTAAAGTGACCATTTTTTGTTTCATTGACCTGACTTTTACCGATCAAATGTGACGTAAATTGAAGGTATGTAATTCAGTACTGGTATACTACTTCCTAGGGCCACACGGCAAGGGATACTGATTTACAGAACAGGTTTGCTAGTGAAGTGAACAAGAGTTTCCAAGCTAAAAAGAAGTACCGAGGATCGGCTGCCACAGCTCAAGCAGTACGTAGCTTTTGATTTATATATGAGATTATATGGTGCAATAGATTATGTATTGTATGATAGCAGTGATATCAACTACAGCTATTAGAATCACAATAACAACTACGAAAAGAATAATTACGGCAATAATAGGTTATAGAAAGTGGTAGAAGGTAATGTGAGTACAAATCTTTGAATTGGCCCCTTGGCTGTTTAATTAACTCTCTCCGCGGGAACTCTTTCCTTGACGAGTGAAATCGTCTGGCGTTAGCCAGAGTAAAGTAATAGAAGTCTTATCCCGCAGAGAAAGAGTTAATGGAAAGTGATCACTCGTTTGTCTTGCTTAAATTCGGCATTTTTTCTAAATGAAAAGTTTACTACAATCGGCCGAACGATTTGAAATGTTTATGCAATAGTTGTATTATGATTTTTTTTTTCCACATGTATCCACTGATGATTGGGATGTGATGAGTTGCAGTACGACGTCGTGTTGTGCCTTATTGTGCCATTCGTGTCACATGTTGGTGTGTTGTGTAGCATTGCATGTGTCGTTTTGCATAGTTTGGGTTTGCATAGTGTCATGTGAGGTTATAAGATGTGGTGCAATGAAGTCTAATATTGTATTTATTGTATTACCTCATGCCATGCCGTGTTGTGTTGCTTTGTGATGCGCTGAGTTACGTTGTCCAGTGAAGTTTTTTGCAATTCGGCGTTGGGTGATGTGGGGGTGTCATACCGCTTCGTTTCTTCTTGTGCTGTAAAGTTTCGTGTCCCTGGCGTTATAGTATTTGTCCGGTGCTATGCTGTGTCATGTTGTGGTACGTGGTGTTGTGTTCTGTTGATTGCTTTGTTAAGTGTTTAGTGGTGTTTGCATTCGTTGTTTGGTTGTGGTGTGTTGAGTTGTCCCGAGTTGTTTTGTGTTGTGTTTGTGTTGTGTTGTGCCGTGTTTGTGTTGTATTGTATTGTGATATGTCGTGTGGTGTTGTGCTCCGTAGTGTTGTGTTTTGTTGTGTTATGTTGTGTTGTATTTTGTTGTATTTTGTTGTATTGTGACGTGTTATATTGTGATGTGTTGATGTGTTGTGTGTTGTGATGTGTTGTCCTGTGTCATGTTGTGTTGAGTTGTTTCGTGTTGTGTTGTGACAATTACTATTTCATTCCTAGGCGATTGCATTGAAGAAACTTAGCGAAGCTCTTCCCGAAGGCGAGGACGATGGCGAAGGAGAAACCGAAAGTGACGATGAACTGAGTGGATCGATGCCTGTGATAGAAGAGGACAATGAATTACAAACAGATCAGGTTCAGTACAGAGCCTCGCCCGTTTGTGGCGCAAGAAGGAAACCGAGACCAAAAAGTTTAGATTTCCAGATGATGGGTAGGCGAGACATTGAACTGAATCAGTGTGACTTCGAGTTGGCCGAAAGACTGTATGAAGAGTTCCTGGATGAGGATGAGTATTATTGATAGTTCGTTTATAGTGCAATTGTAGATGTGATCGGAAGTGGTTGGCACTTATTGGAGGATTTCCACGAGCAGTGAGTAGGCCTGGCTTCGAATATGATCTGGTTACGAATGTTGGGGTTACATTACGAGGATCTTAATATTCATTAGGTAGTACAGACATTGAACACAACTCCTACAAAAAATTCAGAAGTCTAATGTCAATTAATTAATTCATTCTGATCATTATCACAATCATCATCATCATCATCATCAGGGCCGTTTACAAGAAAAATAAGCCGCGGCTTATTTTGCTCTTGAACAAACTCAGTATGAGGCTATTTATACGAGCAATCCCAGAGTATTGTTGCCGAGGCTTATTTTCTTTTGTATAAACGATCGTAACTTCACCATCTCAATTTTTTAAAAAAATTATCATCATCGTCATCATGACAGCTTCGATCAATTATTTAACCGTATTAGTTGACCAGTTTTTTCCCTCTTGTTCTCGGATCTGCTGTACTTCGGCTCGTGGATAGTCTACCCCTTCATGTCTATAACAAAATTACTGTATAATTATCTATTTATGTATATATTAAACTAACTTAATTGTCAAAATACGTAATTGTGATGAAAAGTGCATTCAGAATGCAGAGTATTTGTGTCCCATGTTTTAGTAATCGTCTATTAATGGGCTATCAGTGGTCCACACTCGTTTATATGCCTCGATTGACGGTACTGAAAGAAATTGGTGTTGACCATTAAATAACTTCAAACTGTGATTATGGAGTGGAAACTTAATCCAGTTCTGCATGGTTTTGACTTAAAATCCAAGTTATGTCTACTCGTATTGCTCGCTGAATGTTTTTAATTTGGCTGAAACTTGATAAATCGTCGATTAATACTCGTCGAACACCTACCCGTGCCTGATGAATGGACAAGGTCTTGATATTACCTTATTATGGCTGTTATAATGGAACAGTATTTACGACTACTGTTATGCAGGTGTTCAGTGTTTTCTTGCAAATCACAGGTTGGTGTACGGTATTTGGTGGTCACCGTTAAGAATAGATAGCTTGAATCAGATTCTTGCATTCTGGATGAGTGTACTCTTGAGGAAGACTGTTGCTCAAGGAGAAATACAATTCGACTGCCTGTCCAAATGTTATTTTTGTAATTGTCAAACCGTCATCTGACGGATACAGTCCCATTGACTCTGAAGATAAACGTAACTCGGTCAGTCGAAACATTAGCCATCAACAATACTTAATTACAAATATTGCTGTCACTTGGACGGTAGAAATCTAGTAATCTTTGCATTAAGGTTGGGTGTTCGAGGATTTTTGTACTTGATGTCGTTTTCAAAAGTTTAGAAATCCAGCGGGTTTATGGTCGTTGTTTTGGCACTCTGTTTACACAAAAAAGATTTCGAGCGTCTTGACCGTTTTCGCATTTCTCCTCTGCATGCATTGAAAAAGGGAAACGGTCGCACTTTACGGTGTCTCTAATTGTTGAAAAAGTAATCGCTGGTAATCATTTTTATTGTCTAAAAATCTTGCTAAACTTTGAACACTTTCATTTGTTTTCGTGTGAACAAGACGTGATCGAAATGACCTATTGTGCAACTAAAACCGCTGGCATGGACGTGACACCATGCGTACAACATAGAACTAACGCCAATCTCTACTGTGCATAACATGTCGCTCGTGTTATAATACTATTATACTATATGTGATAGTACAGTATAGATCCATCCGAGGTTCTGACGAGGGTTTTATAGTTCAAACGATCGTGAACATTTCTGTTCAACCCATATTTTATTTTCTGGATGAAAAGGCCTCTTTCGATGATTAAGTTGGGAACATGCAGGCGAAAGAAAATTGAAACTATTTGTATTGAGTTGTTGATCATAGTACTTTATTTAAAAATATAACTTTATTTAAAAACTTTAAAGCACGTTTCCCGAAACGATTTTTTTTAAGGTTCTTAAATAAAGTTCTATTGTGAAAATATGTTTTGTTGAACTTTTGCTGGAGCGGGCTCTTGATTATATAATTGTATTTACACAACTATGTATACAAGTTGTATTTTTTAAAGCATTTTGGTAATTTATCTGATTAAAAAATCATTACTAATCACAAAAACGGAAATGGTTAATTCCCATAATTCTTAAACCTTACGTAAAGGCAGATGGGGATGAGGGGTGAATGTGAAACAAAAGTGAAGCAAGGACAGTCGGTGCCAGAATATTTCATATTGTTTTAAATAAGATAAGGACCAAAGAGTTACATCTACTGAAAGGAAAGGAATACTTGACGTATTTCCACCTTTGATTGTAAAATATGTCGAAGGTGTCATATTTCAATATTTGAGAATCTGACTGCACAGAAAAATATGAACATCATGAGATTATATCCGGGATCATATTTGTTAAGTGGAAAGTATTTTAATTCTAACTTTGGGTAATTATTGTACGACCATGTTTTGTGTAATTTTATTTATAATACCAAATTTGTCGACATAAATTCTGTACAATTTTGTATAAATATACCAATGTATATAGGAAGTAAATAACATTGAGTTAAAAATTATATCATCATTAAAACAGGGCTCGAAATTGCAACAAATACAATCTCGTTTGCGACTAAAATGTTTTCCTTGGTTGTCGGCTATAAAACTTCTCGAGAAGTCGCAAATTTGCTGGCAAACTTTCAACATGGAGTAATATTCTTTTAAGTCAATATAACAATAACATTTTCAGCGATTTTTGGTCTTATTTTCGAGTGAAATTGTTCAATAACTCCATTCAGTATTTAAATACCGAGTATTTTCCTTCAAAATCGAGCAATACTGAGAACTGAAAGGAGCGATGGTTATCAGCTGACTGCGTCAAAAAAAGATGACTTGTACATTTAACCATAATCCTTTGCGTGTAATAAACTTATTTTTTCGAACAACAGAAAGGCAAGGTTTCGAAGCAATTAAATGTGGCAGAGGAAAGTTCTAACCAACTTAATTTATATCAACGTGTTAAACATAGAGCTGATAAAATTTTCCAAAGCATTGTGGTGAAATGTATAAACGCCACTTATTTCGGAATCGTCAATTGGGTGAGATTAAAGCGGTTTCTTTATTAACATGTATCACGCGCAAGCGTATTTGTCGTTGCGTAAAGCCGCTGGACATAGCATTGAAGAAAACGCTTCATTGAGTCGGCACCGATTCAAATCGTATCAACACAGCTAGAATTTGATAAAACTTTTAACTCGTATTGTTGTAAATTTGGCCATTTATGTTTAGCCACTGAAAGTTTCAAAATATTGACTAACTTTTTAGACTAGTCACAAAAAACCACTTGATATTTTTTTCCACTCTTCAATTTTTAGCCCTGTATAGGCAACTGTACTACGCCTTAGAAGTAGGCTGATTCGACGTTGAGACTATAAAGAAAGACCCCAAACGACTGAGACTGGCTTTTCTAGTCAATATTTGTTCAGTTCATACGCTAATCGTATAGCTGTCTTGAGAGTAGTTGTTTCAAAACTGGTAATCTTGCCATTAAAATTTACGGAGTTTTCACGAATTCCAGACGTCGAAAACCTACTCAGGCCACGTGGTCACTGGTTGGTCTGAAATTTCAATCTGTTTGGAACACTTTATTTGTCAAAGGCAGTATGAAATGTCGGCTCTTGTAGAAGTCCTTTTTGTGCCATTAGGTTAGAGACACCGAATTATCATGAAACCTTTGCATGGTTTCTTTCAGAATGTCATTCCAGTCCAACCTTAATTTATATTTAGTGGAGAAATGTATGGATATGCCAAATAAAGACAATCTATTTTTACATTGCTTGTCGAAGTATCTGTCGGAGGTTGTTTTTCCCAAATACCTACAAACGAGTGGGTATTTGAGAAAATGCATCGTAAAACACCTTACCAGCTAGCCAACTTTATAAATCAGTAAACTAACGTTTCCAAGTATTCAATATTTTAACGTCGTCATAAGACCATTATCGTTCATTTGAGTCGGGTTTTCCTTTTATTCACAACGACTTGCCGACAACACACCCCTAAAGATCGTGGATAGATTTTGAGATTGATCAAAACCAATTCTGGTTTTTGGCTGTTCCGCGTGCTGCTTGTATCCTGTTCATGGAAAAGCATAGGTGCAAGGGGCATACCAGATGTATGAGAGCCCATAATTCTTCTGAGATACCGGGATTCATCGTGACGCTAGGTTGGTTAAAGTAAAACGAGATATTGACTTTTTCCCTTTGAAAAAAATATCGCAAGTGCGAACGATCGCTTTTTGTACCCCGAAAATTAAACTCGGCACAGTTCACAATTACATCAGTCTATACACGCCATTTTATGAATTGACCTATACTGCTGAAGTCAACTAAAAAAGTTAACTAAAGCGGGATTCAAACTCGCACCATCGGGTTACCGTACTGCTGCTCTACCAATTGAGCTATCGAATCAACTGGGTACAGTATGCTCGTTTTCTCCAATTTAAGTGCACAAGAGATTCTCGCGACAACTTAACGCTTGATATCCGTGAGGATGTGCAGTATTTCGACTCTATTTCAGTGTCATCCTCAGGGTAACATGAACATATTTCATGAATTGACCTACACTGCTAAAGCAGACTTGAAAAGTTGACTAGGGCGGGAGTCAATGTCTAACTCGAGGTGGTTTGCACGAGCTTAGGTTCATATTTGAATTTGATGAAATCTGAATCGAGTTGAAATATTAATTAGTTTTCGATCCATTTCAATTAAGGTGCCTCGATACAATTCTGGAAAGGTGGTAAGATACGCGTTCTACACCCAAAAATGTGAATCAAGTTAGAAAAACGTTTTTGGCATCAAAGACTGTTACTGAGTAAAGTGTCCATGCCGTTGCTATTGGGACAGAGACGTTTCAGAATGACATCGAATCGCCGTTCAACCTAATTTAACTCGTTGAAGAGTACAGCGATCATCTTTTTTTACTTTATTACAGCTTTTGCTATTAATTACCAGAAAGTATACTATCATTAACGCCAACCTCAAACTCATTAACGCAAAAATACATTAATTTTATTCAGTCGACATTCACTTAAGTAGATACGCAACCATTTGCATCGAAAGGCACTCTTTTGCGCCAACAGACGATAATTAACACCATTCTACTATACATTAGTTCTACTATACAAAACTTCAGTTAGGCAAGATATTTCTATAAACGGGTTTGCTCATTTTCATGTAATCACATCATGTCGTTTTTTTTTGGTTTTGGTTTTGTTTTTGTGAGTTTATAGTTGTTTGGCGAGCTAGCCCATTAAGCGAGCTTGTTCGGTAGCCGGGCCAGCTCGTTTCATGTAATTGGGACGTTAGTCAGAATCTCCAGCCACGGCTTTTTTTACCTTCTACTTCAACCTTGGTCATCGATTTGAACGAAATGCTGGTACTCGAAGAAATCATACAATGAGAAACATTTATCAACATAATGTAACCACAAAGAATGTTGACTTCGAATTATTAGAATCCACTACGGAAAGTGCAGTTTAAACATGTTTAAACCTTCGTTCAACACTCGTTTCATAGCCCTGCCTCCTCCTTGTGTTTGTTAAACAACCTTGAACTCGGACTATGGACCATATCCTTTCGGCATAACTTCAGGACCATAGCTGTGTTGCTGAGAATGTCATTCAGTTGAACACAAAAAGGCAGCGCTCGAAATTAATCCTGAGCTCTCATTACAGACCTTGTCGGGTTACTCATCAGGGTGGGCAATGTTGAATGAAATGCAAACTTTGTTTGACAAAAGAATTAACCGTTTTAGTGTTTAAACTTAGTGAAAACATCGTTAAACAGAAACTATTACAAAATGAGGTATAACGGCAACCAACGGCACCAAAATGCCCCAGTAAGACTTACTTTAGTCCGTACTTCGTGATGCCTGTACACGTCACTTATTACGTAGTCCATGACGTCTAGTTTGTTACAGGGATGGGTCAAAATGAAGCCATTAAGTATCACCATCGCTGTCGGATGATGTCTCTAGGAAAGAGATTCGGTTTTCAACTGCTTGTATTCCTCTTGATTCGATAAGTTCAGTAATAGCTTGTTCATCTGTACTTAGGAGAATTTGATCATCTTCGAAGGTCCAGACTATAGTTTACAAAAACAAAAATTACAGCCTTTGTTATCGTATCGGCCTGGATTTACACACAAACAATGCTCGTCGTCGGCTAGCTTAGTAAACGTAACGAATATCAGTTTTGGTGCGAATTCCAAATACATTTACCACAAGGATACCACACTGAAATGAATCATGAAATTCTAGGGCTTACATTGCAACATCAGGCAACAGTTATCAATTTAAAAAATAACGCCACCAGAAGTGAAAATGAAGTTGAGAAAACATCGAAATTCGAAGAAATTAAACTTGCTGTTTCTCTGAGGGACAAGCAGTGGCAGATTAACCAGTGGGCCTAGTGGGCCATGTCCCAGGGCCCCGCGCTAGTCGGCATGTGAGGGGGCCCAGCGCCTTGAGTTAAAAAAACTTTAATCACATTTCCGGAAAATCTTTCCCGAATGCCAATGTATGTGTAGTTTTTTAATTCAATAGCATTTTGAATAACATTTTCCAGCCCTTAAAATTGTCAAAAACCTCTCCCAAAATGCGGGAAAATGGCTCTTTTGAAACTCTAGAATTTCAAAATATTCCGGGGGAGCATGCCCCCGGACCTCCCTAGCTGAAACGGCTCGCGTCTTCGGCGCTTGCGACCCTTACCCCCCCCCATTAGTCTATTAATTCTGGTGCACCCCTATAAAAAAAAAAATCCTACGCCGCTGATAGGTACTTGTATGTGTAAGTGTCTTGTAGGTTCTGCGACGTTCTTGCAGTATACAACTAATTTCAAATTTTGTTCTAATTTTGTAATCTATTTAATAGATTCATGGGGCCCCGCCGGATACATTGGCCCAGGGCCTCGCTTTGCCTTGATCCGCCATCATTAAGTGAAGTATTATATTGGCCTGATTTGCACAAACCGTAAATGTCAGGTTTAGTGCAGCGATGCTCATTCAGTATAGTAACCTTTATGGCTGGTTTTCATACGTCGCAATCCATCGGAATTCATTGCTTGCGATCAATTAGGATGGGTTTCGACAAATGAAAACCATGCATCGTATTTCATCCTAATTCATCAGGATTTATCGGAATTCATCACAAGGAATCAAAAATGTTTGTTTCTTCGGATCAATTGCGATAGGTTACGATTCTTGGGTTATATGAAAATCAATGAAAACCAGTGTTGCGATAATTCCGAAGAAATACGATCGATTCTAGGGCCTATCCTTTCTCATTTTTAACCATCGCTGCCAACGAATCATTGCAAGTTCATGAAAGCCAAATAGATAATCTGAGAGATGCTGACTTCATGGAAATCATTCAAGATTTTTCAACAATTTACAATCGATCGTCAAGAGACTTCAAAGGCAAAACGAAGAAGGAAACTGCTGGAAAGCTGTTGCAGAGAGGATAAATGGTACCGTTGAAGAGGTGAAAAGAAAATACGATACTATACGGAGACAATTTGGTAAATATATAAAGAAAAGGAATAGAAAATCACGATCTGGTACGGCAGATCTACAATTGGATCCCAAGTTTGAGCATTTGATGTGGCTGAAGAATTTCATCATTAGTAGACTAAGCTCTGGAAACTTTAAAAGGCAAAACTCTGCCACAAGGAATTCAACTGAATCTCCATACGCTTACACAGCAGCTTCTGTATATAACTTTGATATCACTGACGGGTTGTCTGATGAAAAAGATGAAAGTAACTGTAACGATGTCGATGAATGTTCTGAAGATAGAAGCGACCGAAATTCACCAAATGACTTGGGAAATCATGAGTTAGGTAACTCATGTGCGGGTAGTGCTGGTTTAAGGAAAGCATTTGAAGAAACAAAGCAAGGTAAAGGTAAGAAATGGGTGAAGACTGAGAATTGGAAACGACATCTTGAAAAAACTGACATGCAGATTGAGCAAGTTTTATCAAGTCTAAACTCCAGTTTAATAAAGGAGGTACATTTATATGACCCACGTCAAATAGATAAAGATGCCTTGTATGCTATGAGTCTTGCAAATCGTTTCCGCAAATTAGACAGCAAGCGCAAAGCAATGGTGCGAAATGGTATTGAAAAACTGTTCCTGGATATAGAGCTTGGTTTTTATAACATGCCTATTCAAAGATGTTTTCAACTACCCCAACAAGCTCAGATTCCTGATGTTTGGCAAAACCAGGTACCAAGTGCACAAAGCACTCCAAATGGCTCATTTAGTCAGTTTCTGAATACTGAATAATATTCTTCACTTACTAGAAAGAAATCTAACACTGAAGCTGAAATTTTTACAGCATAGGTGGAAACTTTACCACTTAGTTTCTTGGTATTATTATTGTTTTACTGGCTTTTTTGCTTACACTCGTTATTCAAGAATCATGCTGATGTTATAGAACTTCGTTTAGTTGAACATTTTAGTTTTATTTAAAAACTTGCCAATTTCTTATTCATGAAATTGTGAAGGCAGTTGCAAGGCTACAGTAAGAATAGCCACAGTTATGCAAATTTAAAATTATTTATGATGGAACAATATCAAGCAAAAGATGTCCACCTACGCAATGATTAGAATACAATATAAAAATGTAATGATTTAAACTTATAAAGCTTTGTCTGAGTGTGTGAACTTATATTGGAAGTAGTAAATCCAATTTACGAACGTTACCTTGAGAATCCAACAACCGTAAACTACCTGAATAAACATTATGAATTACAAATTATCGTAAAACTTGTAAACATTATCTTGAGACTATAATTCAATGAACAACTTCAGTTTCTGAAGTCAGTTCATAATTTATAGCCTCATATCTTGATTTACCAAGGCTGTCAACACGAGATCTTTGCCAAGAAACAGATCCTTCACTGCTGTTAAAATAGTTCTCATAGGACTTCCTAGTGGATACTGCATCAAATGAGGATCTATTGAAAGCTCTACCAGTTGTTGTTGATCTGAAAGCACCGTCATCTCTTTCTACTGCCCTCCTCCAGTCTCCTGGTATGATATTGCTAGAAGCATCTTCAGCATCAGTGAAGCCTCCTGGTACATACTAGGGATTTTTTGTCACCCTTAAATAGTTATCCAGACAAACACGTGCCTTTACTATTCCATTCACAGTTCCTGGTGATGTATTTATGGGTCTGCGAAAGATTTGCCATCTTGCAGGAAATATACCAAAAGAGTTCTCAATTGTTCTTCGTGCCCTACTCAGTCTGTAGTTGAAGATAGCTTGAGGCCTGCTTAAATTTTCATTTGGATAAGGCTTCAAAAGCCATGGCTTTAAAGCAAATATTTCATCAGATACTATAACGTAGGGAAGTTTATGCCCATCTACAATTTTGGGACCAGGAATTTGCATTTTTCTGGCATCGAAGGCCATGCCAATTTCTGAATTATTGAAGATGTTGGCATCATTCTATTTCCCGTAGTTGCCAACATCAATCAAAGTAAAGCGATACTTAGCATCACACGTGGCCATCAGAACGATACTGGTCAGATTCCAAAGTGAGGTTGTCGGATAAATGGAAGTATGTAAATAAATTTTGGAGAGAAAAGACTACATACATTGCGATTTATCGGGTGGAAGGAATTAAGTAAACTGATAAATGGAAGAAACTCGTCCATGCCTTGTTGCCACAAAATAGAAATATCATCTATAAGTATTTTCCACGTGCAAGGTAACAGGTCCTCTGAGAGTGAGTTCAGTAAACAAATCTCCAAGCTACGCTTAGCAGGAAATGCTGTTTTGGTTTCATGGCTATGCCGTGTTTTTGAAGGTAGACTTCACCCAAGAAAATAAAGGATTTAACCTCTTAGGCAAAATTTTAAAAATTTTTATAACCTGTAAAATAGCCACGATGCCCCACGCGATTCTGTTAAAATTTGAATAGTTGCACGAATTCCCTCATCTGTAGGAATATCAATGTATAGTGACGTAACATCTATGGTAGCCAACGTTGAGCGCGGGGCAATGGTAAAGTAATGTCCAAAATGGTTCTGAAAAATTAATCCACGTCTTTCATGTGAGAAGGTAACATTTCAGTTAAGTAAGAATCAACAAAGGAAGAGTTGCGAAGGGTGTGAGTGGACAGTCTGAGATAATTGGTCTCCCTGGCATGTTGGGTTTATAAATTTTTGGTGAAAGCTAAAGAACAGGAATGTGCGGTTGAACAGGGAACAAGTATTAATGCGTTTTATGATCAACGATGTGGCTTGTTCAAAGAGAGAAAGGATATACTACGAAATTGCTGCGAATAACTGGGACTTTACTTCATGTTTGATAAAGTATTTCCTGCTGCTACGATAGTCACAAATAATTTCTGAAGTGGTATGGTTCGGTTTGGGTGAAAACGGTACGTATTGTCGCTGCTGTTTTTCACAGTGCGACAGAATGATGACAACTCCGCAGCAAGGTTGTAACTGGCGGGGACACGTGGGTCCCATATGCCGGGTATCCTTGAAGGAAAAGCGCTATTACTAGAAAAATTAGGAAGATAGCACTCCGTCTTCATAAAATCACGAAATCTATAAAGCATCTGAGAAGGTTTGAATTTTAGAAGTTGGTGGAGTAGGGATAGTTTTAAGACCTTGAGACAAAAGAGAAGAAAGTGGATCATGTGGAGTTTTACCTGTCAAACTAACAAGTTTTTTGTTGTGCTATTCCTGTATGTATGATCAAAAAGCATTCAATGGAGTGTCTTCCTGATTATTTCCTAATGTTAGAGAATCCTCCTCCACTAGACTCTTGATTAAAAAATGCCACTAGGGCTGGTGGATTGTGATATCCGTGGAATTTGGAAGTAGAAAATTTGTAGTGTGAACAAGTTTGGTAGGTGTGTATTTATTTTTGCGTTTTAATTGGTTAATTTCTTCCTCAGGATATGATATGACAATTTTCGAAAAGTTGTTTTGAACATGGATCAAGGCAATCAGACCATGGTTGTTTAAAAGTACAACGTGGCGTTTGTCTGGGTGGCAAATGAATGGCGAGTCCTAAAGGAGGAGTGAATCGTTCGACACGCTTTCTGAAGTTTTTAAGGTCTTTAAGGTCCCAAAAAGGTTTTGGGACAGTTGTGACGAAATTTGGTTACGGGAACGGGTTTGCCAATAATGCTTCGAACTGTTCAGGGGTAATTTCTAATTCTGTCAGTATTTCTTCACTTAAGGGTTGAGGCCAGCCATATGTGGGATTGAAGAGCATTTGTTGAGCTCCACATGGAAAGTAACTGAAGAAGAAGTGGAAGAAAACTTAGTATATGCGATTTACAATACAGTCATGCCAGATGTTACAGGTTTAACTTGTTGGACCTGTAGATGGGCAGAATGTATGGTAGAAATTAGAAATATACCAAGGTAGAGGTTAGGGTTAGGAAAAATGTGGAAAAAGTTGTGGTTCAGTCTGTTGTATGTATTATAGTTTTGTAGTTGAGGTTAAAACCCAGTAAGAGAACGAAAGGAAGATAGAATGTAGAAGGATGTCGAAAAAGATGGAAGAGAAACTGAAAGATGGAGACATTTTTTCACGCTCTGGGTATCAAGTACCAAGCGGAAAACAGTTCGTTTGAAACATGTTATGTGACCATACGTCAACCAGTTGCAGACAGGCCCAACTTTGATGAAACACAAAGATATATAAAAGCTGGTAAACACAATACAACTGTCGCATGTGACTTTCTTATACCTGAATCATCTCTCTTGACAGCATAATTTCTGAGCTAGGTTAGTTCGTGAACGCGAGTGGATTATGCACATCCGAATAAACAGTCGTATGCGACAATTGTGCCATGTAGGTCAGCTCTTAACAAATGTCACAGTAAAGGTCTTTTGCACACGATAGGATTGCCGTATACGATTGATCGTCTTGGTTTATGCGATTAACTCACAAGATTCTTCAGGACGTATTGCTGCATTAAGCCTGGTTCACACGACCGACGTAAGCATAAGGACAAGATCAAAACGAAAACGAAGTATGATATCTCCTCAGGAACTTGCAAAGATAAAACAACAAGAATTTTTCTTTGTTTCGTCTTGTGTTAAGCTCATGGCTTATGCTTGGACTATGATCTTATGCTTATGATTACGACGATCCTTATGTCGCAGTCTTGACTTCATTCCTTTGTTTTGCCTTTTGTTTTGTCCTTATACTTATGCCCACGTGTGAACCAGGCTTTAGCAAACAAATCGTAAGTAGAAATTGTGGTTTTTAGACTAAATTGTATACGCCAGGAAGTAAATTGTCGGTGGTCAATCGTTTCGCGTAAATCGGCCATTATAACCTCTGTCGACCGAGTACAAAACCTTAATATAATCGAATTCCTTAACTAAATACAGTTAATGTTGAAACGCAAACATACCGTTTTCAGCCTCTCCACCTTCTAAATAGGTCATAGCGCCTTCTAAAGATCCACTTGTACAAAACAAACTGTAAAATATTTCTGCTAACGTCGCTTTTCGCCGACAACGTAGAACATGCTATATTGAAATGGGAAAAAAAGAAAAAGAAACATAAGATGATGAAGATAAACTAAGTAAAACTGGTACGTTAGTTTATGCAATCAACCCTAGTTTTTGCAATCAACTGACACTTTCTCGTTGACTATACAGTTTAAAACGAACAAGGATAGTATCATGAAGCCCGCTGCATATTCCATGGTCGCCGTCGCCAAGGTTTGCAAAAACTTCGCTAACTATCCAGTAGACTGAATGAACATTTCAAGATTTCGATTGCAGGATTCGTAGCGACTGGGATTGTCAACAGACACCACACTTGTAGATTTTTACTACTGATTTGTTCAGTTAAAAATGTTATTGAAACAAATCCTGCATTAGCTCTTTCGCGGTGGGATAAGACTTCCATTATTTTACTCTGGCTAACACAAGACGATATTACTCGTCAAGGGGGGAGCGCCCACAGGGAATGGGTTAGGGAGATTCATGACTAAAAACTGAAATTTTCTGCAATTTCTCATAAACAAGCAGAAATCTTTTACCAGTGTACAAACTAATGAAAATGTTTATTGAAAACAACCAGGGTGTGCTTAACATTAAACACACGTCACGGTCATGGTTTTCCTTAGTGTTTTCTTCATGAATTATCAATAATTTCTTGAAAATCTAATAATCTTGAACACTATTTGATATCTTTAAAGCTATCTTTACTAACATTGACGTTCCATCAATCAGTTGTGTATTATATTTAGACTCCTCCCGCCGTCTGCATTGCGATTTTCACAGTAAAAATGGTTTCTTTTAACATATTAAATCGTTTAGAGACTTTTTGCAACTTCCACGGATAACTTAGAGCACGTTTTGGAAGTAATTTACAAAATTGGTATCCAACCTTAACCGGGATATAAACACAGAACGTCTACTCGTTATGTAAATAGTTAATTGCAGCCTGTAATCGCTATTTCATACATCAATTAAATTCATACCGGAAGTTGGTGATAATGGTGAACGAGGAAAACTTTACTAGAAGGTCTACAGCTGTATATAAGCGATTTGGACCTTAAGGAGTCCAATGAAAAACTGTTATGAAAGTTTAATAGAAACCTGTAGAGTAAATTATTTTATTTCCAACAAACGCCGAAATTCTCATGAACTTATTTCGCTGAACTAAGCTTTAGTCATAAAAAGTTTGTTTATTCGTTTGGAGAGAGCTGAATTACTTTCCTATTAAGTTTCGACTTACCACACATTCCAAGACAGCTATCTGATCAGGCATTAAGCAGTCCGCGACTATATGAAGGGAAAATGCATTGAAAAATATAAACTGGTTAGACACAGTCTTAAAAAATTATTTTCGAAGCACAACTTAATGAAAAGATCACGTCAAGGTGCAGAAAGAATATAAAGATATTAAGGTGGCCCGGTACGGTTTGATAGTACGATACAGAAGGATGAAAGTTTGACCGACATAGTGCATATGATCACAAGATTACTTTTTACTTCAAAAATTTCACGTATTCGCCCCGAAAATATTTCATACAATTTACTGTTTCTCTAAGCCTCGACATTTCATAGCTCGTGAGAGTCATGAAAAAATATCGCCATTTTGGAACTGAACCCGAACTTGTGAGGAGTATGGAACTATGACTTTGCAGACGTCATAAAGTAATTCACAAGAATGACCGCCATAGAAATTGGTTTGTGACACCTTCCAAGTCATAGACCCACACCCCTCATTAGCACGGTCGTGCACCAGAATGGCGACACGTTTCATGACTGTGACATCCCATAAAATTCCAGACTTTGAAGAAAACATGACAAAAACGACGACATATTTCTCAGGCAAAGTTATGGATGTTTCTGGAGTGAAAAGAAAGTTTGCGATTATTAATAATTTAAAAAGTTGAGAATGAATATTTTGAGTATGAGATAGACAGTTATCCAAACAAACTGTTGGAATACGGTGGTTTTCAGGGTTTCTTCTCATTATTTCGCAGAGAATAAGATCCATGAGTTTACTTTCATACTTTTATTTTTCTAGATCTTCCATAATTTTTCTTGGAAATAACTGAACCACTCATACATCAACAAGCCTGTAAGAATGCTAAAAATACGCATGACAAAATTTCTCAACACTGATAGGCTGAGAGTAGTGCAATTTCAAGGTAACCTAGTACAGAGACAAGGGAACAATAACTTGCATTAACTTTTTTGCGCTGTATTACTTATTTTCGCGTATATTATTGATTGGTAATATCATGGTTAATATTGGACTCGTACTATTTTATAGCCTTTGAAAAATTCACTCGGGTAGTCGTGCTCCCTTTTAATCCGGACGGCGCTTTTGAAGCTAATAGGCATTAAAAAGCGAAAAAAATATATCGACGCGCAATTTAAAAAGTGGTGTGAGCACTGACTAGAAACAGAAAACATTTTTTTCGCTTTAGTAACAAACTCCCGTGTCACTTTGGAAGTATGCTTGGGATCATTGTCAGACCGATAAAAAGCCTCTGCCCCATGCGCCATCAGGACGAACATACAGCATTTGCCCAAAATTTTCCTGTAGGCGTTACCATCTATCATTGGTGAATTGTTACCTATCAAATCGTCGACAAACATGAAATCACCCGGTCCCTAAGTCGCTATCCCATGCCCATACTATCGAATTCCTTCCACCATGTTTGACAAATACAGACATGTTCTTTGGATCTTCGGCGTTTTCTGCTCTCCGACAAACAGTTGGCTTATTGTCCAATTTGAACACGCTCACTTTAATCTCATCAGTCCTCGAAGCCTTCTCCAAAAAGAAAATGAGCGTCTTCAAATGGGCTTCTGTCAACCCGATAAAGCCTTGCTTTTTGGTTTTTAACGCCAAATAAGGGTTTGCAACGAGCTATATTCCCCTGAATCGAAGAATGTGCAGCTTGTTTCCACAGTTTGCTGGTTATTGTGGACACTCTTGATTTTGAAGTTTTGGTTAATCTCAATAGTAGTCGCATTTGGGTTTTTCTTCATTACTTTGATTATGTGATCAACTGCATCTGACTTAGGACGTTCTGACCATTCTAAACGCGAAGTGTTCCCATACAGTCTAAACTTTCGACAATCGTTCTGAACAGTAGATTTAGCAACCTTCACCACTTGAGAGATCTTTAGAAAAGATATTGCATTTTCGCTGATTTGAACCACCGACTCTAGTGGACGTGGACATCTTGAACAAACTCACAAGTACCTAGTTATGAAAAGTTTAACCAATCTAGTTAACTGAGTTTTAAGCAATTTGGTTTGGTTAGGTAGTTTATCCAGAAGGGGAAGGAAACAAGGACTTTACAATAAACAAACCATGTAACTCTTCAAGTGTCTCAACACTATTTTGGTGTAGTGTATCTTTTTGTTCACATTCAGTAGTTTTCCCATTGTAACAACAAAGTTCACGCATGAACTGTTTTGTTTTACCAAATATACTAAAGATCACGATGATTCATAAAGTGATTCTCGTATCGTAGTTATAAACACAGTGTTGGAAAACCGGGCTGTTCTTACACTTTTTGGGAGCTGTAATAAGATAAGGCAAAAAGTATTGTTGGCATTAACAAATATTAGCAAGAGATGACCAACGTGTTGCTAAGGCAACGATGACGTATCAAAATAACTTCCAATTACCGTTTAAGCTTAATCAAACTAATAATGGACTTTTTCACTGAAAAAATTTGGAAGCACAGGGCTATTTTAAAGTTAGCGCAATGATTGTCTATACGTGAAGAAAACGTTTAGCGTAAGACAAATGGGTGGTTATCGTGCTCTTTACGAGATGAACTACAGGTAGGTTGCACGGTAATTCGAAACAATTTTGAAACTTCAATGTTTCCATAGCAACTGCTGGAACACATTTCCATGGAACTATATTTGACGCCAAAAAATGTAAAAATATAGATGAAGCGCGATCAGGTATAGACATAATTGAAACAGTGAAAACGGCGTTCTTCTGATCAAAGTATTTTATTTCGAGCTTTCGGTCACCAAGCTGTGACCTTCGTCAGGAAGAAAGGTCACAGCCTGGTGACCGAAAGCTCGAAATAAAATACTTTGATCAGAAGAACGCCGTTTTCACTGTTTCAATTATGCCAATAAATGTGTTTCTACCATTCACTTTGTTTCAGTCTCATCGAAAATGGTAACAAGATTCACATTTTTTTCTTCGTAAAACTTGCGTCCTTGTACTTTTAAAAAAAACTGTAAGAAATCACTTTAAACTGTCGGCTAATTTCGGTACAAATATTTTCTCTCGGACACGGTAAACAAACGAGTACATGTAGTCCTAAACTACTTACTAGAGCCTTCCTCTTACCTGCCTTCATTCCGCTGTTTGACGGACGAGTTTCAATTTCGTCAGTGCTATATTCTGTATCACTCTCGCTGTCACTTTCAGCGAGATTTAAAATCTTTTCATCAAACTCCGACAGTTTATCTTCATTATCGTCTTCACTAGAATATTTCCCACCAATATCACTGTCTAGGGTCTCGACAGTATGACCGGAATTAGTTATCTTTTTCTCTTTACTTGATGTGAATGCCGGTTCGGGCCTTTTCAATATCTCGGAGGAGGTCGACGAGATGTTTCCATACGAGGGACTGTTACAACGGGCAAAATTCTTTCTTGATTTGTGCATTAGTGTGCTAGAACTGGGACAGTTGTCATCGTCGGTAACGTTTTGTACTTTCAACTGGCGCTTTCTCGAAGGTCCAAAGCTTGAACCTGCAACAAAAATGACGCATGATTAGAACTAAAATGTATGAAATAGAAGTTTATTCCTATCCAAGGAAACTAAATCATCAGGACTGATTCATCAAAGTTAATGAAATGATACGTTTGGTAAAAGTAGATCGTCCAGGTTAGAGAGTCTTGAGAAAG
Organism: Heliopora coerulea; assembly: GCA_030142905.1. Lineage (NCBI taxonomy): Eukaryota > Metazoa > Cnidaria > Anthozoa > Scleralcyonacea > Helioporidae > Heliopora > Heliopora coerulea. Next base: position 596,319 of record JASJOG010000017.1, on the reverse strand, counting down.
ACTCGGCGACTGGAGTTTTGACGGCCTCAGCGGCGGTCATCTTTATTGTCGAAAGAAGGGGAACAGTCAGGAGCAGTCAGTCCTCCTGTATCTGATTCATCACGTGACTTATGTAGTTGGTTATGAGACGTCTGTGGTTGGTGGGTTTATGAGCGTGACGTCAGTATTCTATGTTGGTGTATATGAGTGTAGTCTGAGTAGGCAATCGATTGTTTTAGAGTAAGTTGTTTTATGGTTTTCTTAAGTTTTGAATAATTCCTTCGTAAGCTGTTGGTAACCGTGATCGTTTCAATGGTTCTTGTTCCAAGTTGACATTCCAACTTTTTAATGTAAGCCGCTGTTGGTGGTTCGCGCTGTAAGGCTGACTGTTCCTGACTATTCCTCTTCTTGCGACTCTGAAGATGACCGCCGCTGAGGCCGTCGAAACGTCAGTCTTCACACAGTCTTTCACAAGACTACACTAACGTCAATGATCAACTTTTACCAATACGTACTGATTCTATCGGGTTCAAACCATTTACTTTATTAGTGAAATGACTACACGAAAGACTCTAAAATGTTGCGTAGACATTGTTGAACGACGTGTAAAAAGCCAAATGGGTCAAGGAACTCTCGAAGCCAGCGAGGAGAAATACTGAAATTTCGAGCTAATGCCTTTCGTCTGCGTGAAACGTGAAGTAATATTAAAAACTATCTAATTTTTTCGTAAGTTAGTAAAAGTCACATAACACAAAAATGATCAATAAGATTGAAATGTCGATAGCAAACTAAGTAATAAGATGTAAATGATGAAAGGTTACTAGCTATTTTAAACGTAGATCAGTAAACCGAAAAGATTCGAGAGTCGGAGAGACAGAGGACTCAAGAGAATGATAATGCGACAGCTCAATATGAAGAAAACACAATAGAATAAAAAAACACATGTCCATGTTTTTATACGCCCTGTGCAAACTCGGTCTGTGCATTCTTCTGTCTTGTAATTTGTATAACAGCTACCATTCTCGATGCATTGCAAGCTTTCTTACGATGTGCCTAACGTTAACTACGATAGTGCGTACACAACCATTTGCATCAACAAGGCTTTCCTAACCCTGGCGTGTTCTGTGGACGTAAGACGCCTACTAACGCGTATGCAAATGGAGGCAATAGACGCCGCAAGGTGTCGGCGTGACGGGAATGAGTGACCCCAGAAAAGAGTGACCCTACAGGGGTGGCGAAAGCATATTACGATTGGTGCGACCTAACGGCATGGGAAGTCGGTTTGACGAGGGTGACCCAAAGACAAACTCCGCGGCATGAGGGGACTGGCGAGAGTGTACAAGAAATTGGTCAGGCAACTTCCATGCTTACGTTTTCTTTGGTAAGCGCGTTTTGTTCATATGCTGAGGGTAGTTTTTGAGGAGCGAGAGATTCTGTTTAAGTTTCTCCATTGGTTATTGCATGCTTCCACGTCAATGAGTTACTTTTATTGCTATTACTTTTCTCAAAAATTTCTAAAGCTCTGTTTTTGGTATAAAAAGGTTAAGACATTACACAACCTGATGAATTTTTTTGGACACTGGGGAAATTATTGGTGCGACCATGGTCGCAATAGTCACACCTGCTCCGCCACTTATGTCCTGGTCACCTCAAAAGCAGTTACCACTGGCTCGGAGGCATCAAACCCCATTTTTTTCCGGGGACACCCTCAGGAAGGAATGACCCACGTGTCCAACAATGTTAGGGTTAGGATTACAGTAAGAATTAGGTCCAGTGTTTGGATTAGGGTAAGAGTAAGTTTCAGTTCCCCGTAAGAGTCACTTATCTCGGGACAGGTCATTTATCATCATGCATAAGTGACCTAGGTTCACTCGTCCATAAGGGTCTTTCATCTATGTCCATCCAGAATCACACAAAACGACGATTACCGAACGAAGCGCTTTAACTTACTGATGCGGTCGAAGGCAGATATGCTTCTCGTACCTTAGATAAGATCAGTATTTTTACAAGATATTGTCCCCACCGTTCACACCCGAAATGAACACTCGCTCAGGTATAGGACTGCGAGTTAACGATTGGGAACAGTTGTTTATGGCAATTACAGTGTACGTACTCTAGTTTTAGCATGGCTATAGGATTGAAGGTCTTCTCGTGGGATACATTGAATCTAGAGTCAAGTCAAGTACAGCTCTACGGTAGTGGGTTGGGCAAGGCTACCAAAGATCGAATCCTGCTCCATGTACAGCAAGTGTACAAGAAGTAACGTAAATGCCTTACCACTGCTATCAGGTTCGTCTTCTGAAGGTTTGACTGTACAACCTGGTTTCTGTCTGATGTACTTCAGATATCTGTCACGCATTGACCTCCATGTGCGATTAGTGACCTGTTATAAATAAAACAAACGAAAAAAAGCAAACTGATTGAGTACCAGACACCTCTGCTAAGTCCACATCGGAGGACTTTAAATGACGTCTCAAAATCAATCAGCGTATATCATGAGAAAAGATTTGTCCAAATCTAACTTTATATTACTTTCAAAATCTAATTAATACACCAAGGTTCGATTATTTTAATTAAAGTTATCCTTTCGCAATTACTATTCCAAAGTCACTGTAATACAAAACAAAGGATGATGACTACAAGCTAGTGGAAACCTCGAATAAAATGTTTACAATAATCGGAGTATCCGTTGTTTTGTATTTTATAATACTCAGCGGTTACCGAAATTTCTTAGTCTTTGAGTTTATGGTAAATTCATCTGAACGGGAAAATGTTTTTGAATCATATTCGTGGTGAAAAGCATTCCAAACAACTTCTTTGATTAATATAAAAGGAATATTTAACATTTAAACTCATTATCAGCAGTTGAAGACAGTGCAGAAGAAATTCCATGACCACGCTCTCGGCAATGGGCTTCAAACCTCACCCGGCAGAGAACTGCACCAGATTCACAGGGTCGTGGGTTTGACTTCCAGCTGGAAGCCCAAGCATTCCATTTTTGAATGACAGTTGAACGTTCGTCAAACTCTAACCTTAGAAAAACGATTTTTGAGCCCCAGATGGGGATCGAACCTGCAACCTCCTAATGACCGGTGAGGCGCTTTAACCATTGAGCTACCAAGACTCAGATGGTGAGCTAAGGTGCAAGTTCGACCAATATGTGCGACCTAAGCGAAAGCCATTATATGTTAATAATGATGTGAGATATATGTGGTTATCAGAAGGTTGCGGATTCGATCCCCGTCTGGGGCTCAGAAATCGTTTTTCTGAGGACGGAGCTTGACGAACGTTCCTATGTCATTCAAGGTATCTCCAAGCTCTCACATTTCCAAAATATGTATCTCATCAGTTGCATTTTCGCCAACCTGTATCAACTGGATCTTAAAATATATTCTTCACTGTACATTACGATTCTGACACTTGAAAACTTACTTTCATCTAAAACACATGTACATTTACACGTAACTTCTTTGATGGCAATGAGACATGAAGAACACCATTACCAAAACCGATTATCTGTGGCATGGGGGTTGAAATTGGCATTGTTGAATCAGTGAAATATGATTGTATAAACTTCAAGTAAACGATAAATTTCTTTATTACATACATGTTTCGGCAAAACTCTAGCCATCTTCAGTGCAAATGATGATAGGTTATTTACAAGCGATATTAAGCAAATATTTATATTAGCACTTGTGCTTTTACGATCTTATGGAAATATGATTGGCTGCAGAACTGGAAAGTGGGAAATGCACCAATCATATTTCAGTGGTCTCAGGGTGTCAATTTTGAAGCCTTGTAAATGTAGACGGATTTTCTCGCCCCGTGTAAAATGGTCGGTCATGTAAACACAGTAAGATTGTAAGAAATGATAGAGGTGGATTTCCATTTAGCGAACATAGTCACGCGGGTAACTTTTTTCTTTTTCTTTTACGATCTCTCAGGTGGGGGATTAAGTGAGAAACTATTCAATTTTAACAATAGAACAGTCGCTCGGGCGACTATATTCGCATAATGGAAATCCAGTATACCGTATTTTCTCGATTAAACGCCGGGTTCATGTGGACGAGTTTTACATAAACGCCTGGGGCGTTTAATCGAGGCCCGCAGCGCTTAATCGAGGTCTCGGTGTGTATTTGCGGTCGACCTTACAAGTAAGAGTATATCTTTTGAATAGCACAGCTACCACAAAACTAGTATGCCTCTTTGGTAAGTTTAATAAATGTTTAAAGGAAAAGCTGCGGCATAACAACTAGGATGCTACACAACAAAATAAAACATAGTAATGTTCGGGTTCGTGTTGTATACATTACAGATGCACTTTCTTTCTTGTGTTATAGTGCTCACTGTCTTTGAAATCGCGACGATCCCTCCAACGCTTGTTTAGAATATCAGTCTTTTTATAATTTGTCCTTTCTGGGACAATATCGCGCATTGAACGATAAGCCGGACTTCAAGGCCGCCTTGTTCCAGGTTGCTTGCTCGGTAGGTTTCCTGCCTCACTTTAGGGGAAATACACCCTCCATGTTTCACGAAGAAGCGAAGAGTGGATGAGAGCTTGACAGAGATGTGTCCGACATTTATCTTCTGGTCACTAGGACCAAGTTCACAGTAAACAGCCATCGCACAAGGGTCGTACTTGTTTTCTTCACGGCATACAATCAGACATTCCCCAACACCAATATCTTTCCAGTGTTTTTCGGTGACGTGATACCCTCGCACATAGCAATCAAATTCAAATGTTTCCTTGTCTCCTTGGGTTGCCATAAGAAATATTAGCTGCGTATAATAGCGTATTATGCAGGATAAAGGCCTAATACCACTTAGCTGAGGAAAGCGAGAAGAGCACAAGCCCGCGTTGCACAAGTGATCACGCGCGTTTTGCAGGAAGACATGCCCCGCAGGGCATTGTCATCTATTCTTACAACTTGACAAGTAATATAAAAGAAAGCAAATTCCGAAAACAGGGTCATCTTTCAGTTGTCGGTTGGTCAAGGTTTTTTTGACAAGTAAAGTTGGCATGCTTAGGACTGGCGTTGAATTGCATTGTACCGGCACATCAGTGATCACTTCTGTTTGTTAGCATTAACTTTGTATCGATGACATTTACTTGTTTCTATATTGGTCCTATATTCTTTCTGTTCTGTTTGTTACAGATCTTGTATTACTGCATTAAACTGTAGATGATAATCACATCTCATTGATAAACGCCGGGCCCAAAATGCTGATTTTTAAATAAACGCCAGGGGCGTTTAATCGAGAAAATACGGTAAGTTGATGCCAGCGCACACATTCTTTGCATGCGTGCGTGAATGCGTGCGCGGGCTATTGCACGTATCAAAAGAAATCGACTGCTTCTTAGAAACTCATCCCAACGGGAAATTCATTGGGAGAATGTGAATAGGAACAGTATGTCAACCTAATCAACTCTGTTTCAGGTAGTGATGAATTGAATTGTAAACTGCTCCCAGGATAGCGCAAGTAAATTGCCAGGTCATTGCAACTCCAGAAATGCCCAAAACACACAACACTAAAATACATGTTTAGTGCTACATCACAGGTCTTTTGTCCTGTGTCACAACAACTCGAAATTAGTGCCGCTTGAGTTCACCTGTTTAAGCACCAAACTTGGTTGGAAATTTGACTAATTAGCTTGATAACTTTGAAAACTTTCAGACAGTTTTATATTAGTCAACAGAAGCTGTTTTAATTCACTTGAAAAGTTAATTTGTTGCCTACTTCCTTGGAAATTTGCAAATGATCAACTATGGAATTTCCATATGTTCAACCGGGATATTATTTTACAAATGTTCCAAGGGATATTTTCCTGCCTTCCTAGTTTGATCTGTCTGGGTAGACAAACAAAACCAAAATTAGCAATGTTGGGATCTCAGCCCAAGCAAGCCTGCTCAGCTATCACAGTACCTGTAAGTGAACCTCTTTTCAAACCCAACTAAAGTTGATTATTATGATCACATGCATTCAGGTCATGATAATTGACCAAATGGCCAATTTCTGGTGCCAAATTACTGTAAAGTCATTCCTTGGTTTATATTCTATGCCTATGATTGCTGAGAGTATTTGGATACTGACACAAAGCATAGCAAACTATGGTAACATAATATACCTTCTTTTCCTCCATCTCCTGCCATAATTTATTGCCAGCTAATGAACAAGTATCACTTGATACCTGAAGAAACTGGTCAACATACTGTTTGATGGCCCGGTCTTCTTCTTTGGTGTATAAATTTCTCCTGTATAAAAACATTATTGCTGTGTGTTAGCATGAGTATACACACTAGCATGTGGTCAGAAATTCAAACATAATACAGAGGTGATTACAAATAATTTGTTGGTAATATTTCACATTACCCTGAAATGGCTGAAGCATGATTCCGCACTCTCAAATGAAATGTTTTGCCAGTAACCTCTTTCCTGGTTTCTTCCATGTCTGCATCTTATTTTATCTAAAACATCTAACATAAACAAATGTGGATTGAATTTTGTAGGGAATAGCAATTATAAAATGGGAAGTTGAATGCAGCATTGGTATTCCAAAATAATCTGTAAAATGGTAAAAGATTGATGAACTTTCAAAAATGAAGTTAGAAACAAACTAACATTTATGCCATATAGAGAGAAATTTGTTTCACTCTCTAATGAACAACTTCTTCAAAACACTAATTTTTACTAACATTAAATGTATTGTGCTTCAATTCACTTAGGCAGTTCATCAACCATTAAGTTGACTGTCAATAATCAGGTACTGGTGTACAGTTGTGAGAATAAACATCAACAATTGGAGCCATTGCAGTTGGCAGACCAAGCAACAAAATTAAACACTAACAATCATTTTCCAGTTAATCCACAGTGGTCAGTCCTAGCTGGTTGAGTACAACTAGAGCTGTCAACTGGCCTGCTAATACAATGCTCAATACTCATTATTGTGACCAGTTCTTCAACACAATAAGTGTTCATACTGCACAACAATATTGACATTAGTTCTGTGCACTGAGTCTAAATTTATTTACTATGAAAGTAAACAATGTATCAGAATCTACTGTCATATAAAAACCAATACCAACCAACAGTTTGAAATAGTATGAAACAAAACATAATCCAAATAAAAGCATCTTGAAAAACTGGATATTCTAGTTAGATCAAGATGATTGAGAGAATCAGTGATTTTTTGACTGTATTACCAAGTCATCATCAGGCCAATTAAATTACAACAAATATCCACAGTCTTAGGATGAATATTAATGCCCAGCTCAAAATTCAAATGTAAGTAGCCATAACAGGATAAAACACAACAAATAACAAAACATGTTAGTTTAAACAAGCTTTACTGATGTTTCGTTGCTAACGCGCAACATTTTCAAAGTAATATAGATGATGGATAAGGTAAGGCTATAAATACGATATTTACAAGGTGTGAAAATGTATATATATCTCTCATTGACTAATTAATTTTCACACCTCGTAAACATCGTATTTATAACCTTACCTTATCCATCATCTATGTTACTTTGAAAATGTTGCGTGTTAGCAACGAAACGTCAGTAAAGCTTGTTTAAACTAACATGTTTTGTTATTTGTCATGTTTTATCCTGTTATGACTATTCACATTCGAATTTTGAGCTGGGCATTAATATTCATCCTACGACTATGATTCCCACCTGGTAAATCCTTGGTTAATATCCACAGTCTTAACATAGGTTATATGCATGACATCATCTGTTAATTTACATACAGCACAAAGACCCCATAGTGGGCACTGTCAGTTAATGAGTTAGATAGCAGCTGCAGTGAGAGGAAGTAAGAAAATAATTAAGAGAAAAGTGAGAGTTCTATGCCAGCATATAGGCCAATGATCAACTCTGGTGAATAAAACTTATTTCATGTATCCTCTCACTGCAGCTGTTGTCTATAACTCATTAACTCACACCACCCACTGCCAGGTCTTTGAGCTGTAAATCAACAGATGATGTCATGCATATAACCTATGTGAAGACTGCAGGTATATGTTGTAATTTAATTAGTATGATGATCACTTTTTAATAAAGTCAAAATATTACTGATTCTCTCAATTGTCTTGACCTAACTTAGAATATCCAGTTTGTCAAGATACTTTTATTTGCATTATGTTTTAATCCATTAATCAATTTTTTATTTGATTATATCACCATAGCTTAAAAGAGAGGCACTTCATGAAAACATGCTTTTTTAGGCATTGTTGAAGACAGGCTCTACAATCATGGTTTACACAAGGTAATTTTGTGTCAAATTCCTACTTAATAAAAATTACTGTGAAATGCATCACATGAGATAAGCCACGTGCCCTAAGGTTGACCAATTGTCATGTAAACAATTATTGCATACATTCTTATATTTAGGCATTTTTAACTCAAGTAAATCCTTACATGTATAGTAAAATAAAATTAGTAAAGAACAAGGACTCAAGAAATACTATAAATCATGCCATTTGTGGTGGAAAACTAATGAACTTGGCAAAAACAATAGCAGGCCAACTAGATAATTCAAGACAATTACATAGAACAATACTTTTAATAGTAAAGTATCTTTAATATTTATAATACTTTTTATAAACCTGATCAAGGTTTAGATGTTTCATTCACTATTTTACACTAATACTGCACAAACTTGTGTGGTAAACACAATAACACACAAGCAAGAGAGTTATTTGTATACAAACTGAAAATGAAAATAATTATATGGCCATTGGCGATTTACAAAATCAACTGAATCAACTGAAGGTTTATTAGGTCAGGTGTATAGTATATATAACACAGGAATTAATGTGTTAACAATTGTAAAGTGAGAAAACAAAAAGCATTGTAAAACATTAATGGAAAGTTTCTGAAAAAAGTGGTTTACTCTGTCATCCCAATTGCAAGCATCTTGTAGGCTGCCATTTGAATGCACATTTCTCAGCCACTAAACAATAAATTGCTTATCCATCCAAGGAATTTCATAAAAAATCATAGTATACCAGAAAATTTGGTTTAGAACATACAAATGGAAAATCTGTAAGTATATGAGGTTTCAAATCATGTACTCCTTCACTTGCACATTATGATTTTTGATAGCCTTAATATATTTAAAACAATCTGACTGGCCCTTCATACAGATGTAAACAAACAGTGATTAGCTTAATGCAAAATCTAACCTTGTTTGCTACAAGTGCAACATGTTCTGTTACCTGGCAAATTTTTGCAAGTCAGGTCATGTAAGTAGGAATCTCAGTAAAATTCATGATTTGCAATTTGCAAAGGAAAATAAAACCAAAATTGAATGATGTGATGGAGTGTTGCATGTGGCAAGTTGTAATGCAACATGTCAGCAATCCAAATTACATACAAAATTACAGCATGTTAGAGGTAGCTAATGTTAATATCAGATTTGAATTTCTGTACTATAGTTATTATATTATAGTCTGTTTATCTCATATACTTATCATTACCCCTCCAAAGATAAATGACCATAAAACCATAAAATGAGTTTTATACTTTCAAGAATAAATGAAATACAGTATCAATATTGATCACATACTGGTATAAATAAGCCAGAGAAAACAGCTTCTTTACAGGTCCTTTATTAAAAACTTTTTTTGGGTTGGTTTTTTTTTTTTATATTGAAATGCCATATCTCCACATAGCATTGCATTACACTTCAGTACCTTAATTTCATTTACCAGTAAATTTATTCATGGATTTCTTAGCATAATCACTTAATGCATCAGTTGAGTAACATTTCCAAAGTAAATGTAGAAGAAGCACGGTCAGGTAAAGGAATATATTTTAAATGAAGAGACGTTCTCTGACTAGAAAGTTTTTATTTGGACAAGCTTTCAGCCACTAGACTGTGGTCTTTGACAGGTACAGGACTAATAAAAGATAGCTACTTATATACTAGAGGTTACATCATCAGATAAAAATAAAAATGACTGCTATACAATGAATGAAAGTAAGGTAATTAGCGACAGCATTGTTTCAGAACTATATTGTTTTATTGCTTTGTAAGCCATTATCAAAACAATACATGACCTAAATTACCAATAAAAGTTTCTAATTTATAATATAGACAGTATTTATTTTTCAATTCACAAGTATATGCAGACCCTTATAAACAACTCTTGCAAGCTGCACGTGGCCTGTGAGCTGCATGTTGCACACTCCTGCTTTACAGTATCTGAAATCAGTATCTGGAAACCCAGCCTATAGTCATTTTGATTTGTAATGTGATAGGGAATGTTCTAAATGCTTTTCATATTGAGTTGAATAATTCTCCTCTAAATTCATTCCATGAGTTATTAATAAAGAGGTGTTTCTACAGATTGACTTACTATTAATCCCTTTCTCACTGTGCTCAGGTGGTTCTAACCAAAATAATTTTGTGTGCAAAAGTTAGTTGTGTACTGGCTTGCAAGCTAAAGCTACCATGACACTACCACGTCCATATACTGAACTTGCTTAATTTTTTTAGATAAATTAAAACATGCATTGATGTGAGGTTTCAATGGCTCATTTGCATGAATGCATCATTGACACAAAATCTGCCAAGCTGGATTGCAAACCACCCAAGAGAACATCCAAAACAAAAGGAAACTGTGCTTCAATGGTTAGCATTATTTTGTTTTTGATTGTGTTTACTGTACATTCTTTTCAGTTTAGCCATCCAATTTGGCAGATTTTGTACCAAGGAATGCATGGTAACAAAAAGCCTGTTATTATTCTGAACCCATGATCATAAATTGTTCTTCCTATCCATGGTGGCTGTAATTTTGGTTAAAAAGGCATTTTTGCATATGCAATTTGTTATTATCACTTCAGGACAAGATTATGAGCCAATCAAACTGCTAGGCACCAATCCCCTTACAACATTATGGGTAATAACTACTCCATAAAGTTTGATATCATCATTCATGTGAACATAAATTATGAAAAGAATATCAGCAGTTACTATTTCATTATAGTCTATTTACTAGGTAGTGCTTTCCTTCACATATTTTGTTTTAGTTTGACAGTTTGGCTATCACAGTAAGCTGATCATTTGTTCTCCAAAGCAACTCCAATGTTTCATTATTTTTAAAATTTTTATTGTGATTTTGTATGGGGTTTATTTCACCTCACCTCTTTAATAGCTCTGATAGACCAGCATCTCATCTTGTGACCTTAGGAATGAGCATTGGTTTAGTTTAGGGTTCACCATACTGCAAGATTATATTTAAAAATGTGAACTGTCTTAAAAGATTAACCACTGCAGTTTATGCACTGTACAGTCTTGAAATATTTGTACTAAATTGCCTCATAAAACTGGACAATATTATTTGGCAAGGCAGGTTAATGATGTATGTCAGTATTAGTACAATTGTGTCTTCTAATCATTAAGATTGCACATGTTTCTCTCATATTCTTATAACATGACATGGTTCACCCAACACTGTTTTTGAAAGATTTACATTTGGTAAACTTTGCAAACACAAGTTCAATGAAACCTTTATTTTACTTTGCCCAGGTTGATAACTTATTTCCATATGAAAAAGGCAAAATAAATCCATTTTACTAACTAAATGAATTCATTTAAAAGTTGGCAAAAACAATTGTCAAGAGAAAAAAATTAATGAGGATTGCATTACAATGATCATGTGAAATGCACAATTTTTAACTTTTAAGTTTGTGTACAAACTTTTGTACCTTAAGTGTTCATCCCATTATACATACCAGGGACTAATGCTGCCCCTGCTAAGAGTAACAGCCCTCCTGGAATATCTAACTACAAAATGCCATAGTTCCCTTTTTGTTGTAAGAATGGAAACAGACTTTTTGAAAGTTACATGATTAGTATGTTACAAGTGTAAATGATTGTACTAGTTGCAAACTGTAAGTTGAGTGGGTCACAGAAGCTGAAACCATACCAGATCCATTTGTTTGCTACATGCAGTGAAATAGAAATTGAAATTACAAGTTGCAATAGGGGTATTGCACATCAATTAGCTATGAAACTAGGAATGCTAAGGGATTTTCTGTTAATAAGATCAAAAAATTACCATAAAATGTGTTTGCTTTTCTCAATGAAATGGGTTTGTGTATATATCATATATATAAAGTTCAAAGGATGGTAACTGCAGACTGATAGCAAAAAAATCTAACATTTAGAGCAAAGGCACCTTTTCAGAGAAAGAAAAGTGTTATGAAACAGGAATAGTAACTAGAAAGGTTTTATACAAAAAGGAGTCATGTGCCAACAAGTTAATCAATGAAATCCAAGAAACAAAAACAAACTAATCAACAACTATGTAATGACAATAAATTGGCCATTTTCAGCTTGTGCACTGTTTTTCCTTGTTTCGCCCTTAATTTACCGCATTCATATTTCCATACCTTTGGGGGTTTAACCCAATGCTGGTTTGCTAATCATCATTAAAAATAGCAAATAACTGCCTTGTTGTTACCCAGTAGTTGATTTGTTTGTTGTTTTTTTCTCACATTTCATTTACTTTTTGTCACGTGACTTCTTTTCATACAAAAACTTTTCCAGTTACTATTCCTGTATCAGAATGCGCTTTATTCTCTGATGAAGGTCCTTTGCTTCAAACATTTGTTCAAATGCTCAAGGTGGTTACCAACCTTTGAACTTTTTATGCTATTTAACACTGTCTACACAGTAGCCTATTTTTATCTTATATATGTGTGTGTATTATATATATCATCATCATCATCATCATCATCTTCCATTTTACATCTGTGGTTCCCTTAAACTAAGTTAAAGAGGTCAGACGTTTGATGACAGTTCTCCAACTAATTCTGCTCATTGCTTCTTCTTCATCAACTCCAATATATGCATATATATATATATATATATATATATATATATATATATATATGTATGTATGTATGTATGTATGTATGTATGTATGTATGTATGTATGTATGTATGTATATGCATACATATGTATGTATGTAACATCGTATTGTACCATATGTCAAAATCGCAATTTCATTGAAATTTGTTCATAGAATCATTTTAAAGATATGATCATTTTAGTAAAGATTCCAAAGAACTTACTTGTCATTACATTAAGCCATTACAAGAATATGAAAATCAAACAAATCTCCTTCTTCGTATTAACCATGAAAAGAAGAGCGAAAGCGTGGTCGGAAATTATAGCAAACTTGCGAGCATGAAAAATTGACACCAGCGGACTGGGGCAAATGACGTTTGGCGCGAAATTCACAAGACAGAAGAGCGCAACATGGCCAGAGGTAAATATACTATTTAGTCTCATGTCTTATTTATAACGCTCTACCACAGTTTATGATCCTAATTGTGACTATGGACTTATTTTTTAAAGGACTTAACTCGACGGAGATTCTACAGACGGCGGTGAAAAGCGAGGGAAACGCAAACGTGATAAAAATTAAAATCGAACATCAGGTTTGAAATATTTGCTACGTAATTTGATTATGTTTATTCTTCGATTCTATATCCTTCGATTTCAGCTCAGATATGTAATTGCCAGTTTGAAAAACAACCTTATAGGTGACTTTGTAGTTTCTTGACTTAATCAAAACATCTAACAATGAAGTATATGAATAAACATTAACTGATTATGGCGAATGTTTATCGTAAGTACAGGTACTCCTCGTTTAACGGCGTCGTTCCGTTCCTACGACCCCGTCGGTAAGCGAATTCGTCGCTAAGTGAATGCTCCTCTTGGCCGACATCTCTGCATATATTTTGTGTGGTCAAAAAATATATGCAGGTCGAAAAATAATGAATGTCGTAATGCTCGTCGTAACTCTGAGTTGTTGTTAACCGACTACGTCGTTAAGTGAGGAGTACCTGTAATACCATGACATGACGGAAATTAAGAATTAAATCTCCACTTGAGAACAATAGAAACGGAGGTCATCATGGTATTACAAATTTAAGACCACATGAGCTAAATAACCAGTTGCATAATATTTTGCTATGTTATATACAGTATATCACAAGATTTTGCAGCGTGCAAACAATCCTTGTTAATAAGTATTAAGAGTTGTCATAAAACTCTTCATGTTGTTTACACTAAAACGATATGATGGTGTCCTTACAGTCCTTTAAAAGTTTATTATCTTTTCAACCAGCCATACTGTATTTATTATCTAAATACAGTGATTTAATTACCTATTCTGCCTTGATTCTCCCTGTTGTTCTCCATCATTAGGGCCATCCCTAGGCACATGTGACAGATTGAATGTAGTTTTGCCGAGTAATTAGTGTAGTTTTTCAAAGAATTGTGTGCAGTTATGACAAATTTTGCAATAATATTCAAAATCTCAGATTTACACTCAATATACAAGCATTCATGAGTAATTAAAAGTTATTAATGTTAGACAACTTAAATATAGTTTTCAACATGCAACTTTCCATTTGAATTTTGTAGTTCAGGTGACTTTCAAACATGTTTTTGCCAACAGTAAACCAATCAATATATGCCAGTTTGAGGCCAACAGGACTCACTCCACACTTCCTCTGGCAATTGCTATGTCTATCATACTGTATTTGAAATGGTAAAGCAAACCTACTAATCAAAATGTTACTGATGGTGGATTCATGGGCTAAGAGTTCTGCATGACTAACAAACACTAAAAGACAGTGAATTTTTGTCCTTATTATGCCAGACTGATCACCACTATTTATTTGATGCTAATGATTATGTTGTCTAAGGTGGCACCAGTGTATAGAATTATTTTTTCACTTTTACCAGACTGCAGTGCACACTTGGTATCTGGGCCTCCCTACTGACCAGTCTACAATTAAGTATGACAAGTGTGGGAATTAGTTGTGAGAGTTTTTAATACAATGCTATTTAGCATGCTAAAATGTACAAATTACATAAAAAATACATAATTCCTTTTTAACTACTGAGGACAACAGGCCTGGATTTACTTTGTCAGAACCAGAACAAAGCTGCAACCCATATCAGATTTTTAAGACTGCTTATTCAGTATGTATGTGCTCTGTTTCGGTTGTAATGTGGAAAATTAAAGCAAGCAACAGTCCCTTGGTGATTACGAAGGATGGTACAATCTTCTGTCAGCTATCACCTTAGTTTTCCAACATCTACCTTATGAATTTAGTTTCTAAATGCACCACTGCCTGAAAATCATGCTTTCAAGTTTGACAAACATTACTATAGGTGTGTATGTAGTATCTTAGTTGAAACACTAGAGGGAGATTTGCAAAAGTTGCTAGATTATTTATGTGAAAGTTTGTTTGTTTTTTTTTTGTTTTTTTTTGTCTGTTTGCACACCACAGGCACCACCAAAGTGTATTTCTACACATGAAGTCTCACCAGTTTCTACCATATTCCGGAAACTGGCCTGCTGAGGTAGCTGTAGTTTTTCTTTGTTTTGTAAAATCAAGGAGAAAGAACAGATACCTGGCCCTGCTGGCATCTGATTTTTTGTTTGAAGTAATTGCTCTTCAAGATCATAAATGAATCAACCAATTCCAGAAGAGGCTTTGTACAACATATGTGATTAGTAACAAACATGGTTGAGAGTTCATCAACATACAAATTGCTGATATAAGTGTGCATGTCCTAGAGCATCACAACTGACTTTATTAACATTTTTAACCACATTTTATCAAGTTATGGCATAACTGTATTTATAGTAGAATGTGAATAATTATAGTACCTAATAAAACGTGGATATGATCTTACATCAGCACACTGGGGGACCTGCTTGCTCACCTCTTGCAAAAATTCATTTTCTAATTCAACCAAATTCATGAAAACATGTTGAGGGAGACATGTTGAGGGAAAGGAGGAGGCTAAGTTTTTCAACAAGCTCCTTGGATTGTTTTTATCTTGTTATGGTTTTTCATGAGCTCTGTTGTATTATTCTACCATATTGCATATTCTTACTGAAAATTGTAAAGGCATTTCCTAAGAGTAAAATAAGTAAGGCTCTGAAAATTATTTTTGGTGCCTATGACCTCAAATCCCCATCCATCTTTGTCCCCACAACCCTATAGCAGCTGGTACCAACTCTGTTGTGTCATGAAACATGCTTTTCTATAAATTTTTACATCACCTTGGCACAGTAACTCTAAGCACGGACAATACATGTATGCAAAGTCACAGATGCTGGCACATCTATTTTATAGAGACCTTTGCTTATAATTCCACCTCTAATTAGAAATTTATGTATAATCTGAGTTTAAAACGTGAAATACAAGAAAATGATACTGCAGGTCATGATTTTAACTTCCAGTAAATTTCTTGCTAAATGCAGATTACTGTATGTTATAGAGTCCATCCACTTATAAATTAATAAAGAACAATGATAAAGTAATATTTAAGATATTATTTTCAAATGTGATAATTTAAAGCAAATCTTTTTGTTTTTGTATGGCATCCAAACTACAGTGATTGCGAAGAACACAATGCAAAAAGTTATGAATTCATTATGCCAGAGTAAGGTCAGTAGTGCTGTTAAAATAAAGTAAAGGCAAGGTGTCACCATTGGCAATATTGTGTATGGGCAAATTTTGCCAGAGGGTGATAAAATGTTTTCAGAATGACTGACGGTGCCTCAATTTGTATAAGAAATGTATCCACACTACATGTTCATGTAATTACATGTAGTTCAGTATAACTATGCAACATCCATGCTTATATCTTTTAACGTTATGACTTATTGCAGTCATATCTCACTAACCGCCACGGTTTTTCATCCCGGCAGACGGTCGACACATTTGCTCTTCTTGAAACCTCTCCATAATGGCCACCTCTCGACAGCGGCAACGGCCAGCAAAACATATCCGATCTACAAAATAACCTCTCCACAACGGACAATTAATCAACTCGCAGTACGCCGCAAACAAAATATTGTTATTAGCAGAAAGTCACAAGAACTGATCTCAACTTGATTTTTGTCGCACTTAGACATTTGAACAATCGGTAGAACAGCCTATTGTTGTGTATCAAACTTGTTCAGTACATTACACTCACTGTATTTTGTTTCGCATCCAAAAATAAACAATGACAAAAGTCGTGTTCTCTGAAAAGGAGAATAAAGTGCACGTGCTTTTACTGTACTTAGAGTATCTTTGTTGTTAATAATCGAGTTTGTTAACCATTTGAACCTTTTAAACTTGCTGAGTGAGATTTTCTTCATATACATATTAATTATGCGTTATTAGTCTTATTTGTAGATCCAAATATATGTATTGCTAAGAATTTAATGTTATAAATGGAATAAATTCTGCAGTGTCATATTACCCCCTTACCTTCCAACAACGGGGCCACCCCTCGACAATGACCACTAAACTCTGTCCCAAGGTGGCCGTTGTGGAGAGGTTAGACTGTAACACAAGCTATGAATAGAGTTTAGTCTACAACAAGAAAATTTCCTGGAGCCTGATAGAATCTACTGTATCATGGACCATAATGTTTGCTATGATTTTATGGTTAAAGCAGGCATGAATTTAAGAGCGGCGTTTTTAGATAGTGTAATAACCTCGCCGCTGTTTTATCGAAGCTATCTACAATGGACCTCCGTACCTTGGAATTTCTCTCATGAATTTAAGAATTCAATATAAGGTGAGCTAAGGAGTCTGCTGGCCCATAAATGTACCATTTTCTGTCTTCTTGTGGCTTTACAACATCATATTTACATCATAACTGAGAAAATATTTTTCAATGCAATATACCTTATTACCCATTGCTATAACAAGGTCTCTGAACGTAAATGGTTGGAAAAGTAAAAAAATACTTGAGTCTGATGTAAGAGACATTTTATAGCATGTTTCTAGTTTTAAATCCATGGTACGAGGTCTAAAAAGTAGTCATTCAGGCAGTGTTAATAAGGGGCGTAGGGCTCTAATTTTCACCATTCAAATTTAAACTAGCCACCATTTCAGTGGCGGATTCAGGGTAAGTCAAACTGGTCACAAGACTGAGATGAAAATTGCCCTCTCAAAAATTAAATAAAGTAGGATTGCACGAAACTGCTCATTATTTACTATAATTAGAAAGCCTTTACCATCGATGGGAGCGGAGATACAGTAAGACCTTGGGCATGAGGTTTGGCTGGTTATGCGGGTTGTCACTTCACAAGCCAAAGCCGTCTCCTTTGTTTTTTTACCAGTTTACCTCTTATTCCGGAAGTCTCATTGGCCGAAATTTTACATTTTTGCTCAGTGATTGGTACAATTTGTTGCCTGGTCAATTTGACCGATTTGGTCCGGGAATATGGTATCTGAATGGCTTATATATCGATCTTTGAGGAATGTAATTGGTCAATGTAGCTTGACCGGTCAGCCGGTTTGGTGTATGTACTGTATTTTCCCATTAACTTTCTAAAATTGACGGCTGGTTATGGCCTTTTGTAATCATCCGTGGTTACTATATTTAGGGAGTCGAATTGAATTCATTTAAAGTTTTGCGCGATGGAGATTCCTTTGATCTAGAACACACGCTTGAGAAGGTATGTGAAACTTTAATCTTGAATTAAATTAGGTTTAGGTAAAAGCATGATTTTGGTGAAAGGATTGATGGTAACAATAAAATTGGGCGTGGTGAAACATGGGTTCAGCTCAGTGCCGTACCAAGAGGGGGACAACTGGGCGACATTTTCAGAAACAAAGCCTAGACTTTTTTGACTTTTTTCCAGATTCAGAGAAATTTTGCAAAATGCAATGAAAAATGTATAAATCAAAGTCAAAGCTCATTAGCCCCTGCTTTAAATTTTCAATTACATTTTAACTAATAATAAACAAAAATCGCTTGTTTCTACAGAACTACCTCGTATAGTTGTATGCAAGTAGTACAAGTATACTAGAAATACGTGCATTGAACAACAGCTCGCCCACCCTTCCAATATATCTCTTGAGAATCCAAGTAACAATGATAATTTTTCAAAATTCTATAAAAGACATCCTCCTGTCTACAACTGAAAGAGGACATGCAATAAAAAAAAATCTACACAGAATTTGGCCGCAAACAAACAACAATCCAAACTGGAAATTATTTCATATTTAAACTGCTTATAGTCATGTTTACGTTTAAAATTTCAATTCTGCTTTATTAAAACAAAAAGTTCGGTGAGAATAAAGTTCAACAGCTTAACAACTGGTAAGATGTCCATCCTTACAATTAAATTATTAAACAACGAATGATAGGATCAATACCCTGAATTATTTGCGGGTTTATGGTAATTCGTGTCTTTTTCCAATTAGACTTCTCACTCATTTTGCCTTAAAGAAAGATTGTTTTATTAGATGACTAGACTTTCCGTCTTAAAAGTGGAGCATTCTCATAGGTTATCAAACGGATACCAGCATTACGGACAGCTCATGATTGAATATTTTTCTGACATTTTTTTGACTTAAAAAAATTAATAAATTATACGTTACCTCAAAGTTGGTTACAAATCTTTACAAGTCTTTAAGAAATGCTATGATACGGGTTTATGCTAAGTATTCATCCGGAAGTACAAGACTTTGGTGACGAAGATGAAACGAATTACGGAACCGACGAAGTAAACAAAGAAAACATGAACGAATTCTGCAGTTTTATCGCTGACCAAAAATCGAAAAATACAATACATAAAACAAAATACGACAAGCAAACCTTGTTCTAGAAGAACGAGAAGAGGGAAGTGAAAGACGTACTTTTTCCAAGGTAAAACATCAATAAAAAAGAAAAATGGCGTATAAACCTGCAACTCTTGCGTTTTTTCAACTAAGCATTCAGTGGCGCCTCAACACAAAGGGTTCAACGGTAAATTTACACACAGACGGCTTTAAACTTTTTTGAGAAGTTTTAAAATCCTGATGAAAGCATTACCGATCGAATACGGTAAAGGTCATCATGCACAAATCACTCTTGAAGTGAGAAAGACTGAAGCGGACAACTGTTTTGCCGAAGGATAATTTGGTGGCCAAAAACAAGTAGCTTTGCAGCGAGTTACCTGATGGCTGTTTACCTTGCATTTTTGTTTCGAGCCAAAAATACATCCTAATGTCTTCAATGGGGTGACATTTCATAGCGATAAAAATCCTGATTGAGGCAATGAAATTTTTGTGTGGAAAGCGGAGAAAGCATCCAAAGACTGTCATGGCCCTGACAACTCTTCTAAATGACAAGTGTTCTATCTCACTTCTCAAACAATTGACCATGAACGCTGTCCGGTTAAATACTGCAAAATGTTCAAAAATAATTGTCGTACAGAGATGAATGAACCAGAATCTTCATTCTACTTTACCAATAAACACCAGCAAAATCCAGGCGGTAATATTTCGTACAAGAAGTCTCCCTTAATGAAGAATGAAGTCGGGAAGCTACTTTTGAAAGCTGCTCAAAACAATTCCGTTTGCAGAACTTGTACTTCAAAGCTACTCGATTGAGACGTACCTGTGATTGTGCAGCTCAGGCAAGTGGTCACCAGAACGTGAAAAGTCCCAAGATTTATACTAATCGACATGTATTCAACTTCAGCGAAGAATGTCGTTTTAATACACTTAGTCGCTTAGCAAATGTCCTGACAGCAAGCGAGTTCCCTTACGTCTTTTGTTCATATAAATCAGAAAGAACCAAGACAAAGCGTTGCTGCAAAAAGTGAATAGTTGGCAAATGCATATTCCAAGGAGCTAATTTTGAGAACTGCTCTGTCAAGTCATAAATTGTCCAGTTACTACCAAGAAAGCCATTTCGTTTGCCGGTCTTAAATCATTTACTGGCTTCAGTGTTCAAATAATGTAAACAACTTGCGAGAGACCCATACAGGGGAAAAAAGAACGAGACCAAATCAATTTGCTTCAATACGGTACCTAAGTACGGTTTGTTCAACAACATACCAGTCCCCGAGTTTGCGCACGGCGTTTTTGAGTGACCGGAATCCATGAATATATATATATCTATATATAGAAAGATACCCAAAGCGAAAATTTTTCTCCCTAGTCACTACGCGTGTAACAGGACTCCACGCACGTCAAGATTAGCACCCTTGCCCGCTAGGGCCTTCTGCCCTGGGCGAGGGGACAATTGTTATAATATAAGGAGCTTGGGGTGTATCAGACAGAGTCGAGGGGACACCTCCAACAGAATTTGCTCCGGGCAAATTACCTCATAGGTGCGGCTCTGATTCAGCTTACTTCTTGAGTGCCGTGGGGTTGGTGTAATATACTTTGTGTCATGGGAATGATTATTCTCGTCCTATGCTCGTGTTCTCTAATTTGTACTGTGTAAGTCAGTATCGTGTTGAACTGTGCAACTTTTTCGTGCAGCTTGTGTCGCAAAAAGAACTGATGTAAGTTGCTTGAAAAGTAGCAAAAAACCTACTTTCAACTGCAACGTACTGCAACACTTTTAGACAAGTTGCATGATTATGCGCTGTAACACCACTTCGCGTAACTGCGATAAGTTTTTCACGACACAGATGAGAAAAATGGCAGCGTGTAATGCGGTCCTTAGCACCACATTCAGGTGCAGTACAGTGATGTCAAAAATTGTAGTTAAAGCATTGTATTGGTATTAGAAATCCAAGTACGTGAAATAACGCTGGTTGAGCGCGTGCTTCTGCTAGTGTTTCTACTTTCGGCAATGGTGGTTGTGTTTTTCGTCGGCAAACTTCTGAAGTTAGAGGTTGGCTGTTGATTTTCCGGGCTTCAAGTGCAATCTCAGTGTATCTGCCAATCACCAGCAAAATATTTGGAGAAGATATAAGTTGAATGCTGCTCGTGCAGTGTTGAATGACAAGTAAAAAACCAAAAGGTCAGGAAACTGTGGAAACTTAGGAAGGAGACATATTGAGCGAAGGGCCTTTGTCGGAGTAAAACGAAGGGCCTTCTCTCGAAACTTCGGTATCTCCTTCCTAAGTTTTGGCAGTTCCCTGACTCTTAGTTTTCAATTCGGAGAAGAGCCGTTCGCATAAATGAAGAGAGCCCAACGTTTCACTACAAACCATGTAACATTTTCAGAGAATTATTTACATCGTAGTAACACCTTTGAATATTATTAGTATAGGTAATAGATTGGTTTCGAGGGTAATTTGGCAAAAACTCACACGACTGAGTTTTTAGGAAAATAGCTCGAGACCTACAGACGAGTGGTTTTTTGAAGTCTTTGGAAAACTCACGTATGCGTGTTTTTCCAAATTGTATGGGAAATCTGCTATTGCCAATTAATAATATACACGAATAAAGTAATACATTGCCAAAAAAGGTAATTCAGTGTGAATTAATCATTTTTTTCTACACTGTCACTCTGAAATTTGTACTACTCTTAGCCAATCAGAATCGAGAAATTATTTCATGTCTATTATTACATGCGTTAAAGTAATGAAATGGAACAACAAATCAAAGCAAGGAAATAATTAAATTATAGTTGAAAAGCAGTAGAGAAAAGAAAAATTGAGAGAAAGAGCGAGCATCAGTGAAAACAAATAAAGAGATGTTTATGCTAAGTATCGGACTTCTGGGACTTCGTAGACAATGAATTCGTAGGTGAAATTTATCCAAATTTGAACGGGCGAGTCTCGGACAACACCGAAATTTTGACCCTCGCAGAAAGATGAGGAATTATCAACCTGCTTCTTAACGGTATTCTTTTACACCATCTTCCCAAACTGACGGTTGTCTGATTAATTCTATTTTCTGCTTGCATTCTATTCCTATATCGAAATGACAGAAGACGACATTATTAATGTTTATCTTCATACATATGGGGGCTGATCCGCAAATCTGTGAACATAAGTTGGAAATGATCTACTTTTGTAACTTCTATTTTATCTGAACATACGCTCAAACTTTTAAAAGGAAATTAGATTTATAGATGGATTTCCGTCAGTAATTGGATGTGGTGAGTTAAAGGGGAAAATTCGCCCTTAAAAACCATTCTTAAAAACTTCCCTCCTCCGAACCATTTCTTACTTTGTAACTTTCCAATACACATATCTCGCCGTCCTTTTCATACCAGAATTTGGAGTTTATTTAGAAGTTATTCTTTACGTGAACTATTGTATGTTTACCGCCAATCTTTAAGCTCAAACGTTTGCCAGTTGTACTAATTTTTACTATTTAGGTATTAATACCACATTTTAGTTACTGTACATTAAGTTGTAAATGTCACTGCGGCCAAGGACAAATGGCTTGTGACTGTTTTGTCACAGACGTCTCACCGACTGCACATACAAAGTTGTATCACAATGTGGCTGTCAGATGATCACAAGGTCTTCATGGTCCTGGCGGAAACCCAGCCAATAGTTGTTTCATATTCTAACATACAACAAGGAATGTTCTAAATGATTTTTATTTTGAATTAAAACGTTCTCCTGTAAACTTCTTACATGAGAGAGTTCTATAAAAAAGAGAGTTCTATTGACCGACTTTTGCCGATCCCTTTGGCTTGTTTATATGATCGTTGCCGATACGATTTTCTTGTGAGTGACAGCTACCAGTTGAGGCCGCTCATCCAGCAACCTAAGGCTACAGTAACAGCTCCGCATACTCGCTTAATTCTTTCAAACGAATTAAAATACATGTTAATGTGAGGTTTTAAATAGATAATTTTTTTCAATTTGCCTATGGCCTCATTGCCATGGCAGCTCTGATTATGTTAAAAGTATTATGTGGAGAACTATTTTCACCGGTGGAATATTATTTTCACTAGTATAGCTTACAAACTTGCACCCTTAAGAACTTGAAGAGTAAGAAACTCATATGCCCCTTGGCTTAACAAGCGAGATCAAAAAGGAAATGTATCGACATGATTACTTAACGCTGTAAAGGTGTATTAACTGGATCGCTTTATTATCACAGTGCTTATAAAAAAGAAAAAAATGGAAGAACATAAGTGAGTGGAGAGGCAAGGGTTCCAAAACGACAGCTATCTCAAGTGTTCAAGTTGGGAAATAAATAATTTCATCGGAATACGAGATAGCTAAAACATTGAATTCTTATTTTGCCCATGTTGGTCCTGAACTTACTCAGGTCTTACCATCGAAATATATGTTGATAGTTATGTTACTCCAGCTAAAAGTACCTTTATTTTTAAAAAAATGAGATGGATGATGTTCCCAAGTTAATATCTTGCTGGAAGAGCTCAAAGGCAACTGGTGCTGATAAAATGTCTGCCTGGCTCATCAAGTATATTGGTTTTGTTATTTCACTTTGCTTGACATTTATTTTCCACTCTTCATGCAAACTACAGGGCCATTTCGGTATTGTCTGTGATTGCCAAACTTCTTGAAAAACTTGTTTCCAATCAACTGACTTCTTATTTGAATGACAATGAAATTTTAACCAAACACCAATCTGGTTTTAGAAAGTCATATTCAACCTTAACGTCACTTCTAAACACCACAAATAATTGGCTTGTTCATATTGATAAAGACTATCTCAATGGTGTCGTTTTTCTCGACCTTAGAAAAGCAGTTGACACAGTCGACCACCAATTCCTTATCGACAACCTTGATCGTATTCAACAATGATCGTATTCAAAGTTGTAAAATAAATAATGCAACGTCCACGAGTAAAATTATTAAGTGTGGAGTACTACAGAGATCGAATCTAGGCCCACTTCTTTTTTTCATTCACATTAATGACTTTACAAATTAAATTACTGAACGCCATCTGTTTGCCGATGATAGTAATGCCACCGTGGCGGGAACATCGAAGCAAAGCTAAATTTTGATTTAAAAATCCATGAATGCCTTGTTACAAATAAATTGGAGTTAAATGTTTCTAATACTCAGTATATGGTAGTTGGATTATCACTGGCAAATATTGAATTTAAATAAAAACTCCGGAGTTAATATTTGTGAGCAGTCGATGAAAAGAATTCATTGATCTATGAGTTTGGGAGTCAATTGATGAGAGAATGAAGTGGGAACAACATTGATAACAGCAGCAAAAAAGTGTCTGACGCCATTGGCGGAATGAACGTTCTTAAGCCCCTTGTACTTAGAGAAAAATTACTTGTAAAACTTTATTTCGATTGCTGTTCTGCAGTCTGGAGAAACTGTAACATAACTTCACGCTCAATACTTCAGAAGCTTTAAAGTAGGGGAGCCAGGGTGATAAGTGGAGATAACTACGAAACCCGTTATATGGACACTAAAAAAAACATCACTGGCTAGCCACTTCCATTCAAGTCGTTTGTAGCAACGTCATGTATTAGCGCGCAAAATCTTCAGTAACGATGCTCCTAAAACAATGATAGAACTGTTTCAAATATCTGTCAACAAAAGGTATAGCTTACGAAGTAACAATATGCTGGTGCTATCAAAACCAACAACAAATGCTATTAAACGCAGTTTTAGTTCTATGGCTTGCCAAAGCCTGGAACGCTCTTCCCTCTTAATTAAAATACACCTCTCCCAACTAATGTTTATAGAAAATAAAGCACTCTTTTTCATAGAGCAATGGTGATCTTATCAACAACAGTAATTATTGATTAGATTATCCATTTTTGTAGATTTTTTAGTGACTGTATATTTCATTATGAAGTTATTTGTAATGTAATCTTGAAATCTTAATAATTCCACGTTTCCTTGCAAATTATTATAAGCGTACACGGCCCTATATATGACAAAAACCTTTTAAACTTTTTACACTCTTATACTTGTATAATTGTTGATAGGCTATCGTGTTTAAATAAGATTAAATACTAATAATAATGACAATTTTTTTTCTTTTCGCTGTCCGTTTTCTTTTCTTGACGTCTTTCGTGTTTGCTGTCATGTAGTTTATTTTGGTAGTTGAAATAAGTGATTTTAACGCTGGTATGTCAAAAAATTTCCCTGAGGAACGCTGGCCTCGGACTCACATTCCGTGAAAAATCTGAATTGAAACTTCAGATTAAAAACTGATCTAGGGTAAGGGTTGGGTTAGTGTTTTAGAAAAGATCAACATCAGTAAAATTGTGAAGTCGTCACCGGATGTCACTGAAGCCTGCGAAATAACCTCTTCCTTGGTCCTTCGACCTTCGTACATTTTCAGTCTCCCCTCGACATTTCGCTCCGCCGTCTCTAGGTCTTACTTCAGCCCTTCAATGGTTCAGATTGACATACGGCTGATCTTGTGACTTTAACTCAGAGTTTCAGCACGGCAGTAAATGTGAGAGAAAGCCTTTTGAAGGTGAAAACCGTCTTGACAGATAAACCTGCGCTTTGTACGTAAAGCAGGGGTGCTGGTGGCACAGTGGTGCCAACAGTGAACTCAAATTCCGTATCTGGAATGCTAATTCCCAGTCATTTGCTCGGGCAAAAAGTGAAGCCAAGAAAGCCGCCCATGGAGGGAAAATTTGGACGTCAGTTTCATTCCTCTTCGCGTTCTCGTATGTCAGTTCCAGTCCTTTACACTACTTTAATTTTCAGGTTTTTTGGTTCGACTTCGGAAACATTCACAGCCATGGAAAAAGCACAGACGAAGTGTTACTGGACCAGTTTTACATATTCGAGTGTTTAAAAGGATTCATTATTGCCGTGTGGCCTAAGAACTGTCCTAAATTTTCTAAAGATGGTATACTAACGGAAAAAAAGACGTGCACTTAGTAGTTTCCGTAAGTAGTTTTTCGAGACCGTTTTATCAGGTTTCTCGTGAGTTTAGTAATTTATTTTCGTGAAAATAGGTAACCTGTAACTCGGTTTGACTTTGTCGAAATATATTTGAAATTTTTAAACTCATTTCTATCTTTTGAAGACCCGTTTAGTGTACACTTCCAAAGAAAACTCTTCAGAAAATCTAAAAAGTCGCGAGGGAGAAAACTGTCGTACAAGCCTGCGTAGGGGACTGAAACTGACGTCCAAAATTGGCCTCCATGGGCAGCCATCTTGGCTTCACTTTTCATTGGCCAGTTAGCATTCCAGATATGGAAATTGAGTTCACTGGGTGCCCACAATTCACGTGTCTCTTAGTATTGTAACTAGGGTTCGATTCCGGCTTGGTGCAGTTATCTCACTAACTTGGTCACATGTGAGAAGAATGTTGTCCAGTTTGACTCTACTAAGGATCGCAGTTTTCTACTATAGTAACACATGGCCCATGAGGGAGGGGGGGGGCTTACTGGACTTCTAGGGAGAACAGCATAGGTAGCTGATCGAATTATCCAGTATAAGTAAAGACACTTTACTAGTCTGAAATATTTGTTATAAGTTACCAACCTGAAGGTAAAATATTTCACGAGGATGCATAATGATATGGCGGTTATAAATAAAGGAATATGTTTCCTCAGTTGCACGCCTTGCTCTCATTTTTATTTCACCTGACAAAGTTCACCTGATACCGCCCGAAACTTTTTACTGCAACAATATTTTGCACTTGTTCGGGGAAATTCACATTCATTGTCTGTTCTTTACCTCAAAGTTTTGTTGCAAACCTAGCGCCAACTGTCAATCAGTACCATAGAAGATGATTGGTGAACTTGACTGCATCTGGTTTTGTGTAATTTTTAACTGTGTACTGATTTTTACTGGCACCCACGATGCATGTCCGTCGAGCCACGACCGTGACAGGGCACTTCTACCATATAATGGATGGTACTCAAGATAAACAATCCACTCACACCCGCTCGTTGGCCTTTATTACCTGCGCAGGTTATCAGGTGTCGCGGCATGAGATTGATGATCACCAAAATCCGGTAACCAGTCACCCTGGACTATCAATATCCAACTTTACTGGTGATCCTCAACAGGAACGAATGAAATCAGGACATCAATTAGGGTAAGGTTTGAGATTAGGGATAGGATTAGGATAAGGGTATGTTCCAGAAATCCTACTCGTTGACATTCACTAGAATTTCGATTTCTCACACGTGACCAACTCCTGCCTGAATACCGCGCAAAACAACTTCCCATGAAGTAATCCGTACATCTTAACGGCCACGAGAGCACAAAGGATAGAGGCGAATATTAAGCATTGTCCTGTATATAATTGGACTGCGTGGTCCCATTCTTTTTGAGTTGCGAAGTGTCCCCCAAAAGGATAACACACTAGTGTTAGATCTTCTGCTAATAGCAGTTACCACTCATCTGATGCCGCATGAAATGATGCCATCATTTTGGGTACACTACTGGGGTCCTCGAGCAGCCCAGTTATATGTGGATCACTGATCATGAGCAGACATGTTGCTGCGTAAACTGTCATAAGGTTGTTGTATACTGAAGGATCACAATTGCAAGACGCCATCTCACAGGTATAAATGTGCCTGTAAACAGTCTTTGTATATCAAGGACATATTAACGAAACAGGAGTCTAAATTGATCGCACCCATGACACCTTTCGGTCTATCATGAGGTCAAATAAGCTATTATTATTTACAAATTTGTCTGTAAACTATTACCAACGTTTGACAATACATTGTGCATGGATAACGCCATCACTATACAGTAAAGCGTTTCGCAATTCCCGACAACTTTAATCGTTTATTGACATTCCGTGTCTTGGCATTGGGGCTTTTTATCGAAGAGAAACAAACTTAGAACAGTTTAGTACTTTTGTGAGGTCTGTCTTCCATTAGGCGAATTTCACGTGCGAACCAGTTTTTTTCTTCTTTCGTCCCATGGCTGAAGCTAATCATTGAGTATATATTTTTCAAAGTCGATTCAATCGGTAAAATGGATTTAGTAGACAATGGCGTTCGGTCGCGGCTTATTTTGATTATCAAGAACTATACACGGTAGACCATTCACCGTCATTAGCTGCTCATTTACTTTTGTATAAACGGTTCTAATACTGACGTGTTTTATTTGCAACAATTTTCCGGCGAAAAACATGAATGAAAGACGTTTTCCATGCATTGCTATGCCACCAGCAACATTGCCAAAATTTTGGTTGGAGTGGAGGCAACAGACTTAAAGGAAACACCAGGCAAGCGCCTTCATGAGTGAGCAACTTCGATATACCCTGCGGTGGATGTTCGTTTCGATTAATCGATGACACAATGCAATAGTAGTCATTAATTATTTACGAAGAAAACACAAAATATTTGGGTTCCTACTGAAATTAGTATGCTATAAATCGGATACAGAATACTAATTTGAATTATGAACTTTTTCCTTCGATTTTCTTAGTTAAAATTTACTGAAACTTCAAAATAACCGGTAAACATTTCAAGAAAGATTTAAGAAATACCAAATGGATTCTCGTGTTCGGATACTGTGATCGAAACACGATACATGTTGCGAGACTTGAGAAAAACGTGAAAATACACCTGCTGCTGGGGGAGTGTTTTTAGCTTTTCGAAACTCGAGCAACATCCCAGGTATTTGGATCACAGTATCCAAACCAGGGATTTCATTTGGTATTTCTTTTATAAAATAACGACAAATGAAAATCACTTAATAAACAAAATGATGAAGTAAGCAATTCTCCCGATAATCGTTAACTACCATTTAAGGGATTTAGAGCCAAGCTTATGAAGATCGAACGTTGGTCAACAAAGAGAAGCCACTTCAAAGCAGTGACAAAGAGGAAAAACAAACATGTTTTTTTAAGCTATTTGAAATACCAGTAACATACGAAGTGTTTGAATCACAGTATTCAAACACACAAAAGCCGTTACGTGCTTCTTTCATTATGAAAGAAGTATAATGTTTCTAACTTACTGGACTGAATGTCGTCAGTGTTGTATTTTGTTATCACTATTATTATTTTCCTATACTTTTAGATTTGACAATTGAAAATTGTAAATGTTAACTTTGACATTTTATTAGTTTATCTTCAAACAAGAAATTTTCCCATTTTTCAGAACCATCATAGGCGTGAGGAAATAAAAACAATACATTAAGTATTCGAGAATGATCTGCCTATTGCTATTTACATGATACGTTAATATAATGTCTTACTGTAGTCGGTACAAAAACAAATTGTTCATTTATCCATGTATATGCATTCATTTCCAAAAAAATATAATGCATTTTCCTACACCTAAACCTTAGCCCCCCTGCCAGGGAGCCTAGTCCCTGCGTCGGGAATTCATGGCGCCACCCCTGCTTTCATAAAAGAATAAGACTGAACGAGCAAAACAAACTTCAGTACACTTTTGTCAGGAAACTTTCCGTGTTTGGATACTGTCATCCAAACAAGGGTATTAACCAATCAGTACGAGTCGCGGCTATAAACAATAATCGCGTGGGATCTGTAGGGGATTTACTTGGGCTCGCCTTGTAAATCCGATACAGACAGTCACTCATATTTATCTATTACTTATTAACCGAGTGTGAAGTCTGTATGGGAAAGTATTTGTAGAAAAAATCGAGGGCAAATACTTTCCCTTACAGACAGGATAAACGAGGTTAATGAAGAATTTATCATATGGCTTTTGGTTCCTTCCTTCATCGTTTTTAATGAATTTTTATAGTTGGTGAGTGAGGGACTTAGGTTTATCCCCTTGATTTTACTTATTACTTCTTTTTGGTATCAATACATCTAGTCTTTTGCTTAAGATTATTGTTGAGAAGATTTAACTACTGTTTTGGTAGTTTGTTATTTTTATTCTTGTTTGTTTGTCTTCAAATAAACTCGGAAATTTTCCCGCCGGAACTTGCCAGTGTTTGAAAAACTTGTTGCACGACTAGGTAGCCAATGAGTATGTGTTATTTTGGTAAAATACCGGATAGCTAGCTCAGCCATATAATAAATATAGTTTATTTAAAGGGTTAAAATTGTCCCTCCGTATATTAGTATACGGAATTGCATGGGATAGAGTAAAATGAATGTTTTATTTCACGCATGTTTTCAAAGTTTTACAAAAATTGAAGAAAATGGTTTGAACCTGTGAGAATCAGTACGTATTGGTGAAGGTCGATCGTCCAGGTTATTGTAATCTTGAGGAAGACCGTTAGCGACTGACTTTCGACAGCCTCAGTGTCAGTGGTAGCCAGGAATTCCCCGAAGCAAAGACTAACGTTACTGACGGGGGGGGGCTAAACCAAAGGTGCCATGACCACGCCCCTTTTATTATTTCATTATTTGAAGGTCGAAAACATCATGTCATTTTTCGCAAGAATAATCTCAACTTTGGACTAGAAACAGTTTGCTTTTATGTTTGACATGAAGAGAAAAGTCTATTATCTTTCTTGCCTTAATGAATATCAAGTTCTCATTGTATGTACAATATATAAATTAGCCTGCGAACCAGGCGCTCTTGGTGTAGGCGGGGCGAAGCAGTGAAAGAGCGCCTGCAACCATCCCCATTTTTCTGATTTATGGGAACGGAGCGGACGCAAAATTCCCATTGAGTAAGAAAAACAAACATGTCAATCAGCTTGCTTCTGAGGTATTGATTAACTAGGCTTTCGAATTTGCCGAGAATGCATGTTGGTGTAAATGTAACAAACGTGACGACAATAGTGACCGAAAGTGTATCGGCGATATTGGACGAAGTTACTCGACAGCTTTTAGGAAGCTCTATTTAAAATGTTGCATTGAAGGATGAACAAAGAATGGCCATAACTGGCCTACTGCAGAACAAGCGGTTCATCCGACAGGCTTTGGCAAATGTCTGAAAAATCAATATTTAATCCATATATCATCAATATATAATCAATAATAAATATCAATATTCGGGCATTTTTAACCATTCTGGTTATTACCGAAAGCCAGTATCCTAGTATGTTTGCTAGAACTTTTGTAAAAAAAATCTTCAAAAATGATGAGGATACAATAAAGATTATTATTATTAAAATTGTAGATCGAATGCGTCTGCTTTCCTCATCTGCCCGGTTTCTAGCATCATCAAAGACAAGTTTGAAAAAGCTGAGAATCTTGGAATTGCGTGTTGTTTAATGGATTAATATTTGACTTTAAAGCTCGGAGACAGTGCAGTTTTTCAGCGTTATTGTAAGGAGGCAGAAAACTGTATTTTTGGTACTTTCCATGCTGCAACTTTGGATAGACGAAAAGATAAAATCGTTGAGACATTGAAAAGTGTTGTATTTGGACCGAGTAATATAACAAAATACACCACTACTAAATGATTTATTCATCAACAGCACAAGAAACAGGCGGGAAGACAAAACTGTCCTCAACAAAACCGGAACCATGCGGTCTCCGGAAGTTGCATTACCGGAAGTAAACACTACAAAAAGCACAACCCAAGCGTCTGTAAAATTACTTTGGAAGAAAATGGTTGAAATTTGATATGCTAAAGCTGACATTTCGCGATTTTCCTGTCACGTTAAAACAGCCGACGCAACAGCAATTGAATTAAACGTATTGCTTGGTTTTCCAGCAACTTTACACCACAGACTCCAATTGCACATGTATAAACGGGCCTTTTAGTGACTCACCTTATTGCTGGGATGAGAGTCAACGTCGAAGGAACCTTTCGCGACCAGTTTGCGCCGTCGTTAGTTCTGAGTCGAATTTGTACGGTTTGTTTAGGGATTCCAAAATGTCAGCAGACGTTCTGCAAAAGTCACGGAGTTTTCAACCACTGGTAACGCATGCTGTCTAACTAATCATAGTCAGGGTCGGCGGAGCCGGGGGGACTGCAGGGGCTGTAGCCCCCCACTTTTTTCCAAATGTGATGTTGAAACAACTACGCTTTAAAACACTTGTTGTGCAATTTCCCAGAGAAGCATAATAAATATTGTATTTTTATCTTAAGCCCCCCCCCCCCCCCCCACTCGTAATTCCGCTCCACTGTCCCTGATAGTCCTTTAATACTTGAATTTTGCGCCTTTCGCACAAATGCGCCAGACCTATGCCCATAAATTCCTACCTATTACTGCTGCTAAAAATGTTCAACGATAAGAATCTTACCAAGTATAATCTAAACTTGCAGATCATGCAGTAGTCGCTGGCGCTGTTTTTTTGGAAGGTCTTCATCTGGTTGCACGCTTTTTTGAAGTTCGCATAACAAGAGCTTGTCTTAAAATCAGTGAAGGTGCGATTACCAGCTTCTTTATGATAGGTTTTCATTTCACATGTATTTGACAGGTTATGAATGAGGTTAGTTATTTTAATAAAGGGGCGTATTTCAAAAAGTGGGGTGAACAACGCCTGCTTCGCTGACTATATATGTGTGTTCATCAGTGAAAATTCCCTGACGGATGGTTAATTTTTTCACCTACAGGTAGGCTAAGACTCCACGACTGGAGCTCTAGCCCCCTTTGCCTCTCCACCCTGGCGCCACCCCTGCTCAGCGACGGTTCAGCTTCTTTCGACTATGAAGATGATCGTAACGTCAGTCACCAACACTCTTTTTCAAGACAACAATAACCGTTTTACACAAATTGCCTGACTCGCAAATCGACGCAGCATCATTGCACACAATGTTGGAAAACGATTTCTCTTAGCTGTAACCCATTTCCGTCACGACGTCTCAACTTAAAGAGTAAAATCGTCTGGCGTTAGCCAACGTGAAGTACTAGAAGACTGATCTTGTCGGGAAAGACTTAATTGAGATAGGTTATGATCATTTCCCGGGATTGTCTCACATTAATGGGTAGAACTGTTTGGCGTTAGCCAGGGTTAAAAAAAATAGAAGTCTACCCCTGCCGAAAAAGAGTATTCCTATTCTACGCAATTTATTCTATTCTGCACATGACCGGCACAGGATCTAAGAGCCTGAGACTGAGTGGGACTCTGCTCCAATGAACTCACTGTCGGCTTGAAAGGAATAAGGGGACGCAGAGACGGGAGATCTATTTGCTCGTTTGATTGATCATTTTTTACTGTGTCACAACAAATAAATGTAATTATGCGTTCGGTCATTTGTTTCGCAGATTCAATCGATTCAAAAACCTGCAAGAGCAAACGTCCGCTCGTATGTGACCTGATTGACCGCTAAAGTGTTAAACTCACGGCGTTGTGGTTTTGTATTCAAGAATTTCAACCGCGTTCTTGTCTTCCTGTTGAGTCAAGTTACCCAGTTGACAATAGTTGCTTAGGGCTGACTTATTCTGGTCAGGTGAAGGTTTCAAAGCTGAATTTTTCATTAAAGACAAAAGTAATGAAGAATCTGGAGCACATTTACACAATTTTGCTGTTTATTACCATAAAATATACAGTAGAACCTGAATATAACGGCCACCTTCGGGACTTCAGAAACTGGCCGCTTAATGCAGGTGACCGCTTAATACAGGATCACTAAAAATACTCGCTGGGCGTGGTCAAATGTCAGTTTCAATAGTATGTCATACGACACTACATTCAAGCAAACAATAAGAAAATCAACGCTCTGTGAGGCGATCTTTACTTTCAACAAAGTTGCTAACTTGTAAATGTAGCGGTGCAATAAACGTAAAGTTATGAAAAGGTGCAATCAATTGTCTTTTGCTCTACTATGCAGTATTTCTGACTTACAGTTCACAACGACATACATCTCATTCCGACATTTCATAGTTCTTACGATGAACGTGGAGATAAAACGGAAATTTTGCTAAAGTAGCGTTGTTGAAAATAAAATTCAAACCAACAAGCAACGGAAAAGTCACTGTAAAGGGCAAGCGCATTGAAAGTGGTGGAGGTTATTACCTGGAAATCTTGTACAAGTATACGTTTGGAAGTCATTTCTTCACAATCACACTGCTCAAGAACAAGCTATCTGAAAAAGTAATTTCAAGTAGAGCTAGAGGGAAGCAGATTCGAAACAAAATTTTTTGCATCTCGTGATTTTGTACTGCAGCTCATTGCTGACATCTGGAAAAAAATTGACCATAATGAACGGTTAATTATAAGCATTAGCATTGTCATTTCTATAATGATGATGTGTCGCTTCTTAATCGCAATCAGACACAAGAAAATACTGCATGAAAAGACATGTGGCTTTGGGTTTCCGTTTAAGGGTGACCGCTTAATACAGGTAAAAAGAACAAACAAAGACAAACATGGGACTGCTTAAGGGTGGCCGCGGCCGCTTAATAGAGGTGGCCGTTTAATAGAGGTAACAATTACAGCATGTGTATGGGCCAAAATTCGGAACTTTGAAAACTGGCCGCTTAATACAGGGCCGTTATATACAGGTTCCACTGTACTATCATTAATGCCAACCTCAAACTCATTAACGCAAAAATACATTCGCTTTATTCAATCGACATTCAGAGTAGATACGCAACCATTTGCATTAAAGGGCATTCTATAGCGCCAACAGACAACCATTAACATCATTCTACTAAACATTAGGAATAATAAAATTTCAATTACGCAAGAGAAATATCTTGTATTGTAGTAGAATGGTGTTAATGGTCGTCTGTTGGCGCTATAGAATGCCCTTCGATGCAAATGGTTGCTTATCTACGCTAGTGAATGTTGCTTGAAATGTATTTTTGGATTAATGAGTTTGAGATTGGCTTTAATGATAGTGTATTTTCTGGTAATGAACAGCAAACGGGGTATTAGTTATCGGTACAAAAATAGTTTCTGAAATTTTGCTGTAAGACGTGCATAATGTATGAAGGACTAGGTGTTTATTTGTTGTTTATTATACAAAGGAACGCAGAAATTGTTTTCTGACCAAAATTTAGCAAGACGTTATACCACCAAAGTTACGAAAAAGAGCAAGTTATAAAAGCTATTTGGAGGAACGAGACCTCGAGAGGTGTGATTTCGGTTAAGCCGAAAGTAATCAAAATGTGTCTGAATTGAATGTTTCGATTATCTTAATAGGACAAGTATAAAGCCAAGATGACCTGCCTACTAACTCATAAAAAATCTCGAATGGGTCGCAACCAGCGGTGTATATATCAATTTCTGGAGGGGGGGGGGCGAGATTTGAAAAATTTCCGACAAGAGTTAGACTAAATCGGGTTACCAGAACAAACGGCAAACGCATTTTTAGTAGTCATTTAGACTTGAGAATTAGTAACAGCAGTCTACCCTCGGCTGTAGTACGCGGACACAGCGGCGCCAACCAACTAGCATTGACTGGCTTCTTTTCAGAACACAAACTGTTACTAACAATTTTATAGGCTATTTTGATTACACGATTTTCCTATGTTTGTACTACCGCATTTGCAATTGACTGTGCACTGTGCGTTAACGCGTTGTTTCAAAATTAAAACGTTGAAGTTTATTGGACGGAACTTTGACGTTGCTATGGACGGACTTCACGTTGTTAGGCGCCTCTCAACACGAACCGCGAAGAATGAATTTTCTCACGCTAATTTGAAGGCAGACAGTTGCCATATTTCAAAAGAAAACGTTCGGTTTTCTGCATTCGGTTTAGGTTAAAGCTGTTTAAATTGGTTTCAAATTTTCGTTTACCGTAATATTGTATCATTTCTATGATCTAAAAATGTCCAAATTTTGACATTTCTAGTCCTGAAGGCTTTTTGACTTCTCAGCAAACAAAATTTTGTAAGGTATCCTCCCTCAAATTTTCGGACAAGCTTAAATTTTCCGACAGAAATGTCCGGTGGGGGAGCGGTCGCCCCCCTTCCCCCCCCCCCCATATATACGCCTCTGGTGGCAACCAAGGATCAAGCGGATCGCATATGGCTTGCGGGCCGCATGTTGAACACCTCTGTTCGCGACAGTACGTTACCAAAGACGGCGGAACCGGGAGGGACGGGGGCTATAGCCTCTCCACTTTTTGAAAATATAACAATAAAAATGCTACGTTTTAGAACACTTGTGAAATTTCCCAGGGAAGCATTCGAAATGCTGTATTTTTATGTAAAGATCTTGTGCTTCACGCTCGGTCTTCACAGTTGAATAAAAACCTCTCCCCAGGGTTTTAACCTATGTACAAAGCCCCCTACTCAAAATTCGGTTCCACCATCCCTGAGAAGGTAGAATTCGGTTATTCAAGCAGTAACAAACATGCTAGAGTTCTTTAGATTAGTTTCAGAAATGGAAAAAGAAACAACGAACATTCTTGACATTCAATGACCCAGTGAAGAATAATAATCCCAGACTGAGTTTAAATGATCAGAAATTATGATTAAAACTAGCCGTAGTCCAAACACTAAACTGGCTCTTACTATAATCTTAACCGTGACCTTAAACTGTAACCCTTACCCTAAAAGGTCACCGGTAACTAATATGTAAAATTGCGACACTCTAAAGTTCCTTTATCGTATGTAAATGCCATTTCATGTCATCAAGTGTAACTGCCAAATATTCACTGGTAACCAAAATGATGGTTACTTGGAATCAATGACGGAGGGTTCATTAAGCACTATGGACACTCATCCCTATTTTAACTCTTTCACGCTTGCATGATCTGTTTTCCTGTAGTTCCTTGTCCTCTCTTTGTTTTTTATTTGATTCTTTCATTTGTTGTATTGTTTTAATTTGTATGTGTACGACAACCGTATGCATGAAATTAGCTTAAGTTCTTGCTGTTTTTCTTTCCCTTCTTCCTTAAATAATATTTGCAAGCGAACGTGCAAATTCTAAGGGTTCTCTGTCTCACTCTAGCAATTTTATACTTTTTTTTATTTTTCAAATACATTCGCCATATTTGATCGGTTTTTATACCAAGTGACCCAAAATGATGTTCATATATGGTTCCTTGTGTTCATGGTACTGACCACTGACCGATGTTGCTCGCTCCGGTTATCGCCAAACAATCAAATGTTGCATAATATTCTCCGGATAGGTGCATTCCAGTGAGTGAAGCGATTTTAGGATAATCCCGTGGTACTTGAAAACCAATTGAGTTTGACATTTCAGTACGTTTTTGGGCAAGGCAACTAACTGAAAGTTTGTTTACACTCTGCTAGTACTCTTAAGCGAATACTTCTTAAACCTCTGGTTCAATCACTTACTGTAATCAATAGTATAAAGAAAGAAAAACACTGAATTTAAAAAAAAATATTTACGAAAAGGACTCATAAGTCGCCCACAATTCTGGTAAAATCATTAGTCCGATTTTGCTGCCGTTAGCAGGAGGACGAGCAATGACTCACGTGTTTCAATATTGTCGCCATCCTTTAGAGGACACTTCTCGGGACTCCAACATCAATGGGCCCAATCCAGTTAAATATAGGTAAATGGGTTTTCCCTCTCAAACACTCATGACCAGACCCTACATTACGTATTCAACAGCCCTCCAATCACCGTTGAACCGTTCAGTTTTAGAGCAACTAAGGCCTACCAATGATAAATTTTTCGAGAGGAAGGAGTTTCAAGAAATGGCGGGAAGCAGTTACGAAAATGCAACTCGAAGGTCAACTTAAAATTTACACTCTAAAATTTCCTTTTATTTCAGAATTATCCTCAGGGTAACTTGAAGAGAGGACATGATCAAAGCCCAGTTTACACGGTGCGGGATCAGTTTGGATCCGGGATAAATACAGTACGGAACAGCGTTGCGTTAACATGTAACCTGGCTACCCGAGCGAGTTTTGTATCCCTTAATCGGACTAGCTTTGGTCCTGCTAGGAAATCGAACTAGTTTGGTTTTGCATCGGATGTGTTTTGGTCCGCAGCCGTTCAAACGCCGTCGATCCAGACTTACTTCGACGTGGAACACATATAACCAACAAGTACGCATCAACAAAGCATGTATGACACACAAAACATATTTGTTGCAACAATTGTATCGTTTTGAGCACTTGAACTGCAGTGGTGAACTTCATTGCAATTCTGGCTGTACTTTCGGATAGCTCGCATGAACAGCGAAGGCAAAGGTTGGTCTCTATTATAGATAATACAGGTGGATCTGGTATAGTGGAAGCGGAAAGCAAAATGAATAAGTTCTTATCGTGTAAACGAAACTGATCCGCACTAATTTAATTACAGATTGGAACAAATCCAGTAACTTGTAAACGGGCCCAAACCTACCCTGCTAATGTGCAAAATAGTCGAGTGTAAACCCAAATATTCATTATAATACTCCTTGCACTTTGCTGGCATTACTAACCGTATTAATGAAGAACTGGTGTTCATTCTACCAGCAACGACATTACTAGTACAGGCGGTTAGGGCTCTGAACTGAAACTGTAAAGTCACGGGTTGAATTCCCCCACCACGAAGACCTCAGTGGAGTTGCATCTTCGCAGGTAGCCTATTTTGAACCTGTACCATTGCACATTTTGTCTATTATTTAATCCCATAAGTGCATCATGAAACATGGAAAGTGTATCGCTGCAATGGAGTGTTTTATTTGCAAATATCTAGACACTCGAGATTTTCCTTCTTCAGAATTACCAACTCAACAGTTAGTGGTAGAGTGTAAATGCCATGTTCAATCAAATATACCGTTTTTAATTTCATCCTGAACATATTAAACTTTGAAACAGTCATATTCGCTAGTTCTTTTTATAATGCATCAAAGTGTGGTACTTAATAATGATAATCATAAACGAAAAGTTCCATTTCAAAATTAAAATAGCTAAAAAAAACCCATTTTCTGTACAGTCTTTGGTAATTGTATGTACCTGAATATGTGTATCATTAAATATTTCTTAAAATACGCCACGTCTTCACAATTGCTGACGGCTGGGTCGACAATCTTCTGGCACTCGAAAATTTACTCTCACCTAAACGTTCAATCTTTTCAAAATCAGCCCATTTAACTGAGCTGAAGTTCTTCTTTGCAACCAGCCCGTCTAGACGTCTCGCTCAATAATGATATTGATAATATAAACAAACACTACTGAAGGAAAACTCCAGTCCGGAACTGAATTGGCATTTAAAATAATTTTATTTTCCGTTCTCCGCCCTCGTCTTCCTGTTGCCCTTGAAACTTGACTACGTTTTATTCGCTATTGTCCCCATACGTCTACTGTTATATTGAACGTTTAAAGAATGAATTGCAACGACGCTTCTGGCAGTTACACTGGGTTAGACTCCTCCAAGCACAAGTATGACTAATTTGATCCTCGAGAAATTTTCTACTTCGATGATTGTCTTGAGCACTATGCGATCAACTGAGTAACCTAATCACAGATTTCAGGAAGAAAAACTCTTGTGATTGTTTTCAATGTGCCAACGAGGAACTAAACTTCTGGCATGGACACATGATTTGTGGCAGCGTTCTGTACGTAGTCTAAATCAGGTAAAAGTCATTTCTCATCAATTTTGATCCAACAGTCCCAAATATTCTGGGGCACTCCAAACTCGTAAACTACGTGTAGAATCTTTCAGCCCATGACACACTATATCTATCATCAATGGAAGCGACACAAAATGACAACAAATCTTCCACAGATTCGTTTTGTAATAAGGCTTCGGTATATTGTCAAGTTAGACAACGTCATTGTGCCTCCTGAAGTTCATTTTCGAGTTCTTTCGTTCGCTCCTTCATGTTAGAAATTTCTCTTTTTAACCTCTCGTTCTCTTCTTCCAGGAATTTCCATCGTTCGACTACACTGATTTCCTTGAGGCGTTTCGCATCCCTCGATCGTTTCGCTGCAATGTTATTTTTTATCCGTCTGTCCCAGTATTTCTTGTCCTTAAATGAGTCATTGACTAAAGTTCGCGAAGTTTTTCGACCCACAGCAGCCGAGTTGTGCTGTCTTGTAATGGGTCGTCTAGTATTACCATGGCTATTATCACTGGCATTTCCATCACCTGTCCTGCTCAAGTCTTCCTGCTTGGTCTTTGAAACTTCGTTTGCTTGAGAAAGTTCCTGCATTTGCCTTTCGTTATTCACGATAGGATTATGCAAACCGGGTATTTCTGCAGGGGCAGTTGAATCCGAACTATCTCCGATATCAGTGTTCGGTCCAGAAGAGTGGTTATTTTCGTCTGATGATTCTTTTCTGACTGTCGGTGACACAGCTGAAGTTACAGCAAGGAATTCATCTAAATCCATAAAATCGCGAATAAAATTGTTCGACGGATTACTCTCGTTGCTTGACTCGTAGTCATAATTCATTCCTAAGTAATAGAAACAAAAGTCATTTGCATTATCACGAGCCCGAGCAACTTACCAACGAAGTTCTTCCTGAATACCTGAAACATTATCTTCTTTCTCTACATCCATAATGTATCAGTGGAATTCACAGAATGAATTCTGCCTTTATTTTCAGTGACAACTTCGGTTGCTGAGGATATGTACCGTAGCTCCCTGGCAGCACAGACACCTTAACCAATATACGGCCTGTTGCTTGCGTCAACATTCAAATGACTCTTGCCAGAGGTTACACGAGGTCATTCACGTGTACTACACAAACCCCCAGTTTTGCCTATTGACATCTTTGCCGCGTGACTAGCCACGTGGCAATCCGTTGTTGTATGGATTACGTCACCGTTGAGAATTCCCAGGCCTGAGCACACTGCTAGCGTTTCTAAGCTTTCTATCATAACTTACAACTTGGTTTTCATGAACATTTGGTTTTCGCTACATAAACACACTCTGAAAGATATCCTTTGGCTTAGCCATTGTTAGAAACGTGTTAACTTTTTCAATTTAAACCAACCTGCTTAGCACGTACTAGTCTCTGCGCCGGTAAACAGGATTAACAACCGCTCAGCGTAACGGTGAGGTAAAAAATCCCACTTGATCAAACTTTCCTCGAAAATCAGACACAAATCACAAAGCGTATAAAAAGCTCTCGTAGACATTGGTTGACTTATAACGCTGATTAAACAGCTGTCTTCAGACTCAGGGTTGTACGCTGCAGAAGAATTACGTTGATGGCTCATTGAATATGACCCGGTTGAATCTACACAAAAACGTAACGTACGTTACGTAATTTTTAAGGGGTTCGTGGGTATTGACCCTTAACCAATTTCGGAAGTTATACTCCACCTTCCAATTGCATTTCTTATGTTTTAACATTTCGGAGCCCAGTCTTCCTGTCTTTTCCAATGAAAGATTAGCTTTTTAGGCATGTGGAGCTGGTTGTTCAAAGCACTTTTAGCGCTAATCCAGGGTATACCAGTTGATCTGTTGTTCTGGTTTTGTTTATTTTGGTTGAACAAGTTAGTTCAGAGTTCACATTTTAAAACCCTTGTGCGTACACCCAAAATCTCTAAAAGAAAATTCCACCTTTTCTCAGCAGCGTGATCGTACAGGTGTCCACAACGTTTTCGCTAATCTTGGATTAAGCTAATCGCCTTTTGTAAAACCGGACCATGGTTTACTGAATAACATGCTGGTTTAAATTTTGACTGTGCTTATGGTAAATGAAGAAAACTTCTTCCTGTTTAAATTTTCGCTCGTGATCGTGATACTAATATGGTCAGCGCTGATAAAAACTCTTTACGTAGGTCAATTGACAACTTTCTTTCCAGGAGGCTTCATTGCCTCATTTAATATTAAATAACACAACATTTAGCCATGGCTGTTTATATCTGAACCCCAAGATACATTATTTTATACTACAATTTCTCCAAATTCTTGACAATGAATGGTCAAAAACTTCCAGACTCGAGAGAATACTCAATATTTCCACTTCTGTTCGTATAAACCGCTGAGATTTTCATTTTCTTGAGCCCACGATGGTATCGTCTGTTGGCGTTATCTGTGTACACACAGCAATATCATGCGTGTGATGACTACACGTTACTGATAAGCTATCCAGCAGCGCTTGAGGAAGACTAATCGCTTACCCGGCAAATTTTAACAAGTTCAAACAGTTCAGTAGTCAGGTGATTTCTACTTGAAATTCTGTAATAAAACAATGATTATATTCGCCCTCTTTGACGTCAAGAATTATACCAACGTCTCAGTCATTATTCGACCTTGATAATTTTTGACATCAGAAAAGCTCCTCCAATGACTGTTCATAGCTGTTGGACCGCATCGCCCTAGCCCAGCGTTTTCTTACACCATGATTGCACAGACTGGAATCCCCATATTCGCGACATGTTCTCGAAAATTTCTGTTCGATTTCTCAACCGAAGAATGGTTTATTCTTAAAAGAAAAATATGCTGTGAAAAATTAAAGAAGTGATAACCGCTATATGTCTATTTACATATGAATAATTAATTAGTAGATAAACCAATAAGGACGAAGAGTCAAAATTACGAAGTGACGTTTAAATTCAAACCCTCTCTAAATGAAAACATCTCTTCGATACCACTGTCCTAATTTTAGCTGTGCATGTATAACAAGCTTTTCTACATTAAATGTCACTTCGTAATTTTGTCTCTTTGTCCATAATGGTTTATCTACTAATTAGTTATTCACATGTAAATAGATATATAGCTGTTATCACTGCATGTGGCAACGAAGCGTTAGAAAAATTTTATTCAAACATCCTGTGAAAAGTTGTTGGGTAAGTCGGGGAAAAAATCTTAGAGCATGTGTTACATGTATCAGAATCGTCACAAGATAAAAAACTTTGTGTCCAACTGGTACCACACGCAAACCGAAGGGCACTTATAGTAACCATTTTGCACGAACAACTATTGAAATAAACAGCTATTTAACCCAGGTCAAGTATATCAGATGTTTGTTTCACAAAAGTAAAATCTAGCGTCGTGAAAATACTGGGGGGCTGGGCAAACCTTGGTGGTAGTAGCAAATATTCACATGAGAACTTTGAATAGTGAAGTCGACAAAGGTTCCACGTGAACAGCAGTTGGACATGGGTCAATCGATCCCGAGAGATATGGAAGTTCCCTTACAAAGTGTGTAATTTTGTGCCGGCTAGCGTAAGCGAATCCGGTTAACAAT
Organism: Heliopora coerulea; assembly: GCA_030142905.1. Lineage (NCBI taxonomy): Eukaryota > Metazoa > Cnidaria > Anthozoa > Scleralcyonacea > Helioporidae > Heliopora > Heliopora coerulea. Next base: position 552,802 of record JASJOG010000017.1, on the reverse strand, counting down.
CCTGAACAAGAACGGAGATACTGCAACATAGTTGCACCAGCTGTAACGCAACCTAACTTTACACAATTGAAAAGGGCAATTATGTAACCGAGATCTAGTATTTAGCTGTTTATTTCCCAAACAAAAACTTAGCCCCCTCCTGTGGCTACAGCCCTGTTGTATTTATCACAAAAGAGCCATTTGTTGCAGCTTAGTAACGTAAGCAGGTATAGATACGGAGAAGTTTCTTTCGTTTTTCACGTGTTGTAACATAATTCAAGCGGTAACATGGCTTGACAGGTGTTTCTTCGTGGGTCTATTCTGCTGTCAACTTGACATGTTCAACTATAGATGATGATTTTCGTTACTACTAATCGATGACATCAAGCCTTATTAAATTACTTGGCTTGAAGATGACTCTGAGCTGAAATATCAAAGCACGTATTTTGTCTAGTCTTGTTTTAACTTGAATCTCAAATGTATGATGACATCATTCCTGTTGTCCGCTAACGTTTTATGCCTAGAAAAGTGATCCAAATTATCGGATTTGGTAACAAGATGCGGTTTAGGACAAAATACGAGGATTAGATGAATAAAACGTGGATTAAGGGATTGCAAAGGGTATTAGGAGCAAGACCGACGGGTTAGGGATAAAAAGGACATCAGGGGATAAAAAGTGGTTTTGACCAAAAAAATAAAATTCTTGCAAAATCGCATACTTTTGTAAATCATTCCTTCTTGTTATGGCAGTGAACTATAAAAAGACTGGAGCGATGAGTCCGGGTAGAATTTTGAAGCCCAAAATGGCGGAGATGAAGACCTCTTTGCACGCCAATCTCGGTCCTTTTTACGAGAAAAATGGACGACTTGGAAAGCCTCAATTTACTAACGTAAAATTTTTGCCAAGTCATTTTGAAGAATTCAGCATCCTTACACCTTGCCTGGCAATTAGATTTCCTTCTAGTAAAATCTAAATCCAGCTTTAACTAAAGCAGTTTTTCCCACTTCCTCCACAGTCCCTTATCTGGCAAAAGTACCAGAGGTTATCGATCTAAACCAGGTTACCAGAAGTTGGTTTTCTTTATTTTTTTCGATTTGTTTTGGGTTTAAGCGAAGCTTTGGTTTAGAACTGGGTAATAGTAATGGTTTGGGCAAGCCTAAGGATTTTTGTTGGAGTAAAAATAAAATAAAATAAAATAAAGTAAAATAAAATAAAATAAAATGAAATGAAACAAGATAAAATAAAATTAAAATTAAATTTAAATAAATATTCATAAACTATCAAGCTCGGAAAGTTATAATTCACGACGCATCGCATAATTTATGCTTGAAATAATGTGAAAAGAAACCCCTCTACCATTTCTATAGTTAACTACCTTTTCTCGACGCAGGGTACTATAACCAATTATATTCACTTCACTATAGGGCAACATGAGCTTGGAGTATTATCTCATTTTATCACCGAGAAAAACACGTGTCACGAAACATATTTTATTATCTTTGGTGGTCTGCAATTAGTACTAATAAGTAAGTTGTCATGAACAGGATAGTAACTTATTGAATGCCTCCGCCGTAATCTGTTTTAGAAACAGCATCTAAGCTATATCTAGACGAACTTATAACAAAACTTGTATTGCTTGTTTTAACTTTGTTTGGTTTAAGAACTACAAAGCTATTTTCTTATCTTATTACTCCTCTTGAAAACCTCATGAACAATGAACAATGTTATCAGTGTACTTTAAAAGGTTTATATTTGCGGCATGGAATTTTCCAGATCAAGGAACAAAGTTAGTACTGTTAAACCTTTGCCGTGGCTTGTATAAGTCCGGCCTACTCATTATTTACTTTATTGAAATCTAGATACAGTTAACAGCTAACTCTCGTCATCGTAAACACTCTCGGGACCGCAGTTTGCTTTCAGGCCGGAACCGCTGGAGTGTGCAATAGCGAGATGCAATCACAGACACCTGACTTAGCAATGTAAAATGTCTAAGTTTGTCTACAAAGTTCCACAGCGTAGATCTTTAATGCAATAATTCCGGCACAGTTTGTAATATTGTGGGCGAATAAATTACGTACAGACGTGACCAACTAATGAAAAGAAGCTACACTGCTGAACAATGTTTAACTATCGAAGGCGAGTGTACAATCGCTGAGGCGCGTAGCCAGGAATTTTTCTTGTATGGGTGGTGGTAGGGTGTTCAATGTCGAAGAACTCTTGCCATTTCAAAATGCCAAACAATGTACTATCTTCTTATATATGGTCAATTTGGGGGTCTATAGACTCCAGTTATTTTAATAGACTTCAAAAAGCTGGGTTTAATTTGGTTTTACCAGGGTGTAACTAGAAAATCTGAGTGTTTACGAAGATTAATTTCCGTATTTCGTATTTGGGTATTTTAGTTGACATGAAGTACAAAAATAAATGGCTTGAAACGTCCATGGACTTTAAAAATGCCAACTTTAGGCCTAGTAAAGAAGAACTGGACATATAAGTCTCTTGGGGTCGTTCACACGTAAATGCAATTGACGGTAGCACCATGAAACACCATCAGAAAGAAATCTTTGCTGCAGAAAAATAATGGTAATTTTGGTGACGTTCTTATCAGTTAAAAATTCAGCAGTGATGCTCACTAAATTGTCAGTGTTATAAAGAGTAAGAGCATCACAGTTGGCTGGTTCTGGCACAGATTATTCTCAATGGCCTGCAAAGTGCGCTTTGTAAGACAATCAATATTCGTCAGTGATTAATGCCTGTTCGATAACCTGCTACCCACAAGTTCACGTCCTCACTTCAGCACTTCAGATAATACGTATCAACAATTTATGGCGATATTGAAAGTGGTTTCAAGGTCGCAAATCAAAGCTGGTCAGTTTGTGATATTGTTTTGCGACGGTCACGAACTCCTTATTGAACTGAAAACTCAAATTCGTTGTGGCTACGGGGGGGTTGAACCCCGCGAACCCAAATTCGTTGCGGCTATGGGGGGTTGAACCCCGAGAATTCTTCCTTGGCTTTGCCACTGTAATCACTTGTGTAGAGACTGGACTGAAAAAGCAAAGATACACGAAGATCAACTAGACCCGAAAATAGACATTTTGGAAATAATTCTATTATAAAAATTTTGAGGTTGACGTCTAGTCAATGATTAGCGCTAGGGGTTTCCACAAGTTGCTCGAAATTCCGATAATAGTTGCTCAAAAAAAGAAGAAAAGTTGCGTAAAAGTTGCCCATTTTCCCCGAAAAGTCGCTAGTTTTCAAGAAAGTTGCTAAAAAGTTGCTACTTTTCACTGCTAAGTGCTGCTATTTTAAGCTAGATTCGATACATACTCTGTGATGATGTTTAGAGTAATCATATAAATTGGTGTCTTTATAAAAAAATGCAATGCACAGACAAATTCATAATATAACGTGTCTTGATGAAACTTTTTTTTATATATTACTTCACATAAAATAGTATATAGTTCTATGTAAGCGAATATAAGACCCCGCGTAATGTCAATAATGATAATGTCAAATACTAAGTTTTGCGTAGATATGATGTTGTTTGCACAATTTAAAACGTTACTCAGTTTTTTCCCTTTAAGTAGAATTGTACTTCAGCATGATTGACGCTTCAACTGTTTCTTCCAAAGCAGCTTCCTGTCCTTTTGAAAAGTTACTGTTCAAAAGACTAAAAACTCTCTCAGCAGCACCAGAACTTGGTTGAACAAGCAAGATCTTTCTAACAACAGCTGCCCATTTAGGAAGTGTGTTTGCATTCCTTGCCCACCACTTTACTTTGTCATCTTCTGTTTGTACTTGAACACCATCTGATAGAGCTAGGTAATTTGGAAGTTCTTCAGCAAGTCCATTAATAAGTGCATCATCATCCAAAAATGGAAAGTTACGAAGTCATTCTAAGGACTCTAAGGTAGGTTGGAGTCCTTGAACCTGTACTGGGCAGCACAGGCGTGCACCTCGAAATGCTCGGACAATATCGTAGAACTGAATGTTGACTTTCTCCAAGTAGTATTGGAAGCCAGGTTTGATGCAAGATTTCGCTCTTTCAAGCAGTTGGTTGAAAATAACCTGGTCTCCATTTGCTCTTTCACGTGATAGGGCAGTACAATTGGGATAAGCACCCAATTGCACTGCTTGAGTGAAAGCCGTCAAGTGCTGATAGCAGGTAAATATCAAAGGACCATCCCCTTCAAGATTATACGTTGTTGTGACAAAACTTCTTCCGCCATCAATTAGAGCTGCAATTTCAAGCTTTAAATCTGCAACATCTTCAGGACTGTCGAAAATTTCCAGCAAATGAGCACGTAATGCAGGAGCAAGATCTTCAATTTCAATTTCTCTGAGAAAAGGCTCCACAAACCCGAAATAGTCACAAACTTGATTCACGACTTCCTATTTGCTCCACCACCTTGTTGCTGAAGCAGTACGCATGGCTTTACCAGTTTTGGTCTTCCACGCTAGTCGAACAGCAGGACTTTGAGAAAACATGCCATTCCAGTACCTGAGAAATGTATCTAAGATTCTGAATTGAAATTTCTTCCCAGCATTGTCAATAATATGACTAAAGCAAGTAATACTGAAGATGTTTGGAAAATAAAACTTGACTTGATAAAGTGCAGCTTCATTTACTGCAACACCATCCTTCGTTGCAGATAATATCATTTCGGGACGAATTGAGTATTCAACTGCTAAACATTGAATCAAACGTTGAGCTAGTTCTTGGGATTTTAAGCTCTTCGCTAGGGTTTCCAGCTTTAACAGTCTCTGCTGAATATTCCATTGAGTGTCAATATATCGTAGAACAATAGCAAGGACCTCTCCAAGCCTGCTGCTACCATCAAAAATCACAGAGAATTCATCACCATCTGAAATGTCAGTTTTCAGAGTCTCCTTTTCTTTTTCCAACACGAGTGGGATGGTTTCTGAAAGATGATTACTTGATGTCAAACGATGGCCATATTTTTCTAGAAATGGCTTCATACAATCAATTTTGGCAAGTGGTATTCCTGCTTTCAAACACATTTCGACAAGATCATACCGAAACAAACGCATTTCATTAGGAAGAGTTTCTCCTTTCGGGTGAACCCTCGCGTCATTTCGTCGTAATACATCAACAATAGACTGCTGTCTGATTTTACTTGCTTCGATGGTTTTCTTACCCGTTAAATGTTTCTTGGTGAGAATATGCTTTTTTATCGAACTATTCTTCTTTGAAATAATCTCTCTGCAAGCATCACAGCGGAGTTTCCCGTTAACAACAGTCAAATGTTCGTTCTTGTATTGTTTAACTCTCTCCCAAGCACTGACAAGTTTTGGATCTTTCGAGCCTCGTTTACTATGTTCTACATTTCCAGGGTTTGTTTGAATTTTACGTTTCCTTGAAATCTCAGCCATCCGAGGAATCCGCAGATCTGCCCCTGCTTGAGTTGCCTCTTTAAGTAGACCAAAGTTTTCATCATCTTCTCTTGCACTATCCTCAGATTCACTTTCATTTCCTGAACATGTGCTGTCGGCCATTTTGAATTTTGAGAAGCCAAAAGGGCAAATAACCCCGATATTAATTCCCCTGGCGGCTAAAATTACCGAGTAATAAATACCGATAAAGGGATGCAGAGATTGACTGGACTTGCATGGGTCTTCCCATCTTGAAGAGCTATACTTATTTATTAATATTATATTATCCTGAGATGGTCTATCATATTTTAACACAAATTGACAGTAAACGTTACTGAAAAACTCAAAATCGCTAAACAAAGGTCAAATTTAGGAAAAGTTGCTCGGTGTTACAAAAGTTGCCGAAATTGCCGGTTAAGAGAAAAGTTGCTCATAAAACGAAAAGTTGCCAAAAAGTTTCCGAGCAACTTGTGGAAACCCCTAATTAGCGCGCCGAGTGAAATAATCAAGATTACCGCTTTATTGAGCGAAAATCAATACAATATAACTGTTTTGTTGGGACTGAATATGCATCCGTAATGCCGTAATGGTGGGAGTCTGTAATAGCGAAAGATATATTTCATTTATAGGCGTCAATCCACATCCGGTAAGAAGGGGGGCAGAGGCATGGTCAGGCCGCTGTGCAGCCTGCTAAAGGCATACTGTGGACTGTGAACCGGAGCAAGGTCTCTGATAAGGTCTTTGAAATGCCTACGTGAATTTTGGGACTTTGTTTCAGCAAACCTTATACTTTAACTTTCTTCAGAAACGAGCTTTCTTTGTATTCCACCACAGCCTGTGCTCTCTACAAATTCGTGAGCGAAAAGTTTGGAAGTCTTGTTTTTACTCAACAATTGAGAAATCAAAAGAGCTCAGCTGTGGATCCGCCACTTGGACATGCAATGCACTGCATGTCGTGATGGAGTACACGTGCAATACTTTGTGGGAAACTTCGAGGCCCTGATAAGACACGTCGCACTATTTTATCTGTTTCATTGCAGGATACGATTTTTAATTTGACGGCCAACCAAAATGTGAAGGGGACAGTTGATATATTGTCCTTTCCTTTTGAATATGTGGGGAGATATGTACACTTCCCCTTGTCCCCCACCAATTGACACCTATGGTTTCATTTAAAACCTATTAATCTAGTTTTTGCTGGGGGGTGACTCCTGTCTATTATACTATAGTGAGGTGTCCATAACAACGGGGTGTTCGTAAGCAGACGGTTGAGTGTATAACGTAATAACTAATCAGACCAGAATTAAGCTTTGAACTTCGTGTGAAACTATGAAATAACATAACCAAGAGGAAGACTTTCATGTCTTTCCAATATATACCATATAATAATAATAAATACTATATGATAAATACTAATAAATATTATACTTTCATGTCTTTCCAAGTCAGTTTGGTGAATAGTCGCATACATTTAGTATCGAAATATCTTTTTCAAACGTTCTTGTTGACAACTTCGGATTCCAAACGATTTCTTTGCCTGGAAGAGCGAACGACTTAGTCCAAACGCATGTGACTGGTCTATTTCCAGCCTCATCACCGTCAATCACGATCAACTAAAACTGCCCGCCAAAAAGGATAATAATGGACGCTCTTTACCAAGCAGACAGAGAGGGAGAGGAGAAAAAATAGAGAGAGAGAGAGAGAGAGAGAGAGAGAGAGAGAGAGAGAGAGAGAGAGAGCGGAGAACCAGCACAAGTGACACAGTGGACAGAAGACAAGATCAACTACCAAGAAAAAAAGAGAGATTCATAAGAACTTCTTGTTATAGACTATTTGAACTTTCGTTATTTACTTAGATACCTCGTATCGTTTCCTGATCAAATAAAGAAGCTGTTCCTCGCGACTAAGGCATGTCTAGACTATTGAGCTAAAAATCCCAAAATTTTCAACACATTTAATTCATCTATATATGTTTTGCGAGACTTGTTATATTTAAGCAGGCCATTTAAACTCGCGTCTGCTAAGGAATACTTGGCTCAAAATCTCCATTGATACTATTGCTATAAAAAAATTCTTTGCCAAACTTTCCGAGAGTGATGAACATCATGATTTATTTATTTTAAGATGACTAATAAAATTCTAATCTCATAGATTTCTACCATTAACATTAAGATGTACGCCACTTGCAAAAGATGGTTTTTAGTGATGTTAGGATCGGAGATGACTTCCGATTGAATTATTCTGCTTACTAGCACATTTATTATCAAGCCGCTTTACCTCGATCAGTAATTTTTTGGTTTAGGTTTGAATCGCCTGATCCAACAACAAAAAATAATGAAGATTCCTTTTGGAAAAACACTTTCGACTAATCTTTCAATATTAACAACACCATCAGCAATATTATGAGCGATTTTCCACTTCAACTCATTATTTCGTTTGGCTCTTTACGTAAGGGGGGCGTAATATATTCTTCATATCTGTCGCTGTTGCTCCTGGAAAGTTTTCAACGTAAAAAGCCTTTTGATTTGATAGTGAACAGATATTGATGAATTCTGGAGTCGCCAGCAATTACTACTGAAATTCTCTTTGTATGATTAGCCCTTCGGCTAATTATTTTCATTGTTTTCCACGGATGGATGATTTGAAGGACTAGTTTTCGTCTAACTTTTCTTGTTCTTTCTTTTCTTTTTAATAATATGTTCAGCATTATTTTCCTTGACTGCTGAATCATCCAAACCTGTTATGTACCAAATATTAAGTACCAATCTTGACAATTCTCACCTAGATAATTATTGTTTGGAGTGTCTGAATACAGTCCAACCTCCCTGAGCGACCACCTCCATTAGGCGACCACACTCTATTAAGCGACCACTTTGTGATTAACCATTTGTTATGTGAGTCAAACACTGAAAATAATACCTCTATTAGGCGACCAGCCACTCTATTTTCGCTTAAGCGACCGCGACCACTTTTTGCCCGAATAGTTTGGTATTTTTCTTTGTTTTTTACCTCCTTTGAACGACCACACCGGTGGATTGATAGAGTGATAGACTAATAATGTTACGCATTTCGATCATATTTCTAGTGATGATCATAGGTGATGACAGCTCTTACAGGGCAAACTTTGCCGTACCGTTGAAAGCGCGCTTCTTATCGCGTTTGAGTTGACTGCCTTAAAAGTAGTCCGCGCCGTTTTATAGACACGTGAAAGCGTCCATGCTCAACTTCATTTACGTTCATGATCTGATCTAATTTATGAAACGCTGCTTCCACTTTGTCAGTTGTATACAGTGCAGTTCATTATTATGTGCCTAATTGAATTAACCAAATAAACCAGTGCACGTGCATTTTCTAGTTTGTTTAGACTGTGATATATGATGGATGTAGATATGAACCGTTCTTCATAGTGTATCTATCAACTGTGCAACTGAAACTGGTTGCATTTGCTTAAGTTGTCAAAAACCTGTTTGTATTAAGTCTCGACAATGTACTGTGTCTGCCAATGAAGATTCTCCTGGCTGGAAAGCCGGCGTTTCGGTGGCTTATTGTGTGGCATGCTCTGGTTCAGTGACAGCAAACAAGACTGCGAGCATCTTTAGCAACAAAGCCGATAAACGAGGTGGTACTTTCTCGAAAGCACATCCAAAACGGAAAAAATCCTCAGCACCACATACCTCCAAAAGGGGAAATGTTTAACTCTAAGTGAGAAGGTAGACGTGATTAAGACAGCTAACCGTGAGAGTATCGGCACAAGGAAAGGAAATTGGCGGAAATGTTTGAATGTGGAAAAACTCAGATAGTTACGACACTGCAGAATAAAGATGAAATACTTTCCATGTGGAATTCTGACGAGGGTGCAAAAACGCAAAAGAGACTGAGGACTGGAAAGTGTAGCGAAATCAACCATTTGTTGTGGGAAAGGTACAACAGGGTAAGGGAGTCAAATGTCCCCATCACTGGGAATCTTTTGATTGAGGAAGCTCGGTTGATTGCGGAGAGGCTTGGGGACGAGACGTTTCAAGGGAGAAACGGCTGGCTAGGGAAGTGGAAGCAGAGGTACAATATCTGTCAAATGAATATCGCGGGCGAAGAAGGAGACGTTAGCGAGGAAGTCTTGGAAAGCTGGAATGAAAGACTACGAGAGCTTACAAGAGGATACGCACCAAGAGATGTATGGAACCTAGACGAAATTGGCTGCTTTTGGAAAATAATGCCTGAGAAATCACTGTCACAGAAACGTAAACGCTGCAGAGGTGGCAAGAATGCCAAGCAGAGGCTTACTGTCGCATTTATTGTGAATGCAGCTGGTGGCAAGCAATGCCCGATCCTGATCGGTAGCAGTAAAAAGCCACGTTGCTTTGTGCGGCTAAGAGATCCGTCCTGTCCTTATGGTGCCCAGTATTTCAACAATGAGAAGGCATGGATGACAACAGGAATTATGACCAGGATTTTAAACGGGTTGAACAACCGCTTGAAAAATGTAGAAAGAAATGTCATTCTTTTCTTGGATAATGCGCCTTGCAATACGGCCTCCTTGGTTGACATGTTCTCAAACGTTAAAGTTACATTCCTACCAAAAAATACGACTTCCCGAACCCAACCCCTTGATGCTGGCGTAATTAAAGCATGGATAGCTTATTACAGGAAGAAGCTTTTGCGCCATATTATCAGTCAAGTTGATAGCCAGAAGAATGTAAGCGACATAGTGAAGTCAATCAACCTTCTGATGGCAATTAAATGGATGGTTGAATCATGGAACGATGTTAAACCTGAAGTGAAAACCAAGTGCTTCAGACATGTCGGAATGTATCCATCAGACCCGTGAGAAGAGGACGAAGAGGACCCGTTTGCTGGCAAAGAGGTGCTAGACCTCCAGGAACTGGCACACAAGATTTCAGTGGAGCAAGGTGTTGACGTCTTCCACTTCACTGAACTGGATAATGGTGCAGAGCAATACGCCATTCTAGACATCACAAATCCGCAGTGGAGGGAGAATCTACGTGACGAAATTTTAGAAGACGGTGATGACGACACGGCAATGGGAGTCGAGGAGGATGAAAACGACGCCCCTCAATTTGTGCCTGCTATTACTACTTTCAACAGAACTCTCGGTTGCAAATCAGTTGCAACAATTTGCCGGCTACAGCGGCAACGAGGAGCTCTCTGTGGCCATGACCAAAGTGACTGACTTGCTTGTGGACTTGAAATTAAAATCCACCAAGCAGTCTGACATTACAAGCTTTTTGATAAGATCTAATAACGATGTACATTAAATAAATTAAACCAAACACCAAAGTACAGTAAATTCTACAATTTCTATAATATAGTATTTGTTCCGTTAGGGAAATTGATACTACCGGCAGGCACGTTTCAGTTAAATTTGTTTTGTTGAATTTCTAACAAATTGAACAGGTATTGTTTAAGAAAAATGTGTCTAAATAAACTCTAATGGCATTCTGATAAATGTTTTCGATTTGTTTTGCTTCATTCTGGGCCTCTTCTGGGATCCTGTGATGACGTTTTCTATTAAGCGACCACTTTTTCATGCAGCATGGGTGGTCGTTTAATGGACGTTCAACTGTATATCAATCGAATCCATTCTAGCAGACAATCCCGTTCGTACAACAAATTCTTCAATATTGTTTCATAAACCGCTTATCTTGTTCAAAGATTTCCTATTTTATGCTTAAGCATTGTCTCTCTTTAAAACATGTCCTTTAAAACTGACTCGATGGGATGATAACCATGTTTTAAATGATAAACCATGACGATTTCTCTTTTAAAATCAACTTCTTCATGACCTTTTTCTTTTACTAGAAACTTCTCAAACATTTATTTCTTATAAGCATCGCCGGATAATTAGGATGGTTGCAGACGTTAACTACCATTCAATTTCAACCAATGTGGAAAAACGCCATCTTGAACGATGTCGCTTTCAACAGGTACGGTGTCTTTAGTCAAACATACCACTTCTTAAGTTATGACGATTCCCCGAACAGGGAGAATTCCCAGATATTCCCAGGACGAAAAATCGTATGCAGCCATTTCGTGTAAATGAGCTCAAAAAAGTGTGCAGCCGCCAGGACCATAAGCAGGACAGAACTGATACAAGAGAAGATATTGCCGGTAAGACTGTATGTAAAGTGGAATTTCGTTAATACGGCCACCATAGAGACATATAAATCAGGCCGTGTTAACAGGATAAGCTCAAATTTTGTAACTGGTCTTTTTCAAATTATGTAATCACTTAGTACAATAAAATCCGACTTAAAACGAACTATTTGTGAGTATCTAGAGTGCAGAAGAAAAGTATTATAACCAAACTAGGATAAACAAAACTGGCTTTTATAAGGTGAAGTTTTTGATAAAGTTGTAAATTGTGGTCATTACTCAGATCATGACTCGTAGTCAAGGACTTGATCATTACCCCCTGACGTATTGTGGCTAAAATTGGCCGTGCTTGTGTTCAGTAAAACAATTTTTTGATTAACATTAATAATAATTTTTTTCTTGAGCTCTTCTAGACTCGCGCTTATTATTACCTACTTCTTTTAACGAAGAAAAGTAAGCAAAGAAAATTTTGTTCATCACCCAGTCTCCCACACCTAAATATTCTTGCACTGCTTTCGTTTTTACTTTTACTTTTTCAAAATCAGCACTTGAAGAGTAGGTATCAAAAGTCAGAGTTAGAAAGCATAATGTTGTAACTTTTATGGACTATACCCTCCTCTGCAGAAAACATTTCCAAGATCTGTAACTATGTTGCATTAGAAGCCATTCAAGTCAACGTGTAAAGTCACGGTTCATTTTGAGAAGCTTTCAGGACTTATTGAACGAGCTTGTTTGATCCATTTGTATTGGTAAGGTATTTCTTTTCTTTTTTTGTATAAGATAAATACCGAGAAAGGCGGCTTCAAGCCAAATACATCCCGAGAGGTTGAATATTCATCTTAAAACACAACTAAAGTAGGTTTTCTTCGAGACATCTTAAGCGATAGGATCCATTTTCGTTTTGAGAAGTAAAAGATATTGTGTTCTTTCTTGGATTAATTGTTGTCAGGGATTGTATATACAATCCCGGGTATTTAACATATTGTATACATAGTTCCCACCAGCTTTTCTAAAGCTCTTTTGTTTAGATAGGTTCCTTCTTTGGATGAAAGCCCCGAAAGAACAATGAAAACCAACTTAATCGTGTTTTAATATCAGATAGGAATCTCGCGTCCGGCTTGTTCCTTACAGGCCTAAAAAGATCTCAACCAATGTCCTACAGCTCAATCAATTACAAATGTATGTTTTACTTTAAACTGGTAGGAGACGAATAATTCTATTTTAAGAAGGGAGGGGACAGTGAAGTGGCATGTTACAACCAGCCGACAACTTCAAGAAATGTAAAACAAAACAGATTCCGAAAAATAACATCTTGTGAGCTCAAAATTCGAGTTAGAGTTGTCTTGCTCTAGCTCGAATTTTGAGTTCACATGTTATTTTTGGGAATCTGTTTTGTTTTGCATGTCACTATGGTAATAGTGTTGTTGTTCTTGCCATTTTTAGTGTCACTAGATGCTATCACATGCAAAATATGCAAGTAATTTCGTCAAAATAATCTTACAATACACATGAATGCCCAAAAAGTGATTTTTTTTCCCGAACCGATCAACGGAAGTACTGTTAGCACCATTCTTTAGCACGGTCAGCACTCTTTAACTTAAGTTTCACTTCCAGTTCATCGATGTCGGTAGCGTGGTACTTCTCGTCAAAGCGCCAGAAGTACCAACTTGTTCAGACGTGAGAGGGCGGAATCTTCACGTATACTTGCACATATTAAAAATTTTCGGCGTCCGAGGACGGATGGTCCTTTTGGCTCTCCTTAAGTCCACTCAGCAGTGACTTAATGAAGGAGGCTCGTGATGAATAAGAATTAGCGAGAATAATCTTCGTTTTTCAAAATAATATTATTCGATTATAGACAATTTATCGAAATGTTTGCGGTTGTAGCCAAGAAAGCTTTGCTTAATTTCATCTAAAATATAATCTGGTATTCAGCTTTCGACACTTGAAAATTAAAAACTTTAATATATAAGAGATTAAAAGATTTTGGACAATCTAGGGATTAATACTCTAAGCCAAACTACAATTTCTGATGGGAAAACTCGTTCTGCCCAGGAAACCCAACTTTCTGATAAAAATGTCAAATTTGAATCCGGTGAATTGTGAACGATGCGTTTTCCGTCTTATTTATCAATTCCTTTTTCAATCGTAAACCTTTTCAATCCTGCAAGTGACGTTAAGAATTGCATCCAACAATAAGCAACAATCTAAACCGCAAATACCAATTTACCATCATTTACCGTCATGAGCCCTCAGTAATTGACTTTAGTTGTTGAGGATACCCTGCCACTGTGTTTGGCCCATTGAAATCTAAAAAGATCGGGACGATACCTCGTTATACCTGGCCTTAAGATTGAATGAAGCCGACATGGGGACAGCCATGTAGGTCAAAATCACGCGTGGGAAAAAGTTATATTGAACCTTTACTTTTCATTGACAGATTAATTCTGACAAATATGCAATCCTACCAACATTATCCTCCATTTACTAAGGAAAAAAAAGAAAACTGTCAAAACCCCCGAAATTTGGGTTAAGTTTTTCGCAATAGGTTGTGTGTTTTATCGCTTAGGGGACTGGGATGACCTGCAAATTGACCTACATGTCAGCTTCCATGTTGGCTTCGAAATACAGTTTGCAGGTATCGTTCCAGTCTTTTTAAAGGTCATTGGTTGGGCAAAGCTAATAAACGAAACAAAACTAAACTAAACTAACAGCCGGTTCTAGTTATTGTGTCAGCTGAATACAACTACCAGAATTCTTTAAGATTTTTTCATTGTATTCAAACATTGAATTCCCAAAGCGAATGGAAAGACAATTGCTTCGATTAACATGACAAACAAGATTTCGAACGGCATTCTGGTAGCTGTGTTCAGCAGATGTATAAGGGGAACCGGCCATTAAACTCATTTTGATCGATTATCGTCTCATCTTGGAGTTTCTCATATTCGTATATGGACTCACAAAATTACAAGGTTGCTGTTTAGCTTGTCTTCCTCAGAAAGGAAAGCTTGTCGACATTCAGAGTAAATACACCCATAGGGAGTCTGGAATGTTATAAGTTTTTTGAAACTAAGAATTCATACTTAAACTAGAAAGGGAAGTTCTGACTTCTTACATAACAACTGCTCTAAAGCATTCCAGACTCAACTTACTCAAGTGCAAGACGTCCGGTACTTCACTAACAACCCACGTTCCTGATTTCGCGACATTTCCGTTTAGTTTTCCCTCCCATTTCGTCGTATTTCATCCCGGCAGTACGGTGGAAATTGTTGTATTTCGATGACTTGATTCGAGAATAAACATGATAAACCAATTTATCTGATAGGAAATTGAATTTACCCTAGTTTTATCAACGTCAGGGGATTGCCATAAAGAGCATGCAACGATTACTTATCCCAACGGATAAATTATGTATGGGCGGCAACTACCATAAAATATGGTTGCAGTTATCGTGCAAGTGAAGATACTTAGTACTGGAAATGGATACCTGCGTGAGAAACGTGTTGTTGTAAATTATAAATGTTTACAACTCGGAGGGAATGGAATTTAACGTTGAATGAACGACTGTGAATAATCGATGAACAGGATTGCTTAAAGTAGAGTCTGAAGATTACCTTTAACTAAGATAAAAGAATATATTATTAAAGGACGTCTTACCTAAAACTGAGCTGTTTGGTGAAAGCCCCAGTTGTCCGGCCATTCCAAAAGTTTGACTTCTTAGAATGTTATCCATGCCCTGGCGTTGTCTACCGTGCATCGAGTTTACGATTGAGTGATGTTCGCATTACAACATTGTCTATAAGTATAAGGTACGTGGATATGCGATGAGATATGCTAATGGGTCCTTATATGGTAAGTAGAGACCTGAGAAGGAAGTGTTGATGTCCGCAACCAGATCGGAAAGGCTCTTACAAAACTTAACAAGTAGTGATGGGTGGAGTTGTGAAAACAACGGAAAAGAGAACACTCGACTAACATGTATATTTATGTATGAGGTTATTTTATCACGGTTATTTGTTGATTACAACAATTTAACTGTACCTGGTGAGACTACAATTGAGATTGAGACAGTCGTGATTCACGTCGTAAAATGTGCAAAAGAGAATAGCTTTAAAAAATTAAGTAAATAAATAAAGTCCCAATGTAACTAAAACCGAATATTTATGACCAGTTCAATATAGTCTGTTCTGAAGAATCTTGAGAGGCAAGTTAGAATAAATATCAGTAAAAACCTGACAAGAGCGTTTTGAAAGTGAGGCCTTTGGAGTAAAAATCGAAAAATATTTAGCTCGTAGTAAACATGTTATATCGCGCATAAAATAACATCGGGAAACTATCAGACGACTAAAAAAATTTGTTGACAGAGATAAACTCACTTCTGTATTTAATGCTCTGGTTCAATTACATTTCCTTTACGGAAATTCAGTGTCTGATTTCCTTGGTACGTCCCAGACCAAAAGATTTATGAACACAGAAAACACTAAGGCTATAAATTGTTCATCACCTTAAAGTCTTAAGTATTAAAGGTTAGGACGCTCGTAAAGATCAAACAGTGAAAACTAAGGTAAGACAAATACATGGAGATTTGCATTGCATGACACCAAACATTACTGCAGGTTTATTTACAAATAAAAGTGAGGTGACAAATCATGATCATAGAGATTCAGCGACTTCTCTTCAGCTTTACGTCTCCCAAATCAACCCCCAAATCAACCGACATTAAAGAAGTACTATCAGAAAAAGGTCGTCTTTAAAAGCTCAGATTAAAGTCGAGGACAACACTAGGCTCTCGCTGTAACGACAATATTTTTAATATTTACATTAAGTAATCTTCAGACAGGTTAAGTACTAGGAAAAAATAGAAATATCTCTATGTACAGGTGTAAGGATGGCATAATCGACGTAGAAGAAGACAGCCTCCCGAGTGTATTTCAATATCAATATATGGCCGAGTGATATCTCTTTACTCCTAAAAGATTGAGTATAGCTCAAGTTTAAATTCGACGTACGTTACGGTACCTATCTGTTACACAATATGTAGTTGATATTTTAAAGTTGTAAATAAATACTGTTGCGAGGTTTTTTCTTTATCAATTACGTCATCCTGATTAAAAACGGTGCATTTAACACTTATACCAATAGGCCGAGTCGGGCGCGATCTCAGAGGTAGATAGCGGTTGGTATACTTGTCTCATAGAGCAAAAGCGAACGGTGTAACTATTTTAATACCGAAGAGTCCCGTATACAAACTCTATGTTGACAAATTCTCAGGTTATAAGCCCACTTGTCCATTAACGGAAAATGCTTTCCAATCATAAGTCCCCCGAATATAAGCTCAACTTCCCATTATCACTTTCCACTTTTCCTAACTGGCAATACATTTACGAAAAACTTGCATAAAGCACAATGCCATGTACTTTGTCCGTTATGCCTTTGGAAACGTTTTCCTGTCTCACCAATAAGCTCCTTCGGTCATGAACTCACGGGTTTAAGCCAACTCAAAACCGTGATAAAATTCCGAGTAAGCCCACCGCTTAAAGCTGAATTTTAGAGTATACAGGCAAAATAATTTTAAGATCAAGTTACATGACTGCCGGTAATAAGCAGTGAATCACTTGACGATACTTACCGGAATTGCAGACTCTGTAGGCCGAGGAAGAGAGAGTCTGATTCCGAGCTCCAATGATTTCGATTAACGTCTTCTAATTACATGCAGTTTATTCAACAAAATTGCTGCCGAAATAATGTAAAACACTAATTTCTCAACAGAAGTCAAATTCGAGTGAGGACTTTGCAAGTTCCACCGAAAGTATTTTATCATTTTGACAATTGCACTTCTCTGAGGATGTCCATGGTAACTCATGAGAACAGTGAGTGAAGAGAGCTAGGACCGCGATACCCAGGGTAATAAAAGATTTTATCTGCCATTCATTTAAATTTCAAAACGATTTAGTCCGTTTGATTCAAACGCTGAAACCATTCAAGTCATCGCTGAGAGAACACAACAAAACCACTGTACTCATGCTAAGGAATACCAAAAAGTTCAAGGAACCCAAGACTCTCTATATGCTATCTGTACAATTAATCATATACTTGACGCACAAGCCGGTGATGTCACGAAAGTACCTTGTGCTCTTAAGCCTTGTTCACATGAGCGACGTAAGCATAAAGACAAGATCAAAACGAAAACAAAGCGTGATATCTCCTCAGGGACTTGCAAAGATAAAACAACAAGATTTTTTCTTTGTTTCGTCTTTTGTTCGGCTCATGGCTTATGCTTGGACTATGATCTTATGCTTATGGTTACGACGATCCTTATGTCGCAGGCTTGACTTGATTACTTTGTTTTACCTTCGTTTTGTCCTCATGTTTATACTTATGCTCACGTGTGAACCAGACTTTATAGTGCATTCCCTATTCCCACGTGTCCGGCACTCATTACAAGAAGCAATGGTAATAGTTATTTTAGTTTAAGTGAAAATCTCTTTAAAATTTCAAAAGGTTTCCACGCAGATTTCTACTCTGGGGGCGGCATTTTTATACGGCTCCAGGCGGCAATCTGTTGTGCAAGGTCACTGGAATGTACTAATCATAACGTGGATTTAATCCTATTCAACTTGGTCGGTTGAAACCACCCCAAGTAGTTTTTCGTTCATAACTTCTGAATGCCTCTGAATTTTCTAGCTCAAATGTCTTGCTTTACCAAAAATTTTACATGGAAACTTTTCAAACATGGTATGTTGTTGTAAAGTACACCCGATGCCATAATAACTAAATTAGAAAAAAAGAAAAGAAAGACAAAACGCACGATTTTCTTGAAAAACATGCAACATATCATTGGGGCTAAGAAATTTTGTCGCCAATCGGTGGCAACTCTCGCCGTCACTCTCCCTTAGTTGTGCCCCTTTTTGTGGATCTATTTTATTGTGTACTAAAAGCAGTTTACGGCACCACCAATTTGTAAACGATGCAATTATGATCTACATAATTTACACATTTCACAATGGGTGTTTCGGTGATTTCTTTTATAATTAGGGATAGTGAAAAAAATTATTGCGTTATTAAGGGAAAATGTCCGGTTTTTAGCCACATCCGTTGTCCCATTTAAGAAAATGTTCACTGTTCATCCCGAAATCCTCCCTTCTCTTTGTTGATTGTGAGTGCAAATCTTTCGTGATCTTGGTTGAAAGACAACAGAGTTACAGCTCCCTGCATGTTATTACAATGTAAAAGATCTCCTAGTTTATTGAGAGCGTTACTTTTGAAGCTCTTTTTTCCGGCAGATTCAAACCATTTGTTTCAAATTACTGTCTCAAGTTTTAAGCAGCCGGAATGAAACTGGTGAAATAGTTAGAAAATGATGAAATCACTTGTTTTGTAAAATCACGTGATAAACTCGTCATAAGAATAAAAAGTCTTAGTCGACGCATAGATCCAGTCAGTGTTTACATAACCTAATATCGTTTTGTTGAGAACGTCAGAAACAAATTTAAGTGAGCCTCAACACAGTAATGACGTCATCATATGCATCTTATTTGCATATTTACGCTACCATACTAAAAGTTTCCGAATTATGAACATTAATAAAACTTATTCAAAGGAAAATCAATGTTTTAAGTTCAGATGTAGAAAAAGCGGTCGCTACGTCGTCATAAACTATAACAAAATCTAACATTTGATTTAGGTAGCTCCAGCAAAAATAAACAATTCCTGGTTTCATGCATTTACAAGCATTATTCGTTAAATTACGAAGTGGTCAGAAGCCACTACCCTTAGGCTGTGCGCAGTGGCGTAGGAAGCAAATGTAAGTTGGGGGGACAAAACCTTTCGGAAGGCACTTTTGCGCACGGAAAGGACACCCTGCGAATAGATAACATCTATAATATAGCATACTAGTTCCTTTGGCTGAGGTTTGCATTTTATTAAACTAGTAATTAACGCCAGGATTAGGATTAAATTACAAAAAGTTTAAAAAATTTGAAGTTTCCAACAGTATCTGAGTAATGTCTCTTTCATTCTTGTACATGAAATGTTTGTTGGTCATACAGCGATGTAACATTTTAACTGTCAAACGAGGTAAAGTAGTCCTGCTACGAGAAGACCTTGAACACCGTCTTATGGTTAACTGGTTGGTTAAAGATAAAGTACAAAAGTTTTTGATGAATGTGATTAACAGAAAATATAATTCGGGACGGTGAGTCGGTATATTATCTCCATAACTTAAAATTTGCCAAAAAATTTCAAACCCCTGTCATTTTTCTGAACGAATTGCTTAGCAAGTTCAACAAGGTTGATGCTATCAGTCTTTTCTTTTTGGATGCTTAGAATTAGAAGGTTATTGTACCTTCTTTCTGTCATTGCATTTCTTAGATAGTTTTTTGTCCTTCTTTGGACTGAAAATGTTTCAGCGGTTGCTGCACTCATTGGCGCCAACAAGTATATCTGCAACAGACGAACAGCATTGGATAGAAGAAATTCCCCATTCTGGCAGTTGGACGCTACTGAAAGCACAGTGTCCATTGACGTTACTTCTTTCAATTCTGGTGAACACTACTTGACTATACTAGGCAGCAGTTAATTTTAGCTCTGCGGTAACTTATTCAAAGTCAATATCGTTGCCATACTTATGCCTGATATCTTTGTTGAATTCGAATGGTTGTCCGTTAGCAGCACTGAGAAAAACATTTTCAAGATGTTAAAGTGGCACGTGAGAACTTTCATCGAATCGTCGATTCAGTTCTACTAAGCATGCGTCAATTGCTTTACAATACTGCGCTCGAAACATTGATTTCACCGAGTCAAACTGTTGCTGCACAGAGTTACCGTACTACAGACAGCAAGGTAATTTCCTTTGACGTGGCAGAGTTGTCTTTTCTATTATGTGGACAGCGGCTGCCTTAGCGTGTTTGATCGAAGAAAATGTCATAATTATTTCTTTGCTGCTGTACGTTATCTTTCAAAGCGTTCGCCCCAACCATCACAGTCTGAGCAAGAATGCCTTTCTTTTGCATAGTAGTTACAAGTTGTTCTGAGACACTGAAAATGTTCATTGCAAAATGTAATCCAAGAAAGAACTTAAACTTGGTCATATTCTCTGCAAGACTTGTCGCGATTTTCACGATTTGAACTTTCTTCAGTAATACTCAGCAACATATCATAAATGGCCTCGTAGTCGTTCAGCACTGCTGAAATCGATTTTGTTCTCGCAGTCCAACGAGTTGGACAAAGTAGATGAAGACTTTCAACAGGCTTGTCGGGTTCAAAATCTTTGACAATAATTGTGTATGTGGAGATTCTTAGCGGTGAGTGTTGAATAAAAACTGCCAAATCTTGCACAAAGCCCACAGCATCACCAATGGTCTTGCTTTCATTAGCGCACCCTTTCGAAGCTAGATCTAATCTGTGGTTGGCGCAGTGAATACGGTGAGCTGCAGGGTTCTTCACCTGAATTTGAGCTACAACCCCACTAAGATGACCGCTCATCGTTGCTGCCCCATCGTAAGCTTGCCATCGGCAATCACTCGGCTGAGGTTGCATCTCAACGATACGTCTTTCAAAGAGGCTGTTATCGTTACAGCATCGAGTTTTTCGATTAAGTACATTCTGATAAAATCTTCATGTGTCATCATATTGGACAAAGATACCCATCGAAGAATACATGTTAGCTGCTCCTTGATGCTTATGTCACGAGATTCATCATAATTAGCCCAAATAAACCTGAGTTGTTTTGAATGTCTCTCAAGATCGATCGTAAGACAGTATTACCCATCATTTCAATTAGTTCATTAATTACAACTGCACTGAAGTATTGCCGTTTTTCAATCCAGCAATTCAGTTCAGCAACATCCTCAGCTCTTGTCTTAAGCAACTGAATAAGATTGTTCTTGATATATTCATGCCCACGGATGGCAAGACTTTGGCGTGCCAGGTATCGAAGGCTACTTAGCTGTTGCAGGAATAAATTTCTGTTAAGGTCTTGGTCAACTTTGTACAGTTTATCAGGTTTAGCTCCAATGTTCATATTGTGCCTCGTTCAGAAACACCAGCTTCTCAACAGATTCTGCATGGAAATGGGAATTGTGATGCGTTTCGAGCTTTTCATGGCAGTTTTTTCAATTCCTGAATAAAAGGCCTCCGCTTTGTGATGACTGAACGTTATAAGTCCCCTTTCAGTCGCTCTTTTGCAAGCAAAACAAGCTATGGTGCTTCGTGTCACGCAGTAGGTTACCCATCTGTACTTGGAGAAAATGGATACCGGACACTGTCGAGACTTATTTCTACTACCAGTATTAAGATGGCCCGACTGCTTCGTAGAAGTTTCTTTCAGTTTATCTGAAGTTGGCCGGTATGGAAAACCTTCTGTGCAGCATGGGGATCTAACAAGCAGATCCTAAGGACTGGGTAGTGGTGGAACTTGAATACTGAGAAGCAGATTTTGAAGGCGGGGTAGAGGTGTAAAGTGAGGACTGACAAGCTGATTCTGAAGACTGAATAGCGGTGGAACACGAGGATTGAGAGGCAGATTCTGAAGATTGGGTAGTGGTGGAGCTTGAGGACTTAGAAGCAGATTCTGAGGGCTGCGTGGTTGTAGAGCTTGATGATTGAGAAGCAGATTCTGAACACTGGGTAGCAGTGGAACATGAGGATCGAGAAGCAGATTCTGAAGACTGGGTAATGGTGGAGCTTGAGAACTTACAAGTAGATTCTGAGAACTGCGTAGTAGTGGAGCTTGATGATTGAGAAGCAGATTCTGAAGACTGGGAAGTGGTGGAGCTTGAGAAATGGCTAGCAGATTTTGGAGGATGGGTGATAGTGAAGCTTGAAGTTTGATTAATTTGTGATGATTCTAATTCAACAGGAAAATCACTAGCTTCTGCAAATGACAGGTCCGAGAGGGCTGGTTCAAGGAAAAGACTTAGAATCTTTCCTTGAATAGACTCATTCGACATCTTCCTAAAACCGAAATTACTTAACTTCGGTACATTCGATGCTGCCGCGTTGAGCGGTGCAGCTCGTTTTCTTCGGCAGTGCTCTGCAAGGGGCATAACTTGCCAAACGTTAGCCTTATTAAGAGTAGGAATTAAAGTTGCCATATCTACTGAAAGAAAACGCAATGAATCTTACGATAAAGTCTAGCTAAAAAAGTTTCTTTAAGATGCCAACATAACAAAAATCAACCTTAAATTCTAAATTGTTTATTTAAATTCTAAAGTGTTGTTTGGAGTTGTAAATCCTGACGTTAGTTGTTAATGTAGCAAACTTCAATTAAGTTTTAAGCAGCCAAACATGAAATGATTCAAAACTGTAACTGATATTTTTAGACGTTTTTTGCAATTAGGTTTGTTGTATAACCATCAATTCAATTGCATCAAGAATCGCTGGGCTAGTCGTTTTCTCATGTAAACATATTCAATTATTGCCAGTCAAAATCTCCGACGTGTATGATAAAGCTTAGTCTGACTTGGTAATAAAAACAATCAAGACAATACCAGACATTTCAACGTCCTGACTTCCTTTGTATGATAACTCCATTAACTTTTATATAGTGGGTTTAATTATAGTTTAGATGCAAAACAGTCCTTATATTACTATTATATACATTATGCACGATTATCTAAACCTATTCTCAAGAAACAAGTAAAACTTTATGTAAATAAATTTTTCATTACACAGTACATTTTCGGCCACTAAACACAGAATATTTAAGATCTCTACATCCAGTAATTTAAAACCTGGACAACGGGTGTGCCATGTTTGATTAAAAGTTACTGGTGTTTGCCCAATTTGATCAACAATGTAACCATGGTATTCCTTTTGACTTTTTAAAGTCACTTTTACGCTTTTAACGTCGGCTTTTCGAAAGAAATCGATTTTGCAAATGATTGATGCATATTATAATTGCTGTTACAGTTCGAGTATCATATAATTCTACGCTTGGCAACAACTTAAAAGAAGGTACAGATCAATACTGCACATCAATCATTATTAATATATAGTGGCTTCCGCTTAGGTCGTACATATATATCGAACTTGCACCCTAGCTCACCATCTGAGTCTTGTTAGCTCAATGGTTAGAGCATCTTACCAGTCATCAGAAGGTTGCGGGTTCGATTCCCGTCTGGGGCTCAGAAATCATTTTCTGAGTATCGAGCTTGAAGATCGTTCATCTACCTTAATACTGCACATCTTTTCAAGGACGCAACCAGGAATTTAGAAGGGTAGGGATCGGAGGGAAGTATCAAGGCACCGTCAGGGCGATTTTGAAAATTTCAAGTGCAGTAGATCTACGTGTCTTTGGGCAAAAAAATTGCCGCTAACAGGGCACATAAGACGTCCCACAAAAAGGGTGGGTCGCGACCCTCCCTCTAGTTGCGTCCCTGCTTTCTATCACCAAATATGATTTTTAAGGGCAACCACACGATGCAGCCACACCTTACAGAGATGCCTTTTTCACTCAAGGTTCAGTTTACTGTTGTCAGATTTTTCCATGCATTTCTTCCAGCCCGTCACTTTCTAACTTCATTTTACAATTATTAACAAATATTTTTCACAGGTCTCAATCTGGTTTACATTGTGGAAGGCAAAAATTGTAAAATGACTCTTTCATGAAGCATTCCTCGTCCTTCCACTCAATCCAGCCGTTGTTCTGGAGACACCTGATATCCGCATCTCCCACAAAATGAGGATCCTACGCAAATATATGACAATACAAAAAGTTAGACATTGTCTGATACTCACCCAATGAAATATCACATGAGAAACCATAGCGGTCATGCAGTTCATGAATACCAGCACAGTATGGCATGTAGCTTGATAAATTTTTGCAGGAGCCTGAACACAGGCGTGAAAATTACTTTCGTCTCAACCTGCATAACTCAGTGTCTATTGATTCTTCCGTTTGCTTAGAACAAGTCATCGGTAGCTTTCTAATATACTGTATGTGCGGTTTGGCACTGATGAAATTTACGACATTCTGACACATAGCTTACAAGCACGACATACAGAGACATCCACACAACTTCAACACATGAATTTTTTTAAAACGTTTAGGACCTTGTACGAAACGCTTGCAAAACCTCACACTTACGTACCACGGAATTATTCCCTTATCCCCTTATATTTAAGTATTCCACAATGAAATACAGTTGTACATGAATTCAAGTACAGTATGACGTATAAATGGCATTACGTAACTGGTATAATTGTTTTATTACGTTGCTGAGCAATTTCTGAAAAAAAAACTACACAATTGATGTATAAGGTAGTCCTCTAATATTTTGAACATGCGTAACAACGATCAGGTACACATTTGCATGATCCACCCTTCGGTAAAACAGGTTTCAAATGTGGCTCTAAGCAAACAAAGTTTGTTAGATCGATTGAATGTAGATTAAAGGCAACCCCAACGAAGTCAAAGCATTGGTCGTTTATTTCCATGCAAAGACTAGTTGCGAGAATTTAACGTCAAAACATTTGAGGGCGCGCGCCCCCTAACAGGCGTAACCAGTCTACTTGGGACAAGAGATTATTTAAAATACATGTAAAAATACAGTTGTAAAAATACTTTCTCCGAATAAAATTTAAACTAACGAGCAATCAACGTGGCACAAGCTGAGATTGCGATTATCTTTTGAAATTATTTGGAAACTGCCACTGACGTAATGATTTTAATAAGCCTTTTTATGTTTCAAAGGTACAAGTTTAGTTGGAAAAAACTTAGTTTATTTGCTAGCAGTTTAACTGGTATCACAAAGAAGCACTTTTTGACGGATTGATATGTTCCCAAGCACCTCATATTTGAACGCTATCATGTTACCAAATATGGAAAACACGTTGTTGACAATTACAGAGAAGGGAAAAATCATTGTTACATGTTGTAGCCGATGTAGAGATGCAAGGGGGGCTTTACTTTCTCCTATGAGGATGGAGCAATTGAGTAAGAACAGCTTCAGGTGGCTTGGGTCGGAATAAGCTAAGTTGAGAATCTCTGTTCTTCCTGTTGGACTGAAATGTTTTCGTGTGGATTAACAACAATTAAGCATTTAAACTCAAGTCTCAGAGTTCATTACATGAATTAATATGAAGTTACACCTTATAACTCTCAAATATAAAAAGAAAGATTCCAGCTCTTAAATAAATAATATTAACCTAAAATATTCTGTAATAAATCAAATAAAATATCAACAAATACAAATTTGTGAAAAGAAAAGTTTTAAGTTGGACTTAAACCTGTTCATTGAACACTCAAAATTAAGCTCTAGCGAAAGATAGTTCCAGGGTGCAGGACGTGCAATATTATATATACGCATGATTACAGTATTATAGGACCTCGCTTGAAAGTTGTGAGCACAGATATTGGTTTCCAGCGGAAGATGACCTCCCTTGGGAAACAAAAGTGCATGCTCGCAACCTTAAAGCGATCAAAAAAAGTGGATCGCGCGATATAAAGAATGGATTTCCTGGTAGAGTTTCATGAGGAACCTTTTATGAAAAGATAGCCCCTCAAAACGAATAGTGATATGGAAAGAGTGAAAACGGTCAATTTTATGGTCTACTATTATTTGACAAAGAATTTTGCTAAACATTCTTTCGCATGTGCTGTTCAATTAGTTTTAAGTATTGGATATAG
The DNA here is from genome assembly GCA_030142905.1 of Heliopora coerulea. Taxonomy (NCBI): domain Eukaryota; kingdom Metazoa; phylum Cnidaria; class Anthozoa; order Scleralcyonacea; family Helioporidae; genus Heliopora; species Heliopora coerulea. Next base: position 526,685 of record JASJOG010000017.1, on the reverse strand, counting down.
AACACTAACAAGTCTTATTACATCACTTATTTGATACAGAACACAAACAAGCCTGGTTGTATGCTGTATCTGATACAGAACACCAACAAGCCTGACTACACACTGTATCTGATACAGAATACTGATAAGCTATATTAGTATTCTGTACGTACCGTTTACAAAATGAGTGACTGCTCAGCACAGGGATATGCAGATAAGAGGGAAAGTCGAGTATCTATTTATCACGTATACACAGAGGACACAAATTTTGTAAATTACTGTTAAGACGTACATTAAGTCATCCAGTTAAGACAAATAATTTTTACAAGTAAAAGTTAACATCATATACTAACATCAGAGCCAGTAAATAGGGTGAGGCGGTTAATCGATAAACCGAAAAAAACCCGATGTTTTTTGAAAACCGGTTTAACCGATGTTGCTTTTGGTGAACCGAAAAACCGAAAAAACCGAAAAAGCCGGACAAAAATAGATATTTCAATAAAATCGGTAAAATTGGCGTTCGTGATTATCTAAGAGAGTTACCACACTTTTACGAGTTTGTAACAAAAAAATCAAGTGTTTGTGTTGACACAACGAAAAACTGGAGATTATGTTCGAAATTTCAAATTTGATAACGTATTTGAAATACCAGGTATGATCGGCGATGTAAGAACGCGAGGGTTTCATTAGCTCGGAGATATCTTGCCATCCAAGCTAGCAGTTCCCCATCGGAGAGACTTTTTAGTAAAGTAGGGCAAGTTAGTACACCGGGATGAGCACAGCTAAAGCCTGAGAGAGTGGATAAGCTTGTATTCCTGGCAGAGGGCTTATAAGACGTTTGTGTGTTATTTGTAAATATGATATTTGTTATTACGAAGTTTTTAAATCCATTCCGCATATTTCTTCGTACTCCGTAGTCAGGTTGTTTATAATCAATTAACACAATTGTTTTTGAAACTGAAGTCTTGCGCGAGTAGTATCATTCATGTTTTTTAACTTTGGTTTCGAAGTGTTTTAAAACACCGGTTCACTCGGATTTTTCGGTTTTTTATAAAAACCACCTCACCTTACCAGTAAATGTGTTATAGAACTTGTCGATCAAACAACGGGGTCTGCAAATTTGATATGGACCTGACGAACTATTAATAAGTCACGAATTATTAATAAGTCATGAATTAAATTTACAGACACTAGTTAAACATCAATATCTTTTGAACTTCGCTCATGAATTGTCAACGAGTTTTAAAATGAAACAAACAGGAATAAAACGTAATGAATTATTTAATGTACAGCTTAATATGGTTTACTAGGATTTTGTAACTTTAGTAGGTATAAACTTACCAGAATTAAGAAATATTGTTTTACACCATCAGTGCCAACTCCCAGTAAGGCTTTTGAGGCTGCATCTGTATCACCCCCTTCAAATGGAATGTTAAAGATCAGTAACTGAATCCGCAGGTAAATAAGACCAACAGGAGAAGCGTGGAAGGAGCGACTGAGCCACTTCATGTGAACACTAAATACGCTCTATAGAATGATATATTGGGTTTGACTATCTGGAGGGTCACTCAGAATGAAAACAATAAAGAAAGCATTTAATTTCATGGAAGTTTCGAAATGCTAATAATAAGAATACAGTGAAATGGCACATATTTTATATTTCTTACCAATCATAACTGGACAGCCAAATTTATGAAAATGTGAGACAAGCTCTTCAAATTTTGATGCCACGTCTTTTCCACTTCTAGCATGAATTATTTTACTAGAAACCTGTATTTTACAAGACATACAAAGAGTTCATGGTAAACATTTAAAAGTTGACCAAAAAATTCAGGCCTAGGAAGGTTTATTGCAGAATGTTTGAATTCGTTTCTTGCAAGGATTAAAAACAAGGAGCGGATAGGCCTATCGTGAGATATCATAGAAAGTTGTCGTACCGCGGCAAAAACTTGCCATAACCTCCAGAAAGTTATGGCATACATCCCCATATAATGCAGGGATATTAACTTGGCGTAACATCCAGTAGGTTAAGGTAAACGGTTCCCGTACAATATTGCAGTATTAACCTCTCGTATCCTTAAGAAAGTTATGGTATACTGTACAGTTCCTGTGTAATACGGCAACCTTAACTCACCGTAACCTCCAGTAAATAAACGTATACAGTTGACGTATAATGCTGCAGCATTAACTGGTCGAATGATGGATAGACACTCGTCAAGTTCATATATTAGAAAAACGATTTCTGCGCCCCCAACGTGGATTAAACTCGCAACCTTCCGATGACCAATGAGGCGCTCGAACCACTGTGGCACGGAGACTTAGAAGGCGAGCTGAGATGCAAGTTCAAAAAATGTTCTGTCGATGCGGAAACCATGATATGTACATAAAGATGTTCAATGAGATAAATGTTCGGTCAGCAGAAGGTTGCGGGTCCGACCCCGGTCTGTATAAAGGTCTCCTAAAACATTACAATATTACCTTGCCGTTACTATCAGTTAAGATGAACAGGTCCCATAAAAACCGTACCCTCCAGGAAAGGTACACAGGTCAAATACAATATCACAGTATAAACTGACTGTCAGATGGAATGGGAAACAAAAACTGCTCTTTCGGACGACGTTCCCCTCCTAACCGAAAAAACAGAGCTGTTAGAGCAGTATCCCATATAGCGTCAATTAAAATGACATTTATACCTACGCCATAACGATGATCTAGAAACAAGCATATTTCGAACGATCCAATCCATTGTTTAGACCCAGAAAATGAGGTTTGCTTGTCACCCATCTTTACTAAAGTTTCTTGAATTTCACTCAAGGTTGGGTCTGCCAAGACAGTCTCCGTTGTCTTTGAACAGTTATGCCTTATCCAGGAACAGATTGTCTGAAGTGTACGATAGCCACACCCCCAACCCTGTGGTAAAAAATACAATCTTAAATAAATTTCGCCTCAGACGTGATCAACTTATTATGCTGAAGAATACTTCAGGGGTTCAAAAAACGTCGTTACTCACACCTGACTACTTGATCCAAGAAGTCTAACGAATAAATGTTCGATCAAAGGAAAAAAAAGCTATTTCTCTCAGGAGGACAATTTCATCATAAAGGACCACGGTAATTTTATGGATATTTTAGATTAATGACCACAAGGTCGTTTCTCTTGTTCTGTCATCTTGACAAGGTACAATGTATAACTCAGTGCAACTACATTTAGTAAAGAAGCACAAAATCCTAACAAATTAAAGATAATTTAAGACAACTATGGAATGTTATCTCGTTTATTGCTTGGGAACTGTCATACAAAAATTTTCTTGCGAACTTTTTTTATCACTTCATTAAACCCTTCTCCAACAGGATCAGTCCTCAATTATTTTACTTTGATAAACGCCAAGGGACTTTGCTCGTCAAGGGGAGAGCTCCCGCAATGAAAGAGTTATAACTATCTCCATTAACTCTTTCCCGACAGGATCAGTCTTCAATTATTCTACTCTAACACCAGACGATTTTGCTCATCAAGGGGAGAATTCCTGCCAGAAAAGGGTCATATGTTTAGTTTTGACTTTCACTTTACCTCCATAAATAAAAGCTTCAGAGCTAGACAACACGAAGTGAGCAAAAAGATGAACACTAAGTTCAAAAGACCGAGCGACGAACTGAGAAAATGGCACGTTGCGGGTGTAAAGACGGCACGAGATGATTCGACAGCGACAGTTCCATTGACTGGTATTGTTGGAAATGTAATTCCTTTTAATATTGACAAAAAAACGGTTGCATTCCTAGTTTATTCAAGGAATGCTAGGCATTTACCATTCAATAACATTGAGTGTATATCAAGTGAAAGTAAGTTTGATTCTGACGCTCAAAAATTTACTTTCATTTAATATAGACTCCATTTTATTTCCATTCCATTCCATTTCCATTTCCATTCCTGATATTCCTCGAGTTTACCCTGTACATCATCGGTCCTACAACCTCTATAAATACAGAACTCATGCTCTTGGCAACGGTCTTCCTAGCTTGTTGGCGGAGCACTGTATTAGATTCGTGCCCCCATCATGCGGCTCTCAAGCTGCATTTTCGAAATTGCTCACGGTTGGGTCAGAAAATGTATGATTCTGACATTCGAAAATTTACTTTCACTTAATACAGGCTGGTATTCTTAATCTAGCTGTCTTGCGTACGGATAAAACCTTTTCAGACCCTTATTGAATTTTGCACATTTACCACAATCAGTTCACTGTTTTTACTTCCAACATACACTTTCAGGCAAACTGTACTTCGTGCTTTAAATGACTGAAAGCTTTTATAATAATAACAACTTGTTCATACGACAAACAATCCTCGAATTTAATTCCGGCAATTAAATCCATCAATACGGCGTCGTCTACTTCAATTGAGAATGTTCACAAGGAATGTGTCATCCAAGAAGTTGTTCTCGCGGACACATCTTAAACGACTCTTGGTTTTAAATGACACCGTTGTAAAACGTGGAATTAGACGCATAAGTTAAGAACGTTTTTATGATGATTCTTGTAAATAGGTACGACTATAGATAACAAATGAGAAATCATTCCTTATTTAAAGTAACTTTCAAATAAGTTGCGTAGATGAAAGTCTTATGTCGAAAAATGGACTAACTTAAATGTGAATTAAATCCGTCCATTACATGTACATCCAAGTACTGTGTGATCCCCAACGAAGTTTATGTCATTTAGTCCATCACATCTGTATGACAATACTCGCACCTTCCTTCTCAACAAACATTAAACTTAAAGTTTCCAAAATACAACAGTTCTTCGTTAATAATAACCATGTCTGCTAGTCCATCCTTTCTGTATTGGTAATACATCTTTCTATCAGATAACACGTAGTGCTAACGGTTTGAGGTATGTTAGAGTGCTTCCGTTTCTAACCATGTTAGTAAGTCAATCATATCTGTAATGGTAATACTGGCTTACATCTTTCTACTGTACGAGACACGTAGTGCTAAACGTTTGAATTATGGAGTCCGTTTGTTCCTAACCATGACAGCTAGTCTATCACATCTGCAATGGTCATACCCACATTTTTCTGTTAAAAAACACGTAGCCCTTAAAGTTTTAGATGTGTCCGAGTTCTTTTATTATACTAACCACGTCAACTTGTCCATTACATATGAAATGGTAATAGTCATATCTCCTTATCACGTACGCGGTACTTAAAGTTGTCAAAGCATAAACGTGCTTTTGTTACTGAGAATATGATCCAGTCCATTAAATCTGTAATGGTAAGACTCTTATGTTCCCTTTACAACAGACGAAGTATTTACAGTTAATGTAATAATTCTATCATTACTGACTACGTCATCAGGTACGTAACACACGTAACATCGGTGATGGTAACACTCACTTATTAATTTCATGGTTACCCATGAACTCATTCTCGTTAATACTTTTTAATCAATAAATCAATTTATAAATTAATTAATAAATTAATTCATTGATTGATTAATTAATACTCGTGGTAATACTTAAAGGAACCTCTTTCATAACATATGTAGTACTCAAGATTTTCAATGAATGACTCTTCTCTTATTACTGACCACGTCATCCAGTCCGTCACATCTGTAATGATAGTACTCGTATGTTCCTTTCACAACATGCGTGGTACTTTCAAGTGGCGATGGTAGTCCGTTATGGACATTGAACAGCTGCATGGCACAAAGTTACCACATCATGTTTCAAAAACACAGTTACGAGTATGTCCTAAAAAGGTAAGAATATGTGAAAGATTAGAGTTGCTGTCATTCAAAAGTAGTTCCTCAGTCCATAAACAGGGGGGGAAAAATGTGTACCGATTAAACTGTGTGAAGGTCGCGTTTTTCGGAGAGACCTCATCCTTTCACCACACGAACTGCACGAAAAGCTCAGTAAACTACTTTGCCCATGCAGACTTCACATTCTAAGTTGCATAAAGTCAAAATAGGTTAACGGTCAAAGTCAAAATCATTGCAAGCCTGGATGTATGGTTTCGGATGCTGTCTGACATGACGTGAGCCATTGCTACCCAGGATTTATGATTTTGGAAGCTGTCAGATATGCACTAATTCAGCTGTATAACTGAACTTTGAGGACCCCAAGAAAACATCAGTAATGGATCCTTGAGTTCATAGTATCTATCACAGGCCGAAATCACTTGCGTGGGATATTATGTCTACACTTGTGTTCACCTCAGGTTATGGCTATGATTCACCAACTTATAGTATTCCAGTAGGAATATGCAATGGGCCTAACTTCACATATCACTCTAATGAAAGTCACATCACAAGTGACGACTTTTGCAGAAGTCAAGTCTGAGCCGTGTTGGTTCATGGCTTTAGCTTGAATCACAACTCTCACTCACAATACCACAGATATACATCAGTGTATCACAAAGTTGGAGCACCAGTCCATAGCAACTGCATTATTTACAGATATTTGACCTTTTAAGAGAACAAATTTTTCTTACAGTTCATGCTTTACAGTATCCAAAAATTAATTTTGCACTTTTGTGTTTGATTACATAACCATTGACATAGAACATAGAAGTCTGGCATATTTTTCGAGTATACTGTATATTTAGGAACAAAGGAGCTCTCTAAGATTCAACTGACACCTGTTGCAAAAAAAATATGCAACATCAAGGCCATTTTTAGCTAACAAAATTTAAAAAAATGGAAAATAAGAAATTAAAAAACATAATGCTGTGTCAGCAGTGTAAAGAAGTGACTGTACAAAAACCAACAAGTTGAAAAACATCCAAAATTGAAAACCAAAAATTGTGACATTTTGAGGGTGCAGAATTCAGGGATATTTAATTACAAATTTCTCTCATGCCACAATATTCCTTACACAACTTAAATATCCAGCCTTTCTTCCAGGGAACTTCAAAGTAGCAGCCTGTGATGCCAGCCCTCGAACATGCTTGTATCCTGTTACCAGTATACCATAAATTAAACATAACCCCTATAACACTGCTGTGCCCTGCTAATGGATTGTCAACAATCCTCAACAGTACTTTTCCATGTATTATGTGGCCTTTTGAGTGTCTTGACACTTGTTCATCAGGTGAGCTGATTCTTAAAACATGTGTCATAGTTACAGTCCTAAACGGTGTCTGATTGTTTTGTACAGTACTCCTACCTTTTCCAAGTCCTTCTGTACTCTTGCCAATTTGTACTACTGCAGATTTGTTCCCAGGCTTGGTCCATTCTTACCCAGCCTTCAGTTCACTAGTACCTAGATTTCATCATTTCATACCCAAGTCTACATACATGTAAGAATAATGCCTTTACGTCAAACACTTATGATTAGGGTCATGGTTAGGTTAACAAACCTTTGATGGTTTTTACCTTCATTCTACTTTTGAATATAAATCAACCAGGCTTGGGTATGAAATGACCAAACTTGGCAATGAAATGACCAAACATGGGCACAAAATTACCAAACTTGGGTACAAATTGACTAGGCCTAAGTATCAAATGAATGAGACAGGGGACCAATTGACCAAGCTGGCTTAGTATGAAACAACCATAAGATTAAGTTGTTACTGGATTCCCTTGTGCCCCTAAATTAGAACATCCAGGGTTCAAAATAATGATTCATGATACCTGATTCACAAATCAAATTGATTTTCATGATCAAAATTTTTGAAAATTTGAGTAAAATCACAAATCTGAATTTTCTGATGTGGCTGGCATACTGCACCAGTTGTGATTCTTTGGTATATTTGAGGACCATGTTGGAAAAAAGCTATGCTTTAGTTATTATATCCTCAGGAAATAAAGAGTTATTATTATTAGTAGTAGTACATTTTGTGAACATTGATATATTTTGTAAGCAGGATGTGATTATTTACTGACTGTATTTGTATTGGGAATTTGTCATGTTTCTTTGCAGAATTAATGTTGATGCAGTCAAATTTGTCTGATATATGAACTTATTTCATTAAATTATTCAGGCCCATAGACATGACAAAGGAAGCAAGTATAAATTCTGCAACGAAGTGGCAAAATAATTTGAATTTGATTTGAATTAAATGGGTGGAAAAAGGTTTCACCAATCATAATATCTCATGCAAGTGCAGAAATGTCCTCAACTTATTTGAAACTCTGCTCATTGCCCCTTTTATCACCACCAAATGGGAACGTGTAACAAACCCTTTAAGTCTATTATAGTAGTGATTAGGTTGGCAGTATAATTTTTGTAAAAGAGCTTTAGATTCTGCAAAAATCACAAACCATTTTTCAATAATTAATTTGAACCTTGACTTACTGTATGAATTTACTTCTCCCTGTTGACTTGATAGTTCAATTGGAAGAGCAGCAATCAGGTTACCTCATGATGCACTCTTGTGCTCAAGTCAGCATAAAGATTTTGCTGACTTTTGCACAGTGGCATAATGCTGGGGCCAGAGATCCCCAGATTATAAAATAATGGAGCCTTTGTGTTAGGGGCTGCATAGGTACCCCAGTTGGGGTCCAGGGGGTGAAGCCCCTGGTGCTAGAGCAATTGTATCACTTCAAAAAGTCTAAAACGTGATTTCAGAGACATGCTGACATCATCATCACATCAAAAATTACAACAATAAAATGAACCTCCAATGTCAATTTTTGTGAGAGTTTAATACTTTCTATCTACTACCAAAACATTTAGTAAAACAAATACTATTGTAAAACATAGCATTGCCACAACACAAATACTCTTTCTGGTTGTTTAAGGAGACTGTTGAGGTGATCCTCCAAATAAACACATGGTTATAATAAAACTTTTAGAAAATTTAATCAACCAATGGTTATAAATTTTGAGAAAAGGATCACCTTGAAATGTACAAGTGATGCTGAAAGTTTGATAAAGACACAAACAGGATGCAAGCAAGATGGGGTGCTCCTTCCTGACAAAAAACTTGTTTGAAAACTGTGGTGATGATAGTCAACCTGTTGTCCTAATAATTACAGTTATGATATCATCAGTAATAGTAGCTAGTAACAGTTGTTTAAGAGATATGCATGAAAGTATGAATGGTTGAGTCACCCATGAAAGGAATGTCTTACAAATGACATTTCAGTAATTCAGAAACATCAACTATATGAAAACATGCTACTTGTAATTGTAACTAGAGTACCAGGGCGTAAAGCTGAATGTAGAATAGTTCAGGCTGACTTTCGCACCCTCATAATAGAGCTAAACAGATAACAATACCGAAATTAACTGATGATGGCTTAATATTCAAGTGGTCATCATTTACCGTCGCCTTACAATGCCGTCCTCACTGATATACATGAAGAAAAACTTTTCATAATAATCTGAAACTGAAAAATGCTTACTCCAGCGGGATTTGAACTCGCACCTTCGGGATACCGGTCCGCCGCTCAAGGTGCGAGTTCAAATCCCGCTCGAGTCAACATTTTTCAGTTGACTTCGGCAGTGTCAGATTATCATGAAAAGTTTCTCTTTACAATGTCGTATTGGTAGATAGGTGTAGATAGAAACTAAGAGCTAATATAGAAATGACAGTGATTAAACGAGATTACCAACAACATATAAAACGTACCTTGTTTTAGTAGAGTGGTTAATCAGACAAGAAAAATCCAGAGATGGGTCAATTCAATTCAACAAAACCAGCTCGATCGTACTAACCGCCAAGTGACAACAGCAGTCACTTAAGACAGCGGCAGCGAATTCGAGAAGAGAGGCCATTGCCACATCTCTCCCACAGTTTCCAAATAATCGCTGACGATCGCTGTTGATCGCCAGCGATCATGAGCGATCGACAGCGATTACCTTACTCGTATTAAAATTCGCGCAGTACTAGAATTCGCGCATGCATAGTTGCGCTAATTTTAGTACTGCGCGGAATATAATCCGCGCGAAAAGCAGAGTGGTGTAACACGAGACAAAATCATTTGGTTTATTTATGCAAACACATATGATATATGTTTTAAAGTATAAAATTAAAAATAAAAATCGGTGCCACCCCAAATTCAATTTTCCAAAAGAATTCCACATTACCCACACGGAAAATCATTGGTCAAATGAGAAGAAAGTAATGGAATTGGTCAATCATGTTCTTATCCCCTATGTGAAGCAAATAAGAGAAGAGCTTGGTTTTCACACCACAAAAGAATGGGTTTTGGTCGCGGATGTTTTTAAAGCACATTGGACGGATGCAGTAAAAAAGATCATTTCCGACAATAACGGCATGATGGTACCTGTTCCCAACAACATGACATCATACCTAGATTTAACGGTCAATCGCTCTTGCAAAGCTTTCCTACGAAACCAGGCGCAAAAATGGTACTCAGAGCAAGTCCAAGCCCAAATCATGAATGGTATTCAGCCCCATAAAGTGTATGTTGACTTGCGAATAAGTGTGCTCAAACCACTACACGCAAAATGGGTAGTGCAGTTCTACGACTACATGCGATCTAACAAGGATATCATTCTCAAAGGTTGGCGACGATCAAGTGTGAGCGTCGCATTGGAGGAGCCACAACGAAAAGAGTATCCTTTTGAACTCTAAAATGTTGTGAAAAATTAAGTTTTAGGCAAATGAAAGTTCTTCATTAAAATTTTTAGTATTTGTTGGTATTCTGAATTCATGCTTTATTATTATCCTGGATTTTTTCTTACATTGTACACTTTTGGCAATAATTTTTTTAATTGAGACAAGCCAAATCGTTTTTTGATCAAATTTGGACAAGTTTTATTTGTTGATAAAAAATAATCTTGATAAATGCATAAATTGCTTCTATTAATCTGACCGAAAAGAACGAACAAAAAAATTCTTACGTGAATTTAAAGCTGCACGAATTTAAAGATGCGCGAATAAGTCCTCAACAGGGTGCGCGAAATTAAATCGCGCGAATTTAAAGCTGAGCGAAAATGAGTACCACGCGAATTTTAATACAAGTAAGGTATATAGAAACACTTTTCAGCGATCCAGCGATCGTGAGCGACCCCCGGCGATCGCGATCGCTGACGATCACTGAGATAGAACATTTTCTCTCTCAGTGACCGTGAGCGATCCACGGCGATCGTCAGCGATTATATGGAAACAAAATTCAGCGATCCAGCGATCGAAACGATCCCGAAATGCATCATTTTCTGTTGATATTGTGATGTTCAGGCATTTGTCTTCAATTGACCACGTGCTTCGAAGATAGAACATGGCAAGTTTTTCCACAGAAGATTTCATGGAAGAAATTCACAAATATGAATGTTTATACAACCGATACTGTAAAGAGTATAAAGACAAGTTCATAAAACTCAACGCCTTGAAGGCCGAAAGCGACAAATTTGGTTTGGAACCGTCGACAGCCTGCGGTGTCTGCTGAACAATAAATAATCAGGCACTAGAAGGCGCTGGGATACAATGAATTGAGCGATCATATGGAAACAAACTCAAGCGATCTTTGGCGATCGTCAGCGATCTTCGCTTCAATGATTTCAGCGATCGTCAGCGATCGTCAACGATTATATGGAAACTAGCCTTTAAGGACAACGATGCAGGCCAGAGACAAGGGCGCAAGCTTGTGGCTCAACGCTGTACCCAATGAAGAGCAGGGCCTGACATTGAACAAGCAACAATTCAGGGACTCATTACGCCTGCGTTACAATCTGCAACTAGCGGATTTGTCAAGCCACTGCTCGTGTGGAGATCGATTCTCTGTCAGCCACGCCTTTTCGTGTAAGAAAGGGGGATTTGTTTCGCAAAGACACGATGGTATCCGGAACCTTCTCACGTCCCTGCTCAGTAAAGTTTGCAAGAATGTCGAGGTAGAACCCCATCTTCTACCCATCGACAATGAAATTTTCGATCTAAGATTGACAGTCACAAGCCCGGAGGCTAGACTGGACATTAAAGCAGGGAGCTTCTGGTCTCTAGGAAAAACAGCATTCTTTGATGTACGAGTTACGCATGTTAATTCAGCGAGTAATCAGAAGAAGTCCACAGAAGCAATCTTCATGGAAAATGAGAAGGAGAAGAAGAGGAAATACCAACAGAGTCATTGACGTAGAGATGGGATCGTTTACCCCCTTGGTGTTTGGTACGAACGGAGGAATGGGGAACGAATGTAAACTGTTCCTGAGCAATTTAGCGGACAAACTCTCCCGGAAGAATGGTGAGACCTATGCCAGAGCCATAACTTGGCTGAGAACACGCATATCTTTCGAGATTTTGAGATTAGTACATACATGCGTTCGTGGGTCTAGAACCCCTTTCCACAATAATCCTGATTTTCTAGATGATTTTAGTGTTAATATAAGGAATGCGGACATTTCTTAATTAGATTATTTATAAATGTAATTCATAGATTTAGTTCTAGGATTAGTTTTTAGTAGTTTTTTCTTAATTTAATTTAGTTGGTTATAGTTTTTATAGTATACTTTTATTTCAAATTCTGTAAAAATTTGAAAATGTATAATAAAGTTTCTCCATGTCGTCTAATGAAGTTGACTCCAAAGAAAAACGCACCCGTACAGAGGGGAGTTGGTAGGATACGTGCAAACTTTTTTACTCGGAAATTCCTGGAAGATCATTTGTGTTCATCAGCTCATGTACGACAATGCCGTCCGCGCTTCACAGTTTTGTCTGATTTCCAAAACTAAATCGTCAACCCAGCACAATATAATGCAAATGAACGTCACGGGCGTAGGAAGCAGGGGGTCGTGAGGGTATGTTTTCCCAATAATAGAAATAGGGAGTTGTACCCCTCAATATTTACGTTCACTATTTTTATACAGTATATTTTTTATAATGTAATCTTTTTTATATTTTTATGATCTTTATACTGTTTTATTAAACTGCTCCCAACGTACAGGAAATAGCATTTCAAAGCCTCAGAAAATCAAAAATTACTCAGGGGGTTGATGCCCTGTTGTATTATATTAAGAAGCACGTGGACAATCACGCGATCACGTGTAGTGGAAATTCACTTTTGTTTTTGATTGACAATTGACTGTTGAACAAGGCGCGAAGTAGAGTTCTGAGTGTAGACCGCAAGGTTGAGTCTTATCGAGTTGAATCATTAAATATTCAGAAATTACCCGGAGTTACATCTAAAATATTACATGGTCCTTCGAGCCGGATAAAGAAAAGCGGAGAAAAGATGTCCTTGGATAAATTCAATTATCTGAAAAACCTTTTGGAAGGTTACGCAGCAACAGCAATTGCAGGATTTGCACTAACGGACGAAAACTACGAAGCAGCTGTTCAACTTTTAGAAGATAGGTTTGCGAAACCTCAGATGATTATTTCAAGTCATATGGATGCCCTACTAAAACCTGACGCAGTCTCAGACATTCTCGACGTGGGAAAAATTCGCCGTCTGTACGATACCATCGACATTCACATTAGAAGCCTCCAGAATTTAAAGGTTTCTTCCGAAACATATGGCACACTCTTGGTTCCGTTAGTCCTCGCAAAGATCCCGGAAGAGATGAGGTTATTAATTAGTCGTAAAGTTGGTAAAGATAACTGGGAAATGGACAAACTACTTAGACAGTTTAAAGTTGAGTTGGAAGCAAGAGAGCGATGCACCTTGATGAGTGCTTCTTCCCCTACTAGTTGCAAAAAGGACGGTGGTAAGAAGAGGGGGGATCCTTCCATCACTTTGTCATCTCTAATCTCAGGGAATAAAAACATATCCTTGCAAGTATGTTCATTCTGTCACCAACACCATTTGTCAGCCAAGTGCAACATCGTTACTGATATAGTAGCACGCCGATGGGTACTACGGAAAAAGGGAAAGTGTTTCGGATGCTTAAGATCAGGACACATCGCCAGTAATTGCCCGACCAAGTCAAAGTGCCCAAAATGTGGATATCGCCATCATGTCGCCCTTTGTGAAGGAGTCAAAAAGAAAGAGGACCAAAAACCAGTTGGCCAAGGCGATGAAAAGAAAACTTCTGAGTCCTCGAGAAATGGAGCATCTGCAACGTTGTGTATCAATAGCAGCACTTCCGTGTTATTGCAGACAGCGAGAGCAATTGTTGGTAAACCTGGTGATCCTGGAAAAAAAGTGCAAGCACGTATCGTTTTCGACTCATGCAGCCAAAGATCTTATATTTCCAAACGACTCCAAGATGCCTTGAAACTGCCAGCAGTTACCTCAGACAATCTTTGGGTGAAAACATTCGCAAATGAATCTCCTAGATTAATGTCGTGTGATATGGTCCAGATCTCAATTACAGCTATGGATGGTCTGAAACTTTATATTAATGCCTATAGTGTACCTACGATTTGCAGTCCTATTAGCAATCAAGCGATTGATATCGCAATTGAGAAATATCCATATTTAGAAGGATTAACATTGGCTGAAGAAGTTGTTTCATCCCAAGATGCTGAAGTAGATGTCCTTATAGGAGCAGATTATTATTGGAACTTTGTCACAACTGTCTCCAGACAGGGAGCACAGCCTGGTCCAGTGGCTCTCCTGACAAAGCTAGGATGGGTGTTATCCGGACCTGTGAATAACGACTGCCATGACGAACCGAACTGCACAACTAACCTAAATGCCACTCACGTTCTACGAGTTGATGCTATTCCTATTCAACGAGAACCTGATCCAGATGTGAGAGAACAACTTAAGACATTATGGGACCTAGAGACATTAGGTATTCGTGATGAAGAGAAGTCCGTTTACGATAACTTTGTTGAAGAGATCCAATTCAAGGGCGAAAGATATGAAGCCCACCTGCCATTCAAGAAACATCACCCAGTGATCCCAGACAACCACGCAGGAAGTGTGAAGAGATTAGTATCCTTGTTGCGTCGCCTTCAGAACCAGCCTACCCTGCTCAGAGAATATGACAGGATCATTCGTGATCAACTCGACAACGAAATCATCGAGCGAATCCCTCCTCAAACGGAAGTGAAAGTTGGAAATGTGTACTATTTGCCTCACAGAGAAGTTGTACGAATAGACAAAGACACTACTAAAGTAAGAGTGGTGTACGATGCATCATCTCGAAATGAAGGACCTAGCTTGAACGATTGTTTATATGCTGGTCCACCTCTTACTCCCCTGATTTTTGACATTTTGGTTCGTTTCCGTGCACATCAAGTTGCAATCACAGCCGACATAGAAAAGGCATTCCTGAATATCTCAGTCGTCCCGGAGCATCGAGATTTTCTTCGATTTCTATGGGTTGATGACCAATTCAGCAAGACACCAGAAACGTTGCCGCTGAGATTCACGCGAGTCGTCTTTGGTGTCACCTCAAGCCCGTTTATCCTTAATGCTACCCTTCGTTATCACGTTAACCGTTATCTTACTGAAGATCCTGAATTTGTTCAAGAGTTGTTGAGATCCCTCTATGTAGATGACTTCGCATCAGGATACGAAAATGTAACAACTGCCGTAGAATTATCAAGAAAGATCAAACACCGATTGGCTTCAGGTGGTTTCAACATGCGAAAGTGGCTGAGCAATTCCAAAGACCTAATGAAGCAGCTTTTGACCGACCCAGAGTTCGTTGAATCGCCACAGAAACAATTGCCGACTGTGGAAGAAGATCAAGGCTACTCACAAACCACCCTTGGTTATAAGTTTGACTCCTGCCCACGAATACTTGGTCAAGCCTGGGATACTGACAACGGCAAGATTGGGATAGAACTCTACAAGCCGATAGCCGAGGTTGATCAAAACGTGACTACTAAAAGAATGGTGTTAAGTTCAGCTGCAAAGTTCTACGACCCGTTGGGCCTGATCTCGCCTGTAATTCTCCAATTGAAACTCCTCTTCCAAGAACTTTGTAACAATAAAGTAGCGTGGGATGATGAGCTGAATGAAAGCCTCTGCGCCAGGTGGAAATCGATCTTATCAAGCTTGAGAGAAGCCGGAGTGACCTGGATTGACCGGTGCTACTTCCACCCTTCCCCAAAACAGAGAATTAAATCCATACAGCTACACGCATTCGCAGATGCCTGTGAAACGTCATACGGAGCCTGCGTTTACTTACGTCATGAATACGAAACCAGCGTTCAATGCAACTTAGTTGCCTCAAAGACCCGAGTGGCACCCAAGAGCAAGCAGACCATACCCCGGTTAGAGCTATTGTCATGTCTGGTTGCAGCTCGACTTACTGAGAACATAAAGAAAGCTTTGGAAGAAATCATTAAAATTGATGCCGGCATGTACTGGTCTGATTCCACTGTTGCCCTTTATTGGATCAAAAATGTAAACAAAGAATACAAGCAATTCGTAGAGAATCGAGTCCAGGAAATTCGCAAGTTAGCAGCCCCAGAGCACTGGAATCATTGCCCGGCACACGAGAATGCGGCGGACATAGCATCGCGAGGAACAACGGCCACACAAATAGTGAACGATGAGAAATGGTGGCATGGTCCAAGCTTTCTCAAGAAACCTCCGAATGAATGGCCCAGTCCAACATTCTTCAAGTTACCTAAGGAAATCGATGAAGAATTGAAAACCGAACGAAAAGTTGAAGTCAATACCACTCTTGTAAAAGCTCAAGTGAACACGGAATCGAGTATCAAGATTGAAGAAAACATCGAATCTTCTCGCTACAGTAACGTTTTAACCCTATTTCGAGTTACAGCTTATGTGATAAGATTCATCGAAAATTTGAAGCACCGTAGACGGAAGTTGAACCCTTCAAATGGTGAACTTACCATTGAAGAGATCAATAACGCAGAGAAAATCTGGTTAAGATCAGCGCAAGCCTCGATCTCAAGGCTCGAGAAGTACGACAAATTGAAGAATTTACTGCAACTGTTTGAAGACAACGATAGACTTTTACGCTGCCGAGGACGATTAGACCACGCACCCCTTCCCTATGAATCCAAGTTTCCTGTCCTTCTACCAAGCGACCACCATCTTACCAAGCTAATCATTCTACGTTGTCATCATGAAGTGTTACACAACGGAGTCGGAGAAACCTTGACCCAATTGCGCACTCGATATTGGGTTGTCAAAGGGAGACAAGTGGTAAAAAGAATACTGTCTACCTGCACCTTATGCAAGAGGGTGGAAGGACCACCTTATGGCACACCATCGGCACAACCCTTGCCCAATTTTCGACTCAGTAATGACTTCGCATTCACGAGAATAGGTGTAGATTATGCCGGACCTCTGTATGTCAAGGATATTTACAATGGGAAAGAAATGCACAAATCGTTTATTGCTTTATATACCTGCGCCAGCAGCCGAGCAGTGCACTTGGATCTTGTCCCGGACGCCAGCACTATGGCATTTATCCGAAGTTTGAAACGTTTTATAAGTCGACGTGGAACACCATCCCTTGTTATTTCTGATAACGGCAAAACGTTCAAGGGAGCTGAATTGAAGAATTTCATTACGTCTCGTGGAATCAAGTGGAGATACATAGTGGAGCGTTCTCCTTGGTGGGGAGGTTTTTACGAGCGAATCGTGAGATCAGTGAAGAGATGCCTGAAGAAAGTGTTAGCTAATGCCAGACTAACTTATGAAGAGTTATTAACCGTGCTGATTCAGATAGAAGGAGTTTTGAACTCACGACCACTCACTTACATATACCAGGATGGTGAGACTCCTTTAACACCTTCTCAACTAGTCCTTGGAAGACGTCTGTTGTCACGACCATCGGGACTGGCAGAGGAAACGAGTACCACAAATTCTAATGATCAAGAGCAGGTGATTATAAAACGAGAGAAATATCTAAGAACCGTTCTCCTTCATTTCTGGAAAAAGTGGCAAAGCGATTACCTTACACAACTCCGAGAATACCACCGACCGAGCAACAAAAATGGACCAACCGTTAACGTTGGAGATGTTGTTGTCGTTGAAGAAGATAAGGTAAATCGACTAAACTGGATTTTGGCGAAGGTTGAAAGGCTCTTAACCGGAAATGACGGAAAGGTACGCCCAGCTGAGATTCGCTATCACAACAAAGCAGGAAATCTTGCAGTGACAAGACGACCGTTGAAGAAGCTATATCCAGTAGAATTGAAGTCGAACCAACCCAACCAATCTGATTTTCCAATTAAATTTGTCGAACACGCTTAAGTAGAGAACTTCTAAGAATTTACATTTAAGGTTGATAGACCTCCGTCCATCAAGGGGGGAGTGTGTTGTATTATATTAAGAAGCACGTGGACAATCACGCGATCACGTGTAGTGGAAATTCACTTTTGTTTTTGATTGACAGTTGACTGTTGAACAAGGCGCGAAGTAGAGTTCTGAGTGTAGACCGCAAGGTTGAGTCTTATCGAGTTGAATCATTAAATATTCAGAAATTACCCGGAGTTACATCTAAAATATTACATGCCCCTTGACCCGCTCTAAAGGTGGTTTGTGCCCCCAAACGATTAGTTGGTTCCTACGCCTCTGAACTCGTAGACTGATAACTCTAACTACTTCGATCTCGTTAGTATGACTATTTAATGATGCTTAGTGAGTGTCTGATAAGAAACCACGTCATTAGTGTGTCAACACTTTGCTTCAGAACTGGCGCGTAGGAAATGAGATCCAGTTGAAGCACCCAACGTTTCGTTTGAAGCACCGACGTTTCGAGCGAAGGCCCTTTGTATTTTCCGGACGAAGTGCCTTCGCTCGAAACGTCGAGAAGCTTTTTTTCTATATTTTAGATAGTGTATAACCTCAAGAACGCCGCTGTTTTATCGAAGCTATCTACACTGGATCCCAGCACCTTGGAACACCCAAGAACTTGACTGGGGCGCTAAGGTATCTTTCGGCCAAAGCATAAAGTTAGAGAAAAACATCGATTTTCTAAGTTCTTCACGTTTTCTTTCTTTCTTTCTTTCTTTCTTTCTTTCTTTCTTTCCAATTTTATTCATTTACTTTGTTTTGGTTTTCTTTTGCTCGTTTATTTCTTTTCATGAATTAATGGTTTACAATAGTTTAAGAAAATATTCGCTCGATGGGAATGGGATAATCGAGATTTTCAGTATTCCCGAGTAGCTTCGGTCTTTTAGTTTCCTAAAGAATAACTAAATACTAAAGAAAAAAGAATACTAAAGAAGAAAGGAATAACTAATTTATCCACCTGTGAATTCCATAATGATGAAAAGAAAATCTTAGCAAATGATCTTTCTCTGACGATCTCATCCTATGACTCTCAATCTTCGTTACGTCATACATATCTCTACACTCCGATTTAAAATGAAAATGAGGCCAGTTGTGTCTCAGGGCTGTAAAAATGTGCTAAAAAATTGGGAGGGGGAGGGGGAGGGGCAGCTGTGGATCGCTAGCTCTCAAGTGGAGACTTGATCTGCAAAAAAAACTAGGGGCAGACCCCCTTGCTACCCCATTTGCTACGGCTCTGTCTTTGTATTTTGAGAAAAAATGAGGCTTGTACAATACAATCTGAACATGAGCAGGATATTATTCAATAATGTTCTAGATTTGGGTATGGGACCTGGGAGTTAAACCAGCAGTGTTTAACTTGACATCCATATAATCACTACAACCACTCAAACAACCAGAGGACTGAAAAGTTTCCGTGCCTAAATAAGTTTAAATAAACAAAAATAAACAAATAAAATAAATAAAAAAACAAAAATGTCCCCTGATATGCCCATACCCTGTGCGCTCGATCGCATCGTTGACTGACAGAATGACGACAGAAAAACCAATTACTCTATCCCTACTTACGGCATAGAGATCATATATTAACTAGCGGGAGCATTGAAGTTAAATGTCACTCAACCGCCGGTGACAAATTGAAGACCGCCATGTGAGATCAATTACGGAGCAAAACTAACATGCCTGGATGAAAAGTTTAAGTTCATGGTGAAAAGCCACTTCAATTTTTTCTCTTGTATATATGTTTTGAAAAAGAATGTAAAACAAATTTACTGACGAGTAAAATCGTCTGGCGTTAACCAGATTAAAATCCTCTAGAAATCTGAAAAATGTTGACTCGAGCGGGATTTAAACTCCCACCTTCGGGACACCCGTCCGCCGCTCTACCTGCTGAGCTACCGAGTCCACAGGAATTGGAGGCGAGTTTTATCCAATTTAAATGCATGAGATATTCTCGCAACAACTTAACGCTTATCCATGTCGCGAGAACATTACGTGCAGTTAAATTGGATAAAACTGGCCTCCAATCCCCGTGGACTCGATTGCTCAACAGGTAGAGCGGCGGACCGGCATCCAGAAGGTGGGAGTTCAAATCCCGTTCGAGTCAACATTGTTAAGTTTACTCAAAAATAATCGGGCAAAGCATACTTAACTAAGCTTAAAGTGTTAAAACTAATGGAAGAATTGAAAACAGAATACATTTCGGTCGCCTAACCAACGTGCTCCGTTCCCGAATGGGGTAGAAATAATTGATAACAGGTGTTCGTCAGATCCCGAGAGGGGGGGGGAGGGGGGCGACGAGGACACTTAAAACATGGATGAGATTGAAAACAAGCGAATCGAGTTCCATGTGTAAATCCGTTAGCTGACGTAGTTGATCTGATACGTTGTCTGCAACGATGCGTCGTGCTCCTGACTTATCATAAGCGGATGTCTTGCCACATAAACTGTCATTAGTTTATTACGTACACACCAGGATGACAATCACAACGTACAAAATCACACGTGTAAACGGACCTTCACTTCACATTTATTCTTTAATTACGTCTTCATGTCTTTTAGTTTCCAAGAGTTCTTTCAAGGACCACGATTTACTAGTGTTGCCGTGGTAGTATTAGTGTTACCATGGGTTCCTGGAATAACATATAACATCATGTGCAAATCATACAAACGTTTCTCAGATGCTGACTTCTCGTGTCAATTTGTAACTTTTCACCGCAACCATTTTGTTATTGAATGATATTCCGCGAGGACAACAGTCATCGAGTTACCCGTTCGAATTCAACTTAAGGGTAATCCACTCGAGAATACACTGTTAAAGGACAACCCACCTCATTTCTTATTTACAATGACTGGAAGTCGATGTTTTCTCACACAACGCTGTTGAGTATTTAAAATACATGTTCTTAAAAAAACTTTCTGTTAAAAGAAAAGGACGTGGGCAACTCGAAAGTGATTACGTTGGAAATATTTTCGAAGGAAACGCACAGTGAAAGAAATCATTTATTAATTTAGAGAATGGCATCCAAAGAATGGTAAATTACTTTTTTTCTGAACTTGATATATTGTTTCTCTTTGTTACGCTGTACGCATGTAACATTTTTATTAGTATATTTTGCTTGTTTAAAAAAGCTATATAATAAACCTTTTGTTAAACCTGTCCGCTTGCTTATTACTTTAAAATATCTGACTCGGGGTCTTTTACGTACGGTCAATACCCCGGTCTAATATTAAGTTCTCATAATGATTACGCTCTCGGTTAATATAAGAAGTGATTAGTAATCGCGTAGTTTCTCCTTCAACTGGGGAAAAACACGCAGACGTGAGTTTTCAAAGACCTCAAACAGCACTCGTCTTTCGGACTCTGATTGTCATCTCACGTGTTTTTTCCAAATTCCACTCGAAACCATGCTATTACCAATGCTTACATCATGTATAATTTGCAATTATACACAATTATAAGTTGACGTTTCTATGGTGTGACAAATTAAAGGCCGCTTTCATGCACTTACATGACTACAAGATAAAAAAAAATAAAGGTTTATCTTTCTGGTAAGCAAGCAAGCTAGATAGATACCAAATCAATTTAATCAACACATTCACTTACCTACCTACCTACCTACCTACCTACCTACTCACGTATCTGTCAACCCAAGTACAGACTCACCTGCCTACCTACCCACCCATCTCCCTCCCTCTCTTCCTCCTTCCCTCTTTCCCTCCATCACTCCCTACGTTTGTAATTACATACCTTACCACTTCACTTATTTACATACTTGGCGCTTATCAACCCACATACTTGCCGGCTACCTACCTTCTTACCAATCAACTATACCACGCTAAGCCGCGAGCTAGCTAACTATTAACCTACTTCCCTGTCTACCAATGTACTTGCCTAACTGCCAAACAGATTTTCTTTTTGATTTCTTCGTGTAGATTCATCATTGTTGTCGTAACGAAGCCTGCAGAATAATCAGAACGTCTTAAATAACCAGCCGTTAAGGAACGGTAGGTCTCGAGCAAGGTGGTTTAACACTTGAATATGGCCCATAACGCAAAAATGTTTCTCATGCAGTCGCAGCTGTGTTGACTACTTAGAATAAAAAAAAATTACGTTTTATAAAAGATAAGGTGGGGCCTTGGTCATTGAAGAACTTTGAAAAGGCTTGAACCGTGATCTGGCGATGAAAACTAATTGGATAACCCCTGCTTTTCGACTAATCATGAGGTATTGGTGATATCTGATATATCTAAGACTTGGTCTTCGGTTTTAGCTGTTACTGCAATGATCCGTTGTCTGGATCTTAAACTCTTTATAATAGGATAAAACTCCCTGAGAAAACCACTTAGTTTTCTTTGGGAGAATGAATGAACAACTCAGTTAAGTGATATGTACTTCCTAGTATCGTAAATATCATCAACAAATAGCTGCCATTATCTTCAATTTTTTGGAACATTTAATATTTATCAACCATAAATATTTATAACGGTTTTGGATTTTCTGATTTCTGCTTGATGTTTGTCTACGATTAAAAAATCGTATACATATATATCATATTTTCTTTTGAACATTTGATATTTATTGATCCATAAACATTTAAAAACGGTTTTGGATTCGCTGATATCTACTTAGAAATGTCTTTCTGTGATTAAAAATTCTCATACTGAAATATCAATGCATTCCGGGTTTTCTAAAGGCTCATGTGATCCCTTGCAAGACTAAAGAAAGGGCTGTTGACTGTGCGAGCCAGCCGTGATATTTGGGAGTGGGTGACATAGTTTGGCTTGGCAAGCCCATCTACACAGCCAAATCGCTGAAGTTGTCAAACAAGCTGATATTCGAATGCATTTGCACGGCGTGTTTTCTCCGTTATGTTGTGACTAGTTTGTAACAGGTAATTCGCAAGCTTGCCGTGACGTTTCTCAAATGTCAACAATGCTCTTGCAGATTTTTCCGACAAACTGCCGAGGCACTGGCTGCTGGCAAGTTGCAACCAAATTCTTGTTTCCAACTGAGCAACCTTTTTGGCGAAAGTTCGTTCTGTCGACCCGTTGGACGTCCCTTCAACAGCAAGAATAGTTTGTGAGCGGAGAAACCACAACTGAAAGCTAGAGTGACAGTGTTGTCTTTCATCGTCTTTCTGACTTTTTCTCCATACATTTTTACCGAAGAAAAATATGCTACAACACTTTATTTTAATACATACAATTGACCATTGATCTAAATACGCGACTTACGTTTGGTGATAAATCACCACATAACGGAAATTTTGTCGTAAATTCGAACGCTGTCAATGTCCCATACAATAGGTAGCAAAGACAGCATTATTACTTATCATCAAACTTTGGCTGTTCAAAGATGTAAAGTAATCGATCGTTTACAATTTGATATCAGGTGCCGAAGAAAAGAAACAGTGCTTCAATCTTTTGAGTTCGTCGTCCTGCTAGTCCCACGCTCTTAAATTTCCTTGGGTGGCTGAATTATCGCATATCTGCTTGCCCCCAATAAAACCCTGCTTGTACTTCGTATTAAACACCTGTCAAACCAGTATTACATCGCCATGGCGTGGTTTGTGTTGTATTCACGTGAACAAAAACGCCTCTGCTCTGACTGCGATTCCCAAGGGGTGGAGGCACTGTAAGCCAAGCTTTTTCGTTTGGAAGATATTTTTAAACTGTTCTGGTAAATTTTCATGGTATTGGTCAAAAACAATACTTTTGCTCATGGTTTTAGTTTAAAAGTAACGTTTATGGTGACAAGAGAAGTTTTTCCTTCTGTCAAAATACGTTTAAAATCCATCCAGCTTTTTATCCCGTAGCTGTGGGGGAGGGAGGATGACACCAAATTGACTTCCGGTGTGTACTTTCCCCTCACTGGTTTCCCAAGAGTGCTTGAGCTGAAACCAGTTATGAATGAAAACTGATAGACGAGAATCATCTGAGTTCAGTGTGCCATCTGGTGTTACGGGGAAGGATAGGTTGTATTTAAATACTGTTTGGAAACCCTTCTGTGTTGATATACTTAGCACAGGATATAGAAGGAAGCTTCTCTGAACCCGAAAATTCGGTTCAGTATACACGGTGAGAGTTTATAAAGGAAAAAGACGAAGTCTTTATACGTGTTTTGGTGCATTACATTTCAAGATTTTACAAGGAAACTGAGATTCGGCTGTCGTTTCTTTTGTGGTCGTTTTGAATCAGTCTTATTAAAACGGTTGTATTCTCCGTTCCCGTTGTGGTCAGAGAATTCAAAACTGGAGTGGAAAGGAATGGTTCTCAACACGGTTCGTCCGTCAAAGAAGAACAACGGTTATGTGAACACTATGTCTGTGTACTCGTCTTGTCTCCGTGAACTTTCTTGTCCAAAGTGCGTCCTTAGACGGTCCAAGGAGGTTATGGAGAACTCAAAATGTCGAGCAAAGAATTCGAAGAAGGTCACGTTACTTGATGCTTTCAGAAAAGCCGTGAACGCTTTGGACGAACTTGACTTAGTTCCGCGTACTAAAAAGCCCCGCGTATGTAGACATAGGCCGGCTGCTCTCACGATTTACGTGAGAAAACGAACGGAGAAAGTCTATAATGCAGTCAGACTTAATCAGAAAACTGTTGAAGAACTTAAAATATCTTTGGGGGACAAATACAACTTCTCCGCCAGTTCTGTGACTAGTTTCAAACTGTGTTCAGATGGCTGTCAGAGGCAAAGTCAAAGGTGAGCGCCGATATTTAGTCTGGCAGTTACTTAACCGTTCAGATATGTGTGGGGGGGACTGTAGTGGCTAGGCATCGTTGCTATTAAGCGGCGTGCTATCTGAGCGTCTTCATCATGAGGAAATCAGTTGCACACCACACTTTCGTTTGTGTCACATGAAAGTGACGTTTAAACGAAGGTCACTGTTTGGTATTCAGAAATCTCGATGTGAAATTAATACAGACTTCTGGGAACGACATAAACGTTTCCAATCACCCACTTACTCTCTTCAATTTAAAATGTATTTGTGTCTTTGGAAAAAGTGAAGATACCACCTCCGACCTTGTTTTCGATTACCGGACGTTCGATAATGAATTTCAAATCAAGTTGGCTCATTTACTACGTCAACTGGTCATAGCAGAAACAGGTTGGCCGGAACGTGTCGGTTTGTTGCCCAATCGAAGTAATTCCTGCAGATCAGGGAGTGGCAAGTTTTGTTACTCTCGTGACTCGCATTAAATTACCTTAAGAAGTAAAGATAACCTACAGTAGGGTTCAACCACGCATGCAGTAGTCTGTTTCGCAGTCTGGTAGTTCTAGATTTCTTGTTTTGGTCTATTTCGGTCATCTCCGAAGACAGATGTTGCTTTTAATAGGTCAGGATTATTTTACTTGAGTATAGTTTACGCTAGTTCGATGACTCCGGATGTCATTTGCTGGAAGTGCCGAAGTATTCGTTAAAGCTTGTTCGATGTGGAACCCAGTTACTTCATCAGTTATTTACTCGGTAATTATGAAGTAACTTTTGAGGGTGTATCCAAAAAAATATTCCTAAGGAATTTTATGGTGGAAATGGAAAATTGCCAAACTTTTGAAATACCACATGGCGACAATCGCCCACATAATTTCCCGTGTAGCTTTCCTACTGCCAACTGTGTTGTATGTTTACCCAGTTATCTGAAATAACCTAGGTTCCCATAAACGATATCCAAAGGCTTATTTATGTTGGGGAAAAAATAAATGTTATTTTTGGGAGATTATGAAATGCCAGCTGAAGGATGTCAGCGATTCAATGATTAACTTTGATATACCCGTCCAGACTGTAATTAATTGTTAATAGGTGTGGGGATTTCAGATTTCTGTATACATTTGTACTTTTTGCATAGAACTTGTTCAGAGCTTCCAAGGTTCAATGTATAATGAGCTTTTGGAAACTGAAAATATTTTAAATACTTGAGATTTGCATCTTTTTTTTGGCTGTTATGGATAGCATCTATGAGTTGTCTGGTGATGAGACGGGGCTTTTTAAAGCATTTGGTTCAAACATTTTATTTAAGTAACTCATGTCATTGCCATTGGATACATATTTAGGCATGATGGATTACAATGTGGTGATTGTGCCTTCCAAATACAACCAAAATTTGATGAAATAATCATTAATTTGAGACATCCCATTCATAAGTCTAGTACAGTATTTATAAGACAAGTATATCCAGTACAGATCCTGTTATTTATGTTGGATATACTTGTCTTATACTTGATTTGCCCATAAGATGCAGCAAATGTTTGTAATTTAAAACTGCCTTATTGAGTACTTGTTGTCACTGGTGACGTGATATATTGGCTCTGACTCATAATTTTTGTTTAATTGTTGAACATGCCAAGCCAATATTGACTGTATTTTGAAAATGGAAAGTTTATGTACTTCTTATCACAGTAGGGTACTATTTGGGTTTTGTTTTGGCTAGCATTTTGTAATAATGAACCTATTGCCCACTTATAAACAAGTGAACAGATATGGATATTTTAAAAAGGGATGTGCTAGAGTAGGGCATTGCTATTCAGCATCTGGCAGAAGCTAGCACTCTGGTGGTATTGAAAATTGGTAAAGTTCAACAGGGTACTCACCAGATAGTGCACAGACCCTCGAAAGCAAGAAACAGTGAAAAAAAGCATTTTTAAGTTTGCCAATAAGCATTTGATGCCAACAATTTGTGAACTACAAACACAGGTCTAGTGTACTAACAGGCATGTAGGTTTGATTTCAATTATAAATAGTTACACTTTGAACACTAGAAATATGGTTACTTAGATACCTCTTTCTTCAAATTTCCCTACTTGTGTCACTTAACATTGTGAAAACTTGCAATGAAGCAGTACATGATGTCCAGTAATCTACTAAAACTGTCCTGCCCAAATAGGACTTGTATTGTAAAAGGTCTGAATCTGGGGTGTATACATTGAGATGTATACTGTTCTTCAAGTTGAAATTGTATTTGTGTGCACTGCCTGTGCCATCCACAAAGTTACAGTTGGTTGTCAACCAATCTCTTCCTTGTAATATCTTCATGTGTTGCCAAGCCATAGCTATATGGTGGTGGGGAAGAGGTCAGTTAACAATCAACTGTTATTCAAAGGATTGCACCTGCACAGGTTGCTAGAATGTCAGTTGCACAAACTCTATATCTTTTACAGCAAACTTCTCAATATGAACTTGTAATTTTTCACCCAACAGTAGCTAAATGCTTTTATTTATTAGAGGGAATATTTAAAGGGAAATATTGGAAATAGTTAGAGGAAAATAGCTGGAAGTCTTTAAATTAAAAATGTTATTGGAGAATAGGTAATAGCCTACAAAAGTGTAAAAACAGAAGTCTGCTGTACTACCTGAAGCTGCTTAGGTTTCATGTTAGGATGTAAAATTTGAGCAATCTTTAGTTAGTTCAGTAGGAACAAACAGCTCATGTTCACTTTCTGTTGACAGTCAAATGAGTATGCAAATTTGAACCCAAGTTAAAGCAGTTTCAGGAGATGGTGAGACTTGATTTTTTTCAAGTTGAGGCATGGTATTATTTTGTCAGTCCACCAGCACCCATTCTGTTAGTCAATTTTTAACTCAAATTATTCTCTTGAGAGAACAAGTACAGTCTTGCTGTCAGTGTAACAGGGCTTGGAAAAAACTGCTGACCCTAGCTTTGACACTCTGTACTTTCAAATTTTTCTTTGGGCAACCAAAAATATCTTCCTGGCCCAACAGGCTAGCAGGCTAGTATACAACTTTCACAGAAGATTAACAGGAAAAATATTTGGAGTGGATACTTGAATGAGCTAAGCATAACATTAGGACA
This sequence comes from Heliopora coerulea, assembly GCA_030142905.1. Taxonomy (NCBI): domain Eukaryota; kingdom Metazoa; phylum Cnidaria; class Anthozoa; order Scleralcyonacea; family Helioporidae; genus Heliopora; species Heliopora coerulea. Next base: position 498,827 of record JASJOG010000017.1, on the reverse strand, counting down.
CTGATTTATTGACAATAAAAGATTACTAAGAAGGTATTTTGTGCAAAATTTAGCAAGGATGAAAGAGTACAAACTTTAGGTTTTCTGCTGGAAGTTTTCTGGTCACCCCTAATGAATGCTTCCAGAGCCCCTCTGGATAGTGTGCATGCTACTTATTAGGCAACCAAGCAAAGTAAAAGTTTTGCCTTGTGATAGTCTGATGCCTACAAATGACTGAAATTAGGTATGAAGTGTGCATACCCATTGTATATTGTGATATTTACTACATGATTTTGACATATACTCTACAGTATGTTAACAAGCCTAGATATTAGCATCTGGTCATGGACATTGTCCGGTACAAATTTGTCATTTATAGAGTTTTGACAGTCACAAATTTGACTATGTCTGTCACTTTGTCTGGAACGGTTTTTGGTAACATTGATTTCCAGTTTCATTACAAAACCAATTATTAGTATTTGTCTTTAATCAATTGTTCTCTTTGTTCGATCTCTGCGAGATCGTGCACTGGTGAATATAAAATGGCGAAGTGCGCTGTCTTGGATGTTGATTGTTTGTAATCACTCTAGTGTTAAATTATATACAATATATCAAAGAAAATAACTTCATTTTTCATGTCTGCTGACATAAATAGTGTTAGCAATGATAGCCATATTGATCAAGACTTGACCACTGACAATGACTTACATGAGAAACATTTGTCTGATTCGGATGATAGTGATTCTAGTTTTGCAGGTTTCCTTCCTGGGGATTTACTGTGACTTTGAGGATTTAAATTGATCAAAGAGACATGTGATAGTTCAAGAATAAATTAATTGTTGATGATTATGATCTTTTTGTAGTCGTATACTACATGTCCTGCTGGAAATGAAATCCAGACACATGGTAAAACATGAAACAGGATTTACAATAGATATATAGAAATGGATGAAATATGCAAGTTGTTGATTTCTTATTGTGTCAGTAAATACATTGCAGAATGATTTCCAAAACTAGGTTTGCTATATTAAAGCATTCAATTGAGCTTTGAATTGGCTAAACTCATAGTTTGAAGCAGGATTACATTACTTGAAGTTGAAAATGCTTTGTATGAATTATTTCAGGTACTTGACAATACGTAACAATAACAAAAAGAGTATGTTGATTCTGTCTTAAAATTAAAACTACACTAGATATACTTGCAACTTTAAATTAGCCCAGAACTTTTAGTATCAGGGCTGGTAATCTTGTATATAGCACATGCTAACCTATGACTTCTGCTTGAAAAACTTCAGAAGATGTAAACCTTGTTACAGCAATGTACTTACTACATCCACCATTATGCTCTGTTTGCACATCATTCAATTGAAGGTGTCAGAAAGATGCACCAACTTGTGTATAAAGCCAATTTTTTTTATAATCATTTGGCATAAGTAGCAAGGTGCAAGTGGTAACTTGCTTTTGGGTGGGTGATTAGTAGATATTGCTTACTCAAAACTGATTTCTCTATGTAAACATCTTAAAATTTTTTTATTAAAAATGAGGATAGAAAAAAAATGATTAGCTTGCGGCTTCATTTGGCTACATTGATCTCTCAATCCTTATGTGGTATAACTGCTTCTGGACAGATGTAGACAGAGACTATTTCAAAAGTAGTAATACTTTTTTGATTTACTAATAATGTGGTACTGTTCTGCACATTTAATTTTGTGCATTGCTACATTCACAAAATTAATGAAAAGAAATCTTAGTTTGATTGAAGGGAATTAGCAATGCTTGCTTAGACAATGATTCTTATTAAGAGATTTGAAATTGTGAACTTGGACAGTAAATATTTAGATACTTAGGGTCTCAAGCATTGAAATGCATTTCATGTGGCAAAAACTGTATAGGGAAATTATCTTTGCACAAAGTCCAGTTTTTTTTGGTGTGTGAGTATGGAGGGCCTGCAGCCCCCTACCACTTTTGCTAGATGCACCCCTACCAAAGTAACCAGTAGGAAGATGAACTTCAATCAACCTCACAGATGCCCTTGCTATGATTGGGGTGATTGTTGGAATGGTAATTTTTTTTAAAAAAACTTAAAACACTGTGTGACTTGTTAGAAGGGAGGTTCATACTGGCACGCAGGTGCTAAATTGAACCACTGTGATGAGGCATGTACCTACAAGTGTGCACTTGCCTCGTACATGTAGATAGTAATTGTATTCAGTTTAAGAAAGTGTTTGATTGATTATTGTGTCTTCATGAGTGGTTTAATGTGGGTGATTCATACAAAAATTTTGAGAAAGAGAAACTAACTCTAAGACTTTGTGTACGATGGTTTCTCTTCACTATGTCATTTGTTTCACGGGTTTTTAACGTTATCTGCCATTCTAACTTAATGTAAAAGACTTGAACACCTTACATCTTAGTCATTAGGAGACCTAAAGAAGTGACTGAACTGGTGGCATGTGTACACTTCTTTGTAGTGTATGGCACCTGAATGTATAAGCAAAATTCAGTCTTGAGGAGTAAATAAAGCTACGGGTTGGGGGCGTTAAACTTCTTTTAAATAGGGCAGTAAGAGAAAAGGCAACATGGAGCTCCTTGATGTGCTTAAACCTGGCAAGTACAGTACTCTGCTTGAGAGGAATTCTAGTTACAATACTTTTTGGTTTCTTTCTCTTCAATAAAAAAACTCGACATGACTTTCACATGACGGGTTATTAATGACCTGATCATGAGAAAAGGTGACGTTTGAAAATTGCAGTTTTAGAGAAAAGAAAAAAGAAATTAATGAGTTACCCAGTATATTGTAATAGGCAACCAGTCTCTACAAATCAATTTGGACAACTGTGATGCCAACAATTGCAAGAAAATTCTGCATTTTTTGTCTACTTTCTGACGTGTATGACCGATCATTTATGTTGTTCTACTAACAGCAGTTTTCACCTAATTCACAGAGTGGTATGAGGGGGTTTTTGCCAAGACTTGTGTGAATTCCTTGGTTTCCTTGCACCTGTCATGCTAGAGGCTGTGTGTGAGGTATCTGTGAAATCAGGAATTAGCAAGAATGATTGTGTTTGATGAAACGTCAGTTAGTTTTTGAAACAAACAGAAATAACCAGAATCTGAGTATAAAGGAGGGGATTGGATTTCCAAAAAACTGCAAGAGTATTCAGAAAAAGCCCCGTTTGTTTTGCATATTTGTGCAATTAAGACCACGTTGTTTAACATGTCTTGCTCAGCCATGGAAACTAACAGAAAGAGTTAAGGTACAGCATGTATAAGGAACCTTAGAATTTCACTACTGCAATAGCTGAAAACCTGACCCGTCTCAATGAATAATATTTATTGATTTGTTTTTGATTTCAGAGCTTACACGGTAGTAACCAGTATAAGCATTGTAATGTAAAAAGTCTAGATCCATGGCTATACGAATAGTAAACTAGAATTGGAGAGTCAAGTGGGACCTCCAGAGAAGGTAGAGTTCATATTCAGTACAAGTAAAAGCTAAAATTTAATCGGCCCGATTTTGCAAGTTAAATTTAAAAGCAAATGATTAAGAAATTAGGGTAGCTTGTGGAGTGTAATTCAAGTTCAAAGACATCTACTGGAGTTTTCTTTAGGCTCAGCCAACCAAAATACAGTAAATAAAATTTGAATTCTGTTTATTTTTGCAGTATGGTCAACTACACAGGGTTTTGTATGTACAGTTGAAAACAAAAGTGTTGGAAATAAACATCGATTGCTCTATGTCCTTGATTGCATGCAACTCAGCCGATATAATTGACGGCAAATATTGCCAAGCAATATTCGGTTACAGTATGTGTAGGGATGGTCAGTATAAGAGATATGACGACTAGAACGTGCTGATGTTGAGGAACGGAGTTTTTGAGTTTGTCATAGCTACTGATGTATACCATCAGATTAGAGAAACAACGTAAGAAGAAAGCAGAAAGAAAATCGTTTGAAAAATGCATCAATGGATTAACTTTTTTTGTTTTTGCTTGATTCTGTCAAATGCAAAGGCTGTCAAAATTATGTCTTTCAAGCTCTTACTATTGAGTTCTTCTATTTGAGATCAGGGTAGTCATGTCGAATCGCATCTTCAAAGTTTCAACGTTTGTTGGACTGAATAATATATGTAAATTATTTGTTGATAAACATTCGCCACCATCCGGAAGACACTTGAGAGTGCTCAAATGATTCTGCTATCTCTACGAGATGCTTTCCAGAGAAGTTAGATTTCAGCAGCTCTTTTAACATACTCTTTTGTTCTGGCGAACCCAATTCAAAAAACGTATTAACCGGTGTTTTTCGGTTAACCCAAAACATATCCAAGACTTTCCTTTGGTACACGCCGAACTATCATCCTGAGCAGTGTTAAGTGCTACTAATCTGTAAAATTGTGAAAATGACCTTTTTCGCTGCTGCGGGATTGTGAGAAAAATCTGTAAAAAGTTACCACGTTCACGTTATCAATGTTTTCAATCGCTGCAACGAAGAGTTGTCCAGTTAATGTATTACTTGTGCATTTATAAATTTAAATTATCTGTATGCAAACCCTGTGTTTGAATGTTGACCATAAGCTAGCTCCTCAGATTCTGGTTTCTTGTTGTTTGTGTACTAAATCGTATGATTTTGCCTTAGAACATCAAGTATTTTGCAGGATTATTAACTCAAGACAATCCTGTACTTTTACCATCGGTCAAGAACATCTGAAGGTTTTCATCAGATTACTCGTAGTTACAGTACTTCGTGTAACGTCCAGAAACTGTTTTATGTGGTCTTGTTTGTTTTTTGTATCGCGTAGTGTTATTCAAGAAGTGTGCGGTTTTTAACTTTGATTGCATTGTATTTCCCGCTTAGCTTTCTGCTGTAACAATACCTTGTTGAACGCTGCATTTCTCCGCGTATTTATTTGTGATCTTCCCCATATTGCTTACATTCCAATGCCGCATTGTGACCAACACGGCTTGTTATCTCTGCATCGAAAGTCGTTTGAGTTCGACAGCAGTTTGGGATTGATTCAACCGAGATTGTTTTCAAAGACCATGGATACTTTTTAGGCAGTCACGAGTTCTTTAACAAACCCTACGATATGAGTAGAAAATAACACTGTTCTGGAATAATTAATGTAAAATTGCCCGCGTGTTTGATTTACGTACTTTTGGCATTGGAAATATACCGCCAAACACAAGTGTAATTTTTCATTAATTCCTCCAATAAGTGTAACTTATAGTTCCATTTTAGTCGATCATACAAGTTTACGAAAATACGAGTTTCTTAAGAGGAATGACAGTTCTTCGCTTTGTTAAACGTTTTGGAGTTGCGGGATTTTTCAGAGACCGCTATTGCAGTATTTGCTCGTGGATCAAGCAGAGGTCTATAGAAAGAGCCAAGTGGGAGTGAAATCGTGAGGGATGGAATCATCCTGTTAACACAGCGGCAATTATTTTCGAATAAATTCTAAGAAAAACGTCTCACTTGCGGGTCGTCAAGGCGTTCACTTTATTCATGTGAACAAAAAAGGTTCCCAAAAAGAACCTGTATGGCTTGTTTCATTCCGTTTCTGTGAACATTTCGTAGTTTCTGATCACTTTAAATTGGAACCTCTATCCATTTATCCGACAAAACCGAAACATTTCCGATCGGAGGTTTTGAACAATTATCGTGTGAATTAAATCGCTGGAGCCAAGTTTAATTTCGCTCTTGCCAGACAGACAGCGCGATTACAGTATAACTTTTTATTGTAGTCTTGGAGAGACTGCCTTACTCTTAGGTAATCGTAAGTGAGAAGTTTTCACTACTGTACTAAGTTTTCACAGCTTGCCTAAACTTCGACTTACTTTTTCTGCGCAACTAACAGACGATATTGTTATGGCAGAAGTTATAGCGGGCGATTCTCTTCATAGCCGTTGCACCCTTGTTGCATTGTGTTCTTGTTCAATTTAAATTTGTAATGTTTCAATAATTGCAAACCTGCTTAACATTTTCTGTCATCCATAGTATGGTGGTATGACACTTATTATTCTTCCTTTCGTATCATGCTAAGGTGTTAAAGACTGAGCTCTGCTAAACCTCTGTTTTTTTCGTTTAGTGTCTAAGGCTACCTTTCCCCTATTATTTTCATTTGTGCACTACATGCTACTATCAGCTTTATTCTGAAGTTTGAACTGTGATAAAAATAATAGTATATGAGAGACTGTCCTTTTAACGGAAAACCTGCAATCTGCGATATTCTCCACCTTTATTCTTCTGAAAGCTTTTTGAGGGAAATTTATGAAACTTCGATCCTGAGCTATAGCAATGTCGAGTCTGCTGCTGAAATTTTTCTATTCCGAAGCAACTTGTGGTACGCTAGTTTCTTAAACCTATTCCCAATTTTTTTTTTTTTTTTTTTTTTTGTTGGTATATGAAGGTAATTCCCGATACACCAAGCAGTTTGTTGCTCTTTAGCCAGATACGCTATCTAACGTAGATCGTTGTTGGTTTGTTTCTCAAGGAGATACAGTGATATTACTGAAGAGATGGTGGAGACGTTTGAAGACGAAGATGATTTCCTTGTTGATCTCACGTATGACATTATGACTGGTGCGTGCGAAGTGAAATTGACTAAAGGACCAACAACACCAGAAATAGTGACTAGTCCACAAACTGAAACTCAAAGCAAGGGATCCAGCTGACAACCGGTTTAGTGAATACTAAATGTGGTCAAGAAGGCTCCGTTTCTGGTCGTCGAAATCTCAAGATGAGGTCGTGTTGTAATTGGGCGGAGTTCTTTTACTATGGTCTAATTTTGGGATTACCACAGCAAAAATGCGAACTTTTTCGAGACAGAAAATATATGGAATAAAGACATGTCTTACTTCATCCTACGGCAAACCTTAGTTAAAACAATAGTTACTTTTGAACTGACCAAATACCCGTTTTTCTTGAAACCTAAACCTGAAGCACAGTTACGTAGAAATCTTCAACTACAACTACCAATCTACAACAAACCCAGTTAGGAATCGCAATAAGCTAAATATGAGAAATGAAGAGATGTAAAACTTTTTATAGTGATTCGGAGGAGCAACCAGGATTTCAGTAATGTGCACGGAATAGTGACGTGGCCAATATTAGACTAGTTGTCCTTGAGCTATATATGAGAGGGGAAGGGAAGTTGACAGTTATTTTGAAGCAATTTTTAGTTGCTTCCTGGGTATTTAAATCAGTTTTTATCACACCCCCAACTTTTTTTATTCAAGTGCCCGTGAAATGCGCTGATGGTGCATTTTTTTCATGTAAGGTCAGACTGAGTTCTGGTTGCGCCAATGGTATATGATAAAAATTTACAGATATCCCTCCAGTGAATTTTAGAGTAAACGATGGTCCTGGCGAGTTTGATTTTATCGCACATGGATAACCTAACTGCAGCTTGAGTGATGTCAATTCAACGTGGCTAACGGTATGTGCCTGGCCTAAAGTGATAGTCATGTCCCCCCTGATCGTGAGATTTAGCAAGATTGGAATTCACATGCCGTTGATAAATGCCTTCTGATGTTCAGAACGTAGTGTTCGCACACTCTAAGTTCAAAAGATATCGAAGTGCATTTCAATGTTGTGTACGCTGGTGTGTCTCGTATGTGAAACTGGTAATGTCGTTCGAACGGGATTCGTTGTACTTGAAATAAAAGATTATGAATTGTAATGTAAAACATTTTATGATATCAAGATTAGACTAAAATAAAATGTTAGCTCGGTTGCAGTGATTAAGTTGTGCACATTGCTTACCATAGTTAAAACTGCAGTTTATATGGATCGATTAAGTATCTAGTTAGTCTGGGTTCGCTGGCTTAAATTAAGGTTAGGTATTTCTAAGTGCGGACATTCAATTTGCAAAAAAACTCGCCACAATCGCAGATGTGCTTAAGAGAGTAGCGAAGAAAACGACACGGATTCTGACCGGTTAGATCGGGTGTCACCTAGTCTCGTGGGCCAAGGTACCAAGCTGGCTTAACTGAACTCTAACGAGTGGAGACCTCTCCAGTCAATCATGGCCGGCTCCCCTAATACATTTGACTACAACTAGCAAAATGCTTTTCGAAGTCTTGTTTGTAATGTTAATCGGAGTCTTTCGATTCGCTTTAAGAATTCAACGTTTGCATGAAAATGAAAAAACCCGTAGAGTGTTCTGGTAGTTGTATTCAGCTGACGTAATAGGGGAAACCGGCCATTGGATCAAAAAGTAAGTCCAAAAATGGCGGACAACTTAAAATACCAATCAAGTATGTCGCTAGAGCCCTCGCTAGACTGGATGATTACCGGAAGTGCGCAAATACTTTTACCGCAAGTTTTCTTTAGCTTTTTAAAATGTTGAAAACCTATTTAGAGTATGTGCCACCAAACAATCTCACGCCAATTTTCCAAGTTACTTCACGAAATTTGAAAGCAGTTGACTAGTGCCATGTCTTAGAGTCAATTTTTTTACAACTGTCACACAACTATCTGTTAGTGACAGTTACCTGAAAATATGAGATGAGGCAACAACACAAAGACGACTGGTCACCAAGTACTTGGTGACCAGTGAGTCATGTCAGGGACCACGGCACGAAATTTTAATTGTGGGCATTTGGCCCAACAACTTATATCTGCTTAATGACTGAAAATAGCCATCATGGCTTATCCATGCTTTTAATTGGTGTAGTAAGTGAAATTAGAATAGACATTACATAATTTACCATCACAATTTTAACAATAGCAATGAATTTTTTGGGATGTGGTATATGTTTTCTTGATTTGGGCATTTTGTCATTATTAACAATTCGCAAATTTTTCTAAGAGTACACGAGACTTAAAAGCGCCGGTGTCCTCTTAAAGCAGCGGAAAGTTGAAGAATCATGATAAAATTTCAATATGGCGACTAAGCCGAAACGCACCCAGTTCTTTAAACAGATTTTCGGCGGAATCATATTTTGACGTAAGTTTCTATCTCCACCAACAATCTTTTTACATTCTGCTGTCCAGGCAGTTAGGTCTAGTTTGCCAGAGCTCTGCTTCTGTATGTGGGGTACAGTAAGATTGTTAAACCTTTGTTTGGTCATATTCGCACAAAGCCATGTTTTAAATCTTGCAGCAGAAAATGGTCTTTCCCAGCCGCACTCGTGGGTAGTATTTAAGTGGATAAGCTTGCAAATCGTAATCACATGGTTTACCATATTTTTCTTCAGGTCAGAAAATGTTTTGATCTTTGCCATAACACCTTACAACAGGGCTTGCATATTACGTTAAAACTCAAAAAATAGCTAGTTGTGCAATGGAGATGAATGTCGATGTCGAAGACTATTTCAGCTAAGAAATCTGAGTTAAGAGACTTCGGGCGATTTTATATGATATCCTTGTCAGCTGGGACAGCCTGGACATCCGGGATCTCAACTCTGTCGACAACTTTTTGATATTTTTAATTCGCGTTCATGTCGAGAACTACGTCCTTTCCCGGTTAACCGGGATATTCTGCCTAACAGGCATCCTGAAAAGACGGGATATGCCGGCCAACTGTGACGAAATGGATTGAACTACGTATGCTATAGTATAAACAAACCAAAATGGCGTCCGAAGTAGTGGGAGAGCATTTGAAGCCTCTAGACATGGTGAGAAAAATGTCACTTTGTATTTTGATCAGATATTGTATGCCGCTCACGAAAACAACTTCTGTGTAGCTGAAATAACCTGCCGAACAAAATAACATGGACCATTAGCATGAAAGTTGCTTTTCGTTGCCCTATCTCCATTTTTTAGCTTCGTGCACTTTAGCTTTTTATACGCGGCCTTTTTCATAACGCATATAAATTTGGCATAAAATTCGCATATAATAATGATTCACTATATATTTCAATACGACATTTGAATTATTATCATAAAAACAGCCTTCAAGCCTTGGGGGAAAACATTGGCGTAACTACCGGGGTGGCCTGAAGGGCTCCGCCCCCTAAAGGTTTACTGAACCACCCCAAGAGGTCACCTCAACTTGTAGAATAATGTAATCATCAACCTCTATAAAGTTGGACATTTCGGCAGTCGGACATTTCATTCCCCCTAAAATTTTTACTTGATGTCAGTCCATTAAATCTGCTGAGAGTCCCTTAAGGTCCCCTACTGGAAATGTCTTAGTCACGCCACTGAGAAAAAAATTTTTTTCAAAATAGTGGGGTGGGATTAAACTAGAGCTCCTCAGCCCATCAGCGTCTGCAGTCATTGGGTGAGCATCAATCCCCTATTTTCCGTTGACCTCCCTCAGGGCAGAATGACTCATGTAACAAAAAATGTTAGGGTTAAACTTTTAATCCTGCTATTTAGAACCGAGCTTCACAGCTCTCTCCATTCCAGAATGTAGCTTCGTTTTACAGTAAAAACGAAAGTACTGGGTACGAATTCATCTATAAACGACAGGATATAATTATAAAGTAAATGGTTTAACCCGAGAGAATCGGTACATGATGGTGATGGTTGATTGTCGAGATTTAGTGTAGTCATCATAAAGACTGTGACTGACGTTTCGACGGCCTCATCTGTGGTCATCTTCAGAGTGAAAAAGAGGCTCTTCTACAATTCTGAGAATAACCACCGTTGAGGCCGTCGAAAACTCAGTCACCCGTTGTCATTCTCAAGATTACATTAACCTGAATGATCAACTATCTCCAACATGAACATAATCATTTGGTATTTTTGATTAACAGAAATATCGGCGGGACATTTGGGAAGAGTTTACGGGTGGAAAGTCCGTCACTGAGAGGTGTATTATCCTACATTAGTACATACCGATACTAAATGGGCTTTGTTTTACATTTAATCTTATTTCAACCTCAAAGAGGAGACTACTCTCATTGGTAGGTATTTAAATTATTTATCCGACCTCTTGTAGGCTTTCTGACTACTTTATAATTACGGTCCATCTGGAAGCAGTTATTTGGTTATTTCGCTCATAATGCCTTGCAGTAACTGAGTAGTTATGGAATGGAGGGAATTATTTTACACTAATGTCTGGGCTACTCTTCAAGGCATAGGAGATGGTGATCTACAACGAACAACTTACATTTTGTCAAGAATAGATATATTATAGATAAATACGCGTCCAATCCTCTTAAAATTAAGCGGATTACATTGTTTTCACGTTGGAGAATGTCACCAATCAGGTTCCCATTAAAATGCTGGGGTAAAAGGTCGCAGTTGAGAACTATAGGTGGACCATAACGTTCATACTCCAGTTTTGTTTTGGAAAGGTTATTCGTGTTCTCTTAAACTTTTATAGGATAGGGTTTTCGATTGTTTAATTATAAATTATTAATAGGAAAAGTTAGTTTGACCATTGAAACTGTTATTTTAGAACTAGGACACCAAACATTAAAAGTTCTCAAGAATTTCTTTCCTCCTTGACTTTTAATCCTTTTGTTGATGTTTATTCCTTCCTAACCAAACTGCAGCCAATTCTAATTGTATAATCCCCTGCCATGTTCGTCGCCGCGACCTGTTTGTCTTTTTGTGGACCTAGGAACTTTAGGGGTACTATTCAGCACCAAATATCACAATAAATGAAAGCACTGAAGACCGGCAGTGTATTTACAGTGTGACATTTACAGTGTATTCAAACTAACCTGTCATTCAATTGATTTTTGTTCAGTGTCCACGAGGCCTAACGTGACGAAAAAAAAAATAGATAAATATCATCTAATTAAGAGAAAAGAAGGCTCACACGTGCGATAGGTTGTTCCTGAGGGAACATACAAGCGGAACTTGTGTGTGTGAGTCGTCAGGAGTGAACGGTGGGACATGTTCCCCAAAAAAGTTTTAAAATGGGGCGAGACGTCACTGGGACTGATTTAATTCTAAGCCCGATCCTATTCCGAATTTCCACTAACATTTTGTCTATTGATGCTATTTATCTTTTCGGGGGGTGAGACTGTGTTGGATAGGCGTATGTAAAGAACCATCTGCACGATACGATAATTGCATACGATTGGTCGTTGTGATGAATACAATTAAGTCACAAGCGTCTCAGGGCTTATTGTTACATTAGTAAGCCAATCGTCAGAAGGAATTGAAACTTGCAGTAATATTGCATACACCAGGATGCCCTGAGAGGAATAGATCGTTTATTGACATCTCACAGCTGTATTTCAAATTCCCATTTAAAAAGCTTTTTTACGTCCTAATACTCGTATAACCTGCCCCGGTCGGTGGGATTTCTCATAGAGGTTGGAGTAACTTCCTTGGGTCGGATCTAAGTTTCCCCACGAAATAACCCGTTGGGTTGGCTTTTCTGTTTACCGTCGCTGTGTTTTTTAAGTGTACATGCGCCACGGATTGTTTCATGCTTTTTGCAACCCCCAGGAGAGTGGAACGCAATTCATTCAACGTAAAGGCGACCTAAGTCATGATCCATGGCCCACCCGGGAAATCGACTTGGACCTACTTGTTAGAAACCACTTACATATCCTGAATTGTTTACGAGTTGGTCGCGTAAATGCCGAAGGATTTATATTTATCGTCATGCTGGGCCCTGTTGTATAAACAACCCAGTCAGTGTATAAAAATCACCTGACAGTTGATTAAAACGTGGTTAATTTCTCGTACATTGATCCTCGTTGGCTTAAATTAGCCAAAAGGCACGATTAAAATTAATCAACTACTTATACGGGTGGTCTAAGATGTTTAGAAGAAAATAAAACAAGAAGTAAATGACTGAATGTTGCAACCAAGAAAAGTATTCGCAAGGAAAGTGTCATAAGTTTTGAGGACCCGAGGTTTGGATAATATTAAGGCACCACCTACAAGATGGCGTGCTCGGGGACAAAAAGAATAGCAAATGACCCTCTGAATCTTCATTACCATAGTTTTTACCTTGCGCTAATCCGATTATTTACATTTGTCTTCGACTTTTTACGTACAGAATAAATATCGAGGACGGAGGCTTTAAAAAGCCGACGTTCGAAGTATTTATCCGTCTTAAAACACCATTAAAGGAGATTTCCTTCGAGAAATGTTAAGCGATATGATTCGTTTTTGTTTTGAGAAGTAGAAAACATGTTTTCAGGTTGCGTTCCTTCTTGGATTAATAGTTGTCAGGGATTGTACATATACAATCCCAGCTATTCATGTCAGGTATGCAGTCCCCACCAGCTTTTCAAAAGCTCTTTCGTTTAGATAGGTTTCTACGCAGGATAAGACCCTCGAAAGAACAAAGAAAATCGACTTAATCTAGTTTTAAGAACATAAATACCTGATGTCTTTCGGTATCATATTACATTTGACTCTGATGGAGGGCTTTCGTTGAAAACGTCAGTACATTGTGCTCTCTCTTTATTGCAGGGCACTACCTCCAAACTATTTTTACGTCAATCCGGAACTTCACCTTTTGATGTTGCTGTTCTGGACTATGTTCCATTTCCGATAAAAAGGCAGACCTTCTAAAATAATGGACTTGTTAATTTAACTGACTATCGTATGCTTTATCGCAACAATACCTGCATACTACTCTGTTTTTGACGACATTATAAGTGAACCTAAACCATGGTGTTCTAGTTTTTAACACGGAATATGAAGCTAAAACGAACTTTGCAATGCTTTTCTTTAGGATACCAAATAATTGCTTTTATTGGGGCGATTTGCCGCCCCACACGATCAGTAAATATGTCACTATCAATATCAGAAAATGTCGTAAAGGATGGAACATTCGATAATTACTTCTCCTTTATCCGACATGTTGCCTGACTGCAGATATTATCTTTTGGTTGAGCTTTCGTAAAAAAATCCAAATATCTCTATTATATCGGAGATATATCGGTTTTCTTTACGAACATGATATCAGGTTGAGTTGTTCACCCTGACGGGTTGCACCTCACGAGAAAGCACACAATTTGGATAATGAACATGCTATTGCATGTGTTAAAGCAGATTCCACGGAAGCCATTATACCGAACCCACACAGATGTTTTGATTGACAAGTTGACCTTTTTCCTCGCACTCTCTCGCTAGTCGCTATGTCTTACTGATGCTATTGTATGAACGCAATAGTTTTAATAACGCTAAAAACCTTGGTTGATATCACAACTGTTACTTTTCGTCTGAAAAATATTACAAATATATTCTAAACTGACGGTCTAGCCGCCACAACGCCGGACTTCATCCTTGAGTTTGAGTTGTTGAAGTTATGACTTAGCTGTATTCATTTACGTCATATATTTAAATTCGTGAAAAAGCGCTCTTTCGTACAAAAAGCCTCTCGGAACCTCATTTTTGGGACCTTCACGAACATATTGCTGCCAATTTTGTCTGCGTTTTCCGGCTTTAAGCCTTTCTTTTGTATTTTAGATTAGAAATTCAATGACCTCTCATCTTTTTGTTTATCAGACCTATCAAAAATGATGTTGTATCACTCTCCGCTCGAGCGAGTTGTCTGAATAGAAACGTACCTATATTCAAATGAACACCTTGGTTTGACAGTACATCATTTCGCTAGTAATCATCGTCCAGATTATCAGTCATGGCTTGAACTGTCGTAAATCACAAGGATTAATTATAACACTAACAGAAAGACCATGCGTTTTGTTTGGTGAAGGTATTTTGATTCGAGATGAACTTAAAGCGGACGTTATTCCGGCCGCAAACGAAGTCTATGCTGCTTTTTTCGACGTTTTTGTTGTTGTTATGTCTTGCTACGGTGAAATTGCCATCTAATAATGTGACTATGTTAAAACGAGAAAATGAAGTCGAGTCAATCGTAGTCGAAAATCATCGCAGTGAATACTACATTCTTAATCGAGAATTTTTTGATTTTTTGACGCGGACGAGCATGGAGTGTCTGATTCAAATTGAGCCCGGTGAAGAATGGAGCGGCGAAGCATCGGTGAAAACCAGACTATTGAATATCGATTCTTCGCAAGATGAGGCGAGCGACGACGACGTTAAAGAACAATCGTCAAGTATAGACACTAATATCCACGATACATCACTGCGAAAGTACATTTTACCCTACAGACACTTCGAGCAACTCGGAAAGACAATGGAGAATCTGATTCAGCTCGCCGCCGTGGCCAAACGCTGGCAAAGATTTGTCGTTAAACCAGGAGTTCAGAACTCAAGACTTTCTTTAGAGCCGAGCCTTCGTACTTATCCCATGGACGTTTACTTTAACGTAAGCAGAATGAATACTTTGCTCCTTCAGAATGGCTATTCCAAACTTGTCAGATTAGAAAGCTTTTTACGAGATTGTAATTACGTAAACATGGATGTCCAAACGACCATAGTCCATTTCCTGTACAACGACTTCCACAGGGGGAACACAAAAACGTGGTATCACTTGAAAAATTCCAGGTTGCAAGAGATTTTTGAAAGCACCCTTTCTACCGGCTGGACTGACTGTCCTTTTATAGACCAACACTTAAATTTCGCAAAGACACTTCGCGGCATCAGAACTGGTCGACAAGTATGTGTCAACCCAGAAGTTATTTTGACCGAGACTAGTTTTCAAGAGAAGGTCCTACGTGACGACAAGTGCATCATATTTGTCGAGTGGAGGGGTTTTGGTAAAGCCCGAACACATTTCAGCCTCAGCTATTGGCCGTTCCTGACTCCGAGAAAACTGCAGCACAATATACCACCAAGTCATCTGATTGAGGAAGAGGTCACCGATTTTAAGAAATCTGAGCTATCTTCCAGTTATATATCTGTTCATTTAAGGACCGAGAGACTGCTCCTTGGGAATTCATTTAAAAAATTAAAGCTTTGCATTGATCATGTTGTGTACCTTGCGGGTATCTTACAAGAACTGCGTGGCGTGAGGACGGTATTTTTGGCGACAGACCTGACGCGCTTCGGTTCAGATGCGTTTGTTCGTCGTAAATTTTATACGTCGAACGTGACTGGCTCCTACGAAATACGCAGCGAAGAATTGGCACAAATTCATGGGGACGCTGTAAGACGAATGAATGCGATAACCTACTATCCTTCGAAAGAACTATTTACGAAAGACAAGGGAATGGTATCGCTGGTCGAGATGAACATTCTAAAAGGAGGAATGGACCTGATCACAGTGGGCTCGGGATCTTTTCGAGCATGGCTGGTGAGTGTGTTTAGGCAACACCAGAATTATTCTGGGCGCCAGGGGTACACAATTTCAGAAATATGCAATGATGGGAGCAATTGAGACCAACGCAAGTGAAATGGGGTAGAGTGTGATGAGAACAAGTTGAGATGGACACGAGCTGAAATGGGACCAAATTGATATCAATCATGCAGGATAGACTTTCTGAAGAAATATTTTTGCGTTCTCTCAGCAGGGACTCCCAAATGCAATAATTTCATCTGAATGGATCGATCATTATTATCTCCATTTCACACATTGTTGCTGAATATTCAACTGTTTCGTTGCTTGGTACCACGAGGTAACCAGTTGACAATTCAAAGAGTCCTTGAAAGAGTTTGTGCTGCGGAACCTCATTCATATAGTGCAGAAGGATGCTTCAGTGAGTAATCATAACTAACCAGACTATGCGGCTCAACCTCCTGATGACCAAGGGAAAACAATGAATGATGTTCCCACGATCAGCAGAACCTTGCCCTTGCAGCTCAGTTGGTGCTGTAACCAAAAAAGTAATTCCTGGGGAGTTGTTCAAGTTTTTGCTTGCGCAGCTGGGAGATTTCAGGACTTCGGTTTGCCGTTTCAAATAATTATTCACGAAAGTTACGTCTGCCATTACGCTCTAAATGTACCTTCATATACAGCTTAGGTAACATATCTAACAGATGAAATGTTGGTAGGAGGAGAAAGCCCTTTGCTCAAAACGTCAGTATCTCGGATATTCTCAGATTCTTCTGGCTTTTTGTTCGACACTGCCTGTTCAGCATTCTACTTTCATATTATTGTTCCAAAATGACTGGAGAGCAGAGATGAAGCTGTATTTCAGCGACAGGTTATGTTATGAAAATTTAAATCACGTACGACATCCAGTTTTTGAGCAAAATGAATTTGCTTGACATCTGAATATCGCAGATAATTTTAAATTTGCAAAGCACGGCTTGCTGTGGCCATACTTTGCTTTGGCCCAGTAGGACAACCCGGTCGTGCTCGAAACGCACATTTGTGAATATGTCAGATAATTGATGATTCTTCTTTGTCAAGTCAAAAACAAAAGCAGACAACAACAGTGTGTTGGAGTTTGTCATTTGCCTTATATAGTGGAAGCGAAAAATTTCCTTGGATTTCCTCACTTACAATTCATAATATTAAAAAAAAGAAAAAATTTTTCGAAACTCTTAATTTAATGCTGCTGTAGGATTAGGGCTAGATAAATATTTAGACTTTGATTTTAGTATTGATACCAATTTATTTATTTGTTTGTTTATTTATTTATACAAATTAGTACAAAATGAAGGTAACATCCTTACCACACAAAGATTATAACATACATAGAATTTAACGCTAGATTAATATATTGCTAGACCTCAAAGCTAATCCAAAGTATATCTACAATCCTAGTTATACATTTAAATTGCACAATATTTTAACATGTAACGCAGGAAACTCTTCTAAATGCTCAAAACTATTTTTCACGAAAAGGAAATATAATTTAAGTTTTATTTGAAATGTATCACAGGACTATTTTTCAAGGTATTTCAAATAGGTTGGGAATGAAATAGAGAGGAGCACAACTGTAGATTATCTTTGATTTTCCCTCTTCACTATTTATCTTTAGCTACCTGAAAATACCCCTGATAATATTAAAGACGCTAGCTACAGTATTACAATCGATGGGGTGTTTACATGAATCTAAGCCCCCCTAAACCCTCCCTCTGGATCCGCCACTGATAGTTAAGATTCATGTAAACAGCTAAAGAATTTTAACACAACCGTTATGTTTTCAATCTTACATGAAACTCAATCCGGAATCATGTAAACATCCCCTAAGGTTTACTTGAAAAAGCGCCTCCCTGGGGCTAAAGTTCTTCGAATAAGCGTCGCATTGCTGTTGAGGGGTGCGGGAGTGGTTTTCGGGTGGCACTTATTGGTGTACAAAAATGTTTCATGATAATCTGACATTGCCGAAGTCAACTGAAAAATGTTGACTCAGGAGGGATTTGAACTCGCAACTTGGCAGTGTCAGATTATCATGAAACATTTCTGTTCATGTTTGTCTGAGGATGATTCTGAAATATATACTAAATAGTGCTTTTATTGTCATGTGTGGCACATATTCCAGTTCTCCGCGCATTTGTACTTTTGCTGTCATCTGCACCGGTTATCAGCATTCTTGCTCTCTTTCACGGCGCTTCTTTGAGGGAGGAGATTATTAGAGCAAATATGGTAATGCAATTTTTTCAATCTTCTAACCGCGGCGTATAATTGGAATTCTTGAATTGGATTCCAACTTAGACGCTAGCCAAAAATGAACTGGTCGACGTCGCTACACTGGAGTGAACTTCTGAAATGATGATTTGGGGACAGTTCGGTGATTTTTCTGAAACAAACATGAACTCTAGACAAGTCTATACGTCCAAAACCTATCTTAACTCCAATACTTTTAGTGTAGATCATTTTTATGTCGAAAGCTCCGAAGCAGTATCATGAAGTCGCTTTATACGTCAACTGTCAACCCTTTCCATCGCGAATTTGAAGCTGTTTCCACCATGTACAGTTCATAGTATATGTACAGCGCATAGCACATCAAACGGAGCATAGAAACGGTGATCTCAACTTTACGTCTGAAACCAGCAATGGTTAAACACAGTGTGACATTTATTGTACGCTAACTTTGAGTCAACTGCCGCATTTCGGTTCACAAGGGAATGGCACTAGTGTGCCCTGTCGGTTATTACAATGGGAGAAATTATTTTGTACTGCCTATTGGCTTTTGTTTCTTATTGTGCCATGAAACGGCTTACATGAATTCCAATGAACCCTTTAATGGCGATAAAAGTGATGTAGTTTTTGCGTCATAATTCTAGATTTTGAGTTACACAGCGAATCTGGAATGTCGAGCTTGAGTGGAGAATTTGCCGATTTTTACTTGCTTAAGGAGAAGCAATTATACTGGAGCAAGAATAAGAAATATTTCAACTGACTTTCTGTCACAGTAAGGTTTGACCTTGAGATATAATTTTTAGATGTCTTTTGCTTTTCCCATTCAAAGGATATTTGTTTTCCTGACGTGTCGGCAACCTGTGCGTCTGTTGTTCTCGGAGTGGCCATTGACAGTCAGCCATCAATAAACACTCTAAGGAAGGCAGGTTTGCCGAAACGTCGGAACGACAAATAACATTTTAATCCAGAAGAACGACAACAACAAAATAATTTGCTTTCAAAACTACCGATTGCCAAGTAAACAGTTAAACCCACAGCAAAATCTTTTCCTTTTCAACCAAATTGAAAATACCATAATTTTAGCAGGAAATGTTGGGCAAAAGATACACACAGTCAATTTTAAAATTTGTACTTTAAACCATTTCTCTACTCCATCTCCTGAATAAAATCGTCTGCCGTAATTTAGAAATGGGTTCTTAAGGAGTACCATAGTAGTGAAACGTTATCCTTTAAATCACTAGTGTGGTTCATTTTTGGTTGCCGATCCTGACCTGGGAGATTAATACTACGTGTTTCATAATCCACGTACAGCAAGGTACGAGAAAATGTGGCGTAAACAAACAAACGTCCAGTCTAGAAAAAGTCCAGAAGGTGTAATCATTCAATTTACCAGAAAATTCCGAGGTATGTCGTTAGTGAGTCGAGTAGAAAGCTTCAGAGCAACTTGTTTTCAAATCAAAAGTAAAAAACAGTATTAGAGCATAATTTTTGTAGTTGGCCTCGGACGCTTAAATAATTTCTTTGCAAAGTTTCCACGACGTGCATCATCACCAGGCGCATTAATTTTTAATAATGTGGAAACACGAACCTTCCACGTTGAATACCGAATCGGTAAATTTCCAATTTAGCAATTTCTAGAATCAGTGAAGTGGCGTGCATGGGCCTCCTTTTCACGAGATAAAGGGGTATAAAAATGTCCATGTCTTTTTGCATTGTGATCTAATCCATGACTTTGGCCTGAAACGCCACGGGGTTTCACACGTTTTTTAATTAGAAAGCACGGACAAACATTGCAATCCGATAGTCTTCTAACTAATGATGGTTGCCTCTAAAAGGTGCTCTTGAAGAACGTTGCAAAACGTCTGCGTACGTTAAAGTGAGATACAAGTATAAATAAATAATGTTTACTGGCAATTTTGGGCATTAAGAATAATTAACAGAAACTAGAGTGATAAATACGAGCTTATCACCGCTGCCAGCTCAAGTTCGGTTTGTGTTGTACCGATAGCTGCTCATAATCCTCCATTTTATTGAGAAAAATTGCTTTACCTTGGTACAGATTACCGAGGCCTTTTCTGCCCTCCAACAAGCACAGAAAACGTAAGTCATATCATGCGTACTATAGTTCAAACGTTGAGTCATTGAAGACAGAACTCTGAAGTGACGTAAAATAATCCTTTTAAACATAATGTTTGCTAAATCAAAGTATAGTTGAGGTGATCGATTAGATCAATCATTTAAGTTGAGCCTGTTCCTAATCCAGTTTATCGACTTTTCATAATCATTACCTTGCCTAAAATTAGAAACTCGGACGCGGCCATTAGACTAGTTGTTATAAACACCGGACTTACGCAGCGTACTAGTCAGCTTGTCAAAGTGTCATATTTTCATGGAATGCTGCACCGCTTTTGCACAAGTCCTGCGAATGAGATTAAATACAACATTATGTTCGTATCTTTTTTGGTTTCTTCTTTGATAAAACGTTACATCTAAAGGCATATATTGATAACACACAGTTTAACATGACGCGATATCCTAAACATGTTGTGCATAAAAGAAAGTCTTGTTTACTCCTTCATTCAGTCTGAAGCATTTGGGCTGAGAAAGTTTATTGATACATAGCCTTTTACCGTTTGCTACAGATGCGAGACAATCTTGGCTCTCCAATGTGCCGTGGGACAAATCGGTGACTACGTTTAGTCCGTTTGTAGCTACATATATAACGGACCATGCAAGGGTGTAACCAGAGGGGGGCAGGGGGGATTAGCGCCCCTCACTTGCCCCCCCAAATGGAACGGTGGAAAAATTAGTTCAGTATTGACTATTATATGTCGCACATGTGGAAGAAATGCATTCTGGGGATGGAAAAATAATGTCTCATTGGTTTTTTTAATCAAATTAAACAATTATTTTATTTGAAAATGTGCATCAGTAAAATCATTTTGAAGCGTTTGTGCTCAGGCATTGGTGGTTGACATACCCTACAAAGCCATTCACCTTCTGGCTCTGTCTCAAGTTCTTCGCATATCACAGCATTCTAGTTTTCCTTTTGCATGTAACAACATTAAGGCGTTATTCTTACGGAAATGATGCTGTCATGGTTAACCAAGGCAAGCTGAAATTTCACTTTTTATCAATCAAAACTGAAGCAAAATCAACTTTTACAGTCTAAGCTAATCCTAAACCAATGCAACTCATATAAGACGTCGTTGGTTACAATCTGAAAGATCAGCATTTTTGTCCGATGTATAAGTTACTGAAAAATTCTTTATTTCAAAGTAGAATTATTATAACTAGAATCTTATATTTGAACTGCTGTACTTCATCAACATTGCTGGCAATAATTGGGGGTCAAAGTCCGTGAGGGAGTACCTTATCTGCTAGCTGATTTTGACTCCCCGATGGTTCGCAAACCGGCTAGTAAATTTGGACCGAGGGTCACAAATGCAAAGGGGGTCGAACTTGGCTGTAACACCGTGATATTGTTATTATACAAGGTAGGACTTGTTTCAAAACACGTTTATTGAATTCAACCGATTCTCCGTAATGTAGGGGGTATAGTGCTACACCTATCCCATGCCGCTCGCCTCTATATAAGTCTAGTTTATCAGACAAAAATGTAAAATTGCAAACGTTCTGCTTTCCTCTCAAAATCGCAATTACGATGACCGTTGTGTGACGGTTGGTCATGCTCAAAATCCCCTAAAATGTTTCTTAAGTTGGTTTTCCACTTGGTTCAAAATGCCCCTCGCGAAACTGCTGTTTAGCTAGAATATAATTGTTTTCTAGGGGACCAGGAAAAATTCGCGCACGAGATTTAACACAAAATGGAAATCCAAAGTAAGACTCTGACAACCTTTTGATCATATTTGTAATGGTCAAACCAAAGAGCTACTGAGAGTCAAAAGGAGAGCGAATGTGTACTGATTTGATTGATGGATATATACCGTAAATGATAGATTAAGCGCCAGTAGCCTTTGAGCTAAAGCCGGTGTCTACTGAGTGTCTGAGTCTGAATAACAATCGCACATCATTTGTCATAACTCCAAGATCAAACGTATATACATAAAAGACTGATCACTTGGGGAAATTTCAGCCCGGCAGACCGGATTGAAAAAAGTCCCGATTACATAAAAATATTTCAGCCCGGCCTAAAACTGAAATCGAAAGTGAACCCAGGGGGAATTTGACGGTAACCTTTGTTGTTTTGGCATTTGCATCTTCCCACGCCTGTCAATCATCCATTTCAGCCTATTTTTTCAGACTGAAATTTTTTCGTGCGATTACAAGAGATGCTTCAACCCAGGCTGAAACTTTCTTTATGTAATCGCGAACTCCGTTTTTCAAGTATATTATCGGAAAGCCGGGCTGGAATTTCAGCCTGGGCTGAAATTCTCCATGTAATGAGCCCTTAAAAGATAAGCAAACGAAACTGTTTGTTTTCTCATCTGTTGGTTTGAAAATGACTTTGAAATAGAGTCGAAATATTACCATATATGCATAGCATTTATGCACAACATTAATAACTATGTTTGTGCTTTTCATTAATGTTTGACAAGGCACTTCATACACCGATTATACTTATTCAATTTTACGTCATTAAAGGCATTGGGCTTTCCTTCTTGTCTTCCCGTGGGGAAAAAGCCCATGAGAATTCAACGAAAAAGAAGTTTAAATATGCAATATTAGCTCAAATATACCATCAAAATTTGAATTATGTCATATCTCTCCAGAAGCAGTATAATGTATACCAAACAATACGACTTAAAAATTCTTAAACTGTGCGATACTTGAATGCAGGATCGTAGAGAGTGTGTGTGGGTATGGGACTGACCAATATTCAAAATTAAACAGTAATTTTGTTGGTATTGTGGTCGATGGATTTTAGTTTTGTTTGGTGATTAGCCCAATAGTTCATGGGTATTTATTGGGACAAACTATTATCAGCTTGTATGCAGTGTTGGCAGTGTTGAACGACGTTTAAAAGAGCCAAGAAGGTGAAGAACTGCTGAAAATTAAGAGGGGGGATACTGACATATAAAGACGACGTCCTTCGTTGAAGTAAAACGTTCCATGAAAAAAATTAAATCCTAAAATCTTCTTAAAACCAATAAGAAAGCCATAAGAATCGACGCTTTTCTTATTTGATTTTCTTATGAATTTTAAGATCTTAAGGTTTAATTTTGCCAAACTATATTCCAAATCTCGTCACGTAGAACGTTTCACTCAGACAAAGGGCTGTCACCCGAAACATAACTATCTCCTTTTAATGGTGCCCTGTGCTACTGCTTCGTTACACTGCCCAGAGTCCAGGATTGTCCAGGGTATTATAGATAATGAGAATAAAAATCTT
The DNA here is from genome assembly GCA_030142905.1 of Heliopora coerulea. Lineage (NCBI taxonomy): Eukaryota > Metazoa > Cnidaria > Anthozoa > Scleralcyonacea > Helioporidae > Heliopora > Heliopora coerulea. The sequence continues at coordinate 475,173 of JASJOG010000017.1, read as the reverse complement.
TGTTACGAAGGCCTGGATCCGAGGTTTGAGAATAATGTAGGCTCAACGTAGGCTGCAGGAGGCTATAATCTTGTAGCAATTAAGATTTTCAGAAAACGTTTCTTTTCCACTAAAATATTTTTTTATGCTGGGCAAAATTTCTCCCTACCCAATGTTTATTCTATTGTAAGACCCCTCCTTGATGTAATGTTTCTTCTGACTTGCATGATATTTTACTTGTTCCGAACGAAGAAGTTCGTCGAGCAATATTTATTATGCTCAGAAAAAGTTTCCGAGTACTAAGGTCCGCAAGGTACAGTTAATTGTACTTGGGGACAAGGACGTTTTGATAATCTTTCTAGATAGGATATAAAATAGAAATATACAAATGACATGCCCAAAGCTATTAATTTGGCCAACTATGTTTAAGGCCTGGTCAAACAATCGCAACATTTCGATCTAAGACAATGAAACAATGTCGCATTATGTTGCTATATGTTGCACGAGGGATGGCCAAACCTACGGAACAACTGGACTCAACATGATTAATTTTGAGACACGTTCTCTGACTAAATTTATTAAATATACAAGCTTTCGACTACCTAACTGTAGTCTTCGACAGGCAAGAGTGACATAAATTAATGGCATGTAGATATTTATAGGTGCGTGTTGAATTGCAAAACTATGTGGCAGGAAGCAATTAGCGACTACAATGCTTGTTGACAAGAACAGCGTATTGTCTGGGAAGCGGCTTGGAGTTATTATCCGAATTTACTATTAAAGCCGTATGCCAAGATTCTAATGTTTTTCGTGTCCGGTAGTTACCACTATCAATTACTTTACCATTAGCGAAGTCGATATCGTGATTATTTTCCCATGCATGGTTAGTTATGTTTGAACCTTTTTTATAGTTTTTAACATTCCGAATATGTTCCTTTTTTCGTGTCTCAAATGATTTTCCTGTTTCGCCAACGTATGATCACGAGCAGTCCAAACAAGGTATATTGTAGACGACATTGGTTCGTCGTTCGGGTGGAACTTGGTATTTGGGAGAAGGAAAAGTTTGTTGTAGCGTTCGTAGTGGCTTAGTAGTAACTCTAATGTTATGTTTTTGTAGTATACGTCTGAGAGCGTCAGTTATCCCACTCACGTACGGTAAAGTAACGTAGCCGGTTGGTTTGTCATTTTCAGTCACACATTTGAAAAATTGTCCTACCAGTTCTTCAGGTGATGGTATGGGTTTGTTAGTTGTCAAGTCATTCAAAGTTTGTTTCAGAACTCTCTCTGGGTATCCGTTGTTTTGTAAGGCTGTCGTTACATGGTTGAGTTCATTCTGTTTGCTATCGTATGTGCTTGGTAGTGTTTGTGCTCTGTGTATCAGAGTTTTGGCTGTGCTAATTTTGTGGTTAATGTCATGGTGTGACTTGAAGTCTAGGTATCTGTCTGTATGTGTGGGTTTCCTGTATACGTCAACTTTGAGGTCGTTACCTTGTCGTGTTATAAGGGTATCTAGAAAAGCGATTTTATTGTCCTGTTCGAGTTCAATAGTAAAGGTAATGAAAGGGTCAATGTTGTTTAAAGAATCATAAAAAGTGAGAATAGCCGTCTTTTTAATAATACAAAAACTGTCGTCAACAAAACGTTTCCATGTTTTTGGTTTCGTAGGAGTCGCTTGAATGGTCATACTTTCAATTGCTTCCATACAAAGGTTACCTATAACTGGGCTAACAGGGCTACCCATGGCACATCCGTGTATTTGTTTGTAAGTGTCGTTGTCATAAATAAAATAATTGTTCGAAAGTGTAAAATCTAAAAGTGAAATAATATCGTCAATAGTAAGGTTACTACGTGAGCTTAAGGTCTTGTCCTGTTCGAGTTTTGTCCGTATGTATTGGCAGGCTTTTTTGACGGGGATAGCTGTAAACAGAGAGACGACATCAAAAGAAACCATAACTTCATCATCTTCAATCTTGATTTTGGTCATCTCACTTGCGAACTCAGAAGAGTTTTTGACAGAACAACCATTCTTGTTTTGGACGGATGAAAGTATGGTTGTAAGATATTTTGAGATGTTATAGAGAGCGGAACCAATGCAACTGACAATGGGTCGCAGCGGGTAGCCTTCTTTGTGGTGTTTTACTGAGCCACGTATAGTAGGTGGTAAGCCGTCTGTCGAGCGTAATCGTTTGTAGGTTTTTTCATCAATTTTTCCTTTGTTCTTTAAAGTTAGGAGTCTTGCATTCAGTTCTCGTTCAATACGGCCAAATGGCTTTTTTTCTTTCACTTTGTCGTATGTGGCTTCATCTGAGAGAAGTGATTTCATCCTATCATCGTAATCAGAACAGTTCATTACAACAAAACAATTACCTTTGTCAGCTTTCGTTATTATTATCGTTCTATCTTTCTTTAGGTGAGATAAAGCTTTCTTCTCGTCATTGCTGATGTTGTTGGCAGGGAGCTGGGCTTTCTCAAGGATACTCGCGGTAGCATTACGGACGTGCTCTTTCGATTCATCAGTTAGGTCCTCAATGCCGGCTTCAATGTTTGCCGGCTTCAACGAAGACTACAGTTAGGTAGTCGAAAGCTTGTATATTTAATAAATTTAGTCAGAGAACGTGTCTCAAAATTAATCATGTCTCAACCTGGCTGCGCAATCTCCATATTTTCTTGGACTCAACATGTTTCACACGATATATCAATAAGGGACCTGGATAAGAACACGGAGAAGTACAAAATGGTCGCGCTTAATAAATAGTTCATAAATTGTGCAGTGCCGAGCCGTATTGGGATACTTTATAAGCTTGGCTTGGTGCGTCTTGGGTATATAAAGTCGTGCTGTGCCCTGCTGCTCTCTATTTGTAACCCGCCTAAAAAGTTGAAGAACGGATGCCTAACCTGTGTTTCTCTAGAGGGAGAGTTGCAAATTTGTCGGTACGGCACAGCTCGCTCACCACAAATAAACTGAACTTTATCTGTACTGAACTATGCGACAAGACTTGGCTCCGCATAGCTAAACTGCTAAAGTTATAGGCTGTGCCGAACTTTACCAGCGCTGCCACGACTCGGCACAGTAAAGTTCATAAAAGAGGCCTAATCAATATAAAGCTCGACGATGTTTAGCCTCGTTCGTTAATTATGGAACTTGGACTTCAACAGGATCAAGAGAAGATCTGGACCTAGAGAGAAACTTAGCAGTGGATTACAATGAAAAACTAGTCACGGCTATAGTTACCCCACTGTCCGCCATCTTATCAATTGTGACGGACTTAGTCAAAGGATTGCAAAACGCCTAAACAACACAGTCTTACCTCCGAAAAGATGAATAGCATCAATTTTGAAATTGTACTCAAATGGATGAGTATTGCTTTGCTGGAGGAAACTCGGAAAAGGATTAGGGTTAAGATTAGAGTTAGGGTTAGGATTAGGGTCAATGGTTTGGATTAGAGTTAGGAAAAGGGTTACATCACCCAGGTCTCGCCCCGTCTTAAAATTTCTTCAAGAAATGCTGCATGAAGTTGCATCTAAATATTACTATGCTTTATTAAGACCTGACAGTTGAACACGTTTTCTCCGGATACAAGAAAACCGTTGACAAGATATGGTCGTCAATTCGGTCATTGATGACATTCTAAAATATTGTGAATTCTCTCATTAGTAGTTTTCGTACCACAGTTTGAAAAAAAGGAATGGTAATCGATAGTCTGCGAACCATTCATCTATAACCCGTCAATAAACGCCACTAATGCATGTGTAAAATTCCTATTGAGAGTGAAGTAACAAGGCCTTGAACGAGGTTTGTAGACAGGTCTGACTTTTGAACACCAGTACAAAAACAGCTTTGGCCAAGCTGTGTTGTAAGGAGTGCAGTCAACGTCAACATAATGTTTTTACATCATTTTCGTAGGTTATTCAAGTGTGTGTTGTAAGCTAATTTGAAATGCTATAGTTGTGCTATTGAAGGCTGTTGATGACTTTACCTTATTATTGTCACGGATAATCACGACGCACCAAAGCTAGTTCCAAAGAGCCGGATGCGGCTTCGGAGCCCATGTTACACCATGCAATTGTTCACATAATTGTTGTCGCGAATACAAAAAGTATTGTTGCAAATCGTACGAGACACTGCTATTTGTAACACCTTTCAATTTGCAAAGGCTTAACCTAGGTTCTACTTTCCACTGCAACTAATATCGGGAGTTGCGCGTCGATTATAAGGTGTCATACGTCTCCCCGCAACTGCAACAACTTTTTGCGATAAAGTTCTGATGTCTCTGTCCCTTTATCATAGATGTGGGAGGGAGATTGTACTGGGCTGAGATTGTTCAGGTCATCAACACTGACGAATAACAGCAAAACAGGCTTTATCATTGAGCGATAAAAAGGAAGATGGAGGGTAGAATCGAAGTAAGACCTAAGAACTTAAGGTGAGAATGGAAGTCAAGGCGAAAGTGAGGGTCAAAGTGAGGATGAGAATGGAGATGGAAGTTAAAGTTGAGGTGAGGTTGGTGAAAAACTTAAGGTGTAGGTGACCAGTGGCGTAGCCAGAGAATCTGTGATGCCCGGGCCTGGAAAGCATTCTAATTAGGGGGATCCGGGGGCATACTCTTTGAATTCTTGGGTCTCTGAAAAGCTATTTCTTGCATTGTGAGGGCGCTATTCCCGTTCTTTAGGCTGCGGCACCGAGCTGGATTCGAAGGCTTCAATCGTACAGATCCTCCAAATTACTTTTAAAACCACGAGATATCTCATTGATGAGAACAAATTGCGCGAATTTTTAGCGTAGGAGAAAAAGTTGCGTAAAGAAATTCCATTCGTGGACTAAACTTAAAGGGTTGATATCAAATTATTCAAAATTTGTCGTGTATTTTTCAGTTGAATATGCCAAATACGTTTTGAGAAACACCCATGTTTGTAGCTGACGCCCAGGCCTGGGCCCGGGTAGGCCCGGGTCTGGCTACGCCACTGTAGGTGACAGTTTAGATGAGTTTGTGGGTAAGAGTTGTGTTAAGCATGTGGGAAGTGATAAGATCTTGCTACCTTATGCCAGAAACAGTTCAGTTATAATGGTGCAACGAAAAACAGCGGGGAAAATGGAGAGCGATTTCTATTGGTATTTAGGACTTTCCTAGTCCAGCATGAGTAAAATTACTATGGCAACAAGCGATGGTCGTAGCTCGTAAGATATGGTATGCTCAGAAATAATCCAGCTGAAATTCCTCTTGGAAATTTGTCTTCATCCTCTTTTTCAGAACCTCTTCAGCAAACTGGAAATCCGAAGAATGATAAAAAAAGAGAGTGCTGCATCGGCAGTATTGAACAACGTAAAAATTAACTCTTTCACATCCGAGAGGCCTCCTATTGACGAGTAAAATCGTCTAGCGTTAACCAAAGTAAAATTTAAAAGTCGGTTACTGAGAGTGAAGGTATAAAGCCCAAAGGTTCATGGAACTGTCGGAACTTAATAGATTACAAACTGACATTTCGAGCGAAGCCCCTTTGTTGGAGTGAAACGCAAAATAACATAAAACCTAGGCGGTATTTTTATAGGTGTACAAATGGTTTCACGTTGGCCTAACGCGATTCTCATTCTTTTTCCGAGGTCAGAAATAATTGCCGACATATCAGTAGCTTCCAATATGACAATCTAAAAACAAGAGGTCGGCGTATCTCGTGCATGGGCAATGCGAATGTTCCAGTGCCTTGGGCATATGTTCTGATGACAGGTCTCATGTTTCCACAATTTTTAATTTGGGGCGCTGGGCAGTTTCTGTCATGTGGTGGACTTCCTCAGAAACATGTAACCATCAATACGTAATATGCAAATCAGCTGTATCGTCGTATAAATAACTATTCATTAGTATGAGCAAATACTTCCTTAAACCCTTTCTATTGCGTTACTATTTTACTCATACCTTACCACAAAGTCTCAAATAAATCAGCAAGTTATTAATCGAGCCGTTATCAGCAATAAAAGACATTGCAGGATAACATTTGAGGAAACAATACTATTACTTGATTCCAACTTTTATTTCATTAAACATTTTGTTGGAAAATAAAATTCACTAACATATAGTAATGTATTTCTTTAGTTTTTACAGTCACTGTGTGGATCAATTCTGGTTCGTTTGTTCAATCGTTACTCCCATTTCACGTAGGTAATGTTGGTTGCTTTTGCATCATGAATTAAGATTATTAGTCTATTTTAACGAGCACAACGGGTTCGTTCAGCTTTTTGACAAGCCCAATGTCTTCGTTTAATTTCAGATATGTGATACCCACACGAAAAAAGTGTATGATAAAACTCGTCGACGAATCATTGAATTCGCTATCGCACAAAACAGCTCCGAGTCAACCTGAAAATAGACATTGTCAGGTCTACAAACAGAATTGTTTCAAACCGAGAATTGGTTCAACGCTTTTGTTGCGTATGTTCATGATAACGAAAAAACAAAGAATGAAAGTATAAAATCAAAAACAGATAAAAAGTTGAGAGTCGTAATGTATGAGTGAAGGAGCGGAAAATAACCTTTTAAATTTTTTGTTTGCTCCAAAATTCCACATGATTGCATTTTTTGAAGCATTTTCACCGGATTTTTCTTCAAAAGAGAGGAATTACCACAGCAAAGAAGAAGTTTTTTTGTATATTTATTCTGAATCTTAATTGTACATAAAACTATGCTTATATGTGACAGAATACGAGTTTAAAGGCATGACAATGCTAAGATACGTCCTGATTTTATACACAAAATATAACCGTCGAAACACTTTACTTCTATTTGGTTCGTGTTTTCAACATAGTATTCTTTCGTCACATGTTTTATCTGATATTTTAAACTTATCTTTTCAACTTTTTTCATTTTTAAACTTATCTGCTACCTATAGATTGTTTACCATTCCCATGCACTTTGAAGAAATTTTGGTACGATCTAATTCATAGTTTTGAAACATCTTAAACAATTAATCTACTCCGGGATACATACTACCGTAGCCGACTTACTGCAAGTGTAAATTATCTAACAAAATCCGACTGGACTATTATCTATACAACTCCAGCCATTTGGTTGACCACCTTTAAAAAGCCCCGTGATAGATTAGAAAGAGTTAGGTGCAGAAAGAATCTTCAAGACGATGTTTCATAGTTCTTTTAAGAGGAGATATAAATTGGCCAATAATTTCTTTACTTTAAAACAGCGGACGTTATATTCTAGCTAATGACTATTTTGGGTGGTCGAGTCCTTTCTTAGGAGAACAAGCAATTTTCAATGTAATTCAAAATTTTTGGTTACGAATTTGACGTCATCTTTGTCTTCGTGTTTCATTATTTGTTTTGCATGTTTTTCCGTGTTAAATGACCACGAAAGCTTGATTGGATTTTGACGGCAGCTCTGTTAAATTCAGGGTTATTAAGATCAATCTCGATGTCGTTGGGGGGTTCTTGTTTTTGTTCTGGAAGACAGACAAATGAAAAATAGTAAACAGAAGGTATACAAGAACGAAAATTTAACATATGGATCTGAAAAGTTTTCACATAAGATGTTTTTATGGTACCCTATAGCTGCCATTCAAAAATTGAAGATAAATTGGATAAAAGATAAATTGGATAAAAGATAAATGAAAGGAAAGACAAAAAAATAACGTTGAAAAAAAGAAACAAGAAAAAAAAGAAAAGCAAAAGACTTTAATACAAAAGCAAAATTTCAGAGAGCCTTTCGTTGCCACAGTATACGACAGGCCTTTGCGTACCATTTTTCGTGTGGTGTTTTCTCATTATTGTGACCGACGAAGGGTGGAAGAGATATAAAGATGATATTAACCGAAAGGCAGGTACAAAATGTAAGGTCTCCCGCAAAGTTTCCCCATCAGGTGAATTAATTATTCGAAATCTAAGTTCTACAGTGTCTGGGAAAGCTCAGAATATTGGTGGGTTGGCCCCAGGGAGTACGTTCCATTCGAGTACGATGAATTATCCATCGAAAACATCAAGACAGCTCGTCAATTTTCCTGCTTTGAAAGAATCCGACCTCGAATGGGACATTAGCATTTTTTATGATTTTAGAGAAGGTAATTGGAAGCACACTGGTGTTACAGTTACGTATGTGATTGTTTAACTACGATACAGGAAAACCTCGAATGTTAGGAAATTTTTAAGACTCGACCGGGACCTGTTGCGAAAATTCAACTTTGGGCCTCCGGTTGGAAATCGAATCAGTGACCTCGCGAATCTAGTGCGATGATCTGCCAACTGAGCTACGGAGACTGCTGCCGAAAGCATGGTCACGAATTTAGTTTATATGTGGTGGTAATACCGAGAGTCGAAGGGTATATCATAATAGATATTGTGGCATTTACACAAGGCCCAAAGTTGCATTTTCGCAACAGGTCCAGGTCGGGTCTGAAAAATGTCCTAACACTCGAAATTTTCCTGCCACATAAAAAACTTAATTGTCAATCGAGTGTAAATGCCACCATATCTTCTATGATTGTTTAACGACTGGGGCCGGGGTGAACATTTTAATACAATAATATAGAGTGCGTTCTAAGAGAATAAAACAAATGTCGAAAAATACTGACGTAAAGAATCCACAATTTGGGCAAACAACAATACGTGGGAATGAATGCGATAGTATTTCAGCTTTATTACAAGATCAATTACAAATCATTTTAAAACTTTTTTCATTTACACATCAGTTCGATTTGAAAATGACTTTGTGATAAAAACGCAATATCATTGCAATTATTTCCAGATACTGTTTACTCAAATCTTGGATTCTCTAGGTATCAGCAGTTTTCAAGATTTATTTTATCCTCTTAGAGCGCATTCCATATTACTGTATGTGAGAGTTAATCACCGAGAACGGAGGCTCTTAGCCAGATACATCCCGAAGGGACGTGACCCGAGGAATGCATCCCGAGGGGCCGTAGGCCCCAAGGGATGCTTTCCGAGGGCTACGCTCCCGAGGGATGGATCTGGCTAAGAGCCGACGTTCGAGGTGATTAACTGACTTATTACATGATTGACAAGGTTTTCTCAAAATAACAATGGCAGACAATGCTTTCTGTTGTAAAGATTCTTTTGACGTTTCTTAACCCACAAGTTAAGGTTCACGTCAAAACCAGTCGGCCATAATACGTTGGGTGATGCGGTCAAGAATCTGTGCTGGGAAGCTGGAATTCAAGGGTATTACACGAATCACAGCATGAGGGGAACAACTGCTACTCGTGGCCTTGAAAAAGGAATTCCTGACAAGTTTATCATGGAATGAAGTGGGCACAGAAATGTCAGATCCTTACAGCAATATCAGAGACCAACCGTTCAAAAGAAGGTTGAGATGTCGAAAGCGTTTGATTTACCGTTAGGTGATAAGGTCAATTCGTACTGCGGAGAAGCGTCAGTAAGAAAAAAAGTCAGTAAGAGAGAAACAGACAGTGGTGAGATAGGAGGCAAAATAGAAAAAAAATTGAGAATTGTGGATTTAAAAGTGGTGAAAAGAAGGACGTTCAATTTAGTAATTGTACGTTTTATGTCGGGAATGACTTTAAGGCTTAGATTCATTTTGATGTTTTATGGTTCTATGAAATAATGTTTGGTTTTTGATTGTCTGAGTGAAATGTTGTGAACTATGATATTACGAATAGTATAGCTTGGTGTAATTTTCGTACTTGTCAATAGAGACAAGATCTGGCGTAGAATTCCTCATTACACATTTTAGGGTTGTATGTAGATACATCCCTCCTGGCAAGGTTTTATCTAGATACAACCCTGCTAGGAGGGATGTATCTATATACAACCCTTGAATACTAATTCAATTCAATTCATCAACCCCGCTTTTCCCTGCTGAATACCAAGTCCCTCCCCTGGCTTGAAGAAAGTTCGGCCTTTAACAAGTATTTATGTTAAATAAAGCTCTGCAAATAACAAAGAAAACCGCGTCGATCATGTAATAATACCATTTTCAGCCCGGCCCCAGTCGTTAAACAATCATATTTACATAACTAAAACACCGCTTTGGTTCCAATTACCTACTCTAAAACCAGAAAAAAAATGGTAAAATGTAACATTCTAGGTCTGATACTCTCAAAGCAGGAAAACGTTGTTGACAAACCGCCTTAGACGCTGTTTACATGAGGCCGGATAGAAATTTGAATTTAACGAAATCTGACTTGACTTTGAAATATTCACTAGTTTCCGATCCATTCCAGCTAAATGTCTCTTTACTGTTTACATGAGGCGAATTGACTTAAGTGAAGCGGATCGAGAAGACAATCGGATCGAGACGCAGGATTGACTTGACTTCTGATAACTATAGAAATCGACATGATTACTCGAGCGGGTCGGATTTATCGATCAGCTAGAGATTTCAATCCGACTTCATGTAAACAGCCCCTTAATGTTTTCCATGGATAATTCGTCGAACTCAAATGGAACGAACTCCCTGGGACGACTCCACAATACTTCTGAACCTCCCCAGACACCGCAGAACTTAGACCTTGAACAATTAATTCACCAAATCGGGAAACTTTGCAGGAGACCTTACATTTTGTACCTCTCTTTTGGTTAATATCGTCTTTAAATCTCTTCCACGCCTCGTCAGTCATAATAATGAGAAAATACCACACAGTGGAAGGCCAGTGAATTAAATTTCCATATCTGGAATGTTAACTGGCCAATGAAAAGTGAAGCCAAAATGGCTGCCCATGGAGGCCAATTTTGAACGTTAGTTTCAGTCCCCTACGCGGGTTTGTACGTCAGTTTTAGTCTCCCACTCGACTTTTTAGTTTTTCTGAAAATTTTCCTTATTGAAATTACACACAAAACAGGTCTTCAAAAGATAGAAATGAGTTAAAGAATTTCAAATATATTTCGACAAAGTGAAACCGAGTTACAGGTCATATATTTTCAAGAAAATAAATTACCAAACTGACGAGAAATCTGATAAAACGGTCCCGAAAAGTTACTTGATAAAAATGTTAAGTGCACGCCCTTTTTTTACCGTCAGTTTACCATCTTTAGACAATTTAGGACAGTTCTTAGGCCACACGGCAATAACGAATCCTTTTCAACACTCGAATATGTAAAACTGGTCCAGTAATATTTCGTCCGTGCACTTTTTCCATGGTTCCAAACAAAAATTGAAAGTTAGAGTCGTTTAAAGGACTGGAACTGACGTACAATACCGCAAAGAGTACTGAAACTGACGTCCAAAATTTCCCTCCATGGGCGGCCATCTTGGCTTCACTTTTTGCCTGAGCAAATGACTGGGAGTTAGCATTCCAGATATGGAAATTGAGTTCATTGTGGAAGGCACGTGTAATGCAGCCGCAAACATAAAGTATCGCTTGTTCATGGTACGCAAAGGCCTATGGTAAACTGGGACAACGATAGGCTCTCTAAAATTCTACTTTCGTTTTAAACGATTTTGCTTTTCTTTTTCCCCCGTTTTTATACGATATTTCTTGGTTTTGTCTTTCAATTATATTTTATCTAATTTATCTTGAATTTTTGAATGGCAACGATAGGCCACTATATATTTTGATTCCATCTGTGAAAACATTTTCATTTCATATGTGAATTGTAAAATAAAGAGCCTGAAACAACGGTCAAAAGTTGCCGGAACAAAATGCCGACAAAAATCAAAGTTGACCACCCGTATTGCTTGCCATTTTCTATCAAGGCTGGACGCCTCAAGGGTACCTGTCTTCCACGTTATATGAAATACATGAACCGTAACTGACAAATTATCCGGCCATTTGAGCAAGTGGTCGGAAAAATACGCAATTTGTTTCATTTTTGTCCGATATTATTTTAGGCTGTGAAATAAAATTTTGAAAACATGCGAAGTGAAATGGAATGTCCGAATATATATATATATATATATATATATATATATATATATATATATATATGTATGTATACATATACATATATTTCTTTTGCCCTCAAAATTTCTTGTTTCAGAAGCATTACTTCTTCTACCAAGGAAGAGTAGAGCTCTCCAGCGGAAAATGTTAAAAAAAATATTTAGATTTTAGTGGTTGATTCAGTGCAATTAGTCATAAACAACAGTGCATATTAGTGCAATTCCATCGCAAAAAATTGAATTGTTCAATATCAACCAAAACTGAAAAGAGCCAATCACGTTCGACAACGTTTTAATGGAGAGTATTTTCCTCTACGAAAAAGAATATGGCAGCAGACTCTGAGAATGTTTCGCTGAAATTTAAAGGTAGTTTTGCTGTAATATTGCCAGTAAATTGGCTAATGGAAACTAGAGGGATCGATGTGTTTGAACAAGCTTTTAATTTAGAAATTGATGAAAGAACAAAATCATTTTAGATTCACGAAGACTTTGGAGGAGACAGAATACTATAACTTACATGTTGCAAGACTCGCTAGCGCAAATTTTTCCAAATTGCTCATGATTACACCTGTACTTATTATCATCATTATCATTACCATTACGATCATCATTATCATTATCATAAGTGTAATCGTGATCGTTATCGCAACCACAGGTTCTGGTTCGTGCTCATACCATTTCTTCTTAACTTGAACCTCGTATTTCCTTGAAACCTCCCAGCGTATTCTTTTCCCTACCCAGTCATGTCTCCTCTTGTATTCACTATTATTATTATTATTACGTGCACGCAACAACCCCTCGCCCACCCTTCCAATATATCTCTTCAGAATCCAAGTAACATTGATAATTTTTCAAAATTGTCAAAAACACAAATCCTACATACTATAACTGAAAGAGGGTACGCAGTATAAGAAAAACACAACATTTGGACACTGTAACAAATCCTGTCGAGCATGCAAATATTGAAACACTTTTGTGTGACACACCCAAGCATACGTGGGTGTGGTTGCGTGGGCGTTTTGTTTTTAGAGCTTTCGCTAGATTGACAGAGGCGAGAAACGTCAGACAGCGGGAAGGATGCTGAGAATAAAAATGTAACAAAATATCACTCGAGAATCCAAGTAACAGAAAATTTTCCAACTTGTCAGGAAAATCACCCTTACTATAACTGGAAGACGGAATGAAATAATAATAATAAAGATCATATAAAACACGCACAATTCGGCCTCAAATTAACAACCTACATCGCTTATATTTAAACTGCTTGTCGTCATATTTATGATTAAAATTTCGATTAAGTTTTATTAAAACAAAGCGTTTGGTGAGAATAACCTTAAATGGTTTAATGAATGGTAAGAGATCCGTTCTGACAATTCTACTGCTAAACAATGGATGTTCGTATCAAGACCCTGTATTAGTTGCGATCTTGAGGTATTTCGAGTCGTTTTCCGGTCAAACGTTTCACTCATGTAGCTTTAAAGAAAGACTTTTTATTATATGGCCAGGCTTTTCGTCTCAAAATTGGAGCATCCTCAAAGGTTACCGGTCGGCGATAATATTTGGTACAAAAAGTCTCCCTTGGGGAAGAATGAAGTCGGGAAGCCACTTTTGAAAGCTGCTCAAAACAGTTCCGTTCGCAGAACTTGTATTTCAAAGCTACTAGATTCAGACTTACCCGTGATTGTGCAGCTCAAGTAAGTGGTTACCAGAACGTGAAAAATCTCGAGATTTATACAAATCAGCATGTATTCAACTTCAGCGAAGAATGTCGTTTACACTTAGTCGCTCAGCAAATGTCCTGACAGCAAGCGAGTTCCCATACGTCTTTTGTTCATATTTATCAGGAAGAACCAAGACGAAGCGTTGCTGCAGGAAATGAACAGTTGGCCAATGCATATTCCAAGGTGCTAACTTTGGGAATTGTTGTTTCAACTAGTAAATTGTCTAGATACTAAAGTGGCCTCCAAAAGTGAAACCAGCCGCAAGCACCAAAAGAGCCATTTCGTTTGGCGGTCTTAAATCATTTACTGGCTTCAGTGTTCAAATGATGTAAATAACGTCTGAGAGATCCATAAAACGGGAAAAAACCGAGACCAAACCGATTTGCTTTGATACGGACCTAAGTAACCTAAGGTTTGATCAACAACATACCAGTCCCCGAGCTTGCACACGGCCTTCTTGAGTGACAGGAATTCATGGATATATACCTATATATACCTATGTATATATATATACATATATATATATATATATATATATATATACGCAGATAGATAGATACGCAATGCGAACGTTTTTCTCCCTAGTCACCACGCGTACAAAAGGACTCCACGCACGTCGAGATTAGTACCCTCGCCCATTCGGGCCGAAGGCCCGAGTGCCGCGTTTGACGCGGTGGGCGAGGGGATTATTATTATCATTATTATTATTATTATTATTATTATTACAATTTCCTACCTCGAGAAGATTTTAATTGTTTTCTTGTCAGATGTCCCCGGTATCCCGCTTGTATAGTTGTTGCTGCTTTTTGAACAGCAGGATCGTCAACATTCACCTCTACATCATCCGGCTAAATCAGAAAGTTCACAATTAAAAGAAGCGGGGATTTATGTCTCCTGATTAACCGGAAGAGTCAAGTTTTTCGGTTCACATAGGCCCTGTACAGACTAGGTGTCCTGACACGGTGTTAGGACTTGGGATGTCATGTAAAGGGCAGTTTACACGTGCAATTTTGTACCTTGCAATTGACATCTTGAAGTATGTGTTTAACGTACAAGAGCGTCAAGGACAAATTACAGCGAATCATAAGCGGATATCTTGTTCCATAGACTGTCTTGAGTTTATTGCATACGCCAGGATAACAATCGCAATGTCCAAAATCCCACGTGTGAACGGACCTTAAGCGCAGTGTTCAGGCACGGGCACCTGAATAAAAGGTAGTATCCAGGCACCGAGCTTTGGCGAGGTCATTGGTCAGCAGAGGCCTTCATCGATAGCCATTGGTTTTTACTAATGACGGCTTAAAGATTCTAAGCCACAAAGTGGCGGTGGTTAAACGTTTGGAAGAGGAGAGCTCTGGAGGACCAACAATTGAAGCCACTGTCTAATTTGAACAACGTGTGTTTTAGTTTCCGTGCCTGGGCACTGTGTTAGGGCACCCAGTCCAAAAAGGGCGACAGAAACACTTCAAAGCACTCCTATTCCGACATATATCTCTACCGCGCCAAACAATTATGGTCGTACGAACTCGACGAAACCTACCGTCGAGGAGGTAAAAAGCTAACAAGGCACTTTAGTGCAGTGCTTTTTCAGTACTGAGGCCACTCTGGGGAATATTTAACTATTATAAACATACACTGCAGAACACTGATATACAGGGTTTCATGCCGTTGTTCTGTTTATTACATAGGCATGCAAGTGAAATGTTATGACAAACTCTTTCCTGGTGGCATAAAACTTCTATTATTATACTCTGGCTAACGCCAGACGATTTTACTCGTCAAGGGGAGAGCTCTCGCCTTGAAAGAGTTAAACCTTTTCGTTTCTCGGAATGTACTTTGGTAAGTGCCCTTTATCGTCAGGGATGATGGACAAAAATGAGGGGAACTTCAGCATGCGTGTTGGAGTTGCAAAACAGGAGGATAAACATACAAATTCCACAGTAACTTCATAAGTTTTACTTTGCTTGCATTTTCCTATTTCGACAACCACAAGTGACGTCCAGAAGTGCGACCACAGAACTTGTCCTTGGAAGTGAGGGTGGTGCATTGTTACCAATGAGGAATGTTCGAGTCCAAGTGACAAAATTTCACGACAGGCGCTAAATCACGATGACTGAACTAGCTGGAAATGCAATACACGAATCGGAGGATTCCACCGGTAGAAGAACCAGATAAGTTAGTCCAATTATGTTAAACTGTACGTGGCATGGAGATTTCCACTCTTTTCAAAATTATTTTGAATTACTGAAATTCAGCCTTTTCCGGGCTGAATTTCGACATATTAATGGAGACGAAAGCTCGAGGTGTAACCTTTTCCGAGGTAAAAATATAATGAAGACAACGACTGGTTTTAAGCGCGCAACGCTGTGGATATTACGATATAAACGTAGAGAAAATATCTACTTGGAAGTTTTGAAGCCTCTTAACATTCTCCCTGGTTTATGACAGGGAGATTAAGATCTGATTTTTTTACTTTAAATGTAGGGACAAATTAACCTTGACGTGGGCCAATTTACATCTACGGTCTGTAGTCGAACAAGAAAGGGGTCGTTATCTCTTTTAAAGACACCTTACTGTAAAACTGGTACTTTTCAATCTTTTTATTTTATATAATCGCATTGTAAAACTCTGGAACTGTATTCTTAAGATAGTTCCAGATAAACCCTTATCTAATGATAACTTCACAATTAACCTACACTGCTGAAGTCAACTGAAAAATGTTGACTCGAGCGAGACTTGAACTCGCACCTTCGAGATACCGGTATCTCGAAGGTGCGAGTTCAAATCCCGCTCGAATCAACATTTTTCAGTTGACTTCAGCAGTGTAGGTTAATTGTGAAGTTATCATTTCATAATACCCTGAGGATGATTCTGAAATAGAAACCCTTATCTTCAATTACTAGTTTTAAGACATTCTAAATAGAATTTATACAGACCTTCTTCTAAATGTTTTCGATGTTGATTTAGCCCGCACTTATTCGTTGTGAATAAAACGCGTCTCTGTCATAGTTAATTCAATTTAGATAAAGATTTTAACAAATATTTTTGGTTATTTTAGCACTTTTATTATGTACAAAAAAAACTTGGCAAACACTTCACATGGAACTGGTCCCGTTCGTGTTTAGCTATATTTGGTATTTTTCTTTCTTTTTTTTTAAATATTTTTCATGGTCAAACTGGTCATTCGAACCACAAGTTTAATTCCTTGAAATCACCAAGCTTCTACATCGACAATGTATGGAACATTCATGTCTAGATTAATATATATTTGACATGCTGAGAGGCATGACTTGCCGTACACATGTCAAACTTTCATTACAAACCAATGGATAGTACACAATTCAGGCAAGTCAGAAACGTACATCCATTTTTGGCTCTACAGCGAACATGTTTTCTCTTCAATAGTTTGTTGCTATACGCACAGCAAACAGAAACATCAATCGACTTTCTTCAGGCAAGATATTCCCTAAAATTAGTCACTAAAAATCTGCTGTGCTCAAATCTTTCGAACATTTCGAGCGTTTAAGTAGTTCGGGATTTCATCTTTATTTTCAACATCCGGAAATGCGAAGGAAAAGATTAATAAAAAAACTGTACTAAGTCCTTGATCTTCGAAATGATAACGCAAAACAACATTACCCACAAAATCTACGATGAAAAAAGAACCGTCCAGTCGACTCGACATCCAAGATAATTTCTTAAAATAAGAAGTTCCCTACTTACGTAGATGGCCACATATATTACGCTCCACACAACGCTGGATTGTATTATTAAGGCGACAGCTGAGCAAAACAAAAAAGCGATCACCTTTGTAATTTGAACTGGTTCATCTGACTTTTCCTGTTCAACCTTTTCCTCAGAAGTCTTTGTTTCTGTTATTCGAACGGTCTTGGTCTCTTTGAGTGATTTAATTTCCTCTTTCGAAGAGACGGTTTTTGCGTCTTCGTTCTTCGCAGCGTTTGAGTTTTCTTCCTCAACATGATTGACATCCACCTGACCATTTGCTGTCTTCTCGTCCTTTGGTTTGAACTTGACGGTACCGTCTTTAGGCTCATCTTTCGATTCCTTCACGGCATTTTCTCCCTTTGCGAGGTTCGCGTTACGTGATAAACACTTGCCCATCCTCCTCAAATGCGACACAGTTTTAAGCAGCTAACCTCGATTGTCACCCGACACGCCTTTGACAACTCATTGATGTTGACCCAAAACATGCACGTCATTGCCATAAATGATTCAGTGGCGCCTATTCACAAATCCCTCTTCCCGCAAACAAAGCCGTCATGTATTATTCAGTGACGTCTCTTTACAACAAAAAAAAAAACCCTCTGCGAAGCACAAAACGGCAACGATAATCACGCGAAAATAAGACCACACGAACCCCTTCAGCACAACTAAAGAAATCCAGTCCTCCAACAGAATCGGCAGATCCGACAACTCCTTTTCAGATGAGAGATAGCTACAAGCAAATTAAGCCTAATTGGCGCTGATCTAGAAACTCCAGAAACCATTCTTATGATCTATAACGAATCAGTTATTCATAGTGTGCTACTGTACAGCAGAGAACATAGAAAACGATGCTCTGTTAGCTAGTATCAGCGGTATGACGAAGGCGGTTTTTCCATTCTCAATCGCAAAAGAAGCTGCAAGGAGTGTGCACAAGATAACAGTACATAAAAACTGCGATAAAAGTAACAAAAAAGGCTCATCTTTGTTTTCCACAGAGAAAGTTATGTGAGGATGAAAGAGAACCAATAGATACATTAATTTATAGAATTCATCGTAATTATCTCTGTATGCTTGGCATGACTATGGGGACCTAATTGAAAGAAAAAAAATGAAGTGGACCAACTGCTGACAGACCTTTCATTACCGAACATCGCTATGTTGCCTAATTTGGTTAGAAATGAAAAGTAAAGAATAAAACGGATCTATTA
Source organism: Heliopora coerulea (assembly GCA_030142905.1). NCBI lineage: Eukaryota > Metazoa > Cnidaria > Anthozoa > Scleralcyonacea > Helioporidae > Heliopora > Heliopora coerulea. Next base: position 456,681 of record JASJOG010000017.1, on the reverse strand, counting down.
TTTAGTGAGAACTGGTGATCAATGTTCAAAGAGAAAAATTGCTAATTTCGAACTAGATATCTAACATATACTCCCGCTGAAGGTGATTTCAGGCACACCATTTAGTATCGTTCGGGTTACGAAGAGTTGTGAAGTCATACATTCCCCTCAGGTTAAGAGGGACTTTCTTGAGTTGTCAAAATTTAATAGGGCTCATGCTGTGTCGATAAATATACGCCACTCTCCTGTAGTTACACAAAACGCCATGTGTTGTCTCTGAAATATTCAAATTGAAACTGTTTATTTACCATAAATCTGAAACACTTTTTTCAGGGAGTGAAATTTTTCCAACTTCAAATAGTATAGTCACTCGCATATGAATTTTCGTAGATGGAGTTTTTCTTTTGCAGAGTTCGTTAAGGTAGTGTACTTTGAACAAAGATAGGATCCAAAATTTACTTTTCTATTAGTGTTGGCTTCATCCGTAGTAACGTACGCGCTATCGAAATTCAACCCTCGAAGGAAACTGATCATGTTAAAAGTTGATAACAGTTTAAATGTACACGCGATTGCAATTAAAGGTGTATGTTAGCATGTGCAATGTATATGAGATGATGAAAAGATGATATACGAACGGTTTTTAATCGCCTGATGTCAAGCGATGGTCGAGTCATTGAACTCATAATTTGAGGAATGTGTTTGCGGTCAACTTTATTCACGCTTTGCAAGGCACCGGTCTTCGAAAATCGCCCAAACTGATCTTGTTCAAATCGATAAAAGTGAACAAAAGGTACGACCCCAGTGGCATCGGCATAAAATATAAGATGAATATCTTAGCATCCGTTCATGATTTTTTTATGATTTGGGACGATTTGTCTACCTACTGTCTGGCGATGGTACAGTCACTCAATATGTCCTTTATAGAACAGGTTTACCTAAGACCCACCTAAGACCCTTTACCCAGTCTGGTCAGTTGCAGAGCATGGTAATCGAAATTATAACAAAATGAACGAGGTAAGAACAAATACGAAAAACGACAACATGCATGGAAAAGTTCTTTTCAAGATGTTTTAGATCAAATTTCAGCAAAGATAACCGAATAAAAATTTTTTGGCACGAGTATTGCCTTCGTAAAGAAGAGGACGATGAGTAAGTGTGTTGAGTACACAAAGACAAACTAATGGTAAGCAAAGTTTGAAACTTTCCATTTAACACAAGGCTTCAGACTCATTCCATGTGAATAGAACTAAATTCCAAGCTGTAAGTCTACATATGGAGCAGGCTTTTTACGTTTCAGAATTCCAAATCAAATTACCTTTTCGAAATCTAGGTTTGGCACAATTTTGGTATGAGAAGAGAAACGTAAGGACAGCAATGGATGATTATTGACCTTATAAAGACCATTTTCAAGCAAAACAGCAGAACTCTAAGTTACCGACTTTAATATTGTCCTTCAAGGGAGAAACTGTATACAAATCAAGCAGCATGATCCCAGTGTGAAACTATGGAGAACGACGACAAGACTTCGCACCAAAGCAGTTGCTTTCTGAGCAATTTCAAGCTAAGATGCCTAGATTTCAAGCCGCCAGCTCACACATTAATTTTTAGAAATTTCATTCGCAGTAGCTAACTCCAGACAGTTTTCAAGCAAAGAAACAGTTGACGTTCGAGCTTTTCGCGCAAAAGAAGTCTTGTATGACAAACTTTGACTCCAAAATATGGTAAGTTAAGTGCAGAATAACCGTCGAAACGAGATCGAGGCTTAAAGTAAGGCTCATTTTCATAGCTTAATCTTCAAAGAGTTGATTACAGTACGATGATAATTTGTTTCATACCAATCAAATACAACAAGAACATCACCTCACTATACCGTTACAATTAGAAAATTAATGTAATGAATACAGAACAATAATATTATCAACGTGCGAGGTTTCAGTTATAACAGATTACAAGGGAACGTTCGTAAGGCTCAAATCCTCAGAAACTGTTGCTCATCACAAATGACGTGCGTTATTGTTGGAGTATGACGGACAAAACGCGAACGTTCGTTTAAAGTCCCAAGAAAATGTCTCCGTGGATTAAATCCTCATCCTTCGCACGAATGATCAGGTTACGGGTTTGATCCCCGTCTGGATCTCGCAGACATTTTACTAAGGACTTGAGCTTGACGAACGTTCATATGTTGTCTGTCAAGATTCAACATGAAATCTATGGATCTCGAAGACGTCCACTTAAGTGTCATCTTAAGACTGTTTGTAAGCAAAAACTGAAAATGAGATTAGGAACATTTGGGTTGGACGCGGTTTCAGTTAAGATAACGAAGATTACTACAATTTCATAAATAAATTATTACAAAAAAATTTATTCAAATTGCGAATTTTTTTTTAAGTTTTCTCCTCATGTTTCCCCAGACGAGTAAAATCGTCTGGCCTTAGAGTAAAATCATAAAACGCTGATCGGCCGGGAAAGAGTTAAACTTTGTTCACGCTTGGCAGGAGTTTTGTAACGTTGCAATTTATTAGATGAGAAGCTATAAAAGTGAGTTAAAAACAGCAACTCCGCAGTATTTCCTGCCGTACACTGAGCTTCTATTATCTTGGAAAGTTAGAAATAGCCAGTGGTATCAAAAGACTTATTCACTGTAAAACTTTTTATACTTGAAGAAGAAAAGCTAATGACTAGATTTCCGCTAAAGTAACTGAACTGAATTTTAAACATTATATACAATTGCAGTTGTTGCCATGAAACATGAAAATCCTCTCATCTCAAACTCTCATCACTGCTTTCCTATTGAGCTTAATTTCGAGTTAATGGCTATAAATTAATATCCTAGAGTTATACCTAAAGGAAGCACAAGGTGCAGAAAACAGGCAAAAATATGTTCAGCCATCTTAACTAAAATTCAGAGCAAGTTTACAGAATAATAAATTCAGCATTTTGAACTTTTGCAGTCTGTTGTTGGTTTCGAGAACGATGATTGCTACTCGGGTTTCTGATTACAATTCAAATCGCGTTCGTGATTAGTGTTCGACCGATATTCAGTTTGGCAATCGGAAACCGGTCAATTATTGCAGTAACCAGTGCATAATCTGACTCGGCCAATCTCTGAACTCTATTATAACTGGAATGCTAACTACCAGTCAAAAAGTGAAACCAAAATGGCAGACCTGAAGACTTTTGGACGTGGGTTTCTGTCCCCCACGCAATCATCTTAGTCGTCAGTCTTAGTCCTTTCGCGAAGCCGTGTTTCCTACTGTTTCGTCAAAGTAACTTAGCCGAAATAAGAAGACAATTTCTATTATTTTTGACAATATTGTTAAAAACAGGCACTTAACTATCAGCACGATGAAGCGTGCTTCCTAACAGTTTAAATAAACCGTCGAAAATACGATTTCAGTAAGTACAAATAATGTTCCGTTTCTTGGTTATAAACTGAAGTTTCAATTTGAATATTTTAGCTATTTTTTTTTCTTAAATTTTGAATTAGATTTCTTCGAAATACATCGGTTAAGCTTTTCTAATCGTTAGAAGTTTTTAAACTTTCTTTTTTTCACCAAAATTCTCATTTTGGTGATATTTTTATTCAATATGAAAATTTTGTCAACAAAAACCCACAATATGCTGTGTTGAAGACTAAAACTTACATCCAAGATGACTGCGTAGGACACTGAAACTGACGTCCAAGATGACCGCGCTGGAGGCTGAGACTGGCGTGCAAAGATTTCCATATCTGTCATTTTTGAATTCACTCCAGGGTCCTGTGATTGGCTTGAGTTAGCGTTTAACAAATACACAGGCAGTCAAAAAGAACTACTCAAACAAAAAGAACATAGTTTATTAAATAAACGCAAAACTCAATGACGCCAGATACAGCTATCCAAATTATTAATAAGGGAGGATTTAATAGCTAGTGGGCCCTCCTTTAGCCTTGATGACCTCTTCACATCTTTTTGGCATGCTGTGAATCAAATTGACCAGACAGTCGTGAGGAAATTCTTTCCAGGCATCATTGATAGCTCTCCAAAGTTCTCCCATGTTTGCTGGGTTTTTCTCTTGGACAACTCTCTTCAGATGGTCCTACATAATCTCAACTGGATTGAGATCTGGTGACTGAGCTGGCCATTCCATCACAGTAACATTCTCGTCGTAAAACCATTGTTGCACCAATCTGGATGTGTGGCATATTGCATTATCTTGCTGGAATACCCAGTTTCTGGGCATTGACAACGTGTGAGTGGATGGGATGAGTGCGTTTTCCAGGATACCAACGTATCCTTCAAGATCTAACCTTCCGTTGACCTTGAGAAGCATGCCTACATCTTTTCGATTGATGCAGCCCCACACCATGATTCCTCTACCTCCATGTCTTACAGTGGATTAGATGCAATTTTCTCTTAATGCTTCCCCTGCCATTATCCGCACATAGACACGACCATCACACCTGTGCAGCAGAAATCTTGATTCATCACTGAAAATGACTCTAGACCACATCCTTGCACTCCAGTCTTTGTGCGACCTTACAAACTGCAGACAGGCTTTCTTGTGACAAGAAGTGAGGCGTGGCTTTTGCCTAGATTTGCATCCATTCAGACCGGCTTCCCTCAGCCTTCTCCTAGCCGTTGAAGACGAAACATTGACTCTGTGTTTAATCTGCATCTCTGCTCTAATCTCCGAGGCAGTCTTATAACGATCTGATTTGCTTTTTCTGACCATTATTCTGTCCTCTTTAGCAGTTGTTTTCCTCTTTCGCCCGGGAATTTTCTTATCTCCTACAGTGCCAGTGTCTCGTTGCTTCTTTAAGATGTCACTCACACTCTTTTGACTGCACCCAACTTGAATGGCGATCTCTCTTTGTGTGTATCCCTCCTCTGATAGTGCCAACAGTTTTCCACGATTCTCTAAGCTAATTCTTCGCCTTAGAGCCATACGTCCTTCCACTTTTTCAGTTTTTTTGCTATACCAATGGATGATTTGAACCTTCTGATAAATTCCCGAGACCACATTTGTCCCCGCAAACTGCTTATAATGGCAAAAACCTTCTGGAAAATTGTGGGAATTGCTCAAAAGATATGGAAATTGAGTTTTCTGTCATGCAGTTTAGCTAAAGTATTCAGGTCCGGTCTATAAGCAATGTGAACCCCATGCAATGAGAAAAACTGAGCTTGAATAGTTCTTTTTGACTGCCAGTGTAATAGAGTTTAGTGTGGCCAATTATGATGCAGAAAATACGGAAATCGGTAATTTCCGATTGTTGAGCGATCGGAAAAACACTATTCGTATTCTCGATTGGAAACGTTGTTCCTGTAAATACAACTTCACATCGTGATAACGATACCAGTACTGTGATCCTGTTGCCTTGCTGCATTAGCTTGGCATAAGGCAAAAATAGGCGAGCTGTGCGAGCATGTGCCCCCTAGGGCCAAGCAGGTAATATAGAGTAAGACAAAGGATGTCTAGGGTTTTACTACCTAGATGTTTCCTTCGTGGGGATATTCGGCAATATGTTTGCTTTTAGGTTTCAATTTATGTTGGAAATAAGCATGGCATATATGTATTGAAAATCGTGGAAAACAGAGTTCCGTAAACCTTTCTCAGCAGGTAACTCTTTCAGGTCTAAACCGACCTAGTAGTTCAACTGTAATGAAAACAATTTCCATTACATTACATTACATAATTCATGATGACGAGGCTCTGAGATGAAAGTTTTTGATTTGAATGTCTCAAACTCATTTATATTTCACGAGAAAAACAGAGAAAGTCAGTACAAAGATGGAGGTCGGATATTTGATCTTGATCAGTAAAACATTTCATGAAGTTTACACCTGATGTTTTCTAAAAACAGATTTGTTTGAGATGGTATACCATTTACTCGAGATGTCTATATCACGAGATATTCACATACTTCGACGCTGGTAAAAAACCCCTCAGCTATCGCCTTGTTTTCCAACAAATTCTCTGTTTGAATATCCATGAAAGCCTCCATCTCGTGCATGACTTATTAGGAAAATTATGCATGAGAGAAACATTGCTAGAGATTTGTTTCCACGATTTTCTCCACGCCTATTTTGACTTCTTTGACAAAAATATGTAAATACCGTTTTCCTAGGTTCGGTTTTATCAGATATTGTGGAAACTGAGTCTTCAATCACGGTGGTCAATAAATATTACATCAAAACACCTGCGTGGACCGAATTTGAGATTGAGAACCTGTAAAAAGCATTCAGAATACAGTGTGCACCTGTAGGTCTACTATAAGTAAAGTTCGCAGAAAATCTAACGTAAACGAAATGGTTTTACGCGGATAAATGACCAAACTGTCGGTCACAAGAGGCCGGTCTCCGAAGACATCCATCAAACCTTTGTTAGTCGAAAATATCCATCAATGATAACACCTGATCAGCACCACCTAACAAATGTACCAATTTTTTACCTCTAGGTTCGCAAAACCGTCTGTGCGAAGACTTAGTGTGCTACTAGAACTCAGGGCCCCAGTGAACAAAAAATCGTCACGTCAAATCTTAATTGTAACATCAATGGTGCAATACATTCTTTTCCGGAGAAATTTTACTTATATTTCAACGTCTATGAAGTTCAATCACTTTGTTTTGCCCGTAACTTGACAATAAAAGGCCATTATGGAAGACATTTCTTAAATGCTTAAGTCTCCTGATTTCGTCAGATGAGTACAACGAGTAGAATTCTCTCCTAAATCGCCATTGTAGTAGTTTACCTAAGGTCGTGTTCACGCTGCTAAACAACCCGATTAATTACTAGTTAGTAAAGCCGGGTAATATCGATTTAGCTATTGATTCAGTTCGTGCTGAAAACCAAGTCATCTTGTATCCGGTCTTATTTGCCTAGTTTTCCCAAGGGCAATCCATAAACTTATAAGCGGCATTCAAATTTTAATTGGTTGATACACTTCTCGGCGTCTACACGGTAAGGGGTAAGTGGGTAATGTAAATGTATCAACCTCGACAGCAGGACTAGGACAACGTGAACGTGATCTGGCTGTACATGAGAAATTCGTGTCCAAGTTGCAATATTTTATCAGAAACATGCCCCTATGCATAGGTTAAGTTTTTTAAAAGGAAGTAAAAAGCTGAAAATAGCTTATATAATATAATAATGACGAAGCAATATGCCCCTATACCGGGGCATAAACTAGATCAAGTTGTTTCACATCCTAATCAACTGTAAATTCCTGTCATTTGCGGAGGATGTTACGTTAACCCGTCCAATATGCCTATATGTTTTTACTGATCACCAATGTTTATCGTATATTTTCCGGGAAAAGCCTAATCAATTTGCTTCGTGAGAAGAACAATGAAAGGCCAAATTTATCCTTTGACGGCCAATGAGATTTATGGTATACTTTCCGTACAAATAAATCAAACTGAGGGTCACACATTGGAGGTATGCTTAGGAAAACGGCTGCTCCGCTGGCTAGCAGACTTTATAAGGGGGACGGGCTATTAAGGTGACATACCATCTGCTTTCGTAGATTAAGCCACGAAGCGCTTTCTCGTCTCACTCCATGAATCAATGACAACAAAGAGGTTTTACAAGGTAAGCACGTAATACAAAAGCGACTGCAAAAACCATATGCCACGGACAAATTCCCGCAAAAAGAATAAAACAGATTCCGAAATAGATTATCTTGACACAATTCAAGTATTGGCTTGACAATGACTTTGTAATAACGTCGAAATATTTCATTTATCTCGTTCATTCTTAGATGATTATTTTCGGAGTTTGTTTTACTCTCTAAAAGGTACTGCACATCTTACCTTCGACTGTCCCATAGTTTTAACTTCTTCCCTTGCTTTGTAACCACGGTAACCAGCTTGAATTTTTAATGTAGCATTTTGCACTTGGGGATCGCTATAGTCAATCTGTTCGACTTCATCTCCTGCGTTTTCTTTTAACTGTTCGCGTGATTTGAAACCGCGATATCCGGCCTGGATTACCTTCGCAGCGTTCTCAACCTCCGGACTTTTCAAGTCAATGTCGACATTATCGCCTTTTATTTCGCGCAGGTTAGCCGCTTCCTCACGTGCCTTATGACCACGGTAACCTGCCTGGATAACCACCGCCGCATTTTCTACCTCGGGATCATTCAGGTCAATGCCCCCTTCGTCGGATTTTGCTTCGCGTAACTTAGCGACTTCCTGCCTTGTCTTGTACCCACGATATCCAGCTTGGATCACTGAAGCTGCATGCGACACTTCAGGGTCATTTAAATTAACATCGCCTTTTATTTCGCGCAGGTTTTTCGCCTCTTCACGTGCCTTGTTTCCTCGATAACCAGCCTGGATGACTTTCGCAGCGTTTTCAACCTCAGGGTCGTTCAAGTTGACATCCACCTCCTCACCAGAGGCAGCAGTTCTCATGTTTTGTGTTTCTTTTCGAGCTTGGTAACCTCTGAAATTCGACTGGATTTTCACCGCGGCACGATTCAGCTCGGGGTCATTCAAGTCAAGGTCGTCTGTCACTTCATTCTGTTTTTCCCGTTCGTCTTTTAGCTGACTTCGCTCTTTATGTCCCCTGTAACCCGCTTGGATTGTAATGGCAGCTTTCTGTACTTCTTCGTCATTAAGATCTAGCTCTGGCAGTCCAGAATGGTGCACATGTCTCATTTCTTCGACTTCTTTTCTGGCCTTAAATCCACGAAACGAGGATTGGATCTTGATGGCTGCATTGCCAACCACTGGGTCGTCAGGATCAATGTCGATATTTTCTCCTTCGTTCAGTCGTTCCAGGATATCTGACCGCTTGGCATCGTCTCTCCCCGTACCTTAATATAAGTAAATACAAAAACAAGAAAATGAAAACTAAATACGTGAAATATACCCAGGAATTCCACTGGAGATCTTTTAAGTCTGTTAAGATTTCTAACAGAAAGTGCTCTCTCAAGTGAATCCAAAACTCACTTGAACACCAAAAACACCGACAATTTGTTTTACTACATAGTATATACAAAACCAAAAAGCCAGTTCATTTTAGCTGATTGATTAAATACGCTTCTCCTCGAACAAAACCCGAAATTTTAGAACACATGTAGTAGGGCACTTCAAATTCCCGTTCTACCATCCAGAAATTTCAAACAGGCAACAACTATTCTAAGGTATCGTTCTGCAAAGTTTTGTTTGTTTAGTTTAGCGTTTGTTCATTGTTATGTTTGTTTACAATTTATTGCCTGCTAGTTTAAGTGTCGAGAGACAGACATCCACGTTATCAATACGTGAGTGTCGTTGAGGCTTTCATTGTGCGAGTCGTGAACGGCAGAGCCTTGTCATAGAAATTGCGACGTTGTCGTAAGACTATTTACTTGTTAAGTACGTCGTTAAATAAGCCTTGCTCTTGAACTACGCAACAATTCTATTCAAATTGTCATCCGTCAATGGCTGGTCTAACTGGCGCACTTGGGAAAATCACTTTGGTGTTGAAATGTTGGAACCGAAATGGACATCTGTTCATTCTAGAAACTATCGTCTACACAATGGGCGGCACCGATCTGTAAGTATTTCGGATTTTACACGTATTACCTTCGAATTCCAGGTAAAACTCCTAGAAAGAGCCAGTGATGCTGCGACATTGCCTTGGTGACACATCGGCATGTGTCACCAGTGCAATTTGTTTAAAGTCATAGGATACATTCCATATGACAAGTTTTAAAGTTATGTAATGAAACAATATCCTAGACATACATAACTTCCCAATACACAACGTTATGTCATCAAGCTGACGTCACAGGTGACTTCATTAACATATTAAACAAATCGGAATTTATCACGAAGAAAAATGCGGCAAAGGAAAGTTTTTAAGTAGCGGGTAAAAAAGTAACATGCCCCTAAGCCGGGGGTGTGGGGGCTCTGTAGGCCGAAAGGCGAAGCCCTAGAAAGTCTTGGATCTTCTACAATTCAAAGGGTTTTTGGACATGTCTCAGTCCACCTATTTACGCATACTTCCTAACACAGCATTGCCATTTTTATTCTAAATAATTGTCAGCAAGATCATGCGTTCACTTCTTCATCAAATGATGTATTTTCAAGGCAATAAAGTCAGATACATGTCTTCAAAACACTCTTAACACATTATAAAACACTCTTTAACACATTATAGAAGATATAATTTTGAGGAAGTAAGATTCTTTTGAAAAACAACTGATTTTGAACATAAGACGTTGGGTGGGTAATTTTGGAACGTAAATGTTGTCCGAATATAGCCGCTAACATTTGCTTACATAGCCAACAAATATGACCAGTTATCGTCTATTGAGAATAGCCCTGTAGTAACTAAGTCTTGTGAGACTTATTGAAGCATTCGCTCACGAATACTGCTGTGCATCCTTCACGCTGTCGTGGCTGGATCCATACATCACGACGATTCATGAGCCCGATAAATGGCGAGGCTTGTAAAGGTGAAACAGTGCCGTGTTTAAATAACGTATATTAAGTCAGAACATGTTCCATTCCTTGACGAGGGCCTTTGTTCGAAACGTTAAAGTCTGTAAGATCAGTCGGATTATATATGTAATATTTAAAAACTGAGCAGGAGTGCTTTATCGGGATTTAAAACACGAGGGGATAGCCGAGTGTTTTAGACCCGATAAAGTACAAACTGCGAGTTTTTTAAATATCTTCTAAAATAAACCTCCTAACACGCTAATTCGTAAAGAAAGTTTGGAAATTTATCTTTCGTAAGCCGAAAAAATTGAACTTCTTCTTCACGTATAAAGGCACATGTATTTTTATCACATATATAGATCCGACACGCTTATGATTTTCTTTTGTCTTTTCCTCATGAATTAATAATGAATTTTAGAAATATATATGATAATTAATAATGAATTTTAGAAATATATATGTTCCATAAGGATGCACCGGAACCAGTATTTCAGGTTCCGGTCGGAACCGGAACCAACCGGAACTGACCAAGAAATCCGGCCGGAACCGGAACTGAGTTATTTAGGCCATATATGGTAATATTTGATTTTGTCTGATGCCAGTGCCTGACTGGTACTTCCCTGACTGGAATAAATTAAAGGATTGAGCAACGTAAACGTCTTCATGTGTTCATATATATATATATATTAGTTTGCAAATACATGTATCCTTGTATAGTTTCTTCCTTACAATCATATGAAAGCTCTAAACAGTGCACATAGCATTACTTGTTTTTTATTTTGTCTTTTATGTTTTACACCAATTTTCAAACTTTCCAATCGATACCTTCACTGGACACCATGTTGTATCATATTTATTTATGTATTTTAGTTCACATTTTAATGATATATCTTCTTAGCAACCAAGTAGAAATATGAAATACGATCTGTTCAGTCTATTTCATCGATGTTATTGAATAAAATAGTTAAATAAACTTGATGTTCTTTCTCTCTGAAAACGAGAGAGTTCCGGTTCCGGCCATGCTTTTTTCAACAGTTCCGGCCGGAACCGGAGCTCTGAAAAATCGGGGTTCCGGTGCACCCCTAATGTTCCACTGATCATCTTGCTTGAACTTGGGATTTCAAAACATAATTCCAATTACAAACGCTTCATTTATTTTGATGCATAACCATTCCTCCGATTCAGCCTTACCTTGACCTCAGTTTCTAATCCACAAAATTTTATAAGCCGTTGCCTGTTTGTAATCCAATAATATGTTTTAAATTTGCTTCAAACCGCTTGCAAAGTATTTGCTAGCGGTTTGAAGCGGTTAATTCAAAAGTTGTTATGTAGTTAGAACTAAACGTAATGTTCCTAAATGAAATTGGTAGATATTTTATATACACTGTGTTTGGCGAATCTCAACTGTTATCACGTCTCATATGAACCCAATTTGTGAAGGAGAAGGGCCAAATCACCTCCTTCCCTTTCCGGAGAGGAAAAGTTGTCGTCATTCACATCGGGTGAAAATACACCATGTAATAAAGGAATTATTTGGGAGGGGCAAAACGTTGTTCCACTGGAATTCTTCAAACCAGAAATAACTCACCACATGTGTTAAGTTAATTTGCAAAGCTATCATCTTAATATTGTGTTTAAATAACGCTCATTCAACTTATGATAAGGCCTGATAATTGTTTTCAAACCTTCCTTACACCACACGCAGTCACGCACCCCATCATCTCATAACCTTGTAAGCTAATACGTGGTTTCCGCAAACCACGAACAGATATGGAGCCATGTCACAATCACTGTACAGCAGTACCTTTCAGCTGCTTACAATTACTTATGTACAGCACGTAAGGATGGGTAGACCAAAGAAGAATTTTTGGTCCGTCAGTTTTGGAGTAATACACTCAGTAGATCCTAAGATGACACAAACGAAAATGAGCTACTGTACAGTATGCCAATCAAAGGTCATCAGTAATGATTAACAAGTTATTAATTCTTCTCACTGACGGCGTAATGACAAAAAAATTAAACCCCAAGTAAATAATATGAAAATATCATATTATGACTGCTTTGTTTTTTCAGTCTTTGCTGGGTCTTAATTTTTATGAGTAAGCTATGATATCTGCTCATGCCAATGACCTTGTACAGAATGACATAAAATCCAATATCATTATGAGACATTATGAGTACATTCAATTGCAACAGTGTAATGCATCACAAGAAAAGCTGGAAGAAAAACTATTTACAGTGAGTATTCCATATAATTTGAATTGAAATCCAAAGAAGTCCAAAGTTAAAATTGAATGTGCTAGCCACCTAGGGAAAAGGTCTATTAAGAGAAAGATGTTGAGGTGTTGTTGCAAAAACTTAATAACATAAAAAGAAGGCTGACCTCAAATGCAGTGTTAAAAAGTTTCAATAATACATGTGAAATACCCTTTTGTTATGAGAACTATATTACAAGAACAAAATTTCTGAGTCTTACAATGAGTTCTAAGTGCATATACGGTGTTTATAACCAGAATTAACCAAAGATTGCTTAAAACCACAAGGCCAGCTGACACAGGAATGATATATTACAGTATTAAAGTTTTAACAACTCAGGACTCTGTGTGCTCACAAAGCCACAATGACAGGGTGCTGTGTCCTGTGGTTTTTACTAATACCTCCTTGTGTGCAGCCTCCTCCCACTGGTGTTCTTGGAGTTTCCCTAGACTAACTTTGGATGAGCAGAGTGTTCTACATTCTGAAATTTTAAACCAACTAGTCAGCCAAAATAGACAGAACTAGCAAAAAACATTGGGTTAGTCTTTTAAAATTTTATCACTACCCAGTTCTTGGAAAGTTATTACAGTAAATTTTACAATGAATAGCTGGGTCCAGCTTAAAATTAAAGTGAAGACCAGATTTTCAAAAGGTGGCCAATACACTTGGATTACATGAAGAGTGGAACACATGTACATCATTCATTTAGTCAGTCAATTTTCTTGATAATTGCAATGCACACACTAAATGGTGATGTAAAATTTGAAAATGACAATTTCATTAACTTCCACTGTTGTGTATTTTCCAACAGTTTTTGATTATTTTTTGCACAGAATCTACAGCCTGATGATTTGAATTAAATATCATTTTTATGTTTTTTTATTAACCCTTACCTTAAAATAGCATGAATAAAAACATACAGTATAAAACCAGTATATAAAAGTATTTTCTTCTGTGATTAGAAGTGTCCAACTTAACCCTTAGTAACCCTCAGGATACATGGCTTGGCACCTGGGTGAAAAATTTTCACATTTTCAAGAGGAGCCTGCCCCACACAGGGCTGTGTTAGCCTTGTCCATTTTTGAGCTCTGGCTATGGCTTTGGCTGGCATATACTTGCAACTTATATATACATTAGTTTGCTAATCTAATCTCAGGAGAACTTGAAAGCCAATGTCTATATAATTTGAGGAAGCTATGGTTCATACTTTCTGTGCAAGAAACATTTGGGAACTTAATGTTTAAACATTAAAAATACAATTTTCAGTTGGTATTTCATAATGGGCTAACTTCCCCCTAATCAGGTTAGAACTTATTACTATAGAACCCTGCTTACTTAAACTTGGTTAACTTGAACTCACCACTAACTAAATTCAATTTCCCCAGAATTTGACCATATTTTTCCAGCCATCTACTATTAAACAACTGGAACTTGGTTATATCAAACTCACAGCTAACTTGAACTACTTCTATATTCCCTTGGCTCAAATTTACGCTATAAATTTAAACTCTATTTTGAAAACATGGGTTGATAAGCCTGGAAAGGTCAGAATGTATTGACTTTACAAAATTTTGAATCTTTATTGATAATAATGTGACCATGTTTGCAAAATTAACATAATTCAAGCCCATTGTTCTTGCCAAGAAAATCTAAGCTTACTTGAAACTTGCATTCCTTCTGCATCACCCAAGTTAATGGCTTTGCCTTCAATAATTATGCTACAGAAATTATGGGGATCTGCTTGCAAAAGGCAAAATATTGTTTTAGCAATGCTTTCACTTTGCCTTGATTATTAACAGGATACCTGAAATTCAATCCCCACTAGTGAAGTAAAATCCCTGCTAACTCAAACTATTTCTTATTGCCCTTGGTAATTCGAGTTAACAGGGTTGTAGAATTAGTTTTTCCTTGTCCACTGAAAACAATTACTACCTTTGGGCATACCGTAGTCTTTAAAAACGGTTAATACTGTGATGTTTCTCAGTAGTTAATTTTAATCTAGTGTTTTACCGGTTGACAAAGCTGGTGGACATGAACAATGAACCAATGGTTAACTAGGTCAGGTCAGTTGCTGTATAACCTTTTCAAATATGTGGCTGCCATCAGTATTTAAAGTGGAAAAAAATATCATTCATTTCATATAATTAATATTCAAGCTTTAGCTCGACAAATTGAAACAAAAAAGTTAACCAAAACAAACAGTTGAAGAGATTTGGCTCAGGTGGTCTTGCATAACTTGTCACAATGAACTATTCCCCTCACAACATGGTACACATTCACTTAAAATAAATCTCGAACATGTGCTAAATCCCTGATTTATAGTTGTATAAGGTAGACCAAAGTTATCACAAAAATCTTTGATACCGTGTAACTAAGTACTCAGTTACACTGTTTTGGTTCAGGGGTTTCGGTAAATAAATGATATGGGTGAAAAATTGATATGCCAATTTCTTATGAATTATTTAACCTCTAAAAAGCTGTTCATTGTGGAACAACACCGTATCGATTGTAACTAGTTGGGTTTGCAATCCAAAGCACGAAAAACGTCGGATTAAAGCAAGCGTCGTTCGTAAAGTTACCCAAATGACTGTACCTGTACTACAGAAAGAATAATCATTAAAAAGTTCCATCGTGACATCATCAGAAATAGCATTCTAATATGAATTACATTCAGGATCCTCAACTGTAATTTCTCATTGTTACTTTAATAAATACCTGTGTCCTAAAAAGACTCAATAGGCATAACTTATTTAGAAGCAGCGAGTTGTGCCAAATGATACGGAAATAATAATGTCCGGATTTTAATCCAAAATCTTTTAGTAACAACTGTATGACTTACTGTTACGTTGCTCGACCAAATTTCGGAAATACTTCGCACAGAATTCGACGCAATCATGTGGCTGTTCCCTCAGCACTTCCCGCGCTAATCCTTCAAGCAGTGCCTGAAATCCAGAAGGAACACGGAGCTTGTTTGGAGCGTACGATACCGACATGGTTTTCATAAGTACGGTCTTGATCGATTGGCTTTCCTTTCAAATTCAACAAAGCTAGTGTTATCTTGGTCTTACCTCAAGGAGCGTTATGAAATAATGAACCTGCCATAGCAACGTAATTAGCAACGAGGTTCACAAGAACGGATTACCCACACGCATGTTTGACAACAGAAAAGCAGCTGGACTTGATTAGGTGTGAAGTGTTGATGTACAGCTGAGGCTGGCGACCGCCCCCTGGAAGGCTGGTGCGAGCTGGAGTGCTAGAGCGTATTCATAATCGTAGCTGAACTGATGCAAATCCTGAAACGTAGACCACCCGAAGAATGACCACTTCACGGAAGATTTTGCGGTGTTAGCTTGCTATCGAGGATTAAGGCTTTATATCTTTTTAAAGGTACGGACAATAACTATATTCTTTTTTAGCCAGCACTATCCGTAACTTCAGAGCTTGACTTATTTAAATATATATACAGTATTCAAGTGCTAGTTGACCAAGCAAGTCGGAATGTAGTTTTGTCAACAAACCTGTGCAGCGTGTTTGGCTAAGTAAGCTTATTTCTTGTTTAGGATAAGATCGCAATGAATTTTACTCTGTAGTATTGTAATTCATTTGATGATGTGAAACTTGATATTTATATGTCCAACTCTAACCTATGATATATTACATCATTAGTATTCATCTGTGGCTGTCTTTTGTATGTGTCGATCCAATTCGCCATATTTGCATATTTGTGCAATTGAATATTTTCAAGGTTCCCGGTGCCTAGCGAACCAAGCAAGAAATACAAAACCCACAGGTTTATACCGAACACCAATTCATAAACTAGAGTTCGGGATCAAACCTTTAGTCAAGGGGGATTCTACTTACTTGAGACTCAAAGTCCAAATTTGGAGAAGAATTTTAACATAATTATCTTTGCAATCGTCGCTACCCACCGTGGATGTGTAAGCGACTTAATTTGCCTCTGGCTCTCCTGATAGTCGTTTCGATCAACCAGTTGCACAAGGAAACCAGATAAACGAGACTCAGTATCAACTTACAGCACTGCCGACTCTAAAGGAAACCAAGGGTCTTTGAGTTCCTTTAGTTCTAATTGTCTGGAGGTCACTTTTTGCCACGTGGCAGTACCCGCCAAAACGTACGAAATCATCAATAATTTACTAGGATAAGGAAATTTACGAACAGCTTAACAGGTGTTCCATTTTCTGTTTGCCGCAGCGGTAGAATTAAAGTAACCAAAGTGGACAGGCCTGGATTTTCTATGGTATTTCTAGGTGTTTGGAAACCGGCAAAGTCTATGCGTATTCAAGCATCTTTATAAACAACCTGAATGCTGCTGCACGTATACATGTTCAGTGCCGTACCTAAGTGGTAATTCGCCCGGGGCAAATTCTGTTAAAGACGCCTCCCTCGGTCTTCTCTAGCGCAACCCGAGCTCCATATCATATCATATAACTGAACGAGGTGGTTTTGCATAAACTAGAATTACGTGCACGCAACAACCCCTTGCCCACTCTTCCAATATATCTCTCGAGAATCCAAGTAACATTGATAATATTTCAAAATTGTCAGAAAAACAAATCCTACATACTATAACTGGAAGAGGGTACGCAGTATAAGAAAAACTCAACATTTGGACACTGTAACAAATTCTGTCGAGCATGTAAATATTGAAACACTTGTGTGACACACCCAAGCATACGTGGGTGTGGTTGCGTGGGCGTTTTGTTTTTAGAGTTTTCGTTTGATTGACAGAGGCGAGAAACGTCAGACAGCGGGAAGGATGCTGAGAATAAAAATGTAACAAAATATCGCTCGAGAATCCAAGTAATATAGATAATTTTCCAACTTGTCAGAAAAATCGTCCTTACTATAACTGGAAGACGGAATGAAATAATAATAATAAAGATAATATAAAACACGCACAATTCGGCCTCAAATTAACAACCTACATAGCTTATATTTAAACTAAGGCGCGGGGGTCCAGTGTAGATAGCTTCGATAAAACAGTGGCGTTCTTGAGGTACACATTATCCAAAAGATAGAAAAAAAGCTTCTCGCCGTTCCAAGCGAAGGCCCTTCGTCAGGAGATTAGTAGCATGAAATACAAAAACACGTGGGCTTTTATAGTAAAACTAAAAAAGTGTGTCACGTGACAAAAATGAACCAATAGAATGAATGTGGTCAAAACAAACACAAAACAATGAAAGGGTAAAGCACATGACAAATTATATTGTTTTGATCACATTCATTCTATTGGTTCATTTTTGTCACGTGACACTTTTTTAGTTTTACTCTAAAAGCCCACGTGTTTTTGTATTCCATGCTACTAATCTCCTGACGAAGGGCCTTCGCTTGAAACGTCGAGAAGCTTTTTTTCTATCTTTTAGATAGTGCATACCTCAAGAACGCCGCTGTTATATTTAAACTGCTTGTCGTCATATTTATGATTAAAATTTCGATTAAGTTTTATTAAAACAAAGCGCTTGGTGAGAATAATCTTCAATGGTTTAATGAATGGTAAGAGATCCGTTCTGACAATTCTACTGCTAAACAATGGATGTTCGTATCAAGAACCTGTATTAGTTGCGATCTTGAGGTATTTCGAATCGTTTTCCGGTCAAACGTTTCACTCATGTAGCTTTAAAGAAAGACTTTTTATTATATGGCCAGGCTTTTCGTGTTAAAATTAGAGCATCCTCAAAGGTTACCGGTCGGCGATAATATTTGGTACAAAAAGTCTCCCTTGGGGAAGAATGAAGTCGGGAAGCCACTTTTGAAAGCTGCTCAAAACAATTCCGTTCGCAGAACTTGTATTTCAAAGCTACTAGATTCAGACTTACCCGTGATTGTGCAGCTCAAGTAAGTGGTTACCAGAACGTGAAAAATCTCGAGATTTATACAAATCAGCATGTATTCAACTTCAGCGAAGAATGTCGTTTACACTTAGTCGCTCAGCAAATGTCCTGACAGCAAGCGAGTTCCCATACGTCTTTTGTTCATATTTATCAGGAAGAACCAAGACGAAGCGTTGCTGCAGGAAATGAACAGTTGGCCAATGCATATTCCAAGGAGCTAACTTTGGGAATTGTTTCAACTAGTAAATTGTCTAGATACTAAAATGGCCTCCAAAAGTGAAACCAAACGCAAGCACCAAGAGAGCCATTTCGTTTGGCGGTCTTAAATCATTTACTGGCTTCAGTGTTCAAATGATGTAAACAACGTCTGAGAGATCCATAAAACGAAAAAAAACCGATACCAAACCGATTTGCTTCAATACGGACCTTAGTAACCTACGGTTTGATCAACAACATACCAGTCCCCGAGCTTGCACACGGCCTTCTTGAGTGACCGGAATCCATGGATATATACCACTGATCTCTAAATAAGACTGGATAGAGCAACTGGGCTCAAGAAGTGAAGCCGGAAGTCAAGGAGCGGCGGCCATATTGGAAGGACCCAACCAGGCCCCAAACAATATGGCATGAATAGGAGTTGTAGCGGTTAAACAGCATTTTTCGCCAATTTCAAGGAGATTGAGATGACTTGACAACGAAATTAAGGTTCTTAATCTTATTTTAAGCAATAAATAAGTATTCTGAATTTTTTTTGTTTCGCAAATGCTTTATTTTGCGAAATGCACCCGTCTGTATACTTGCTTCAAAATTCGTTTAAAGATTATCGAACCTGTAAGAGACTCTTGTGTATTTGTTTCTTTCTTTTTTTTTTTAAGTAACCCTTATTATTTGCCAATTTTCTGTGATGTATTTTGCCAAAGTCCTGATTCATTTGTTGCTGATAAAACCCCAGGATGTATTAAACTGCAAATTTCCCGCTCATGTTGTACATGTGTTTGAACACTTGAATCGAAATATGTGGAAATCGAACTTGGCCGTTTATTCGAAAAGTTCTAACATGAAACCTCTTAGGGAGGTTTTCATGGTTGTATTTCAGTGAGATATTTTTGTATATGACTTGCCTTCACTGTCTTAAAGTTGATATGTTGATTTGGATCCTAGATTTTACTGCTAATGCCAGGTCAGCGACACATTGATAAACACCTTTCCTTAACAAACTTCACCTTTGTACTTCAGTAGTTTGAACATCTATTTCTCAGGTGGTAGATGGGTTGACACATGTAACCTTTGCTTGACCACCTTAGTTGCTTTTGCTTAGTGGTTAGAGATTCCCACTAATAACCATGATGACAGGGTTCATTTGACTCAAGAAATCATAAGCTTACCAGTTTTTACACATGGTATATTTGCATGTCTGTTTTTCTGGGTATATATTTAGTTTTACACCACAATTGACTACTGGTCTTCCATGGATAGGTGAGCATTTACACAAATGCACACAGTGACTGGTTGGTTATCCAATATTACTGTAGATTAGATTTTAGTACTTACTGTTGCTGGAAGAAGACAAATCTAACTTTTTCTGATTTTGCATGAGAAAAGTGGGCTTTTGTTGCCTTCTCAAGACAACAATAATGAATTTTGCTGTAGTACATTGCTATGCACTTGATAAGGGCAAAAATGTGACTTTAATGAACAGGAGAATCTACCATACAGCAGATTGAACTCTGTGAACACATTAAAGAAAAAACCTAACTAATTTTCGTTTGACTTCGACCCAAAAGTTCTCCCTCAACTCCAACTCACAAAGCAGCTTCAAACATATTTCACATTGATTCACATGAATGATTTAATTACTGTTCAAGTACAATACTGATCAAGCTGTAATTAGAAGCTACAGTATATCAAAAACGTGAAAAACATATTAAAAAACTTCATATTAAATCACAACAAACGGCTGTGAACTCAAGTTTACTACATGCACTCGTGCAAACAAAATGCATGTGTTGAACCTTTATAAGAGTACAGAACCCATCTTCTCTGATCAGCAACATCTGGCAGTAAATTGGGTTTGCATGGTTTATTCAGTAATTGATCCCGGTAAAAGAGTTAGTCAAAGTTTATTTTCGTCAAACGCTCATCGTCATTGATACTCAGGAAATTGTTGAATTTGTTTGACAAATGCAGTAATTTAAATAAAACCTCGAATACATACACTCTGTAAACCCGAGATCCGAAAAACAAAGACAAGACGAATACAGAAACGGTAATATCTCCTCTTTCTTGCTAAGTCACTGTCAAACTGCTAAAGTTACATAATGTTATCGGCAACTTTTTTCTTACTTTAGTCACATTTCTTCAAAGAGGTGACTGCCACCGGTCTTCGCTAGGGTAAAAATCATCGAATTTCTGCTGATTTTCAGTTACTCTGGCCACGTTTAAAGTTCTCCACCATCGAAAGATACATTTTATTACTAAAAATGTAATGGTTAACTGGTTTTCGTTGAAATCACAACCATTAAGAGCGAAAATCATAATTCAGTAATAACTGTATAACTACAAGTGGGTCCTTCCAATATGGCCGCCGTGAAATTTTCAGCTTCACTTCCGGCTTCAATTTTCGTTGAGCGAGAGACTGGAGTTGCTCTATCCAGTCTTATTTAGAGATCAATGATATATACCTGTATATATATATATATATATATATATAAAGAAAGACAGATACCCAATGCGAAAATTTTACTCCCTAGTCACCACGCGTGTAAAAGGACTCCACGCACGTCGAGATTTGTACCCGAGCACCGCGTTTCGCGCGGTGGGCGAGGGGATAATAGTTCATATGGCATTTTGTTTTTTGTTACTCAAAATATGATTGAAAATTTAAGATGTTGTTTTAAGCCTTGGTAACCGCAAAGTCATCAGTTAGCGATGGGAAGTCGAGACATTGATTTAGCATTTTGTTGAGCTTGGCAATGTATTTTTTAATTTAAAAAAGACAAAATAGGTCGAAATTTTGTTCCTGAAAATGTCACCCTATAAAATTTTGCGCCCGGTGCAAGCGCCTCAGTGGCCCCCCACTTGGTACGGCACTGTATATGTTACCTTATCACTTACCGTCCGATGCCTCAGACTTGAAAGATTGAATAAGTCGTCTTCAACTCACGGCACTATCCACTTACTGAGCTTATCTATGCTCGCATTTCATCAAGCTTAAGGTCAGGATAGGTCACTAACGTGGTTTTTGAAAGATAAAAGATTTTCTTGAGGAGAAGGGGGGATGCTGGGGCACCTAATGCAAGCTCCTAGTACAGTCCTTTTATACAGTTTCATTCTTTATACTATTGTCCAAGTTCTACTGGTGGTTCAGTGGTATTTCACGTATCCTTCACCACTCTGATTAGGGTATGGTTACAGGTCCGTACAGCTGTCTGATTACTTGAGACAGGTTTACCACTCTTTCCCAGCAGGATGTCTCTGTTTGTGGAGTAAAGTCGTCTGGCGTGTGCCAGATTAGAATTATGAAAAACTAATCCTCCCGAGAATGAGTTAAGGCACAGACAAATTATCGCTGTGGTCATGTTGCCGTCGCTCAGCGGCACGTTTTTGTCTGTGGGAACGTGTTGCTGAAATCACTGGAGCTGACGTGAAATTGCTGAGTCGTTGCTGAGTTGCTAGGGGAAAATTTCAAAACGGCGTCATTCGAGGTGGTTCGTTTTCAAATTTGGCTTGTACTGGTCGCTTCCAGTGGTTTCGCGAGTTAATCGCTTCGGAAAGTACCAGGCACAACCGTGAAATTTGATCGAATATTTGTCGCTTTGTCGCAAGCGATCTTTACGGTGCGTCTCGCCACTTGTCGTTTGGTCACCGGTGTTCGCCTTGTCGCTGAGCTCTAGCGACCCACCGACTCGATAGTGTGCCTCCTCCTTCAAAACTACACTCTTCACATGCAAAAGATTATTGTCCAGTTTGACTCTATCACGGGTTATATCCGGGTACTCCGACATAATTCTGTCGGCAATGTTATTCCCTCGCTGTCCTGGACCACAACGGGCAGTTACGATCACTGACCTATACAAAAATGTTTGGGAGTCGATCTTGATGAGACGTTGGGTTTTGATATTTATATTGAAAAACTATGCTTAAAGATTTGTTCTGGCATAGGTGCTTTGAGGAGAATTAAACCATTCGTCCCCTTATGCTTTCGTATCAAACTGTACAAATCTTTAATTCAGCCATATTTCGATTATTGTTCTCCCTTGTGGGATACATGTAATAAGACATTAAAAGACAAATTGCAAACGCTTCAAAATCGTGCTGCCAGCGTCATTACAGGAGCAAGATATGAGATTAGATCGAATGATCTTCTGGAAAGTCTGCAGTGGGACTCTCTTCATGTAAGGCGTGCAAAATTGAAGAGTGTTCTGCTGTATAAGGTTCTCAACCAAAATTCGGTACAGTGTTTAAGAGAAAGCCTTGTTAGACTTAGAGATCTGAATAGAGGGGGTATGATTTACGTAATCTTGAAACTGATATAGCACTTCCAAAGCCGAAAACTAATTTTCTTAAGCGAAGCTTTAGATATAGTGGCTCAATGTTATGGACTAATCTTCCACTCGAGGCTAAAAAAGCGACTTCCCTTCATCAATTTAAACGTAGCATTGCGGACCTGTCTTTCTTATGAACCATGTCGACTTGAATATAAATATACAGTTTGTAATTTAGTTGTTTATAATTTATATAGTTTTTTACTTGTCTATCCGTTTTTAACTATTTGGATTAGCTTCTATATAAATATGTAGTAGTAGTAGTAGTAGTAGTAGTAGTAGTAAAGTCTATTTCAGAATCATCCTCAGGGTATTGTGAAACGAAACTTCACAATTAACCTACACTGCTGAAATCAACTGAAAAATGTTGACTCGAGCGGGATTTGAACTCGCACCTTAGGGATACCGGTCCGCCGCTCTACCTGTTGAGCTGTCGAGTCTACAGGGATTGGAGGCGAGTTCTTATCCAATTTAAGTGTACGAAACATTCTCGCGGGTGAATAGTGTTTTTGGCGCAATCTGATTGGTTCCTCTAACTCGGAATCTCCCACATTACTCAACTTTGCGCAAAACAAGATGGCTTACCATTTTGGTGCAGTTATGGAAGAAAAAAATTATCTTTAATAAACGAAACCTCTGTGCCAGGCACTGCCGAAAGAGGAACGAAATTTGACATTAGAGTATTCAGAGATACGTATTTCTTTTAATTTTTAGTGATATATGCACTCATGATGTGTTCAAAATATTTTGTTCACGAATGACTAGCGAGCGACAAGCCGACGCTCTGTAAAATTGTTTTGAAAATTAAAACAATATATATTTATAAGAAAAGAATTATGCGAGGTATATGCTAAAAGAATTATTCACCTCCACTTCGGTGAATGATTGTCAAACATACCTGATAAGGGTCGTCCAGCATAAGAAGAGATACTTAAACTTTTAATTTAAACTTTAAATGAGTCACCTTATTCACAAAACAATCTGTTTTATTTGTTTGATTTTTCTTCATACTACCAGTTAGGTAGATTATTGAGAACGCTACGAAACCTTTTAATAATACATGAATTAATAATATAAAATATTGATTTGTTGCTATTTTACTAAGTTTAAAATAAAACATATTCCGAAGAATAATGTCATCTTGAAAACTCAAGATATGAGTCAATGCAAGATAAAACTATTGTTGAAACTGTGATATTTCGACTTTATTTCAAAGTCATCTTCAGACGGAATGAAGTTACTAAGTTTAATCATGGAAACCACAGAGTATTATGGCTAAATACGCAACGTTAACTCTTGAAAGGTTAAACTTGTTTTAATGAGAAATCAACAATATAAAATCTCGCTTTTCGGAGTAACTGTTGCCGTGCATTTACTGCGTTTTCTATTCTTGTCAATATTTCGGACGTTTTTTTAACTTAAAACACGGAGCTTGAGGACTCAGTGAAGCACGTGGGACCAAAATAGCAAGAGATGAATGTGGTTGTGGGTTGCTTTGCTGATAAATTTATGCCTATTTATCTCTAAAGTTTATTTGTGAGTTTGTTTGCATTTAATGTAGTGGTAAGTCTCCTTTTTAATATGGACCTTTCCATTGAGATTTTTAACCAGCGAGAACGATCAGGATGTTAAATAGTAAACTCGAATTTTGACATTTGAGCTAGAAACATACTGGGCGGTTGCGCTTGTCATTGTTCTCTCGTCGTTTCAGGTAAATTCGGCATAAATTCAATTTCATAAATTCAGATAAATCTAATACAAGTTCTCAAAGAGTAATTTTGAGGCCAAATCAGCAAACGTCTGAGTGGTTACGAACTACGTCCGATTTCATTATGATTGCCTCTCCGTAAGTTTTTAAAGCAGGGCAATTCTTTACTTTGAACTGAAACCTAAAATTGAATTAACTTCAGTAAAAAGAATGGTACTGTTGCCCAAGATTTTTAGAATTATTCAGTCGCTGATCGCTGAATTTCAAAGATCGTCTAGTTTGTTGTTTCAAAATTGAGCCATTTTTTCCGCAAACTGTGGGTGTTAATCTTTGAGTCAGTGATTGTATAAATGAAAGTGTGACTACTGAACTATTACTGGAAGGCAGAATGCAAATCGAAAAGTTAAGCAAAATATTTGGCGGATAGCACAGCCTTTTTGGACATCAGTTTTCTTCATCTGCAAGGTCATATGGAAGTCAGTTTGACCTACTGAAATCTATTAAAACAGTGAGACTGACTGCATGTCAAAAAATGAAGCCAAACATGGGGCTTTTTGGTGGTCAGGTTTAGTTTCTTACACGGCCATTTCGACGGTAATGCAGCGACGAACTGACATCCAAATTTACGGTGTAAGGAGGCTGAAACTGATAGCCCAAAGCCTATTATTGTTTGGTTCTTTTAACTGAAGATGGCATTTCAGTTGTTACAGAGTTCAGTGATTGTTACTACTGCAAAGTGTATCGCGGAATTCTCGACAAGACGTTTAAAGTGGTTGATGGATCACTAACATTATGATCAATAAGGCGGGAAAGACGTACGTGGGCATTTGAAGGGAAAAAGGAAATGTTTTGCTTAGCTGCGAACCATAACGATTTTAAATTGACTTTCTTGATAAACCGAAAACTTGTTTCTTCAGGTCCTCTTGACCCACATCTGTCCAAGGGGAAACAATCACTTCAACTTAACCAGCACCAGACGATGAGTAATCCCGCTGCTGATCCTCAGCCTGTCAAAGATATACAGGGCGATGGAAGGTGGATAAGCATGGTACAGCAAATATTTTCTCTCTTTCTTTTATCTCGTATTCTTATTTTCTCCTTTTTTCTTTTTATCAATCCATACGCCGCATCCTTTCTTTTCCTTTCCTTTCTTTTTCTTTCCTTTCCCTTCCCATTCCCTTTTTATTCTTCGCCTTTCCTCCCGCTCCATTCCGTTCTATTCCGTTTCCTTCTTCCCTGCCATACTCTTCTCAGCTAACTTCTAATCTGCCATGGTCTCCTTTGTTCCTTGCTGTCCTTCTTGGGTGTTCTCTGCACTGCGCTGCTCTCTTTCCATCTCCTTCGCTCGTCTCTGCTTTTCTCTGATCTCCTTTCCTCTGAACTCCTCTGCCTTTTCTGCTCTTCCCTTTTCTACTCTCCTGTGCACGTCTCTATTCAGCTCTACACTGCTGTGCGCTCTTCAGTTCTTCTCGTCCCTTCTCTTCTCTTCTCTTTTCTTCTCTTCTCTTCTCTTGTACAGGGCCATTTTAAAGTATTTTAAGGTAGGGGGCAATCACCAAAGGGGATCTTGTATTGAAAGCAAGAGGGACCATATAATATTTCTTGTGCCCTCTTCTGCTTTCTTATGTTTTGCTGTACTTCCCTCGGCTCTTCTCTACTCTTCTCTTCCCATCTCTGTTCTCCTCTGCTCTTTTCTTCTTTACTTCCTTACTTTTTTATTTTCATTTAATAGGTGTCGAAGGTAGATTGTCCAGGTTGGGATAGTCTTGAGCAAGACTGTCGGTGACTGAAATTTTGACGGCCTCAGCTGCGGTCATCTTCAGAGTCCGTCGAAAAGTCAATCACCAACAGCCTTTCTCCAGATTACCGTAAACTGGGCGATTTACCTCCAACACGTGCTGATTCTCCCGGGTTCAAACCATTTGCTTTATTTTTATACAAATTACTAGTTTCTCGTTTTTCCTTGTCTTTTCGTGATGTCTTTCCTCTCGGACTTTCTTTTAGTTCTGTTTAGTTCACGTTTGCCAACCGACGCTCGTCAAACGTTCATCTTGTCCCCTTTGCTTAAAAATCTATTGCTTTCCTTTCATACAGCATAACAGATTTATCAGGGAAGCGGCGAGGATGTCTTCGCGCTGTCAAGTGGTATTTATTGGTGATTCGTTGATCCAATGTATGAGAGAAACCGAGGTATTTGTAACTCAACAAACAACCAATATAAAAGTTGCGTTTGAAAGTAAAATATTTTCTGGTTTAAATACCTGTACAATTAAACCCAAATTAGTTGTGATGGACATAAAATGTCCGTTTTCGTCGTATCGTAGTACATCAGAAGAAATTTTCTTCGTTTGGTTACACAAATGTGCTCTAAACTCATGAAGCCAATAAGCAATAAGCACTTCATGGGGCTTGCCTTACAAAGAAAAGTATTCTATTTGACGTTCGGCCTCTTGATAGCTATTTTAACTTCATACATTTACCAGGCAAGGATTGTTGTATTTTCTGCTAAGGTACACAAATACGAAAGAAAATTCTGATCGTTCTTTTCACTCGTGTCCTTTCCTCCGAAGCCTGAAAGCAATGGCGTAACTAGAATATTTCTAATTTCTAATGGGGTGGATTGTCTAGTACAGATTTGAGGGAATGCCTATCAAACCCGTAAGTAAATCATCTTGCATACTTGCTATTGTGGAATGTCCAACTTTATAGAGGTTGATCATTACATTACTCAACTGGTTGGGGTGGCCCAATAATTTTTAGGGTCCGGTCTTCCAGGTTACCTCGGTAAGTACACCAGTGCCTGGAAGATATTTTCACGTTTTCATGACCGACGATCGACTGTTTCGTCCACCAAGTGGTGGTTGTGGTTTAGAAGAGACTTTGGGATCATGTTGCCAATAGCCCAAACAGGGGGTTGGTTTAAAGATTAAGAGCGATTTTGCACGACAAACGGTTTTGCTACACCAAATTGCGAGATTTGACGCGCCACTGCCTACAGAGTGGTCCTAGCTTTATGATTTTTTGTCTCAGAAACATTATTAACATATAGTGGCTTCCGCATAGGTCGCACATTTGTAGAAGTTGCACCTTAGATCTAATGTCAAGCACATATTTAATATGGAGTTAAATTGGCTAGCAAAATATGCTATACTTTCCTAATGAAGTGTACCCCTGTAAAAGTCTATCCTTATAAAAGTATGTTCTGTAAGTTTGTTTGGTTTGGCTCGTTACCCCCTGAGACATTTTGGTTGGTTAAACTCAAGCTTCACATGAAATTATAATTAAAATCGTGAAAAGCTGTTAGAGCTAAAGACTATAATTAAGATTGGAGATTATATTTGGTCAGATCTTAATGAATGTTCTCTAAAAACATAAGGTCCAACGCAACGCATCGTTGTTGCATCCCAGTGCAACGTCCAACGAACATCGATATAATTTTTGCTTTCAAGTAGAGGTTACGTGGAGCCTTCGCAAAGATGGGAGTGAAGTAGTATAAAAGCGGAAACATCTTCATTGTAGTCAGTCACAACTTTGAATGTTTAGGCATAAATAACAGAATTGAGAAGTCACATTATAACTTTTAAATCTTAAAGCAACTGCAAAATAAATATTTTAAAATTTACCGATTGCCTGCCACTGTATCTATTACGTCCTCTACATTCATTCGATTCAATTGTGGCGAGTTAGTTATTCTGACCGTCCTCTCACAGTTGCCCGCTTGTCATTTTACCTTTCAGCCTTCTGAAAAGTTTAACCAAATAGAATCTCCCCCGTCAACTATCTAGTTGCTCCGCTGTTTCTTGATCTGAAGTGAAAGACCGCTGACACAATAGTTTCATCGTAAACCCTCCCACCCGCTTAATAAATTTTTAAAGCAAGGACTTGGTCGTGGTTATAAATACTTTAATACTAGCTATAATGGCGATGATGTCATCCCGCGTAGGAGAGATTAAACATTTAAGCTTTATATCTGGTATAAATATTGGTCTAAAACTCATTTCTCAACATTTAGCGGACGTTTGCACCTGAAGAGCGGTCTGCCGAAATGCATAGCGCTTCTTCTTTTCAGTATTTATTATCCAGATGCTCAAACTGTTCTTTTACTATTATTACTCTGCAACGGTTTCTAGAGTTCTTATCAGAAATGTTCAGTATAGCCATTCACCATGGTTAATACATTTATAAAAGCGATATTTAGTAAATTTTTGTTAACGTATGGTTTCTTTGGGATTGCTCTAGCTCAAATATTGTGCCTTCATTTCTTAGAGTTGGGATACGCTTTTTGAGCCCTTAGGTTCATTAAATTTTGGTATTGGTGGAGACTGTACACAGCACGTTCTGTGGAGGATACAAAATGAAGAGCTGAAAAATGTCAGTCCTAAGGTACGAAGGTTGTCAGGAGACACAAAGTAAATTCTCCAAACTTTTACCTTGGCCATCACTATTATAGTCCACTTCTTCTGAACTCGAATATCCATGGCTAGCTCAATTCGAAGAACCTTGTATTCCGGTCATGATCTTTCAATGTTTTTCCCCTCGCCCACGCTCGCGGAACGAGGGCCGAAGGCCCAAGCGCGCGAGGGTACTAACCTTGACGTGCGTAGAGTCCTTTTGCACGAGTGGTGACTAGGGAGAAAAATTTTCGCAGTGTCTATGTTTGTATATATATATATATATATATATGTATATATATATATAGTTAGATATCGCTCTATGGCCTCTTGGTTCATATTGAGCGCTCTTCAGGATGAGTCATGCCACTAGCACATTTGCGCACGCTTACTAGTCTCTAGTTAGAACGCTCTGGCATGGCTTAGATGTACCACAAGCGTGGGACATCTGAGTTGTCTATATAATGTAGGCTACTCCATCCTGCTCATTAGCACTGCACTGATGAGGCCCAATAAGCCGAAACGGTTCCGTCTGTAGTTATATATATATATGTATGTATATATATATCTATCTATCTATCTATCTATCTATCTATCTATCTATCTATCTATCTATCTATCTATCTATCTATCTATCTATCTATCTATCTATCTATCTATCTATCTATCTATCTATCTGTCTATCTATCCACGGATTCCGGTCACTCAAGAATGCCGTGTGCAAGCTTGGGGACTTCTAAGTTGTTGACCAAATCTTACTTAGGTTACTTAGGTCCGTATTGACAAATCGGTTTGGTCTAGGCTGGGGCGGTTCTTGGAAAAAACCGAAAACCGTCAAGAAAAACCCGAAAAAACCCGGTAAACCGGGTTTTTAAAACATTATTTCTGCATTTCAGTTTTATGCGACCTGTCCCATGAATAGTTTTACTAGGGTGGATTTATATTTCTGTCAGTCAACAAACAGCCGACGTAAACAACAGGCTAGCACTAATTTGAAAACAAAAGAAGAAAACTGTTTAAATTTTCCAAAAATAATCTTAAAAATGTGTTTGAAAATTGAGACAATTTTAATTTCGATTATAAAAGGGTCACAGCAGCTTCTTTCTGTTCTTGATGGTCGAGCTTACGCTTTTGCGGGTTCATTGTTGCATACTGCATGGGGTGGTTTCTTCGCATATGCATTGCCAAGTTTGAAGTATTACCACCCTTGTTTTTCACTTGTCGCAAGCAGGTTTGGCATATTGCACTGTCTTCGCCAGCCTTCTTAAAAAACTTCCAAACTGAGCTGTTAGATTCCGGCATTTCAACGTCAACATAAAAAAAACTCTTCGGAGTTCGGAAACCGAAACAAGAGAGGTTTAAAATAAGAACGTGTCTTGAAATGCATCCGAGTCAAAACCGGAATATGAATACACGCACTAACGACACATTTGATTGGTTCCTGCCGTTACGGATGATGGCGTGTATGATGAGTCAAGAGCTATTTGCGGATTTGAGATTAGCGGTGTTTGCGCGTTTTTCCCCTCGATTTTTCGTATTTTTTCCGGTTTCTCGTATTTTTTGCGGTTTGTATACCGCAAAAAATGGTCTCGTTCTTTTTCCCTTGTATGGATCTCTCGCAAGTTGTTTACATCATTTGAACACTGAAGCCAGTAAATGATTTAAGACCAGCAAACGAAATGGCTTTCTTGGTGCTTGCGGCTGGTTTCACTTTTGCAGGACAGCTTAGTTACTGGACAATTTATGACTTCAAAGAACAGTTCTCAAAGTAAACTCCTTGGAATATGCATTGGGCAACTGTTCACTTTTTGCAACAACACATGGTCTTGGTTCTTTCTGATGAATACGAACAAAAGACGTAAGGGAACTCGCTTTCTGTCAGGACATTTCCTAAGCGACTAAGTGTAAACGACATTCTTCGCTGAAGTTGAATAGATACTGATTTGTATAAATCTCGAGACTTTTCACGTTCTGGTAACTACTTAGCTGAGCTACACAATCACAAGTACGTCTGAATCTAGTAGCTTTGAAATACAAGTTCTGCGAACGGAATAGTTTTGAGCAGCTTTCAAAAGTGGCTTCCCGACTTCATTCTTCCCCAATGGAGACTTCTTGTACCAATTATCGCCTGGATTTTGCTTGTGTTTATTGGTAAAGTAGAATAAAGACTCTGGTTCATTCATCTCTGCAAGATGATACCGTTTGAATATTTTGTACTATTTAACCGGACAGCGTTCATGGTCAATTGTTTGAGAAGTGGGATAAAACATTAATCGTACCGAAGAACTTGTCCAGGTCGTGACAGACTTAGTATGCTCTCTCCACTGTCCAGATAAGGATCTCATTGCCTCATTCAGGATCGTTCTCCGTATGAAATGTCGCCCATTGAAGACGTCAGGGTGTATTTCTGGCTCGAAACAAAAATGCAAGGTAAACCGCCACCAGGTAACACGCCTCAAAGCTACTTGTTTTTGGTCACCAAACTATCCTTCGGCGAAAGCGTTGTTCATCGTTGAACCCTTTGGGTTGAGGTTTTGCTGAATGCTTAGTTGAAAATACATTATTATTGGAAGTAATATTAAATATACTGGAAGGGTGGGCGTGGGTTTGTTGCGTGCACGTATTTCTAGTTTAAATTGTATTTCAATCTCACGACTATTGTGCAATCGTTTCAGCAGATTCGCCAATTATTTCTCTTATCGCCACACAAGTTAGGGAAGCGAGGAAGGAAGTGCGACTTGAAGCGAGTCTTGTTTGAAGAAACTGTGTTCAATAAATACTTAGGATCTCAGGCACTTTCTTCAAGATAGAACTTTTTTTGTACCTCCACCCATATTTCTGTTGCCAGATCATTGAACTCTAAAAAGGCGAGAACGCTAGCTCCTTATAGCTAGGACTATGGCAGGATGAGCCTAAAATGGGGGCCGCCATGTAGGTCCAAATCTACATGTAGTTAATAAGTTTATTTTTGCTGTGAATTATAGTTTCCTTGGACAAAAAACGAAAACTGCCAAAAAACCCCCAAACTTTTGGTTAAATTTTTTACCATTCGTGATGTTTACTATGTGTAGTCTGGAGGGAGCTGGGGTGACTTGCATATCGATGTACATGCGGGTCTCCATGATTGCTTCAAAATTCAGTTTACTGGCATCGTTCCAGTCCTTTTAGAGTTCAAGGAGTCAGACTAACCTACTATTCTAAATTGTCCATTTTGGCGACAATGCCTGCAGGTACGTATTGAACTTCAGGAGACGCAGTATACTAACAGAAAGATAAAAGTCATGCCATCAAATTTATTTTAGATTAACAGCATTTTTCGAGCAAGAAATCCACAATTAAAGTAAGTTTAAAACTCATAATCATGACAAAGTCGAATAGGACAAGTAGTTACGTATACACTGAATTACCGAAGAAAAGCTTCTCCTTTTTACTTATTTGGGAATCACTGATTTTGAAATACAAGGGCAAAGTTTGTCAGCTGGCTACTAACTTAGTACCCACTTCTAGCTGCATCATCGAGGTGGCCGTTTCTGGCGCTGGATTATTATGTCTTTAAGGGGCTGGTCATATGGAGCGAGCCAGCCCAGTCAACGTTCGAAATGATCAGCCACTAAGTGTTTTTAATCACATTTTTTGTCCGACGAACGTTTTGGTTAGAATGTTAACTAGGAAGATTTACGGTCTCTTTCTTCCTGCAAATAAATTCATTGTATAATGTCGCTAGTTTCATTTTTTCTGATAGTATGCTTACTTTGTAGGTTGTCGTTCTTTTGGTTGGAACAAACAACGTAGAAAAAATGCCATCGCATACCGCTGGAAATATTGTAGAGGGCATCGAATCCATAGTGTGGTATATCAACGGCATGAACTCTGAAATTAAAGTCATAGTCTTGGTGAGAACTTGTAGTCCCAACTTAAGTAAGATTTATCTTAGCGTTGAAATAATCATTTTCAGTGTGGATAATAAATGCTCGCCCGAAAAATAAGAACTCAGTCGCAAAATCTTTCATGAAGTATCGCATCGTTCACAAACGACGGCGATCATACAATTTCACCAAAGACTGGAATAGATATAAAAAGGGAAAAATTACAATTAAGCAAAATATCAAAAATTCAAACCTTTGCCGGGATTGATCATTCAATCAGTCGTCTTCAGCTGCATCTAGCCCTTATCAGTCACAAAATCTTAAAGTTTCAAACTAGAAAACCAAATCACAACAGATTACCAAGTTAATCGAGAAGGAATTGGCTATCTGTTGCTTGTTGCAATAGTTGTGATGCTAATTGATCACGCTAATGGACTTGACACTGGGGCCTAATTTTCTTGCCTTGACATATAGACACCTTGCATGCTTCTAGGGTCATTAGTCTTCATTATACCTAGAAAATCGAAATCCAGAGAAAATCTGGGGTCGAGCTTAGGATAATATCAGATAAGTAAAAAGGCGTAACAAATAGTGTTCTATAGTTCGACTAGTTGTGAGCATAGTGCGCAGCCCAGTGGGCAGTGAGTCTGGTGTGGTAATAATATAGCGGTGTTGACTCTATTGTGGTAATAATATAGCGGTGTCGACTCTTGGTCCAATGCACAATTTTAATCTTTTCTCTTAAAGGGTTTTTTTCTTTGATGTTGTTTTTTTACTAGATTGGAATAAGAATTTTCATAGGATTATAGTTGGGTTGGACTTTATGTTAGAGTTAGATTTTGTTTAGTAGTTTGTTAAACTTTGTAACAGATCAGGAACTACGTTCTAGCTCCTCTGAATTTCGACCTTTTGAATATACTAAAAATCCATGATCATCCTTGAGTATGATGTCAGAAAAAAACTATTTAGAGGACAACTTGAAAGACCGAACGTTCGCCAGATTTAATAATTGCTGGATACTGTTTTGTTTGTTAAGATTCTTGTCTCCGCGATCTGTTATTCAAATTAAGAACGGCGTGCGAGGTTCTTGATTGTTAAAAAAACTCGCTAACCACAGGCTTTGCCGTTTTTGCAGTATTTCTGGTGAAAATAGCTTTCTTGGAGTGGTTTGAATGTTCTAAAATCAAAATACTTCTGGAAGGAGTAAAAATCCTGGTTTTATTCCTATTTATTATTCCTATGGTTTTATTCATATTTGACCGACTTGGAAACATGCTGGAGCTCGTATTACCTGGTCCATTGCATCAGGCTACTCTGGCCAGGCTTACGCAGGTGGACAACAATTTCTAGGAAAAATGAAATACTTGGAATTTCCCTGTCTGTTTATTTTCTTATTTTTTTTTTACTAGGGTCTGTTACCTCGGGGTGAAAACCCCAATCCTCTTCGAATGAAAATTCTGGATATCAACAACCAACTAGAAAACGGAATTAAAAATATTCCAAATGCGATTTTTCTTAACGCGGATCCAGGCTTCGTGGGGACTGATGAAACAATATCACCAAAAGATATGGGGGATTATTTGCATTTGACTCGACTTGGCTACAAGAAAGTCTGTAAAACCATACACCAAGCTGTTGTCAGGCTAATTAAATATTCCTGAATCATCGATACAAGCGATGTATTGTTCGTCGTACAAATATATTTAAAATTAGATGCATTCTGACTGGTCTTATTCCCGAATACAAGTACAAGATTGTGTGGATTTACGAGCACCGAAAGAACATATTCCTAAACAAAAATGAGCTTGATACCTGATGATCCGGGCTCGAACCTGATGATAATCGTGCTCCTATTCTTGCTCATTGCCATCTGGAAAAGGTACTTTTGTCGTTTATTAAACTCTAACAGAACCATACCATCTCATGAAACCAGGCTTGGACTTGGCCTTGTGCCATCGCGGCACAGAACAATGGGTGACTATTGTTCTACGGTACGATGGCACAATGGCCAGTCCAAGTCTGCATGAAACCATTTTTCTCTAAAACTAAATTTCCACTCCGGTGGTGTAATCAGCCTTGGCTTTCTGTGGCGGGCGAAAATTTATCCCAGTCCTGGTAATGATTGAACCATCGTCATTCAATGATTGAACCATTGGTCATTTTATGGAAAATGGGCAATATAAGTTAATAGATATTATTTATTATTATTATTATTATTATTATTATTATTATTATTGTTTTTCCACACAGTCTATTTAAATAAACTTGAATGAAACTAGGAGCAAGTTGCTACCCGCTACCTAAGGTCCTAGAGTTATATGTCCTTAATGTCCATAACCCTTCGTATGATTCTTGCTGTTCCAAGTAATACTGTTTTTTGCAGCATTTCAACTGGTATTACAGTCCCAATCTTTTCCAAAAACCCTTCAAGTCTTTTTGATACCGTTCCCAGGCCATCAACAACTATTGGTATGACTTCCATTTGATTTAACGTCCACATTCTTGATAATTCCATTTTCAAATCCTGGTACTTTAAATTTTTTTCCAATTCCTTCGTTCCCACCCTATTATCTCCAGGTACCGCTATGTCTATAATACACGCTGTCTTCTTTTCTTTATCCACTATAATTAAATCGGGTCTCCTGTGTTCTATTTCATGGTCATATTGAATATTGAAATCCCACAATAGCTTATGACGACTATTTTCTAACACTCCTTGTGGTTGGTGTTCATACCATTTGTTTGCATGCTCCAAATTGTATTTCCTGCACAATTCCCAATGGAAGTTACGGCCTGCATTGTCATGTCTACCCTTGTACTCCCTTCGCGCTAACTTTCTGCATTCACTTACTAGATGTAAAACGGCTTCTCCTTTCTGACCGCACATTCTACACAAAGATGAACTTATTGTTTTATCAGTATGGAATTTAATATAGTTTGTTTTTATAGCTTACTCTTGGGCCGCAAAAATCAACGCCGTAGTAGTAGCTTTTAAGTCCGCTTTTGTTACCCACTCCAAGGATTTTTGTTTCTCTGCATCATGTCCATGATCTCTCACATATTGTCCATACATCTTTTTCTTTCTCCATATCTTCTCCTGTTCTTCCTCTTCTATTCTTTTATATTCTCTTCGCTGAATACGGTCTGCAGTTTCGATTATATTGCCTGCCCTCACACACTCCAGAAATGGCTCAACACTGTGTTAAACATACCAGCCCATACTGTTTTTCTCCCTTCGAATACAGCTTTCGGCACTAATAAGTCCACGTCCTCCTCTTCTCCTCGGTATATAAATTCTGTTAATATCTCTCTTCGTTCTAATACCCCATTCCTTGTCATAAGTTTCCTTGTCCGTCTGTCCATCTTTAGTAAGTCCTCTTTATTCCATCGCGTTATTCCTCCACTATATTTAAGTTGCGAAACAGCCCATGTGTTGATGGCCAATATCTTATTTCGTCCGTTCAATTTTGATTTAAGTACAAGTTTCAGTCTCCTTATATACCCCTTTCTAAATATTGTCTTCGTATCCTTTTCCATAACTTGGTTAGATTCCACTATTCCTAAGTACTTGTATCCGTTTTCATCCATTCGCTTCATTACCTGGCCATCAGGAAATATTTTACCATCGCACTCGATTACTTTCCCTCCCTTTAACATTAGTACAGCGCATTTCTTTATACCAAATTCCATTCTGATGTCTGTGCTAAAAAGGTGCACCGTCCTTACCAGTGAATCTATTTGGTCATGAGATTTCCCATATGGTTTTAAATCATCCATGAACAGCAGGTGGTTGATTTTATGTTTCTTTTCCTTAAGCTCATATCCTGCGTTCGCTTTTCGGAGGGTGCTTGACAAGGGTATCATGCATAATATGAACAACAGTGGAGATAGGCTATCGCCTTGAAAGATTCCTCTTCTTATGTTTACACTACCCAGTGATTCGCCACACGATGTTAAATCCGTTGTCCAATTCTCCATGCTTGCTTTAAGAAATTCTTTAACGTTTTCCGCTATACCAAACATCTCAAGGCATTCTGTTATCCACGAATGAGGTATAGTATCATATGCTTTGCGGTAATCCGCCCATGCCATAGCTAAATTAGTATTCCGTCGTTTGCAATCCCTGAGTGTCAGCTGATCTATCAGTAGCTGGCCTTTTGTGCCTCTGCATTTTTTTCTACTACCTTTTTGCTCCTGGGGTGGTAGATCACTCGCTTCAAGGTATGCATACACATGTTCTGCGATCACTCCAGTCAACAATTTCCACATGAGTGGTAAGCATGATATTGGCCTAAAATTATCAGCAGAGCTTCCTTTATCAGGATCTTTCAGGCGCAGCACTGTCCTGCCATATGTCATCCACAAAGGTATTTCTTGCTTTCCACAGACCATAGCATCTAATTGCTCTGCAATTCGCTCATGGCAAGATGTTATCTTCTTCAACCAATATCCCTGTACACCATCGGGTCCAGGAGCCTTCCAGTTAGGGATCTTTCTGCATTGTGTCTCCACCTGTGTTATTATTATTATTATTATTACTATATTAACTGGAATCAATATTTAGCTTCCCTTTCTTCGGACCAGGAATATTTAACTCGGGTTTAAATGAACAGGCTATGATCGCGGTGGTACAGGATAAAAGGAAATGCATTTTGACCAAAATCGCCGAGGAGTGCCATGGTACGAAAACGGTTAACTATTTGAGAGATGAACTGATCATTGCAAGTTAATCGATAACAGTGAGTACCGACTACTTTACGGCTGTTGGTTATTGGCCAATGGAGACAACAATGATCGGTGTCAGCGATAAATAACATGCAGGCTTCTCTTCTTGTTCTTTATGTTTACTTTGTCAATAGACCTGTCCTGCATTCGCTTGAATGACCATAAAACAATGGATTCAAGTCGAGGTCTAAATGGACAAATTTCGTTTAATGTAAGAAGAGGGACCTTAACTCTTTAACTCCTGAATTTTGTTCCTTTTATTCTTTGTTCTCTCTTTGTTTTTCCTTTGTTCACTCACTGGTTCTTTTGTTTTTAGCCGGGTTATTTTGACCCCTATTCGTACTTAAAGAGTTAAGCAAGCTAGGACGGCGACGGTGGTGATGAGGCAATCTGAATTTTATCATTCAAAAGAAACCACGGATCATTGACGTCGTAATTTATACTTGATATTTGTATTTTGACTTCCAGAATACATCATAGTTTCCAAAAGGACTCAGCTGAATGGGTTGAAGTCAAACTCAACCAACAACTTTCGCTGCTACCGTCGTCCTGAATACGTTAAAATGCCCTGAGTGACGTTGTATTAACAAGGACTGCGCGGGAGTTACTTTAGGATAAAAAATTATCTATTTTCTTTGTCTTAGATGAAATATTCTATTGTGGGAAGGACGTCGTTTTTAATGTTCCCGTCGTGTTTGCTTAAGCCTGGTTCACACGAGCGACGTAAGCGTAAGGACAAGATCAATACGAAAACAAAGCCCGATATGTCCTCTGGGACTTACGATAACAACACAACAAGAATTATACTTTGTTTCGTCTTTAGTTCGGCTCTTGGCTTATGCTTGAACTACGATCTTATGTTAACGCTTATGACGATCCTTATGTCGCAGGCTTGACTTAATTCCATTGTTTTGCCTTTCGTTTTGTCCTTATGGTTATGTTCACGTGTGAACCAGGCCATAAGGTCCCTTATACGTTAATTGATACGGATGGTAAATGAACGTTCGTCACGCTCTGACTTCAGGAAAACGATTTCTAAATCCTTCGTATTATCTCCGAGCTCCCAAATTTGTGACATACGTTGCATTGGATATTATTATTATTGACATATCGTGAGCTCACCATCTCAGTCTCGGTAGCACAAGGGTTAGAGCAGCTTACCGGTCATCAGAAGATTATGGGTTTGATCCTCATCTGGGGCTCAGTAATCGTTTTACTGAGGTTTGAGCTTGACCAACGTTCATCGACCATCCGTGTTATCTCCAAGCTCCCACGTTTGTGACATATTCGAAAAGGTCCTGTCTGACCTCGATCTCAAAATTTGTTTTGTGGCCATTTGAGCAAAACTGGGAAAGGTCAACAAAAACATCAATATGTTCATGCGATGGATTCGCATTATTAAACTTCATTAAGCAGATTTGGTAGGTTTCTTGTTTCGACACTTCAAAAAGTTTAGGTTAAACAACTTTTTACTTTATTTAAATTGGTTTAAAAAATAATAGATGAATTGAACCTCCGATTATTTGTAACGAGGCAGCTTTTACGAGCCAGTTTAGTGATAGATGCGCTCATTTGTCGACGTTTGTCTCTATATTCAAGTATCAAGAATCGCGGGTGACCAACATTGATAAAGAGCAGTATGTTGGCCCGGTCAAGCTGCGTAATGAATTTCAATTTATCGGACAAGTAAATTGGATTTTTGTCGATCGGCTTATCTCTAAACCATTCCACAGTCATGCGTTCCCTTGTGCTAAATAAAATGGTCAGGTGTTAGCCAGAAAAAAATCCCCTAGATTGCGCCATGATAATGATAGGGTTATGAAGTTATTGCTTTTAGACGTCTCATGTAGATGAAGACTTTCATTTTGGGGCTGATTATGTGAAATGTATCAGCCCGTGCTGAAAGTGAAATCGGAAATAAACTCAGACAGGAATTTCTCGGTAACCTTTGTTGCTTTGGCAATTTACATCTTCCCACGAGTGTCAAACATCTTTTCAGCCCGGGCTGAAATTTTCTCGTGCGATTATATGGGATTTTTCAGCCCGGTCAACTGCGCTGACGTTTTCAGCCCGGGCAGCTCAAACCTGGCAGAAACTTTCTTCATGTAATTGCGAGCTCCGTTTTTTAAGTATTTTATCGGAAGGCCGATTTGAAATCTCACCCCGGTTAACCGGACTGGAGTTTCAGGTCGGGCTAAAAATCTCCATGTAATCGGCTCCTCCATTGCATCTTGAATTGGGAAAAATTGAGGTGTTCCATAGTCCCTACTTTTAAAAATGGGCACTGCAAATTATTTAAGCCACGGAATCCATGCAGAACTTCGTTGTTCGACTTTAAAAAAACGTCGACGGAATTATTGAGTTCATAACGTGTCCTCAAACCAAAAGAAAGAAAACAAATTGAAACTAATAACGCTCACGTTTTAAAGTTTCACTGGTAGAATGAGTTTCTGTAAGTAAATAACCGATATGGAGAAAAAACAAGCTGTTTTTTTCAACTATGACACGATTGACACCGGAAAACAGTCCAGATTTTAAACCTGCTTTTTGTTTCAGTAAACCTTTTCAACGCCAAACTATACAGCTGTAATACTAAAATAAAAACTGACCCACCTTTTACTTAACAGTGTTCTTTTTCTCTCAATTCAAAGTTTCTGACACGTTTTTAAAGTCTCCGATAAAATTAGCGAAGTTGATCACTGATCAGCGCGAAAGGTTTGTGGCTAAATTAATATTATTAGACATGGTGGTAGTGTGAGTTAATGGTGGAGGAAGCTGTTTGTTTTTAAATACTCCACTGTCAATGATTCAAAATAAATCATATTTTTGATAATTTTGGTAAGGCTAGAACAAATAGTATAATTGATAAATATATTGTAATGAAGTTATGTATCGAGCTGTCGATACTCAGACGGAGCTTCTTTGCAAGTTTTTGCACCTTTCGCACCTTCCAAGTTTTTGCACCGAGCTTTTGCACCTTCCGCACAACGAGGAAGTCGACAGTTGAAGGTCTAAATCCAAGACTGCAGTACCGTCAAGATAGTCGGGCGGGTTTTGTGCTGTGCAGTCTACCTTTCTGTTTGTTGCTGGTTTGTTTTTCAATCTCATGGACCAGAAGAGGAGGAATTACATTGTATGTCCTTTCTTCCATTGACATCGAAGTTTTCCAGCGGCTCATCCTCGATAATTTTGCTTGCAATTTCGGGTCATTCTTGCAGTATTGCTGGCTATGGATCCTCGTTCTGCTTGATGGACACCATATGTTATCCTCCTGGCGAGCTTGGATATGGTTGCGGGGCAGATAAGGCCATGTTTTTTCGACAGATAAGTGTTCTCTTGTGCATGAATTGTTCTCCCATTGTTTGCACTTTGATTCCAAACGACCTTTGCTTTTTTGTGGACCTCGGAAACTCATTTTGCTTTCAGGCCACATGCAAATTTTTTACAGACTTGGCACTTCGCCGTTCAATGATTCTATCATCGGTGGAAAGCTTCTATTCAAGCTGGGGGAAACGATGTTTTATTATAAACAACAGGGCATGTTTTGTCGAATTTTCCCACAATAAATATCTGAAACGAAGGCTTCCTTATTCAGTTAAGAACGAGTCATCCTTTAATCCCAGTGTACTGTGAACATCCTTGTTACTGTGTGGTGACATCCATCCTCATCCAGGCCCTACAACAACCAGTGCTAACTCTAGTGCAAATAGTATTAATCACGATGCTATTGGCCAAAGACCTAGAAAATCAGATTTGTTCTGTATGTATATGAATGCTAGGAGCTTAAAAAAGAATATCTTCACACCAAGGAATTTACCTATTTCAAATCTTTTAAAGTTTCAAGAGGTTGTTTATTCGGACACGCTTGACCTAATCTTTATATCAGAAACGTGGCTCAATAGTGAAATTCTTAACAAGGAAATTCTTCCTTGTGGATTTGACATATATCGTGCGGATCGTGCATTGGAACGAACTGGAGGAGGAGTTTTGATAGCCATTAAGCAGGAGAGTTTTATAAGCTCTTGTGAAGTTGTGTCTATAAGTACAAATAACCTAAAAGCTATCCTTATTCAGGCTATTCTACCGAGCCATAGTAAATTACTCCTCGTGTGCTCCTACAGACCTCCAGACAGCAATGACATGTCCGACTTTAGATCCTTGGCAGATAACTTTTTTTCCAGTTATGAACAAGTGATCATTGCTGGCGATTTTAATCTCCCAAATATTAATTGGATGGATTCTAATTATACAGGCAATGGTGCCCTGGACCAGAAGTTCCGTGATATTTTAGATGATTACTTTGTCCCAACAATGTCTTCTCCCTACCAGTAAATCCAATATCTTGGATCTATTGATTACCAATCATCCCAAGCAAGTATCCATTTTGGACATTTGTGACCCTAAAGAGGTGGGAATGTCCTCTGATCATCGTGTTGTTCGTTTTAAGGTTCTGTCGCCTGTAAGCTCTACCAAGCAACCAAAGCGATTAGTCTTTGATTATAAACGAGCTGATTTTGAAAGCTTGAGAAATCGCCTAACCGAACTAGATATCTGCTCTTTATTATCGAATAATGAAAAGGAATTTACTATAGATGACGATTGGTCAGTCTGGAAAAATGCTGTATTGTCTGTGGTGTACGAATACATTCCGACTAAATATGTAGACCCACGTCGTACACCCCCTTGGATAACCCCATCTATCCTACATCAAATCCGTAAAAAAAGTCACCGCCCGCAAAAGATTCTTATGCAGGGGATCTGGTTATTTCAAGGAAAAGTTTAACAAATTGAGAGCAGATGTCAAAAAAAGCGGTCCAAGAAAGTAGGGAGCTCTATTTTTCTTCGCTAGGTACTACCTTACAGGTCAACCCAAAACGCTTTTGGTCTGTTTTTAATATTAAATCTTCATCTAGAAGCATCCCCACCTCAGTTTCAACTCCAGATCCTAACAATCCTGAAAATAGATTTTACGCATATTCTCCAAGCAGCATTGTCAAGATGTTCAATGAATACTTTCACTCCGCTTACACGCCATCTTCGGATTTTCTTCCCTCAGCGGAACCTAAAGATTTTTCTTATGTACCAAGGATTTCAGCTATTGAACTCTCCGTCGAAGAAGTCCAAAAAACCTTACAAAATTTGGATCCATCTAAGGCTCATGGTCCCGACGGGATTCCTTCTCGCTTACTTGTAGAATGCGCCTCTCAGTTAACATCTTCCTTACATTATTTATTCAACAAATCACTTGCCTTATCTCAGATTCCTGCTGGGTGGAAACTTGCTAACATTGTTCCACTACATAAAAATGGAAAGAAAGACCACGTCGAAAATTATCGACCTATATCCTTGCTGTCGATAATAAGCAAGGCCCTAGAGCGATGTGTTCTCATCCATATATTGAATCATATACAATCTCATGTACATTCAGCACAGCATGGTTTCGCAAATGGTAAATCGTGTACATCCCAACTGCTTTCGGTCTTACACACTACTGGAAAAAACTTGAACAAGGGGCTCCGATCGGACGTCGTTCTTATGGATATTTCTAAAGCCTTTGATACCGTTGATCATTCCAAACTGTTGCAGAAATAACGAGGTTTCGGATTCTCGAGCCTTATCTTGATGTGGTTTAGGAACTATTTGTCAGATCGCTCTCAACGCGTAACTGTCAATGGTGTTATGTCCACATCAATGCCGACTACATCCGGAGTTCCTCAGGGTTCTTTATTGGGTCCCTTTCTTTTCTCCGTTTACATCAATGATTTGTCAAGTTACATATCAACTTCGACTGGCATGGGTCTGTTTGCCGACGATACTAAATGTTATCGTTGTATACGGACTTCTGAAGACGGTCAGGCTCTGCAAGAAGACATTTTAGGCCTTTACCAGTGGTCGAATGATAATAACCTACGTTTCAATATACCGAAGTGTAAAGTACTCTCGATTTCAAGAAAAGTAGCACCATTTACTTTCCCTTACAACCTTAACAGGCATCAACAGATTCGTTCCAACGTTGAAAGTGACTTAGGCATTACCCTTCACTCTAAGCTGTTGTGGAACGATCAGGTTAATAAAGTGCGCTCCAAAGCTAATAAATTACTTGGGCTGATAAGACGGTCTACATTGGAATTGACAGACATCAATGCTAGAGAGTTCCTCTACTTGCAACTTGTTCGCAGCAACTTTGCCTACACTTCTCAGGTCTGGTGCCCACAGACTGTCAAATTGGTTCAGGATGTTGAGAAGATGCGGAGAACAGAGACCAAACATATTTTAAATCTTGGTTTTCTCACTGATGTCTCTGACGAATCTCGGCTCAAAGATTTGGATATGCTGCCTATGACTTATTGGCACGAGTACCTGGATCTGATTCTATTAATATAAGATCCTAAACAACCACGCTTTTATTGGCGTGAGCGGTCGACCAACAATATCTGCTACCGGAATTACTAGAAGCCAGTCAAATTATAACTTAATTAAATTCATAATGCCTTTTGCGAAAACAGTGACATTTCAAACTTCTTACTTAATAAGGTCTTGTAAGGAATGGAATGTTCTAAGTAACGAACTTCGTCGTAATAATATTAGCTTTTATGCTTTTAAATGTGGTCTTAAATCTTATTTTTAAAGAGCTTTGTTAATGACTTATAATTGCGAAGAACCTCGCAGGTGGAAAACTGCTCGCATCAAGTGCAGAAAAGCCATGCCTCTTGATAACTTTTTAACTTGTTGTCAGTCTCTACTAATTTTTATGCTTGATTAGATTTATATATACAAAATTTTAAAATTTTGAATGTAATTTTAAACTGATTTTTATCATAAATTATTTGGTAATGGGGTCGCCGTAACTGGGGTAATCTGTGGCGAATTCCCTGGTTCTTTGTATACATTGTAGCCGAAGCTTAATAAATCAATAAATCAACGTAAGTACAATGTAAGAGGCAGCCACGACATGTTAATGTTAGTAATGCGATATATATGTTGGAAATGTGGGAGCTTGGAGATATGTTGAATGAATGATCGATGAACTTTAGTCAAGCTCTTACCTCAGAAAAGC
Organism: Heliopora coerulea; assembly: GCA_030142905.1. Classification (NCBI taxonomy): domain Eukaryota; kingdom Metazoa; phylum Cnidaria; class Anthozoa; order Scleralcyonacea; family Helioporidae; genus Heliopora; species Heliopora coerulea. The sequence continues at coordinate 411,894 of JASJOG010000017.1, read as the reverse complement.
GACTTCTAAGCGCCAGCCACGGATCGACTCGCAACCTTCTGATGACCGGTGAGACGCTCTAACCATTGAGCTACCAAGGCACGGATGGCGAATTCACGTGCAAGTCCGACATATTTGCTGTTTAAGCGGCAGCCACTATATGTCCGTCCGATCTGTTAAATTCTTGTCTTCTTGGAGACATCGTTTTACAACTTGTAATGCAAGTTCAACTGGTAAAGACGTAAAGAATGAAATGACGTCACAGGAAATCGTAGTTTCATCTTCGGATACTTCAGCAAATAACCATCGCTTACATTTAGAGATATCCTTTTCACCATAATCAACTATTGATTTTCCGAATAATAAACTTAAAATTTTAATTACGTATGAGACAAGATTTGGAATATAATTTTATGACAAAATTAAACGCTAAAATCTTCTTAAAGTCCATAGGAAAACTAAGAATCGACGATATTTTGATGTTACTTTACGTCATTATCAAGTCAAACACTAAATTGTAAGCTAAGAATATATATGCAGCAGAACAATAGGAAATATATGTTAAGCCTATGGGAGTAGTCCCCATGTAAAGATAAAATGAGTATTAAATAGCTGTATCAATATTAAATGAAATGTTAAATAAACAGTTCAGCGCGAATAGAGTCAGTTTGGGTGTTGAGAGTAGGCCTGATGTCCTTGATAGACAGCATTACGTAAATGGGACAGGAAAACTTGCTTCTACATTTCTTTAAAACTTTAGAAAGGTGGTTAATTGGTGACTTTTTGTCCAATCCATGCTGCGTGACAAGATGCTTTCCGATGGGAGAATTCTTGTGTTCGCTTATGTGTCGATGTAAGTGTCGGGCTGTAAACCCGACATAATTTGAATCGCACAAATCAAATTTAAAAAGATATACAATTAATTATGTATTCAGAATCGGGACTTAATTTGCTTGACATTCAAAATTTTGCGATAATTCTCTACGTATGAAAACGGGTTGTATGTTTACATCGACCTTGGATTTCAGGTAATGGATTTCTTTCCGACTGCCATGGTTACAATTTAGTTTTGACTTGAAGATGAAATAAATTAGCGTCAAAACGTTGTCAATTCTTACAGTTTTCTTATATACATTAAGAAGATTTTAGCGTTTAATTTTGTCACAACATTAAATTTTATTTAACAAACGAAATTAAAGGGAATAATGTATTTCGGAAGTAAAGGGTGGAAATTAGATTGACAGAATTAGAAAAAACACGCAAAACGCGGGAGTGAATCGTGCCAGCTTTGTGGCAGTGATATCCCGCTCGTCTTCAAGACGTTCGTCTTCGAGAGACGTTAAAATGGTGCCGAGACCGTAGTTCGTTGAAATGTAGTTCCGTCTAAATAAGTTCCCATTTTAAAGTTGTGGCTGGCTTAAAGGACATCATGTGAAGTCCTAGTGATAGTCGATCTGCCCATGACTTTCAAAGAACCGAGAAGTCGAAATAAGGCTATATTTTTGGTTTAATGCTATTCGGGTGGAGGTATCATCGAGGAGCTGACGAACACCCAACTTTTCGCATAGCTAGGTCAGAACATTTTTTAAAAATTTTAGACTGGCATATCATTGAGATATGTTGAATATCTCTCTCGCCTAAGCTGTGTTTGGAATTTTAATTTTGACTCCGAATTAGACATAGCATAAGTTCTCCGATTTTTTAAATGGCGTAAGGTTCATGTCGGAGTTTCAATAGGAGTACCCACAATTCAATTCGAAAGTAGTTTTTCAGGGGGTGTAAAGGTCCGTAATTGTACGTTATATTCAGTTAAGCGAAAACAGTTGAACAGCAACACGGCTATAGCTCTGTACATTATCACTTTCAAAATATCCCACGACTATCAGAGCTTAACAAACTAAATGATGAAATCTCGAAAAGGCTGGTTTCGGTAACAGCTTGATGAACGGTGAAACGGCTAACTCAATAAGTGCATTCTTGTATGTTGTTGATATCAAATTTTCAACATGAAATTATGTAAACAAACTCGTTTCTTCCAACAGCTCGTCAACTGAACAAATCAATCTAACAAATCGTGTATGAAAATCAATTCCAAGATGAGGAAAACACATCTTTTCGAGAATTTAAGTCGAACGACCACATGGAATCAGAAATCATTCACAAACTCCGACGATTCAAACTATCGTAACGCTGGTAATGATCAGGCATCTCGTGCAAAGAAAAGGCACACCATTGCCTACATAATCTTTTGCTCGTAAATAGCTTATATGGTAAACTTCGCCCAAACTTCTTCATAAAATATCGAATTTAATTGCAAAACTTGAAAACTGCAATCAAAATAATCTTTAAATCCTACTTAAACGGAGTTTGTCTCGTTCTTTACTTGTTTGTCAAATATTCTCTATCAAATGTCAAATTTCGGAAATGAAATTCGTGACCGAAACTCAGTGCCCGAATCAACGACCCTGAGATTAAGAGTTTCATGGTCTACCGACTGAACTAGCCAAACGCTCGAGGTGTGGAGTGTTTGAAAGACCATTTGAACTTCTTATTCTACCCATAGGCGTTCTATAGATTAAGTCTTTTTATAAGAAGACGATTTTAGACGTCAAAGGAACATTTGTGAATGTGTAACAGTTAAGCCATCATGATATATACTGTAGCTTTTCTTGTCAGGTCCATTAATTTTTACGCCTTTGAAACCATAACATTTTTTTCGAAGAGAAACATTGTAAGAAAAGTGGGCAAGAAATTACCAGCTATTTGAAAACTAAAACACGAAACACTTATGCCCAGCTTAACGATCGAACCCAGGACTTTAAAGTTATTAAATTAACGCGCTGCTGTCTGCGCCAATTGAACGTGCCTAAGCTTGCTGTCACAGGTTTTTGGGGTAGTTTTGACGAAACAATGTTACCATCAAATTATTTTTCAATGTATTTATCATTCATCACAAATATTAAAGGAACATAAAATATTAAAAAAAACAACGAAAATCCTGCCACGGAAACTTGCGCGCATGAGAACCGCGGGTTCAAGTACGAAGAGAAGAAATCATTGAAAACGATAAATAACATTTTGCTATCGGTGAAATTTAACTTTCTATACCGTCAATGCGATTGGTCTCTTTAAAAATTCGCGCAGAACGAAAGAAGTAAATTTAAAAGCTTATAAAAATGTCGTGAAAATGTAACATTTCGGTTCAAGTTGACTACAACCGGAACAGGAATAAAAAGTCATGAAAAGCAAAAGAGAAGATAGAAAAGAAAATATGGAGAAATCGTCTTTCCGCATTGAGCGATGTTAATCATTTTTTCAAATAAAGTAAAGAATAATTAAGAGATTTCAAATTAACCTTCGCCGTCGCAGGGATGTTTATCTGTTTTAACGCGAAAAGAAGCGGATCTCTTCCTTTAAGACCTCCGTAGATAAATGGACTCCTCTTGACGATTCATATCACCCAAGAAAACTCTCATGCGCATCTCGGTGTTAACTGTTCCAATCGAAATGCCGAATAATGGTTTACGCCCAACGTGGGGCTCGAACCCACGACCCTGAGATTAAGAGTCTCATGCTCTACCGACTGAGCTAGCCGGGCGATCGAGCTGCAGTGTGTTATAAAGGCGATTTGAAAGTTTTTCTTCTACCCATAGCTGTTTTATAGATGTTGTCTTTTTAAGAGAAGACGATTTTACCTGTGAAAAGAAGATTTGTGGATGCAAAAAAGTTAAGCGACCGTGATTTAAGCTGCAATTTTTCTCGACAGGTCCGTTATTTATTACGCGTTCGAAACAGGAATATTATTTGTTTCGCTGAGACACATGGGAAGAAAAGCGGGCTTGAAATTGCCAGCTATTTGAAAACTAAAATACGACCCTGTTATGCCCAGTCTGAGGATCGAACTCAGGACCTTTAGATTATGAGACTAACGCGCTGCCAACTGCGCCAACGGGGCGTGCAGATGCTTAATGCACGTGGTTGTTAGGGTTATTTTGATTGAACAATGTTACCACCAAATGTTTTTACCAACATATTTCTCACTCATCTCAACTATCATACAAACGTAAAATATTCAAAAAAGTAGGAACATCGTGCCACGGCAACTTTCGCGGATGAGAACCGAGGATTCAAGTACGAAGAGAAGAAATCATTGAAAACGATAAATAACATTTTGCTATCGGTGAAATTTAATTTTCTATCCCGTCAATGCGATTGGTCTCTTTAAAAATTCGCGCAGAACGAAAGAAGTAAATTTAAAAGCTTATAAAAATGTCGTGAAAATGTAACATTTCGGTTCAAGTTGACTACAACCGGAACAGGAATAAAAAGTCATGAAAAACAAAAGAGAAGATAGAAAAGAAAATATGGAGAAATCGTCTTTCCGCATTGAGCGATGTTAATCATTTTTTCAAATACAGTAAAGAATAATTAAGAGATTTCAAATTAACCTTCGCCGTCGCAGGGATGTTTATCTGTTTTAACGCGAAAAGAAGCGGATCTCTTCCTTTAAGACCTCCGTAGATAAATGGACTCCTCTTGACGATTCATATCACCCAAGAAAACTCTCACGCGCATCTCGGTGTTAACTGTTCCAATCGAAATCCCGAATAAAGGTTTACGCCCAACGTGGGGCTCGAACCCACGACCCTGAGATTAAGAGTCTCATGCTCTACCGACTGAGCTAGCCGGGCGATCGAGCTGCAGTGTGTTATAAAGGCGATTTGAAAGTTTTTCTTCTACCCATAGCTGTTTTATAGATGTTGTCTTTTTAAGAGAAGACGATTTTACCTGTGAAAAGAAGATTTGTGGATGCAAAAAAGTTAAGCGACCGTGATTTAAGCTGCAATTTTTCTCGACAGGTCCGTTATTTATTACGCGTTCGAAACAGGAATATTATTTGTTTCGCTGAGACACATGGGAAGAAAAGCGGGCTTGAAATTGCCAGCTATTTGAAAACTAAAATACGACCCTGTTATGCCCAGTCTGAGGATCGAACTCAGGACCTTTAGATTATGAGACTAACGCGCTGCCAACTGCGCCAACGGGGCGTGCAGATGCTTAATGCACGTGGCTGTAAGGGTTATTTTGATTGAACAATGTTACCACCAAATGTTTTTACCAACATATTTCTCACTCATCTCAACTATCATACAAACTTAAAATATTCAAAAAATTAAGAACATCGTGCCACGGCAACTTTCGCGGATGAGAACCGAGGATTCAAGTACGAAGAGAAGAAATCATTGAAAACGATAAATAACATTTTGCTATCGGTGAAATTCAACTTTCTATACCGTCAATGCGATTGGTCTCTTTAAAAATTCGCGCAGAACGAAAGAAGTAAATTTAAAAGCTTATAAAAATGTCGTGAAAATGTAACATTTCGGTTCAAGTTGACTACAACCGGAACAGGAATAAAAAGTCATGAAAAACAAAAGAGAAGATAAAAAAGAAAATATGGAGAAATCGTCTTTCCCCATTGAATGATGTTAATCATTTTTTCAAATACAGTAAAGAATAATTAAGAGATTTCAAATTAACCTTCGCCGTCGCAGGGATGTTTATCTGTTTTAACGCGAAAAGAAGCGGATCTCTTCCTTTAAGACCTCCGTAGATAAATGGACTCCTCTTGACGATTCATATCACCCAAGAAAACTCTCATGCGCATCTCGGTGTTAACTGTTCCAATCGAAATGCCGAATAAAGGTTTACGCCCAACGTGGGGCTCGAACCCACGACCCTGAGATTAAGAGTCTCATGCTCTACCGACTGAGCTAGCCGGGCGATCGAGCTGCAGTGTGTTATAAAGGCGATTTGAAAGTTTTTCTTCTACACATAGCTGTTTTATAGATGTTGTCTTTTTAAGAGAAGACGATTTTACCTGTGAAAAGAAGATTTGTGGATGCAAAAAAGTTAAGCGACCGTGATTTAAGCTGCAATTTTTCTCGACAGGTCCGTTATTTATTACGCGTTCGAAACAGGAATATTATTTGTTTCGCTGAGACACATGGGAAGAAAAGCGGGCTTGAAATTGCCAGCTATTTGAAAACTAAAATACGACCCTGTTATGCCCAGTCTGAGGATCGAACTCAGGACCTTTAGATTATGAGACTAACGCGCTGCCAACTGCGCCAACGGGGCGTGCAGATGCTTAATGCACGTGGTTGTTAGGGTTATTTTGATTGAACAATGTTACCACCAAATGTTTTTACCAACATATTTCTCACTCATCTCAACTATCATACAAACGTAAAATATTCAAAAAAGTAGGAACATCGTGCCACGGCAACTTTCGCGGATGAGAACCGCGGATTCAAGTACGAAGAGAAGAAATCATTGAAAACGATAAATAACATTTTGCTATCGGTGAAATTTAATTTTCTATACCGTCAATGCGATTGGTCTCTTTAAAAATTCGCGCAGAACGAAAGAAGTAAATTTAAAAGCTTATAAAAAGGTCGTGAAAATGTAACATTTCGGTTCAAGTTGACTACAACCGGAACAGGAATAAAAAGTCATGAAAAACAAAAGAGAAGATAGAAAAGAAAATATGGAGAAATCGTCTTTCCGCATTGAGCGATGTTAATCATTTTTTCAAATAAAGTAAAGAATAATTAAGAGATTTCAAATTAACCTTCGCCGTCGCAGGGATGTTTATCTGTTTTAACGCGAAAAGAAGCGGATCTCTTCCTTTAAGACCTCCGTAGATAAATGGACTCCTCTTGACGATTCATATCACCCAAGAAAACTCTCATGCGCATCTCGGTGTTAACTGTTCCAATCGAAATGCCGAATAAAGGTTTACGCCCAACGTGGGGCTCGAACCCACGACCCTGAGATTAAGAGTCTCATGCTCTACCGACTGAGCTAGCCGGGCGATCGAGCTGCAGTGTGTTATAAAGGCGATTTGAAAGTTTTTCTTCTACACATAGCTGTTTTATAGATGTTGTCTTTTTAAGAGAAGACGATTTTACCTGTGAAAAGAAGATTTGTGGATGCAAAAAAGTTAAGCGACCGTGATTTAAGCTGCAATTTTTCTCGACAGGTCCGTTATTTATTACGCGTTCGAAACAGGAATATTATTTGTTTCGCTGAGACACATGGGAAGAAAAGCGGGCTTGAAATTGCCAGCTATTTGAAAACTAAAATACGACCCTGTTATGCCCAGTCTGAGGATCGAACTCAGGACCTTTAGATTATGAGACTAACGCGCTGCCAACTGCGCCAACGGGGCGTGCAGATGCTTAATGCACGTGGTTGTTAGGGTTATTTTGATTGAACAATGTTACCACCAAATGTTTTTACCAACATATTTCTCACTCATCTCAACTATCATACAAACGTAAAATATTCAAAAAAGTAGGAACATCGTGCCACGGCAACTTTCGCGGATGAGAACCGAGGATTCAAGTACGAAGAGAAGAAATCATTGAAAACGATAAATAACATTTTGCTATCGGTGAAATTTAATTTTCTATCCCGTCAATGCGATTGGTCTCTTTAAAAATTCGCGCAGAACGAAAGAAGTAAATTTAAAAGCTTATAAAAATGTCGTGAAAATGTAACATTTCGGTTCAAGTTGACTACAACCGGAACAGGAATAAAAAGTCATGAAAAACAAAAGAGAAGATAGAAAAGAAAATATGGAGAAATCGTCTTTCCGCATTGAGCGATGTTAATCATTTTTTCAAATACAGTAAAGAATAATTAAGAGATTTCAAATTAACCTTCGCCGTCGCAGGGATGTTTATCTGTTTTAACGCGAAAAGAAGCGGATCTCTTCCTTTAAGACCTCCGTAGATAAATGGACTCCTCTTGACGATTCATATCACCCAAGAAAACTCTCACGCGCATCTCGGTGTTAACTGTTCCAATCGAAATCCCGAATAAAGGTTTACGCCCAACGTGGGGCTCGAACCCACGACCCTGAGATTAAGAGTCTCATGCTCTACCGACTGAGCTAGCCGGGCGATCGAGCTGCAGTGTGTTATAAAGGCGATTTGAAAGTTTTTCTTCTACCCATAGCTGTTTTATAGATGTTGTCTTTTTAAGAGAAGACGATTTTACCTGTGAAAAGAAGATTTGTGGATGCAAAAAAGTTAAGCGACCGTGATTTAAGCTGCAATTTTTCTCGACAGGTCCGTTATTTATTACGCGTTCGAAACAGGAATATTATTTGTTTCGCTGAGACACATGGGAAGAAAAGCGGGCTTGAAATTGCCAGTTATTTGAAAACTAAAATACGACCCTGTTATGCCCAGTCTGAGGATCGAACTCAGGACCTTTAGATTATGAGACTAACGCGCTGCCAACTGCGCCAACGGGGCGTGCAGATGCTTAATGCACGCGGTTGTTAGGGTTATTTTGATTGAACAATGTTACCACCAAATGTTTTTACCAACATATTTCTCACTCATCTCAACTATCATACAAACGTAAAATATTCAAAAAAGTAGGAACATCGTGCCACGGCAACTTTCGCGGATGAGAACCGCGGATTCAAGTACGAAGAGAAGAAATCATTGAAAACGATAAATAACATTTTGCTATCGGTGAAATTTAATTTTCTATCCCGTCAATGCGATTGGTCTCTTTAAAAATTCGCGCAGAACGAAAGAAGTAAATTTAAAAGCTTATAAAAATGTCGTGAAAATGTAACATTTCGGTTCAAGTTGACTACAACCGGAACAGGAATAAAAAGTCATGAAAAACAAAAGAGAAGATAGAAAAGAAAATATGGAGAAATCGTCTTTCCGCATTGAGCGATGTTAATCATTTTTTCAAATAAAGTAAAGTATAATTAAGAGATTTCAAATTAACCTTCGCCGTCGCAGGGATGTTTATCTGTTTTAACGCGAAAAGAAGCGGATCTCTTCCTTTAAGACCTCCGTAGATAAATGGACTCCTCTTGACGATTCATATCACCCAAGAAAACTCTCATGCGCATCTCGGTGTTAACTGTTCCAATCGAAATGCCGAATAAAGGTTTACGCCCAACGTGGGGCTCGAACCCACGACCCTGAGATTAAGAGTCTCATGCTCTACCGACTGAGCTAGCCGGGCGATCGAGCTGCAGTGTGTTATAAAGGCGATTTGAAAGTTTTTCTTCTACACATAGCTGTTTTATAGATGTTGTCTTTTTAAGAGAAGACGATTTTACCTGTGAAAAGAAGATTTGTGGATGCAAAAAAGTTAAGCGACCGTGATTTAAGCTGCAATTTTTCTCGACAGGTCCGTTATTTATTACGCGTTCGAAACAGGAATATTATTTGTTTCGCTGAGACACATGGGAAGAAAAGCGGGCTTGAAATTGCCAGCTATTTGAAAACTAAAATACGACCCTGTTATGCCCAGTCTGAGGATCGAACTCAGGACCTTTAGATTATGAGACTAACGCGCTGCCAACTGCGCCAACGGGGCGTGCAGATGCTTAATGCACGTGGTTGTTAGGGTTATTTTGATTGAACAATGTTACCACCAAATGTTTTTACCAACATATTTCTCACTCATCTCAACTATCATACAAACGTAAAATATTCAAAAAAGTAGGAACATCGTGCCACGGCAACTTTCGCGGATGAGAACCGCGGATTCAAGTACGAAGAGAAGAAATCATTGAAAACGATAAATAACATTTTGCTATCGGTGAAATTTAATTTTCTATACCGTCAATGCGATTGGTCTCTTTAAAAATTCGCGCAGAACGAAAGAAGTAAATTTAAAAGCTTATAAAAAGGTCGTGAAAATGTAACATTTCGGTTCAAGTTGACTACAACCGGAACAGGAATAAAAAGTCATGAAAAACAAAAGAGAAGATAGAAAAGAAAATATGGAGAAATCGTCTTTCCGCATTGAGCGATGTTAATCATTTTTTCAAATAAAGTAAAGAATAATTAAGAGATTTCAAATTAACCTTCGCCGTCGCAGGGATGTTTATCTGTTTTAACGCGAAAAGAAGCGGATCTCTTCCTTTAAGACCTCCGTAGATAAATGGACTCCTCTTGACGATTCATATCACCCAAGAAAACTCTCATGCGCATCTCGGTGTTAACTGTTCCAATCGAAATGCCGAATAATGGTTTACGCCCAACGTGGGGCTCGAACCCACGACCCTGAGATTAAGAGTCTCATGCTCTACCGACTGAGCTAGCCGGGCGATCGAGCTGCAGTGTGTTATAAAGGCGATTTGAAAGTTTTTCTTCTACCCATAGCTGTTTTATAGATGTTGTCTTTTTAAGAGAAGACGATTTTACCTGTGAAAAGAAGATTTGTGGATGCAAAAAAGTTAAGCGACCGTGATTTAAGCTGCAATTTTTCTCGACAGGTCCGTTATTTATTACGCGTTCGAAACAGGAATATTATTTGTTTCGCTGAGACACATGGGAAGAAAAGCGGGCTTGAAATTGCCAGCTATTTGAAAACTAAAATACGACCCTGTTATGCCCAGTCTGAGGATCGAACTCAGGACCTTTAGATTATGAGACTAACGCGCTGCCAACTGCGCCAACGGGGCGTGCAGATGCTTAATGCACGTGGTTGTTAGGGTTATTTTGATTGAACAATGTTACCACCAAATGTTTTTACCAACATATTTCTCACTCATCTCAACTATCATACAAACGTAAAATATTCAAAAAAGTAGGAACATCGTGCCACGGCAACTTTCGCGGATGAGAACCGAGGATTCAAGTACGAAGAGAAGAAATCATTGAAAACGATAAATAACATTTTGCTATCGGTGAAATTTAATTTTCTATCCCGTCAATGCGATTGGTCTCTTTAAAAATTCGCGCAGAACGAAAGAAGTAAATTTAAAAGCTTATAAAAATGTCGTGAAAATGTAACATTTCGGTTCAAGTTGACTACAACCGGAACAGGAATAAAAAGTCATGAAAAACAAAAGAGAAGATAGAAAAGAAAATATGGAGAAATCGTCTTTCCGCATTGAGCGATGTTAATCATTTTTTCAAATACAGTAAAGAATAATTAAGAGATTTCAAATTAACCTTCGCCGTCGCAGGGATGTTTATCTGTTTTAACGCGAAAAGAAGCGGATCTCTTCCTTTAAGACCTCCGTAGATAAATGGACTCCTCTTGACGATTCATATCACCCAAGAAAACTCTCACGCGCATCTCGGTGTTAACTGTTCCAATCGAAATCCCGAATAAAGGTTTACGCCCAACGTGGGGCTCGAACCCACGACCCTGAGATTAAGAGTCTCATGCTCTACCGACTGAGCTAGCCGGGCGATCGAGCTGCAGTGTGTTATAAAGGCGATTTGAAAGTTTTTCTTCTACCCATAGCTGTTTTATAGATGTTGTCTTTTTAAGAGAAGACGATTTTACCTGTGAAAAGAAGATTTGTGGATGCAAAAAAGTTAAGCGACCGTGATTTAAGCTGCAATTTTTCTCGACAGGTCCGTTATTTATTACGCGTTCGAAACAGGAATATTATTTGTTTCGCTGAGACACATGGGAAGAAAAGCGGGCTTGAAATTGCCAGCTATTTGAAAACTAAAATACGACCCTGTTATGCCCAGTCTGAGGATCGAACTCAGGACCTTTAGATTATGAGACTAACGCGCTGCCAACTGCGCCAACGGGGCGTGCAGATGCTTAATGCACGCGGTTGTTAGGGTTATTTTGATTGAACAATGTTACCACCAAATGTTTTTACCAACATATTTCTCACTCATCTCAACTATCATACAAACGTAAAATATTCAAAAAAGTAGGAACATCGTGCCACGGCAACTTTCGCGGATGAGAACCGCGGATTCAAGTACGAAGAGAAGAAATCATTGAAAACGATAAATAACATTTTGCTATCGGTGAAATTTAATTTTCTATCCCGTCAATGCGATTGGTCTCTTTAAAAATTCGCGCAGAACGAAAGAAGTAAATTTAAAAGCTTATAAAAAGGTCGTGAAAATGTAACATTTCGGTTCAAGTTGACTACAACCGGAACAGGAATAAAAAGTCGTGAAAAACAAAAGAGAAGATAGAAAAGAAAATATGGAGAAATCGTCTTTCCGCATTGAGCGATGTTAATCATTTTTTCAAATAAAGTAAAGTATAATTAAGAGATTTCAAATTAACCTTCGCCGTCGCAGGGATGTTTATCTGTTTTAACGCGAAAAGAAGCGGATCTCTTCCTTTAAGACCTCCGTAGATAAATGGACTCCTCTTGAAGATTCATATCACCCAAGAAAACTCTCATGCGCATCTCGGTGTTAACTGTTCCAATCGAAATGCCGAATAAAGGTTTACGCCCAACGTGGGGCTCGAACCCACGACCCTGAGATTAAGAGTCTCATGCTCTACCGACTGAGCTAGCCGGGCGATCGAGCTGCAGTGGTTTATAAAGGCGATTTGAAAGTTTTTCTTCTACACATAGCTGTTTTATAGATGTTGTCTTTTTAAGAGAAGACGATTTTACCTGTGAAAAGAAGATTTGTGGATGCAAAAAAGTTAAGCGACCGTGATTTAAGCTGCAATTTTTCTCGACAGGTCCGTTATTTATTACGCGTTCGAAACAGGAATATTATTTGTTTCGCTGAGACACATGGGAAGAAAAGCGGGCTTGAAATTGCCAGCTATTTGAAAACTAAAATACGACCCTGTTATGCCCAGTCTGAGGATCGAACTCAGGACCTTTAGATTATGAGACTAACGCGCTGCCAACTGCGCCAACGGGGCGTGCAGATGCTTAATGCACGTGGTTGTTAGGGTTATTTTGATTGAACAATGTTACCACCAAATGTTTTTACCAACATATTTCTCACTCATCTCAACTATCATACAAACGTAAAATATTCAAAAAAGTAGGAACATCGTGCCACGGCAACTTTCGCGGATGAGAACCGCGGATTCAAGTACGAAGAGAAGAAATCATTGAAAACGATAAATAACATTTTGCTATCGGTGAAATTTAATTTTCTATACCGTCAATGCGATTGGTATCTTTAAAAATTCGCGCAGAATGAAAGAAGTAAATTTAAAAGCTTATAAAAAGGTCGTGAAAATGTAACATTTCGGTTCAAGTTGACTACAACCGGAACAGGAATAAAAAGTCATGAAAAACAAAAGAGAAGATAGAAAAGAAAATATGGAGAAATCGTCTTTCCGCATTGAGCGATGTTAATCATTTTTTCAAATAAAGTAAAGAATAATTAAGAGATTTCAAATTAACCTTCGCCGTCGCAGGGATGTTTATCTGTTTTAACGCGAAAAGAAGCGGATCTCTTCCTTTAAGACCTCCGTAGATAAATGGACTCCTCTTGACGATTCATATCACCCAAGAAAACTCTCATGCGCATCTCGGTGTTAACTGTTCCAATCGAAATGCCGAATAATGGTTTACGCCCAACGTGGGGCTCGAACCCACGACCCTGAGATTAAGAGTCTCATGCTCTACCGACTGAGCTAGCCGGGCGATCGAGCTGCAGTGTGTTATAAAGGCGATTTGAAAGTTTTTCTTCTACCCATAGCTGTTTTATAGATGTTGTCTTTTTAAGAGAAGACGATTTTACCTGTGAAAAGAAGATTTGTGGATGCAAAAAAGTTAAGCGACCGTGATTTAAGCTGCAATTTTTCTCGACAGGTCCGTTATTTATTACGCGTTCGAAACAGGAATATTATTTGTTTCGCTGAGACACATGGGAAGAAAAGCGGGCTTGAAATTGCCAGCTATTTGAAAACTAAAATACGACCCTGTTATGCCCAGTCTGAGGATCGAACTCAGGACCTTTAGATTATGAGACTAACGCGCTGCCAACTGCGCCAACGGGGCGTGCAGATGCTTAATGCACGTGGTTGTTAGGGTTATTTTGATTGAACAATGTTACCACCAAATGTTTTTACCAACATATTTCTCACTCATCTCAACTATCATACAAACGTAAAATATTCAAAAAAGTAGGAACATCGTGCCACGGCAACTTTCGCGGATGAGAACCGAGGATTCAAGTACGAAGAGAAGAAATCATTGAAAACGATAAATAACATTTTGCTATCGGTGAAATTTAATTTTCTATCCCGTCAATGCGATTGGTCTCTTTAAAAATTCGCGCAGAACGAAAGAAGTAAATTTAAAAGCTTATAAAAATGTCGTGAAAATGTAACATTTCGGTTCAAGTTGACTACAACGGGAACAGGAATAAAAAGTCATGAAAAACAAAAGAGAAGATAGAAAAGAAAATATGGAGAAATCGTCTTTCCGCATTGAGCGATGTTAATCATTTTTTCAAATACAGTAAAGAATAATTAAGAGATTTCAAATTAACCTTCGCCGTCGCAGGGATGTTTATCTGTTTTAACGCGAAAAGAAGCGGATCTCTTCCTTTAAGACCTCCGTAGATAAATGGACTCCTCTTGACGATTCATATCACCCAAGAAAACTCTCACGCGCATCTCGGTGTTAACTGTTCCAATCGAAATCCCGAATAAAGGTTTACGCCCAACGTGGGGCTCGAACCCACGACCCTGAGATTAAGAGTCTCATGCTCTACCGACTGAGCTAGCCGGGCGATCGAGCTGCAGTGTGTTATAAAGGCGATTTGAAAGTTTTTCTTCTACCCATAGCTGTTTTATAGATGTTGTCTTTTTAAGAGAAGACGATTTTACCTGTGAAAAGAAGATTTGTGGATGCAAAAAAGTTAAGCGACCGTGATTTAAGCTGCAATTTTTCTCGACAGGTCCGTTATTTATTACGCGTTCGAAACAGGAATATTATTTGTTTCGCTGAGACACATGGGAAGAAAAGCGGGCTTGAAATTGCCAGTTATTTGAAAACTAAAATACGACCCTGTTATGCCCAGTCTGAGGATCGAACTCAGGACCTTTAGATTATGAGACTAACGCGCTGCCAACTGCGCCAACGGGGCGTGCAGATGCTTAATGCACGCGGTTGTTAGGGTTATTTTGATTGAACAATGTTACCACCAAATGTTTTTACCAACATATTTCTCACTCATCTCAACTATCATACAAACGTAAAATATTCAAAAAAGTAGGAACATCGTGCCACGGCAACTTTCGCGGATGAGAACCGCGGATTCAAGTACGAAGAGAAGAAATCATTGAAAACGATAAATAACATTTTGCTATCGGTGAAATTTAATTTTCTATCCCGTCAATGCGATTGGTCTCTTTAAAAATTCGCGCAGAACGAAAGAAGTAAATTTAAAAGCTTATAAAAATGTCGGGAAAATGTAACATTTCGGTTCAAGTTGACTACAACCGGAACAGGAATAAAAAGTCGTGAAAAACAAAAGAGAAGATAGAAAAGAAAATATGGAGAAATCGTCTTTCCGCATTGAGCGATGTTAATCATTTTTTCAAATAAAGTAAAGTATAATTAAGAGATTTCAAATTAACCTTCGCCGTCGCAGGGATGTTTATCTGTTTTAACGCGAAAAGAAGCGGATCTCTTCCTTTAAGACCTCCGTAGATAAATGGACTCCTCTTGACGATTCATATCACCCAAGAAAACTCTCATGCGCATCTCGGTGTTAACTGTTCCAATCGAAATGCCGAATAAAGGTTTACGCCCAACGTGGGGCTCGAACCCACGACCCTGAGATTAAGAGTCTCATGCTCTACCGACTGAGCTAGCCGGGCGATCGAGCTGCAGTGTGTTATAAAGGCGATTTGAAAGTTTTTCTTCTACACATAGCTGTTTTATAGATGTTGTCTTTTTAAGAGAAGACGATTTTACCTGTGAAAAGAAGATTTGTGGATGCAAAAAAGTTAAGCGACCGTGATTTAAGCTGCAATTTTTCTCGACAGGTCCGTTATTTATTACGCGTTCGAAACAGGAATATTATTTGTTTCGCTGAGACACATGGGAAGAAAAGCGGGCTTGAAATTGCCAGTTATTTGAAAACTAAAATACGACCCTGTTATGCCCAGTCTGAGGATCGAACTCAGGACCTTTAGATTATGAGACTAACGCGCTGCCAACTGCGCCAACGGGGCGTGCAGATGCTTAATGCACGCGGTTGTTAGGGTTATTTTGATTGAACAATGTTACCACCAAATGTTTTTACCAACATATTTCTCACTCATCTCAACTATCATACAAACGTAAAATATTCAAAAAAGTAGGAACATCGTGCCACGGCAACTTTCGCGGATGAGAACCGCGGATTCAAGTACGAAGAGAAGAAATCATTGAAAACGATAAATAACATTTTGCTATCGGTGAAATTTAATTTTCTATCCCGTCAATGCGATTGGTCTCTTTAAAAATTCGCGCAGAACGAAAGAAGTAAATTTAAAAGCTTATAAAAATGTCGTGAAAATGTAACATTTCGGTTCAAGTTGACTACAACCGGAACAGGAATAAAAAGTCGTGAAAAACAAAAGAGAAGATAGAAAAGAAAATATGGAGAAATCGTCTTTCCGCATTGAGCGATGTTAATCATTTTTTCAAATAAAGTAAAGTATAATTAAGAGATTTCAAATTAACCTTCGCCGTCGCAGGGATGTTTATCTGTTTTAACGCGAAAAGAAGCGGATCTCTTCCTTTAAGACCTCCGTAGATAAATGGACTCCTCTTGACGATTCATATCACCCAAGAAAACTCTCACGCGCATCTCGGTGTTAACTGTTCCAATCGAAATGCCGAATAATGGTTTACGCCCAACGTGGGGCTCGAACCCACGACCCTGAGATTAAGAGTCTCATGCTCTACCGACTTGTTAAGATTCGTGTTAAGATGAGCTCCGATCAAATTGTAGAGGATTCACTGGTTACTGATTGCGATAAAAGAAGGAAGCTGTTTGAAATCACTAGCAAAGGAAAGCTTAAATGGTTGGGAGATTTTGAATCATTGCAGAAGTTTGTGGAGGATGTTATTAACATTAAAGCCAAATGGACTTCGCCAGGTGGTGAATGTAAGTTGATCGAAACAGATGACGTGTCGATTCGCTGGTATCCTTCTAAGCAAACGCTTACTGTGGGTGGGCTAAAGGCCAAAGAAATCAAGGCAAAATTTTCCTCGATAATCTATGCTTCACTTGGTAGTAAAGATAACATGCAGGTTTGTGAAGACAGCGAACAACTTGTAGATGAAGGTACATCACAAGAACAAAATCAGCCATTGCCATTATCTTGCATAACTAATGATCGAATAACCACACTGGAATGTGCTATTGAGGAATTAAAATCCCAAGTGACTAAAATTACAGAAGAATTCAGTCAGCACCGTTTTCACTTCAATAAGATGCCTGAAAGCCCATTAACACAAACAATCCACGACAATGGTCATAAATCTCGCGTGACCGATAATCTCGTTGAACGGTGTCTTACCATGCTACAGAGAGAAAACAGCCAATTAAAGAAAGAAAATGAAGCTCTTAGGGACAGAGTCAATACCGTTTCTTACGTTATAGCTGATTTGAATACGAAAATCAAAGATGTAGAGAATGAAAAATCAAGTCTACTTACGACCATTAAACTCATATATGACGACTACCGAAAGGTATGCGAGAACGTCGAGTCATCCGATAAACTTATAAACAATTACAAGGCATGCGGATCGCAGAAGAAAAGCACAAATGAATTAAACCCTGAAAAGGCCCAAGTAGAGAAATGGCACACTGTACATCAATCAACTGGAAAACGTAAAACGAATAGCATCATTGCTCCCACTGACGAAGTCATCAACAGATATGAAGTTCTCAGTGAACTATCTCAAGACGAAGATGAGACGCCGCAAAACATTCAACAGACAAATGACAGGAGTGATTTAAAACAAAAGCATAAACAGACAGGAACGAATAATTCAACGACCAATTCTGTCGAACACTCCAATGGTCAACCTTCTTCTTCACCTAGTCGTTGCAAAATTACCATAGTTGGAGATTCTATGCTTAGAATGCTTAATCCCAACCGACTGCGTAGAAACCTGAAGAGAAGCGTTAGCGTCAAAACCTTCCCTGGAGCTGGCCTGAAAGATATGAAACATTATATTAATCCTACGTTAGAATCTTCACCTGAATGCATTGTTATCCATGCAGGAACAAATGACCTGAAGAACAAATCAGCCCAAACAATAACAGAAGATATTTGTGCCCTTGGAGAACAAATCCTCAGTTGTCTGCCTAAGTCTAAAGTAGCCATATCGCAAGTGATCACCAGGACAGATGATCCTAACCTTTCAGGGAAGATCAATGAGGTAAACACGAACATCTCTAAATTGTGTAGCGAGAGAAAATGGGGCGTAATATCTCACGAAAACATTAAGAGTAACCACCTAAACTCTTTTGGTCTACACCTCACTAGAGCAGGATCTGCTATTATGGCTGCGAATTTCATTAAGTTTTTTAAAAACTTTAATCAGTATTGACTAACCAATGACATAATTCCTGATGAACACAGCTCCATGATAAATAACGAGAACGCAGCCTTGTTATCACACACTTCTAATTACCCTAAACTTAAGGGATTCAGAATTGGACATTTAAATATTGCCAGCCTGATAAAACATATCGATGAACTGAAAGCTTACCTATCTGAACATCAATTCGAAATCTTTACTATTAACGAAACTAGACTAGATAGTGAAATTGACGTTGGCACAGTTGAGATCCCTGGCTATGATATAGTCCGTCGTGACAGAAACAGAAATGGAGGTGGAGTGGTAATTTACGTCCGAGACAACATTCCTCATCTTAGGCGTGACGATTTGCTCGTAGACGAATTAGAAGCAATTTGTCTTGAAATCAAAAAACCTAAATGCAAACCCTTTTTAATAGCAACTTGGTACCGCCCACCCAACTCTTCGGTAGAGATCTTTGACAAATTCGAGAATTTTCTTTATTTAGCTGAAAATGAGAATATGGACGTAATCATCACCGGTGATTTCAACTGTGATCTACTTACTACAAAACCGAACATACACACGAAGAAACTTTTAGACCTTCTTGATATTTATCAAATGCAACAGCATATTAAGATTCCGACGAGATCAACATTAGATACCAGCACATTAATCGACCTAGTAATTACTAAAATCGAAGACACTAAAACCATCGATAGCGGAGTCATTGGACTAGGGATCAGCGATCACGACCTCGTGTACATATGCCGCAAAATTAGTCTCCCGAAACAGAGACCGAAAACTATTGAAACAAGACAATTTAAACACTTCGATTCTGTCGCTTTTCAGAACGACCTTCGTGAAGCATTTACTACGTGTACCTTCCACTCCGACCCGAATATTATGTGGGAAAAGTGGAAGACGACATTCTTGAAAATTGCAAATTTCCATGCTCCCATTAGGACTCGTAAAGTAAAAAGTACTCACACTCCTTGGATAACTGAGGATATTAAAAGGCTTGGTTATCGTAGAGACTATCTTAAAAAGAAAGCAGTTAGACTTAAATCGAACAACTACCATATTGCCTATAAGTTGTGCAGAAACCAAGTCACCAAACTTATCAGAAATGAAAAAACCAAGTATTATAACACTAAGTTAAAAAATTGCAACAATAGCAAGGAGTGTTGGCTAGCTATAAACAAACTATTAAATAGGCAATCCAAATCAACAATGATCAACAGTATTAAAGTAAAAGGGTCGGATGTGACTGGCGACAAAAACATCGCTGAAGAGTTCAATAACTATTTCTGCTCAATCGGACCAGAGTTAGCAAACAATATTCATTCCACTGGCATTGATCCACTTAGTTATGTGACTCCGGTATCGTCTATATTCGAGTTCCACGATATAACATATGAAGAAGTAAACTGCGTTATTCAAAACTTGAAAATGAGTAAATCACCGGGTCTTGATAATATTTCTGTTAAATTACTCAAGGGAGCTGGTAATTCGATAATACCGACGATTACTTATTTGTTTAACTCATCCTTGCGTACTGGGATTTTTCCAGATGATTGGAAACTTGCCAAAGTCACTCCAATTTATAAATCGGGTGAAAAATCAGACCGCGGTAACTACCGACCTATATCTGTTATTACTGCTATCGCCAAAGTATTTGAGAAACTTGTTTACAAACAGGTAACGGTTTATTTGGAGGTAAACAATATCATTTCAACAAACCAATCAGGCTTTCGATCTCGCCACTCTACTGAAACCGCACTTCTTAATTGTACAAATCAGTGGCTTGTGAACATGGATAACAACCTAATTAATGGCGTTCTTTTTCTAGATCTAAAAAAAGCATTTGACACTGTTGACCATAACATACTATTATCAAAACTACAACTCTATGGAATACGAGGGACAGCGCATAGATGGTTTCAATCCTATTTAAAAGACAGAAAACAAATATGTAAAATTAATCAAACAATGTCGGATGTTAAATCTATTCATTGTGGCGTACCACAAGGGACAAACCTTGGTCCTATGCTCTTCCTCCTCTATATAAATGATCTCCCAAATTGTCTCACTAAAACTAGTTCTGTAACGTTCGCAGACGATACCAGTTTATCATGTGAAGGATCGTCATCGGCAGAAATTGAGCGAAAACTAAATCACGATTTAGAAATGGTTCATATGTGGCTGACAACAAACAAACTAACTTTAAACCAAGAAAAGACTGAATATATGATTATTGGCTCACAGCAAAGACTTGATCTTATCTCTGAAGACATAAACGTCAGTCTAGCAAATGAGCCAATATCACGTGTTCAAACTAAAAAAGTTCTTGGAGTCATTATCGACGAAAAACTTAAATGGCATGAACATACTGCAAAACAATGTAAAACATTATCCTCATGCATTGGATTATTAAGAAGAGCTCGAGACTTTGTTACACAAGATGTCTTGGTAACAATGTACAACTCACTCGTTCTGCCGCACTTTACATACTGTTCTACGGTATGGCAAAATTCTAACACTGATCATATTAACAAACTCCACAAATTACAAAAAAGAGCTGCACGTGTGATAACAAGGTCTACTTATGATGAAAGGTCATCCCAAATTTTTGAAATGTTGAACTGGAAATCCATTAAAGAAATCTTAGAGGAAAGGCAATTGGCAATGACGTTCAAAGCACTACGAGGACTAAGCCCAAAGTACCTAACTCAGTTATTTAATCTAAACAGCAATACCAGTCACGAACTTCGTAGTAATAATCGATATCTTCATTTGCCTAAACCTCGCACAAATTTTTTAAAGAAGAGTTTCTCGTATCAAGGAGCTGTGTCCTGGAACAAATTACCTAAGAAAGTAATCGACAATGTCATAAAAGGTAATATGTCACTAAAATCATTCAAATCGTTTATTAAGAACCCTTTTGTAAGAAATTAGATATAGTAAGTTAAGCACTGTTATAAATATTAGAAGTAGTTTTCGAGTAGAATTCCAAATCTATAAATTTTATTTTGTTAATAATTAGAATAATTGTGTACGTCTAAGTATAAAATAGAATGTTAATGTTAGATTTATTAGTGATACACGGCCATTTGAAAATCAGCATCGCTGAAATGCTATCGTGTTTTAAATAAGATTAAATTACAAATTACAAATTACAAATTAAATTACTGAGCTAGCCGGGCGATCGAGCTGCAGTGTGTTATAAAGGCGATTTGAAAGTTTTTCTTCTACCCATAGCTGTTTTATAGATGTTGTCTTTTTAAGAGAAGACGATTTTACCTGTGAAAAGAAGATTTGTGGATGCAAAAAAGTTAAGCGACCGTGATTTAAGCTGCAATTTTTCTCGACAGGTCCGTTATTTATTACGCGTTCGAAACAGGAATATTATTTGTTTCGCTGAGACACATGGGAAGAAAAGCGGGCTTGAAATTGCCAGCTATTTGAAAACTAAAATACGACCCTGTTATGCCCAGTCTGAGGATCGAACTCAGGACCTTTAGATTATGAGACTAACGCGCTGCCAACTGCGCCAACGGGGCGTGCAGATGCTTAATGCACGTGGTTGTTAGGGTTATTTTGATTGAACAATGTTACCACCAAATGTTTTTACCAACATATTTCTCACTCATCTCAACTATCATACAAACGTAAAATATTCAAAAAAGTAGGAACATCGTGCCACGGCAACTTTCGCGGATGAGAACCGCGGATTCAAGTACGAAGAGAAGAAATCATTGAAAACGATAAATAACATTTTGCTATCGGTGAAATTTAATTTTCTATCCCGTCAATGCGATTGGTCTCTTTAAAAATTCGCGCAGAACGAAAGAAGTAAATTTAAAAGCTTATAAAAAGGTCGTGAAAATGTAACATTTCGGTTCAAGTTGACTACAACCGGAACAGGAATAAAAAGTCATGAAAAACAAAAGAGAAGATAGAAAAGAAAATATGGAGAAATCGTCTTTCCGCATTGAGCGATGTTAATCATTTTTTCAAATACAGTAAAGAATAATTAAGAGATTTCAAATTAACCTTCGCCGTCGCAGGGATGTTTATCTGTTTTAACGCGAAAAGAAGCGGATCTCTTCCTTTAAGACCTCCGTAGATAAATGGACTCCTCTTGACGATTCATATCACCCAAGAAAACTCTCACGCGCATCTCGGTGTTAACTGTTCCAATCGAAATCCCGAATAAAGGTTTACGCCCAACGTGGGGCTCGAACCCACGACCCTGAGATTAAGAGTCTCATGCTCTACCGACTGAGCTAGCCGGGCGATCGAGCTGCAGTGTGTTATAAAGGCGATTTGAAAGTTTTTCTTCTACCCATAGCTGTTTTATAGATGTTGTCTTTTTAAGAGAAGACGATTTTACCTGTGAAAAGAAGATTTGTGGATGCAAAAAAGTTAAGCGACCGTGATTTAAGCTGCAATTTTTCTCGACAGGTCCGTTATTTATTACGCGTTCGAAACAGGAATATTATTTGTTTCGCTGAGACACATGGGAAGAAAAGCGGGCTTGAAATTGCCAGCTATTTGAAAACTAAAATACGACCCTGTTATGCCCAGTCTGAGGATCGAACTCAGGACCTTTAGATTATGAGACTAACGCGCTGCCAACTGCGCCAACGGGGCGTGCAGATGCTTAATGCACGTGGTTGTTAGGGTTATTTTGATTGAACAATGTTACCACCAAATGTTTTTACCAACATATTTCTCACTCATCTCAACTATCATACAAACGTAAAATATTCAAAAAAGTAGGAACATCGTGCCACGGCAACTTTCGCGGATGAGAACCGCGGATTCAAGTACGAAGAGAAGAAATCATTGAAAACGATAAATAACATTTTGCTATCGGTGAAATTTAATTTTCTATCCCGTCAATGCGATTGGTCTCTTTAAAAATTCGCGCAGAACGAAAGAAGTAAATTTAAAAGCTTATAAAAAGGTCGTGAAAATGTAACATTTCGGTTCAAGTTGACTACAACCGGAACAGGAATAAAAAGTCATGAAAAACAAAAGAGAAGATAGAAAAGAAAATATGGAGAAATCGTCTTTCCGCATTGAGCGATGTTAATCATTTTTTCAAATACAGTAAAGAATAATTAAGAGATTTCAAATTAACCTTCGCCGTCGCAGGGATGTTTATCTGTTTTAACGCGAAAAGAAGCGGATCTCTTCCTTTAAGACCTCCGTAGATAAATGGACTCCTCTTGACGATTCATATCACCCAAGAAAACTCTCACGCGCATCTCGGTGTTAACTGTTCCAATCGAAATCCCGAATAAAGGTTTACGCCCAACGTGGGGCTCGAACCCACGACCCTGAGATTAAGAGTCTCATGCTCTACCGACTGAGCTAGCCGGGCGATCGAGCTGCAGTGTGTTATAAAGGCGATTTGAAAGTTTTTCTTCTACCCATAGCTGTTTTATAGATGTTGTCTTTTTAAGAGAAGACGATTTTACCTGTGAAAAGAAGATTTGTGGATGCAAAAAAGTTAAGCGACCGTGATTTAAGCTGCAATTTTTCTCGACAGGTCCGTTATTTATTACGCGTTCGAAACAGGAATATTATTTGTTTCGCTGAGACACATGGGAAGAAAAGCGGGCTTGAAATTGCCAGCTATTTGAAAACTAAAATACGACCCTGTTATGCCCAGTCTGAGGATCGAACTCAGGACCTTTAGATTATGAGACTAACGCGCTGCCAACTGCGCCAACGGGGCGTGCAGATGCTTAATGCACGTGGTTGTTAGGGTTATTTTGATTGAACAATGTTACCACCAAATGTTTTTACCAACATATTTCTCACTCATCTCAACTATCATACAAACGTAAAATATTCAAAAAAGTAGGAACATCGTGCCACGGCAACTTTCGCGGATGAGAACCGCGGATTCAAGTACGAAGAGAAGAAATCATTGAAAACGATAAATAACATTTTGCTATCGGTGAAATTTAATTTTCTATCCCGTCAATGCGATTGGTCTCTTTAAAAATTCGCGCAGAACGAAAGAAGTAAATTTAAAAGCTTATAAAAAGGTCGTGAAAATGTAACATTTCGGTTCAAGTTGACTACAACCGGAACAGGAATAAAAAGTCATGAAAAACAAAAGAGAAGATAGAAAAGAAAATATGGAGAAATCGTCTTTCCGCATTGAGCGATGTTAATCATTTTTTCAAATACAGTAAAGAATAATTAAGAGATTTCAAATTAACCTTCGCCGTCGCAGGGATGTTTATCTGTTTTAACGCGAAAAGAAGCGGATCTCTTCCTTTAAGACCTCCGTAGATAAATGGACTCCTCTTGACGATTCATATCACCCAAGAAAACTCTCACGCGCATCTCGGTGTTAACTGTTCCAATCGAAATCCCGAATAAAGGTTTACGCCCAACGTGGGGCTCGAACCCACGACCCTGAGATTAAGAGTCTCATGCTCTACCGACTGAGCTAGCCGGGCGATCGAGCTGCAGTGTGTTATAAAGGCGATTTGAAAGTTTTTCTTCTACCCATAGCTGTTTTATAGATGTTGTCTTTTTAAGAGAAGACGATTTTACCTGTGAAAAGAAGATTTGTGGATGCAAAAAAGTTAAGCGACCGTGATTTAAGCTGCAATTTTTCTCGACAGGTCCGTTATTTATTACGCGTTCGAAACAGGAATATTATTTGTTTCGCTGAGACACATGGGAAGAAAAGCGGGCTTGAAATTGCCAGCTATTTGAAAACTAAAATACGACCCTGTTATGCCCAGTCTGAGGATCGAACTCAGGACCTTTAGATTATGAGACTAACGCGCTGCCAACTGCGCCAACGGGGCGTGCAGATGCTTAATGCACGTGGTTGTTAGGGTTATTTTGATTGAACAATGTTACCACCAAATGTTTTTACCAACATATTTCTCACTCATCTCAACTATCATACAAACGTAAAATATTCAAAAAAGTAGGAACATCGTGCCACGGCAACTTTCGCGGATGAGAACCGCGGATTCAAGTACGAAGAGAAGAAATCATTGAAAACGATAAATAACATTTTGCTATCGGTGAAATTTAATTTTCTATCCCGTCAATGCGATTGGTCTCTTTAAAAATTCGCGCAGAACGAAAGAAGTAAATTTAAAAGCTTATAAAAAGGTCGTGAAAATGTAACATTTCGGTTCAAGTTGACTACAACCGGAACAGGAATAAAAAGTCATGAAAAACAAAAGAGAAGATAGAAAAGAAAATATGGAGAAATCGTCTTTCCGCATTGAGCGATGTTAATCATTTTTTCAAATACAGTAAAGAATAATTAAGAGATTTCAAATTAACCTTCGCCGTCGCAGGGATGTTTATCTGTTTTAACGCGAAAAGAAGCGGATCTCTTCCTTTAAGACCTCCGTAGATAAATGGACTCCTCTTGACGATTCATATCACCCAAGAAAACTCTCACGCGCATCTCGGTGTTAACTGTTCCAATCGAAATCCCGAATAAAGGTTTACGCCCAACGTGGGGCTCGAACCCACGACCCTGAGATTAAGAGTCTCATGCTCTACCGACTGAGCTAGCCGGGCGATCGAGCTGCAGTGTGTTATAAAGGCGATTTGAAAGTTTTTCTTCTACCCATAGCTGTTTTATAGATGTTGTCTTTTTAAGAGAAGACGATTTTACCTGTGAAAAGAAGATTTGTGGATGCAAAAAAGTTAAGCGACCGTGATTTAAGCTGCAATTTTTCTCGACAGGTCCGTTATTTATTACGCGTTCGAAACAGGAATATTATTTGTTTCGCTGAGACACATGGGAAGAAAAGCGGGCTTGAAATTGCCAGCTATTTGAAAACTAAAATACGACCCTGTTATGCCCAGTCTGAGGATCGAACTCAGGACCTTTAGATTATGAGACTAACGCGCTGCCAACTGCGCCAACGGGGCGTGCAGATGCTTAATGCACGTGGTTGTTAGGGTTATTTTGATTGAACAATGTTACCACCAAATGTTTTTACCAACATATTTCTCACTCATCTCAACTATCATACAAACGTAAAATATTCAAAAAAGTAGGAACATCGTGCCACGGCAACTTTCGCGGATGAGAACCGCGGATTCAAGTACGAAGAGAAGAAATCATTGAAAACGATAAATAACATTTTGCTATCGGTGAAATTTAATTTTCTATCCCGTCAATGCGATTGGTCTCTTTAAAAATTCGCGCAGAACGAAAGAAGTAAATTTAAAAGCTTATAAAAAGGTCGTGAAAATGTAACATTTCGGTTCAAGTTGACTACAACCGGAACAGGAATAAAAAGTCATGAAAAACAAAAGAGAAGATAGAAAAGAAAATATGGAGAAATCGTCTTTCCGCATTGAGCGATGTTAATCATTTTTTCAAATACAGTAAAGAATAATTAAGAGATTTCAAATTAACCTTCGCCGTCGCAGGGATGTTTATCTGTTTTAACGCGAAAAGAAGCGGATCTCTTCCTTTAAGACCTCCGTAGATAAATGGACTCCTCTTGACGATTCATATCACCCAAGAAAACTCTCACGCGCATCTCGGTGTTAACTGTTCCAATCGAAATCCCGAATAAAGGTTTACGCCCAACGTGGGGCTCGAACCCACGACCCTGAGATTAAGAGTCTCATGCTCTACCGACTGAGCTAGCCGGGCGATCGAGCTGCAGTGTGTTATAAAGGCGATTTGAAAGTTTTTCTTCTACCCATAGCTGTTTTATAGATGTTGTCTTTTTAAGAGAAGACGATTTTACCTGTGAAAAGAAGATTTGTGGATGCAAAAAAGTTAAGCGACCGTGATTTAAGCTGCAATTTTTCTCGACAGGTCCGTTATTTATTACGCGTTCGAAACAGGAATATTATTTGTTTCGCTGAGACACATGGGAAGAAAAGCGGGCTTGAAATTGCCAGCTATTTGAAAACTAAAATACGACCCTGTTATGCCCAGTCTGAGGATCGAACTCAGGACCTTTAGATTATGAGACTAACGCGCTGCCAACTGCGCCAACGGGGCGTGCAGATGCTTAATGCACGTGGTTGTTAGGGTTATTTTGATTGAACAATGTTACCACCAAATGTTTTTACCAACATATTTCTCACTCATCTCAACTATCATACAAACGTAAAATATTCAAAAAAGTAGGAACATCGTGCCACGGCAACTTTCGCGGATGAGAACCGCGGATTCAAGTACGAAGAGAAGAAATCATTGAAAACGATAAATAACATTTTGCTATCGGTGAAATTTAATTTTCTATCCCGTCAATGCGATTGGTCTCTTTAAAAATTCGCGCAGAACGAAAGAAGTAAATTTAAAAGCTTATAAAAAGGTCGTGAAAATGTAACATTTCGGTTCAAGTTGACTACAACCGGAACAGGAATAAAAAGTCATGAAAAACAAAAGAGAAGATAGAAAAGAAAATATGGAGAAATCGTCTTTCCGCATTGAGCGATGTTAATCATTTTTTCAAATACAGTAAAGAATAATTAAGAGATTTCAAATTAACCTTCGCCGTCGCAGGGATGTTTATCTGTTTTAACGCGAAAAGAAGCGGATCTCTTCCTTTAAGACCTCCGTAGATAAATGGACTCCTCTTGACGATTCATATCACCCAAGAAAACTCTCACGCGCATCTCGGTGTTAACTGTTCCAATCGAAATCCCGAATAAAGGTTTACGCCCAACGTGGGGCTCGAACCCACGACCCTGAGATTAAGAGTCTCATGCTCTACCGACTGAGCTAGCCGGGCGATCGAGCTGCAGTGTGTTATAAAGGCGATTTGAAAGTTTTTCTTCTACCCATAGCTGTTTTATAGATGTTGTCTTTTTAAGAGAAGACGATTTTACCTGTGAAAAGAAGATTTGTGGATGCAAAAAAGTTAAGCGACCGTGATTTAAGCTGCAATTTTTCTCGACAGGTCCGTTATTTATTACGCGTTCGAAACAGGAATATTATTTGTTTCGCTGAGACACATGGGAAGAAAAGCGGGCTTGAAATTGCCAGCTATTTGAAAACTA
Organism: Heliopora coerulea; assembly: GCA_030142905.1. Classification (NCBI taxonomy): domain Eukaryota; kingdom Metazoa; phylum Cnidaria; class Anthozoa; order Scleralcyonacea; family Helioporidae; genus Heliopora; species Heliopora coerulea. The sequence goes on along the minus strand of JASJOG010000017.1, from coordinate 383,561 downwards.
AAATACGACCCTGTTATGCCCAGTCTGAGGATCGAACTCAGGACCTTTAGATTATGAGACTAACGCGCTGCCAACTGCGCCAACGGGGCGTGCAGATGCTTAATGCACGTGGTTGTTAGGGTTATTTTGATTGAACAATGTTACCACCAAATGTTTTTACCAACATATTTCTCACTCATCTCAACTATCATACAAACGTAAAATATTCAAAAAAGTAGGAACATCGTGCCACGGCAACTTTCGCGGATGAGAACCGCGGATTCAAGTACGAAGAGAAGAAATCATTGAAAACGATAAATAACATTTTGCTATCGGTGAAATTTAATTTTCTATCCCGTCAATGCGATTGGTCTCTTTAAAAATTCGCGCAGAACGAAAGAAGTAAATTTAAAAGCTTATAAAAAGGTCGTGAAAATGTAACATTTCGGTTCAAGTTGACTACAACCGGAACAGGAATAAAAAGTCATGAAAAACAAAAGAGAAGATAGAAAAGAAAATATGGAGAAATCGTCTTTCCGCATTGAGCGATGTTAATCATTTTTTCAAATACAGTAAAGAATAATTAAGAGATTTCAAATTAACCTTCGCCGTCGCAGGGATGTTTATCTGTTTTAACGCGAAAAGAAGCGGATCTCTTCCTTTAAGACCTCCGTAGATAAATGGACTCCTCTTGACGATTCATATCACCCAAGAAAACTCTCACGCGCATCTCGGTGTTAACTGTTCCAATCGAAATCCCGAATAAAGGTTTACGCCCAACGTGGGGCTCGAACCCACGACCCTGAGATTAAGAGTCTCATGCTCTACCGACTGAGCTAGCCGGGCGATCGAGCTGCAGTGTGTTATAAAGGCGATTTGAAAGTTTTTCTTCTACCCATAGCTGTTTTATAGATGTTGTCTTTTTAAGAGAAGACGATTTTACCTGTGAAAAGAAGATTTGTGGATGCAAAAAAGTTAAGCGACCGTGATTTAAGCTGCAATTTTTCTCGACAGGTCCGTTATTTATTACGCGTTCGAAACAGGAATATTATTTGTTTCGCTGAGACACATGGGAAGAAAAGCGGGCTTGAAATTGCCAGCTATTTGAAAACTAAAATACGACCCTGTTATGCCCAGTCTGAGGATCGAACTCAGGACCTTTAGATTATGAGACTAACGCGCTGCCAACTGCGCCAACGGGGCGTGCAGATGCTTAATGCACGTGGTTGTTAGGGTTATTTTGATTGAACAATGTTACCACCAAATGTTTTTACCAACATATTTCTCACTCATCTCAACTATCATACAAACGTAAAATATTCAAAAAAGTAGGAACATCGTGCCACGGCAACTTTCGCGGATGAGAACCGCGGATTCAAGTACGAAGAGAAGAAATCATTGAAAACGATAAATAACATTTTGCTATCGGTGAAATTTAATTTTCTATCCCGTCAATGCGATTGGTCTCTTTAAAAATTCGCGCAGAACGAAAGAAGTAAATTTAAAAGCTTATAAAAAGGTCGTGAAAATGTAACATTTCGGTTCAAGTTGACTACAACCGGAACAGGAATAAAAAGTCATGAAAAACAAAAGAGAAGATAGAAAAGAAAATATGGAGAAATCGTCTTTCCGCATTGAGCGATGTTAATCATTTTTTCAAATACAGTAAAGAATAATTAAGAGATTTCAAATTAACCTTCGCCGTCGCAGGGATGTTTATCTGTTTTAACGCGAAAAGAAGCGGATCTCTTCCTTTAAGACCTCCGTAGATAAATGGACTCCTCTTGACGATTCATATCACCCAAGAAAACTCTCACGCGCATCTCGGTGTTAACTGTTCCAATCGAAATCCCGAATAAAGGTTTACGCCCAACGTGGGGCTCGAACCCACGACCCTGAGATTAAGAGTCTCATGCTCTACCGACTGAGCTAGCCGGGCGATCGAGCTGCAGTGTGTTATAAAGGCGATTTGAAAGTTTTTCTTCTACCCATAGCTGTTTTATAGATGTTGTCTTTTTAAGAGAAGACGATTTTACCTGTGAAAAGAAGATTTGTGGATGCAAAAAAGTTAAGCGACCGTGATTTAAGCTGCAATTTTTCTCGACAGGTCCGTTATTTATTACGCGTTCGAAACAGGAATATTATTTGTTTCGCTGAGACACATGGGAAGAAAAGCGGGCTTGAAATTGCCAGCTATTTGAAAACTAAAATACGACCCTGTTATGCCCAGTCTGAGGATCGAACTCAGGACCTTTAGATTATGAGACTAACGCGCTGCCAACTGCGCCAACGGGGCGTGCAGATGCTTAATGCACGTGGTTGTTAGGGTTATTTTGATTGAACAATGTTACCACCAAATGTTTTTACCAACATATTTCTCACTCATCTCAACTATCATACAAACGTAAAATATTCAAAAAAGTAGGAACATCGTGCCACGGCAACTTTCGCGGATGAGAACCGCGGATTCAAGTACGAAGAGAAGAAATCATTGAAAACGATAAATAACATTTTGCTATCGGTGAAATTTAATTTTCTATCCCGTCAATGCGATTGGTCTCTTTAAAAATTCGCGCAGAACGAAAGAAGTAAATTTAAAAGCTTATAAAAAGGTCGTGAAAATGTAACATTTCGGTTCAAGTTGACTACAACCGGAACAGGAATAAAAAGTCATGAAAAACAAAAGAGAAGATAGAAAAGAAAATATGGAGAAATCGTCTTTCCGCATTGAGCGATGTTAATCATTTTTTCAAATACAGTAAAGAATAATTAAGAGATTTCAAATTAACCTTCGCCGTCGCAGGGATGTTTATCTGTTTTAACGCGAAAAGAAGCGGATCTCTTCCTTTAAGACCTCCGTAGATAAATGGACTCCTCTTGACGATTCATATCACCCAAGAAAACTCTCACGCGCATCTCGGTGTTAACTGTTCCAATCGAAATCCCGAATAAAGGTTTACGCCCAACGTGGGGCTCGAACCCACGACCCTGAGATTAAGAGTCTCATGCTCTACCGACTGAGCTAGCCGGGCGATCGAGCTGCAGTGTGTTATAAAGGCGATTTGAAAGTTTTTCTTCTACCCATAGCTGTTTTATAGATGTTGTCTTTTTAAGAGAAGACGATTTTACCTGTGAAAAGAAGATTTGTGGATGCAAAAAAGTTAAGCGACCGTGATTTAAGCTGCAATTTTTCTCGACAGGTCCGTTATTTATTACGCGTTCGAAACAGGAATATTATTTGTTTCGCTGAGACACATGGGAAGAAAAGCGGGCTTGAAATTGCCAGCTATTTGAAAACTAAAATACGACCCTGTTATGCCCAGTCTGAGGATCGAACTCAGGACCTTTAGATTATGAGACTAACGCGCTGCCAACTGCGCCAACGGGGCGTGCAGATGCTTAATGCACGTGGTTGTTAGGGTTATTTTGATTGAACAATGTTACCACCAAATGTTTTTACCAACATATTTCTCACTCATCTCAACTATCATACAAACGTAAAATATTCAAAAAAGTAGGAACATCGTGCCACGGCAACTTTCGCGGATGAGAACCGCGGATTCAAGTACGAAGAGAAGAAATCATTGAAAACGATAAATAACATTTTGCTATCGGTGAAATTTAATTTTCTATCCCGTCAATGCGATTGGTCTCTTTAAAAATTCGCGCAGAACGAAAGAAGTAAATTTAAAAGCTTATAAAAAGGTCGTGAAAATGTAACATTTCGGTTCAAGTTGACTACAACCGGAACAGGAATAAAAAGTCATGAAAAACAAAAGAGAAGATAGAAAAGAAAATATGGAGAAATCGTCTTTCCGCATTGAGCGATGTTAATCATTTTTTCAAATACAGTAAAGAATAATTAAGAGATTTCAAATTAACCTTCGCCGTCGCAGGGATGTTTATCTGTTTTAACGCGAAAAGAAGCGGATCTCTTCCTTTAAGACCTCCGTAGATAAATGGACTCCTCTTGACGATTCATATCACCCAAGAAAACTCTCACGCGCATCTCGGTGTTAACTGTTCCAATCGAAATCCCGAATAAAGGTTTACGCCCAACGTGGGGCTCGAACCCACGACCCTGAGATTAAGAGTCTCATGCTCTACCGACTGAGCTAGCCGGGCGATCGAGCTGCAGTGTGTTATAAAGGCGATTTGAAAGTTTTTCTTCTACCCATAGCTGTTTTATAGATGTTGTCTTTTTAAGAGAAGACGATTTTACCTGTGAAAAGAAGATTTGTGGATGCAAAAAAGTTAAGCGACCGTGATTTAAGCTGCAATTTTTCTCGACAGGTCCGTTATTTATTACGCGTTCGAAACAGGAATATTATTTGTTTCGCTGAGACACATGGGAAGAAAAGCGGGCTTGAAATTGCCAGCTATTTGAAAACTAAAATACGACCCTGTTATGCCCAGTCTGAGGATCGAACTCAGGACCTTTAGATTATGAGACTAACGCGCTGCCAACTGCGCCAACGGGGCGTGCAGATGCTTAATGCACGTGGTTGTTAGGGTTATTTTGATTGAACAATGTTACCACCAAATGTTTTTACCAACATATTTCTCACTCATCTCAACTATCATACAAACGTAAAATATTCAAAAAAGTAGGAACATCGTGCCACGGCAACTTTCGCGGATGAGAACCGCGGATTCAAGTACGAAGAGAAGAAATCATTGAAAACGATAAATAACATTTTGCTATCGGTGAAATTTAATTTTCTATCCCGTCAATGCGATTGGTCTCTTTAAAAATTCGCGCAGAACGAAAGAAGTAAATTTAAAAGCTTATAAAAAGGTCGTGAAAATGTAACATTTCGGTTCAAGTTGACTACAACCGGAACAGGAATAAAAAGTCATGAAAAACAAAAGAGAAGATAGAAAAGAAAATATGGAGAAATCGTCTTTCCGCATTGAGCGATGTTAATCATTTTTTCAAATACAGTAAAGAATAATTAAGAGATTTCAAATTAACCTTCGCCGTCGCAGGGATGTTTATCTGTTTTAACGCGAAAAGAAGCGGATCTCTTCCTTTAAGACCTCCGTAGATAAATGGACTCCTCTTGACGATTCATATCACCCAAGAAAACTCTCACGCGCATCTCGGTGTTAACTGTTCCAATCGAAATCCCGAATAAAGGTTTACGCCCAACGTGGGGCTCGAACCCACGACCCTGAGATTAAGAGTCTCATGCTCTACCGACTGAGCTAGCCGGGCGATCGAGCTGCAGTGTGTTATAAAGGCGATTTGAAAGTTTTTCTTCTACCCATAGCTGTTTTATAGATGTTGTCTTTTTAAGAGAAGACGATTTTACCTGTGAAAAGAAGATTTGTGGATGCAAAAAAGTTAAGCGACCGTGATTTAAGCTGCAATTTTTCTCGACAGGTCCGTTATTTATTACGCGTTCGAAACAGGAATATTATTTGTTTCGCTGAGACACATGGGAAGAAAAGCGGGCTTGAAATTGCCAGCTATTTGAAAACTAAAATACGACCCTGTTATGCCCAGTCTGAGGATCGAACTCAGGACCTTTAGATTATGAGACTAACGCGCTGCCAACTGCGCCAACGGGGCGTGCAGATGCTTAATGCACGTGGTTGTTAGGGTTATTTTGATTGAACAATGTTACCACCAAATGTTTTTACCAACATATTTCTCACTCATCTCAACTATCATACAAACGTAAAATATTCAAAAAAGTAGGAACATCGTGCCACGGCAACTTTCGCGGATGAGAACCGCGGATTCAAGTACGAAGAGAAGAAATCATTGAAAACGATAAATAACATTTTGCTATCGGTGAAATTTAATTTTCTATCCCGTCAATGCGATTGGTCTCTTTAAAAATTCGCGCAGAACGAAAGAAGTAAATTTAAAAGCTTATAAAAAGGTCGTGAAAATGTAACATTTCGGTTCAAGTTGACTACAACCGGAACAGGAATAAAAAGTCATGAAAAACAAAAGAGAAGATAGAAAAGAAAATATGGAGAAATCGTCTTTCCGCATTGAGCGATGTTAATCATTTTTTCAAATACAGTAAAGAATAATTAAGAGATTTCAAATTAACCTTCGCCGTCGCAGGGATGTTTATCTGTTTTAACGCGAAAAGAAGCGGATCTCTTCCTTTAAGACCTCCGTAGATAAATGGACTCCTCTTGACGATTCATATCACCCAAGAAAACTCTCACGCGCATCTCGGTGTTAACTGTTCCAATCGAAATCCCGAATAAAGGTTTACGCCCAACGTGGGGCTCGAACCCACGACCCTGAGATTAAGAGTCTCATGCTCTACCGACTGAGCTAGCCGGGCGATCGAGCTGCAGTGTGTTATAAAGGCGATTTGAAAGTTTTTCTTCTACCCATAGCTGTTTTATAGATGTTGTCTTTTTAAGAGAAGACGATTTTACCTGTGAAAAGAAGATTTGTGGATGCAAAAAAGTTAAGCGACCGTGATTTAAGCTGCAATTTTTCTCGACAGGTCCGTTATTTATTACGCGTTCGAAACAGGAATATTATTTGTTTCGCTGAGACACATGGGAAGAAAAGCGGGCTTGAAATTGCCAGCTATTTGAAAACTAAAATACGACCCTGTTATGCCCAGTCTGAGGATCGAACTCAGGACCTTTAGATTATGAGACTAACGCGCTGCCAACTGCGCCAACGGGGCGTGCAGATGCTTAATGCACGTGGTTGTTAGGGTTATTTTGATTGAACAATGTTACCACCAAATGTTTTTACCAACATATTTCTCACTCATCTCAACTATCATACAAACGTAAAATATTCAAAAAAGTAGGAACATCGTGCCACGGCAACTTTCGCGGATGAGAACCGCGGATTCAAGTACGAAGAGAAGAAATCATTGAAAACGATAAATAACATTTTGCTATCGGTGAAATTTAATTTTCTATACCGTCAATGCGATTGGTCTCTTTAAAAATTCGCGCAGAACGAAAGAAGTAAATTTAAAAGCTTATAAAAAGGTCGTGAAAATGTAACATTTCGGTTCAAGTTGACTACAACCGGAACAGGAATAAAAAGTCATGAAAAACAAAAGAGAAGATAGAAAAGAAAATATGGAGAAATCGTCTTTCCGCATTGAGCGATGTTAATCATTTTTTCAAATACAGTAAAGAATAATTAAGAGATTTCAAATTAACCTTCGCCGTCGCAGGGATGTTTATCTGTTTTAACGCGAAAAGAAGCGGATCTCTTCCTTTAAGACCTCCGTAGATAAATGGACTCCTCTTGACGATTCATATCACCCAAGAAAACTCTCACGCGCATCTCGGTGTTAACTGTTCCAATCGAAATCCCGAATAAAGGTTTACGCCCAACGTGGGGCTCGAACCCACGACCCTGAGATTAAGAGTCTCATGCTCTACCGACTGAGCTAGCCGGGCGATCGAGCTGCAGTGTGTTATAAAGGCGATTTGAAAGTTTTTCTTCTACCCATAGCTGTTTTATAGATGTTGTCTTTTTAAGAGAAGACGATTTTACCTGTGAAAAGAAGATTTGTGGATGCAAAAAAGTTAAGCGACCGTGATTTAAGCTGCAATTTTTCTCGACAGGTCCGTTATTTATTACGCGTTCGAAACAGGAATATTATTTGTTTCGCTGAGACACATGGGAAGAAAAGCGGGCTTGAAATTGCCAGCTATTTGAAAACTAAAATACGACCCTGTTATGCCCAGTCTGAGGATCGAACTCAGGACCTTTAGATTATGAAACTAACGCGCTGCCAACTGCGCCAACGGGGCGTGCAGATGCTTAATGCACGTGGTTGTTAGGGTTATTTTGATTGAACAATGTTACCACCAAATGTTTTTACCAACATATTTCTCACTCATCTCAACTATCATACAAACGTAAAATATTCAAAAAAGTAGGAACATCGTGCCACGGCAACTTTCGCGGATGAGAACCGCGGATTCAAGTACGAAGAGAAGAAATCATTGAAAACGATAAATAACATTTTGCTATCGGTGAAATTTAACTTTCTATACCGTCAATGCGATTGGTCTCTTTAAAAATTCGCGCAGAACGAAAGAAGTAAATTTAAAAGCTTATAAAAATGTCGCGAAAATGTAAAATTTCGGTTCAAGTTGACTACAACTGGAACAGGAATAAAAAGTCATGAAAAACAAAAGAGAAGATAGAAAAGAAAATATGGAGAAATCGTCTTTCCGCATAGAGCGATGTTAATCATTTTTTCAAATACAGTAAAGAATAATTAAGAGATTTCAAATTAACCTTCGCCGTCGCAGGGATGTTTATCTGTTTTAGCGCGAAAAGAAGCGGATCTCTTCCTTTAAGACCTCCGTAGATAAATGGACTCCTCTTGACGATTCATATCAGATAGATAGATAGATGTTTTTATTTGGTAAAGCTTGCAGCCATAGGCTGAATTATGTTTACATTACAAAATACATTCACTTCTACGTTACATCAGTTATATAAATTACCTGGAACTAACGGAAGCTTAGAAACGATAAGTAAAAAATTACACTTATGGACCATTTTTAGAAAGGTCGATACTAATGTTAAAAGTTTTAAAATAGTAAAATTCAATCTAAAATAGTAAAATTAGTTAAGATTTTAATGTGTTTGCGATAAAAAAGCTGTTTTTAAAACGGTTTGTTCTGAAGTTTACATTAAACTTATTTTTGGTCCTAAGTTCGGTAGCATAGGTATTTCGAGGAAGGAGAAATTCATGAAGTTTGTGGTTTTCGTCACTCATGATATCCAGGAAAAGATTATTCGTTATCTTTTCTCTTCTGGTACTGAGGTGTTGGAGGCCAGTAAATATAAGCGCATCTGCATATGAGGTCCAGGGGTAGATTATTTTCAACGCTCTCTTCTGAATCATTTCCAGGTCATTGGATAGGTAGTTGGACAGGCTGTTGTGAAAGACCGGACATGCATATTCCAAGATTGGTCTAATACATGTGCTGTAAAATACAATTAATTCCTTAGTCCCAACTTTGGCTCGTTTGAGTTGTGACAAAAAGTACAATCGCTTTCTTGCTTTCACGATGGTTTGGGAAATGTGATCGTTCCATTTTAAATTGTTGGAAACGGTTAATCCGAGGATTTTTGCACACGGAACCACCTCCAATGGGGTATCGTTCACAATAACTGAATCGAAAGTAGCACTTGGTTCACCAAAGCCAATACGTAATTCTTTACATTTCTTTTCATTCAATTGAAATTTTAATTCAGAGATTTGGGTTAGTAGATCATTAACTGTGGTCTGGATTCTGCTTTCGCTGCATTTGCCGACTAATTCATCTACAGTTGTGTCATCTACGAACTTCCACATGTCACCACAAGAGACTGTTAGTTTATCGATCATTATTAAATATAGCCATGGGCCTAACTTTGTACCCTGTGGAACTCCGGCGGGAATTTCAGCCCAATCCGAGTAATCCTCTTGATTTAGCTTTACCCTTTGTTTTCTGCATGTAAGAAAATCTGTAATCCAGTTGACAACCCAATGCGGTAAATTATATGTTTGGAGTTTGGTAACCAATAAGCCGTGATCTATCAGGTCAAAAGCCTTTTTAAAGTCAAATAAGATGACTCTAACCGTAGCACCAGTTCCATCGGTAGAACCATTCCAAGAGTGTAACATACTTAAAAGAGCAAACGTCGGGCTAGATTTTGGAATTGTGCCAAATTGATTAGGATCAATTCTTTGGAGTACAGTTGGTTTAATGTATTCTTCTACTATATAATCCTCTGCTATTTTGGAGATGATGGGTGTTAAGGATATTGGTGGTAGATGTTTATTTACCTCTCGAACGGGTTTTTGTTTCGGAATTGGAACAATATCCGCGTGTTTCCATATCGAAGGGAGACGCGCTTCTTTATAGGATAGATTCAATATGTCTGAAATAGGTGAGGCTAAGATATCAGCGTTTTCCTTCAATACCCAAGCTGGAATGCCGTCTGGGCCACTAGCTTTGTTTGGGTTTAAGCTTACCAGTTGTTTGAAGACCGAGAACTCGGACGTACAAAAGGATTGGTTGGTTAGTTAGGAATTCTCAATAGCGTCTCGATTCGTAAAACAAGATGGCAATGGGTCGAAGACTTTCATTGGCTCGAGGAAGGTTTGATTTATTAGATTGGCAAGGTGGTATGGAGTGTTGGGTGTTTGGCCAGTCCCACACTCTAAGTTTTGCAATAAAGACATCGAATCTTCGCGATAGGTGACCTGCGACGCCAAATCACTAAGCTTTTGACTTCCTTCCACCAAATGGACGGCGAGCATTCTTTTAGGTGTTCTACTTTTGACTTATAAAACTTCGATCGACACGATTTACGCTCGAAGTTTACTCGATTTCTTAGAGTTTTGAACAGACATGTATTTCCTTGGGCTAGGGCCTTTTGACGACGATGAATTGCTTCTTTCAGAGATCGAGACATCCAAGGCGGTTCGTTACAATACTTAATTTTCGTCGTAATGGGAAGTAACGAGTCCAATCCAAATTTAATAATTGACCCTAACATCGGAGTTTTTCCATCACAAGTATTCTCCGTAGCGATCAACGACTTGACATCAACTTCTTTTAAAAAGGTACTCATCGCAAGACGTTTTGATGGTCTCATGTCTCTGGATTTCACACTTATTTTTGGTTTTGGGACTTTCTGTCTTTCTAAAGGTTGGACTTCCACAGTGTCATGGTCAGAAAGGCCGAAAGCCGGGTGTTTGATTGGGTCATTATAAAAATCGTTCATATTGGTGAAAATTAAATCTAGCTGATTCGGACCTCGTGTTGGAAATTTTACAATCTGTCGGAGTTTAAAACCATTGGTTATTCGAGATGTGGTTAATTTATTAAAATCATCAAGTAGAATTATTCCGCTATTAGGGAATTTGGTTTCAATTGTTGTTAATGATTCATATAGATAATTGATCGCTTCCTGGTCGTTTCCACCGGGAGGATGGTGCATGTTGCATAACATAATACAGGGAATTCCCCTAGGAAGGCGTAAAGGTCTTAGTTTTACCCAAAGAGCTTCAATATTTGTGTTCATCATGTTGTACAATACTTCGTATCCTATTGAGTTTCTTATATAGACACACACACCGCCATGTTGGCCATTGGATCTATCGCAGCGGTCATGTCGAAAACTCTCACGCACATCTCGGTGTTAACTGTTCGAATCCAAATCCCGAATAATGGTTTACGCCCAACGTGGGGCTCGAACCCACGACTCTGAGATTAAGAGTCCCACGCTCTATCGACTGAGCTAGCCGGGCGATCGAGCTGCAGTGTGTTATAAAGGCGATTTGAAAGTTTTTCTTCTACCCATAGCTGTTTTATATATGTTGTCTTTTTAAGAGAAGACGATTTTACCTGTGAAAAGAAGATTTGTGGATGCAAAAAAGTTAAGCGACCGTGATTTAAGCTGCAATTTTTCTCGACAGGTCCGTTATTTATTACGCGTTCGAAACAGGAATATTATTTGTTTCGCTGAGACACATGGGAAGAAAAGCGGGCTTGAAATTGCCAGCTATTTGAAAACTAAAATACGACCCTGTTATGCCCAGTCTGAGGATCGAACTCAGGACCTTTAGATTATGAGACTAACGCGCTGCCAACTGCGCCAACGGGGCGTGCAGATGCTTAATGCACGTCTTTGTTAGGGTTATTTTGATTGAACAATGTTACCACCAAATGTTTTTACCAACATATTTCTCACTCATCTCAACTATCATACAAACGTAAAATGTTCAAAAAAGTAGGAACATCGTGCCACGGTAACTTTCGCGGATGAGAACCGCGGATTCAAGTACGAAGAGAAGAAATCATTGAAAACGATAAATAACATTTTGCTATCGGTGAAATTTAACTTTCTATCCCGTCAATGCGATTGGTCTCTTTAAAAATTCGCGCAGAACGAAAGAAGTAAATTTAAAAGCTTATAAAAATGTCGTGAAAATGTAACATTTGGGTTCAAGTTGACTATAAGATGAATAGGAATAAAAACTCATGGAAAGGCAATGAAATATAGAAAAGAAGATATGGAGAAATCGTCTTTCTGCATAGAGTGATGTTGATCATATTTTCAAATAAGGAATAATTAAGTGATTTGAAATTAACGTTGGCCTTCGCAGAGATGTTTCTCGGTTTAACATGAAAGGAAACTGATCTCTTCCTTTAACACATCCGTAGAAAAAGAAATTCCTCTTGACGCTTTATATCAGGACAGTACAGCCCTTTGAAAAACAGGAGACTGAATAGGCCACTGTGCTAAAATAAATTTAAGTAAAGTAAAATAAAGTAAAGTAAAGTGAAGTAAAGTAAAGTAAAGTAAAGTGAAGTAAAGTAAAGAAAACGCTTAGGCGCATGTCGGTGGAAAGTATTCGAATCGAAATCCCGACTGATGTTTTATGCCCAACGTGGGGCTCGTACCCACGATCCTGAAATTGGGAGTCTTATGCTCTACCAGTTTTATGAAAAATAGGACTAGATGGAGGAACCATTGTTCAAAAAGTGAAGCCGGAAGTTAGCCGTGGCGGCTATGCTGGAATGAGCACTTTCCAAGGTGCGCATCATATTTTGTATAGGTTACATAGAAGAAGTTGGAGGAGAACTTTCAACGTGTGTATGTTTTATGCCCAACGTGGGGCTCGTACCCACGATCCTGAAATTGGGAGTCTTATGCTCTACCAGTTTTATGAAAAATAGGACTAGATGGAGGAACCATTGTTCAAAAAGTGAAGCCGGAAGTTAGCCGTGGCGGCTATGCTGGAATGAGCACTTTCCAAGGTGCGCATCATATTTTGTATAGGTTACATAGAAGAAGTTGGAGGAGAACTTTCAACGTGTGTAGGTTCTTGGCGTATAATTGTCAAATTTTAAATGAAAACATGCCAAGGGGAGGCAACATCCTTTAAGATTGCCCGATTTTCTTTAAAATTACTGATTTTCCCGTGGTAAATAATCGACTATTGAATAACGAGTGATCGTACTATATATCTATATCTATCTATCTATATCTATATCTATCTATCTATCTATATATATATATATATATATATATGTATGTATGTATTTGATATTTGGACTTTTAAACTTTGATGAACCTTTAAATGAACTGCTCTACACAGTCATTTGAAACAGGAAAATGTTTCTCAGGATTAGAGTTACATTTGGTAAAAAATCTTTGTACTTTGCACATATTTGCAATGTAATGTTCTAATGCCATTGCTTTAGCAATTTTTAAAGAAATATGCAATTAAAATGGATATTGATGGTATTTGTGGCAAATTTTGCTTTGATAACGCTTGCCATTTAAAGTTGTGTAAAGATTTAGTTATATGAAGTAATTTTAAATTTTCAATGCAGTTGTGTTTAGAGTTGTGCTGAAACTGTTTTGCTGTTGATCTATGAAACAAATTGTAAAAGTTCAGTTCAAATATGCACCTTGTTCTAACTAATGTTGCATTTTGGTTTGTGGGAAAAGTAGCTCATTTAGAGGGGTGCCATGAATTTGATATTTAATGAAGGGTGAAGATATTCTTTATCCAGTTTGTAAAGTTTAGGTTTGTCTTCTGTAAATGTTGATTCTCGAAGTGCCATAGTTATTTCCTCAAACTGTGTAAGTTGTTCATTTGTTAAAGCAGGACTAGTTGGTGGAATGTCTACTGCACTGTCATCAAGTGGGATAGGTCCATCCCAGTCAATACTATACATGTCAGGTACTTCAATGGGATTGGTACTTTCTTCAGATACCATCAATTAGCCTTGGACCCAAAGCTGAAGGGGTGTATAGTTGTTTGCTGTAAACATGGGATGTCTCAACCAGGAAGCAGACCATTCATCCAAACAATGGTTTATGTGATGAAGGAATGCATAATGTAAGCACCATAAGTCATTCTCTGCTAAAGAGTCTAAGATATTCAGATCCTCCATTAATGAAAACAGCTCATGGAAATTCTTTAAAACAGCCTTAAATACATCCCACCAGAGGCACTCAATTTGTTGATTGTGCATGCTCTTACCCACAAGAGCTGACCCCCTACCTGGACCACAAGTGCTTAACTTATACTTGACAACATCCACATTGTCAGTTCCCTGACTACATCACACCTGGTTCTGGAGGGCATTCCCCAGTTTTCTACTGCTTTTATAAAATTTGAGAATACTATGGCAGCTTCATTGTTAGCATTGCAGGGTAAATACACAGGTGTGAAGGCATCCTCACACTCGTGAACAACAAAATGCCATTTGACAAGTTTATGATTGCCATTAAAATGCCAGAGTCCGAGTGGCCTTGTTACATTGTATACACATCATTTAATTGCCATGCACCATCGAGTAACCACTCCCTGGGGATCAACTCGTGAAAGAACCTCTCTCACATGTCTGGGAACAAATATACCCCTTGAGCCAAGGTATCCCATCAACATTTTTGATCCACATTTTGGATTTATTCTTTTAGTTGCTCTCACTATGTCATCTAACTCATTATCTTGTATTTCTGTGTAAAGGGAATGCACTAAAAGAATGTATTCTTGCATTTGCCATTCCACAGTCCACGAACTCACATGAAGTAGCTCTGAAACAGAACAAATACTAAACCAGGCTTTTAGAACCATCATGAGCTGTTCCTTGCTAACTGCATACTTTGGTCTAACTGGTTATCCAGTAAAAACAGCATTTTCTCCGATGTTCATCCCTGAGCACTCTAAAATTGACCATGCACTGCTCAACATATTGAATATTTCTTCTGGTATTCTTGTCAAGGAGTCTAAGACAATGACAAACTTCTGAATTTCTTGAAGCTCTTCTGCTATGTCAAAATTATCAGCACTATGAACACTGGAAACAATCTCCCTTAATTTGGATGTTATTACGTCTTTCAACTCGGCAGTGAAATCTGTCACCATGTTCGTTTGTCTTTCTGCCCTGCTCAACGTACCAGCTACTCACACGCACATGAAATTTTGCTAGGTGATTATAATAGTACAACACTGCATAATAATGCCACAGTGCATGATAATATCAAAACATTGCAAAATAATTCTGAAACAGTGCGTAATAATAACAAGTCGGTACAAATAATGAAACATTGCACAATGATAACGAAACAGTATGCACCAATACAAACCAATGCTTTATAATAAAGAAACAGTGCATAATAATAACAAATCAACAATGCATAATAATAACAAAGCAGTGTATAATAATAACAAAGAAATGCAAATTAATAATTAGACAATGCATGGTCATGAGGAACTTGGGAATAATAACGAAAAACTGCATAATAATGAACCGGTAGATAATAACGAAACATCATAATTTTGACGGTAATGACACCCCATACTTACCAGTGAAATGTCCGTGAAAACTTTCTTTTTAACCTGGATTCTTGATTGTCCGGTCCCTCACTATCACTTCAGGATGTGTTGTCGTTTCCTTTCACATTTTTTCTTCGTTTACTACAGTCAAAAGCACAGCAATGCGTACCGAGTTTCACCATTTTCATAATGGCCATACAGCAACGTTACCGAGAAAGTGGTCACTCCAATATGGCGCAGATTGAATTTCGCGGGCTTCGTTTTCTCCCGCACTCCAACCATTGAACTCTAAAAAGACTGGAACAATACCTCGTAGTGCCAGGCTTCACGATTGAATGAAGCCGACATGGGGGCAGCTATGTAGGTCAAAAACACATGTGGGCAAAAGTTGTATTCAACCTTTACTTTTCATTGACAGTGAATTCTGACAAATATACAGTCCTACCGACATTTTCCTGTACTTACTTTGGATAAAAAAGAAAACTGTTAAAAAATTCGAAATTTGGGCGATGTTTTTCGCAACAGGTTGCGTGTTTTATTGCGTAGGGGACTGGGATAACCTGCAAATTGACCTACATGACGGCCTCCATGATTGCTTCAAAATAAAGTTCCAGGTATCGTTCCAGTCTTTTTAGAGGTCAATGATTCCAACCCCTGGGTTGCTCGATCCAGTCCTATTTTTCAGATCAGTATGCGCTACCGCCTGAGCTACCCGGGCATTCGAGGAGGCGTGTATTTTAAAGACCATTTCAACTTTTTCTTCTACACATAGGTGTTTTATAGATTTTTTCTTTTTAACAGAGGACTATTTTACACGTCAAAAGAAGATTTGTGGATGTAAAACAGTTAAGCTACCGCGATCTATGCAGCAACTTTTCTCGTCACGTCCATTATTTTTTACGCGTTCAAAACCGTAATAGCACTTTTTTCGGTGAGACACATCGGAAGAAAAGTGGGCTTGAAATTACCAGCTATTTGAAAACTAAAATATGACCTTGTTATGCCCAGTCTGAGGATCGAACTCAGGACCTTTAGATTATGAGACTAACGCGCTGCCAACTGCGCCAACGGGGCGTGCAGATGCCTAATGCACGTGAATGTTAGGGTTATTTTGATTGAACAATGTTACCACCAAATGTTTTTACCAACATATTTCTCACTGATCTCAACTATCATAAAAACGTAAAATATTCAAAGAAGAAGGAACATCGTTCGACGGCAACTTTCGCGGATGAGAACCGCGGATTCAAGTACGAAGAGAAGAAATCATTGAAAACGATAAATAACATTTTGCTATCGGTGAAATTTAACTTTCTATCCCGTCAATGCGATTGGTCTCTTTAAAAATTCGCGCAGAACGAAAGAAGTAAATTTAAAAGCTTATAAAAATGTCGTGAAAATGTAACATTTCGGTTCAAGTTGACTACAACCGGAACAGGAATAAAAAGTCATGAAAAACAAAAGAGAAGATAGAAAAGAAAATATGGAGAAATCGTCTTTCCGCGTAGAGCGATGTTAATCATTTTTTCAAATACAGTAAAGAATAATTAAGAGATTTCAAATTAACCTTCGCCATCGCAGGGATGTTTATCTGTTTTAACGTGAAAAGAAGCGGATCTCTTCCTTTAAGACCTCGGTAGAAAAATGGACTCCTCTTGACGATTCATATCACCCAAGAAAACGCTCGCGCGCATCTCGGTGTTAACTGTTCGAATCGAAATCCCGAATAATGGTTTACGCCCAACGTGGGGCTCGAACCCACGACCCTGAGATTAAGAGTCTCATGCTCTACCGACTGAGCTAGCCGGGCGCTCGTCTTTTTAACAGAGGACTATTTTACACGTCAAAAGATTTGTGGATGCAAAACAGTTAAGCTACCGTGATCTAAGCTTCAACTTTTCTCGCCTGGTCCATTATTTTTTACGCCTTTGATATCGGAACATTATTTTTTTTCGGTGAGACACATTGGAAGAAAAGTGGGTATGAAATTGCCAGCTATTTGACAACTAAAATACGATTCTGTTATGCCCAGTCTGAGGATCGAACCCAGTACGTTTAGATTATAAAGCTAACGAGCTTAGCGACATTGGTTTTTGGGGTTGTTTTGATTCAACATAGTTACCACCAAATGTTTTTCCCATGTATTTCTCACTGATCTCAATTATTAAACCAACATAAAATATTCAAAAAGGAACATCGTTCCACGGAAACTTTCGTTGATGAGAACGGCGGATTCAAGTTCGATGAGAAGAAATCAATGAAAATGAAAGAAATATCTCGCTAAGATTATGAGATTAACTCGTTTTCAACAGTGGCAACGAGGCGTGGCGATGGTTAGTGCGGCTGGGTTTTTGGCGTTGTTTTGATGCAATAATGTTACCACGAAATCTTTTTCGAACATATTTCTCATTGAGCTGAACTTTTAAACTTACGTAAAATATTCAAAGATCTAAGTATGCTAGATGCATAGATAGTTACCTTGCTGCGACCCTTGGAATAAATTGGGAATGGAGGAATGATAAAATAAAATAATAAAAAAATAAAAATACACTCTATGGATGAAAAATTAAATTTTCGTTCCATCAAATGGTATTTTAGGTTTCGGGATTGGCGCTTAAAATGTAAGGTTAATTAAAGAACTCGCGAAAATGAAATATTCGAGTTTATGATGGCTAAAAATGAGAGGGAGAGCTCGAAAAAATGTTGATGGAAGGTCTTTCCACATAATGCGGTGTAAATATTTTTTTGATTGAATAATAATTAATTGATTTCAGAGTAACCTTGGCTTGCGGAGAGTTTTTTTGTTTTAATGTGGAGATAAACGGAATTTTTTATTTAAAATAACGTTAAAAACATTGCCGACACTATGATTGGATTGCTTGATATTGTGCCTGCTCTAATGCGTTGCTGATCTACAGCACTTGAGTCAACGGGATGCTACCGTAAGGAAAGCTCTACAACTTGCTTGCATTGAGACTGTCAGTTTTACCTGACGGGTCCAGACCAATAGAAGTGCATCTTGAGTGGCGCAAACTGATGGTTTTGCCTGTTAACAGGTGCAAACCAAGTATGTTATTGTCAATCTAGGGCAAAGGCATCCATACCTACTTACATTCATGCGTTTATTTATATCTCTGCTTGACTATCGCGTTCTTTTATACTTAATTAACAGACTACGCCCCAATCAACCACTCAACCAAAACGTCCCCCCCCTCCTTAATTACGTAATTCCTTGCAAACTAGGACTTCGTGAATGTAACTGCACCAAATACGCTACATCTATACACTGATTAATAATACAATGAACTATGGAGTAGAAAACGTCCGTTTTGTTATTGATGATAGTGCGCGTCCTTGGTATAGTCCAAGGCATGTTATCTTTACAGGGACACCCAACCCCCAAAACAGCTGTTTCTGATATGAAAGACATATCTCAACTCGGGATGGGTATTGTTATCTGTTCAATTCTTTTGGTTTTCAAGAAATTATTTTTTCTGTGTTTTTAGTAGTTTTTGTCAATTGAACGATGCCTGATATTTGTTAAGAATGCCAGAGAATGCAGTTACTACTATTAATATTTTGACATCATAGAGTGGTTGGGACAAACTCACAAATTCGCCTTAGTAATAACTCTAGTATCCCTGGCCTCAGTTGTGGTCAATCTCATACACAGAAGCAACTACTAAAAATGTCTGGTTCCAACGAAAGTACAGAAAATGAAGGTTGTTCCGTCACCCATGGCTCGTTGTGTGGCTCTGTTTCTTGATGAGCCAAAGTCGTTTGGGTAGCTTCTAATGGCAAGTTTAAAATTTGCGGTTTGGTTTAGGACTTGCTAAATGACGTCATATGACCGCAAGTGTTTCAGCAACTGAGAGTTCCTGCCTTGAAATTCAGTTTAATGAAGAGTTTTCTGGCTGTAATAGATTCTTTATTTGACGAGGATAGATTTAATTTTTCTTTAGGTTTTTGCAGCTTCTGAACCACTGAATTTTTTGGTGTTTTTCCGAAAACTCCAGACTGAAGTCATCGGAAGTCATTTAACCAGAACTATTTCGTGCGAAACGATGGCTGTTATTTTTTTAACTGTTTTTATATTAAACTTGATAAGTTTTTTTAAATTGCTCAGAAGAATAATGAATATTTGGTTGCTTACGAGTTACCAATATAGTTTTCTTGATTCCAAACTGGAAACACTTGATACAACGTCGGAACTGGTGTAACATAGGGACCTCTAAAGTGATGTCTAGCCCTTGAGAATGTGAATGGCTCAATGCGATTAATTGTATTTATTGTCTGCCCGTTGTACTTTTCAGTTTAGGTTAATCATTTTGTAAAATTGAGTGAACGAGTATGAATTTAAGGCTTCAGAGTAAATCGTGGAGTACACATTGGTATTCCAAACCTACCTCTTGGACTGGGGTTTTACCGAGAGTTAGATGGCTACGCATTTGGCCATGCTGTGTAGAGTTCAAAAGAGGAATATGTATAAATACAGAAAAAAATAATAAAAGTTGCGACATACTCTCTCGTGCATAAATATCTTGGGACACAACCCTGGACGTACGTTTCGGCCTTCTTTGGCGCCCTCTTCAGCAAGGATTTGGGGTTGGCAGTCGATGTTACACAGATGGAAAGGAAAGGATAATCAGTATAAAATATTAATAAAAAGAGATAAACTGTTGGCTTACCAGAGTTGTTGTGTGTATTTCTAGAATTATTTGTACAGCAAGGCACCATAAAAATATACAATAAAGCTTTTTCCCAATGTCGCTGAGTGAAGACTACGCAATGAGACCACGATGTCGAGAGTTTGTTTCTATCACTCATTGACGTCAACTACTTATGGTAGCGAGCGCATTCACCCGCAATCTTGGTAAATATGGCACCATTCAATTTGCAAAAATTATTACAAAGACCAATTTCGTGAAAGCCAAAAGAATTAAAAACAAAATGATACCCATTCCGATTTAAAGTAAGATAGATCTTTCATATAAGGTAGAGTGCCCCTTTAAATGAAGATACAATGGTAAAGTGGGTTAGGGTCAAATTTCGTGGCCGGTCTCTTTGAAGTGACATCACGACAGTTTTATCACAATTGTACTGTTAAACAACTGTTCTTAAGCATCCGAAATGCAGATATAATTTAATTGAAAAGTGTTTACTCAATAAGATAAACATAACTGAACTTTATAAACGGGAACAATCTGCTATGCATACTGTCCTTTTCACAACAAAGGCCTAAAAGTCTCCAATTTTACGTGTTATTTTCACTAATAAATTAACTTTAAATAGGATTTTGAAAAAAATCTGTGACTCACGATTGACTTGTTCTGTACAAGTACAATAATTTATTCATCTGGCAATTTAACGAATATTACGGTTTGTAAAGTTTTATTTTCCTTTGTCATTTAATAGGGGTAGGTATTATATTATTGACTATTTTTAAAAGTTAACGATATGACATGTCATAGACTTTTTCAACTAAAAAAGAAAATTGTTATTGTTTCTCAAGATTTGTTTTCGTTTATCACTAATCTGACCTTCGGAATACGCATTTGGTTTAAGTGGCCGTATTAACTAGGTGAATTTATCAATTGTCTAGCAATAAGAGAATGGTTTTCTGCCACAAATATCTGCATCGTCAATTTTAACTGCCTCAGCTGTGATGAATAGTTGGTATTCATCGCAAAGACTCGTGACTTTCTAAAAGAAGAGAACGGCCGGGTTTGAAATAAGGTGAATAGCCAGCGTTTTGAATATCATGCGAATTAAATTTTTTCCTTCAATTTTTTTCCTTTCATTTTCCTAAGGAAAATGAAAGCGAAAGATTCCTCCCTTACGAGAGATTCCTGCGGATAAAGCAAGGCCTTGCTCGATATAAACAATTCCACTTTTGCCACCTGTCGTTACGACAATCATGATTGATTGGGTGTTTTTAATGTGACACCTACCACCTCGTTCCTCAAAGTCCTGTTTGTTAAGCTCGGCAAGAACCACACCAACTTTAAGTTGGCATGTCTCCAAACCAGACATGTTAAATTTAAGAAACTCGATAAATACTTTGGTATTTAAATCACACTTTGCGTCATTACTGTCAGTGCTCTTGTGGTGGCCAAACTGATGTGGTCCGGGAATGTTCGTAACTCAGACTTCGTAGTTCGAATTAGAGCAATTCAATACTTCAAGGAAACAACTGTGGTTTGTGTGATGGTTTTCTCCAGTTGTAAGAATTGAAAAGGCCCGTTGAATTGCGTGAGCCATGGCCTTTCACAAAAGGACATGCTAAAGACAACAGCCTTGTAGCTAGCAATAAGAAACGGGAATCATCTTGGATTGATATAGCACAGGGGTCCTCAAATGGCAGACCGCGGGCGATTTTGATCTGGCCTGCGAATTGCCGGCGAACGATTTTAGTCGCCGCGCACGTGATGACTATGACGTATTTGTTTATGTCTTTCTGACTGCGTGAAGTTCATCAGTAGAGATTTATAGCAGAGCTTTATACATTATAGTAACTATAATGTATAAATCTCTGTTATGGCTTTCTGAGAGTGCTATTTTCGAGCACATAGATGTACCACATTTTAAAAATGTTCTCACCTGACTTCCCATCATGGTTGGGGAACGACTCTGGCTTTCATAACTCACTTATCAATTTTGTTTGGTTCCCGAAAGAAATATTTGAGAACCCCTGATGTAGCACCAAATGACAAGTTATGTTGATACTACAAAATTATCTCACAACTCTTCGTTATCTCGCCAGAACTATAAACATTCGCAAACAAACACAGCACTTTTCGATTAGAAAGCGATGCCGATCATTTCTTAACCATAGGGAACCTGTTGTTTGGGAAAATGAAAAAGCTGTGATAAGTCCATCAGGTATGCGATTTGCGAACTTCCACTTAGGTAGCCGATAATTGAATTGTTTATTCATAAAACAACTTCATTATTTAATATTTATTAGTGGTCAGCTACTTAGTTCCTGCGATGTAAACCAAAAAGCTTTTGGAATCTTGGTGTGATGAAGGCTTCAGTTAAGTGATGGAAACGGCAACAATAAACAATTAAAGTTTACGTGGTATGGGTCACTCACCCATCTTCAATGACCTATTGTGCCTGTATTTCCATCTTGACTTGGAAGGCACGAAGTCTACCGACGCATCGACAAGCCTGATCATCGGAAAGAACTATACATGCGGTTAATGACTGATAGTTAATCTTTCAACGCATATTGTCTGATGCATTGGATACCTGGAACAAAAGACCAAATCAGAGAACATAAAGAGAACAAACAACATTGGGAAAAAAACACCCACAAAAGGGTTAACTGGATGAAATATTGCAAAATGTTCACATTCCTTTCAATCTTTAAATTAAAGCTCAGGCGCATTCAAAATGTATTTCGAGACAGGGTTAGTTTCAAGAAAGGCTTCGTTTCATTTCGAGAAAAGTTTTTAAGGGTTTTCCGTGGCTTAAACAGCTTACTCTAAAGCAAGCACATATATGGGTAGTTTCTAGAGAATGCTAATTAATTTTCAGTAGGGGTGCGTTTCTTTATTCAAACTGTGGAGTCATAGAGAGGCTCTCAAGATTGTGTTCTGATTGTTGAGTCGGTAATGACAGGTTTTCTACGTATTACTTCTCGATAGAACCATAAAAATGCCTAATGAAATCATATTCGCGATGTCAGTCGCAGTGATTTTCTTCTCGTTTTCCTTAGGAATTAAACATTTACGTGAAGAAGACAATACTGCAAAGTATTATGGTAGTTGCACCCAGCAGGCGTAATAAGGCTATTGTTTGGCGACAATTTCCTTTTAAATATCTGGTTCCGCCCTTGAAACCTCAGTACGTAACCAGTATTCACGCAGTTCATATTGTTTTCAAAACTTTATGCATATCTGCAAGTTCAGCTTAAGTAGCTTTAGATTTGGAGGACATTCGTTGGTTTGAAAATCATCTGTGCTCAGAAGCGAAAAGCGAGAATAAAGGTAATTGTTATACTTACAATAAATATTCCGAAGAGACAGTTTTTCCGAGCAATTGGTCAGCACCTGATTGATCAAAGGATAAAGTCGGGACGTTTTTCCTCAAGTATTGCTAACATTAAGAAAAGTTTTTTATCTCGGAGTTTAGCTGGAACACAATTGCGTCAGTACTATTCTTAGACACACCCGTTCATGTTTGAGTTGTAACTCCGAACTCCAGTCTTATAGGAGCGCTCAAACGTCAAATTGAAGTTTCGATCAGCCCAAGCAAGAATCTGCAAGGAACCTTGGAAAAGTCTTTTTGTTGATTGGTTACCCAGGAAATCCTTCCTTGTATTGAAACAGGTAATACATCTAAAATTTAAACCAGCAGTACTTTGTAAGGGTTATTATATGCGGATAATGAAAATGGTCTACGAGAGAATTTCGAATCCTTTGCGATGGCTGGAATATGAACGGTTCTTCTGCACAACTACTATGCCCCGAGAAAATCAATTTGAAAGTACCGTCAAGTTATTTCGCTTTTTAACAAGAAAAAAAGGGAGGATTGTGAATCTTTATTGGCTAATTTTAACTCATTCTTCACTGAAACGAATTTTGTTTTCGAAAGATCTCGAAGAAATCAATGAAACATTCATTACTGAGAAATAATCAGACTATACACAAATACTTAAATGTATTAAGTATAAGGATACAAGAGACGAAGATGTCACAGATTCATGCAGTTTTTATCGGCCAGTATACCAATTCGTTGATTAGATTTTATATTAAAACCCGAGACACAACGAGTACTGTTCAAACCTGACAGAATTTCGCAAAGTAAATAAAGCCACCTTCAGGAAAAAGCTGTTATCTATAATGCATATCAAGATTGTATACCGTCGGTACTGTTAATCGAAAAAGCTTTTCGTTTATTTCTTGAATCATTCAGTCCTCCATTCGACCAAAATAAAGGAATAACAAGCCCAAAACAAAAATCAGCCATAAACAAGGTAAAAAATAAAGTACAAGAGATCAATTCGTGTAGCCAAAGAAACAAAGTAATCAGCATGAGTTGCCTAGTAAGTGAATGAAAATCTATTGGAATGCCAGAAGAAAAATGCATCAGTAATTTCCGAGCTTCGATTTTCCCCCTACCCCACCCTCTCGGCGGTACTGCATATAAGGCAAAAGACCTCTTGCCCAGTTTAACATGCTTAATCTATATGATCGATTTTTAGACAATCGTATGGAAAAGACCGAACATGTTACCACCTAATCGCTGTACCCCGATGTATTATTCAATTTGTCCAACTTAAATTATAGTAGTCTTTGTCATGGTAACCTATAATGTTAATTAAGGACAGTGGTATATTGCGAGATCCTCGAGATTTTTCTATCACATTTTTCTATCATTTTCTGATTACGCCTTCGCCCCAAAATATGCGAAGTATCATCAAAGTTTCGGAGACTTTTAGGTGGAAAACCATGCAAGTCTCTGGAATCGAATCGTATTCTAACAATGGAGAGTTTGTGTTCTAAGTATAAATCTCCGAAACTTGAATCGAAACTGACGTGATTTTTAGCATTAACGTAGCCAAAGGGAGCGGGGGGCAGTTGCTCCCACTTTTCGTCTTGACAAGGTCTGTTGGTACATCCAGCACATTTGTCGGTACATTAAGCCTGTCTGTCGTGGATTCCGTTTGTGTTTAAATTATCAAATTAAAAAAATTGTTAAATAAGCTCCGGCAAAAGTTAAGTACAGGAAAGACGTTCAATACAAAAATGTTCGTAAGGAATTCTGTTTTGTTTTTGTTTTTTTAATCGACGAAAATGATAGATCCAGTCAACCCTCTTGACAAAGTGATTGTGGTAGCGGTGACGGTCGAAAAAGAAGATACGTTGGTATATATCATAGCTCACGTGATGTACGCACTTTTGCGAAGCATTTTCCAAATTTAATACTATTATGGGAGCCAGAGCTAGCACAACAGAAATTATTTATTCCTTAATCGAATTTCAAGTTTTTCATACTCTCAGTTTAGTTAACTTTGATTTTTCCTTAATATTTGTTAGTACAATGCTATCATCTTGTCGGTACATTTGTCTAAAATCTCCCCAGCCCCTCCCCCTACTTTCAAATTCCTGGTCACCCCACTGCTTTGCGCTGAGTTTTGTTTTGTTTTCATCTATTGCCTCCAACTTCTCCTTTCTTTTCTCCAAACTTTTCGAATTTGTAAATCGTCCTCTACTGTTTCTAGCCGCTAGCGATAAAGCAACTGGTGTTGTTTTCATATCTGAGCTCTTTAATCCCGCCATGTTTGTTTTGCTAGGCAATACCCTTTAAACTTTGCCGCTCTTGCGAGTAGTCACGCAGCATTAATCAAATCTCGCGAGGGTATTTCGAGACTCATGCATGCGCACAAGCGAGTAGTTTTGAAACGAGCCTTTTTGTGAGTATTTACTTAAAAAAACCGAACATGGAGCTTAAAATGAGAGAAATCGATCGATTAGAATAGTAGCCCAGTGTAAGCAAATATTTAGAAAAAAGCCTTCTTTCCAGGAATCATACAATAATATTTCCATTCCCCATGAAGTCGGTGGTATCTATTGTGAGGGAAAGAACCTCTCCAGATGCCATTCTTTTTCCGACACCCGCTGTCCGTCAATGCTTACGAGACACCGCAGTCCAGTTATGTTATATAGGTCAGTATAGGTCAGATTTTACGATTATGTCCAAATCTCACTCCTTTACTTCTGCAATATAAGTGAGAACCAAATACGTCAAGGGTGCTTCCTTGCTCAGTTCCACCATGACTCTATTTTAACAATAGAGGTGATATCTACGGTGATAAACTTTATTAGCATATTCGTCGCGGGTGAATAGTGTTCTTGGCGGAATCTGATTGGTTCCTCTGCCTCGGAATGTCCTACACGTTGAACTCTAAAAAGACTGGAACGATACCTGCAAGCTGTATTTTGAAGCCATCATGGAGGCTGACATGTAGGTCAATTTCCAGGTCATCCCAGTCCCTACTCGATAAAGTACGCAACCTCTAGCGAAAACTTAGCCTAAATTTCGCATTTGTTGACAGTTTTCTTTTTTTATCCTTAGTAAACAGAGGACAATGTCGGTAGGACTGCATATTTGTCAGAATTAGCTGTCAATGAAAAGTAAGGGTTCAATAGAACTTTTCCCCACGCATGTTTTTGACCTACATGGCTGCCCCCGTGTCGGCTTCGTTCATTCGTGAGACCTGGTATAATGAGGTATCGTTCCAGTCTTTTTAGAGTTCAATGGTCCTACACTATTCACCTCTGAGCAAAACAAGATGGCTTACCATTTTGGTGCAGTTATGGAAGAAAGTAATCGTCTTTAATAAGCGAAGCCGCTTTGCCAGCCTCTACTGAAAGAGCAACGAAATTTGATATTAAAGTATTCAGAGATATGTATCTCTTTTAATTTTTAGCGATGCATGCGCCTATGATGTGCTCAATGTGTTTTTTTTTACAAACGACGAGCGAGCGACAAGCCGACGCTACGTAAAATTGTTTTGAAAATTAAAAATAAAAGAAATATTTATGAGAAAACAATTATGCGAGGTACATGCTAAAACAATTATTCACCTCCACTAAGGGTTGTTAAAGATGCCTGATAAGGGTCGTCCGGCATAAGAAGAGATACCTAAACTTTTACTTTAAACTTTAAATGAGTCACCTTATTCACAAAATCATTTGTTTTATTAGAGTTTGATTTTTCTTCATACTGCCAGTTAGATTGTTGTGAACGCTATGAAACCTTTTAGTAATACATGAATTAATAATAAAAATATTGATTTGTTGCTATTTTAGTGTGTTTAATCATGGAAACCACTGAGTATTATGGCTAAATACGTAACGTTAACTCCGAAAAGGTTAAACTTGTTTTAATGAGAAATTAACAACATATGGTTTCGCTTTTCGGAGTTACTGTTGATGTGTATTTACTGCTTTTCCTATTCTTGTCAATATTTCGGGTTTTTTTTTTAACTTAAAACATTGAGCTTTTGGACTCACTAAAGTGCGTGGGACCAATATGGCAAGAGCTGAATGCAGTTGTCGTTTGCGTTGCTAATAAATTTATGCCTATTTATCTATAATATTTATTTGTGAGTTTGTTTGCATTCAATGTAGTGGTAAATCTCCTTTTTATTATGGACTTTTTCATCAAGATTTTTAACCAGCGAGAACGATCGGGATGTTATATAGTAAACTTGAATTTTGACATTTAAGCCAGAAACATACTGGGCGGTTGCCCTTGTCGTTGTTCTTTCACCTTTTCAGGTAAATTAGGCATAAATTCATTTGCATAAATTCAGATAAATCTAATACAAGTTCTCAGAGTAATTTTGAGGCCAAATCAACAAACAACAAACGGCTGACTAGTTGCGAAATATGTCCGATAACATTATGATTAAGTCCCCGTACGTTCTTAAAGCACGGGAATTCTTTTCTTGGAACTGAAACCTAAAATTGAATTAATTTCATCAAAAAGAATAGTACTGTTGACCAAGATTTTTAGAATTATTCGGTCGCTGATAGCTGAATTTCATGGATAGTCTAGTTTGTCGTGTCAAAATTGATCCATTTTTTCCACAAACTGTTGGTGCTAATCTTGGAGTCAGTGATTGTATAAATGAAAGTATGACCACTGAACTCCTCTGTTACTGGAAGGCAGAATGCAAATCGAAAAGTTAAGCGAAATATTTGGCGGATACCACGGCCGTTTTTGATGTCAGTTTCCGTCATCTGCACCGTCATATAGAAGTCAGTTTGACCGACTCAAATCTATTAAAACTGTGAGGCTGACTGCCTGTCGAAAAATGAAGTCAAACATGGGGCTTTATGGCGGTCAAGTTTAGTCTCTTACGCGGTCATTTCGACGTTAATGCAACGACGATCTAACGTCAAAATTTACCGCGTAAGGAGACTGAAACTGATAGCCAAAAGCCTATAATTGTTTGGTTCTTTTAGCTGAAGTTAACATTCCAGTTGTCACAGAGTTCAGTGATCGTTACAACTGCAAAGTGTATCGCGGAATTCTCGAGAAGACGTTTAAAGTGATTAATGGATCATTAACATTAGGATCCATAAGAGGGAAAAGACGTCAGCATTTGAAGAGAAAAAGGAAATGTTTTGCTTAGCTGCGAACCAGTACGATTTTGATTTGACTTTGTTGGTAACTCGAAAACTTGTTTCTTCAGGACCTCTTCGCCACACATCCGTCCAAGGGAAAACAATCACTTCAACTCAACCAGCACCAGAAGATGAGTAACCCCGCTGCTGACCCTCAGCCTGTCAAAGATAAACAGGGCGATGGAAGGTGGATGAGCATGGTACAGCTAATATTCTCTCTTTTTCTTTTATCTCGTATTCTTATTTCTCCTCCTCTGCTCTTTTTATGAATCCATACATTCCATCCCTTCTTTTCCTTTCCCTTCCTTCCTGTCCTAATTACCTTTTTTCTTTTCCTTTCTTCCCGTCCCATTCCGTTCTACTCCGTTCCCTTTTTCGCTGCAATACTCTTCTCAGCTAACGTCTGATCTACTTTGGTCTCCTCTGTTCTTTGCTGCCCTTCTTGGGTGTCCTCTGCAGTGCACTACTGTCTTTCCATCTCTTTCGCTCGTCTCTGCTTTTTTCTGATCTTCTTTCATGTTAACTCCTCTGGTTTTTTCTGCCCTTCTCTTTTCTACTCTCTTGTACACATTTCTACTCAGCTTTACTCTGCTGTGCGCTCTTCACTTCTCGTCTCGTCTCTTCTCTTTTCTTCTTTTCTTTTTCTCTTCTCTTCTCTACTCTCTTGTACGGGACCATTTTAAAGTATTCTTAGGGGAAGGGGACAATCACCAAAGAGGATCTTGTATTGAAAGCAACTGGGAAAATTTAATATTTCGTGGACCCTCTTCTGCTTTCTTCTGTTTTGCTATATTCCTCTCGGCTCATCTCTAATCTTTTCTTCCCACATCTGTACTCCTGTGCTCTTTTCTTCTCTACTGCCTTCTTACTTTTTTATTTGTCATTCAATACGTATTGAAAGTAGATTGTACTGGTTAGGATAGTCTTGAGAAAGACTGTTGGTGACTGAATTTTCGACGGCTTCAGCGATGGTTATCTTCAGAGTCCGTCAAAACGTCAGTCACCAACAGCCTTTCTCCAGATTACCCTAACATGGGGTGATTTACCTTCAACACATGCTGATTCTCCCGGGTTCAAACCATTTGCTTAATTTTCATTTAAATTACTAGTTTCTCGTTTTCCCCTTGTCTTCTCGTCATCTGTCTTTCCTCTCGGACTTTCTTTCAGCTATTTCAGTTTAGTTCACGTTTGCCAACCGACGCTCATCAAACGTGCATCTTTGTCTGTTTTTTTAAAAATCTGTTTTCCTTTCATACAGCATAACAGATTTATCGCGGAAGCGGCGAGGATGTCTTCTCGCTGTCAAGTGGTATTTTTTGGTGATTCATTGACCCGATTGATGAAAGAAACCGAGGTATTTGTAACTCAACAAAGAAACAATATAAAAGTTGCGTTCGAAAGTAAAATATTTATTTTCTGGTTTAAATACCAGTACAATTAAACCCAAATTAGTTGTGATGGACATAAAACGTCCGTTTTCGTTTTACCGTAGTATTTTGGTAGAAAAGTGACAAAAAGACAGCGGCGGCTTGTTCATCAAAAGAAATTTCCTTCGTTTGGTCACACAAATACGAAAGAAAAGTGTGATCATTTTTTCCACTCGTGTCCTTTCCCCCGAAGTCTGGATGGAGTGGCATAACTAGAATATTTTTAATTTCTAATGGAGCGGAGTATCTAGTACAGATTTGAGGGAATGCCTACCAAACCCTTAAATAAATCATCTTCCACACTTGCTGCTGTGGAAATTTATATATATATATATATATATATATATACATATTATATCGCTTACCTCAAAAAGTCACTACAGCCTGTGACTTTTTGAGGTAAGCGATATAATCCCATTTGCTCTTTCTTTGCGTTATTGAGCCCTCTTTGCATTTCGTAAACCTAAACGTTCACGTATATATATATATATATATATATATATATATATATATATGTATGTATGTATGTATATATATATCAGTAACAGAAATGGAAGCAAAAACTCAGGCTTACTCTCACTAATGTTTATTCGAGGTAGTTTTTGATTTCTGTTTGGTTACATAAGTATAAGTTCTTCTTAATGTTTGGTTGGTCATCTCATTCCGCCTATTTATCGATTGTATACACATTTTTCTACAAAGCCTGAGATGGGATGAACAGCACGATCATCTGAAGTCAATCATTTAATACGGAGTTAAATTGGCTAACAAAATATGCTACACTTTTCTGGTAAAGCGTACCCCTGTAAAAGTCTATCCTTATTAAAGAAAAGTTTCTCTTCATGTATGCCTCTGAGGATGATTCTGAAATTATAGAAGTATGTTCTGTAAGTTTGTTTGGTTTGTCTAGTGAGTGAAATGTTATTCCCTGAGACATTTTAGTTGGTTAAACTCAAGCTTCACATGAAATTAGGATTAAAATCATGAAAATCTGTTAGAGACAAAAACCATAATTAAGATTTGAGATTATGTTTGGCCAGATCTTAATGAGTGTGCTCTAAAAACATAAGGTCCAACGCAACGCATCGTTGTTGCATCCCTGTGCAACATCCAACGAAGATCTATATAATTTTTGCTCTCAAGTAGAGGTTACGTAAAGCCTTCGCAAAGCTGGGTGTGAAAAAGTTTAAAAACGGAAACATCTTCATTGTAGTCAGTCACATCTTTGAATGTTTAGGCATAAATAACAGAATGAAAAGGTCACATTATAGCTTTTAAATCTTGAAGCAACTGCAAAATAAATATTTTAAAATTCACCGATTGTCTGCCACTGTATCTATTACATTCTCTACATTCATTCGATTCAAAAGTGGTCAATTAGTTATTCTAACTAATTGATCGTTCTTCCACAGTTGCTCGCTTATCATTTTGGTTTTCAGCCTTCTAAAAAATTTAACCAAATGACACCCTCCCATCAACTATCTAGTTGCTCCGCTATTTCTCGATCTGTCGTGAAAGACCGCTGACACGATAGTTTCATCGTAAACCCTCAAACTCGCTTAATAAAATTTTAAAGCAAAGACTTGGTTGTGATTATAAATACTTTTATACCAGCTATAATGGCGATAATGTCATACCGCGTAGGAGGGATTAAGCATTTAAGCTTTATATCTGGTATAAATATTGGCCTAACTGGTGTAACTGGATTGTCGCTGGAGTGGTTTAAGTCCTATCTATCGGAGCGACGTCAATTGGTGACTTTGGCTGGGACGAAGTCTGATATAGCAACTGTCAGGCACGGAGTTCCTCAAGGCAGTATCTTAGGCCCTTTGCTGTTTATTGTTTTCATAAACGACTTGCCGCTACATGTCAGCTCATGTAAGATTGATTTGTATGCGGACGATACAACGATCACCTCGTTTGCAGATTATAGAAATATGTCATCTCTGCAGGGCTCATTGAATAAGGCTATGTCTGAAGTGGTCTGCTGGGCGTTGGTTAACAAGTTACCATTAAATGAAAAGAAGACCAAGGTTTTGATTATTACGGGAAAGCGTTTGTCCAATATTTCTAGTGTAAAATTATTAGGGCTAGAAATTGATGAGTTATCTTTCTCACGGCATGTAGATAATGTATGCAAAAAACTATCTCAACGTATTGGAATTTTAAGGAAGATTAGGAGTATACTGCCACTCAAGCAAAGAATAATGTATTATAATAGTATGATAAAGCCTGTACTTGGTTATGTAAATGTCATTTGGACTACGTGTAATACAGATAGTCTTGGTAGGGTACTAAAGCGACAAAAGAGAGCTGCACGAGTGATTTTAAAAGCTGACACTATGTCTCCTACTGTCCCACTGTTTAATCGTCTTAAATGGCTTCCTTTTTATGAAGAAGCTAAAGTAACAAGATGTGTGCTTGTATACAAAAGGATTCGTGGAGACTTACCGTCATATCTAAGTTAAATTGTAGTTTACACGGAAGAAACACTAGATACTCAAACTACAATTTACTTTGTCCTTTGTACAAAAGGTAAACTGAAGGAGGTAGAACCTTTGCAGTACAAACCTGTCAAATATGGAATGGCTTGCCACTTGATTTGAGACAAAAAAAATCTCTTAATAGTTCTAGACAGTTTTTGGAACAAAATTTTTAATGAACAGCAATCTATTGCTCACTTTTTAGTGTAAAATACTTTTTACTATATTATTTAGTATTATCATTAGTTCTATCATGTACTGTATTTTAGAGGGCCACAGGTTTGTTAGCTTTTATTAGCTATTTAGTGCAACCCTCATTAAATAAAGATGTTACCTTACCTTACCTATTTCTCAACAGTTAGCAGACGTTTGCACCTGAAGAGCGGTCTGCCGAATGCATAGTGCTTCTTTTCAGTATTTATTATCCAGATATTCAAACTGCTTTTTTACAATTCTTACTCTGAAAAGGTTTCTAGAGTTCTTTTCAGAAATGTTCAGTATAGCCATTCGCCATGGTTAATACGTTTTAATAAATGGATAATACATATGGTTTCTTTGGGATTCCTCCAACTAAATATTGTGCCTTCTTTCTTAGAGTTGGGACACGCTTTTCGAGCCCTTAGGTTCATTAAATTTTGCTATTGGTGGAGACAGTACACAGAACGTTCTGTGGAGGATACAAAATGGCGAGCTAAAAAATATCAGTCCAAAGGTACGAAGGTTATCAGGGAACACTTATTTAAAAGTAACTTCTCCAAAGTTTTACGTTGACCATCACTATTATAGTCCACTTCTGCACTCAAATAGTCATGGCTAGCTCATTTCGAAGAGTTTTGTATCCCGGTTATAATCTTTCATTGTTTTAAATTGCATTTCAACCTCACGACTATTGGGCAATTGTTTGAGCAGACTCGCCTGGTCTTTCTCTTATCGCCACACAAGTTATGGAGTCCAGGAAGGAAATGAGAGATTTGGAGCGAGTCTTGTATGAAGAAATTGTATTCAAGAAATACTTAGGATCTCGGGCACCTGCGTCAAGATTTAATTTTCTTTGTACCTGCCTGCATTTTTCTCTAGCCAGATCATTGAACTCTAAAAAGGCTAGAATCGAAGCTCCTTATTTCTAGAACTATGGGAAGATGAGCCTAAAATGGGGGCCGCCGTGCAGGTCCAAATCTACATGTAGTTAGTGAGTTTATTTTTCTGTGTATTATAGTTTCTTTGGACAAAAAAAGAAAATAGCCAAAGAAAAACCAAACTTTTGGTTAAGTTTTTTACCATCCGTAATGTTGACCATATTTAATCTAGGGCGAACTGGGATGACCTGCATATTGATATACATGCGGGTCTCCATGGTGGTTTTAAAATTCAGTTTACTGGCATCATTCCAGTCCTTTTAGAGTTCAATGACTCAGACTAACCTACTATTCTAAATTGTCCATTTTGGCGACGATGCCTGCAGGTATGTATTGAACTTCAGGAGACGCAGTATACTAACACAAAGATAAAAGTCACGCCATTAAATCTATTTTATATTGATAGCATATTTCGAGAAAGAAATCCAAAATTAAAGTAAGTTTAAAACTCCTAATTATGACAAAGTCGAATAGGACAAGTGGTTACGTATACACTGAATTACCGAAGAAAAGCTTCTCCTTTTTACTTACTTGGGAATCACTGATTTGGAAATACAAGGGCAACGTTTGTCAGCTGGTTACTAACTTAGTGCCCACTTCTAGGTACAACAGTGAGGTGGCCGTTTCTGGTGCTGGATTATTGTCTTTAAGGGGCTGGTCATATGGAGCGAGCCTGCCCGATCAGCCGGGTTGGCCCGTTTTGCCGAGATCCCACTTTAGTTCTAAAGTAGAAGGGGAAACGTTTCTGTGATCTTATAGTTAACCTGCCAGCCCCCTTTGCCGAGGTCTCGGCTGGCATCGAGGGAGATCCCGTTTCACCGGGTTGACTATTTCCCACATGACCACTTTGAACTGAAATTACTTTGCTACGACTTAACGGTGTACGCGCCGTAATTGAAGAAGCCGAGTTCAGCCTCGGTTAACCGAGATTATTTTGTCATATGATCGCAAGAGAATGTCAGCCCGGTTAACAGGATCAGACTGGGTGGCCGGGCTGGTTCGCTCCATATGATCAGCCACTAAGTCTTTTGAATTACATTTTTTTGTCCGACGAACGTTTTGGTCAGAATGTTAATAAGGTGGAAATAAATTCATTGTATTATGTTGCTAGCTTCATTTTGTCTGACAGTATACTTACTTTGTAGGTTGTCGTTCTTTTGGTTGGAGGAGCCAATGTATCCCGAACGCCATCACATACCGCTGGAAATATTGTCGAGGGGATCGAATCCATTGTGTCGTATATCAACGGCATGAACTCTGAAATCAAAGTCATAGTCTTGGTGAGAACTTGTAGTCCCAACTTAAGCAAGATTTATCTTAGTGTTGAAATAATCATTTTCAGGCTGGTGAATAAGTGCTCACTCGAAAAATAAAAACTCAGTCGCAAAATCTTTCATGAAGTATCTCATCGTTCACAAACGACAGCGGTCATACAGTTTCACCAGACACTGGAGTAGAATTACATAGGAGGAATTACAATTAAGCAAAACATCAAAAATTTAAAACCTTTGCCGGATATCATGGCCTATATAGTCAAATTTTTTACCCAAATAATAGGTTACTGCCTCTCCCGAGGGAGTCGTCTTCAGCAACATCTAGCCCTTATCAATCACAAAATCTTAAAGTTTTAAACGAAAAAACTAAATCACAACAGATTACCAAGTTAATTGAGAAGGAATTGGCTATTTGTTGCTTGAGTTGTGGCGCTAATTGATCACGCGAATGGACTTGACACTGGGGACTAGTGTTTTCGTCTTCGCATAGACACCGTGCATGCTTTGAGGGCCATTAGTCTTAATTATACCCAGAAAACCGAAATCGAGAGAAAATCTGGGGTCGAGCTTAGGATAATATCTGATAAGTAAAAAGGCGTAACAAATAGTGTTTTATAGTTCGACTAGTTGTGAGCATGGTGCGCAGCCCAGTGGCCTGTGAGTCTGGTGTGATAACAATATGGTCGTTTAGGCTCTTGATTTAATGCATAATTATAATCTTTTCTTTTAATGTTTTTAATTCTTTGATATTATTTTTTTACTAGATTGGAAGAAGAGTTTTCATACGATTATAGTGGGGTTGGACTTTAGGCTTGGGATAGATTTAGCTTAATAGTTTGTTAAACTTTGTCGTAGATCAGGAACTACGATCTAGCTCCTTTACTGAAATTCGACCTTTTGATTATACTAAAAATTCATGACCCTTCTTGCTTATGACGTGAAAAGAAACTCTTTAGAGGACAACTTGAAAGACCGAACGTTCGCCAGATTGAATAATTGCTGCAAATTGTTTTCTTTGTAAAGAGTCCTCTCCCCACGATCAGTCATTCAAATTAAGAACGGCCTGGGAGGTTCTCGATTGTTAAAAAAACTCGTTAACCACAGGCTTTGTCGTTTTTGCAGTATTTCTGGGGAAAATTGCTTTCTTGGAGTGGTTTGAATGTTCTAAAATCAAAATACTTCTGAAAGGAGTAGAAATCCTGGTTATTCCTAGACATATTTGACCGACTTGGAAACATGCTGAAGCTCTTATTACCTAGTCCATTGCATCAGGCTACTCTGGCCAGGCTTACACAGTGGACCACAATTTCTAAAAAATTTGAAACACTTGGAATTTCCCTCTCTGTTTACTTACTCTTTTTTTTTTTTCTCTAGGCTCTGTTACCTCGGGGTGAAAACCCCAATCCTCTTCGAGTGAAAATTCAGGATATCAACAACCAACTAGAAAACAGAGTAAAAAATATTCCAAATGCGATTTTTCTTAATGCGGATCCAGGCTTCGTGGGGACTGACGGAACAATATCGCCTGAAGATATGGAGGATTACTTGCATCCGACTCGACTTGGGTACAAGAAAGTCTGTAAAACCATACACGAAGCTATTGTCAAGCTAATTAAATATTCCTGAATTATCGGTACAAGCGACGTATTGTTCGTCGTACAAAGATATTTAAAATGAAATGTATTCTGACTGGTCTTATTGCCAAATACAAGTACAAGACTGTGTGGATTTACGACCACCGAAAGAACATATTCCGAAACAAAAATGAGCTTGATACCTGATGATCTGGGCTTGAACCTGATGATATTCGTGCTCCTATTCTTGCTCATTGCCTTCTATAAAAGGTGCTTTTGTCGTTTATTAAACTCTAACAAAACCATAACGTCTCCCCAGACAAAGACATGAAACCAGGCTTGGACCGGCCATTGTGGCATCGCGTCACAGAACAATGGCTGACTATTGTTCTACGGTACAATGGCACAATGGCCAGTCCAAGCCTGCATGAAACCATTTTTCTCTAGAACTAGGTTTTCACTCCGGTGGTGTAACCAACCTTGGCTTTTCACGGGGAGCGAAAGTTTATCCCTGTCCTGGTAATGATTGAATCATCGTTAACTGGAATGAATATTTAGCTTCCCTTTCTTCGGACCAGGAATATTGAACCCGGGTTTTACATGAACATGCTAAGATCGCGGCGGTATAGGACAAAAGGAGATTTATTTTGACCAAAATCGCCGAGTACCATGGTTACGAAAACGGCGCTATGGAAGGTCCTTGGATGGAAACGGTTGCGTATCTAAGCTAATGAATGTCGATTGAATAAAATTAACATATTTTTGCGTTGATGAGTTTGAAGTTTGCGTTAATGATAGTATATTTTCTGATAATGAACAGTAAAAGGTGTAACGCGACCGATATGTTGGAAATGTGGGAGCTTTGGAGATATCTTGAATGAACGATAGATGAACGCTCGTCAAGATCTTACTTCAGAGAAACGATTTCTGGGCGCCAGCTGAAGATCGACCCTGCAACCTTCTGTTCACAAGTGAGACGCTCTAACCATTGAGCTACCAAGACTCGGATGGCGTACTCAGATGCAAGACCGACATATGTGCTGTCTAAGCGGCAGCTACTATGTACATAATGATCTGAATTCGATATAAAATACATATACTTTTGAGATATGACAGCTTGGAAATATCGAAGATGATCGATTAACGTTCGTCAAGCCCTAATCTCAGAAAAATGATTTCTTAGCCCCAGACTGGGGATCGAACCCGAAAATAAAAAATATATACAAACGCATAGAGAAAAGTGGCGTTTATATGTATCATTGTCTAAGTATCTAGGCTGCAGCTTTGGTTGGACCTCAGTAGAACTTGCACCTGAGTTAGCCATCTGAGTCTCGGTTGCTTATTGGTTATAGCGTCTCATCGGTTATCAGAAATTTATTTATCCTCATCTGGCGGGGAAAAAAATTATGATATCAGTTATAATTGCTAGTATACTTTATATTTTACTTTTTATCAATCAGTTAGTGCCTTGATTCTCCTTAAATTCAAAGGTGTTCTTGGTTATCTAGCCCCTAAGGAATATCGGGACTCAGCCGAAAAATCCCCCATGGGCGCTTATATGTCACAGTGAAGAGAAATTATGTAAAAAATGGAATAGCTAATCTGACGAAAATATTTGGAAGTGAAAATATGAGTTTCATCGAGTAACTGAGGTAAAGACGAGATCCTTCTGAGTTCACTTTTTTGTTGGATGTAGTCTTTTTCGCGAAATATTGGAGGTGATGTTCAAAATCAATCATTAGGTGAGCTGAAGCCTTCAGGAGACATATCATCTGGTGAAACCTACCACTGACAGAATCCTGCTGTAGTAATAAATAAAGTAATAATAAATAAGTAGTAATAAAGTTTGTTTGCAATAGCAATGAGTGGTCCTCATTGATTACGTTTACAGAATACATTTATCCGGATGTTTTGTAGCATTTTTTCCGCTATGGAATAGAAGTACAAGATTAGCATCAAATATGCAATATTGAATGCATTCTGATAGTTGTACTTACTAGCGAGTAAAAGGTTAAATAGCTTAAACTCTATATGACATTAATCTCTGACGGTTGACGATAAGCCTATCAACCAAGTTTTAATTAATGAAAAACTTCAGCATTAACATTAAGTTTGTGTCCGTACCAATTATATTAGAGAAACTATTTACTTATGATTGAACTGTGTTACTTTTAAGAATTTTGACAGCATTTGACAGCAAAGAGTGTTCGTTGTTACTCGGGAGTTTCACGCCCGTAGACGATCTTCAGACAACTGGTCTGTCTCTCACCTTGTCTGAAGATCGTCTACGGGCGTGAAACGCCAGAGTAACAACGAACACTCTTTAGTTATCTAACACATCTGTTTTGCTCTGTCCTCCGAGGTATTGAGCACTGTTTGAAACGCCGATATAAATCATTGTCAGTACTATTATATATATATATATGTATATATATATATATATATATATATATATACATATACATATACATATACATATACATACACACACACACACACACACACACATATGTGTGTGTGTGTGTGTGCGCGCGCGCGCGTGTATGAACCGAATAGATGTAACAGAAGTGTCACAGATATGGCATGGATATCTAGAGTGCTCAATACCATAACAGGCAGAGCGAAAACGCAAATCAAAGGCAAATTTTTTGCTTGCAGTAGCTAATGTGAGTTTCACGCGCTTAGGCGATCATCAGGCAACTGACAGATCATTTATTTATTCATACTCTTAAACATTATGTTAGGTGGTGTCTTGTTACATGTCGGCACTTGGTGAGAAGTTCTGATCTGCTGTTTAGCAGATTTTTCTTATGTCCCTTCATAATTATCAATTTTTCCTCCAGGCATAAGTTGCGTCTCGTCAATCCAATTTTGCACGATGGAATTTGCTTCAGAATAGACCATTTCATTGTGAAGTTGCGGTTCGCAGTCTTTAGTTTCCAAATAAATTTCAATAGTTCGGAATGGTAAGCATATTTCCGGTTTTTGAGGGATTTCATGTGGTTTCGGTATCTCTCTTTGAAAGCGTTGGCAGTAACACCAATATGGGCTTTTTACTCCTGGTTGTCCGCAATAGTGACTTCAGCTTTGTAGACCACGCTTTTTTGTAGGCATTTGCCTCCGGTTGGGCATTCTTCAGCACGCCGGCAGTTGCAATGGCGTAGGTCGGTGTTTTTAGTCGGCTGAGTTTCGTAGGTTTGTTTTTGGAGTACGGTTTTGTTGTGTCTTGTGATGAAAGCTTTCATGCTCTCTGTACAACTGTAGCTCACTCTCACTGTATGTCTGTTGAATAATGTGCTAAGTCTGTTTGAGGGCGGGAAGTGTTTGTCTATTTATTTATTTATTCAAACATCTTTAGACACGGTAACCTGATCATCAAACAAGGGGTTGCTTTTCATAGGGCCGTATAGTAAAATACGTAATAATTAAGAGAATATATTTACAATTAAAATCGAATATCTACAGCTAAAACACTATGTACAAGAATAGAAATGATAAAAGTTAGAGATCTTTACTATTAAAATAATATGTGTAATTAATTGTTTTAAGAGAAAGAGTTCCATGAGTTGTAAAAAGTCGTGTGCGATATTCGTTCTAACGTCCTTGCTATATGGTAGGTTGTACCAAATCACGTTTCGCTGTCTGTTTCGTCTTGAACTGTTGTGTCTGGAGATTGCGTTAGAGGTCGGTGGTTCGCACGTTAGTTGTGCGTTAAAGTTACTTCGCTTTAAGGCGTTGTTGTATGAAGGTGCTGTAGCGTCAAGCAGTGGCGTAATGGAGCTAGTGGGGGCCCTTAGGAGAATTTTCCTCGGGGGCTACCGACCCCCCTCAGCTTAGACATACATTTCAAGACTTTAATGGACTGCTAGAGGTTATAGAGTCTGAAATCTGAATCAGATTACATTTGCAACTGAACCTTCACAATACACATGAAATCATCTATTTGATGAAAGATAAGGAAAATGGAAAACAATAACATGTAGATATTAACACCAACGTGGCATGTGCAAGATCTAGTAAATGTACAGAGACAATTCTTATGGTAATGCTGAACCAAAATAATGAATTACTATACAACAGAGCCACAAACATACATGCTATTTTCACAAAATAGGCTGGTAGCAATGAAAAAATACAATGCCATTTTCTATTTCTTTTGAATTATGACATTTAAAATGAACAGGACAAAGTATTTAAGCTACATTTATGTCCACGCGAGACTGCATGACACAGTGTCCACTGTCTGAGAATATGTCCAATAGGCAATATAATAAAACCCAACATTTACACTTTACAATTACAAGCCAAACTGTTTGCACCTACGTGCATTGAGACTTGCAAAACTGTTAATCAATTCCTTCTTATCAATTGATCTGGCCTTAGCTTTTCAATAGATAGAATAGCCAAGTGATCTAGTCTCTCTTGGCTCATTGTTGATCTAAGGTATGTCTTAATGAGCTTTAGTTTGGAAAAAGACCGCTCTGCCGATGCCACAGTTGTCGGGATTGAAAAGAAGAGAACGAGTAGCTTGTACACCATTGGAAACGACGAAGTGACGCGATTTTCAAGCATCAATTTTATCACATCCAAGACACAGTCTTTTTCTTTTCTAAATTCGTTAACAAACGATCTGAGCTCTGATTCCAAGTCTTCGGTAAAATCAGTTGGATACTGACTCAGTATTGCCGATAAAGCTCTTAAAAAGTCTTCCTGAGTAGCCTTTACCATACGTTTGGGAAATAAAATGTCAAACGTGGACGTTACCATGTCTTGACTCTCAAATCTTTGCCACAG
Source organism: Heliopora coerulea (assembly GCA_030142905.1). NCBI lineage: Eukaryota > Metazoa > Cnidaria > Anthozoa > Scleralcyonacea > Helioporidae > Heliopora > Heliopora coerulea. The sequence continues at coordinate 342,435 of JASJOG010000017.1, read as the reverse complement.
TTGCATTAAAGCTGTACCTACTGTTTTATAAAAGACATTCACTTTAAACGCTTGTTCAGGATTATCTATATTTTCGTCATTACACAATTCATTTAAAAACCTCTTGACCTTTCTTTTTCTCTTTTGTTTAAAATGGAGGGCAGCATCCCATGATATGGCCAATGCAGAAGCCGTTAGCACCACAGAGTCCCAAGAGTCCCGTAGAATTCTTAGCTCTGAAAGAGAGCAGCTTAAGAGCCTTGCAACAACTGAGAGATCAACTTTAGGAGTCGGCACTTTACGTGAAGTGGAGTTTATTGCGTGGAGAATTCGTTCCCAAATAACGATAAATAATACAAATTCATAACTGCCTAATTTTTCGTTAAGACATCTAGCCTTGTCCCTTTCTTTTTTATTTGTCGATGCTAAAGAAAGTCGCGTTAGAATCTTCATAATGTCCCGATATCTGTCGCGGACGGCACGAACTGCATCTATTCGCGAAGACCACCTTGTCACACATAATTTCTTCAACGTGAGAGATCCGCGAGCAGCATGGATTCAAAGTTCGTCCCACCTATTCAACTATGACCCAAAGAAATTAAATACCTCACGCAATAGCCCAAAGAAACGTTCATTCTCCTGTATTGAGCTAACCGCATCATTTATTACTAAATTCAAGTTGTGACAACCACAGTGTACGAATGGAACCGGAGATTGGACCATCTCTTTAATTGAACTTTGCACACCAGTGTGAATCCCGCTCATTACACTAGCTCCATCATACCCTTGATCTGTTAACTTACAAAAAGACGAACCAAGTCCTTCAAGAACTCCTTCGCAGTAGAAGCTATACCCTCTGCCTTTGCATCATTTAATTTAACAAAACCCATGAAATTCTCAACCACCCTACAGTCTTCACCCTCAACCTGTACCCACCTAACGACAACGCTCAGTTGGTCCACCCGTGAGATATCACTAGTCGAATCCAAAATAACAGACCAAAATGGTGCATTGTTGATCTTTTTGACAAGTGATGACGTTACCGCATTTGCAAGAAGACTAATTAGCTCATTTTGAATTTTGGCACTGAGATATTTAGTAGCTTTAGCGGGAAGCGAAATAACTTCGGAAAGGACTTCATCATATTGTGCAACCAATGCAACCGATGCCAGAAAGTTGCCCCCTTCACATATTCCGTCAGACACGGCTTCTCGGTGCCCCCTGAAAGCCAAACTTAACGATGCCAAAGTCAAGATGATTGACAGGATTCGTTCCAGGACTTTGACCCAAAACAGTGAATTCCGGCGTATTTTTCATTCTCGTTTTCTTCATCAAGAACTTTTCCAGATTTCCACCTTAGACAGACAGCGGATGTTTCTATGTGCAAAACTGACTTTTCGTGCCGATTGATCTTGGCAGACATATTATGAGTAGAACCCGATATGCCGTTTATCCAAGCCTTTTGACTCTCGTAATTGTTGTTTGAAAGATCAGCAAATAGCCAACAAACCTCATAGTATGGTTTTTTCAGTTCGTTGGAATAACAAAGCCAGCCTCTTGGAACTGAAATATTATCGACAAATTTGTTGTAATACCTGGCATGGAAATTAGTGACCAATGTTCCTGCTTCATCTCTGTATTCAAAAGGGCCAGATGGTCTACATGGTCCATGGTCTAAAATCTCCATTTCTAAAGAAGCGTCGTTGATTGTCTCGCAAAAGTGGCCGCGGTCTGCTCGATAACGTCTCGACGAATCAAAATCAAACTGAGATCTTTCACTAACAGAATTCAATCTTGAAGATGGATCACCTGAATGGCTGATAGCGACATCATTTTCTAGTACTGGTGCAGTGCCAATGTTCTCTATGTTAAATGGCGCAATGCTCTCTTCTTTTTCTGCTGCTTCTTTCTCTTTACTCCGTCTATTATTTTCAGATATTTCAGGATTTTGCTTCCCATAATCTTCATTGCCATCACTGTCACTCGAGGAGGCAGGACAATTACCTTGAAGCCGAGTATCACCTTGACAAATCGTTAATTCATCTTTTTTCTCGGTCTGAAGAAAAGACGATATGTTTCTCGTACTTGATGTGGCAGCTTCGATCCTACGATATTCCTCTGCTCTTTTAAATGCACCAGAATTATACTTTCGTTTTAAATTTGAGGCCATAATATAGTGTAGGAAATAACACGGTTCGAGAAGAATTAATGAAAAATGGCACGCGTGTTTCGCCAAATATTTGCTTTACCGTCTGTAAAGGCTCGAGAAACAACACCGCTGACGTCAGTAACTGAATACCACTAGTAAAAAAATGAAAAGTTAATTTCGATGTCATTAGCCAATCACAAATAAGTAAAATTGATTGAAATTGTATTAACAGCGAAATTACCATAACCAAACTGACGTCCTAGCAAAACAAACGTCCGCCAAACGTTGTGACCATCGTGTTCTTCGAACATAAAGTAGCCCTCAAAGACCGCTGACCAGAGTTCGGCTGGCGAATTGGCGCCTGAGATACACTTATGTGATATACCGCATTATTTGAAGTGGCAGCAACAACAGAAGAAACACGAATATCATTGTGAATAAAATGTTAGTGAAAATTACTCCCTTGGTTTATCGTGTGATAGGAATCATAGGATATCATTTCTTCTAATTAATTTAAACTTTTAAAGTCATGACGTCATCATAGATTCATCGGGGGCTCCTTTGAGATCGGGGGCCCTTAGGAGTTGCTCTAACCCTGACCTTAGTCTGTTACGCCACTGGCGTCAAGCGTTTCTTTGTTGCAAGATAATGCGTTGATGCGTCTGTTAATCGAAAGAGGTAATTGTCCGATAACTGAAGGGGGGTGATTAGATAAGCGGTCAATGTAGAGTGGTTCATCGTTCGGTTTTCTGTAGTGTTTGTAAGTGCCGTTTGTTAAGTCGAGGGACAAGTCTAGGAAGTTTGTGCGTTGTTGGTTTGCTTGTGATGTGATCTTGAGTCCAAGTTACTTTACATATATATGTACCAAAATAAACCACAACTAAAGAGTGGCTTTGGTATTAAGAGTGTTCAATAGTTGAAAAAAAGAGCAGTATGAAATAACACGAGGTAAACTAAAAATTTTTTGTGTCGCTACTCGGAGTTTCACACATGGTCATCAGCCTGATCATCGCATAGTTGCGTGAAACTCCGAGTAGCGGCACAAGATATTTTAAGTTTACTTCGTGTTATTATAGGTATATATAATACTTATAGAAGAATCTATGGCACATCCAAATATCTGTTGATAACATTTGTCATTGTATGTGAAGAGACTGTCAATACAAACTCAAGTAGTCTTAAAGTGTTAGTGGCAGAAATTTCCATCCGATCTGTTAAATTCTTGTCTTCTTGGAGACGTTTTACAACTTGTAATGCAAGTTCAACTGGTATAGAAGTAAATAATGAAATGACGTCACAGGAAATCGTAGTTTCATCTTCGGATACTTTCGCAGATAACCATCGCTCACATTCAGAGATATCCTTTTCACCATAATCAACTATCGATTTTCCGAATAATAAGCTTTAAATTTTAATTACGTATGAGACATGATTTGGAATATAATTTTATGACAAAATTAAACGCTAAAATCTTCTTAAAGTCCATAGGAAAATTAAGAATCGAAGATGTTTCAATGTTACTTTACGTCATTATCAAGTCAAACACTTAATTGTAAGCTAAGAATATATATGCAGTAAAAAAGTAGAAAATATATGTTAATCCTATGGGAGTAGTCCTCATGTAAAGATAAAATGAATATTAAATAGCTGTATCAATATTAAATGAAATGCTAAATAAACAGTTCAGCACTAATAGAGTCAGTTTGGATGTAGAGAGTAGGCCTGATGTCCTTGATAAACAGCATTTCGTAAACGAGACACTCAAATTTGCTTCTATACTTCTTTAAAACTTTAAAAAGGTGGTTAATTGGTGCCTTTTTGTCCAATCTATGCTGCGTGACAAGATGCTTTCCGATGGGAGAATTCTTGTGTTCGCTTATGTGTCGATGCATGTGTCGGGCTGTACACCCGACATAATTTGCATCGCACGAATCAAATTGGAAAAGATATACAACGTATTGTGTAATCACAATCGGGGGCATGATTTCCTTAACAATCAAAATTTTGCGATAATTTTCTGCTTATGAAAACGGGTTGTATGTTGACGGCGACGTTGGATTTCAGCGAATGGATTTCTTTTCGGACGAGAATAGATTTCTTTCCGACTGCCATGCTTACAATTTAGTTTTTGACTTGATAATGACGTAAAGTAGCATCGAAACGTCGTCGATTCTTATAGTTTTCCTATGGACTTTAAGAAGATTTAAGCGTTTAATTTGTCACGAAATTAAATTTTATTCAACAAACGAAATTAAAGGGAATAATGTATTTCGGAAGTAAAGGATGGAAATTAGATTGACAGAATTAGAAAAAACATGTAAAACGCGGGAGTAAATAGTGCCAGCTTCGTGGGAGTGATACCCCGAGCGTCTTCAACTTTTATTCGCGAGAGACTTTAGAAATGACGCCAAAACCGTTGTTAGTTGAGGCGTAGTTCCATCTAAATAAGGTTCCACTGTAAAGTTATGGCTGACTTAAGGGATATGATTTAAACCTGCCCATAAATTTTCAAAGAACTGAGAAGTCGAAACAAGGCCATATTTTGGCGTTGTTGCCATTCGGGTGGAGGTCACATCGAGGAGCTGACGGAGACCTAACTACACCTGTTGCTGTTCATTACCAGAAAATATACTACACCTTTTGCTATTCATTACCAGAAAATATACTGTCAATAACGCCAACCTTAAACTCATTAACGTAAAAATACATTCCTTTTATTCAATCGACATTCACTAGCGTAGATACGCAACCATTTTCATCGAAAGGCATTCTATAGCGCTAACAGACGACCATTAACACCATTCTACTATACATTAGGGATAATAAAATTTCAATTACGGAAGATACTTCCTCAGTCTGTTGCAAGGTCGATTTAAGGTTATATGGAATCCCGAAATATATAAAAGACAATGGAATAAGACTATCATAATTCGTGCATAAACTGGATTCGGTTAGACAGTTCGAACCTCTTTTATTTCGCAAATATTTCGATGACTGTTTGGCTACTTAACATGGTCTATTGACCACGTTCTGCTCTGCTGAGCCCTCTCAGAACTGTCTTAACTCACAACATTGAATTATGCTACTGAAGACAGTTGTCCAGTCTTTTGCAGGGTCAAAATGGAATCTTAACATGTATTTTAGTTCACAGCACTTTGTTAACACATCGACTTTCGCGTCCCAGAGAAAAAAAACAAGCTGTTTTGCGGCTAAATAAGGCTTCGAGATCAATGCTTTCGTGCAGTCCAGTACTGCCGTGTATTGTAAGCTTTGATTGAAAAATATGTTTTGTCTAAGATGTAAACGTTGATGTTTGTTAGCAAAGTCTGTGAACTGCAGTTGGTTCACTGCTTGAAATTATACTTGTCAGGAAAAATGTGGTATGACGAGAAAGTTTCATAATATCAGTTGAGTGAAGGTGCAGACGAATAAAACTATCAAAATTTGAAAACAAGGAATAAAACTATCAAAATTTATAAACAAACCGGTGAACGTAGGCTTCCTATAAACAGAGTTTGAAAGCCGTGTGTGCGATCAATCAAGACGTTCAAGAAAGGTAGAATAGAACTATTCTCTATCCCACTGCAAAACATATTTCAATGTTGTGAGTTAAGATAGCCCTGGAAGGGCTTAGCCGAACACATAGAACGAGGTCGGGCTGAGCGAAAAATAGCAAAACAGTCATCGACGTATTGGCGAAATAAAAGAGGTTCGAACAGTCTAACCAAATTCAGTTCATGTACGAATTATGACAGTTTTATTCCCTTATATTTTATACACGACCGAATTCGATAAAACCTTAACTCGACCTTCCAACAGACCGGAGAAGTATCTTGCGTAATTGAAATTTTATTTTCCCTAATGTACACTAAATAGTGTTAATGGTCGTGTTTTGGGGCTATAGAATGCCCTTTGATGTACATGGTTGCGTATCTACGCTAATGAATGTCACCTATGCAAAAATTTTAATTGAGCGTGACAAAAGCATTGATGAATGTCGATTCATTGATGATTGAGAGTGAACGCATTTTTGCGTTAATGAGTTCGAGGTTGGCGTTAATGATAATATATTTTCTGGTAATGAACTGTAAAAGGTGTAAAAGTAGACCGCTGTATTTTTACACATATGCGTCTGCACTCGGGAATGGCGAAAAGAAAAAAGCGAAGAACACAAACATGCACAAACACACGTAAAATCCAAGGGAAATGCCGTTTATAATAATCTTCAATGTGTTTTAGACAATCAATATTGACTCAGATAATATGTTAAGGAGAGCAGTAATAAATAAAGAAATGAGATAAGCACATAAAGAAAAACAACTCTATACGATTTCGCCTGCCATTGTATTTTTGATTTGGCAGTTCAAAATTATTTTTGTCGGCCATTTCTCAAATTTGACCAGCATTTGGCCATTGGCAGCCCGCTATTTCAAGCCCTGAAAATTAAAGCGAAGATCAACTTTTCAAAAGGTGGCCAATACACTTGTATTACGTGTAGAGTGAAATACATGTACTGCACATCATCTATTTAGTCAATTTTTTGACAATTACAATGCGGACACTAAATAGTGATGCAAAATTTGAAAATAATGAAAAACCGTAATGGATGAAACTACAATAATTTCATGTACTTCCAAAGTTGTGTATTTTCCAACAGTTTTCAATTATTTTTTGGCACAGAATCTCCAGCTTGATTTCAATAAAATATCATTTTTATTTTTTTTTATTTATCCTTACCTTAAAATAGCATGAATAAAAACATACAAGGCTAACATTTAAAAGACATTTTTTTCATGCTTAAAAATGTCCAATTTCACCTTTACTACAGTGTAACCCTCAGGATACATGACTTGGCACTAAGGGTGAAAAATTTTCACATTCTCAAGGGGAGCCTGCTCCACACAGGGCTGTGTTAGCTTTGTCCATTTTTAAGCTCTGGCTATGGCCTTGGCTAGCATGTACTTGCAACTTACATGTACATTAGTTTACTAATCTAATCTCGGGAGAAGCTGAAAGCCAATGCTTGTATAATTTGAGAGGAAGCTATGGTTCATGCTTGCTGTACAGGAAACATTTGGGGGAACTTAATGTTTAAACATTTAAAAAACAATGGTTGGTATTTCATGATGGGCTTCCACCTTATCAGGTTAGGAATTCATTACAGTAGAACCCTGCTTGCTTAAACTTGGTTAACTTGATCTCCCCATTAACCAAATTGAATTTTCGCACAATTTGACCCAATTTTTCCAGACATCTACCATTATATGACTGGAACTGAGTTATATCAAACTTCCAGCTAACTTGAACTACTTCTATATTCCCTTGGCTCAAAATTATCCTGCTAATTTGGACTGTATTTTGAAAACATGGGTCACTTAAAGCCTGAAAGTGTCAGGATATAACTGATTGACTTGACAAAATTTTTAATCTTTATCGACAATAATGTGAGGATGTATGTAAAATTAATGTAATTCAAGCACATGGTCCTTGTTCAGAAAACCTTAGCTTACTTGGAACTTGCATTCCTTCTGCATCACCCTTACCCAGGTTAATGGCCTTATCTTTAATAATTATGCTCCAGAAATTATGGGGATCTGCTTGTAAAATGTAAAAGATTGTTTTAGCAAAGCATTCATTTTGCCTTGATCATTAACAGGATATATGTACCTGAAATTTAATCTATGCCCAGCTAACTCAAACCCCTTATAACTCATACTATTTCTTATTGCCCTTGGTAATTCAAGTAAGCAGGGTTCTACAATAATTTCTCTTTGTCCAGTGAAAAGCAATTACTACGCTTCGGCATAGTCATTAATGGAAAGTTAATACTCTGAACATGTTTCTCAGAAGCTAATTTTAAGCCAGTGTTTACAGATCGACAAAGCTGGTGGTCTTGGATAACCTGCCACAATGAACTATTTCCCTCACAATATGGTACATATTCAGTTAAAATAAATCTCAAACATGTGCCACCTCATTGGTTTATCGTTCATGTATAAGGTAGACCAGAGTTATCACAAAAATCGTTGATACAGTGTAACTAAGCACTCAGTTACATTGTTGTGGTTCAGGGGTTTTGGTAAATAAATTATGATATGGGTCAAAGATTGGTATGTAAAATTCTCATGAAATATTTAAGTTCTAAAAAGTTGTTTATTGTGGAACAACACCGTATCGATTGTAACTAGTTGGGTTTGCAACCGAAAGCACGAAAAACGCCGGATTAAAAGAAGCGTCGTGCGTAAAGTTACCCCAATGACTGTATCACAGTAAGAACAATCATTAAAAAGTTCCATCGTGACATCATCACAAATAGCATTGTAATATGAATTACATGATTTACATCCCTCAACTGTACTTTCTCATTGTTACTTTAATAAATAGCTGTATACTAAAAAGACTCAATAGATATCACCAATTTAGAAGCAGCGAGTTGTACCGAACGGTAAGGAAACTATATCCGGTTTTTAATCCAAGCTCTTTTGGTAATAACAACTGTACGACTTACTGTTACGTTGCGCGACCAAATTTCAAAAATACGTCGGAAAGAATTCGACGTATTGAATTCGTGTCGTTATTCCCTCGGTACTTCCCGCGCTTACCCTTCAAGCAGTGCCTGACATCCAAGAGGAACACGGAGGTTGTTCGGAGTGTGCGACTCCCCGACATGGTTTTCATAAGTACGGTCTTGGTCTATTGGCTTTCCTTTCAAATCCAACAAAGCTAGTGTTATGTCGGTGGTATCTCAAGGGGTGTTATGAAGTAATAAACATGCCATAGCAACGTAATTAGCAATGAGGTTGACAAGAACGTATTGAACTTTACCTAGACGCATGTTTGACAACAGAAAAGCAGCTGGACGTGATTAGGTGTGAAGTGTCGTTGCACAGCTGAGGCTGGCGACCGCTCCCTGGAAGGCTGGTGCGAACTGGAGTCCTAGAGTGTATTTATAATCGTCGCTGAACTGATGCAAACATTGAAACATAGAACACCTAAAGAAGGACCACTACATGGACGATTTTGAGGTGTTAGCTTTCTATCAAGGCTTAAGGTTTTATATGTTTTAAAAGGTACGGACAATAACTATATTCTTATTTAGCCAGCACTGTCTGTGACTTCAGAGCCTGACCTATTTAAATATTACAATATTACATTATTCAAGTGCCAGTGGACCAAACAAGTCGGAATATAGTTTTGCCAACAAACCTGTACAGCGTGTTTGGCTAAGTAAGCTTGTTTCTTCTTTAGGATAACATCGCAATGAATTTTACTCTGTAGTATTGTAATTCATTTCATGATGTGAAACTTGATATTTATATGTCTAACCCTAACCTATAATAATATTAAATAATTGATATTCACCGGTAACTGTCTTTCGTATGTGTCGATCCAATAGACCTTTTCAAGGTTTTTCTGCCATCTTGTAGGGGGCGGTGAACTCTAAAAATCTTTTTAGAGTTCAACGGTAGGGAATGGAAAAACATTGGGGCGAGCGCGCGGTCTAGTTATAGCTGCTGTTGTTTTCGCAATAGACCTCAGTGAACATTCCTTCAAAGTTATTGCTTTCTTTGGTCTTTACGTCTGCTCAAGTTTTGTTGAAAGTAAAACGATATATCTGCGAGTATATACGACTTGTCGGAAGGGTAATAGACGTTTTGGAAGACGAAAAAAGCAACAATATGGTGACTTCTCGAGATCAGGCGACCTGATGACAAGATGGAGTTCTTGTCGGGAATTGGAAGAACATAATCTGACAACAAATTCAGAATTACTGAGTGGACACAAAGGATGCCGTAAACCATGATTTTCGCCATAATTGTAGGGTAGAAAAATTAGCTTTTTATTCTACGTAACGTAATGTACCCCTAGTAAAACTTTCCTGTTCTTCTGGTACTGTATATTACTGCAGATTAAGACACTTTCCAGAATTAACCTCTTCGTCCATGCTCCTTTCCCACTATCAGTTTTTTTCAGAATTTACTCAGATATATGTTGGACTGACTAGAGAAATTCAGTACGCAAAGCGTAACCGCCAGTTTGTTACAAAATGAAACATAAACAGATAAACAAGACAATTAATATTTCTCACTTTAAACTGTGTGATGACTATCATTGTACGTGATGATAAATAGATTATTTTATAGCAGTTCGACATTCTACTGAAAGTAATACTGTATAATTCTTTTTTGAATAGCTTGGATAATGCAACAAACGAAGAGTTTACAGTATTTATCACAGCTCATTTCTAAACGTTTTTCAGTACAAGTGGTTGAAAAAATTTTATGGTTTTTGCTTGCAATGTTTGCCATTTATTAGTGTAAATCTCAGCAGCAAACACAAGGATGCAGCTCCCCTTTAAACTTTAGGGAGTGACTAGTGCTTAATGAAACAGATGTGCCTGGTTAAACTAAATTTTGATTTGACCTTAAAATGCTAAATATATTTTAAGACCACAGAATCAAATAGATTGCACTGCTATTAAGCTCTGGCACCAAGCATCCCTAATGTGTCAATTTGCAATTGGCATAGTCTTTTATTTGGCAACTGCTCATCGTGGTTATTGTGGATCAGAATCTGTAGATATGAAGATTAATGCCAAGCCTTAGGAGTGTATTCAGCCAGAATTCTGAATGTGAAATACTTCGCAGTGGAACAGGAGGTACTTTTTAATTAACAACATAAAGATACAAGTTTTCTCTCTGACTGGGACAATACAATATATAATGATAACATGGCCTCAGATTGCCATGTATAGTATATCAGTTAGTAATGATAGTTATTTTGGTATAAACCTTTTGCTTTCAATAAAACAAAGAAAATGTTATTGGTTTTTCTAATATTGTTTTGATCAAAGTTTGTAAGTTGAGTTTTAAATCAAATATATTCAAGGCTGTGCAAGAGATACTGAAGTAACACTTTGAATGCATATTTTTAAGATTTCAATTTCACTGATCACAATATGACTGGTGCCATTTAAAATGAAGCGCAGGACTGCTTCTTATGATCATATCTCATTGTCCTTTACTTGCACCATAATTTAAGAAAACTTCAGTGCAAATTACATTGTTTATGTACTTTTAATAAGATTATAAAGATGTTAATCAACTAAGTGTCACATTATGAAAACCAATGCAACACAATATTTATGTCCCTCCAATGTTATGTCAGATGCCTAAAGCAAGGACTGGCTATTTGACTTCCAAGGATAGTTTTCCTTTACGGCAGGTATATTTTAAGAGGAAGATGCTTCTTGCTCAATAAACAAAATGCCAATGCGTCCGAGTTAAGTTATTTAATGATCACAACAAAACCTGAAAGCAATATATTATTAGAATTCTTAATATATTGTTCGTAATAATTACAGCAAATTTGCGTGGCTAATCACGCCGATATACTCATCTAAATTTTGCTGAGAATCACAAATGCATAATATTGTTGATCTTCTATATGTAACGAAAAATTGTCTTTTGGGCAAGTCGTGTTTCCCCTACTACACAAAACCTGCTTATCTAGCTTTCCAGCCTTAACGAATTTACTTCTCTGTCTTGCAGCCTTTTTTGTGAGTTTAACAATGGTTATAATCGCGTCGAACGAACTCTTAACACGATGCAGAGCATAAAATCGTGGAATTTTAAACAAAATAGCCCGTCCAGCATGACTGAAACTAACAGCCGCCATATGAATCCGCGCGCTCGCCCCAATGTTTTTGCACCCCCCCCCTACAAGATGGCGGAAAAACCTTGAAAAGGTCCATTCGCGATTATTGCATATTCGTGCAATTGAATATTTTTAAGGTTACCGGTGCCTAGCGAACCAAGCAAGAAATGCAAAACCCACAGATTTATACCGAACACCAATTCATAAGCTAGAGTTCGGGAGCACACGTTTAGTCAAGGGGGATTCTACCTATTTGAGCCTCAAAGTCCAAATTTGGAAAAGAATTTCAACATAACAATTATCTTTGCAATCGTCGGTACACACCGTGGATGTGTAAGTGATTTAATTCGCCGCCTCTGGCTCTCCTGATCGTCGTTTCGATCAACCAGTTGCGCAAGGAAACCTGATAAACGAAACTCAATATCAACTCACAATATTACCGACTCTAAAGGAAACCCTGGGTCTTTAAGTTACTTTAGTTCTAATTGTCTGGACTTCAGTTTTTACTATGTGGCAGTACCTGCCAAAACGTACGAAATCATTAATTTACTGTACTAGGATAAGGAAATTTACGAACAGCTTGAGAGGTGTTCCATTTTCTGTTTGCCGCAGCGGTAAAATTAAGGTGACCAAAATGGACAGGCCTGGATTTTCTTTAGCATTTCTAGGTGTTTGGAAACCGGCAAAGCCTATACGTATTCAAGCATTTTAGAAACAGCCCGAACGCTGCTTCACGTATACATGTTCAGTGCCGTAGCTAGGTAGTAATTCACCCGGGGCAAATTCTGTTTAAGACACCTCTCTAGGTCTTCTCTAGCGCAACCCAAGCTCCATATTATTGTATCGTATCTTACGACTCGTACCATACAACTGAACGAGGTGGTTCTGCATAAATAATAATTTATAGTGCTTTTTGATTTTTGTTACTCAAATATGGCGGAAATGTGGCGGAAGGATGTATTGCTAATGTTTCGGATACGAACTTGGATAAAATTGCAGAAGATGTAAAGAAACGACTTCTTATAACTGATAAAGAAAGTTTCAAATGGTCTGGTGGCTTTGACGCTCTTAAAAGACTTTTCGGTGAGCTACTTGGCGTCGATACGAAATGGAACTCACCTGGTGGTGGAGCTAAACAATTGGAGAGCTCTCAACTGATGATTCGATGGTATTCAAATTCCTTCCTCACTATTAAAGGAAATAGTAGCACAGATATCAAAAACCAATTATTGGAGATTATTGAAACCAATGCAAAAGAGCAGGATAACCTGTCCAGCCATGTAAAGAACAATAGGCCCAGATGACACGAACACAAATGAAGTTGTGACGAAGGAAGAGAACTTAGCCAGCCTGGTCAAAGAATTGCAAAGTTGAGTTGACAACCTCGACAGTCAAATAAACGGGAAATTTACCAGCCTACCAAAAGAAGTGGATGAACTCAAACTCAAGGACATTGTAGAACAGTCAAAGTGATGCAAGAAAGAATAGACAATTTATTGTTTATTTCGTCAGACCTAAACACGAAAATCAAAGATTTGCAAAGCGAAAATGCAAGTCTAATAACTGCATTGAAGCTATTACAGACCGACAAAGAGGAACATAATCTAGACAACGTAAAAAAATCAAATGACGATCAGTCAACAGAACAGGTTGAATCTCCACGAAACGAGTGGATGCAAGTACAAAAACAAAGGAAAGGCGGTAGCAGTAAACCCAACAATAAAAGAAATAACGATATGACATTGACGACGAGTAACAAATTCAACGTTCTTATCAACGAAGATGAACACCAGGAAAATGAATCCTATAAACAAAACAAGCAATACGAAGGATCTGGACAAAGGGCTAATGAATACCGAGAAGTAAGAAAAGGGGAAAATATAATAATTGACGCCTCCATGACTAAGCATTTAGATAGTCGGCGAATTGGTAAATCAATTAAAGGTAAAGGTTCAAGGATCCATGTCGAAACATTTAAAGGTACGAAAACCGAAGCAATGATGCATTATGTGAAACCATGTCTAAGGAAAAATGTAGACAAATTAATTCTTCATGTTGGAACGAATGATATTAAAAGCAAAACAACCAAGCAGATTGCTGATAATATTGTGGATATTTATCAGAGCGTAGACATGAACCATTCAAAAACCCAAATAATTATATCAGAGATAATATAAAGAAATGATGACGACGAGTTAAACTCTAAGATTGAACAGGTAAACAATATTATTTCTAAGTATTGTAGACAGAGGAACTCGAGACTTATAAAACACCAAAATATTCAGAGTAAACACCTTAATTCATATAGTGTACATCTGAACAAGTATGGAACTGGTATATTTGCAAAGAATATCATTAATTGTATTAATAATTATTCAATTCACTGACTCACTAAGCCAGTCTCTAAGGATAGTCTTCAATGCTTATTAACAAACAACAGTCATAATTGCTCGAATCTGTCAGCAAATGAAGAAAGTAGTTGCTACTAAAGATCAAAACTACACCAAACCAATACCATCCCAAAACAGGAAGCAAAGGGAAGAGGATTTAAAATAGCACATTTAAATATCAGAAGTTTAATTGGTCATATGGGTAAATTTTGATTACATCTAACAAGTAAACAATTTGATATAATTAGCATAAAATAAACTTGGTTGGACAATACATATCAGATCATGAGATGGCTATTCAAGGCTATGATATAGTACGAAAAGACAGACATCGTAATGGTGGGGGTGTTGCACTTTATATATGTGAGTTGATTAATTACAAAATAAGAAATGATCTGGATACTGACACTCTTGAGGGAATAACAGTTGAGATTCTCAAACCTAAGACAAAATCATTCCTGGTTAATACTTGGTATAGGCCACAAAATTCACCACAAGTTACTGAACATGCCAGTAGTTTAATAGACTAAATATTTAGCAATAGACCAATTAAAATCTGGTGTTGAGCATGTTGGGATCAGTGACCATAGTTTAATTTATGTGTATCAAAAAATCTCAATTCCTCAAAATCCATCAAAACTAGTTAGTATCCGACAATATAAATTATACAATATAAAATTGTTTAGAACTGACTTAAAGAAAATTTTAGCATAGAATGACTGTCAATCTGGAGATCCTAATGATTGATGGAATGATTGGGGAAAAAGTTTTAACTTGTTGCAGACAAACATGCACCTCCAATGATGAGGAAAGTAAGGAGTGAATACTCACCCTGGTTAACTATTGATATAAAAAGACAGATGCATCATCGAGATTACCGTAAGAAAAAAACAGTTCAGAGAGGCTCAGCCCATATCCAGCAAGCTTACAAACAGGCTAATAATTACTTAAATAAAGTGATAAAAAGTAAAAGCCAATTATTATAAGAAAAATTTCGAAGAAACATGCGGTAACCCTAAAGCCACATGGAATGTGGTTAATAAATTGCTTAATAAAAGATCTAAGACAACAAATGTCACCGAGTTATCTGTAGATGATAAACTTGTTACTGATACACATGCTATTGCTGATGCCTTCAACAAGTGCTTCTCAGAAATTAGGCCAAATTTAGCTGAAAAAGTTATATACAACATCAGTCCACAGAATTTGAATTTCACATTATAACTGAGAATGACGCCAAGAAAATTCTCATAAAACTGATACCAACAAAATCAACAGGACAGGACATGACAGAATAGCACCAAAGTTAAAGGTGCAGCTGAGGTAATAACAAGCTCCTTGACCAATATCTTCAATCAATTAATAATTACTGGAATCTTTCCAGAAGACCTTAAAATTGCAACTGTTTCTCCAATTTATAAGTCAGGACAAAAATCTGAATGTGGAAATTATCGCCCAATCTCAGTTTTGCTAATCATTGCATAAATTTTTGAAAAGATTATTTTTGATCAACTTTCTACGTACTCATAGGACAACAATTTACTTATACCTGAACAGGCTGGATTCGGAAAAAGGTATTCTATCCAAACATCTCTCCTATGTAGAGCTAATGATTGGTACATTAATGTGGATAACGGGTTACTTAATGGAGTTATAGAATGATGAATGATAAATAATATTGGTCCCAAAATGGACCCCTGAGGCACTCCTGATGATATTGGTAACAAGGACGATTCACAACCATCAATGACTGTTCTGTGGTGTCTACATGTTAAATATGATCTAAACCAAGAAAGCACTTTGCCTCTTACACCCACATCAAACAGCTCTTTCAATAAACAATTAAATGAAACAGAGTCAAATACCTTACTATAATCCAAGAATATAGTATCAACTTGCTTTCTTTCATCAAGTGCTTTGGCAAAAGCATGAGTAGATCGGAGGAGACCGGTAACACAACAGCATCCACTTACAAAGCCGTCTTGCAGTTGGTAAATTTGTGGTTGGAAGAGGGGAAAAACATATGAAAACACACATTTTTCAAGGATTTTTGATACTTTACTTGAGTAAAGCAAAGCAAAACTTTAGGGATTGTCATTGACGACAAACTTTTGTGGAGGGATCACACTGATCATATAATAACTAAAGTATCAAAAGGTTTCGGTATGTTAAGACGCATAAAACTTTTTGTCCGGAAAGAAGTCCTAATTTTGATCTACAAGTCTTTAGTCCTTTCTAATTTTGACTATTGTAGTTTGGTTTGGGATAATTATAGCAACTATTTACTTGATGATTCGCAGAAAATTCAAAACGGGGCCGCAAGAATAATTACAAGGAAATCATATGAAGTTAGATCAATAGATTTATTGAACGATTAAAATTGGAAAACTCTTAAAGAAAGAAGAGCGTACCAAAAAGCTGTGTTCATGTTCAAAGTTAAAAACCAGCAAGTAACAAAAAATGTGGCTAGCATGTTTACAGTCTCAAATAACAGGAAATACCAACTTAGTAATTAATTGTAAAAACTACGTTGTCGATAAACCCAGAACAAATTTCATGAGAAAAGTATAAGTTAATCGGGCCTCGTTGGATGGATTAACTTACCAAAGCATTGTAAGGCAGAAGGAGTAAAGATCCAAGAGTTTAAGGCTATGCTAAGAGAAACTGACGATAGTTAAACATGATGAACATTTTAAGTAACTTAATAATGTAAATATACTAAGTAATTGTAAATATAGTATAATTTGAATGTAATAATTTGTGTAAGATTAGTTAGTAATAAACCATTGTAAATATAGTGTATGTACGGAATATATGTAACACATTATAATGTATGATACGGCCCCTTGAAAATCAGATACCGATGCGTTCTGAAGGGCCACCGCTGTAAAAAATTTTTAAAGAATGAATAGTAACAAATAATAATGAATAATAATAATAATAATAATAATAATGATAATAATAATAATAATGATAATAATAATAATAATAATGTTAATAATAATAATGATAATAACAATAATAATATAATTGAAAATTGAAGATGTTGTTTTGAGCCTTGGCAGCTGCAAAGTCATCGATTAGCGATGAGAAGTCGAGACATTGATGTAACATTTTGTTGAGCATGGCAATGTATCTTAATCTAAAAAAAAAGACAAAATAAGTCGAATTTTTGTTCCTGGAAATGTCACCCTATAAAATTTTGCACCCGGGGCAAGCGCCCAAATGCCCCCCCCCCCCCCACTTGCTAAGGCACTGTATATGTTACCTTATCACTGACTGTCCTATGTCCCAGACTTGGAAGTTTGAATAAGTCGTCTTCAACTTACGGCACTATCCACTTACTGTGTTAATCTATGCTCGAATTTCACCAAGCTTAAGGTCAGGATAGGTCGCTAACGAGGTTTTTGAAAGATAAAGATTTTCTTGAGCAGAAGAGGGGATGCTGAGGTACCTAATTTATACAGTTTCATCGTTCACACTACTCTCCAAGTTCTACTATTGGTTCAGTGGTTGTGCGCATATCCTTCATCACTCTGATTAGGGTATGGTTCCAGCTCCGTACAGTTGTCTGATTACTTGAGGAAGGTTTACAACTCTTTCCCAGCAGGATGTCTCCAGTTGTGGAGTAAAATCGTCTGGCATGCGCCAGATTAAAATTATGGAAGACTAATCGTCCCGGGAATGAGTTAACATAGAGACACGTTATCGCTGTGGCCATGTTGCCGTCGCTCAGCGACACGTTATTGTCAGTTGGAACGTGCCACTGAAATCGCTGGAGGTGGCGTGAAGTCTCTGAGTCGTTGCTGAGTTGCTAGAAAAAAATTTAAAAACGACGTCATTCGAGTAGGTTCATTTTCAAATTTGGCTTGTACTGGTCGTTTACCGTGCTTTCGCGATTTTAATGGCTGCGGAAAGTACCAGGGACAACCGTGAAATTTGATCGAATATTTGTCGTTTTGTCGCAAGCGATCATTACGGTGCGTCTCGCCACTTGTCCTTTGGTCGCCGGTGGTTGTCTTGTCGGTGAGCTCTAGCGACCCACCGACGCGATAGTGTGCCTTCTGCTTCAACATTACACTCTTCACATATAAATTTGTCCAGTTTGACTCTACCACAGGTTATTGCAGGTACTCCGCTTTCCTCCTGTAGTAAAACAGTACATGTACCAATTAATGGTGGCCGTTATTTGACCTCCAAGGATAACAGTCTACTGGGGAAAATGTTTTGGTTCCTAGTAATAAGTCGATTAAAACACAGGGTGGGTGAGTTGGTAAAAAAGCCTTACTTGACAACCTTTTTTAATGCGTCTATTTCGCATAGCCAGTGGCATGCCAGCATAATCTGTTAAAAGTTATCTTTTTTTTCTTTAAAAATTTATTGGGAGTTCTATAAAGCCGTTCATGCTTAATATTATACTAGAAATACGTGTACGCAAGAAACCCTCACCCACCCTTCCAATACATCTCTCGAGAATCCAAGTAACATTGATAATTTTTCAAAGTTGTCAAAAAGACAAATCGTCCTTACTATAACTGGAAGAGGTAATGCAATAAAGAAAACAACATTTGGCCACAAATATTAACAACCCAAACTGGAAATTATTTTACATTTAAACTGCTTGTCGTCATATTTACGTTTAAAATTTCTATTCTGTTTTATTAAAACAAAACGTTTCGTGAGAATAACCTTTAACGGTTTACTAAATGATAAGAGATCCATTCTGACAATTCTACTGCTTATCAATGGATGTTCATAGCAAGACCCTGAATTAATTGCGATCTTGAGATATGTCGAGTCGTTTTCCAATCAAACTTTTCACTCATTTTGCTTTAAAGGAAGATTTTTTATTAGATAGCCAGGCTTTCCGTCTTAAAATTGGATCATTCTCAAAGGTTACCGGTCGGATATCAGCATCACGAACAGCTCATGAGTGAAAATTTTTTTTTGATATTTTTTGTCTTAAAAAACTGATAAATTCTACACTATCTCAAAGTTGGTTAAAAATGTCTATTAGAAGTGCTAGGAAGAAGATTTATGGTAAGTATTTATCCTGAGGTACAACACTTTGTTGACGAAGATGAAACGAATTACGAAACGGACGAAATAAACAAAGAAAACATGAATGAGTTCTACATTTTTATCGCTGACCAATAATCGGAAAATACAAAACATAAAACAAAATACGACAAGCAAACCTTGTGCAAGTTTTGTCGAAAGAAGAGGGAGGTAAAACACGTACTTTTTCCACGGTAAAAAAGAAAAATGGCGTACAAACCTGCAACTCTTGCGTATTTTCAACTAAGCATTCAGTAGCACCTCGATACAAACGGTTCAACGGGAAATTTACACAAAGACGGCTTTAAACTTTCTTGAGAGGTTTTAAAATCCTGATGAAAGCATTACTGGTCGAATACGGTAAAGGTCATCATGCACAAACCACTCTCGAAGTGAGAAAGACTAAAGTGGACAACTGTTTTGCCTAGGATAATTTGGTGACCAAAATCAAGTAGTTTTGCAGCGAGTTACCTGATGGCTGTTTACCTTGCATTTTTGTTTCGAGCCAAAAATACATCCTAACGTCTTCAGTGAGGCGACATTTCATAGGGAAAAAATCCTGATTGAGGCGATGAAATCTTTGTGTGGAAAGCGGAGAAAGCATCCAAAGACTGTCATGGCCTGGACAACTCTTCTGGACTATGAGTGTTCTATCCCACTTCTCAAACAATTTACCATGAACGCTGTCCGGTTAAATACTGCAAAATGTTCAAAAGTAATCGTCCTACAGAAAAGAATGAACCAGAATCTTCATTCTACTTTACCAGTAAACACCAGCAAAATCCAGGCGATAATAATTGGTAGAAGAAGTCTCCCTTAGGGAAGAATGAAGTCGGGAAGCTACTTTTGAAAGCTGCTAAAACAATTCCGTTCGCAGAACTTGTGTTTCAAAGCTACCTGTGATTGTGGAGCTCAGGTAAGTGGTTACCAGAACGTGAAAAGTCCCAAGATTTATTCAAATCGGCATCTATTCAACTTCAGCGATCAATGTCGTTTTAATACACTTAGTCGCTTAGCACTGCTGTTCGTTGAAAAATCTTCCTAAACAGATGTCCTTGAGGAGCAGTGGATCTTCCTTGGGAATATACCACTTCGGATACTAGTTATACCAAAGCAGTTTTCTGCCGGTCAGGTCATTTAGATGATGTTTACTGGATCCAAGTTGACCTTTTGATTTGTTGTGGAACAACTTACTTTTTTTACATCTTACTTTTGGGAACGACACCTTTTGCTGTTCATTACCAGAAAATATACAATCGTTAATGCCAACTTCAAACTCATTTACGCAAAAATATATTCATTTTATTCAATCGATATTCGTTAACGTGGATATGCAACTATTTAGATCAAAGGCATTCTATAGCGCCAAGAGACGACCATTAACACCATTCTACTATACATTAGGGATAATAAAATTTTCATTACGCAAGAGAAATATCTTGTCTGATTGAAATTTTATTATCCCTAATGTATTGTAAAATGGTGTTAATGGTCGTCCGTTGGCGCTATAGAATGCCCTTTGATGCAAATGGTTGCGTATCTACGGTAGTAAATGCCGATTGAAGAAAATGAATGTATTTTTACGTTAATGACTTTGAGGTTGGCGTCAATGATACTATATTTTCTGGTATAATGAACAGCAAAAGGTGTTCTACAGCTATGAAATTAAAATAGGTACAGGTAAAAGTCATCAAGGCGAAACCTGCAATGTCTTATAACTCACTCTTAGTGGGTCTTGTTTTTCGACAGACCCATCTATGTCAAATCTGTCAAGCATATGCCGGCGGGGAACATTTCAAAAAGGTGTGTTGCCAGTCGCATAATTTCTTCGTGAGTGTCTGAGGAACGGCTGCAAGAGGCTAGAGCCTCCTTCACCACATCAGTGCAGCGACCACATTCTAAGACACGTCAACGTTTGCAATGCAACGTTTAACGGCTACATAATTCTGTCAGCATTGTTAATCCCTCGCCTTGGAGCAGAACGGGCAGTTAAGATCACTGATCTAAATAATGTCCACGGCGAGGGTACTAATCTCGATGTGCGTGGAGTCCTTTTACACGCGTATACATATACATATATATATATATATGTATATATATAGATGTAGATGTAGCTGTTTGGTCTCTGAAGAGAAGAGTGCTCAATACAAAGGTGTAGAGCTTTGATAGTCTATTAAGTTATGGCTTTGAGCAACTGTCGTTACACCGTGTTTCACGCTTACGCGATCATCAGAGGTCTGATGATCGCGTAAGCGTGAAACACGGTGTAACGACAGTTGCTCAAAGCCATAACTTAATAGACTATGTATATATATATGTATATATATATATATATATATATGTATGTATATATATATATATATATATATATGTATATATACATATGTATATATATATATATATATGTATGTATATATATATATATATATATATATATATATGTATATATATATATATATATATATGTATATATATATGTATGTATATATATATATATATATATATGTATATATAAATTTAAAAAACACGAGAATACTTTTCAAAGACATGTTTCGGCAAGACTTATGCCATCTTCAGTTTACAAGATGATGTTTGCAAGGCTTTAAATAAGAATTATAGTATGAATAAATTAACTAATTACAATGACGATATGTTAGATGATTAATTACAATGACAGTGTGTTGTGTGAGGATTAACGGAGGCGGTATCAGACGATAATTACTAGCAGAGGAAGGTGTTGATATGTTGCATTTGTGTGTTTAATTCTGGTTTTTTATTTTGGATGTGAATAGCTTCTTTCAATTTGAGTGTGAAAGTGGTTTTGGCCGAATCTAAAATTTTAAAGCAGTTAGGTGTGTAATGGTTTTTGCAGTTTATAGAGTTATTGAGGTGTTTAAAGATGTGAGAATTTCGATCAGTTAAAGTGTGCTCTTTGATCCGCGTTGAGAAATGGCGAGAGGTTTCACCAATGTAACGGGAATTACATCCCGCACAAGTAAATTCATAAACTACGAATGATTTAAGAGCTGTGGGAATCGGGTCATTGAAACTGACATACTATAATTCTTATTTAAAGCCTTGCAAACATCATCTTGTAAACTGAAGATGGCATAAGTCTTGCCGAAACATGTCTTTGAAAAGTATTCTCGTGTTTTTTAAATTTATAACTATCTATTTGCTAACCAGACGTTTTGATATGTATATATATATATATGTATATATATGTATATATATATATATATATATATATATATATATATATATGTATATATATATATATATATATGTATATATATATATATATATATATATATATATGTATATATATATATATATATGTATATATATATATATATATGTATATATATATATATATATGTATATATATATATATGTATATGTATGTTGTATATATATATATATATATATATATATATATATACAGGGATTACAAATTTGACACTTCTTTTGGAGTCATTTTGACTTCCTGCTTTGAAATTTTCGAGTCATCTCAGAAATTCTGGAGTCATTATATGTGACAATAAAAAGGAACTAAAATATTGAAAAAATGCATACTTCATTCACTGTACCAACTTTCTACTTTGTAGCTGAAAACAAATTTATTATTTTAATATTTATTGACACCAAAATACAATACAAGCAACTTTGTATACCTCAAAGCATTGATTTGCCAGTAATTTCAAACAGTGGCCAAAAATTACATAAACATCTTTTGGTTGTCAATTCAACTGATTGATATTGCAACTCAACGGACAATTTATCCTAAGAGGTAATTAAATATCTGTTACTATCTGCTCTGTTAAAATCTGAAAATGTTTTAGCAACCAAGTGAAAGAGTAAAGTAAAATAAGTTACTTTAATATCTTGTGTGAACAACAGAGTTTATTGTTCATCTGCCCCTGCGTGCTTCCTGCCACTGCTTCGCACAGCCATCAACCAGACCATACATATCAGGTGACGGCAGTGTTGGGTAGGTGCGGTACTTCATGTATGTTACCATATCTCGAACCACGACTCAATTCAAGATGGTGGCCAAGAGCGGGCAAGCGGAACGAT
This sequence comes from Heliopora coerulea, assembly GCA_030142905.1. Lineage (NCBI taxonomy): Eukaryota > Metazoa > Cnidaria > Anthozoa > Scleralcyonacea > Helioporidae > Heliopora > Heliopora coerulea. Next base: position 319,125 of record JASJOG010000017.1, on the reverse strand, counting down.
CATTCATCAATGTAATTATATGTATTCATCTTATTTAAAAAAATTTTTCCTGAAATTAGTTCCTAAGAAAGTATTCTATGTTCTAAGAATAACCAGAAATGGTCTGCTTTTGAATATTTCATGTATTATTTTCTGGAGTCAAACTGACTACGGTCGTATATTTTTTAGAGTCATTTCAATATTTTTGGCGTAAAATACGCCCAAATTTGCGTATTTGTAATCCCTGTATATATATATATATATGTATATATATGTATATGTAGTTATATATATATATATATATATATATATATATATGCATCTGTCCACGGATTCCGGTCACTCAAGAATGCCGTTTGGAAGCTCGGGGGCTGATATTTTGTTGACCAAACCTTACTTAGGTTACTCAGATCCCTATTGAAACAAATCGATTTGGTCTCGTCCTTTTTTTTTTTCCCCTTGTATGGATCTCTCCCAAGTTGTTTACATTACTTGAACACTGAAGCCAGTAAGTGATTTAAGACCGGCAAACGAAATGGCTTTCTTGGTGTTTGCGGCTGGTTTCACTTTTGCAAGACATCTTAGTTACTGGGCAATTTATGACTTGAAAGAACAGTTCTAAAACTCTGCTCTTTGGAATATGCATTAGCCAACTGTTCACATTCTGTAGCAACGCTTTGACTTGGCTCTTTCTCATCAATATGAACAATGACGTTACGGGAACTCGCTTGTTGCCAGGACATTTGCTAAGCCACTGAGTGTAAACGACATACTTCGCTGTAGTTGAATCGACGCTGATTTGTATGAATCGAGACTTTTCACGTTCTGGTGACTACTTAGCTGAGCTACACGTACAATCACACGTACGTCTGTATCGAGTAGCCGAAATACGCTGAAAAGCTACTTATTTTTGGAGATCACACTATCCTTCGGCGAAAACATTGTCCGCCTCAGTCTTTCTCACTTTTCGGGTGGGTTGTAGATGATTACCCGTTTACCATGTTCGACCAGTAATGCTTTCATGAGGATTTTAACACCTCGCAAGAAATTTTAAAAGTTTAAAACCGTCTTCCTTCAGTAAATTCACCGTTGAACCCTTTGTGTCGACGTGCCACTGAACACTTCATTGAAAATACGTAAGAGTTGAAGGTTTGTACACTACGCTATTTTTCTCTTTTATGAAACTTTTACTGTAGAAAAAAGTACGTCTTTTACTTCCCTCTGCTCGTTCTTCTTTCGACCAAAACCTGCACGAGATTTGCTTGTATTTTGTTGTATGTTTTGTATTTTCCGATTTTTGGTCAGCAATAAAAATGCAGAACTCTTTCATGTTTTCTTTGTTTATTTCGTCGGTTTCGTAATTCGTTTCGTTTTCGTCACCAAAGTCTTTTACTTCTGGAGGAATACTTTGTGTAAATCTTCATCATAGCAGTTCCATTAGAAATTTGTAATTAACTTTGAGAAAATATAGGATTTATCAGTTTTTTGAGACAAAAAATACCAAAAAAATTTTTTTCAATTATGACCTGTTCGTAATGCTGTTATCCGACCGGTAACCAATGAGAATGCTCCGCTTTTAAAACGGAAAGTCTTGCCATCCAGTAAAAAAATTTTCTTTAACGCGAAAAAAGTGATAAGTTTGATCTGAAAATGACACGAAATACCTCAAGATCGCGACTAATACAGGGTCTCGATAAGAACAACCATTGTTTAGCAGTAGAATTGTTAGAATTGATCTCATCATATGTGAAACCATTAAAGGTTATTCTCACCAAACGTTTTGTTTTAATAGATCAATTTCGAAATTTTAAACAAATATGACGACGAGTAGTTTAAATATAAAATAATTTCCAGTTTGGGTTGTTAATATTTGTGGCCAAATGTTTTGTTTTTCTTATATTGCATTCCCTCTTCTACTTATAGTAAGGACGATTTGTCTTTGACAATTTTGAAAAATTATCAATGTTACTTGGGTTCTCGAGAGTTGCATTGGAAAAGTGGGCGAGGTTTTGTTTCGTACACGTATTTCTAGTATAACTGAACTGCAGGGTCCATTGAACTCTAAAAAGACTGGAAAGATACCTCGTCATGCCAGGCCCTCTCGATTGAATGAAGCCTACATGGGGGCAGCCATATGGGTCAAAAACATGCATGAGAAAAAATTGTTTTGAACTTTTATTTTTCATGGACAGTTATTTCTAACAAATATGCAGTCCTACCGACCTTGTCTTCCACTTACTAAGGATAAAAAAGAAAACTGTCCAAAAATCCGAAATTTGGGTGATTGATGATGAACCAGGCGGAGATCTTAGGCGAAGTACAAATAAAATGGCCCAGCAAAACACACCAAATATATGCATAGTAAAGTTGAGATGACCTGCAAATTGACCCACATGTCAACCTCCATGATGGCTTCAAAATACAGTTCGCAGGTATCGTTCCAGTCTTTTTATAGGGTTCGGTGGCCAGGTCAGGCTAGAAATTGTCGGCAAAATGGTGGAGTTAGCAGAGGTATTTTGTCTCATGATGGCGACCGCTGGCATACGTTTTGTAACTGAATTACACGTGGAGCGAAGTCTCGTTTGGGAAAGGATTTTTTTTATGGGTTTTTGTTTTTGGTTTTTACTGCATTTTTCTGCTTTGCATAACGTTGAACTTTTCTCATTTTAAAATCCAGATTGGAATCTGGTACCGAAGTATTGACTCGTGAACCGTTTGACACTATTTGGTAAGTTTTACCAAAGAAAAACATAAAACCTGAAGTTCATTTTCCTGACTTTTTTTGAATTAGCCTTCTCTGAAATCTCGATGTTAAAACTTTTTAATCCGTTCTTAACCTAAGAAGGTTTTATTTCGTCAAATAAACAGCTTGAAATGTGCCTTTCCACCAACATTTCGTTTTTGTTACCTCTTTATGTGAAACTGTAGTGTTGACTCACTCTATCAAACGGAGAAAGTCAACACCAAGACCAGAGTCAAACACGGAAAGAAAGAAATAACGAACGGGGTTTTAAATTTTATCGTAAAAATAACTTAGAAAGTGGTTTCGAAACGAGCTTTTTTGTGGGTATTTACGTTAAAAAATGCAACATAGAGCTTAAAATAAGAGAAATTCATCGGTTAAAATAATAGCTCAATGTAAGCAAATATTCACAAACAAGCCTTCTTTCCAAGCATCATACAATAATATTTCCAATCTGTTTAATCTGTCTTGTTTTTAATTTTTCTTGTAAACTTTAATTTTTATGAGGACCCTGATGAAAAACACCTTTGATGATTCAGGTTTCCTGATTAAAGATCATTTTCATTTTCATTCTCCATGAAGTCTGTGGTGCCTACTGTGAGGAAAAGAACCTCTGCAGTTGCCATTCTTTTTCCAACTCTCGCTGTCCATCATTGCTTACGAGACACCGCAGTAATTTTACTGCGTTTAATAATGGAAAGCACAGAGTGTTATGGCCAAATACGCAACGTTAACTCCGGAAAGGTTAAACTTGTTTTAATGAGAAATTAACAATATATGATCTTGCTTTTCGGAGTTACTGTAGCTGTGTATTAACTGCGTTTCCTTGTCAATATTTCGAGCCTTTTTTAACATAAAACACGGAGCTTGTTGAAAGTCAAGCGCGCGGGACCAATATGGCAAGTGATGAATGTGGTTGTGGCTTACTTTGCTGATAAATTTATGCCTATTTATCTCTAATGTTTACTTGTGAGTTTGTTTGCATTCAATGTAGTGGTAAATCTCTCTTTTAACACGGAGCTTTTCGTTAAGATTTTTAACCAGTGAGAACGATCCGGATGTTATATATTAAACTTGAATTTTGACATTTAAGCCAGAAACATACTGGGTGGTTGCCCTTGTCATTGTTTTCTCGTCGTTTCAGGTAAATTCGGCATAAATTCATTTGCATGAATTCAGAAAAATCTAATACAAGTTCTCAAAGAGTAATTTTGAAGCCAAATCAACAAACAACAAACGGTTAACTAGTTACGAAATATGTCCGATGACATTATGATTAAGTCTCCGTAAGTTTTTGAAAGCACGGCAATTCTTTACTTGGAACTGAAACATAAATTTGAATTAATTTCATTAAAAAGAATAGTACTGTTGACCAAGATTTTTAGTATTATTCAGCTGCTGATCGCTGAATTTCAAAGATAGTCTAGTTTGTTGTTTCAAATTGATCTACTCACTGTGCTTCTGTAGTCCCATCCGTAACCATCATGGCGATTGGTCATGGTATATTGAGCTCCCGAAATCTCTGTATGTTCATCAACATTTACTTGGCTTTCTCTAGCTTCTTTGTTACTATTAGTTCCTGTAATACACAAGCTAGGCTTATCCAAGTTCTTCACTCAAGTAATCTTGTTAATGCTGTTAAAATCTAGGGATTTGGACCGACAACAAGAACAACTTCGGCGACGAACCAGTTTCAGCTTCGTCGAAGGCCATCGCGGGACTACGTCTTGCCTGTAGTGTTAATCTTGCAATAATGCTTATAAACTTAGCGAACGATGTAGAAATACAGCCTGGTCCACCTTGGATCATTACTTGGATTAGTTAATATGTACAAAACTTGCACAAGATTTGCTTGTCGTATTTTGTTTTATGTGTTGTATTTTCCGATTTTTGGTCAGCGATAAAAATGCAGAATTCGTTCATGTTTTCTTTGTTTACTTCGTCGGTTTCGTAATTCGTTTCATCTTCGTCACCAAGTACCTCCGGATGAATACTTAGCATAATTCCTTATCATAGCACATCTTAAAGACATTTGTTACCAACTTTGAGATAACGTACAATTTATCAATTTTTTAAGTCAAAAAAATGTCAGAAAAATATTCAATCATGAACTTTCCGTGATGCTGGTATCCGTTTGATAACCTATGAGAATGCTTCACTTTTAAGACGGAAAGTCTAGTCATCTAATAAAACAATCTTTCTTTAAGGCAAAATGAGTGTGAAGTCTAATTGGAAAACGACACGAATTACCATAAACCCGCAAATAATTTAGGGTATTGATCCTATCATTCGTTGTTTAATGATTTAATTTAATTGTAGGGATGGCCATCTTACCATTTGTTAAGCCGTTAAACGTTATTCTCACCGAACTTTTTGTTTTAATATAGCAGAATTGAAATTTTAAACGTAAATATGACTATAAGCAGTTTAAATATAAAATAATTTCCAGTTTGGATTGTTGTTTATTTGCGGCCAAATTCTGTGTGGATTTTTTTTTTATTGCATGTCCTCTTCCAGTTATAGTCAGGAGGGTTTGTCTTTTTGAGAATTTTGAAAAATTAATCATTGTTACTTGGATTCTTGAGAGATATTGGAAAGGTGGGCGAGGGGTTGTTGCGTGCACGTATTTCTAGTATGACATAGATGAATGATCTACAAATTCTACAAAACAAAGCGGCCAAAGCAATCTTAGGCTGGCCTGTTTACACATCTGCAATTAGTGCACTGAATACATAAAACGGGAACCACTTTCCTCGAGAAGAAAATACCACCGTGCTCTCTTCACCTGCAAATGCATCAATGGATTCATAAATTTTGATCTAAACTTAAGACCAAGCGAAACTGTTCACACTTACAACACACGGAGAAAAAGTGACTTACGTCTGCTTACTGTGAAAACGAAATGGTGAAAGCAAAGATTTACAGGGGATGAGCGAAAAAAAGTGGCCATCCTAAATAATTATGGTTAACATAACATAATCATCACGAGATGAACAGACGTGGTTAAGAATGATCGTTTTAGGATGCATGCGTCTAAGTAATTTCAAATATCAACTCAAATCTTAATTTTAATAACCGATTTTTTAAATTCACAAACGTTACGCAGTTTTTAATTATATTATTGTTTACAAATTCCTGGTACATCTCTGATGTCCTTCATTTTGACTCTAACGAATTTGTTCGCACAATCGCCAATAAAGTTTATTTACAAATTACTACAGGCAACAACTGGAACTCAAGTACATACCTACTGTATGTACCATTCAAACCTAGCTGGCATTCCCTTCAATTTGATCACAGCTTTGCATAAACGAAGCATGCTTTCAATAAGCTGATGCAAGTATTCTTTGGTAATTGATTGTAATCCATTTTTGATTACTGCAAAAAGTCCGTTTTCATTTTCCAACTTTTGGTCTTTTGTTAATCAGTCCAACTCAGCCCATAAATTCTCAATGGGATTTAGGAGAACCCATCCCCATACATCAATATTCCCACTAATGTACTAACGAGCAGATGATAATCGCGGTAAATGATTCTTCTCACTCCCAAATGGTTTCTCAGATTTTTTTTTCTCCATTTGAATTCTCTCTCTTTCAAGAGGTGATTTATGGTTTTGGCGGAAAATTTGACCCCTGTCTGAGCTTCTAGTTTATCAGCTAGCTAATGTTTGGTTGGGGTGCCTGATTTGGACGTTTTAATAATTAAACGGTCACTTTGATCGGTAGTTTCCATCCAGAACCAGGATCATGACTGCAATCTCCACTCAATTTACCTTAATGCAAAGTTCTTTTTTTGTTTTTTTTTTTCCCAGAACAGGTCAATGTGAATTTTTTTTGAAACTGTACATGTGGTAACTCCAGCTTAAAGCAATCCAAGAATTTCATGATTCCTTCTAATTTTCATCTCAGATTTCTCGGTGCCGACTTTTTTAAGTCCCTTACTAGCCACATCACTTTCACATAAAACCTCAACGAAAACGTTCAAAATTGCACATGTAACTGGTTTTTTGGCTAATAATGTTTTGTATTTAAGTTATCAACTAAATATTGTAGGATGCGCAATATTTTGATAATTTTATGGACAAGTTCATATCATCTAATTTGTAAGAAATAGGAGAAAATGCACTATGTTTAGCAGAAGACATTATCATAAAAAGTATTAAGAATTGACTTTAAATTAGTATGTCTTAAAATTAGTATGTCAAAAGCTTTTTAATCAGATCTCCAAGAAAGCTTTTAAAAAATATACGGTTTTCTTTCATTTCTGTTCTTCCAGTGACAGTTATATCAAATTGACTATATTTTTGACGATGGCCACTTTTTTTTGATCACCCCCTGTATATGCCATGCAATCAAGGAATGGAAGATTTAAAACTAGAAATAAGAAACTCGGACAATGTCTCTAGTTTCAAAAGCAATTTTTTATTTAAATAATACAAAATTCTTATTTTTATTGTAATATCACTTAGTTTTATATGATTTTGGCCTAATTTATTTATTGTAATTTGATTTTGTTAATCTTTTGTTATACAGGGCCTCATTGAAAAACACCCCTGGTGAATGAGCACCCTGTTTAAATATTAAATTCATTCATTCATAAACTGTTGGTGCTAATCTTTGAGTCAGTGATTGTATAAATGAAAGTGTGACCACTGAACTCCTCTGTTACTGGAAGGCAGAATGCAAATCGAAAAGTTAAGCGAAATATTTGGCGGATACCACGGCCGTTTTGGGCGTCTGTTTCTGTCATCTGCACCGTCTTATGGAAGTCAGTTTGGCCTGCTGAAATCTATTAAAACAGTGAGGCTGACTGCCTGTCAAAAAATGAAGCCAAACATGGGGCTTTATGGCGGTCAAGTTTAGTCTCTTATGCGGTCATTTCGACGTTAATGCAACGACGATCTAACGTCAAAATTTACCGCGTAAGGAGACTGAAACTGATAGCCAAAAGCCTATAATTGTTTGGTTCTTTTAGTTGAAGTTAACATTTCAGTTGTCACAGAGTTGAGTGATTGTTACAACTGCAAAGTGTATCCCGGAATTCTCGAGGAGACGTTTAAAGTGATTAATGGATCACTAACATTAGGATCCATAAGGGGGAAAAGACGTCAGCATTTGAAGGGGAAAAGGAAATGTTTTGCTTAAGAGCGAAGCAGTACGATTTTGATTTGACTTTCTTGGTAACTAGAAAACTTGTTGTTTCAGATCCTCTTTGCCCCACATCCGTCCAAGGGGAAACAATCACTTCAACTCAACCAGCACCAGAAGATGAGTAATCCCGCTGCTGACCCTCAGCCTGTCAAAGAGATACAGGGCGATGGAAGGTGGATGAGCATGGTACAACAAATATTCTCTCCTTTTCTTTTATCTCGTATTATTTTCTCCTCTCCTCATTTTTTATCAATGTATATACCCCATCCCCTCTTTTCCTTTCCTTTCCTTTCACTTCTTATTACCTTTTTTCTTTTCCTTTCCGCCCGTTCTATTCCGTTCTATTCTGTTTACTTTTTCACTGCCATACTCTTCTCAGCTAATGTCTGATCTACTTTGGTCTCCTTTGTTCTTTGCTGCCTTCTTGTGTGTCCTCTGCAGTGCGCTGCTCTCTTTCCATCTCCTACGTTCGTCTCTGCTTTTATCTGGTCTCCTTTCCTCTTAAATCCTCTGCTTTTTCTGCCCTTCTCTTTCCTACTCTCCTTTACAGATCTTTATTCAGCTCTGCTCTTCACTTCTTCTCGCCTCTTCTCTTCTCTTCCCTTCTGTTTTTTTCTTTTCTGTTGCGTTCCGTTCGGTTCCGTTCCCTTCTCTTCTCTTCATTTCTTTTCTCTTATCTTCTCTACCCTTCTCTTCCGTACTCTCTTGTACAGGGCCATTTTTAAGTATTTTTAAGGGAGGGGGACGATCACCAAAGGGGATCTTGTAATGAAAGCTAGTGGGACCATTTAATATTTCGTGTACCCTCCTCGGCTTTCTTCTGTTTTGTTACACTCCCGTCGGCCCTTTTCTACTATTCTCTTCCCACCTCTGTACTCCTGTGCTCTTTTCTTCTCTACTGCCTTCTTACTTTTTTATTTTCATTTATTACATGTTGAAGGTAGATTGTCTTGGTTGGGATAGTCTTGAGAAAGACTGTTGCTGACTGAATTTTGTTGGGACTCTGAAAATTTGTTGGGACTCTGAAGATGATCGCCTCAGCGGCGGTCATCTTCAGAGTCCGTCGAAACGTCAGTCACCAACAGCCTTTCTCCAGATTACCCTAATATTGGCGATTTACGTTCAACACGTGCTGATTCTTCCTGGCTCAAACCATTTGCTTTATTTTCATTTAAATTATTAGTTTCTCGTTTTCCCCTTGTCTTCTCGTCATCTGTCTTTCCTCTCGGACCTTCTTTCAGCTATTTCAGTTTAGTTCACGTTTGGCAACCGACGTTTGGCAACCGACGCTTGTCAAACGTGCATCTTCTCCCCGTTTTTTAAAAATCTATAGTTTTCCTTTCATACAGCATAACAGATTTATCGCGGAAGCGGCGAGGATGTCTTCTCGCTGTCAAGTAGTATTTTTTGGTGATTCATTGATCCGATATATGAAAGAAACCGAGGTATTTGTAACTCAACAAAGAAACAATATAAAAGTTGCGTTCGAAAATAAAATATTTATTTTCTAATTTAAATACCAGTACAATTAAACCCAAATTAGTTGTGATGGATATCTTTACCTCTTCTCATCACCTCTGACTTCTTTTCACCTCCCACTTCCTCTCAAATGCTAAATTATACTAATTAACCTGCAATAGTAACCTTATCATTAGTCTTTGTCTCATGCTATTTCATTTTCTGATAATATTGTGTTAAATACAATGAAACGTTAAATCTCAACAGTTAGCAGACGTTTGCACCTAAAGAGCGGTCTGCCGAAATGCACAGTGTTTCTTCTTTTCAGTATTTTTTATCCAGATGCTTAAACTGTTCTTTTACTATTGTTACCCTGCAAAGGTTTCTAGAGTTATTTTCTGAAATGTTCGGTATAGCCATTCACCATGGTTAATACGTTTTAAAAGCAATATTTAGTACTTTTTTGTTAACTTGTGATTTCTTTGGGATTGCTTCAACTCAAATATTGTGTTTTCATTTCTTAGAGTTGGGATACGCTTTTTGAGCCCTTAGGTTCATTAAATTTTGGAATTGGTGGAGACAGCACACAGCACGTTCTGTGGAGGATACAAAATGGCGAGCTAAAAAATATCAGTCCTAAGGTACGAAGGTTATCAGGAAACACTTATTTAAAAGTAAATTCTCCAAACTTTTACCTTGACCATCACTATTATAGTCCACTTCTTCTGAACTCGAATAGCCATGGCTAGCTCAGTTCGAAGAGTCTTGTATCCCGGTTGTGACCTTTCAATGTTTTAAATTGTGTTACAACCTCGCGACCATTGTGGATTCGTTTGAGCAGACTCGTCAAGTCTTTCTCTTATCGCCACACCAGTTAGGGAGTCTAGGAAGGAATTGAGAGACTTGGAGCTAGCCTTGTATGAAGAAATTGTATTCAAGAAATACTTTGGATCTCGGGCACTTTCGTCAAGATTTCATTTTCTTTGTACCTCCACCCATTTTTCTGTAGCCAGATCATTGAACTCTAAAAAGGCTAGAACCCTAGCTCTTTATTCCTAGAACTAATGCAAGATGAGCCTAAAATGGGGGCCGCCGTGCGGGTCCAAATCTACATGTAGTTAGTAAGTTTATTTTTGCTGTGTATTATAGTTTCTTTGGACAAAAAAAGAAAACTGCCAAAGAAAAACCAAAATATAAGGTTAAATTTTTTACCATTTGTAATGTTTACCATATGTAGTCTAGAGGGAGCTGGGGTGACCTGGATATTGATATACATGCGGGTCTCCATGGTGGCTTCGAACTTCAGTTTACTGGCATCGTTCCAGTCCTTTTAGAGTTCAATGACTCAGACTAACCTACTATTCTAAATTGTCCAATTTGACGACGATAGCTGCAGTTATGTATTGAACGTCAGGAGACACAGTATACTAACACAAAGATAAAAGTCACGCCATTAAATTTATTTTAGATTAACAGCATTTTTCGAGCAATTCCAAAATTAAAGTAAGTTTAAAACTCATAATCATGACAAAGTCGAATAGGACAAGTAATTATGTGCACCCTGCATTACCGAAGAAAAGCTTCTCCTTTTTACTTACTTGGGAATCATTGATTTTGAGATACAAGTGTAACGTTTGTCAGCTGGTTACTAACTTAGTGCCCACTTCTAGCTGTACCATTGAGGTGGCCGTTTCTTGCGCTAGATTATAATGTCTTTAATGGGCTGATCATATGGAGCGAGCCAGCCCTGTCAACCGGGCTGGCCCGTTAAGCCGAAATCTCGCTTTAGTTCTGAAGTACACTGTGAAAAGTTTCTGCGACCATACAGTAAGCGAGCCAGCCCCGTTTGCCGAGATCCCACTTCACCAGGCTTAATATTTCCTCATATGATTACTCTGAACTGAAGTAACTTTGCTACGACTTAACGGCGTACGCGTCGTAGATGAGGAAGGTAACCTCCGCCTCGGCTAACCCAGATTATTTTACCATATCATTTCTAGAAAATGTCACACCGGTTAACCGGGCTGGTTTACTCCGTATGTTCAGCCACTAAATCTTTTCAATCATATTCTGTGTCCGACGAACGTTTTGGTTGGAATGTTAACTAGGAGGATTTGCAGTCGCTTTCTTCCTGCAAATAAATTCATTGTATACTGTCGCTAGTTTCATTTTGTCTCACAGTATACTTACTTTGTAGGTTGTCGTTCTTTTGGTTGGAACAGCCAATGTATCCCGAACGCCATCACATACCGCTGGAAATATTGTCGAGGGGATCGAATCCATTGTGTGGTATATCAATGGCATGAACTCTGAAATTAAAGTCATAGTCTTGGTGAGAACTTATAGTCCCAACTTAAACAAGATTTATCTTTACGCGGTAATAATCATTTTCAGGCTGGATCATAAATGCTCACTCGAAAAATAAGAACTCAGTCGCAAAATCTTTCATGAAGCATCACATCGTTGATAAAAGACAGCGGTAATACAATTTAACTCGAGACTGGAATAGAATTACTTAGGCAAAACGTGAAAAATTCAAACCTTTGCCAGAAATCATGCCCTATATAGCCAAATTTTTTACCCCAATAGTAGGTTACTGCCTCTCTCGAGGGAGTCCTCTGCAACTACATCTAGCCCTTATCAATCACAAAATCTTAAACTTTTAAACCAAAATACTAAATCACAACAGATTATCAAGTTAACCGAGAAGGAATTGGCTATTTGTTGCTTGTTGCAATAGTTGTGGTGCTAATTGATCACGCGAATGGACTTGACACTGGGGCCTAATTTTTTCGCCTTGACATATAGACACCTTGCATGCTTAGAGGATCATTAGTCTTCATTATAACCAGAAAATCGAAATCCAGAGAAAATCTGTGGTCGAGCTTAGGATAATATCTGATAAGTAAAACGGCGTAACAAATAGTGTCTTATAATTCGTCTAGTTGTGAGCATGGTGCGCAGCCCAGTGGCCTGTGAGTCTGGTGTGATAACATGGCAGTTTCGACTCTTGGTCCAATTCACATTTTTAATCTTTTCTTTTAAAGTTTTTTTTTCTTTGATATTATTTTTTTACTAATTTGGAATAAAATTTATCAAAGGATTATAGTCGGGTTGGACTTCAGGCTTAGGTTAGATTTAGCTAAGTAGTTTGTTGAACTTTGTCGCAGATCATGAACTACAATCTAACTCCTTCACTGAATTTCGATCTTTTGATTATACTAAAAATCCATGACCTTTCTTCCCTATGACGTCAAAAGAAAGTCTTTAGTAGACAACTTGAAAGAACGAACGTCCACCAGATTGAATAATTGCTGCAAACTGTTTTGTTTGTAAAGGTTCCTTTCTCCACGATCTGTCATTCAAATTAAGAACGGCCTGCGAGGTTCTTGATTGTTAAAAAAAAACTCGCTAACGACAGGCTTTGCCGTTTTTGCAATATTTCTGGTGAAAATTGTTTTCTTGGAGTAGCTTGAGAGTTCTAAAATCAAAATACTTCTGGAAGGAGTAAAAGTTCTGGTTTTATTCCTAGACATATTTGACCGACTTGGAAACATGCTGGAGCTCGTATTACCTAGTCCATTACATCAGGCTACTCTGGCCAGGCTTACACAGGTGGACAGCAATTTCTAAAAAAGTTGAAATACTTGGAATTTCCCTATCTGTTTATTTTCTCTTATTTCTTTTTTGTCTAGGGTCTGTTACCTCGGGGTGAAAACCCCAATCCTCTTCGAGTGAAAATTCAGGACATCAACAACCAACTAGAAAAGAGAGTAAAAAATATTCCAAATGCGATTTTTCTAAATGCAGATCCAGGCTTCGTGGGGACTGACGAAAGAATATCATCAAAAGATATGGGAGATTATTTGCATCCGACTCGACTTGGCTACAAGAAAGTCTGTAAAACCATACACGAAGCTATTGTCAAGCTAATTAAATATTCCTGAATCACCGATACAAGCGATGCATTGTTTGTCGTACCAAGATATTTAAAATTAGATGCATTCTTACTTGTCTTATTCCCGAATACAAATACAATATTGTGTGGATTTACGAGCACCGAAAGAACACATTCCTAAACAAAAATGAGCTTGATACCTGATGATCTGGGCTTGAACCTGACGATATTCATGCTCCTATTCTTACTTATTGCCTTCTGGGAAGAGTGCTTTTGGTGTTTATTAAACTCTAACAGAATCATAACGTCTCCCTAGACAAAAACATGAAACCAAGCTTGGACTGGCCATCGTGCCATCGTGCCATCGCGCCACAGAACAATGGGTGAATGTTGTACTACGGTACGATGGCATAATGGCCAGTCCAAGCCTGCATGAAACCATTTCTCTATAGAACTAGATTTCCACTCCGGCGGTGTAACCAACCTATGCTTTCTGTGGAGGAGCGAAAATTTATACCTGTCCTGTTAGTGATTGAACCATCGTTAACTGGAATCAATATTTAGCTTCCCTTACTTTGGACCAGGAATATTTTTGCAGGTTTACATGAACGAACGAAGGTGACGGTGGTAAAGGATAAAAGGAGATGTATTTTGACCAAAATCGCCGAGGAGTGCCATGGTACGAAAACGGTTAACCCTTTGAGAGATGAGTTGATCATTGGAAGTTAATGGATAACAGCCGGTACCGGCTACTTTACGGCTGTTCGGTTATCAGCCAATGGAGACAGCAATAATCGATGTCACCGATGACCTTGTCACTGATGACCTTGTCACCGATGACCTTGAAACAATGGAATCAAGTCCAGGTCTAAATGGACAAATTATTGTTGATGTAAGAAGAGGGAACTTAAGCAAGCTAGAATGGTAAGGCAAGATAGAATGATGAGGCAATCTGAATTTTATCACTCAAAAGAAACAACGGACTATTGACGTCGTAATTGATACTTGATATTTGTATTTTGACCTCCAGAATACTTCATAGTTTCCAAAAATACTCAGTTGGATGCGTTGAAGTCAAACTCGACCAACATCTTTCACCGCTTCAAGAGCTACCGTTGTCTTGAATACGTTAAAACGCTCTAAGTGACGTTGTATTCAGAACAAGGACGACACTGGGATTACTCTTGGGATAAAAAGTTATCTGTTCTCTACGGTGGCTCACAAGTATCACGGCAAAAACTTTTGAAAACAACGCAAGCATTGCCAAAGCTAAATATCAGGATCAAGGCTACTGGAGGTCATGGGTATCAAAGAGGATATAGATGTCCCCTATCTAGGCAAAGGTTAACCATATGCTTGTCAAAATTTTCTGTGACCTGAAGTATAACTATTTATAAATATGCTGTTATTAGAATGTATGCATACTCAAAAGCCCAAGGCTGTTAATCTTTCAATCATTGTTGATGTTTGGACAAAATTTGTGCTGAACTTTTCAATATTTATTGGTGTATATTTTATAATCCTTCTTGGGACCAAATAGGTGTTTAGAGCAAGATAGCTTGCTGCAATTTGACAGGCAACGCATGTCAGATAAGGATTTGTGAGGTAATTAAATTAATTGAATAGTTCATAACCTAGAGAACCTGATCTAGGGATAGGGGTAGGGGCCATAATGGTCAAGAATGTTGTAACATATCATTAAGTCCTTAAAAAATAAATGTATCGGACAAATCAACCCTACTATATTTTGACTCAAATACTGTTTCTCCTAAGCAGAAACTTTTCGTGATAATCTGACACTGCCGAAGTCAACATTTTTCAGTTTACAATCTAAAGCTGTTCAAACTGCAAAATTTGACGAAACCGACAACGCTCAGTGAGCTGACGGTTCATCCAGAAGTACACAAGATACATTGATATAGGGTGACTCTCTTATCAAAGATCTTAGGAGTGACTTATTAAGTAAATCAACGAAACAAAGAGTCGATGTAAAATGTTTCCCTGGAGCCACATCAGATGATATGCACCACTACGTAATATCACCACTCTCAAAATCACCGGAAAACATAATTATCCATGTTGGAACAAATGATATCAAAGGGAAATCTGCAAGCGAAGTGTGTACTGGAATTAAGTCACTTACTCGCAAGGCAATGGAACTATGTCCAGAATCAAATATCTTCATCTCCTCATTGATTAAGAGACGAGACGATAGATAGATTTCCAAACTTAATATCATGATAGAAAAATTCTGTAAAGAATCTAGTGTCTATTATATTAACAATGATCATATAACAGTTGATACCTTAAATAGTTTTAGAATTCATTTAGGCAAGAAAGGAAATTCTGTGCTAGCAAAATATATAATTAAGCATCTAGATAGTTTTTAACCTAGGCAAAACTCCAGCTCACAGCTTTCCCTTTTCCAAATTGACCAACTGTGACACACCGGAATTAGTAGAGTCACAACAAGTAAATACAAAAATAAATTGTACATTAAATGGATTAAAAGGGTTCAAATTAGCACACCTAAATGTGGCATCAGTTCCAAAACATCTTGACGAACTGACAACATTAATGGTGAAAAAACCGGTGGATATACTTAGCATTAATGAAACAACATTTGATTCTACAATTTGTAATGATGAAATAAATATCCCTGGGTATGCTTTATTCAGAAAAGACAGATCCAGAACTGGCGGTGGCGTATGCCTTTACATTAGAGATGTGTTTAATGTAATTGACAGAGGGAGAGATGTTCCCTTCAATTTGGAAGCCGTTTGCGTTGAAATAACTAAATCTAAATCTAAACCTTTTCTTGTTACAACGGTATATCGACCCCCTAATTCAGGATCTGACTTTATGGGCCTTTTTGAAACCTATTTACTAAAACTAGACAAGGACGATAAAGAATTAATTGTTACAGGGGATCTTAATTGTGATCTTTCTTTGAGTATTTTGCAACCTCATTCTAACAGATTTATTGAGATTTTAAATCTTTTCCAGCTTGAGTAGGTAATCACTGATGCTACTCGTGTAACCAATAGTCATGCTGGCTTACTGGATATTATTGCCACAAACAGACCTTATAAATTATTGAATTCAAGTGTTTTACATATTAGGATCAGTGATCTTAGTTCGGTCTATGCTTGCTTTAAAATAGCCGTCCCCAAACAAAATCCTAAATTTATTGAAAGTAGAACTTTTAAACACTATAATCAAGATCTTTTTAACCAAGATCGCCAGAATATGTTAAATAAACAGAATTGGAGTTCTCAAGATCCCAACCAGCTTTGGGAAAATTTTAAAGAAGTTTTTATTCTAGTATCAGAAATTTATGCTCCGATAAAATTTCGCAAAGTTCGTAGCGAATATATTCCTTGGATGACTCATAGTTTAATTCAGGAAATGAACCATCGTGATTATTTAAAACAGTAAGCAGTAGCATCAAAATCTGAATCATTACACAATTCATATAAGAAGCAACGCAATCGAGTAAATGACCTTACTAAAAATGCGAAAAAGAAATTTTACCTTGAAAGCATTGACTTAAATAAAGTAAATTCGAGAGAAATGTGGAAAAACATTAATTTAATTATTGGGCGTAAAGGTCGAAGTTCTAAAACAACTACAATTTTCTCAATTAAACAAAATAATACAACTAACATTGTGACAAACGACAAGGACATTGCTGAATACTTAAACGAGTATTTTACTGAGATTGGTCCTAGCCTCTCAAAAAACTTGGATAAGACCAACGCTCAATATTTAGACTATATAACACCAGCTGAATGTGGGTTTAATTTCAGTTATATAACCTGCGAAACTGTTTTACATACTATTAATGGAATAAAATCTAAAAAAGTAGCCGGATAGACGAAAATATCACTTGGAAAAATCATATTGAAGCCACATGTAAAAAGATTTCGAAAGCAATGGGAATGATGAGACGAGTTAAAAATGTCATCAGTAATGAAAGCCAAAAACGATTATATAAAACGTTGGTGTTACCACATTTTGATTACTGTTCTTTGGTTTGGGATAATTGCTCAAATAGCTTAACAGACCGCTTAAAAAAGCTTCAAAATAAAGCTGGTCGAATAATAAGTGGTGACAGTTATGGTATGTCACCAACAAACACATGACTAAAACTTGGGTGGAAAGATTTACAGTCGCGAAGGGACGAAAAAATGTTGGCCATTGTACAAAAGATAATTTCTAGCAGATCAAACTTAGATCATTTAAGTCACCTATTTTCAATAGCAAGGCGGGATAGTTATGGCATGAGAATTAGTGATAACATGCTCTTCCTACCTAAACCAAATATTAATGCGATGAAAAAAAAGCATTAATTTTTGAGCCGTTGTGACTTGGAATGCCCGACCATTAGAGCATAAAATTTATGAGCTTTGAACTCAGTATTTTGAATTGTAAATAGCTTGTTTTTAATTTTAATATTACTATTTAAAAGTTTTGATTAAAATATCCGTATTTTTTAATTTAATCTTTTTTAATTTCTTACATGTGCAGCACGGCCTAATGAAAAACAGCCGAACATTTTTACAGTAAATATCTTTTATTATTAATTGATGAGTTACCGTGCTTAAATAAGGTTAAATTAATAAATGAATGAATGAATGAATCAATTAATAAATAAATCAATCAATCAATGAATAAATAAGTAGATGACGCTTTAAATCAGTCGAGAAAAAGCTCACCCGTTCTCGGTATTAACTATTGCAATCGAAATCCCGAATAAAGCTTTACGCCCAACGTGGGGCTCGAACCCACGACCCTGAGATTAAGAGTCTCATGCTCTACCGACTGAGCTAGCCGGGCGCTCGCGGTCGGACCTGTTTCGAAGATAATTTGAACTTTTTCTTCTACCCATATGTGTTTTATAGATGTCGTCTTTTTATGGCAAGACGATTTTACTCGTCAAAGGAAGATTTCTGAATGTAAAACAGTTAAGCCACCATGATCTAAACTTTAACTTTCCTCGTCAAGTGCATTACTTTTTATGCCTTTGAAACGGGAATATTATGTTTCTCGGGTAGACACATAGGAAGAAAAGTGGGCTTGAAATAGCCACCTGTATGACAACTAAAACACGACACTCTTATGCCCAGTCTGAGGGTCGAACTCAGGACCTTTAGATTATGAGACTAACGCGCTGCCTACTGCGCCAACGGGGCGTGCCGATGCCTTGCGTTACCGGTTTTTGGCGTATTTTTGATGCATCAATTTTACGACGAAATCTTTTTCGAACGTATTTATCCCTGATCTCAGCTATTAAACCAACGTAAAATATTAAAAAAGGAATGAATTTTAGGCCACAGACACTTAATTGGCTAAAAATCGCTGAATTAAGTGCGATTAGAAGATATGAATGAAAATTAAAAGATATCTTGCTATCATACGAGATTAACTTTCCATTCCGCCAATGCGTTTGCTGCCGTTAGAAATACGCGTCGTACGAAGGAATTAAATTTAAAATTTTATAAAAATAACGTTTAAACGTAATATTGGAGATGACGTTGACTACAGCTGGAAAAACAATAAAAAGCCTGAAAACCAAAAGATAATCCACAATAGAAAATCTGGATAAATCGTCTTTGCGCATAGGGCGGTGTAAAAAATATTTTCAAATCAAGCATAATTAAATGATTTGAAATTAACCTTGGCTTGCGCAGAGATGTTTATTTGTTTTAATGTGGAAAGAAACGGATCTTTTCTTTTCACGTGAGCGTAGAAAAATGGACTCCGGTTGACGCTTTATATCAGTTGAGAAAATGCTCACCCGTTCTCGGTATTAACTATTGCAATCGAAATCCCGAATAAAGCTTTACGCCCAACGTGGGGCTCGAACCCACGACCCTGAGATTAAGAGTCTCATGCTCTACCGACTGAGCTAGCCGGGCGCTCGAGGTCGGACCTGTTTCAAAGATGATTTGAACTTTTTCTTCTACCCATATGTGTTTTATAGATGTCGTCTTTTTATGGCAAGACGATTTTACTCGTCAAAGGAAGATTTCTTGATGTAAAACAGTTAAGCCACCATGATCTAAACTTTAACTTTCCTCGTCAAGTGCATTACTTTTTATGCCTTTGAAACGGGAATATTATGTTTCTCGGGTAGACACATAGGAAGAAAAGTGGGCTTGAAATAGCTACTTATATGACAACTAAAATAAAATACTCTTATGCCACGTCTGAGGATCGAAATCAGGGTCTTTAAATGATGTGACTAACGCGCTGCTTACTGCACCAACGTTGCGGGTCGATGGTTTGCGTTTCTGGTGATTGGCGTTGTTTTGATGCAAAAATTTTACGACCAAATCTTTTTTGAACGTATTTATTACTGATGTCATCTATTGAACCAACGGAAAAATATTCAAACAGGAACGATTACCGTTTCACGAATATTTACCCGGATGAGAACCGTGGAATTGAGTGCGAAGAGAAGAATTCAATGTAAACGAAAAAAATGTTATTATCAGTAAGAACTTAACTTTCCATTTGGTCGATGCTGTTGCTGCCGTTGGAAATTCGCATCGTACGGAGGAAATAAATTTAAGAGCTTATAAAAATTATCGTTAAAATGTAATATTCGGGTTGAAGTTAACTACCACTGGAACAAGAAAAAAAGCTGGTGGAAACCAAAATAGAACATACAATAGAGAATCACGAGAAATCTTCTTTGCAGATAGGGCGATGTACATAACTTTTTCAAATCAAGCACATTTAAGTGAATTGAAATTAGCGTTGGCTTGCGAAGAGATGTTTATTTGTTTTAATGTGGAAAAAAGCGAACCTTTTCTTTTAAGATGAGCGTAGTAAAGTGGACGCCTCTTGAGGTTTTAGAAGCACCGAGAGAACTCTCAGGCGCTCTCGGTGCCAACTATTCCTTTTGTAATCCCGAATAAGGGTTAACTCGCAACGTGGGGCTGGAACCCACGGCCCTGAGACTAAGAGTCTCGTACTTTACCGACTGAGCTAACTTGGCGCTCGAGGTCGACCGTGTTTGAAAGATGATTTGAACTTTTTCTTCTCGCCATAGGTGTTTTATAGATGTCGTCTTTTTATGGCAAGAAGATTTTACCCATCGAAGGAAGATTTGTGGATGTAAAACTGTTAAGTCACCACGATCTAAACTGTAAATTTTCTCGTCAGGTTCATTATTTTTTATAGCTTTGAAACCAGAATATTATTTTTTTCGGGGAGGGACATCGGAAGAAAACTGGGCTTCAAATTACCAGCTTTTTGATAACTAAAATACGATAGTCTTATACACCGTCTAAGGATTGAACTCATGACCTTTAGATTACGAGCCTAAGGAGCTGCCTACCGCGCCAAAAGGGCGTGCCGATGCGTAATACCACTGGCTTTTGTGGCTGTTTCGACGCAACAATGTTACCACCAGATCTTTTTCCAAAGTATTTCTCACTGATCTCAGCTATTAAACCAACGTAAAATATTCAAAGAACTGACTAAACTGGTTGCCAAGATAAATATTTGCCGGCTGCAAACCGTGGAATAAATTGGGAAAGAAGTAAAATAATATAATAGTAATAATACAAAGACATAGCACTTTCGATGAAAAATTAATTTATCTTTGTAGGTATCGGATTTTTGGCTTTCGAAATTGGTCTTAAATTCTAAAGTTAATTAAGGACTCGCCAAAATGTGGTATTCAAGTTTATGTTGTCTAAAACTGAGAGGGTAAGGTAGAAAATATCGCTATGGAAGTTCTTTCCGCAGAATGCGGTGTAAATATTTTTTTTCGAATGAAAAATGATTAATTGATTTCAGGGAAACCTTGGCTTGTGGAGAGATTCTTGTTCATTTTATTGCGGAGGTAAACGGACTTTTTTCTTACACATAACCTTTAAAAAATGGGCTTCTGTTCACGATTTAAATCGCTCCAGAAGATGCTGTCACCCTGGTGTTGTTAAATCTTGGGAACTAAACGGTGGGTAAGTTTTTTACGCCAACGTGGGGGCTCGAACACACTATCCTGAGATTGATAGTCTGATGCGCGACTGAGTTGTCTTTAACGCCAGACTATTTTACCCGTCAAAGTAAAGTCTGAGAAGCTCTGCTCCATTATTTTATTAGCGCTTAAATCCAAAAGAATATTCTTTTCAGAGGTATACAGTCCAAGAAAATTTGGCTAAAAATTAACACCTATTTGAGAACTAAAATGCGAGACACTTATTCTGAGTCCGAGGGTCCAACTCAGGACTTTTAGATTACGAGTCTAAAGCGGGAGCTACTGCACCAACGAGGCGTCGTTGTTCTTGGGACAGGTGGATTTCAATGCTGTTTTTCTGCAACAATGTTACTTTCAAATGCTTATGTAATGTATTTCGCACTGAATTCAATTACTAAATTTACGTAAAAGATTTCAATCACAAACGACCCTTGCGCAGCCGATAGTTGAATAGCCGGGGACCGTTTTCGAGGTTTTTATCGAACAGTGTCGATCTTTGTCAGTGAAAAAACGTAAAAACAGTTAAGAAAATGACACGGATGTCAACAGGTTCACTAGTAATTTATAACGGCTTGAGATAACTGTCAAGAAGGTCAGTATGGAGATTACCAGAGTTAGGGTGTCTTTTGGGTTTAAATCTTTTCGTCTCACCATTTCTCATAAAATGCTATGCTTTGCTTTGTGAAAATTCTTCAAGTAAGCTTTATATTATGGATTTGATCTAAACTCTTAACCTTTACTTTGTCTTGCCGACACTAAGATTGGATTGCTTGATGTTGTGCCTGCTCTAATGCGTTGCTGATCTACAGCATTCGAGCCAACGGGATGCTACCGCAAGGAAAGCTCTACCACTTACTTGCGACCGTCAGTTTGACCTGACGGGTCCAGACCAATAGAAGTGCATCTTGAATGGCACAAACTAATGGCTTTACCTATAAACTGGCGCAAACGAAGTATTTTATTGTCACCCCAGGGCAAAGACATCAATACCTACTTACATTCAAGAGTTTATCTATATCTCTGCTTGACTATCGCGTTCTTTTATACTTAATTAGCAGACCAGGCCCCAATCAACGACGCAGGCAAAACGATTCCCCTTTCTTAATTACGTAATTCCGTGCAAACTAGGACTTCGTGAATGTAACTGCGCCAAGTAGGTTACATCTATACACTAACTAATAATACAACTAACTATGGAATAGAAAGCGTCCGTTTTGTGATTGACAATAGTGCGTGTCCTTGGTATAGTCCAAGGTATATTATCTTTACAGGGACACCCAACCCCAAAAACAACTGTTGCTTATGTGAAAGATTTATCTTAGCTTAACTCGGGACGGGTATTGTTATCTCTTCAATTCTTTTGGTTTTCAAGAAATTATTATTTTCTCTGCGTTTTGTAATAATTTTTGTTAATTGAACAATGCCATATTTGTTAAGAATGAGGGCAAATGTAGTCGCTACAATTAGTATTTTGACATCACAGGGTGATGAGGACAAACATGGCTCGTTGAGCGGCTCTGTTTCTTGATGAACCAAAGTCGTTTGGGTAGCTTCGAATGGTAAGTTTAGAATCTGCGGTTTGATTTAGGACTTGCTAACTGCCGTTATACGACTGCAAATGTTTCAGTAACTTAGAGATCTCAGCTTGAAATTCAGTTTTATCCAAGAGTTTTCTGTCTGTAATAGATTCTTTATTTGACGATGATAAATTTAATTTTGATTTAGGCTTTTCCAGCCTCTAATTCACTGGGGTTTTTTTTTTTTGTTTTGTTTTTTTTTTTTTTGTTTTTTTTTTTTTGTTTTTTTTTTTTGGGGGGGGGTGTTCCAAAAACTCCAGACTAAAGTCATTCGAAGTCGTTTATCCAGAAGTACTTCATACGAAACGATACCTGTTGTCTTTTTAACTGTTTTTATATTGTATTTGGTAAGTTCTTTTAAATTGCTTAGAAGAATAATGAATATTTGGTTACTTATGAGTTACCAATATAGTTTTCTTGATTCCAAACTGGAAATCCGGCCTAATACAACGTCGGAACTGGTGTAAATTAGGGACTCCTATACTGCTGTCTAGCCCTTGAGAATGTGAATGGCTCAATGCGATTAATTGTATTTATTGTCTGTCCGTAGTATTTTTCAGTTTAGGTTAATCATTTGTGTGTTGCAATGATATTCAGTTTTGAATGTTAGCATGTTGACAAATTCATGATGGAAGGATGTTGTTTTGTTTCACTTTCTTGTGGTTAGGTGCCAGTGATTTTTGTTTTTGGTTTCAGAGTAGGGAATTGGAACCACACTGATATTACGGAGGTGTAATTGTGATCGTCTCACGATTGGGAGTGAAAATGCCAATAATGGAACGCGATTTTAGCTGTGGGCTAAGGTATGCGTGGCGTGTCTACGCTAATGGTATGCCATGTAAAATTTTGTGAACGAGTATGAACTTTTGGTTTCAGAGTAAATCGTGGCGTACACATTGATGTTGTGGAAGTGTAACAGCAATTACCAAACAAGGAGGATAAGAGTATTCCAAACCGACCTCTTGGCCTGGGGTTTTACCTAGAGTTTGATGGCTACGCTGTTGGCCATGTAGTGGAGAGTTCAATAGAGAATTATGTATAAATACAGAGAAAAATAATAAAGGGTGCGATACACTGTCTCGTGCATAAATATCTTGGAACACAACCCTGGACGTACGTTTCGGCCTTCTTTGGCAGCCTCTGCAGCAAGGATTTGGGGTTGGCAGTCGATGTTATACAGTTGGATTGAAAACAAAATGATACCCATTCCTATTTCATATAAGGTGGAGTGTCCCTTTAAATGAAGATGCAATGATAAAGTGGAACCCCGTTATTACGGGCACCAAAAGCCGTAAGTATCTGGCAGTATTAACGGGGTAGGGTCAAATTTTATGGCTGGTCTCTTTGAAGTGACGCCATGACAATTATATCACAATTGCACTTCTAAACAACCGTTCTTAAGTATCCGGAATGGAGATATAATTTAATTGAAACGGAACTACACAGTGGGATAAAAATAACTGAACGGGAACAATCTGCTATGCATACTGTCCTTTTCAAAACAAAGACCTTAAAGTCTTCAAATAAACGGGAACAATCTGCTATGCATACTGTCCTTTTCAAAATAAAGACCTTAAAGTCTCCAATTTTACATGTTATTTTCGTTAATAAATTAACTTTCAATAAGATTTTGAAAAAACAAATCTGTGACTTTCGATTGGCTTG
Source organism: Heliopora coerulea (assembly GCA_030142905.1). NCBI lineage: Eukaryota > Metazoa > Cnidaria > Anthozoa > Scleralcyonacea > Helioporidae > Heliopora > Heliopora coerulea. Next base: position 294,662 of record JASJOG010000017.1, on the reverse strand, counting down.
TTCTGTGCAAGTACAATGACTTAATCATCGGATATTATAGTTTGTCAAGTTTTATTTTGCTTTGTCATTTAATAGAGGTGGTATTACATTACTGGTTTTGTAGAGGAAATGGCCGTTTTAAAAGTTAACGATATAACATGTCAAAGACTTTTTCAACCAAAAAAGAAAATCGTTATTGTTTCTCAAGATTTATTTGCGTTTATCACTAATCTGTTCTTCAGAATGCGCATTTGGTTTGAGTGACCGTATTAACGTGGTAAATTTATAAAGGAATATATACGTTGGGATCTTACAATGTAGCAGTTGACCTTACTAACGGGGTTTTCTTGCAAGAATATGTATGGGCTTTTTCGCCGGGACAAAAATAAGTGGCCGTAATAACGAGGTGGCCACAGGGATGGCGGAGCAGAATTTGGAGAGGGGGGTTGAGATAAAAATACAGCATTTTTGCATGCATAAACGGGAAACTTCGCAAGTGTCCTGAAACGTAGTTGTTTCAACGTTATATTTGGAAAAAGTGCGAGGACTACAGCCCCCCGTCTCCGCTGTCTCTGGGCCGTATGGTGGGGTTCCTCTGTACTCAAAAATTAACTAAACCCCTTACCTGTATAATGGATAATCCAGCATTTTCTGCTGTTTAAATCAGTGGGTCTTCAGAACAGCTTGGTACCAGTATGAACAACAGTATGATGACCCCAATGAAGGTTTGTCACATGGTTTACAGACATCTTGCACGATTGAGTTGGGGAGTACTGAGAAAACATGTAAGATTTGTATTTCCATATTGTATCAAAAGTTGTATAAGAGAACAATTTCCACCATCATGTGTTTGTTGGTCATAAATAAGCGTTTTGGTTGAGACTTGGGTGATGTTCTGTAATGTAAATAATAGTAACGAGTACTTCATATAGTTTAGTATGCACAGTAATTAGTTTTGTCAACAGGTTCTCTTATGGACTACAGCTGTATATGTAATCTCAGTTCATCTGTTCCATAGTTTGCTTTAATGAAGAGAATGATGTATTTTTTTAAAAAGTGCATACTGCAACTGGCTTATTTCTTCTGTAACCTCATTACATAACCCACAATTGTTGTCCTTTCATCCATTAGCGTAGCTAAGGGGAGGGGCAGGGGAGGCAGTTGCCCCCTACTTTTCGTACTGGCTAGGCCTGTCGGTACATTAAGCCTGTCTGTCGCGGATTCCGTTTGCGGTTGAATTATGAAATAAAAAAGTTGTTAAATAAGCTCCGGCGATAATGTTCGCCGTAGCTTATTTAACGATATTCGTAAGTAATTCTGTTTTGTTTTGTTTTGTTTAACCGACAAAAATGATTGATCCAGTCAACCCTTAGGACAAAATGGTTGTGGTAGCGGTGATGGCCGAAAAAGAAGATATTTGGTGTATATCATAGTTTACGTGATGTGCACACTTTTGCGTTAAATCATTTTCGAAATTTAATACCATTATACCAGCCAGAGCAGGCAAAGTAGAAATAATTTATTCCTTTATCGAATTTCAAATTTTCCTGCCCTTGGTTTGGTTAACTTTGATTTTTCCTTAATATTTGTTGGTACATTGCTAACATCTTGTCTGTTCATTTGTCCAAAATCTCCCCTGCCCTCCCCACTTTCAAATTCCTGGCTACGCGACTGCTTTCATCTGGTTTTGGTTTTGTAACAATGTTTCCTGCAACTGGTCCCAAATTACTATTTTGTGAAGGATTGTTTGCATTAAGAACACTTTCCTTTATCTTGTCAAGATAACCATTGGTCTTCGACTTTTATTGGCATAACCACTCACATTTTGCAAGCTTTTCAGAAGAATCAGGTTAGTGGAGGTTGTCTTTGGATTCACCAAGTTCCATAACAGCTTGCTACTGATCGAAATTGTAGTTGTTGTCAAGTACTTCTAACTGTGTCCTGGCTATCATTCCTTGATATTTGAAATGTTTTTAGGCAATAATTCAGCACCATAGAATGATATGCCTCCAGGTCACCAGTATGATGGAATTCTCTGACCTGTCTCATATCTTAAAACAGTTTGCTGTTGAAAATAACTTCCTCAACAGCAGCATGTGCATGTGACAAGGGTTTCAGCCAATTTATTAGCCTTATATCGCACAAGATTGTGGTGAGCACACTTATTAAAAACTTTGTCCTCTCTCCAGAAACATCTATTACCAATGAATGTGGTGGGCAATTGAATTTCAGTTTTCAATGAGGATGTTCTAACCCCTTCATATGTTGATACACTCCACCAAAAATGCCATGATATGACCTGTATCCAAGACATTAATTTGTTGCAATTGTTTTTTACACCTTTCCTTGTCAATTTTTTAACAACCCATTTTCGAAGATGCCACACATTATCCAGTTGCTTGATTTCTGGATGCTTTTTTTTCATATCTGAACTTATAGTAATATGTGTGTTACTTGTTAAGCAATCTACTTTATTATACTCTTTTTTAATTTTTCTCCACCTCTGATTGCAGGCTTCTGCTTCCATTGCATTAGAAGAAGTAACTTGTGTTATCTGTACCACACTGAAATCCAGAATTTGGTTGGTTCTTTCATCTAAAATCATGTCAGTATCATACTTTGCACAGTACCCAGGACTGTCACACAAACTGTCCCTTCTAACTTCTAATTTGCATTTATTTGTATTTTGCATTTTAAAAAGGCTTTGTTGGTGTCTTCCAAGCTCTGTCAATGACAGGAGACCTTTAATTATTACAAAACAGAAAACTAATAATGAATGCCTGATAAAGACATTGAGCCATGAAATTCAAATTTGCAAATGTATTTCCTCTAAAAAGAATGGATGCTCCTATCACTGTGTTTCTATCAACTTTGTCCATCAACTGTATCATGCCCTGTCATGACCATCAATGCACATTGTTTTCATCACAACCATACTCTCCACTGATATTTTAGAATTTTCATTTACAAGCATACCACAAGTGAAGCAAGTAACCAAAAGCTTATTAAGTTACCCTTCAAAAACAATGAATTTTTTTTTTGGGGGGGGAAGCATTGGGGCCCCATCTGGATCTCCATATTTTATCTCTATAGTAGACTAGCTCTCTGCAGAATTGGTTATATGAAGATCACCTACATTAATGTCTTCATCAGATAGAGTACTGGCTGCATCTAAAGAGGTGTTTTTTACTGGAGCCATAATTTCAGTATGTTAGGCTAACTGGATCTCAGGAGAAGATGGAAGATTTTCAGCATGGTTTCTTGGTTGTACTGTTGTAGCACAAGTGAAAATGGAAGATTTTGAACATATGTGTAGTCATGGTTGGCACAATCTTTGAATTCCTCCGAATTTTGGGTAGTTTGAGGAATAACCGTTACAGTTTCCATTTAAACGTAGACACATTTAGTTGTTCTCACCAAAACATCACACTGAATTCTAATTTGAGTAGTAGTTGCTTTTCTAAACGGCGTATCACCTGAGACAGGGGTGGCGCCGGGAAATCCCCGGCGCAGGGGCTAACGTCCCCCACAGAGGGGCTAAACCAGAGGGGCCAGGTCGAACACCCCCCTTTATAATTTCTTTATGTGAAGGTCGAAAACATAATGTTATGTTCTGCAAGAATAATGGCAACAACTGACTAAGTTAGAAACAGTTTACTTTTAGATTTGACGTGAAGAGAAGAGCCTATTATCTTTCATGGCTAAATCGATAACAAGTACTCAGTTTTTACAATATGTGAATGCGTTATCATCAGTGAAAATTTCCCGACGAATTGTTCATTTTCCCGACAGTGGGGCTAAGGCTCCCTGACGGGGGTGATCTAGCCCCCTCTGGCGCCAATCCTGCCGAGAGACCCAACCTACCCTGATAAAGTCAATAACTTTCACAAAGCGTTGTTGTTTAACGTACAATCTTTCGAAACATTGGGCAAAGTTACAGCTTATAAACGGAATGACCAGAAGTGTGGTCGATAATTTAAAAGGCGTAAAGAGTCATCTGGCAAGAGGACAAGAAAACAGTGAAGACTGAGACTTGTCTCGCCTCAGTCAGGTATTGAAAAAATGGAGAAATATTAACTCTTGCAATAAAGAGAGTGGCAAAGAGAGGTCAAAAAAAATAAGACGAGAAGAGGATTTCAGTACTAGAACCCAGTTTCACTAGTTTCGGTGTCACAGCACCTGGTGTCAAACGCCCGATCTCGCAGAGATCAGTGTCACAGCGCTCGGTATTACAAGGTGTCACAGCGGAAGGTGTCACAGCGCCTGTTGTCATAGCATCCGCTGTCACAACGCTCGGTATAACTGACGAAATCCCTGTAACACCGGAATAATTACCTGTTTATTATTGGTTGTCGAAAGTGAACATGTACAAAGTTCAACAAAAAACTAAAGATTTTATTTTATTAAATAATTTATTTTATTTATTTATTAGTTCTCATCACTGAATCCGACTCAAAAAAAAGTCTACAATATTATGCCTAAAAGCGTACATGACACGGAATGATACAAATTTTTCATTCGATAAATTTCTGTTGGTAATGTCTTCAAAATCAAAACCAGATATTAAAACATTTAAAGTTACCAAGCGTAACAGAATATTACCAAAAAGTTTGAAAGGTCGAGATCTCGCACCAGTATATGCGTATTTAATAAGTATAAACAAACAGGTATCACTATATATCCTTCGTAATTACTTTTACTAACACATTGTATATGAATATTGATAAAGGGCATTTGAGTGGAATTACTTTACTTGTCCCAACGAAAGCTTTTGATTGCGTTGATTACCGGATTATCCTTTGAAAGTTAACTTATATTAATTGACATCAGAGGACTTACGTTGATTCCTTTTCATGTACCAGATCATATATGACCAGTTTTGATCTGATTTCAGGGACTTAACAAAACAAAAAATAATTTGCTGTAGTGGTCCACAAAGTTCCAATTTAAGTCCACTGGTTCTTTTGCGATTTGCCAAACTACTTCAGGATGTTTACGGCCAGTAACTAAGTTTGCTGATGATACAAACTTAACTCGACAAATGGTATCTCAACTGATCATGTCTAGTCAAACATAAATGATGATTTAGAACACGTACATCAGTGGCTAATAAGTCAACAGTTGAACGAAGAAAAAGATTGAATACATGACTGTTGGATCTAGGCTGAAATTAAACAACATTATTAATGATTCTGAGATCAAACTAGAAGAATGTGATATAAATAGGTTAAAAGAAACTAAAACACTTGGAATTATTATTGATAAAAACCTTTGGAAAATTGATGGTGACAGTATCATCACGAAGGTATCTAAGTGTATACAAAAGATTAGGAACATGCATCAAGACGTTTGTTTGTACAACCAAAAACATAAATCTCAGATGACAATGCAATCGTTTTGCCATACTTTCATTAGACTGGAGGCAATTCCGAAAAATAGCACGTTCGATGGACATTCCGAGTAGAAGCAGGAAACAGGGCTTAACATGTTCGTTTTGTAGTGCTTTTTCAGAATATCGCTGTTTCCAGCTCTAACTAATGGAATAGTCTTCCTACTGATTTACGACAGACAAACAATTTTAATCAATTTAAAGTTGGCTGCAATGACTTCTTTGGACTTTCTTAACATTTGTATTTGTCTTTTTTAATATAATATTATACACGGCACTCTTGGAAAGCAGGTTTTGTTTTTATAATAATTAGTATTATTGGTAATAATTGTAATATTTAATTGTCTATGTTAGTAGTAACAGTATGTAAAATCCTGAAGAGTATAAACCGTGTTTAAATAGAGTGATCATTCATTCATTCATTCAACTATACATTAACAGGCTGTTCAAGGGCGCTCTTCCGCAGACACATTTTTTACATAACATGAAAACGAGGGTAAAATGAATACTCAATTTTATTGCTCCCAAAAGGGTTGTTAAACAACATTTAAAGCTAGCACAGTCATGGGGGGATATTGTTTAGAATTTAGACAAATAGATTGCTACAAACATGTCACGTGACCAGCTGAACTGATCACGTGATCCTAAAACATTTGCCCAGCAACGCAAGAACGTAGTGTATTTTTAACTGCAGGTTACAAAATTAATGGCATTAGAAAAAGCTGCGTGGTAGCATTCAGTATAAAAATGTCACAAAGTTTAACCGGGTGACCCAGGTCACATACCACTTAGCTAAGATTAACAATCAAAACGATTTACTCACCTAAGCTTGTGTTCATACACCTACTGCCACACTTACACGCTTTGGAGCATTTCAAAGTCAGGCTTGCGCAAGTGCATCTTTGTGTTCTACAAGATTGCTCAGAGGAACAACCACAGTAGGCCAACTGTAAACAGGTTGCTGAGATCGGTTCCTTGGTCATGAGCTTCGGTTCCAAGATACTTTTCTCGAGATGCCACCCGCTTTCCTCTGGAAGTGGGAGAACAGGGCAAGGCTCCAGTGCTTTTCTCCATATCAGGGTCTGCAGGTGGGCACGCTTGATATGTTGCTGGAGTGCGTCTTGGGTGGGTGGAAGTGAGTCCAAACTCTTTGTCGCCCGGCGAAATGATGCGACTCTTTCATCATTTATGGAAGATTTATCAGTATCGGGTCTGTAAAGGCGTCACTCAAAAATTTCTGCGTCAGAAAGGACCTGGTCACTTATGATGTTCTGCTCACCAAGATGTTGCAGCAGGCCATGGTACTGCATGAAAACCGCCCACGCTGATTTCTTACCAATACCAGCAAATTGGCTCGTTGTATCGCAGCCCGTTAATGCATGAAATGCTAAAAGTGATGCTCTTTTCTCTTCCGTTAGTTCAATTAGGTGTAGCGGGACGTAACACCTTTTCCTTGCTGTTCCTGAAAACAGCCAAATGGCTTCACACAAGTAAGGATGGTGAGCTAAGAAAAGCAGAAGCACGTCAGTATCGCGACAAACCACATTCACCGGTTGAAATCCTCATAGTGTGGCATCTCTGGCATGCAGCACAATCCGAGTGTCTGCTTCCTCCTGATCAGATAACAAACTACAAACATCTTTACCGCTTGAGCTCCACACTTTCTTTGCGTCACTGAAACCTCCGCTTAGAACAAGTTCTTGTCCAGAAGTGAGTTGGCATCTCTTGGACAGTTGCATACACGGGAAATGTGTGAAACTTGCCTTGTTTTCATCGAGAGCGATAAATCTTTCCCAGCTCCCAATTTTCTGCTGACGACTTTCAACCTTACTCTTAATGCCTTTGCTTCTACCTTTTTTTCTTTTTGCGCAGGCCCCCCCTTTGATTGAGTTATTTGGGTAACGATCAAACACAACATCAACTCTTTTGCACTTATCAGAGAGATGTGATAAGACGTACTGTACAACTGGAACTTGTCAGATCATTCGCCAAACGTTCCAGCTTTTCCACGGTTTCCCAGCAACTGTACAGCCGCCATCTCATCGATGATAGTGCATGTTCGGTCCAGATTCGTAGGAGCTTGCTTTTGCGCTTTGTCTCCTTGCAGTATGTGACTTAAGTCGGCCTTACTTGCACAGTTCTCCAGTTTTCGGTCTAATGTAGCTAAAGATAATGGCACTGATGAGAGTTCACGTTCCAATAGTTCACCGATGTCTACTTCTCTTCCAGATTCCAACGCGACTACCACACGCCTGAAAAGATCTCTGTCTGCCTTGATGGAGACTGTTTTTTCCTTGTCAACTCTGACATTGTCGACGTAGAGTGTTTCGAACGTCCTGAGCTTCTGCTGTTTAATCTTGTCGTGGTACTTAGTTTCTTTCTTGATCAGCCTCTCCTTGACAAAATCGTTAACTGCAGCTTTTCCGCGTTCTTGGGCCTCCAAATTATTAAATTATTATTAAATTATTAAATTATTTAAATTTATTTTACAACGGTAACCCTTCAGCGATAAGATGCTGGTCTTCAAGGGGCCGTTTCTCTAAATACAGTGACACCTATACCTAATTATTTACACTCTTGTACTAATAACTATGTATACTTAGAAAATATAAAAATACTACAAACGTTCAATTTTGATCTTGAAAACATTCAAATATTTAGTGGTATTAGATATTTGAGTTAACTTAACGAGAGATTTGTCTCTAAATTATTATAATGATTTCTAAGTAAAGTTTTTAATGAGTTGATGGAGAGTTGGTCATACCCATCTAGAATTACGGGTGGGAGATCATTCCAAGATATAGCTCCACGATATGAGAAACTTTTTCGTAGGTAATTCGTTTTTGGCTTTTTTAAATAAAGTTTCCTATTGTTACTTCTGAATTGATGTGAATCATTATGACAAGTGATAAACAAGTCTGATATGTAACCGGGAGTTATGCCTCGCAACGCCTTGAATGTCAAAATATTCTCCCGTTTTTTAAGAATATTTTTTATCGGTTCCCATTGCAGCTTATTAAAAATCGCTGTTGATCTTATTTCGTAATTAGAACCCGTTATCACTCGAGCGGCTTGCTTTTGTAATTTATATAGTTTTTCAACGTGTGCGCAATTGCCATCATTCCATACATTCGAGCAATAGGTGAAGTGGGGTAGAACGAGTGAATTGAACATATTTAAGAGTGCTTCGTGAGTTACAAATTGTTTTGCTCTTCTTAACAGCGCAATAGCTTTCGAATTTTTTTTTGCATTGAGCATCATTGTATTCATTCCACTTTATATTTTCATCAATAATAACTCCTAAAACTTTCTTATTTGGCACCTGTTGTATTGTATAGCTGCCAAGAATTATATTAGGATTACCGGAAAATTGGTTTAGTCTCTGTCTGGATCTGATCAGCATAAATTCCGTTTTCTCTTCGTTCAGTGTTAACTTATTGGCAGTTAGCCATTTATGTACGTTATCTAGATCAATGTTAAGTTTGCTTTCAATGTCTGGGACGACTTTCCATGACAAGATAAATTGGTGTCGTCCGCAAACATTGATGCTAGAGTTTTATCAAGACAATTTGGAAGATCATTAATGTATAAGAGGAAGAGTAACGGACCAAGATTTGATCCCTGAGGAACACCGCATGTAATATCTTTAGGCTCCGACAATGCATTCTGATGTATGCATACTTGTTTCCTTCCATGAAGATAGAATTGAAATAGCTTTAAAGCAGTTCCTCTGATTCCGTAGCGTTCTAATTTGGATAAAAGAATTTTGTGGTCTACAGTGTCGAAAGCTTTTTTGAGATCTAGAAATAGAATGCCATTTACTAGACCATTGTCCATATTTATAAGGCATTGATTTGCAAATTGTAGTAATGATGTTTCAGTTGAGTGAAAGGGACGAAATCCTGACTGTTGATTTGAGATAACTTTATTTTCATTAAGAAAGTGAAATACTTGATCATAAACAAGTTCCTCAAGGATTTTTGCTACTGCAGATATCACCGAAATAGGTCTATAATTTCTGCAGTCAGTTTTTTCTCCCGATTTATAAATAGGAGTAATTTTAGCAAGTTTCGTCTCATCTGGGAAAATGCCCGTACTCAAAATAAGGTTAAAAACGACAAGTAGGGATTCATGTATAGAATTCCCTGCTGCCCGAAGTAATTTACTGGAGATCTTATCTAGACCTGATGCTTCACCTGCTTTCATCTCCTTTAACGCATACATCAAATCTGAATTGGTAATATTTTTGAATTTGAAGACGTTAGTTCCAGGAGTCACATAATATAGGGGATCACGGTCAGTTTTGGGAATATCTTCGGCAAGTTCTGGTCCTATTTTACAAAAGAAGTTATTAAACTCGTTGGCAATATTTTCTCCAACAGATCGCTCTTTATGTCATTTGTAGCAATATCGCCCGTTGTAACAACAACAAGGTCAGCCGTTTGGCGAAACACGTCATAGCGTTGGAAATGGGTCACCAGCTTGAGCACATCTTCTTCATCACGTTTTATCCTCTTAGGACCAATATCCTTGTGGTCATCTACATCGCTTCTCATGACGTTGAACATGGTTTTGGTGTCTTCTGATAGTTGTGCTCTTTCGTTGTATGTGAGGCACCAACGATCCCTTGCTGCGTCTAATCTTGATATACCAACTAGGCCTCCGGCTACTTTGCCTGCTCGATTTACATGCTCAAGTGGTTGGTCGTCTGGGATCTGGTTAAATTGACGCGTCGTTTCTTTAGTGACGAAATCTCCTTGGAATCCATGATACACCACGGGTGCGGTTTGCTGCAACATGTTCATGTCTGCCAGGAAGACTGTACCCCATCTGAAGTAGTTCACATGGTCGAACGCAGCAAACCAGGGAAGCATTTCAGCAAATGACGAGAGAAAGAGATCCCAATCACCCTCCCGGAGCGCTCTCGTTAATCTGAGGAGAATGGCAACTAAGAGCATATAGGTTCGCCAATAGCAAAATGTCGCATCATCTTTGTGCAGTGCATCGAACTCTTCTAACCACGTCAGAACATCAGCGAGTTCTTCAATAACAGATGTAAAAGCCAGCTGTTTTTCTTCGTCGTGTTCAAAAGCAAGTTGTTCCACCCTATGCTTAACCGTTTCGTTTAAATGACCCTCGACACCCTTGCCATTTTCTTCACACCATGCTTGAAACATAGGCCACAAAATCCGCCACTTCGAAGGTCAGCTTGTGAGCGCGTATCACACGGTTTCAGACCTTCCCGTTTAGAATGTTCTCCGCAGTGCTCTCCCCAAAAACTCCACTTTCCTTCCACATATCGCTAAGCCCTGACGACTCCATGTACTTTCCGATTACCTTCGAGAAGGTCATTTGTGCGTGGAAACCACGTAGCATGACGACCAGATGTCTGCATTCATGAGATTTCGACCACTGGAGCATGTTTGCCTTGCAATAGAGCGCTTCGTCTAGTGTGATCACAGTGTATCGATCACGCCTTAAGTGCGTCATTGCTTGACATTTGCAAATAACAGTCCAAAGCGTCTCAAACTCATGTGCCGGAGCATTAACAATGGGGAGCAGGCCAACAACGGTCGGTGTTTGATCACTTCTTGACAGAAGCTGATTGAAGCCGGTCCACCCAGGAACATTCTGTACTTGGGGCTGCTGCTGCACCAGACGAGATAAAATCCAGGCCGAGTCCTTCTTGTTTGACTCCCGTATGTGTTGTTCGTCCGGGGTATACCACGATTCCTTTACAACATTGGAAATGACGGGTTCAGGTTTGTCGCTTGCCATATTAACGGACTCTAGCTGATGCAGATCAGTCGGAGCTCGGAGGTTTCGGTCTGTTATTGGCTTGACGTTCAGGAATTCCCTCTCTTCTCCCTTATCCATTCTACGGAATGCAGCAGATTGTGTTGCATGGAATGTCCCCATTCCACTCAGTGTTTCTACGTTAATGTCGATGTTATCAATGGCGTAACGCGAATATCCTGCGTCTGACCCTGCGGTGAAATTACGGGGAATGGCTACGTTACCGTTATCGCAGTATCTCTTCAAGGCATCATTTGCGATCGAGTTGTCGATTCTTAGGACTGTCTCATAGCTTATGGAGTGCCCCGCAGCATAAAGAAGCTGAACAAGTTCTTTCGAACGCGTGGCTTGATGCATTGTTAGTCCAGTGCCAACATGTTTGGGAGTGTGTTTCCGTCCCCTTGAAGCAAGAAAAACGATATCTTGACAGATACTCAAAAGCTTGCGTTTCAAATCGGTATCCAACTCAGCATTGCCGTCATCTGTCGTATCGATCTCACCTGCGCACAATAGACGAATAAGCATATACAAAGTATCTGGATCAATTTTCCCGAAAGTTTCTTGCCCAGACGTAGCTTTTATGTCATGATGAACTTTTGTTGCTACTCGAAAAAGCCAACTCAGCAACTCCGTATCGATGTTCACATCTTCTAACGAATCAAGAGAAAGACCATTCTTTTCACCATCCACACAATTTAGCTGAGATTCCTGAAGTAAAGACTGTAGTGCTGCTTCTCCTAAATCAGCGGATATTATAAGTAATGATTCCGAAGGTTTTAACTGCTGAATGAAGACCACTTTATCTCCAACAGATATCTCTTATTTTGTTTTTAAACCGGTTACTTTTAAAAGTTCCTTGTCGGCAGCCGTATGTGGACTGATGTTTTTCACAAAAATATGACCAAACAGACTTCAAAGAATAAATATGACCTTCGGATATTCCAGACTGCAGTTCAGACATAACTTCATGGAAACAGCTTCCATCATTTTGTTTAGGTTGCAGTTGAGTTGTGGCTCTTTGAAACTTGGTGTAGCATTTAAGGTGATATTTTCCTTCTGCAGCAATTAGATCACTTATACCTGCAAGCCTGCACCTCATCATTGGATCAATGGAAGCCTTTTCCAGTATTTTGTTTGACGTTTCGAAAGTCTGAACTTGGTTCAAACCCATAGAATCTTCCTGGCAAAACATACACTTAGCCCAGTCCACTGGATCGACGTGAGATCTTCTTGGGCGAATTTGGGACACATCTGATGGTATCTCATTCGTTTCAGGATCTTTTTTATCCAACACACATTTCTGGATGCGCTGGATATGCCCTTTGTTTGTAAAACTACTATAGCAAGTTCGATGCCAAAGGATTTTTTTCTCGGTTTCCCTCAGGTTGATGTTCTTTGATCTTTCCAGGGTATGTTTAAACGAAAGGTCGTTGAAACACTCTCTGACTCCAGCACAAAGTATAACGCATTCAATCCCCTCGGGTGACGCTTGCGAAAGTGGGAATTTTTTTGCCGGACGTTTCACGCTTTGACAAAGAAGACATCTCTTCCAGTAAATATTGTCCGAACAGTGTGAAGTGTCTCCACTTGCCTCGGTTAAAATCAAGCGAACCAATCGCTTCCATGCTAACTCAAATTTTTATCTGAGCTCGGCGACGACTACATTTTTTATTTATGTCATCGTAAACTATAAAACCACTGCAACCAGCTTTGTCTTGTTCAACGGGAGAAATGAAGTTGTTTACGACGACAGGACGGCGCTATGACAATTTTGCAAAGTTAATTAAATTACGCACGCTAAAACGCACGCCCGTAAAGTCAAAAATGTGCCTGCGGAAGAGCGCCCTTAAACAGCCTGTTAATGTATGGAAACAACGATATTCTGAAAAAGCACTGCAAAACGAATATTTTAAGCCCTGTTTCCTGCTTCTACTCAGAATGTCCATCGAACGTGGAAAATAAACATGTTTTGGAATAGTGCCTCCAGTCTACACTGCTACAGCCTTGTTCTGGACACAGTTGCAATAATTATTGAAAATGATGTAAAACAGGGCGATGAGAGACATTACTGGTCATTACAAGACATTTGAAAGTACATCAGTTGATACTCTAAAAGAATTGAGTTGGCAACCGTTGTGGGAAATATTTCCCGACAATAAACTGTCCTCAAGTATAAGATACAAATTAGTAAGTTTGTAGAAAATATTACTGCGAAACATTTTTAAAGTTTCAAATAAGCAAGTATATAAATTACGTTGAAATGATCTGCTCTTTTCTATTTATAAACCTAAAACCACTTTCCTTAAAAAAGTAGTTGTCATTTTGGTGCCAAAATACGGAACAAATTGCCAAGATCACTGATTATCCCTATGGAATGAGACTTTTATTATTTTACTCGAGCTAATGCCAGACGATCTTACTCGTAAAAGGGAAAGCTCCCTTTGGGAAAGAGTTCGAAATGAACAACGTTTCCCGGGACAGCTTAGGACCCAATTCAAGGACAGTTGCTCGTATGATACTGATTAGAATTTTATAAAATTTGTAAAGCATTCTCGCATATATACTCACAGAATTTACAGTTAATTGTACATATTCGGTTTTTGTAACTATATAGTTAGGATTGTTGCAATATTGTTTATTTTAATATTTTTAGCCGCACCGCCCTTTAGAAAACAAAATTTTAATACAGTTTGGAGGGCTGGTCTATTTAAATAAAATTAAATCATAATTATGATAATAATAATGATAACATAGTTAATTAAGATAGATGAATGATCTTCAAATTCTGTACTCAGAAAATGATTTCTGAGCCCCTGACGGGGATCGAACCCGCAACCTTCTGATGACTGGTGAGACGCTCTAACCATTGAGCTACCGAGACTCAAATGGTGAGCTAAGGTGCAAGTTCGATATATATGTGCGACCTAAAATTATAAACTGCCATTATTGTTATTAATGTATAGTGTCTTCCTCTTAGGTCGATCATTCATCTATCTCAATATATATCCAAGCTCTCAAATTTCTAAAATCATAAACTGCCTTCATCATTATTAATATATAGTGGCTTCTGCTTAGGTCGCACATATATATCGAACTTGCACCTTATCTCACCATCTGAGTCTCGGTAGCTCAATGGTTAGAGCGTCTCACCTGTTATCAGAAGGTTGCGGGTTCGATCCCCGTCTGGGGCTCAGAAATCATTTTCTGAGTACAGAGCTTGATAATCATTTATCAATCTTAATATATATACAAGTTCTCAAATTTCTAAAATCATAAACTGCCTTCATCATAATTAATGTATAGTGGCTTCCGGTTAAGTCGCACACATATATCGAACTTGCACCTTAGCTCACCATCTGAGTCTCGGTAGCTCAATGGTTAGAGCGTCTCACCTGTCATCAGAAGGTTGCGGGTTCGATGCCCGTCTGGGGCTCAGAAATCATTTTCTGAGTACAGAGCTTGATAATCATTCATCTATCTTAATATATATCCAAGCTCTCAAATTTCTAAAATCATAAACTAATAACATAGTTAATGATAATAATTCTTTAAAATCCATTTTACTGGTAAAATTTCCTTTTCCCACAAGTTCCCTGAAATGTGCAATGTCTGTTGCGGCCTTGCTTGACGGATTAGTGAGCGCCCATAGGCTAAGACCAATTCCACTGCCTTTAGCTTGATGTTGTACAAGTGGTAATAACAAAAATAGTGTTCAATTTCGAGGCCACATGCGGATCGTTATAGCCTAAATACGTATGTTCATTCAGATGTCTCATTGTGGTTCTCATTGACATGGATATTGGGTTTTCCTCGTTTAAATATACCTTTGACATAATTCACTTTCCATAGTACACATAAACCTTACTACAGACGTGAAACGGCCCATTTATACCACTACGAGGCCATGTATGCCGTGGGTGGCTTACTTTAGGTGTGGACGTCGTTTTTTATGGTCTATACAAGCGCTTCCACGCATTATGAAAGGCGTGTCTTAAGTAAGCTGCGTTTTATTTGTCGCGCACATATGGCCTTTTTCACGGCTCACATTGGACGCGTAACACGACGCCGTAACCGTACGTTGTAATGCTTGAAAATTAACTCGACATTATTTCAATGGTATCTTTCACATTGAACTTACGTCAGCGCTGTGACAAGGACTCTTTTAGTGTGAAGGATACCATTAAAATAATGTCCTGCTAATTCCCACACGTTACGGCTCACGGTTACCGCGTTACTCCACGAGTCCAATGTGTACGAGCCTTTAGGCCAAACAATTAATAGTTTGGAAGTTCTTTATTTCAATTGTTGACCCCTTGGCGGATGTACCGTCCTGGGGTAAACCACCGGTCAGTTCATGACGCCAAAGGCTTCTGGTATTCAAAATGGCGGGTAAACAAAAGCGAAAGTGAAAACGTTGTCTTGATTGCTTCATTTGTTCGAGGAATTGAGGCGCATCTGCTGTCAAGCCACTCAGATAACGGTACAGAGTTTTAACACTCAGTTGGATCGAATAACAACGAAACTTCATCATGGAAAAACAGTTAGAAAATCGCCTGAACGACGAAGGATACAAGAACTGGTTGAAGGTTACTCAAGCTCTCATCCATTCAAAGGAAGCCTTGCATGATTTCACCCGAAACGTGATTGAAAAAATCCATGGTGACATTTTAACAAGGACAGGATTAGGTCGATGCGATGGTACTTGCAATACAAACAAGGGCAAAAAACCTAGTTGTACGAACTGCTCGAAATGGGTAAAGGAAATCAAGTCGTACTACAAAGGAATAATCAACTGGAAAAACACGGAACCAACAAAGTGGCACGATACTCCTTGGGAAATTGCAAAATGCTTCATGAATCCCCAAGGGAGTAAGGCTACCGCTGCGTCAAATACAGGGCCAGAAAAAACGGACCTTTCCGGGATTCTCAACGTGTTAGTAAACTGCAAAGAGTTTGGTCGTAATTATTTGAACAACAAAGGACACCCGGAAAAGGTTCGTGAAGTCAGAAACGGAGTGATGCATTGTCCAACCATGGCTTTCTCTGAGGACGAAATGAAACGGCATGTGGACATTATTATTGCACTTTTAGAGGACGGTAAGTGCCTGAAAAATTTGGAGAGTTGCAAAGAGACAGTGAGAATGATAAAATCAATAAGGGATGGTGAGTTTAAGATTTGTGCGGAAACGGAAGTTGATTGCATCGGACGTATTTTAAGAGCTCATGAATTACTTCTTGAATCTGAAGAAGAAGTCGGTGACGAGACCCGTCAGTCCCTAGAGTCCCTGTCCAAGTTGATTAAAACCAACAAGGACTTGGAGAATAAATTCGACTTGAAACTTAAGGATATTACCGATCGTATGAATGATATGACGGATCATTTTAACTCCAGGATGTCTTTAGTTGAATTCAGTTGCGGTGATCTAAAAGGAAAAATTGAACGGGTTGAGGCACGAATTGCTGAACTTGAAAAGAATCGTGGGGTGGAGGACAGTGAGGTTGAGCGACCAAGAGTGCGCCAATGTGACAAGTCATTATTTAAGAATTGGCTTCAATGCTTTGCTCAAAAGAAAGGGTTTGACGTTCCGAAGTATTCTCACAGAACAACGGACTCTGGAAAGTTTCTGAGCACAGTTAGTGTTGCAGGGAGGAAGTTCGACTCTGAAGAACCGAAATCAAGCAAGAAAGAAGCAGACCAATGTGCAGCTGAAATGGCGCTGAACTTTTTCACCAATGAAGTCACTGACTATGACAAAGACAACGACACTTCCTCACCTCCAGAAAAAAAAGCCCTGGTGCTTCCGAAGGTTCAAAAAGAAAAGAACATCAGCTACAAGAATCAGTTGCAAGAACTTGCCCAAGAACGAAAGATCCGTTTGCCACTTTATGCAACAAAACAAAAGGAATCGGGTGTATTTGTATCCGAAGTACTTTTCGATGGAGCTTGGTATTCTCCTGACGTCGTCCCTCAAGGGAAAAAGATTGACGCTGAACAAAAAGCTGCTCAATTTGTGTTGTCCTACTTGGAAGATACTGCGAAATCGGTCACTGAAACAAGCGCATTTCCTTCACGACAAAGTATTGGTAACTTTCCAAGTTCCAGCGAGGTTTCTACTCCAATAGCTAAACAGACTTCCAGTAAAAATAATGTTAAAACGTTTAAGAGCATACTTAACGAATACGTTCAAAAATGTACGGGCGACAACAAAGCACCAGACTACAAATTCAGCAAGTTGGAAGGAAAATTTGTCTGCAGTGTGACAATATCTGGACAGACGTACCAGAGTCGGTCACCAAAGAATAGTAAAACTGAAGCCAAAGAAAACGCTGCCATGGAAGCTTGCTCTAAGTTAAATCTGTCACAAAATGTAGCAAGTGAAAGCGATCTACCTTTGGAATCAATTGACAGCAATAGGTCTTCCCTTCCAATCAGAGATAAATCAATAGACCTCAACACTCCGTCTGCAAGCAGCGTTTCAACAGATGAAGACGGTCGATCGTGTGTCGACTCTTCGAAGGTCAGTGGATCTGCAGCAATCGACAGACCTGATGGAAAGAAAACCTTCAAAAGCAAATTGAACGAATATGCGCAATCACTGGGTTCAGGTGTACGCCCAAGCTACGAAGATATAAAATGTGAGTCAGGATTCCGTAGCAAGGTAACAATATTGGATAAGACGTACGAAGGAAAGACACCTCAAAATAGTAAAAAAGAAGCTAAAGAAATGGCAGCGAGGGAAGCGTGGTATAGGTTAAACCCTTCAGCTGTTTCGACCACAGAAAGTTTAACATCAAGTTTGGACAAAGATCTTGCCCGATTATCTTTATCAAACGACGTTTCTGGTTCCGGGAAAGATGTTTTGCCGACAAATGATGGCTCAATCGATTTGGATAAATCCAGGACATCGCGAACAAATGGATCGGAAGCTGCGGTCGATTTTTTGGTGTCCAAAAATTTTTCAACCTCAACTGAAGATCACGTTACCTCGACTGTAGTAGTTGAAGGTTTGTCGGATGTTGTCAACAATTCACCAACAAATGTTAATGGAGAAGTTAAAGAAGAAATCTTTAATCAGGACGAAGAAGATGCTACTTCAAACAAGGCGATTACCACTAATATACCAGAAACTGGTGGGAAAGCAACTGGAGCCCAGAAACCGAGTGCCCAAGAAAAAGAGAAAAAAAATTTCAAAGGTGTCCTTCAACAATTAGTAAAACAAAGCAAAATAGATCCAAGGTATGTAACCAAAAGTTTTGAAGGAACCAAAGAATTTTTTAGCAAAGTTTTCCTTGATAAACGTTGTTTTAAGGGCGAAAAAGCCAAGAAAAAAAGGGATGCAGAACAAAATGCTGCCAAAGTTGCATTAGACGAACTCAGGGGTGTTATCGTTCAATCAGCAAACTGGTGCACAAAGGTTTTGGCAGAGTACCACGAAAAACTAAAGGTCGGAGCTAATTTTCCGAACTATGGAGTAGAAACACGTACCGAGGGAGGAAAATTCAGCATTGTGGTTACCGTAGTGAAGAAATGGGAAGTTACAGTAAACGAGTCACTCCCCAAGAAAAGGGATGTCGAGGAAGCTTTGGCTAAACAGGCGGTTCAACTTCTTGGCGAAGAAAAGAAAACCATACAGAATACTAAGAGCGGTAACTATCGAAGCAGGCTTAATCAGTTTTGTCAAATGCAAAGAAATGTCCCAGAACTTGCGTACAATGTGGACGGTGACCAAGCTTCCTTTTCTGGTAGTCTCTGTTTTTATACAGTGGAGGAATACGAAAGCTTGAGTCCACAACTATCAAAGGATGAAGCCACTGCAAGAGCAGCAAAGTCTGCTTGTAACGACCTTGGCTTGATTTAATTCGCAAACTGTTACGTTTGAATTAAATATAGGCTTGAATATGATTAACTTGCATACCAGCAAGATACACCTTAAATTGGAAATTAATACTAGACACTTGACACTATTTTTACTGGCTTAATATTTATCTCAATTTTTAAAATAGAAGTTAGTGATATAATGTTGATGAATTAAGATAATCAGAATTAAAATAGGAAATATTACTTAATTAATTTGAGATTTGTTATAAAAATTTAAAGCAAATGTAATTTTTTATTGCAGATGGAACACAGAAAACTCCAAATAGGCCAATGCCATAAGTGTAAAACGTTTCAATATTGTCTATTGAAGATTTGCAATAAATTAGGATGAACAACAGACCAATTTTGTAAATTTTTGAACCAAAAATATCTTTTGACAATGTCCAGACAACTAACTGTGCAGTTAGTGAACTAGCAATTGAAGTAGTTGCATGGAAGCTATGGCTCCAAAAGTTGAACATTTGTTAACTGATCGATTGCAATGTAACTCAAACCACGCTGGTCATGGACATTAACTTTAGATTTTAGAAATTGTTGTAATTAATTTATCATAGAAGATTTATTTTTCAGAGGTGTAGCTTAGGCTAGCTTCCCCTTTTTCTGCATGGTAACTCCTTTTTGTCAGAGAAAAACAAGTAATTCTTGTTTTTTGATCGTTTTGCGAATGACATTTTTTTCTTGGCTTGTTTTAATGTTTTATTCTGGCTAGCGCTCGACTTTTCTGTTAGTCTCTTGGCAGCTTCCTCTAATGCAAAAGGATAATCTAGTATTTTAATATTTATTTTGTTGCTTGGATCGATACATTTTTCAAGAGATTGCCGACAGCTATCGATAAGAGAAACACCAAGAAACCTTACCCTTTTCTTTCTCCTTTTTTAATACCTTGTTGTGCCTCTACTCTAAAATTTGGAAAAAACTTTTAGAGTCACTAGTTGCATTTAAACTAGGTAGTTTAACATTAAATCTACATCAAATTGAATATCTCTTAGATAGGAAAATTAGGTTTTATGAAGGCAATTGGATGAAGCGGTATCAACATCTCTTACAACAGTGTAGAAAATTTGATAATATTTAATCATAGTTTGATCATAAGAATATTTAATTATAGTTTGAATAATGTTTGCTTGCTTGAAGTTATTCATATACAGTACTCAGATTTAGCAAAATTGGGGAGATGAACGTGCCATTTCGTGAAAACGTTTTCGGATTTCTGACTGGCAACCAAGAAATTTCCGAACGGTGCTTTTAAAAGATCAATTTATTTAATCAACAAACCTCAAAATGTATAAAATAAGGTAATTTTCGCCCCGTTACATACGTGGCTGTTGGCAGGCAAAGGTTTGTAGGGCTATGGGCGTCGATTGATAGAGGACAAGGGGACATGTTCGCTGCACCTTTTCAACAGAGGGGGACAATACATCGATTGTCTCCTCACATTTTAGTTAGCCGTTAAATTAAAATCATACTCCGTGATGAAATAGACCGAACAGTGTGGTTTGTCACTTCAGGGCCTCAAAGTTGCCCGACAAAGCAGCAGGCCTTGCGCTTATCATGACATCATGCACCTGCATGTCAAACTGGTGGATCCATAATTGAACACTTTTTGGTTTTTCAGTTGTTGAGTAATAGGAAGTTTCGTTCATGAATTAGAAGAGAGCTTAAGCTGTCGTGAAATCGTGACAAATACAGGTTTGTTTCCAAAGAAAGTTAAAGGGTGAACTTTTTTCAAATCTTAAACTGTACGAAGGTATTTTAGAGACCTTGTATGCTAAAACTTTTGATCCGGGCCTTGCTGAGGGAGCATAAACCTCGCCCTTCGCACCGCAGCCTAATCGTACTTGCGTCCCCTCATTTCAATGCATGGATCGACATTCATGATAGAGGCGATCTGCCCTCTTGAATTTTTCAGCAACGATGTATGGATAACGGACCTTTTTCATAAAGATGGCCAACATGCTGGGAAACTCTTGGCGAGAAATAGAAATAGCCTCTATTCTGACCGACTTCCTCAAAAACGTTTTCTTGTAGGCAAACTCGTATAGTTCACCTACGTATTAATATTAGTCAAACACATGTTCATTAAAATCATCTGTACACTGATCAAACATAGCGTGTGCTTCATGTGATTTTTACGTCAGAAGTACAAAATGGCCTCGCCTTGAAACCAAATAAGCTTCATCAGCGGTTCTTTGAGGATAAATAGGGAACTCATCCTCAGTTACAAGAATCGGCTGCAAGAACTTGCCCAAGAACAAAAGATCCTTTCCCCACATTATTTGACAAAATAGGACGAATCTGGTCTTTCCGGCCACTTTTCATTTGAACTTGGTACTCAGCCGATATCCCCTGTCAAGGTAGAAAAATAAACACTGGAGAAAACAACTGGTGAATTTAAATTGGCCTGCCTTGGAAGTTCTTAGATATTAGTCACTGAAACAATTACTTTTCCTTACCGACCAATTACATGTAACTGTTCAAGCTTCGGAAGAAAAAATTGGGATGGCAAAGACCGTTTGCGAAAGGGACGACTGAGATGGCGCGGGAACGAAAATCACACAGACTTAGCTTGTAGCTGGCTGATGTGCAATAACTGACGCAGTAACCAATAGAAAACAACGCATAGCAAATATAATATTTGAATGAATCTATTAGAATATTAGGTTAGATACGCTCATATTCTTTCGAAATTCTCAAGTTCAAAAGTGGGGAGGTGATAACACTAATCACCCCCTTGTCTGAAAAGTGGGGGATACATCCCCTCCATTCGCCAATGATTTACGCCACTGTTGGGAAGGATTTGACGACTTCTTCCTTTTCGACTAGGTTTGGCGTTAGTCTGGCCAAAAGGTTTTGAACATAACTTGTAAAGTCCCTGCTTGTGATCTTATGAATAATGACCCAAAGTTTCGATACTTCGATCTCGTCTTCAACTGGGGTCCGGGTGATCGTTGCGAGGATGAAAGCTCACTTTTATACCCTCACAGAACCATTGAAGACAGTTATTAACAATTGAGACAAAATATGCTTCTGAGTCTCAGTCTGACTAGACCACGTCGTCACGATTTAATGACCAGTCAGCACTATTAATAGGGATCTTACGATCTACGACGTCCACTTGAACGACGACGTCCTTTTAAATTTTGGCACTTAAAGAAACCACAGCTTCTTGACCATCATTCTTCATACTTGTGGGTTGTTTTATGACTACTAAAATGCTACAATCCTCCTAAAGCGAATGGAGGCTCGGGTTGAGATTAATCTTAAGTAACAGTATTTTTCACTCGGCGAGCTGACGTATTCCTTAAGACGTGAAAATGGTCCGGTTACTGTCGTATGCATAACGACGACAGTGACGACAGTGCTCTGTACAATAAAAATTATTCATTCTCTTTGTTTTGCATGAAGAATTCGATCTTTTGTTTAAAGGACGTCGTCGTTAAAATTGACGTCGTAGATCGTAAGGTCCTTCATATGGCCATGCTCCAAAAAGCCGCCACTGAATTTTCCTGAGCAATCGAATGTCAATTCCGCATGCGAGCTACGACAGATCAGATATTTTGTACCTAAACTTTTAAGATCAAAATAGCCTTTTTATGTTTTTCTAAGCGTGTTTTAATCAGATGATTGGTCTGACGTTTGACAGATTCAAGTGGAAACGTTGGGGGTCACCCATGCAATAACTACCCAGGTCACGTTCAAAACTTTTAAAGGTAGAGTGCCGTCGAATTATGCCTGATTCTTCACCTCGTTGAGCCGGGGATCAGTTTATTTGCTGCAATTTTGAGGTTTTGGATAGCTCAGTCGGAGAAAGTCTTATCTTTTAGGTTTTCTAGGGAAATTTTGAACTCAGTCTACCATTTTGGTTCATGTGCAACGAACCGGTAATATTTTTATCGCCGTTTCACCAAGTCATCCGGATCTTTATGGCCTATAAAGGCAACATATTTTTTTGAAAAAATTTGTTTCTTGCACTTTTGACAAGCTGACCCACGGTCTATCTTGGCTCTTGAGTCTTGACATGGCTACCAGTTGTCTTGTACAGGACTGGAGCAGAGGCCCAACTAGGAATTTCAAAGGGTAGAGCAGGGTCACCAACTGGCGGACTCCGGTCCGGATCAGGACTCTGAGAGGCTTTTATCCGGACCGCTAGACATTTTTTGTGATACTAATATTAATTTATAGTTTCCCTTAAACAACATTTAAAAAATAATTCTTTAGGGAACTAGAAGCAAAGTATATTTTGAAGGTAAATGTTTAGGACTTTAGTTTATCAAGTTCCTGTTTGGAAATAGACTTGTAACTAAGAAAAGCACAAAAATGTTTAATAAAATGTTGAAGTTGCCACTATATTTTTCCCATGAATCATAGTTACGTGTAATATCTCGTGGTTACGGACCCCACAGAGGGAGAGAGTTGAGAAACTGGACCCCTCTGAATTTTAGTTGGATACCCCTGGGGTAGAGGTTGGATGGTAGTATCAAGGCACCGTGGAGGACGATTTTGATCATTTTGAGTGAAGTAGATCTACATGGTTTTGGGAAATGAGGGCAAAAAAGCTGTCACTAAAAGGGTAGGGGTTGTGATACCCCCTACCCAACCCCCCCCCCTCTCATTGCGCCCCTGTGGAAAATACAATGATTAAACTGGTGCGATTGTCGAACTCTGTTTTCAGGTAACGTTTCTCAAAAGTTTCAGGAAAAAGAAGACAAATTCAATAAATAATGCAAACCGAGCATATTGCTTGAGGTCAAAATAAATTTAGTGTGGTGGTGAACCCGTACTGGGTGCGAGAGTTCAGGTGCCACGTTGCGAAAATCTTGTTCTAGTGCGCATGTTGTTTAGTGGAAGACGAAGCCTCGATGTTGTTTGGAAATAGGAAATTCGTAAAGTGCAATGTATCGCTGTATGTCTGTAAGACCTTCGGAAAAGTGTGATGACTTGATCGTTCGCAGCTGGTTTAGGTGATGCAGTACTATTAGATATTATATCAAGATGTCAAGGAGTGGGTATACAACAGGGAACTTACCATCCTCTCAAACGCACGATGCCGTAGCTATGAAGTCTACACGTAGAGATTCACCAGTCCTTCCACACGGTACAAGTGAATCTGATAGTGGAAGACCTGGATTATATTCTCCCAGTCACCCGACTCACTTTCAAACGCGTGTGAATACCAAAGGAGATACTCCAGGTACCGTTTAACTTGTAATGCAACGCTTACACGTGATTTGTTTAGTTCAAGAGTTTTTTCTTGTGAAGCCAATACCTGTAGACCATAGTCCATACTCCATAGTTTATACTAAGTCCCAAATTAATTTTATTACTAATTTTTGGTTTGAGGATTCGTTGGCGTTATTCATGTTTAAAAAAAAAATTAACCCATGACTCTGTTGGAGTATTAATGTCTATTAAGAAATCGTGATCAGACATCGATGCGACACGTAATATTTTGCCTTACAACTGTCTTAGGCTTGCAACGCGTCGACTTTGTTGCGTGTTGGTTCTCAACGAACACTGTTAACCCTCTTAATGGTTGAGTTGCTATCGATTTTCTTCAGACACTTGTCGAGCTCCTAGTTGTAGGTAATGTTGGTAATTAAAATTTTAATTGGACTAGAAGAGTACCATATTTTACTGCCCACTCAAATGCTAAGGTCTTGTGAATTCTGTGATGATACGTCTCTGATTCTAATCCCGCCGTGATTCGCTTGTTTCCTTTATTTATATCGCTTTCAACTATCAAAATTCTGAGTGTTGTTGTCATTTCGGCGGAAGGTATTGACATCAAAGTTTGTTTTTGAATGACGTCAATTTAAAGTATAAAATAAAAATCTGGACGCATGCTGAAAATATTTAGACTGATACTGTAGTTGTTGCTAATTAGTTTCTCATCTGGGACTTTCCCTATAGTTCATGCAGGTCATCCCATTATTAAGGAAATGTCCAATGAGGTTGTCAAAAAACCAAAAAAGGAAAAAAACAACCCAACAAAAAACAAAAAAACAAAAAAGGAGCTTGGCAGAAAAAAAGGTGTAAAGGTAGTACTCTGTTACAAAGATGAGAGTGCAAAGTACATTATTGATATGTAGGGCTTTTGCTGGAAACATTAAACCACTTTCTCAGTTTTATGAGAAAAGTATCTCTGGGTATAAAGTTCATGGAAACACTAGAAAATACAACTACATTCCAAAACATTTTGACCACAAAAAGTGATAACTGGATTACCAGTATGTCACTGTATTTGAACAGAAAATTTTCATGATAATCTGACACTGCTGAAGTCAACATTTTTCAGTTGACTTCAGCAGTGTCAGGTTATCATGAAAATTTTCTGTTCAAATACAGTGACATACTGGTAATCCAGTTATCACTTTTTGTGGTTAAAATGCTTTGGAATGTAGTTGTATTTTCTAGTGTTTCCATGAACTTTATACCCAGAGATACTTTTCTCAAAAAAACTGAGAAAGTACTTCTTTAGAAGATCTGAAAGAGCAGGGATAAACCTTTGGGATTATTTGGCCAGGAGTCCAATGTTTACAATGGAGAAAACTCATGAATATATGGCCAGTCTCCTCCCAATTTCAGATAGCCAGACCTTATGATGCCACAAAAACAAAAATAAAAACCCCCCAGGAAAACACAAAGGTGATTGCTCTGTCAAGGTCATAGATTTGGCCAAGTGCTTCATTGATTTAGCACCTCAACTGACATTACATAATACTATAAGAGTCATGGTATAAATACTGTATTAACCATAATGATATCAAAGATATCTGACAAAGGCTAATAAAATATAAACATAATTCATATACCATAATGAATTAAGGTTGTTCACAATGTGTAATACTGCAGCATGTGTCAATGATGCTTTGTTATTATATTTATGATATAATTAACTCTTTTCTGGGAAGATCAGTCATCTGTTGTTTCTCTGGCTAACACTGGATGATTTTACTCATCAAGGGAAGATATCCAGCTGGGAAAAGGTTAAAGACCAGCAGTTAAGTATGAGTAATTCAACTCATTCTGGTCTGGCACTTCTCCTAGATGAGTAAAATCATCTGGTAATGGCCAGTCAGAGTAATGTTAAAAAGTCAGGTATGAACCAAAAAGAGTTACACATCCCATTTTATAAAATATGGGTAATGCACTATATTGTGTGCAGTTTCTCAAAGTCTGCAGTTTATCAACATTCTGTGTGAATCAATTTAAAAAGAGAAATCTTGGTAATCAAAGTACAATATCATATAAGAAGAATTGTTAATTTAAGCTGAAGGCTGGTACTGATTGATATCCAAATAAAAACTAGGTGCATTAATTTCTAACTTTCATTAATTTAATTTTATCATTACACTTGTATACATAAGTCAACATTTTAAAAAGTCTGACTATTACAGTGTTCATGAAACATTATCTTGAAACATCATGAAAACATTATCATGAAACATTATCCCCAGAGCCTGAGTGCCATATTATATGGGGTTACCAAGCAAGATGTCACATAGTTTCCTGTCCTGACCATTTCTTGTGTTAATATGTAAGCTGTGTAAACCTTATATAAGGCTATGATAAACACTTGACTTTATTCAAATAATTTTGTGGACTGTAGTACTATATTTTGTGGCATATTAATGATATAAGTTGAAGTAGATGAACAATCTTCAAGCTCGATACTCAGAAAATGATATCTGAGCCCCAGACGGGGAGCGTCTAACCAGTCATCAGAAGGTTGCGGGTTCGATCCCCGTCTGGGGCTCAGATATCATTTTCTGAGTATCGAGCTTGAAGATCGTTCATCTACTTCAATATATCCAAGCTCTCATGTTTCCTAAACATCAAACTGATATAAGTTGACCTGGCATATAAGTTGACACCTTATTTTTTGACCAAAAAATCATGATTTTTATGATACCCTGAGTATAAGTCAAGTCCTTCAAATTAAATAGTTACCAGTCACAGAATAGTGTTTGAAGAAACTTTAATAACATTGCAAATCTTTTACAGCATATATTTTTAATCTTTTAAAGTTTATTTTAATATAGAAAATTACACAAATGATCAGCACATTTTGTCTTTTGTAGATTTTTATTTTGTCAGATTGTTTCCACCTGTCTCAAACAAGCTTATCACTAACACTAAACTTGCAGCAGGCAGCAGAGTTCTTTGACTTTTCAGCCAAGTCAATAACCTTCAACTTCATTGAAGATACAAACATATATTTCAAGATATGACTCCTGCTTTGTATCCTAGTCATTTTGGAGGCATGTCGAAGTCTTCACACCATAAGAATGAGGTTTATGATAAAATACATCATCCATGTTGATGTGCCCATTCACTAGCAATGATCTGGTTGGTCTATTTCTTGATGCATATGGAGGACTGGTATTAGTATATCCAGTCTATGATTTTGCTCAATTTCATGACCCTTTGTATAAGTTGAGGTGGACTTTTAGAGGTGAATTTTGGGTCCTAGAAAATTGACTTATACACTACAAAATACAGGATATCATCTGATCAAAAGCATAAAATTAATGCAATTTGCCAGAAAATTGTATTGTTTTAAGAGCTCCATTCATAGTGCAAAGGTTTTATACTCTATTTTATGAAATTGTCTGCTGGCACTAGATTTTGAACAACCTATGTTTAAGGTTTTTTAACTTAACTCCTGATGTGTGTGATCTTCCCATGGCTATACATCATGAAATAATGGAACTCATGTAACATTTGGTATATCCTAAGTGGAATTTACCTAGTTAATGGACAAGGCAAGCCGAAAATTTTCTGACTTTTTATTTTTAGACAAAAATGCAATCATAGGTACTTAATTTCTGTCATGTAATTATACACTTATTTTACTAAGCTTGTTCTTGTAATCTTTTATTATCATTCTGATTCTTCTGCTTGGATTAGGAAAAGATCAAATAAAGCAATCTGAGCCCCCATGTCATTTCCAACATCTCTTTCTAACACTTGCAAAAAATTACTCAAGCAAAGACTTCACTTTGGAATGAACTTCTTGGTGGTTAATGTAGTCAGATACAGAAATTTTCCTTTTTGGTATTAATTCAACATAAGCTTTTGAAATAATCTCTTGATAATAATCTCTCAGCACAAGGTTTTGAAAATTTTGTTACTGGGAGAAAAACCTCACAAATTATTCTCACACTTTTGAACTTAAAGAAGACCTGACCTCATAGTCATTGTACTTCAGAGTGAGCCATGATTGAAACATGGCACTAGTCTGTTTAGGAAGACAGGGTATTCTACAGTGTAATACATTATTGACATAATGTATGAAAACTATGACTATGACCATTTGTCATAATTCAGTTATTATGTCAAGTACACAATGACATGCTGCCTCAAACTAATGTGATTATCAGAACAGGTAAGAAAATATTGTGTCATTGAACTGGAAAAAGATGAAAATGTGACAGTTTCATTTTGACTCAGTCTGCTAACTTCTAATTAGTTGTTCAGTCATTACTGGGTGCCTAAATGCCTAGTAAAGAAAGTTTACACACTTTTAAAACATTGTAAGTAAGTTTGAAATCAAAACTGCCATGATGGAATTTTGGTTTTGAGATTTTGAACTGGTAGATACCTTCCAAAGGTGTCAGAAATCATTCTCTGTAAGCAATGCATTACAAAGGCATTTGAATCAACCAATGTGAGATTGCTCCTTTAGCATAATGGTTATCAAAAAAAAATAACCTTATTGGGATGTTTTTGTTGATACCCATTAACTTTATTGATATGTGTGTGTGTACCTAACTGTAAAGCTACATTTGTGCAGTAATGTTACATAGTTAAAATAATGATAACAAAAGAATGTCATTTGAACCCCGTGTGTACTTTTTATGTGACAATTTGCCAGCCTTGTACCTAGGAAGTGTAAGAAAGCCATGCAGTGGGTGCATACTGTATAAAGGTTGTTGGGAAGGGTGCAACTTGAGAAGTTCCTGAGCACTACAGCACTGTAATCATATCAAAGTTCAACAATTAGATTGGGGGACTGTACACCCCCACACCCCTTGTGTATGCAATTGAGAAGTTCAATCTATAGAAACAACTTTTGATGTGGGTTTTGAACAGTACAATGAGAGAATGAAATACAGTAAATGCCTCCAACTCCCACTACTTGAAGCATGGCATGATAGCCAATGGCCAGAGTGGACAAAGGTAGTAATCTTAATGAGAATGTCCAGCTCCCCTTATTTATCTGCTGAATACAACCACCAGAATGCCATTCAAAATCTTGTTTGTAATGTTAATTGGAGGAATTGTCCTTCCATTTGCTTTAGGAATTCAATGTTTGCATGAAAACAAAAAAACCACAAAGTATTCTGGTAATTGTATTCAGATGATGTAATAAGGGGAACCACTTATTTGTGTTGATTGCAGGCTTGATGTGAACAATGTTCATTTACATACAAGGCGTCCAGAGGAGCAAAATCTTGTTGGTTGCAGCCACTGTATTTTGATATTCTGGTGTCTGTACATTGATTCAGGTTTACTAAAGTGTGCTGTGTAGCAATTCAAGGTCTTGTATCAAGGTTGCTAGGAAGTTGCAGGCATTATATTTTTAAACTAGCCACAGGAAATAACATCAAACCATTAAAGTTGGGGAAAAATTATCAATGTTGGATTCTGCTAAAATTTTGTCATGCCTGGTTTAAACTCCAAAAAGGTCCATTTTTAATGTATTGACTGGAGCTATTAATTTTAATCAAAATCTTGAGTAAAGGCCAATATGTAAGTGGTGGTGTTGTCAAACCTTGCTACATACAAAATTACATCTAATACTAGGTTGGACCATGGTACATGTTGTCTTAATTCTAAGGACAGATTTGTTTGACAATGTGTTTCTACTTTAAAGTTGTTAATGCTAATTGTTCATAAAAGTTTCTGTGTCAAGCTAGGAAATTGGAAAGACAAAGTTACAATGTAAACATAGTGATCAGCAGCACAAAGTATTAACCACATTTAAGTAAAATTGAAGCATGTTGGTATTGTATCTGAGTTCTCTGGGATCCTGTCTTACATGTATTTCATATTTCTGCTGTCATCACTAGCTCCTGACAGCATGATTGCTTTGGGTTTGTTTTTTTTTTACTAAGATTGTTCTAAAACTTTTTCTTAACAATTTTAATTAAGCAAAAAGCTTTAATTCATATTGGCAGTGCTTTTTTTTTTAAATATTTTTTTGGTTTGAAAACTGTTCACTCCATGCTTTTCCCCAGTCCTCTCAAGCAGATTGTTCAGGTTCAAAGCTCTGAATGGGGTGGGGAATACAAAGTCTTTGGCAATTATAATTGTTAAATTCTATCTCTTGAAGCCTTTCCCCTGCTCATCACAGACTTTACTATTTTACTCTGACTGACACCAGATGATTTTAGTTGTTAAGGGGAGACCAGGGTTATGGTACTTGCCAATGCTTTGAAATGACTTCCAAGGCACTTGCTTTAGTTTTCAGTTATACCTGTAGTAAGGAGCAATTAACTATAATGTGATACATCAATTATTTTTAAATTTAATATGCATTAATTATAATAATTATTGCAATGAGAGAATTAAATTTTGATTTTTGGCTCTTTGACAACCATCTGCAATTGTCAACTTTGTTCACATACTCCAGGGATATGTTGTACGATAGAATGGTTGGTGAGGGGTAGTTGCTTATTCATGTTTCTAGTCACAAATATGAACTGATGATACATTAAAATGAATAGAAATATAATAGTTGGGGTCAACATCTACAGCATTTCTTGATCTTATGTTGGTTTTTCTTTGAAGTTTGGAAAAATATCCAATAAATTAGTCTAGCCAGATGTAAAATACTGCATATTACCATCATACAACAATGTACATTTACTGTAACTATAATTGTTTATTAGCTGTGTGTATTTTTCAGGGCTGTCACCATCCCAAATGATTCATCCAAGTGTCCAAGGTGGATTCCAAAATGGTCCACTCAATGGAATCCCAAGCCAACAACCTCTTTCAGCTGGACAGCAGTCAATGTTAATGAGAACAAATCAGTCTAGATCAGCAAATTCAACACCACTGCCACCATTACCTGGAGCATTAAGTGAGACATCTCGACGAGGATCTGCCCCTTTACCAAACTCAGGCCTTCAAAGTTCTACCACAACTTTAACTGGTCCTTCTCTTGGGCAATCCCTCCATCCTTCTGGAAGTCAGTATTTGTCATCATTATCAGGACCATCAATGTTACCAACAAATTCTCATGGAGTATCCTCACCTAGTACTTTAACAGCTGGTACTGCAATGTCATCACAAGCCCAGCCAACAGCTATTTCACCAAGTTCATATTATGGTAGCGGGATGTCTTTAACTGGTCCAACACTTGCTCAGGTACCAACACAACCAGTTAGACCCTCTCCATGGCAAACCTCTCTTAATGGCAGCCAACCTGGTGCTGTTTCACCAATTAGTCAGTCACCAACAACTGGGCTCACTTCGCCTCCTACTGGTCAAATGGTTGGTTCTGCAGGGCAGCAGCTGTTGCCACCTATGTCTATGCCTCCTGGACCTGTTCAAGGTACATTGTGTCGTCAAACGCTTTTTAGTCAGAAATTTATCTTTTACTGATAATTTTGGCACATTACATGTGATAGCCAAACACCAGGAATGTGGTTAGACAAGATGATGGTTAGTAGGGGAAAAAATTCACTAATTAGCGCCCTGAAGCGTAGGAGGCCAGATCAGATTTCTTGCTGTTTAGTGGTGAGGTGGCAGAAGAAACGTGAGACAAATGCATCGACAAGGTATTGGTAATGTCCCGCGTACCGACAAACACAGTTAAACAAAAATCAACCAAGACATTTTCCTAATGGTAAAAGTAAAACTGGCAGCGAAATTTGACAAAAGATTGAATGATTTTTACATACTGTAGCCAGCGATTACCGATATTAAATTTTGAAAACAATTTAACGTAAAAGTGCGCCGCTTCTCGTCAGGTATAATAGAAACCAACATAATTCTTTTAGTTCAGCCATCAATACTATCACTACTACTTTGCCTTGAAGGCTGACCGGATATTTTGGTACCCACGTACTATTTCGTATTCGTCCTTAGAAATAGGATTCCACGCGAACATTTTACTGTTTTTACAGTGAACATCTTTAATATACTTAAATTTAAAACCCGAGACTTCATTAGCAAATTTTCATTTTGATTTTTCAAACACGTGTACCGACAGGTTTTGTCTGGACAAAAAGTGAGGTGGCGACTGCCTCCTGCCCCTCCCCTGCCTGCACTAGTGATTACCAGTTACATCAACGGTGGGTGGTTGCTGAGCACTGCAGTAATGCACACTGCCAAAACAATGAAGACCCCGCAAGGAAATCGAGTTTCGTTATCGTAGACCATCTCATAGTTTATGTTTTTACCATAGTAATCAATACCTTGATTTAACAAAATACATTAACCCTTTAACATTATAGTAGCTCCAAAACAGCCACAAAAAGTTTCATGAGTGTCATGTCTTGGTGTTTCGTTTGCCACAAACTGTGAAATTGAAATTGAAAACTTGGTTCCGTATCAAAAGTTGCACCAAAAACTTGTTGAAATTGCCTGACCCATTCACCTCCAAAGCGGTGTTTAGAAATCTTACCCCTGCTGATGTCAAACGATTTGATTCAGAGGGGAGAAGTCTCGGTCAGACTGGAAGTTAAAATGTTAAAACCTGTCTCAATTACCATAAACCATTAACCTCCAAAGCAGCCCTTTTAAATTTACCCTTGCTATACACAGATAGACAAGTTCTACCTGTCGAGGGAAGATGTCGTGGTGTGCTTGGGAGTTTCAGGATCAAAATCTCAATCAATTACCCTCTAACCCCAAACTGACTTTTTGCAATTTACACCCCCCTCCATTACTAGACCGTCACTTCTCTACCCTGAACTTCTCTACCCTGAACTTCTCTACCCCAGGCTTTTCCTTATGTAAAGAGACGGTAGAAAATGGCGTTTTACTCTCCATCCCTATTTTGATAATTAGAGTATTTATACAAAACTTTGTTCAGGTGCTTGTTTACCTCCACCTCATACTGAAATGCGCCAATCCTGCCACTCCCTGATCCAGTTAAGGTTCAGAGGGGTCGTCTTGCCTGATTCATGGAGGCGAAAGAGTTAAAGTTTTGCACTCAGCCTAGTATCACCTACATACACCGCACGTTTACTTATTAAAGGTTTGGTGAGAGCTCGATTTGGAAATGGAGGCAATTACATAATTTTGAAAAGAAGTGAGTTTACAAAGCAAGTTCTCTTTGGTTAAGACACGAGGCAATGAGAGCAAACAGAAGCTACTTTATATTTCTATTTAACAAACTTATTTTATGCCATTTTCACCAAATTGGGATTGTTTATAACTGTGTATGATCGGTGGTTTTGTAGGAGGTCCACCACCTACATCGAGTGCCGGTCAAGTTTCAACTGGATCTTTGTCAAAACGGCGTGTATACCCATCACAGGTATTTTATTTAAAGGTGTTCGAAGTATAAATATTAAAGCCCAGCAAAGTGCGCGAGGTAAATCCATAAACAATGTAACATCACTAGCTTATATTTATCTGTCACTGTTTAATTTATTCATTCCCTGATGATGCTGCTTGAAGCCACGAAACGTTGAATACATTAAATATTTTAAAACTTTTCATTGCTTATGGTTTTACTTCGCGCACTTTGCAGGGTTTTGAAATCTATACTTTGACTACTGTCCCCGCCTGGTTGTTTCCTTGCAACAATCTTAAAGGTGTTACTGCACATCGAACTGTCGATGTATTGTGATAGTTCTCTTATAGCAATGCATCAGTTATGAATTCAACTTTTGATCACAATCTTCAATTGATTACTTTACTGTGGATAGTATGTAATCAATCCTCAGTGGTTTCTTTTCCTTATTGTAAATTTACACAAAGCCATAAATCTTCGTCTTGCTTAGTACGCGTAGACTTTTCCGTGGCCGAGCTTCGAATGGCCGCACCCTTAGCCCGTGTTACTGGTACGGCCCTGGCTAACAGTCCTGCTTCTTGGCCGTTGCCACGGCTAACCCCCTCTAAGATTCTGAAGAAAGACGTGTCGTCATTTCTTGTGGTGGGCCAAATAGAAAGCATAGTCGCGTAATAATGTCAGTATCCGCACAAAATATGAATGAAACCATAGAAAACGAAAACGAAAAGCGAAATACAGTCGTCATCATTGAGCATCAAAATTTTAGGACCTACAAGCCTTTTTGTTATATCACTGAGCTTGTTTTTCGGTCCGTCCACAAAATTATGCATGCTGATTGGTTGATGAACGGTCAGAGACTTTACCGTATAGGTGGCTAGCACAATACGTCATGACAGCCATGTTTGTGGAACTTTCACAAAAGAATCTCATTGGCTTCTATTGTATATGGCACCAACATGGCCGCCGTATCATTGTCTTTTGAATCCTGAGGGATTGATTGCAAGTCATCAATTGAAGTAGTCCAAAACGCTTTTTATTTCGGACAAGTACATTTTGGCCGGAAAATATTGGAACTGGTTTTAATGAAATATAAGGAGTAGAATAAAGTATCTACTTTGAAAAATTTTGAGTGATAAAGTGAACCGAAAGACTGGTGCTGTTTTTGCTTAAAGCTAGTTGCATAAAATAACGATAAATGAATGTTGAACTGGTGGAAAGAAGGGGCGAAACGAAGAAGTTACGGGGTAATGTAAACAACAACTTCGACGTGGAAAACCCTGATAAGAATGAGAAAGAAAACTAACCTAAAGCCATATGATAAAATTCTCATTAACCTTGTTTTTTCCGTCCGTGCTTACGATATTTTCAAGCAGACCTCGCTCCTTCGTTCGTCGGTCTGTACGAAAACCTCAGTCATATCGTTTCAAATGTGGACCGAGCAAATGAGGTTAATAAGGGACTTTCACAGTACCTACTACATGGCTATGATTATTTTTGTCCAGGTTGTGCAGGGCACAGCTAGTTTCATTTTCTTAGGTTTGGCACTTATTGTTTTAGTCTCAAGGAGGTTCATATCCAAATCAAGGATATCCTGGAGCAGCCACACTTCAGCAACCTCCGTCAACCATGACGTCTTCTTCAACGACACAAAGAGGACAGCCTGCCATGTCTGGCTTTGGCCAAGGTTCGATGCCAAACATGCCGGTAAGGAACAATGATAATACAGTCGCCGCCGCTTGTATGCAAATCCTTTTTGCCAACTCAATTTTTGCATATAAGCGGATTTTGCATATAAACGGATTCGTTCCCAGGACGCGCATCCAGCAAAATTATTAGCATAATAGAAAAATGACCAAAGATTAAATACCAAAACCAGAAAAAATTGTATTTATTAATAAACTAAAATATACAAGATAGCTGTTCTTAGGTTTGGAAATAACAATCAATGTTTGCTTTTTTGCAACATTTGAACACACATCGGTGGAAATATTTGAGAGTTGAACGATTTCCAGTCTTTGAAGCCGTGCAAACAAAGATAGTCCTTCATGTTGGCTAAATTAGAAATAAATTGAGCATGAGTTATTACGGGCTTTGGTTGAGACTCGTCGTCACTCTCCTGGATGCTTTGTTAGTCGTTGATTATTGAGTTCTCATCAATTGGTGGCGCTGATTCGAGAAAGTTGTCTGCAGATATAATTTCATCGAAAGTTTGCTGATCCATACCACGTGGAGCCGCCAACAGTTGAGCCAACGGAATATCATCATCTTCCGCCTACGAATCTTCATCGCCATCATATTTGGACACAAAACCTGCATGGCGGAAACAGTTTGCGATTGTTTTTGTGGTTATCTCAGACCAGCAGGCGACAATCGTATTCATAGCATCCAGCAAATCGGACGTCTTAGAAAATTCGCTCGCATCTTCGTACACGGTAAAGTTTTGCAACCGCGCAAGCATCTTGGTTTTCTACTGTTTCCAATCATTGAAACATTGAAATACTTTCGAAAGGAAAGGAGGATTTGCAGCAATGCATTGAAAATTTTTCTTTGCATATAAGCGATTTTAGCGCGAAATTTTCAATTTTTCTTTTGCATATAACCGACTTTTGCATATAAGCGGATTAAAAAAAGGAATTTTCTTAAGGTTTGGTTTTGGATTTCCAAAATCTTTGCATATAAACGAATTTTGCATATAAGCGACTTGCTTATAAGCGGCGGCGACTGTATAACAAGTTTTGCGTATATCCATGAACTGCACGTAAGTAAATAACGTAGAAGACCGAGTGCAAAACTTTAGAATTATCGTATGAAAGAAATGGCTGCATTATTAATTTCTATCTTTTAACAGGTTTTTCTTAGCCTGTGCGTTCTGAGACGCTTAAAATTTGGCTGATGTAATATTATTATTTATATCACCTCTATTGACGGCCGGCGAAAACACGGTTTTTAACTGGGACATCTTTCGCAAGCCAAATAGAATGCTGGAAAGTTCAACTTGATAAGCACAGATTTTGATGTCCCTCTAAAAATTCCTTGACAAGTTTGGAATGCACAAAAACACGAAGTTTGAAATTAAAACATTTTCCATGAGTGACAGAATTGACGTAAGGGCTAGTCAAGAGGCAGCCATAGGACCAACTGCCTGTCCCGCTATTGTAGGAAAAAGTTCTTTTTCTCAAAACAAAATTTTTAAAAATTTTTGAGCAAACACTTTTTAATTACCTTTTGGAATGTGATGAAAATTTTCACAAATGTAGTTTATAGTGTAGTTTACCTAAATATTTGTAAATAGTAATTTTTATATAATTGTTGTTGATAGTGTAGTTTACCTAAATATTTGTAAATAGTAATTTTTATATAATTGTTGTTGATAGTGTACGTTATAAGTATAATTTATTAATTTTAAATACTGTTCATCGTAGTAGTACCAGTTTTGTTAAGCTGAAAGGATCTAACAGTTTAAATAAAGAATAGTAAAAAAACAAAAAACAAGAACATATATGACAACCGACTGGTGTTTCAATACGATTGAAATTATATAGCATTTTTTAAAGGAAATCGTACCACTTTTTTGATATTTTTGATAGAGAAATATTTCATGGTTTCTTTTCGGCGCTTCTTATTTGAAAAACTTTATCGTGAGGTTGCTCCAGGACCATTCATTCTGAGAGGGCAGAAATTTTTCAGAGTTTGACTTTTCTCTTGGGAGACTGGATGCACCTAGTTAGACCACGTATGTGGAGTTTTTAGTTCACTTCACTCAAACGCTTGAGCGTACTGATTACTTGAACGCTGTTTTATCTAAGCAATTATTTCTACGTACTATGTGCGAGAAGTTGATGAGTGTAAGTATTTGTCAAGAAAAAAGTGTGTGTTTAGATGTGGCATATATAATTGAGAAAGACGTGATTGTAACGAGTTAACCCAAGGCTGAGAGATGATTCGAGTCGAGTCACCAAGCCGTTCAGCCGAGTCATTTCAGTTCCTGATCAAAGGGAGTCGAGCCAGGTCACAAAGTTGCCATCAATCTGGGACATACGTTGTAAGCATATTAAAGAGGAAAGAATGTGGAACATTATCTTTAAGTTGATAAGCAAAATATGTTAAAAGTTTAAATTTTGAAAATCAAAATAAAGACCAATAAAGAAACAATTACTGCGTATTAGTATCAAAGACATTAAGTACTACCCATGTAGACTGAGGTAGCAGTCATTTACAGCAGACACACCAAGACCAGTCATTTGGGGTTATTGGCTTCAGTCGAGTCGCGTCATTTTTCACAAAGGAGTCGAGTTGCTGATCATTTTTTTAACATATTCCTTTTGAATTTTAAATTGTGGCATATTTACCGATCAACATACGCTGAAGAAACAAGGATAGGTTAAACAGTTTAATTGCATAGTTGAAAGACGAACGTTTTTATTCAAATGATTCAAAATGTTTAATTTTAAATTTTGAACTAAATCTTTCCACCTAATCTTGTTTCATCAATAAAATTTTGAATTAATGCGTTTTTTATCTCGTATCTCAAGGATTACAGAGGAGGAGCTCCATCCCCCAGACTCCCCGGTTGCTATGGCCTTGACTTCATGCAACATTTCCTTTCTAGCTGTAATAATAATAACAATAACAAGAAGAAGAAGAAGAAGAGGGGGAGGAGGATAACGATCATAATAATGATAACGATTATAATCACGATGATGATGACGATAAATATGATAATGAATGATAGTAATGATGATAATGATGGTAATTGGTGAAATATTGTAATGATGATAATTTCAGTTTTTCTGTAATGATAATTGTCACGAAAAAATATACCACCTGCTCTTTGGTTAAAAAACAGTTAGCTTCTTCTAGTGGGGGTGTTTCACATTACCCAGGAATCTTAGCTTGAGTATGATATTTGTTGCGTAATATTAGTTTTTGATGAATTAGTTATGTGTAACCCAACTTCATATCAAAAGTTTTGTCATTTCAGAACCAAAGTACCAACCAATTCATCAACAACCAAATGACAACTAATCAAACTAACCAACTATCAAGCCAAATGAATAAACTCACAGTACAGGTTAGTGCCAACAATGACTACTAAAATATTTTTGAAAAATTGTGAATCCGGTTATGAAGAATGTACTACATGGCCTAGAATTTCTTTGAATTTACTATGAAGTGTCCCGCGCCACGATCGACAAGTGAACGTGGGAGAAGTTTAACTCATACTTGTCCAGATTCCTCCGTTAAGCGAGACGAATTTTCTGCCGTTAGTCAAGGTAACATGATAGGAAGAAATTAAGGAACAAGAGGAATGCGTGTAAAATACGGAATGGCAGATAGGTGTTTTGCAAGCTTTTGTGGTATTCTTTTAATATCTTTAGTGCCTCTATAACACCATGGAAGCACTGGCACAATGTTTTCTACTCTTCTCCAGAATAAGGGCCGAAATTGAGAAAAACAACAAAAGGATTGCAGTACTTCAAGATTTTCACGTGCGTAAAGTGTGGTTAACTAATGGCACCAGTCGGTCGTCGTGATCCGTAAAAATCCCATGTCCGTCATCCG
Source organism: Heliopora coerulea (assembly GCA_030142905.1). NCBI lineage: Eukaryota > Metazoa > Cnidaria > Anthozoa > Scleralcyonacea > Helioporidae > Heliopora > Heliopora coerulea. Next base: position 255,581 of record JASJOG010000017.1, on the reverse strand, counting down.
TGAAATTTCCTCTTGTCGTCCACTTTCGCGATTTGATGCTGCTTCTCCAGCGAATTTCTACTCAAAACTAAGTTATTCAAATTCCGCATACAATTTTCGACCGGAAAAGTACATTTTCGTACAGGTTCTTGTCAGCGTCCGGAAACATGACGGGAACATCAACGATGACGTGTGAGAAAATTAATGCGAGAGAATGAATAATTTCTTGTACCAACGATGTTTTCGACATCTTCGTTGTTTCACAGTCATTGTCAAGGGCGTATTTACATTCGCTCCAGAACGTTAACATCTCATAACACGGAAAGTGGTCGGTTGTTTGATTGTCAGATGTTTAATTAGAATCACTCAAGCTCTTAAGAAGTAGAATGACATGTAGACTTGCTTGCATCGTCAGTTAAACGTGATTTCGTGCTACAATAAAGCACAAGGTTCCTTTTCTCCCCGTCATTCTAACTTGCTAAATATTGAGGTACGGTGGTTATAGTAGTAAGTTCTAAGTTGTAACAATTAATTTTGTCGTGACAGTTACTTTTTTTCACTCTACACAAAATTTGTATAAAATAGCGCTGACTTTATTGACCATAAGGATTATACTAATTGTCCTATTGAACGTTCCATCACTTTGTTGACGTTTCCATGATGATGTTGAAATTCCCTTGATTTTACTTATTATTTATATATTATTCCTTACTTTACGAACATACATATTATATAAGTGAAGAATCGTTCGTAACATTCAATTTGCAATAAATTGAGTGAACGTTTTATTTGCCTTAACCCTTTAAAGATCAAATTCGATTTTTTTTTTTGTTTATTGTTTTTTCATTGTTTTCGCTTTGTTCTTCCATTTGTTCTTTTGTTCTTGGTGTCCTGTATACAGGACGCTGACCCTTAAAGGATTAATGACAGGTAAAGGTGTAAATTGAACATTTCAAAATGTCGGTCGAACTGAAAAGGTCTCAGTGATATTAAATTGATTTGTTATTGGCTAGAGTGCAGTTTAGCTGATGCACCTGGATGCTGACCTGTATTGCTGGCTCAGTAGTCGAGTAAATTGAGATTTGGCGGGAAACGTTTAAAAGACAACGCAAGGAAAAATGGATTTATTAAAAATGTTATAACGACATGTATTTAGTTAGGGATAGAGTTAGAGCTAGGATTAGGATTGGGATTATAATATTAAGTATAAGGTTAGGATTAGGGTTAGAGTTAGTATTGGTTATAGAGTTGGCATTGTTGTAAGGTTTCTTTATTTTTTTGTGAATTGAGTGTGATTTTTATAGACTTAGGCCATTTCACATTTGACCATGGTCACGGCTGCATTTAAATTTCCCGCGGAAAATTCATACTATTTGTTGTTGAGCCGACTACAACGGTCAGGTGCGTCCGCTAAACTGCACTTGTACCCACCAGTCCTATAGGGGTATTGAATATACCTCAAACCAGTTGAAATTAAACTCGAATTTGTGATGTTCATATACGGATCATTCCTACTGTGCATTGTATCCCAAATTCAAGCACTTTTTAATTTTCAGCAAAGTGACAGTCTACCAATCGACTTACTTGCAAGGCGGAATATACAGCCACCTGACACAGAACCAGCAAACTCATCGCTACCGCCGGTGAGTTATCCCTCGTTTGTTGTATATTACATCTATTTTATTTCTTTCTACACAATGGGCTACATTATGTTTTTTAAGGCATGCTATGTTTAGGCCTTTCTCTAAGAAGCCACAGAATAAAAACAGGCGAGAGAATACACCACTCCACACTATTCAAACCAAGGGCCCACCTTGTAAGTATGTGTAGTGTCCACTAGATCGGCATGATTGTCGTACGGTTACAGTAAAAATGCTTCCGATTCTGAAGATCGAATCAGCACATCTTGGTTTCGATCGTTAGATCTGTGAGGATCGGAATACCAAATAGATTCCAGATTCATTGGCGTGTCTGGAATTTTACTTTTTGGGAGGGAGAGGGCCAGGGGAGATGAGAAAGAAGGCCTTACGAGAGGGGCACAGTTTCTTGGGTGGATTACGTCATACAATTTGAGCTTTTGTGGAATCCCGACAATGGAAACTTTTCTTCTTTTGTACCTCAAATACGGAGATACAGGAAAGGTGATGACGTGTTTGATAATTTAGACACTGTTTCAATGCTTTTTGTGTTTTTCATCCTGTTAATTTATATTTGATAACAAACAGTCGGAAGACATGGTAATCAACAGATAATTCACATTTAGAAAATGCTGGGTGTAATTCGATCTGAATTTAGATGTATTGCGTGAAGGAATGCTTTATCTGATATCTAAATGTTAAGAAATTCGTTGGTAAAGTGAGGAATAAAAAATACAGTCTTCAATAAAAACATTCTTTTGAGAGCATGATGTAATTCTATGTAGTTCTATTGGATATTCCCCAGAGTGCATGTGTTATTGCAAGCAAGAAACACCATGAAAAGATGAACATTTGATGTAAACAATTTTCTAGCTACAAAGACAATCCTTAAAAGAAACCATTTAAGATTTGAAATAAAGTATGTTTTATTAAAAAAAAAAAAAAAAAACTCCAAAATAACCCCAACTTTTGTAGAGATAAAGAATGGGATTTACAGCACTTCCATACCTCACGATGTTTTTAACATATTTAGATATTAAGATATTTATTATGTCATTGAAGTTGTCGGTGACGTCACATTGTCGAACCAGCCCCTTAACTTATTGAAAAACCATGTGTATCTCTGAAATTATTGGACAAAATCACTTGACTCCACAGAACCAAAAATGAGATTACCGTGGTAACATTGCTAGTTCCTGGGCCCTTTTCCCTTGAAGCATAATTATTCGTTTCTTGAAGCACCAAAAGAAAGTATGCAATTCTTTGTTATTTTTGACACATCACACTTTTTAGATTAGCTTTCGAAAAAGCCTTGAGCATTTTGTGAATTTTACAACCTTATAAGCTGGCTTCTACTTGACTTCAAAAGGAAGAGGCCTAAAATCTGTATTGGGGTCGACGATATCCTCTTTGGCAAGGCCAGTGATTTAAATGAGTAAAGAAACTTTCAGGTGTATTTTCTCGGTCTGTCATTTCACCTCCTGTATGCAGGTACATTCTAGGCTGCCATCATTATAATAAAAGCTAACCATATCATATTTAAAAGATTTACCGTATTGAAAACCTTCAAGCGGCATTTCTATGGAATGTTAGAATAACTTTGACCTATATTGCATCTTAATCCTAAACTTGCTCATACTTTTCTCTCCTACTGTATTCTTAGGATTTACAGAAGAAAAATGCTAAACCTAGGTTAGTTCTTTGATGTTATAATTTTCTTCGGATAGATAGATAGTGATATGTATTCCAGTATTATTCCCGTCAGAACTGGAATGTCATGCTTTTTACAGATGAAAAATATATTACTAACTTGAGCCAGCCAATCGTATAACCTCCATGTGCTTCACAATACGCTTTCTTCTTTATAAAAACGGGAAAAATCGAGTAGCCAATGAGGAACAAAGTATCAGTGTACTAGTTTTGTTTCATTGTGGAAATATTACTTATATAATTGATGATATACATGGAGAAATTTCTCGACTCTGATTAGTTTGAGATAAGTGCAATTTGAAGCTAACTTTGTGTAGGAAAAAAGTTAACAGTAATTTGCACCGAATTACTCTTTTTTTCGATGCTGAATTGCCTTTTTTGGCCTTGCATTACTTTTTTCATGGGTGTTATTAAATGATAGTAGCGTGGTTTCTCAAGCAATTAGGAAAAACATGCATTCCGGAGTTTTTCGTGTTTTTCAAATACCTTAAATGACACTCGGCTAGTCATTCGAACTTGTGCTATTTTGATAGTCTTTGAAAAAAATCACCCATGTGTGTTTTTCTCCAAAACACACTCGAAACCATCCTATTACCTGTACAAAATACAATGTTTGACTTTCTTAAAAGCTTTTCTTGCCTTTTCTGTCCTAGCATTTTGAGCTGTACCTTGAATAGTGTTCCGGAAAACCACTCGTTATTACAAAAATGCAAGCTGCCGTTCGGAATACTTGTGCATCCCTTCAAAGACCTCTCTGTAAGTATCATTTTGCATGTGAGTGCTGGTTTTAATCTTTCATTGGATGTTGTGCGTTGTGTAATTAGTTCAAATGGGTAACGGTATAGTAAGGCGTAGGGAGTGTTGAATAACGTGTAAAAATCAAAAAGGTCATGCAACTGCCGAAACTAGGAGACATTTTTACTTCGTGTTTCATTCCGACGAAGGATGTTTGAACGCTGCTTAGATAAACGACTTCTAGAACACTCTTCTGACTTCCAAAACAGTGCTGTTGCTCAACACTTCTCTAACTGCGATCACGTCAATTATCTAACAAATCTCAGTGACCTTTTTGACAATCTCAATGACACGACTCCTCCTCCTTTCACCAACAACTCTCCTATGTATAAAACTCTCATCACCGATAACGTCAGAATATTATATTGTTGTAAAAATGAAAATCCTAATTTAATATTACTTTTAGAAGCTCTGTTTATAAAGTTTAACAGACCAGAGTTAAATAATGGCCTGAAGGCATCCAAAGAACTAACACTTAATACACTGGCGGTCAAAAAGAATCGATCCTGTTAAGATTTATGTTACTTTCTGCTCACATAGGCAGACAAGAAGCACATCGTACACCAACAGCCTTCAGGGTTATAGTAATGAATGTTTTGGATAGATCAAGATGTGTCTCATAATATTTGTAGAGATATTCTGTTTTCAAAGTATTTTATAGCATAGGCTAAATGAATTTCAAGTCTTACAAGAAAGAGTTGTTGGCCTGTCAGAAGTTGGAAGATACGGAATAATGGGTTGAAAGAGAAGAATCAGTTTGGAAGATCGAGGAAAAGTGCTGGCATTATCCGAAGAAGGTTACACACAACGTGAAATTGCCACTCGTGTGGGTTGTACTCAAAGCAGTGTCAATGAAATCCTCAAGAAGAGACTCAATGGTAATGTGAAAGATGTCAAAATGCCTAGACGGAAGCGAAAGACATCTGAGAGGGAGGACAGGCTCATGGTAAGGAAAAGCAAGTCAAATCGCTTCAAGACTGCACCGCAAATAAAAGCTGAGATACTAATTGAACATGGTGTCAATATCTCATTTTCCACCACCCAAAGAAGACTTAGAGAGGCTGGTCTAAAGGGCTGCAAACCCAGAAAGAAGCCTAGGCTTATTGCTCGCCATAAGAAGTCTCGATTACAGTTTGCATAAGCACACAAAGACTAAACGGCTGAACAGTGGTCCCAAGTTATCCTCAGCGATGAATCAATGTTTCGTCTACATAGGAGTGATGGGCGTGTGTATGTCAGAAGAATGGCTGGCGAAACAACTGTCAAACATGGAGGTGGTGGCATCATAGTATGGGGCTGCGTCAATGCAAGAGGTGTTGGCTGTCTTTCTAAGATAGATGGAAAGCTCAGTGGAGAACAATACATTGATCTCCTAGAAAATTCGCTCATTCCAACCACACACATGCTGACCATACCAGATGGTTGGATATTCCAGCATGACAATGCAACTTATCACACCTCCCGCCTTGTCAAAGCATGGTTAAAGGAAGAGGGCATAACTTTTATGGAATGGCCAGCACAGTCACCCGTTCTCAACCCTATTGAGAATCTATGGGGCCAACTTAAGACTATGGTCCAAGAGCAAAACCCTACCAATGTCACAAAACTTTGGAGTGCTGTAAAAGCTGCATGGCAAGGCTTTCCTTTAGATAAGTTAATTATTTTAACAGATAGCATGCCTCGAAGGTATAAAGCAGTATTCAAAGCTCGTGGAGGAGCCACTAAATAATAAGATTTGTTTTCTGTTTGTTTTCGGTGTAATTACTTGTCACGATAAGATTTGTTACAATGTTTATGGCGTCACTATCTTTAGCTTCAGTGTGATCGATTCTTTTTGACCGCCAGTGTATATTTCTTATAAGTGTTAACAGTCATTAGTGATAGCTTTATAATCATTCACGTGTGTCCTTTGCATTCCAGTTGATGATGTCATCGTTGTAACTATAAAAATCACTTTGCTTGCTGGTAATCTCATTTCGATTTGACAACGACTTTGGAATAAAGTCGAAATATCATCGCAATCATTCGTCGTCTTGGTTTAACTTATATCTTGGGTTTTCAAGATGTCATTGTTTTTCGGAATTTGTTTTTTACTTTATTTCGTAAAATTGTCTACTGGTACCGGATTATGTTTGCTAGAAACGTCCGTATTTTATATCCTAAGTTTCGGCAGTTTTCTGACCTTTCGGCTTTTCACACGAACTTCAGATATGTAGAATTGAGTGATTTCTTGACACCTTTGCTATCGACCGCCGTCTGGCCTTCTTTATAGGCTTGGATACCAGGCTGTTCAATATTATCCCATAAAATGTTATTTTAAACTTTTCCACACAAACACATATGCAACAGAATGTCGACACAGTGACGAACAACTCAGCAAGTATACTGAGCCAAAGGGAAGAGGGGAAGCTTACCAAGGTGTCCATTTCCAAAGTGTCAGCGATCTATTCCTGATAATTTTTTCATACTTCTCATGACGTCGTGAAAGCTTCCCTGACAGCTGAAATTTCCCTTTGTGTCGTAAAAGTGAAAAGGAAGAGAGTCCTCCATCGACGTCCGACACTTTGTTAGATGTAACCGCCATCGACAATCGTGGACGAGTCGAACATTTTGATAGAAGTTTGGCACAATACATTCTGTGATTGGCTACTGATTATGTTTTCGAACTGATCAAATGAGAAATAGTTCACAAAAGCCGGGCGGTGCTTGACTGTAAGAAGCGCTTCCTGACTCTGATCAGCTCCATTGGTTTCTGTCCGCTTGCAGAGTCGTTGTCAAGTTATTACGACACTCATAGAGCAAAATAAACTCTCAAAAAGCTAATAAAACACTTGGTTATCGTGTTGGGCTTCATTCGCTTCTCTTCATGGGTTTTTATTTAACTTAGGTGCGGAGGTAACGTGGATGCTCCGAAGTGTGCGAAAGGAAACGTGTTCGTTACCGATAGGTTTTTTCTTTTTCAGTGGGATCTCTGCCACCAGGGGGCATCAAAGTGTTGGTTAGATTATGCCGACGATTTATTTGAAATTTATGGTTTTGTTAGAATGAGATAGTAAAAGACATTTTTCGTAGGACTGGCTCTCAATGTTAAAAACGGCTTTGAATACAATTATTAGACGAAAAGCAAATTATCAAAAATAACATTTCGTGATATGAAATAGGACAACAAATGAGGAAGTTGAAGAGGCCAAAGATTTTGTAATTTAAATACTACACACTTTACGATTTCCGTAGTTTTTCATTGCATACTTTGATATGTTTGAAATTTCGGTCATTGGGGTTGCAGAGTAGTCACCCTCCTAGTCTCACTTATGTCCACCATTGCTGCGATTTACCTACATGCAATTAGGTCGTGAATTTGAAAGACTCGTTTTTAAGCAGTCATTTGGTATCTGATAAAATTATTATTGGCTTCGTTGTTCTACCGCACCTACTTAAATTTGTTGAAATGATCAGGGTGTAATGCGTACTTTTGTTTATTTTTCACTCAACGTAATGTTTTTAATGTTTTATTTCAGGTCCTTCCTGTTATTCATTCTACCTCCATAGTCAGATGTAGATCTTGTAGAACATATATTAATCCTTTTGTAACATTTACTGAGATGCGAAGATGGAGATGTAACATGTGTTATCGGATCAACGAAGGTAAAAAGAATGATCGGTTTCCTATAGTACATATACCCAGTTGCAAAATGTGAACGATCGATGACCTGCACAAGGCAGATTTGTTTGGAAAATTGTAGTGACCTGATGTCAACATGACAGATTTAGAGCATATCAATGCTGGTAGATCATCAGTGTAGAATGACATTGTCTGACGGTTGCATTGGTGTTAGATGGCGTTAAAATATAGCTTAGGCCAGTGCATCTTAACTCTTGAAAGGACGCCAGCATACATCAGCATAGTTCGTTTGAGATATACCTTTATCACTTCTGTTCGTTCAGAAGACAGCAGTTCCGTGGAAAACAAAACAGGAGGTTCGAGGTGTTCAAACCTCCCATTGCTACCACATACGTGGTATATATAGCGGTGCCATGTCGTGAAATGATCTTCCGCAAGAAACCAAATTGTCAGAGACGATGTACTCGTTTAAGAGGCATATACGTTGGACATAACCAATGATGCTGGATCATGCCAAGTAGCATATTTAGACTATACTTTTTTAACTTACATATATATATATATATATATATATATATATATATATAGTTACATTATGGTATTTTATAGTATTTATAAAACATATTTTTCATAATATTTTAAATTTGTGTATATAAATGTGTGACGCCGCTTATGAAAATCAGCTAACGTTGTCGAGGTCAGCGTAGTTAAATAAAGTTTTACCATACCATTCCACACAACCATACGTCTAAAAAGTGCACCAGAACGCCTTAAAAAACGTGAAGTAAAGGTGATATTTGACACTTAACCCTCATACAGGTGATGTCCCTCTCCAAACACCCGCAAGAGAAATTTCTGCTTACAGCCATGAGAACATACTTCTATTGGTCTACCATGTTAACTTGGTACAACCCTAACAGACTCACAGTTTCAATCTGGTGATTTGTCAGCTGTTCATCCATAAATTTAAGTACAGATGTGATAAAACAGCTCTGAAAAAGTATGTTCATATACGTCGGTATTTTCTTGTTGAACACCATCTTAAGGTTATTGTAAACCTTCAGGGTATATTTTTGGGGAAACACCGTGGCGTTCCATCTGTTTCCCGAAAATACCAAACGTGCAAGCCATTTTACAGCTTAGATAACTAGTTTGAAGTCAGTAATAGAATGCCGTGGTTTGCTTGAACGGAATAAAGTCCAACAAATGCTCTGAAACGTCCGTTCCCTGTTGAAGAGGCTAACCTTAAGAATTTTTCATAACCTAAAAATTCGCAATCTGGTAGATTAATGTGCGGTGGACAAAATAATGTCTCAGTTTTTTTAAATTTTAACTATTTTTTTAATTTAGAGTCTTTTGGTTGTTTGCGTGATTCTTAGGCTGAAAAGAGAAATAATTGTGTAACCTTAATTTAAACTAGTGGGAATGTTCCCAAACTCAGATACATTTTTGTTTCCAGAATGATTATCTACCGGTCAAGTAATCTTCAGACGATACTGATGAATTATTTTTTTTTTTTTTACCGTTAGCATTCTGATAACAGAGAGATGAGTGGGGAGCGTTTTGTTTTTTGTTCTTGCAAACTAGAACATTTTGCTTTGATGTTTTGCAACAGTCTAAAGGTCTACAGTAAGCTAAAGGTCAATAACGCATACGGAGAATGTCATCACGCATTGCTGATGCGTAGGCGCTAATAGGTTCTGTTGCCATCATGCAGCCATCAAAAGTTAGAACAATTTTCTAAACAGACCTTAACTCAGACCTGGTGTGCATAGGATGTGTTTTTGCATCTGTAAGCGGAAACATATCACACCGTTGCAAAGTTACAGCGAAGCATTTCGTAGTTTTCGATCAATAAATGGTAACAAATGTCAAGTAATGTTAAAAAGTGTTTGCTTAATTGAGCATTCGATTCTTGTAAGGTTTATTGTATGGTTTATTTTACGCACCTAATTGATAGTTCAAACGAGTTTTTTATTGTTTGTTCTAGTTCCGGAAGATTTTTGTTTTGATCCTCAAACTAAATCATACGGAGAACCAATAAGAAGACCAGAAATTAAATCAGCGACGTATGAATTTATAGCTCCATCAGAATATATGGTAAGTCTTTGGCAAAGCATCGCTTAAGTCATTTCCCTGCTTTGTAGTTAATCAAGTATCTGTTCTACTCACAGGAACCCAGTTGCGTTTTTACGTTTTCATAAAACATGCTACCTCAGTTTTGTATGCCAGTATCTGTTGTGGAAATAGGATTGTATTTCAACAATAGCTGTCTTTTATAAAATATATTTTTAGTCGGTGGATGCTACATGGGATTTAAACATAATTACGCTAGAATGTCTTAAAGCCCGCTATTTATAGCTTGAACTAAAATACTCTTCTTGCCAAGATAACTTCGTGCATGAGTGGCAGGACAAGTGTCCAATGTCGGCAGTCGTCTCTGCTTTTTCTAACGTCTTACAAATTTGAATACCAAAAGAGAACTCTACTGGTATAGGTTGTAGACGTGATTTCCAATTGTATAACTTAGAAATTCGAGAAGTAAGTGCTAATTTGTTTTTCCTATTTTTTTAATATAAATTTTAGCTGAGAGCCCCCCAGCCAGCGTCGTATGTGTTTGCGTTTGATGTCTCATTTAATGCTATCGAAACAGGTAATTGTCTTTAAACGTACTCTTAGTTTTCTGAAGATGGTGAAATTCTTAAACATAAGGGACTAATTAACCCACAATGGCTAGAGTAGCAAGAACGTTATATATTTGAAAAATTTGTGGAAAAGTTGCGTCATATTGAATTTTCGAGGTTTACAATAGATGGCCACTGACAATACTGGTGTTATTAAGCGGTGAGAATAGTCTTACTTTGCGAAACGTGCTAGATCAGACATTACGGACCGTTAGCACACACAAGGGGAACGTCAGGGTTGCTGTCCTTCACGCAATAAGATTTTTCATCCGAAACAATAGTGAATGACAGATGAACGTTCGTCATGCTCCAACCTAGGCAAAACGATTTCTGAGGTTAGGGACTCAGAAATAGTTCTTCTGAGGTTAGAGCTTGAGGAACGTTGTTTTCATTCTAAGCACCGTGTAAATGGCTCGATGGACCGTACTGATCATCTGGTGGTTTCAGGGTTAGTATTGGATCGTTAACGGTGATCATTTAGCCAGATTTAGGAGTCATATTCTGTACTGCCGTAAGTCTTATCTGAATGACACTTTGGCAATTTATGTTCGTGTTCAACTGGCTGTACTCAATTTTTGTTTTGTCTTTCTTTCTAGGTTATTTAAAGATGGCATGCCAACTAATAAAAGAAAATCTCGATAAAATTCCGGGCGATTCTCGAGCCCTTATAGGATTTTTGACCTTTAATAAATCCGTAAATTTTTATAATCTTAGAGTAAGTATGTCTTACTTATATGTTATATTTATAGATATAACAATGTACGTGATAAATTTGGCCAGTATAATAAATCTGTTCTTAGTCAAACAACTCTTAGTATTTTGGCGCTCTGATTTTATCACATCCAAAGAGGAAGTGAGTTGCAGTGTACTACACTGAAGTTTAATCTGTACTTCTAATGCGTGGAACCTTTAACGTATACCTTTCGTATGTTGTTAGTATTATTTTTCATGAAAATGAATCAATTGGTTGTTAAATGTCTCCTACACACTGTTATCTGTTAATCGTAGGCCTGGTAATTGCCTGTAAATACCTCCAAACCTGAGAAATTTGGTAAAAAAGGATTCCCCTAGATGTCAAGTAACTTAAGAGTAAACTTTTCTGAGCATATCTTAAGAAATAAAAGTAAGCATTTGTTTTAGAAACTTTTCGGCCTACTAAATGTGTGAAACTCTAGACAGATTATTGTATTTTTAAGGTTTGTTTTGTTCTGAGCTGCATTGACTGTGAAACAACTATTTAGTAAATCTGTTGCGGTGGTTACAATTAGTATTTAAGATTTACGCTTGATAACATATAATGAAATAATGAAGAAAAAATTCAATTGTACAAAATAAACTCCGTTATTTTATACCAGACCCAGGCCACACCCACTTCGTTGGCAAAATCGAGTAATGCATCCCTCTGACTATCAAGACTTTGCTACTCCCCTGGGTAGATCCCTAGAGTAGATTCCTCTAATATCGATTATTGAAACTTGAAATTTCTCCCCGTAACTTCGTCGTAATTGGCGGTTTTTGCTCTTTTTGCCGAGGGATCCCAGCCTGGAGGCCTGGTTTTATTATTTGTGATACAGAATCAGGTCTGTCCCAATCATCCGGTGGTAGTGTTGTCAACTGCGGATCTGCTAGACATGGGTCGGGAATCTTTTGTTTGCCCACTGTCGATATAAAATTTGTACTGCATGTTTTATTGACCTGTGTTGCATTAAACGCTTCTTTAGGCCTCGAAAGTTATCAAATGTAACCAGGGGAATCCAGAATGACATCATTTACACTATTTGCAGTACAAGCAATAGCAAGTCTGTTTTCAAACTTATGTATTTGTCGCAAATCAACTGGTTTTTCAGCCGCATTTTGACAAGTCCCTCCCATACTATCTGTCAACAGCTTTAGGGCATGTTTTAAATGCTTACGTATTTCCATGAACCAGTTATCTTTCATACCTGTTCTGAACAGCAATCATATTTGATTCCGATAGTCTTTAATTTACTTGGCGAGCCTGGATCAATGTTCTTGCATGCCAGTTGTGCCACGCGTGCCTCCCTAGGGTTGCCGATCTCTGAGCTAGAATTTATACTGTCGTCTTGAATCTCTACCAGTGTTAATCGCATAACTATATATTTTTTTCAGAACGATCAAAGTCAACCACATATGTTAATAGTGTCAGATGTGGAAGGTAAGGAAATATGTGTTTTGTTGGAGAACAAGAGACAGTTATATAAGACTTTTAATAAGACGGTTTAATGGTCTTTATAGCAGTTAAATTGTAGTTAAATTGAACAATGTACAGGTAGCTAAACCAGTTGTATAAGGATTTCCAGTAAGAAAAGAAAAATATTAAATCAAATTTCTTTAAGATATCGTCATTGATTTATTCTTCAAGTTCGTCGTTCGAAACGCAACTGACATAAAAGTCTCAGGATAACGTTTCAACATCTATGAAAGAATATGTTGGCATAATTTGGTATGATTCTAGAGGTACAACCCAGTAGGTGATGTCATGTTTCACGCACCCTCATATCCGTGCTCTGTCATTAGAAGTGACTACTCTTTTCTGAGCGGATCTGATAACAGGGTTGATTCAGAGTGTACTATTTTGCTTGTGTAATGAACTGTAATTAAAGCTGAAGTAAATCACCTTTTTACAGAACTGGCCAGAGTTCTGCTACTCTAAATACTTTGAAACAGTAATTGATGCATTTTTTGACAAAGCACGTATTAGAAGTGTTTTGCGAGTTTGAGCTTTTTAAGATTTGAACTTTTTTCTAATATTGCAATTCGTGTGAACGATTCATGTTTCCACGTAATCCGCACGGTAAAGCGCCGTCGAAAGAGCCCAAGTCCAAGGGTGACGGTACCTGAGAATGGAGCTAGCTTGGGACGGAGTGGAGTTTGCAAGCTCTTGAGTGATAAAAATTTACTGAGGCTGTCAAAAATAGTGAAATCTAGTATTTCTGCGAAGATATTGTCACTATGAAACATCATTGCTCTACCGTGAAAGGCCAACCTTTTTGCCAACAGCTCATCCCTTGATGATTCAATTTCATTCAACTTTCATCTAAATCTTAATTCATATCTGCTCTTCTTAAACAGCTCGATTTGGTATATTTAATATTCTCAATCAATTTATTTGTTTGAGTAATTGTAATTTTTAGTATAGAATTCATAAGTTAATTCTTATCTTTCTTAAATATTTATATTATACCTCGTGTAAACTAGCTTTTAGCTTACTGAGGATCTTTATTAAATACAAATTCAGCAAGTTACTGGATAAGTATCTGGTTGAATGTTTGTTCCGCCCGTAAATCTTGCATCCGCTAAAGAATTTGTTCGCGCTTTTGTTTATTTAGATATTTTTCTTCCTGCTCCCGAGGATTTGCTGGTGAACATTAGGGAAAACAAAGAGGTAGAGTAACTTTATGAATCCTGAAACAAAACATATCTCTTGGTAGAAAAAATAAACAAACAAACAAACAAAGAGGTCAACGAAGTAAATCTCAGTTCACAAAATAAATGTCGATCCACATTCAATATCGAACCTAAAAATAAATTCCGAGTGACATTATAGATCTGGAAGCACAGAATATATCTTGGAATAGAAAATACATGTCGGAGAGAGTAATAAATCTCAGCTAGAAATTAGATTTCGAAGTATAAAACGAGTTTCGACACCCGAAATTAACTCGAGGTAAAAAAAAAAAATAATAAAATAAAAAAAAAAAAAATAAGATACACACAAATCCCGAAAAGCAGAATAAATCTCGGAACGTGAAATAAATCTTTGGAAACGAAGTAAACGCGAAAAGAAGAGAATCAGTATCGAGCGAAAAATAAGTCTCAAAACAAAAAGATCTACAGCTTACAGCCAATGATGAGAACTTAGTTCGCTGATTTTCGATTTGTCTACCTTGAGCAATTGGACAGCATGATGAAAACCAAAGAAGTTATGCAAAAAAATGAAGGACTTGTTCTGTTGGAACTCGATTTATTCATGTTTGGCATAGTAAAATGAGTTAATGCTTATACAGCACGTGAAACACTAGTTCTTCCAACAAGAGGTTTGCGAATACCACCAGTCGTTTACTAACGGTCATCCTCCATCTTTACGGTGTACAGAAGCTAAAGCGTTAACTTGTCTTTGGTTTCATTGTAAGTCTTGTTTGGAGATTAACCTTCAGTGAGAACTATTTTGTGCTAATGGTTGGAATTGTGTTGTGGCAACTTTACTTCATCAGTTTCTACAAATTTCCGTGCAAAGTATGTCTTCGTAGAGTCGGCGATACGAGATTGGTTTTCATTAAGTAAGCATTGAACATTTTTCCTTTCGAAACCACGACTATTTTGATCAGTTTTAGGTCTTCTTGTATTTTAGGGTTTTGTTTTATGTATCGCGGTAGACTGTCTTAAAAGACATAATGGTATCGAAAATGAAACACCGTCTGCAAGCTTTGCCCGTGATTGTTTTAACTTTAAGATGGTCCTTATACTTCGTACGAAGATAGGTTTTAGTTAAAGATTTGCCGCACACCGATATATCAATTTCGGAAAATAATAAATCTCAATGTATAAAATGCATCTCCAATCACTTGATAAATTTCGAAACTAATAATTGTAGATAATTTTTCACTGAGTCCAATTTGGAAATTATGTTTTGACCTGACTTATTTTCCAACTGGAATTAATAGTTACTCGATGTGGGAGAGCAAACTCGGTTATCGCAAAATGTCGTGATTTGTTTGTGCAACCACCACTAAATCACGATATTTTCTGACATCCAAGTTTTACTATTGTTTTATTATTCCATTATTAACTCTTATCATTGATTTCTTGTTGGTCAACTCATATCTTTTTTGACAACTTGGCCCGACATAGGCTGAACGATCTCATGTTTACAAAGGAGAGTGTAACTTGCATCAGTAGAATTTTATTTGCAACGAAACAACATTTGCCAGTCAACGCGCAAGAGCAAACCTTATGTTTCCAATTTTTTCCAATCAGACAGTCGGAAAGGTCGAGTTCTAATACTTGTTAATTTGGATTCCTTTCAGATGATCATACAATTCCTGGATAGTTTACCGGAAACATTTGCTTCAACTCATGATATTCATAGTGCCGCTGGAGCCGCCGTACAAGCGGCTTTAAAACTATTGGTATGTAAAATACGTTGAACACGTTGACGAAGAGTGCATGACCATCTGACAGCATGCATGGTTGTGACATTAACTGGTGGCATGTGCATTTTTCACATAGTTACATATGAATGGTCATGTTTGCATAATCTTTGCGAGTTTTATATTTGTTTTTGTTTTGGTTTTTTTTTTTTTTATATTTGTTTGTTTATTTTTATCCCAAAGAAATCGGGTTTTGCCAATTATGTGAGTATGGTAAGGTTAGTTTTACCCCATCATAAGCGATAACGCTGGTATGCCGTCCACAATGTATACGCCTTTGGCAATATCAATGTAGAATTCAAGACTGTGAATTAGAAATCTGTCGACTGGTATCTACTAAAAATAAACCAACCCTCAGCGAGGGTGACAAAATCTCTGCTGTTTTAAATCGCACATTGAATAACGATTGGATTTATGACGTTGTTTTGTGCTCTTAAGTCCTGCTTTGTGTAAGGTAATGATTATTTTAATGTTTCATAGTCAGCTACTGGTGGACGTATTACAGTTTTTCAAACTACCTTGCCATCTATTGGACCTGGTGCATTACAAAACCGAGACGAACCGGGTGTAAAATCCAAACCACAGGTTAGTCAGATGAACATAACCTAACATTTGCCAATCGTAACGTAGACATGCTGGGATGAAATAAACGAAACGAAACCAGAGAAACTTTCTGTAAGCTCTAAAACATGTAGGAATCGTGAGTAGTGATATTACGATCTTTGGAGCGATGAAGTGAAAATTTGTGTGCGGCAATTCTTTTGTAACTTTTGTAAATTTGAGGAAGACGCAAGTCATAAACTTGCTACTTTAAGTTTTAAAATATGTTACAAATGATTGGTTTATTCTAAGGCTAACTGTGTTTGTAACGGTATTGACGACAGTACCGAGTTTATTCCAATAGACGCCCCCTATATAATGAACGCCTCTTTCCGATAAACGCCCCCTTTCCATTAAACGCTCCCCTCAAATGAACGCCCCCTCCAATGAACGCCCCCCCTCCAATAAACGTCCCCTCCAACAAACTGCCCTCTTCCAAGAAACGCACCCCAGTAAACCAAATGGGCTGGTTTGTGAAATTGTGAAATCCTTCCAAGCCTGCGCGCTTAACCTTTCAGTCGACGAATCTGAAAAATCAATTCATTCACTGTTTCAAGGAAGAACAGCCGTGAGAAACTGGAGCGAGACAGCTCCAGTCTCAACTTTCAGTCCTGCGAGAATACGTTAGGCCCGAACCTTGCAAGACCATCAGTGATTCGGATTTTGAGGACGCAGATGACGAACTTTTTTTTTTGAGTCTGATACGATGACGTAGAATATGAGTGAAAATTTCATAGTTGAATTTTGCGAATTTTTCTTTTTCTTTTTAATCGCTCATTCTGATGTTGAGGGCGCAGTTAACGAACCTTCTATCTTTTATTACTAACGATGATGACGATGAAATTGACATTGTGTGAACACTTGCGTGAAATCGACATTGTGTGAACATTTGCGTGAAATCGTGTGAACATTTTCTATTTTTAAGGTTGAAATATTAAATTTTGAAATAAACGCCTCTCTCTAATAAACGCTTCCATTTAGAGCTCAATTTTTTAATAATCGCCCGGGGCGTCTATTGGAATAAATACGCTAGTTATGAATTTTGATGAAATCTGCCACAACGACAATGGTGACGTCGATGACATGAGAATTGCAATCACGATGAGGATGAGGCGGACGAAAGTGAAGATGGCGATAGTTACGTTGATGATAAACGATAACGAGTATGGTACTGATTATGAACGATAATGCTAATAATGATGACGTTGAAGATACAGTTATGATAACGATTACGGCAATAATAATGCTGCTGCTGCTGCTGATGATGATGATGAAGATGTTGAGGTTGATTATGGTTAAGATAATGACGATCATGACGGTGACAGTGATGACGATGATGATAACAATGGTTGTGGTAATAATAATGATGAAAAGGGTAGTGATGAGGATGATGAAGATCAAAGTGATGATGTCGAATTAACGAACAAACGAACGAGCGATCAAGTAGGTGCGTGGATGGGTGAGTTACCGAGCGTGTATTTGGGTGAGTGAGATAGTCAGCGGGGGAGTGAGTCAGTGGTTGAGTCGATTGGTGAATGGATTGAGTGAACGAGTAAACGATAGCATGTTTGATTAATCGTTAAATTAAACATAATGAAAAACTTAGCTTATGACTACATTTGAGAGAGAGCGGAATATTAAAAAAATAGTACAAAACTGAAGGGGCTAGTATGCTTTACGGAATATAATAGTGCTATACTGCTGAAACAAAGCACTCCAAGGTTACACATTAGTTTAACAAATTCCGTTTATGAAGCACAGTTTCGCTGTATTTCACATGAAATTTCTCATTCATGCTGTTGCGTTTCAGGATGCAGTTAAATTAAACCCAGCGACAGACTTTTACAAGAAGCTTGCGTTAGATTGCGCTGCAGATCAAGTTTCTGTGGATGTTTTCTTACTGTCTTCGCAGTATTCTGATATTGCATCACTGAGTAAGTGAATCTAGTTTTCTTTTAAATTGTTACCTATCAACTTATGCGTTAGGACGGTCTAGAACTTACCTCAACTGCCTGTCAGGCTATGTCAAAACGTTTGTTTAAAATAACTTTTTCTCATGCATAATTTTTGCGTTCTAGTCTTAGCTTAGATTAGCCCAGATTTATGTGAGAGTTTCGATATTCTTGATTGGCGTGAGAGTGTGAGAGTGTGAGAGTGCTAGGGAAATGCAGGGATTTATCATCGTCGAATTTTGAAACTGAAATCATTTAAAATTAATGGCATCTGAAGTTGACAAGCGATTCATCGTTCCAGGAATTACAAGTTTTTGTTTTATGGCTTATGGAATAGATTGTGTTTTAGCAATGCTGTAAAAGCTTACTATACGAATTCAGGAAATCGATTATAGTTCTAATTATGTATATTCTGTTCCTCTAGTGTGTGCTTCAAAGTATTCTGGTGGATGTGTCTCGTATTTCCCAAATTTCCATATTTCTAAAAATCACGCGATGGTTAAGAAATTCGAGAATGAACTGGTGTAAGTTATATAAAGTCGACTATCATTGTGATCCTCGATTGTCATGTATAATAAATTGATTTATGGAATCTTAAGGATTAGTTGGGTCCTATGTAGCTCTTCCTGTCGTTCCTTACTAAAACATTTTTATTCTGTTCTGCATTTCTAGTCGTTACTTAACCAGAAAAATCGGATTTGAAGCTGTTATGCGGGTTAGATGTACCAAAGGTAAAAGGAAGATATTAGCATTGAATAATGCATTGTGCATTTTTTGTTTATTATTATGATTATGATTACAATTTATTTTTCCTTTCATTTTTCTAAGTAGAGGGTCTGTCAGGAGTTGGAACTCCATAGTATTACGAATTGATCGTTTGGTTTAGGTTTTAGAGTGATAAGCTCATGTTTCTTCGACTCTATATTTAAAATGCATCGCATCACGTTTTCTTATTCAAGGAAGATTTGATAAAAACATTATTGACCTTCTCTGCCCACCCTATTCAATTCAATGAGATTTTATTCCTTCTACATACGTTTAATGCTTAGTACCATTTGTCGAAGTCTAGGCCAATTCATCAGGTTCAATTATGTTGCTCTATTACCTCGAACTAAAATGTCTCTGACGTAGAGCTTGACTTCAAATTCTGAACATGAATTTCATTTTAAATGCATTTTAAATTTTGCATTGAGAAGAGATGATCTTATCATGTTAAAACGCCAGTGACAAATTCCTAACAAAAAGGCATTCCACTCCACGAATACAATCGGGGGCAAAACTCAAGGGGGGTGTGACACCCCCAAAATACTAGAAACTCTGATTTGCAGGGGAATCGGAGACCTTGCAGGGTACTAGGGCAGCGCAGCCCAGGCGCAGGCTCTCAGCTGCACAGTGTTGAGTAAATTAAAATTTATAAAATTGGCAATAAAAGTGATAATTACATTGACGCAATTATGCACAGACTCCAGAAAATAGTTCTGAGTTCAATACCATTAAGAATTCTGTACATTATACACGCAGCGGTTGTACAGCGGTACATGTGCACGCACATACATGTATACTGTAGCTATGTCAATTCAATTCGACAATTATTTTTCGTGATCTTGCTAATTTTTATTTATTTTTAACTATTCTCTTTTGCCACTGTGCCATCCCATAACAGACAGTAGGAATTTAGTTCAAATGCAGCCAGACTGAAGCAGGCTTCCATATATACATTTTGGTCAATTTTACCTACGTTGCTGCAGGGCATCATAGATTTTAGCAGGGCAATTCTACCCCCCCCCCCCCCCCCCAACGAAAAAGGGCTAGTTTCGCCCCTGAATACAATAGACTTGCAGTTTCGGTTCGTGAATCAAATGATTGTTTTTGCATTAACATTAATTTCACTCATTGACTGTCCTTACTGAACTGGTGGTCTGCCGACGTATGTCAACTTATTACAGTCATGAACGTACTGCAGTTCATGAACGTGTAGAGACAAAATTAATATTGAATCGACGTTTTGAAATGGACGGAGAATTTTCTGTTTGCTTCGGATATTTTTTACAAGGCCACACTTGGGCGAAATATCCTGGAATTGTAAAATCGGCTTGGCGGTTCAATCCCCGTCAAAAGCCCATCGTTTCAGTGACAAAAATTCCATCTCTGGTTTGAAGTCGTCTCAGATATAAGTCCATTTTTCGACGTCTGGGAGTAAGATATCAAGTTCCGTAAAACTGAGTTTCCATTTAGGTTCAACTGTTGTTATTTAGTTGTCGGTAGCTGCTGTGATTTTTGTAAAGGCTGGCCTCCACTTATCAATGTTTGGTCAAACGGGCGCTCCATTCAGGTCTTAAGGCTAAGTTACATAATATGCGACCTTCATATTATAATGGTGATTGTACGAGGGCTTTCGCTCCAAATGTCAATGGCTCGATATCTCCTTTTTGGCGGAGTATTACCTATAAACCTTTCTGTTTGTCGTTTAGCTGTCTGCGCAGTGCTCTTTTTCTAACTTCACCCACCAATTTTTCGTTGCCCATGGTCTTGTTAGGTCTGAAAAAATCCTTAAATATCGCATGGTATTATACTTAAATATCGCATGGTATTATGCTTGAAGACAAGAAAAGAGACATCATTACCCTTTACTGGCTGGATCTCTCCCCTTTAAAGTAAAATCGTTTGGCATTAGCTAGAGTAAAATGATAGGAGACTGGTCCTGCCGAGAAGAAGTTGATTGAAATGAAATAGTTATAATTGAGTTAGCTTTCACCCTCACCTGACAGAATCTCTACCAACATGCAGTATTATTGGAGATGCAGAAGTGGTCAATTCAAATGTAGTATAAAACAGCTTCTAGAAACACAATTTTCAAAGGTTTTAGCACTGACAAAATTTTTTTTTTCGTTTGTTTCCGTTAGGTCTTAGTATTCACACATTCCATGGTAATTTTTTCGTGCGATCAACTGATCTGCTTTCGTTGCCAAACGTTAATCCCGACGCTGTATTTGCAATGCAGATATCCATCGAAGAATCACTGACTGACACTGACCTGGCTTGCTTTCAATCAGCTTTATTGTACACAAGTTCTCGAGGTGATTGTATTTGTTTGATAGACAACAAAATTATGTGGTCTTATTTCAGGCAGTGTATCACTAATAAGACATCTTGGAATAGTGTTTATGAAGCATTTTGGTTTGATTGTGAGACGATGATGACATAGTAAAGGCGGAATGATTTCAGTTACTAAAGTTTGTCCTCCATAATGGCGAATGGGGTCTTTCAACGTCAGCGAAGACGTCTGCACAATGGTCGATCTAGAATTCATCGGTTTTTGATTTGTCCAATTGCTGGCTCTCGTTATTACGTCAGCTGAATTCAACAACCAGAATATTTTGCGAGGATTTTTTATTCTTAGACAAATATTGAATTCCCAAAGCAAATGGAAAGACTGTTGCTCCGATTAACAATGCAAACTAGATTTTGAAAAGCATTCTGGTAGTCGCATTGAACTTATGTATAAGAGGAACCGGCCACTGGGTAATTTTTCCAAAACCCAGGTGGCGAATCTCGAATGTAATTTAGCGGGATGGCTTTGTGGGTAAAGTAGGAAGTAAAATTGGAAATGACTGAGAGGCTCCCTTACCGGAAAGCGACCTTGAGATGGTATCTCCATAGTTTTAGAGACTAGTTTGCCTTAACAAGTAGGGATTCCTTTCAGTATTTTTAAGTCAGATTAGATTTCCAGTTCGATCAGGCGCTTATAGCACAGATTTTGGATACTTTTTCCGATCTTCGATGCTCGTCGATGTTCTTCTGGTCCCATGTTGTTGTTTTTTTCTGTTTCGCAATTTATGCTTGCGTTGTAATGCATTTGGAGGTTTTTAAGGAAAGTAAGCGAGAAATTTCCCCTCTTCCTTCAAATTTCAAGATCCTGATCCTTGAAATGGTAAGAATCGAGGTTAAAGAAGTATACAAGAGAAATAATGTGTGCACACTTGCTTTAGTTGTCAGTGATACTTATGGTTGTAGGTATTTGTTAGAAAAACATTCAAGACAATGGTTTCTAATGATTTACATTGTCTTTAACTGATTTTAACGTGCGTGGTAAATATATGTTAGGTAGAGCTTAAGTCAGCCAATAAATTGACCATTTTGTAACTTCTCGTCATTCAACAGCAAAATATGATTCTCAATGAAATCTCTTTAAAGTGGACCAGATTGCCTTCAGGCACCCAGCCTGACATGCCTTCTTACTATCTGACTATCGTGTGCTCCTTCATTTTTTGTTTCCTGTTAAACTCCCAATGATATCTAAGCAAAGAGAGCCGGATGTAGTTGTATGCGATAGTAATTTCATTGTTAATGCTCTGCATTAGGCTACTAAATAAGGGTTTGAATGAAAAAACAATTTATATAAGAATTTAATGGAAGGAAAACTGTTTCATTTATAGGCGAACGAAGAATTAGAGTCCATAATTTAGCGCTACCAATCACGAAGAAAATGAGCGATGTTTACACTGGTGCAAATGTAAATGCAATTACACTGATGTTATCTAAGATGGGTATGTAACGTAGTGGTGTAAATTCTAGGAAAGCGACCTTAAAGGTTGCGTAAATGAGGACTTTTTATTAACTTTGCAAAGTTGTTAGCTCGGAATTAGTGAGAAATCTAAGCAATACGATACGATCACATTCACTATTCTTAGGTCGGCTTTAAACCTAAGAGAACAACACAATATGATAAAATTAGTACCAGGAAACTGTCAGTTGAATGGAAAATTTAAGATCACTTTTGTGTATGAGGTTTTGAAGTGCTTAGACAAAGCAACACTGTACAATGGAGATGGAGTAACTTTTTTGAAGAATGTTTAAGTGCTAGCTTACTCTTTCCACTCCATCCTTAGTTATTTGAACATGTAAAAACTGACAGTCATTTTCCAGACGCTGAAATTGTAACTTTAATATTTTCAGCCGTGGATCGCACTTTATCAGCGTCGTTAGGAGACGCAAGGGAGGTAAGTTGGTTATCAAAATTGTTCATTACAATGATGAATTGGTGAGTAGAAGCCAGTGCGACAGAAGGAAATTGAAGGATAAATTTGTCACCACTTGAGAGACAATGACTAGTCTTCGGAAGGTTAATTAAAGGTAAAAGGAAAGGAAGTCAGTCCTAGGACTCTAGTCAGTCTTTTGTGACTGAGCTAACATACGTGACTCATAGAAGACTGGATTAGGCTATACCTTGGTCGCGGACTCTACCCGTTAAAGGCCTTTTAATGAGTGTTGTGGCCGCAGGTTTCCGCTTGTTCTCTAGTGATTCTCTGTTTTTCACAATTGTGATTTCCCATCGACATGTCATCGTTACTGTGTATAATATAAATGCCGTTATAATTTGTACTGGCTCGGCATAGCATCAGCCTGGTTCACGACAGCTCTGCTGAGTTTTCTCATCTTTCCTCGCTCTTTTTTCGCAATGCCTCTCGGTAAAGGAGTTGAGAAGTTCCAGTGGCTTGGTCCAGGACTTCCCAAAGATGAAGGTCCAAAGTGTCTTCCAAGAGATGGCTGTTTATACCTGTTGTGAAAGGCTTATTTTATAGAAGGGTAATTTTTTCTCCTGGGATGAAAGCATCTACGCCGTACACGCACGTTGAAATTTTACAGCTCGGCTGATGCGCTGTACGTAGAAACGAGTTTTTTTTGTCCCCTGCCCAGTGGTGGACGCAGGAGAAGGGCCTGAGTCCCCCTTTTTGAGCTGTTAAAAATGCAACAGCTCTTTAAAATTAATTTTACGAAAATGCATGGGATGACTCAGCAGAAAACTTTCATTGCTTAGTAGGGTACAGGCTACATTTTATACTTTTATTACACATTCTTTCGTACTGCTGACATCGCATGTGAATGATCTAAAAAATGTATAAGCAGTACAATGCTGATGCCGTTGAATATGACCAAATCAAGTGTCAATATGACACACTCGTTTTTCATCCTTTATGCTATTGCTGCGAACGTGTGTGTCGTACTTCATGTCATAGTGTTAAAATATATATTTAGAACCTTAGGTTTTCATGAAAGTGTTAGAATATAGCAGGTACTTGGTTAGACGTATTAGTAGCTTTCTAGAAGGGATACCTATCCCTTAGCAAACATGAGGTTCCGCCAGGGATACCATGAATTCGTAGCCAGTTCGAAACCTTGGTGGACTCTTAATTTGGGCCCTGGGTCATTTTTTGCCCCTTTTTCGTAAATCCTGGGTTAGCCTCTGTTACCTGAGCTAGAAGCTGAAAAAAGAAAAACGTGTTTCATGTTTACGTTACTCTTATTACACATAAAGAACAACCAAAAGTCTGAATGTGCTCGACAAATTTTTGTCTAGGTTTTCTTAGCTTAGGTTTTCAGTTCTGCACCAGCAGTTATGATCTATTTAGTCGGTTGAGTTTCCAGTAACTTCTGCTGATTTAACTTGGTGTAAATCGTACGAAACAAGAGCGTTTTCTTTTGCGTTTGCATTGTACCGTATTACGATTTTATTCCCTAATGTCGAAATAATGGTAAATTTAATATTTTTCATTTATGAAGAGAAACTGTGGTGTAAAATTGCCCTGTCGAGTTGATATAGAAACCGGATTCAACTAGGAGTTTCAGGATTTAGTGTGTGTATTATAAACGTGTGAGAAACGTTAAGCACGTCGCCATGGTAGCAACCGAGTTGATGTCAAAGGCTTTAAAATATCCTAAGGTTTCTGAAAACCAAAGCTCAGATTAAGTAAAAGGAATGAAATTATTAGGCTCATTACTCCATAATATAGTGTTTGTTACGATTGCATTTTCAGCTAAGCTAAACAATCGAAGAATTTTTTGAAAAAAAAAAAAATGAGATTTTTAAACAGCCGATCTGTGGTACACCGCACACCCAGGGCCCGTCCCTTCGACCCACTGAAGAATTGTATGCGACGAACGTTTCTATTGAAAAAGAGCTGCCTTACCAGCTTGAGAGCGTTAAGCAAGCCATTAAAATGTTGAAGATTATTGCGCGATTTCTTTAATTTATTTTTTCCCTAGGCTTTAATGAATGCCATTGTAGATTGCCTTGGCGTCTATAAGTCAGCATTATCAGGACACACTGGACAACTACTTGCTCCCAGTTCTCTGAAATTACTGCCTCTCTTTATACTGGCGTTGCTGAAACAGGTAATAAACTCAGTCATTGTCTTTTCTGTTTGGCGAAATAACGCATTGTAGTAAAGGAAGGATTATGTGGATTGGTTATTGAGCATGTTACTGACTAAGCATGGTAAGAGGACATGTGATACGTAATGTCCGATTTTAAAGTTTAAAAAAGTCATGTTTATTTGTATGCGCTGACTTAATTCATGAAATGAATTATTTTGCATGGTATAATCCAGATACAACCATCGTTGGCTAAATTATTTTGAAAAAAGTCCAATACTCTTGGAAATGTTAGTGTAGTTTCTTTGTGGTTACAGCGTCGCATTTGTCGTTAAATCAACATTAATTTTGTGTTATGGAGCTTAGATATGCTTTTTTGAGCACCGTGGCTTAACTACAGAGAACATTTGCATTTGTCTTAATAAGTCTACCTACTGCTTTTGTGATTCATTGCAGTTTAGTATGTAGTAACTGGCTGTTTAAATTTTTTTTTTTATAAAATTGCTGCAGTTTGTGACTGACAATAAAATTAAATATGAACTGACGGCCTCTGACGTCGAAGAAGTTCCAAAGAATAAAATTGAATTAGTCAGTTACCTTATTAATCAATTGAGTCTAAAACAAATTTGGTTAAAAGTCAAATAAACGAACGAATAAATAAATCATTGAATCAATGGAAACTAAATGACGTACTTAGGCGACTGTTTCTTCTCGTTTTGTAGAATGCATTTCGGCTTGGTTGTAGTGCCAGCTTAGATAGCAGGTGCTTTGCATTGCAGCAGTTCAAAGTGATGCCATTCAACGTGGCCTTGCTTACTATTTATCCTGCACTATACTCTCTCCATGATATGTCTGATGAGGTACGTACCAGAGGTAGTAATTGTCAGATATGGTTGATTAGGTGATTGATTTGTAAATCGGTTTGTTAGGTTGTTAATTTGTTTCTCTGTATCTTTCGTTTATTTGTTAATTTCTCAAGTTGTACTTAGGCTAGGAATATCTTTCAACTTAACTAATGTGTCTATCATGTTTGTGCATGTCGTTGGGTCACTAGATGTGATGACACCAGTCGCGTTAACGAGGTGGGGGTGGTTATTGAAGCTCTGTTGCTACCCCCAGAAAAAGCCAGAAAGGCGGAAAGCTGTAAGATAAAAGCAATATTTGACTCTCAGTACCCTAATATAGATTATACTCGACTCCAATACTTCTACGTACGGGAAATTTCTACTTGTGCGCCTAACTAACACGTTGAGCTCACGGTATCAGCCCAAGAATTTCATTTATAAATAGCTATGCATTTACTTATAATACTTAGGATACTCAATAATTCACGAAGAAGACATAAAAGGAATTGGTTACTAATTACTGTGCTGTAAATCGGACACAGAATACTAAGTAAGATTAGGATTATGAACTTTTACGTATGATTTTCTATCTTATGATTTACTGAAACTTCTAAATAGCCGTCCGAACTGTATGGGATTTACTACGGCTTACCTTGTAAATCGCGGACAGTTCGGTCGCTTATATTGTATCTGTTACATGTTGGTGTCTATGAGTGTTTATGACTATCAATCTAAATCTGTTCTACATACAGACACAAAAATCTCTCCACGACGAATAGTCATAATGGCTGCAAAAGCTATTTTGGCAACTGTCGAAGATCAGTTTGTATCACTAATGACTACAAAAACCAGTCTTGATTATGAATATTG
Organism: Heliopora coerulea; assembly: GCA_030142905.1. NCBI lineage: Eukaryota > Metazoa > Cnidaria > Anthozoa > Scleralcyonacea > Helioporidae > Heliopora > Heliopora coerulea. The sequence continues at coordinate 228,564 of JASJOG010000017.1, read as the reverse complement.
TTGACCTTCTCTTTCAATAACAACTTGTGTGGCTTTAATCCTGGATCTGGCGAAGTGACCTGTATTTATGCGAAAGCCAATTATAAATTGCTTAAAAAATGATTGACGCTTAAGAAACTAATCTGATCTGAGTTCGGCCATCATTTTAGCTGCTTGACCAATTTGATATACTTATTTAGGGTGCACTTCAGACAAAGTCTGGTTCCGTTCCTCAGCCACCTCGTGTTCTACTTTCTGGCGAAAAACTCTCAAGAGTGGGAATATTTTTAATGGATGCTGGTCAGGTAATAATTGCTGTAATCAACATCGATTGTTAAATTGCCTTCACAATTTGGGAAATGTACGAAAGTGTGGTTAATTATGTTGACCTCACTTCCTACGTTACAAGTACTGATGTCACAAATCAATTCACCTTCAAACAGGCTAAACTGGCAGTTTTAACTTTTATTGATTTTGAACGACTGCAATTTTTCAGTTGGGTTCACAATAAATTGTTTCCATAAATCAACAACAAATCTAGTTTCTGAACCGTTCTTAAGTGCTGGTTTAATTCGATCTATTCTCAAGTTGGCTTGCTTTTTCTAAGTTAATGAATGTGGATCCCTCGAAGAGACAAGAGAATTAGGTTTGAGAAAACTACATATTGCGCCATTTTCAATGAGCTTGTGCGACCAAAATATTAGTTAGATGAGTTTAATAACGATAAAACAAACGAAAAACTAACCGCCAGCCACCCAGCCCAACCCTGACCAGACCAAACCAACCAAACCCACCGACCGACCGACCAACCAAGCAGCCAAGGGATCACAACCATCTTAGCCATGCCAGCCAGTTCCGCCTAGCCCAGCCAACCCAGCCCAAACCAGTCCAACCCACCCAACTCGAACAAGTCTAGAAGCCGACCAGTGGTGTTTAGGGGGAGGCGCGAAGGGGCTAAGCCCCCTTCTCAAACTGGGCAGGGTATAGGGTTTCCCTTCACTTTGCACTGTCTATTCGTGGTTATATCAGTGAAGTCCACTGGAAATAACAAACCCAAAATACTGGAGGTGTCGATTTGTATTGATAGTCAAAGCATGTCACAATGGATTACCTTGATCAAATTGTCAAGTCATTTATCATAAGCGAGCATAACGTTTTTTAAGGTGCTCTTATAAACAGTTAAGACGAGACGGCTTATGGTTGGTCGAAACAGCTTATCTTATCTTAGTAATCATCAAAACTTGATGAAGAACATTCTTCAAACATTTAAAAAGGCGAACATTTTTGCCCGACTTCGTCCGACACCGCGGTGTCTGACGCTGAATGTTATAATATGGCAGTGGCAAGACGAAAGCACATCGATGTGCATATATTCAATGTTGACAATGCAATTACACCTGAGGACGTCCTGCATCTCCAGTGGTCAGTCATACATGACCAGTGAAAAGCCTTTTTAATTGAACGAATATGTTGTTTTGTCCCGCTGTGGCCGGACAAGAGTCTGATGTGTGGCCGTTATTATGGGCCCTAGGATGGCCTAAAAGTGCGTATGTTCTCAGCATTTATCAAAATTTGTCTTAAGGAATTTTATATCTGGGTGGGAAAAGAAGCTTCAAATGCGGACATCCAGTGTTTGTTTGGTGTTCCAAATTATTCCAGCATTCCAGAAGACATGGTAGGTTTGGTGTTGATTTTGTTGACATTAATTTTTGCCACATCCTAAATTGTGACAGCCTTCACTGTTTTCCTTTCTTGTAGGAAGCTCTTCCAGAACTTAACAACACGTTATCAAACAGAGTTAGATCGTTTATTGACTACTTACAATCAGAAAGAACAAATCATTCAAATTTATATGTTTTAAGGTAGAGTATTATAAAACATTTAAACAACGTTTAGAAGGAAGAAGAGGGACTCTAGATTCCGGCAGAATAGAGCAATATTCGGATTAGATCATTCTAAAGTGCCTTTTAAAGCAACAATCAAGTTTGTCTTACTTGAAAGAATTCTAGACATGGTAAAAGAACACCTTCAATTTTCATATTTCTCATTTCGTTCTTGAGATGTCTCGATTTGTGAATGATGCGAGCTGTGACGTCATTGAGTTGATACAGCATTTTGATTATTCATGGAGATCAGTTGAGACACTGCAGGGATTGATTCAGTTCACAAAACGGAACAGCTCCGTACTAAAATATTGTTGTCAGAACACTATATGAGTTCCAAGACGTTTCAGTATCCTTAAAATAATTCTTGGTTTGAAGCTCTTGAATTTTTTTTTGTTCATGAAAAGTCAGACGCGTTGCTTTCAGCATTTTATACACAGTACAAAAAAAGTGATATAATCCTTTACTTTATCGTGGGTAAACAAATCAATTCTGTTTTTATGAGAGGAATCTGGGAATTACTATGTCTCAAACGATTTTGCTGAACAAATCTTAGAGATATAACGTATTGCCTGACTACTTAAATTGGTTGTCAAAGTCACGCTCACATATCAAACAGGTCGCAACATTCAAAAACGTAGTGAGAGAACGAAAAATCGATGTACGTGCTCCTTTAGCATTTCAACATCTCTTTCAAATTGGACGAACTGAACTTTCATGGGCACTTTGAACGGTATTGGTGAAACCAATGACGTACGATATATTCATGCATGAAGTATGATGAAGCAACCAAAGATCATATATAACTAGAGGGGGCATTGTGGGGAGGAAAGGGAAATTGAAATCAAGCTGAACTCCGCCATTTTGAATAACCTGGTGGGGCAAATTGTTTTTCTCAGGCCCTTTTCCGTCTGTTCGGGAGCCTTGAGGTCGAACAACTAAAGTTTGGGGATTGTTTCGTGTTTACTTTCGTTAACTATATAGCAGAAAAACGGCTTTCCTGGTTATTAGTCTGTTATTTTAAAGGTTTTTTGCCTTGAGAGCGTATCCCTTGTATGACGTCGCTTCCGGTGACTTGATTCCAGGACATTTTATCCTCACGGTCAACCTTCCAATTCGCCAAATTCAGCGGCGAAAAAGACTGAAAGTTAAATTAAAGCTAATAACGATATATAGCGGCCTTGCTTATTGGATTCCCAAGGTCCTAAAGTATCGAAGATTCCCACGCTATAGAGAGGCATTGTAATGTATAACAGTATGTCGCAGGAAGGCAGCTGGATATTATTTAAGGTTCATCCACGTGATACGATTGACCTATACGATTCTTCACCCTGGCTGTGAAAATACCCTATTATTGGAAATTAACGCTTGTATTAATTAATATATATTAAATTTACGCGACTTAGTGAACGCGAATGAATGACAGAAATCTTCGAAAATAAAGGAAACTAACGCGAAGGAGCAGCTAATATTTCCAGTTACAGGAAATTAACGCGGATGGGACAAAAAGATCATTTAGCTGTTAGGAATTGCCACAAAAATTTTAAGAAAAACGTTTGTCAACATACATAACATGAAAGAAAGACTGAACATAGGAGAGTTGAGTGGCAGAATTTGGCCATCCCGGGCATTCTTTGCTGCATCCGACTGCCAGCTGATCGCCAATCCGATAGAAATTTTCTATTGTTTGACTAAAGGACAGGAATCAGAATGAGGGTTCAAATAACATAAATTAGTGGCGTGGTGAATAATGCCCAAAACAATCAAAATTTTTGAAATTCGCCTTAACTTCATGGTGCGATAATTTCCTATAATAAGTAACCTCTTAAGTGTGCAATTCCTGCAAATTTTGCAAACAGTCCTGAGGACTCTCGTGATTCAATCGCATGTCCAGGGTTGTCACAAAGTTTGTAGATAGCCGACAAAAATGTTGTAGTAGGCGGCAGGTAATGTGTGTTTCCAAATGCACAATTCTTTAAGATTCTTTAAGCCTTGAGAGGACAAGGAAGTTTTGCTGCAGGAAACACTTGAAATTCGGGTGTTCTGCGTGGCCATTTTCCGCTTTTTCTCAAAAGTGCATCTTGATCAAGAAGTTGATGATAGGTGCTACGCATGTTTGCAAATGGGTTTCCGAGGTATGATCAAACTTAAAAGTTATATTCAGTTACGTGAATCATAATTTTACTATGTTGTAGCGTGTGGGAGTTTGATGGAAATTTGTAATCTCACTCCTTTACGTCAGTTTAGTTCAGCGAGATAACAAGCTAAGAGACTTAATTGACCAACGGACTAATTCACTGGTAAAAGCAGTCGTCCATAGACCCGAGCAACTAAGTTGTGTGGGGCAAGAGATAATCGTTTATTTCGAGTCCTGGTTATCTCTTTCCTGAGCAGAAGTTTCCCCTTAATGAGAAAAGCTTTGGGACGTAAGCCAGAGTAAAATAAACGAAAACATATCCGGATTGAAAGGAGTTGATCAGAATAACTTCGATCTTTTCGATCTTGAAGCCACTTAAATTTAGCTATTGCACAACTTTGTTCACGGAAAACGAACCTTTCGTGAAGAAACGACAATAAAGTAACCGGCCGAATAGCGGGAGTAGGTGGCGATTTTCGCCTACCGACGGCTTCTTTTTACAACACTGGTACACAGTCAACCTTAATTGCTGTTTACTATGTACTTATTTCGTTCTTGTTTTCTTGTGTAGGGGCGACAGCAGAATGCGAATGATGTTTATAGATAAACTGATGAATGACAGGACCGAATCTATGATGTCGTACCACGAGTTTCTGGTTCATTTGCAAGGACAGATTAACTGATTCTAAATGACTCATCTGACACATTGGAACCCGCGGTAGTCTGAGCAAAGTTTATCAGCAGCAAGAGATGAAACACGAATTCGCAGGAAGACATTTATGCAACTCCGAGTTTTGAGGTTTTGAAGATGATTCCGTGTAAAAGTTGGTCGGAAACTTTTATGAAAAATCGTGATTTGAAAAAACTGTCGATATTAAAATTGAGACAGTGAATCTTTTACGTGTAATTGTGTAGTTTGCACAAATACCAGTATTAAACAGTTGTCGTCATAATGTGACTGTTTTTTTCCATTTTGTGTTTTGATTTTGAATTTTTACACAAAGAAATCAAAGTGCAAAAATATTGGAAACACCGGCTTGTACACCAGGAGAAAAATGATGACCACGGAGACTTAAGGTAGAACTTGATGTTTCAGTGACCACTGTCGACCAAATTTACTCAAGTTGTAGAAGGAAGTCCCAGGATCAAATCTACGTTAACCTGGTCTGCCAAAAATTGCTCATCGATAATTCCGAAATTTAACAAAATCTTTGGAAATAAGCCTAATACAAAGCGAGGAGATAAAATTACTAGGCCTGGTAACTTGATTTAAGTCTGAGAAATTTGGTGTTTCCTGCGTTAGTGAATGAGGTAGAAATTGTGGAAATGTGTTCCACTCATGACTACGAAAAAATAGATCAAAGAAACGCGGCACTATTTGAAGATATAAAGACGCTCTCCCACGTTTGTTGAGAAAATATTCTCATCCTCATAAACATCGTCTCGTTTAATAACGTTCTGAAGTGTGACCCCCGGAAACGTTTCCTCTCTGTCGTAATCCTTAAACTTCCCTAACTCCGCCAAACTATTCTCTTAGTCACCGTAAATATTTCCTTTGAAAAATTAAACAAATACCCTTTTTCAAAATATCGTTTGGGCTCACTGTGCATAATTAATCGCCTTTCCTGAACTTATGAACATCGATACGAACATCGTCAAGATCTGTATCATACAACACATGCCATACCGTATCTTTATTGCCAAGATTTACAAGTGCAGGTTTCATCTTAATACTACAATCAGAAGTACACTGAATATAAAGCATGAACCAAATCAGGCAACATATCAATGTTTCTCATCGTTTCATTTGCTGTTAAATAACGCCACATTTTAGTCTACAATGTAAGAATCAATCGTTCAACGATGGACGCTTTGGTGTACTAAACAAATGAAGATTCTCATCGTTCGTCAGCTTCTGAAAATGTCTATAAAAAGCTTTGTTCCCCGTCGAGTCAAAATCCTCTCGGGTTTTCTTCCAGACGTTAAAATCTCTTTAAAACAATCGACTTGCGCAGGACCACTGGTCACAAGTTTTTGACTTGAGAGCGACTATCCACGCAAACTTGGAAAAGACGTCAGTACCAACAAGGAGATAACGATACCCATCGCAAAACTTTTACATGAATTGCATGTTAGCTAAATCCTATTGCCATTCATGATCAATACCTCCTACATAAACACAATTCGTCTTATTTGGCGGAATGGTCAGTAAAGTCTGTGCATCCTGTCTCAACAATCTGTCAAGGATTTGTTTACTACTCAATTTGTATTTGCCATCTGGCATTACATCCTGGTACAGAGCTCCAACACCTCCAAAACTACCAGGTTGCTTTGGGTCAAAGCTTTCACTGCACAAATACTAGTCGACTTTTCCCGTTATTCCTATATTTTGGCTGTACTATTTAACGTGATGAACAAAATGCAAGAACAATTGTCCTTTTCAACAACTCATGAGACAAGCTATTTAACTTCTGGCCCTGTTTGACACAAGACATCAGAGGAAACATTCTTGGATGTTCTGAGAATCACGTTTTTGACAACTGCTAACCAGTCGTGCGTGTCATGTTTTACCAGCTCCAGCTTTGGTGACCAGTCTATACAAGATTAACCAGCAATCCGCTTGATTGATGAGGTTGCAAGGGTGCGAGGGAACGGATACGTTCGTTGCATTTTGATTTTTTCCGCGGTAGGCACTCTATGGGCACTAACACTTGTTATGATAATCTTGGACTTGCTCCATGTCTATCTCGGGCCAAGTTTCAACGCTTTGTGGCGAGGGAACAAAGCGTGAAAAATGTCACTATGGTACTTGTTAACGCAAGGGTGGGCGACGGCGGGCAAATTAGGCGAGGAGACGCACTTTTTTTTTGTCCTCCCGAGCGTTAAAATATTTGATGGGTGAGATGCCTTCATACAATGAAAAGGAATTTAAGTTATCTAATAATCTGACATAAAGGTAAAAAGTTCAAAGGTTAATAACTGCTGTGACTGATCTCAAAGAATTCCAACGTTTCGAGCAAAGGCCCCTCGTCAGAGAGTGAAACGTGTTCTGTTCAATTTTTATATCATTTACTGGTTTAATACCTACTAATTAGTTTTTGAGTAACAATTTCAACAAAGTAACAGATTTCCACTGTTGGTTGAAAATAATGTCTTTTTAACTCAAGATTTAAGTAAAACACAAGACGAAAGCAATAATTTCAAACGTCGAACTTTTCATGTGCCGAATCTAATGTTAATAAACAAAATCCTTTATTTAAACTGAGTTGTATTTGATCCAGCACATGAAAAATTCGACTTTTGAACTGGGCCTAATGCTCCTTATTTTAGTCGAGCTCATGGTGTGCTTAAAACTCATAAATATTTTACACTTATTCCTAAACTTCAGCCAATAATTGACACCACCTTCACGCCATAACAAAATGCAGGGAAATTTCTTTTATCTTTACTCAAACTTTAACTATTAATGTTTTTGAACTCGGAGTTTCTGTTTTTGAATCGAGTCCTAAACATCTATTCTCAAACGGCCATCATTTTGTTTCTTTCGACTTTGAATCTCTATTGACTGATGTCCCTCTACAAAAGAACAATTACTATCACACTTAAATACATTTTTAAAACAATATTTGAAAAACGAGCAGGAGTGCTTTATCGGATTTAAAACACGAGGCGACAGCCAAATGTTTTAGATTCGATAAGGCAGGTACTGCGAGTTTTTAAATAGTTTGAAAAACTAGCCCTTTAAACGTTGATTTGTGGATTATAAAATTCCTTTTCTTTGCTGTGACGAAAATATGTTGACAAAACTGAGTGCCTTGGTACCATGGATGTCAGAACATTTTTATCAAAACTTAATACTTAAGGCGTACAATGCACTAACTTGCATTCCAGTGCTTTGAGCCTGTTACTGTTTCTTGTCTATATTAATGGTTTGCGTAATTGTTTAGAAAGGGCAATGGCTGCATGATTCCGAATGACACTCACCTGTCATTTGTGGGGACGTCGTCCATTGAAATACAATCAGTACTAAGTTGAGACGAAGAAAACATTCATCACTTGGTTTTGGCAAACAAGTGAACATTGTTGGTTCTTCACAACCAATGGAAGCATTTTTTACTGGCGATCCTGATGTAGCCATTGATAAGCTGGGGATCAGACTTATAAAAAAATAAAACTAAAAATAAAAAAGTTTTTGGGATAAGTACCGACGAAACTTAACCTACAACGCAAAGTTGTAGGTTAAGGTTCGGCAAATTAAGTAAAACTCGACAAATTAAGTAAAATATTGGTTTATCATGGAATTTTCTTTTCAGTATACCCCGAGGATGATTCTGAAATAGAATGAAAACGCAGCAATTGAAATGGTCAAAGATGCACGTAACGTCACTCATACGCTCGTGAGTGCCGTTCCACACTGTGCAACACGCGACCTAAGCCATACCATCGATTTATATCTTTACAATAACTTCACTTGTTATTGTGAATAACTTTGTATGTCGTACAATTTATCAAGAGCTTACGACGTCCATGGAAGAGGATTAAGGAAAGGAGAGTAAACTAAATAAATTCCCCAGAAATTAACGAAGCTGGGATCCATTGGATTAAAAACGTCCAAACAAAATCATTCAGAAGAGTAATAGAATTATTGAAGACGAAGGCAATAACTCCTCCAAACTTTGTCACATAATTTGGCTTAAATTTAGGCCTACGCAAAATCATCAGATGCAGAGGTCGATTGAAAAAGGCTTCATCATCCGTTCGTACAAAGAATCCAAACATTTTGCCATTATAAACAACATATCCCCCACATTCCCGTAGAAAGTTTTAGTAACAGACGTTCTTGATTAGACGTTTCGATATTTAAGTTATTCATCTTATTCCCTCGCGTAAAATATTCTATTGAAACAATACACTGCACTTCATTGTTTCCTATGCCCCTTGCTAAGGCGTGTAACACTCCTTACCAAGGGGCATTGAAACAACGATTTGCAAGCCGATGCTAAAAACGACGAATATGGTAATTTTTGGTGAAACAAACCCATCTGAAAATTTTGGGTTGGTCAACTTAGTGCAATGATAAAATTTGCTGAAAGTTGAAAGAGGCTATCAATTCCTGTGTCATAGGATACTTAAGTGATCAAGAATCTATCTGCTTTCCTTCGACGTCTCTCCATTTTATCAATGGTCAATCAATGACAACGATTTCCAACTGTAAACATTTCAATGTTATTTGTCAAACCAACTACTCACAAGACGAGCACGACATCATTGACGTTTACTACAGTAAACAACAGTTTGTAGCAGTATAGCAACGAGACAACGTTCTGAATCCGCGTGAGAAAAAGTCACTACCGTGAAAACGACCTCGAGGTATCCGTGGGTGACATTTTTATACTTCAGAACGATTTAACATGAAGGAACTTTCGGAAGTTAACCAAGCGTGAAGTGTTATGCCTGGGCGTGGTGGAAACATAAGTTCTCTGTCTGCAATCGTGATAAAGGCTAATGACAATCGAAAATTTCTGTTGCCTAAAAGGGTAAGACAATAACTTATTCCCTTCCATGTCAGATGAAGATATGTCACTGAATTGACCTTACTATTGAAGACAGGACCCAGAACAGTGCAACAACGATCGAAAATGAAGGAGAATTTAATGTTCATTTTGTTCTTCTCATTAAACTAAGTCAATACTATTGGTTTAGGACTAACATTTCGTGACAGCTGATCTTTAGAAGGTCGCTGCGGCACAACGATGACTATTCTTGGAGGTGGATAGCCGAGTTAGCAGTAATCACGCTACTACCGGATTAGTTAGGGATATGAACGAAGAAGTTACGGGATGTGAAGAAAAGGTCATGAACTTCGAGTTGAACACGTGGTTCAACGCTGAAGAGAGGACAAATTTTTGTGAAATTTTTTGACGCAAGATAAGTATTAGACTAAATCTTTTTTTGTTTTTGGAGCCGATGTGCTTAGTCTGACCAACAATTTGGCCAGGTTCTGTTTACCTGCGTGTATTAAGTATCAAAAAGCTAAGTACGGAGCCATTGTGTTAGCATTGATCATACTTCAATCAGGCGTCATTTTAACCTTCAATATAACAAACATAATTGAACACGGTCTTTTTGCTGGTATCATTATTGAACCAAACCGTTTTAATGCTATTCTCTATGATAAACCAAGCCTTTGTGCTTGTATTAATGAACCAAAGACTTTGAGAATTGGCTCCCATAACAACTTTATGAAGGCAAAGAAAGCTTTATCACGTCTAGAAGGTAAATGGAATGAAGTGTTGTTAACGTTCTACCTCATAATACTTTATTTGTCTTGCCTGGAACAGTTTAAGTAGAATGAAAGAAGAAATGATGTTATTGTTTAGTTCTCAAAAATGATGTGCCTACTTGCAAAAGTGGACTGCACTCAAGGGCGGAGATGGCTCCCAAAGAGGAGTGGTGGGGCTAATGGCACTAGGATGTAACCCTCCCCAAAAGGTAAATAACGTGAAGGAGCGCTTCGCAGGACATCTTTCCAACAAATCTTGAAAGTGTGGACATTTCATGACATATCCACGGTTACCTACCGACAATTTTAGTTTTCTTTATAAATTATTAGTTTCTTCTACAACTTTCTCCACTTGATGTTACGCCAAATTTCCTCCAGATGTCATGGCTCACTAACAATTAAAGTACAAACGTTGCATTTTTCGACAGAAATTAGGGCGACTCAAGCCTACCCCTCTTTTCCCCTATATCTCCGATCCTGGTACTAATTTAAGAGCTTTGCATTAAAACTACATGAAAACCATTTATAAAACAGAACCAAATAAATCTCACGTCAAGCCGTTACAATCAGGTAAACCAACTCGAACGCCCTATTTAACTCTGATAAGAGACGAAAAAAGCAAATTTTGATCTCATCGAAGACTTGCTAAGATGTCTAATTACTATTACTCACAGGATATCTATAGAATCGCAAAAAGTGAGGGTTTTTTGGGATTGTTTGTTTCGGTTGTACGAATTTTGAGAAGTAAAGAGCGGCTGGAATTGATTATGTAATTGTACCCGTTTTGGGGTGAAGGGCACATGTAAGTTAGGAGGAAGATAAAATTCGGTTTTCAGTTGAAACTGTTAATTTCATCATACAACATTCTGTTTTCAGTAGATCGAGTATTTGACATATGCTTATGCATTCCTTATACTTGTCAACTCAAGACGGGTTTAATCGTCACAGCATTGTTCTATTAAGAAGAAAAGAAACTGTGATCATTTTTGGCATAAAATTGACACAAAATGGACGTTTTAACATTTTACTTCAATCTCGAACAAAAAAGGCTCAAATAGAGTACACCGATCACTAAAATATCACTAAGTTTACCGTTATGATCTACAATTTAGTTGCTACAAACCAAAAAGAAGTTATAAAAAAATGAAGTCATGGAAATCACTTCTAACTCTTGGACAACCGCGGATAGTAGTAAAAACTAAGCAGTACTCACTAACAATTCTCTTACCCACTCGGGCAAGACGGGTTTTGGCCATTAATGACGATGTACTTGTCGGGCGAAACCTCTTTAATAATTAGCTTTATAACTTCCCAGAAACCTCGAAGATTGCTGACTCTGAACGTGTAATACTCGGGCGGATAGGAGGCCACCTTTACTATTTCATCTATACCTTGAAGGTAATTGCCAACACCAACCACGAAAATCCGTGCCCCGCTGTTTTTCAGTTCTTGAGCTTTGGGTATGGTCAAATGTTTGTTAACGTTTGATTGTCCATCGGTAACGAGGAGAACGATCTTGTTTGCATTATTACGACGACCTGTGTAAGAGGAATAACTCTCGGTCAGTTTAATTTAAGCATTACCGGAAAACAGTCGGTAATTCACTTGAGGTACAATATGTTATTTAGTTCAGGAACAGAAGGACAAACCCAGGCTTTCGGAGATTGAAGACATATCTATTGCGTCCTACGGACAGAATATTGACACAATCAACGCAAACGGGAATTGCTGTTCAATATGATCAGCCGAAACAATTTGCACTACGAGCCTAATACGCTTTCTTTTTCCTACTTTAAAACAAGTAGTCGAGCACAACATACAATTGAGATACAGCAAAGAGCCAGTTAAAAAATTTCTTATCCGGGCCAAGGCTTAAATTAAACTCTTCATGTGATTACTACTTGACCCATGAAACGAAAAATCGGTGTCCGGTTGTCAATGAGGCAACCACAGGACTCGGTTTTGGTTGCACCAATAAAATTTTGGTTGTCCTGCCCCTTCGGCCTTCCCCCTGTTAAAGCGAGTAAAGTTGATAGGTTATACATGTAACTTAGGAGAATTTGCAGGAATTGAACATTGTAGCTTTATAGGGTGCGGGGGTCCCGTGTAGATAACTTCGATAAAACACCCCTTCGCTCGAAACGTCGAGAAGCTTTTTTTCTATCTTTTAGATAGTGTATAACCTCAAGAACGCCGCCATTGTAGCTTTATAATTTTATTAATATATATTGAATATTAAAGCACATCTTTCCCTAAAGCTCGGAAATAATAAAGTTAAAATATTAATAAAAATCAGTCAATGCAAAATTAATATGAATCAACATTCAACAGTAAACTGAGTGGAGTCAAGCTGTAATAACATTAAGACCATTTTCTGTCCAGGGCAGTCAGATAGGTCTTCTAGTTTATGAGAATTCATCAGAGCTGCCTTCACTTTCAGTTTCCGACTCAACCAATTGTTCTACCTGTTCCACATCTGAACAACTTGTGTTACTTGCCTGCCTTGCTCTGGGTCCATAGGGCTGTATTTGGGGTCTTCTGGTTCTCCTGCCACTCTGCCACCATAGCCTTATAGCAGCCATTGGTTCAAATTCATTGCAGGAAGGACCCAAAAGAGAAATACGCATCAATTCATTTAAACTAGTGGTTGTTAATCTTGCTCGCCAATCTTGCTTTACTCTATTCATAAGAGAAAAGCCTCTCTCTACTTCACTCGTGTGGAATGGAATTAGCAACACAATAATGGGTACCAGGACAATGTTCCTGAAGCGACCTTCATTTTGTGTGATAATCCCTTGCCATAGGTCTAGATAGGAAATATCCCGTTCAGCACCTATCAGACAAGAAACATAGATCTTCAGCTCACCCCACTCCAAAACAGCTGATCAACAGTTTGTCAAAATGTTTCAGCAGGAAACGGAGCTGTTCGTTCCCATAGACTTGTAATAGCTCTAATCCTGAGGGCCAGGTCTTGAAATTGAAAGTGGACATATTTCTGAGTATGGCATCCTCGTTAATAGAAGAAAACCTTCGCTGAAGATGATCCGTTATTGCACTGATTATAGCCTGCTTGTTACGGCTGACATTCTGCATTGCAATGTCTCTATTACCTTGTAGTTCTTATAAAACAAAACATAATTCGAAGATCAGCATCTTGAGAAATCCAAGATATGGATTGAAACAAGACGAGAAATGAGTTTTATATTTTTTCAAATTGTCGTCTGGTATTGGTTCTTGTAGTTCTTGTTGCCTATAAACAGTTCCATTAGCAACTTCTGTAAGAAATGCAGCTTCATTGCTTCCTGGTGTGGTAAGCAAGGAATGGAAGGCACACAAACTTCAAGCAAGACAAGTGGACACATTTTCCAATGCTGCATCGTTAGCCAGAAGCTGGATTGACATCCTAGCCAAAATCTTACAAATATCCAGAAAGAACTGAAAAAAGTAAACAAATTCGAATGACCTGAGGAGCCTTGCCAAGCCTGTAGCTTTTGCTTTGGCATCACCTGATTGACCATTAGCTGAGACAGAGTCAAGATGGGCTAGAAGACAAGGCCAATTCTGTTTGATTGCTTTTGCTGCTCGCTCGTAATAGGGTGTCCACCGCGTTCCCGTAACATTTGGTGGTTTCAAGACTTTGATATTGAAAGCTGCCCCAGTTTCCTTCAGGTTGTACCAGTTAAGGGGTGAATTACTGTAGAACTTGTAAATGGATGAAAGGAGGCCATCCACCTTTTTAAAGTAGGCTACTTGGTTAATGGTATCTCTTATGCCAAGTTCTAATCGATGTGCAACACATTGCACCGAAAGCAAATGTGGTACATCAGCTTTAATCCTAGTTACTACTCCACTTCTGACACCAACCATCACTGCAGCACCGTCTGTGCTCATTCCGACAGTTTTCATACGCCATTCATCTGGTTGCATGTCTGTCTCATCTAGAAAAGCCTTATCAATTGCTACAACAATGCCGTGTGCATCTGACTTAGCCAATGCTTGAATAGATAAGAACTTAGTTACTGGTCTACCATCTTCTAGATATCTAACGTATACCAGTTCTTCATCAGTAACAGACACATCTGTTGATGAATCATTGAGGACAGAGAACATTCTAGCTTGCCGAAGCTTATTAGCAAAGTCTTCCTTCGCAGTTTCAGCTATAAAGTGTGTAAATGTGGCAGCCTGTTTATCATTCTCATAGCTCTTACCACTGTTCACACCATTCCTTTCTTGAAGGTCGCGGAGACCGACAAAATCTCTGAAAGGTCGTTCTGCCTTAACCAAGTAGTAGACTGTATGAAAGAGTTTTACTAGGCGAGTAACAGTTTCTTTTTCCATATTAATTAGACATGCTTCCATTGGTGCAGTTCCAGGTTGAGAAACGCTAGCATTGTGAGCCAATTTGGCAGTTTTATGTCCGTCACTTTTTTCATGTTTCTCGATGCCATCTAGACGAAAACTGTTGTTTCCCGTTTTGCTTCCAAACAGAGATTTATCCTTAGCAAACTGCCTGCAATATTTACAAAACATAGAGGTTTGTTTTTCATCAAATTCCAGCCACGGTCACCCAGACGTCCATGAATCTTGAAACGCGCGAAGTCGTTTCTTCGAGCTTTCTTCGGGCAGTTGCTGTTCTGTTGTTCCTGTTAAATTACCTTCATTGTCTTTGCTTGTTCCACAAAGGTTCTCTGAGTTGTTATTTCGATTTGTCTTTTTCCGACCGAAATACCGAAAAAGGCTCATATAATCAAATTAAATAAACCACCTCTGTTATTTTGTTCAACGACAACTAGCAATTTGGCAGCAAATACAATGCGTGTCCGCTCCTAAAAGCACTGCAGGCTCTCGTCAGTCACGTGACGTCAGTCAGTTAATCCAAAAAGACTCGGGGGAATCAAACTTATCAAAGAAGTGTTGTCTGAAAGTCCCAGGTTGTGAAACTTGCATTTACCCATTTTTAGTTAGTTTTAGTTTTTATTCACTCTACAAAGACAAAAAAACTTTGATATTACGTCCTGGCCAACTGCTACAGTGTCAGAGATTCGTGCAATGCCACAGCCTACATTGGTTGTCCAAGGGGCAACCATTCTATACAATCTGGTTGTCCCTGCTTAATTTTGGTTGTCCGGGACAAGCGGACAACCGTTAATTTCGAACCCTGGTTAAACGCATTGAATAGGATCTGTATTGAAAAATGTTGAAGCTTGTTCCTGAACTTGTACATTAAAGCATACGGGCCACATTTCTCTTTCAATTAAATGGCCACCAAAAAGCACTCTTTCAAAGTTTATGTTTAAGCCAATACCCGAAAAATCTTCGGGAGCTTATCTGTAGGTGTTCACGTGTCAGAAACGAGCGTCCGTGCACGCTGTTCGGGGCAAAATCAGAACAGTGTCCAGCACCCAGGACTGGCCAGTGATAAGTTACTTTTTGACCCTTTCTGAAGGTTTTTCTAACCATCTTCAAGGGATGCAAAAGTATTGCCGCAAATGTTCAGCCTCAAGATGGTGGCTCTTCTTCACTAATCCCAGACATGCTATTTCTTTTAAAATTTCGCGGCTTTACTCACCGAAATGTGTTGGACCTTTTCAGATTCAAAGGTTTGAATGTCATTTGAATGTCAGATTAACTGTCATGCTCACGACAGCTGCGGAAATTTATTAATTTGTCATCAAGGCTGGAAAGGTTTACTCGAAAGTTGTGGGTGGTGGGGAAAGATGACTTGCAGAAAAGCCGAACTTTTACATCAAAAAGATAAGGAATGATGATATTATCGATTTGCTACTCAGCGAAAGTCACGCATATTGGATCAGTAAGCATCTTTTCCATACGAATATATTTGTTGTAAAGGAAAACAACTCAAGGAAGTCAAATAACCCGTGTATGCCTGACGTATCTGACATAAATTAAAAAAGGGATATAAAAATTGAATTTAGTTGTTTTTCATATTGTTTCAGAGATTTGACAAACACCTTTTTAATGTAATTAGAATCAGATACATAACGAAATATACTTTGACGTTTATTTAAGTAATGATGGACAAGCAAATAGCAATGTAAATAAGGTCATAACGAGCAGTCTTGCACCACATTTATTTGGCACTACTGTTCGACTGTCAACCATGAAAATAAAACAAAAATACGTATCCACATTGGTCTTCATTAAACATAATGTTAATCTTATGTATAATTAAATGCAGGTGTGAAACGAGTATTGCATTGAGTCCACCGATTCAACAGAGTAAGTACATCTCCTTCGAGAGTTAAAAAAAATCTAAAAAGAATAGAGATTTCTGAGATTTTTCTTTGGTTTTCTAGATACTGTACCTATGTGGGCAGTCAAACCAAACTACCTTTACTCGGCAACCTTAAAATCCAAGTTAAGATACCAACGTATCTTGGACTAAAACAGTATGGCAAAGTCCAGTGCAGTTTTCTTTCTTCCATTGAAATCATAAATATTACATCATTGATAACAAGGAGCCAGACGAATAAAACAATCTGAGTCTCGTTATCGACAAAATCGTAACGGAGACATTATGGTGTAAAAACATATAATATTAACGTTTCATTACTAAGTCAGTAACATACACAGAACAGCTGAATGAATTATTTCGTATGGTAGATGCAGCTTTGAAAGCTAAACTTTTGCAAAAAATAGGTGGCCATAATTGGTGACAGAGCGTTTTAAAAACCTCGCCCAAGCGGGCAAGATTAGTTAGATCAATTCGCCTGGAGACCATTTACATATGAAGTAACCAAGCGATCAAAATTTCTCAGTGCATACCTCTGTTTATTTATTTGTGTGTATGTGTGTGAATCTGTGTGTGTGTATGTTTACCTATGTGTATTAGTGTTTATGTGTATAAGTGTGTATTTTTAATTTTGTATATGTGTAGATAGGTACCAAGTATCAAGTATCAAGGTTCCTAGGTAGTCATAATAGACGAAATGAAATTGTTAGACAACGTTTACAGACAAAAGTGCTTTTTACACGAGGAATTCACGCTTAAAAAGAACAAGAAAACGAATGAAGGCGATTATAAAAGCGGTGAGAAAGAAAAAGACAGAAGCAAGAGTACAATATGCTGAAAGGCACCGATAAGAATGAGACGAAAAGTGACAAAAGCTTTTGAACGAAACGAAGAGTTCACACATGTGAGCTGCGGGCGCTTTGATGTTTGAAACTGGCAACTGAAAATGAAACTCAACTGTCAAAATAAGCTTGGACAACATTTTCTTTCTTTAAAAAAATACTGTTTTAAAAATAATGCCCAAAGTTCTTTCACTTAGTGTTCGTGGAACCAAACTTTTGCCGATATATAGAAAACTTTTAGATATATGGTAAGGCCGCCACAAACTAAGGTTTATGGAAAAATTAGTAAAATTTTGATTTTGGGATAAACAACTGGATGAACTGTAGATTCAGCCCTCCTAGAAGGGTCACAAAATCTCCACGTAAAAGCAAGATGAAACTTGTAGTGTTTACTTCCGGTAATACAACTTCCGGAGACCGCGTGGTTCCGGTTTTGTTGAGGACAGTTTTGTCTTCCCGCCTGTTTCTTGTGTTGTGATGAATAAATCATTTAGTAGTGGTGTATTTTGTTATATTACTCGGTCCAAACACAACAGTGGCGACGAGAATCGGATTACGACACCTGACATTGTAAACTACTAAAAGAAACACGTCAAATGGCTGCAGTATTTGGAAAGATTGAAGAATTCGATATTTATACAGACCAGAATTGGGACGAATATATGGAGCGACTAGAGCACTACTTCGTAGCAAATGATGTAGAAGACGAAGAAAAGAAAAGAGCTATCCTGTTAACAGTATGTGGTCATAAGACCTATGGATTAGTTCGTAACCTAGTTAGCCCTGCTAAGCCAAGCGAGAAGACGTATACTGAACTTAAAACGTTGATTCGAAATCATTTGAAGCCGAAGCCATTGGTGATAGCCGAACGCTTTAAATTCCACCAAAGGAAGCAGAAAGATTCAGAGACGGTAAGCCAGTATTTGACAGAATTACGTAAGCTTAGTGAACATTGCCAATTTGCTGTTTTCTTGGATGATGCATTACGTGATCGATTTGTCTGTGGGCTATCCTCAGTGATAATCCAACGAAAGTTGTTATCTGAGGCTGACCTAACGCTAAAGAAAGCAGTTGACATCGCGTTAAGTATGGAGATGGCAGCGAGAGAGGCGCACAAGCTTTCCGGTGATGTTACGGAAAGGACCAACAAAATATCATTTCACTGTTTTCGGTGTGGTAAATCTAACCATAGTGCTGATTCGTGCTTCCATAAGAAAAGTCAATGTCACACTTGCCATAATTTGGGACACTTGAGTAAGATGTGCCCAAACAAACAACGAGGCAAACCTAATAATCAAAAGGATGAATCTGATAAGCCTAAAGAAAAAACGGGAAAATCCCCAAGAAAGGAAGGGAGGATTAAGAAGAAATCTTCCAAAGTTAACAAATTAGTAAAGGGGAGGTGTACTGAGCTCAGTAAGGATTCTGAAGAAGAGATTATTGAAGAATGGCCTATTTATACCATAAAATCTGATGAAAGAAAGGAAATCATGCTCCAGATAAAGATTAATAACCAGCCAATACCAATGGAGTTGGACACAGGAGCTTCACTATCAATAATTTCAGAGTCTCTTTACAATAATAAATTTAAAAAAGTTACACCTTTGAAGAATCCCTCAGTGATTTTGAAAACTTATACTGGAGAGACTGTACCAGTATTTGGTGAAGCAACAGTTGAGGTTCAATATGAATCACAGAAGGCAAAGTTACCCCTGTTAGTGGTAAAAGGGAGGGGACCAGCATTGTTTGGAAGGAACTGGTTGAACTGCCTCAAGTTAAATTGGAAGGCTATTCGTTATACCACCCAAGCAGCCAGTCTGAATGCTAAAGAGTTGTCGAAATCATACTCTGTGTTTAAGGGTAACCTAGGAACAGTAAAAGGAATAACAGCAAGTCTTAAAGTCATGCAAGAGTGTCAACCAAAGTTCTTTAAGCCAAGGCCTGTACCATTCGCATTGAAAGATAAAATTGCAGATGAGCTGCATCGATTGGAAAAAGAAGGAGTGTTAGAGAAAGTATCAAGTTCTGACTGGGCTACACCCATAGTACCCGTGTTGAAACCAGACAAGACCGTTCGTATTTGTGGAGATTACAAAGTCACGATCAACCCAGTCTTGGATGTGCCTGAGTATTCACTTCCCACAGCTGAAGAAATATTCAGTAAATTAAATGTTGGAAAAAAGTTTTCGAAACTTGACTTGTCACACGCATATCAACTAGAAATACGTGCACGCAACAACCCCTCGCCCACCCTTCCAATATATCTCTGGAGAATCCAAGTAACAATGATAATTTTTCAAAATTCTCAAAAAGACAAATCCTCCTGACCACAACTGGAAGACGACATGCAAAAAAAGAAATCCACACAGAATTTGGCCGCAAATAAACAACAATCCAAACAGATTTTCCGTCTTAAAAGTGGAGCATTCTCATAGATTATTAAATGGATACCGGCATTACGGACAGCTCATGATTGAATATTTTTCTGACATTTTTTGACTTAAAAAATTGATAAATTATACATTACCTCAAAGTTGGTTACAAATGTCTTTAAGATCTGCTATGATAAGGGTTTATGCTAAGTATTCATCCGGAAGTACAAGACTTTGATGACGAAGACGAAACGAATTACGAAATCGACGAAGTAAACAAAGAAAACATGAACGAATTCTGCAGTTTTATCGCTGACCAAAAATCGAAAAATACAAAACATAAAACAAAATACGACAAGCAGACCTTGTGCAAGTTTTGTCGAAAGAAGAACGAGAAGAGGAAAGTAAAAGAAGTACTTTTTTCACCGTAAAACATCAATAAAAAAAGAAAAATGGCGTACAAAACTTCAACTCTTGCGTATTTTCAAATAAGCATTCAGTGGCACCTCAGTACAAAGGGTTCAACGGTAAATTTACACAAAGACGACTTTAAACTTTCTTGAGAGGTTTTAAAATCCTGATGAAAACATTACTGGTCGAATACGGTAAAGGTCATCACTCTCGAAGCGAGAAAGACTGAAGAGGACAACTATTTTGCCGAAGGATAATTTGGTGACCAAAAACAAGTAGCTTTGCAGCGAGTTACCTGGTGGCTATTTATCTTGCATTTTTTGTTTCGAGCCAAAAATACATCCTAACGTCTTCAATGGGGTGACATTTCATAGCGAAAAAATCCTGATTGAGGCAATGAAATTTTTGTGTGGAAAGCGGAGAAAGCATCCAAAGACTGCCATGGCCTCGACAACTCTTCTAAATGACGAGTGTTCTATCCCACTTTCCAAACAATTCACCATGAACGCTGTCCGGTTAAATACTGCAAAATGTTCAAAAATTATCGTCGTACAGAGATGAATGAACCAGAATCTTCATTCTACTTTACCAATTAACACCAGCAAAATCCAGGCGGTAATATTTGGTACAAGAAGTCTCCCTTAGGGAAGAACGAAGTCGGGAAGCTACTTTTCAAAGCTGCTCAAAACAATTCCGTTCGCAGAACTTGTACTTCAAAGCTACTCGATTCAGACTTACCTGCGATTGTGCAGCTCAGGTAAGTGGTTACCACAACGTGAAAAGTCCCAAGATTTATACTAATCGACATCTATTCAACTTCAGCGAAGAATGTCGTTTTAATACAGTTAGTCGCTTAGCAAATGTCCTGACAGCAAGCGAGTTCCGTTACGTCTTTTGTTCATATAAATCAGAAAGAACCAAGACAAAGCGTTGCTGCAAAAAGTGAACAGTTGGCAAATGCATATTCCAAGGAGCTAACTTTGAGAACTGCTCTGTCAAGTCATAAATTGTCCAGTTACTGAGGTGGCGAAACCAGCCGCATGCACCAAGAAAGCTATTTCTTTTGCCGGTCTTAAATCATTTACTGACTTCAGTGTTCAAATAATGTAAACAACTTGCGAGAGATCCATACAAGGGAAAAAATAACGAGACCAAATAGATTTGCTTCAATACGGTACCTAAGTACGATTTGTTCAACAACATACCAGTCTCCGAGCTTGCACACGGTATTTTTGAGTGACCGGAATCCATGGAAGTAGTATGTAAAATGCGGGTTCTAGCGACTTTTTTTGTCACATTTACTTCCGGTTTCTCATCACCTGTCAATCATTCTCAAATTCCAAGAAATTACTTCCGGTTTCCTAGAACCCACTGATGACGTCATCCTTTAGTCACGTGATCAAATTCCAGGAAATCACTTCCGGTTTCCTAAAACCTGTCAATCATTCTAAAATTAGCAATGACGTCATCATTTTCCGGAATTTCCCCACCCGTCAATCATTCACGTGGTTTCATTAACTTTATTAATGTTAATTAAGCATCCTGCCCACGAAAGTGGAATGTTTAATTCATTTTAATAAATCTAATGAATGAATGTGAAAGAATGTGAAAAACAAACAAACGCAAAAAATCCTTTGAAATATTCACAAATATTTCAAAGGAATCAACGGGTTCTACCGACTTTTTTTCGGGATTTCTAGCGTATTTTTCACGGTGTTTTCCCACCTGTCAAATTCCAGGAAATCACATCCGGTTTCCTAGAAACCACTGATGACGTCATCATTTTAGTCGTGATCAAATTCCAAGAAATTACTTCCGGTTTCCTAAAATCTGTCAATCATTCCAATGACGTCATCAGGTTTCCTAAAACCTGTCAATCATTCCAATGACGTCATCAAGAAAAAGCTCCACCCACTTTTCACCCAGCGGTCTACCTTTGCAGACTCATGTGAAAATTGATGACGTCATCATTGATCACGTGTCCTTTAACTTTATTAATGTTAATTCAGCATCCTGCCCACGAAAGTGGAATGTTTAATTCATTTTAATAAATCTAATGAATGAATGTGAAAGAATGTGGAAAACAAACAAACGCAAAAAATCCTTTGAAATATTCACAAATATTTCAAAGGAATCAATCTATTTTTCTTTTTTCTTTTCTTCAATTTTTTCAAAATAATTTGATATATCAAAATATATCCATTTTAAATAATGATAATAACTGTTTGAAATTATTTTATGGTTTAAATCCAAATATATTTTCATAAGTGTCTATCATTTCATTCATGTAATGACCATATGAAAGTGTTTCAATTTTATTTCCAAGTATTATTCTTTTATCATCTTTTGATGATAATGCAATTTTTTCAATTTCTTCTGTAAACAAATCATGTTTTCTATGTCTTATCAAATTCATCTTTCTTATTTGTTCTTCTCCATCAAATAAACAATCTTTATAATTTTGAAATGATATATCTTTTTCAATAACATTTTTCTTAACACCTTTACATTTTTTAGTTGACTTTTCACTTCCAAACATTTTGTAAGAATATAATTTTGCTCGTAAACCAACAAATTCTTCTATTTGTTTTCCTCCGCATTCATCTTTCATCATTCCAATTACTTTTTTGTTTAATCCAGTTTTTATTCCACTTTTATGCTCTTTTGGATAATTACTTGTATCAAACATTTTTTCAACATCTGGTGAAATATCTTTATAAAAATCTTCAGTTTTAATTTCATACATTAAACTATCAGTATCTGTAAATAACAATTTCGCATTTTCACCATATTTTTTCTTAATATAATTATAGTGGAAATCATACATTAAAGTTTTACTAAGATCCAATATACTCATTCCTAAATATATTGGTTTATCTAGTTTAATTTTACTCTTATGCATATGCACCGCAATTAGATTTTCAGAAAATATAGTTCTTTTAGCAAAATTACATTTTGAAAATAATTTTAATGCTTTTTCTTGTCTATTTACCAATTGTATATCAACCCTGTTTCTCACATTTTCCATAGTTTTTCCAAATACAGAATTATTCATTAATTTGAAAAAGTCTTTTTCAAAATCATTTTTCGCATTTGTTTTCAAATTTGTATTTAGATCAATATATTTTTTCATGAATTTTCATCTATATGGATGGGCAATGAGCGAAAAATTACCTGTTAGAAATTTCAAATGGATGACTGAAAAAGAATTAAAAAATTGAAAAAACATTTCTTGTATATTAGAAGTAGATTTAGAATATCCTAAAGATTTACATGATTTACACAATGAATATTCGTTAGCACCAGAAAGAATAAAAATTAATCAAGTGGAAAAATTAATTCCAAATTTAAATAATAAAGAAAAATATGTTTTACATTGTGAAAACTTGAAGTTATATGAAAAATTAGGATTAAAAATTACTCAAATTCATAAGGGTGTTAAATTTTATGAAGAAAATTTCATGAAAAAATATATTGATCTAAATACAAATTTGAGAACAAATGCGAAAAATGATTTTGAAAAAGACTTTTTCAAATTAATGAATAATTCTGTATTTGGAAAAACTATGGAAAATGTGAGAAACAGGGTTGATATACAATTGGTAAACAGACAAGAAAAAGCATTAAAATTATTTTCAAAATGTAATTTTGCTAAAAGAACTATATTTTCTGAAAATCTAATTGCGGTGCATATGCATAAGAGTAAAATTAAACTAGATAAACCAATATATTTAGGAATGAGTATATTGGATCTTAGTAAAACTTTAATGTATGATTTCCACTATAATTATATTAAGAAAAAATATGGTGAAAATGCGAAATTGTTATTTACAGATACTGATAGTTTAATGTATGAAATTAAAACTGAAGATTTTTATAAAGATATTTCACCAGATGTTGAAAAAATGTTTGATACAAGTAATTATCCAAAAGAGCATAAAAGTGGAATAAAAACTGGATTAAACAAAAAAGTAATTGGAATGATGAAAGATGAATGCGGAGGAAAACAAATAGAAGAATTTGTTGGTTTACGAGCAAAATTATATTCTTACAAAATGTTTGGAAGTGAAAAGTCAACTAAAAAATGTAAAGGTGTTAAGAAAAATGTTATTGAAAAAGATATATCATTTCAAAATTATAAAGATTGTTTATTTGATGGAGAAGAACAAATAAGAAAGATGAATTTGATAAGACATAGAAAACATGATTTGTTTACAGAAGAAATTGAAAAAATTGCATTATCATCAAAAGATGATAAAAGAATAATACTTGGAAATAAAATTGAAACACTTTCATATGGTCATTACATGAATGAAATGATAGACACTTATGAAAATATATTTGGATTTAAACCATAAAATAATTTCAAACAGTTATTATCATTATTTAAAATGGATATATTTTGATATATCAAATTATTTTGAAAAAATTGAAGAAAAGAAAAAAGAAAAATAGATTGATTCCTTTGAAATATTTGTGAATATTTCAAAGGATTTTTTGCGTTTGTTTGTTTTCCACATTCTTTCACATTCATTCATTAGATTTATTAAAATGAATTAAACATTCCACTTTCGTGGGCAGGATGCTGAATTAACATTAATAAAGTTAAAGGACACGTGATCAATGATGACGTCATCAATTTTCACATGAGTCTGCAAAGGTAGACCGCTGGGTGAAAAGTGGGTGGAGCTTTTTCTTGATGACGTCATTGGAATGATTGACAGGTTTTAGGAAACCTGATGACGTCATTGGAATGATTGACAGATTTTAGGAAACCGGAAGTAATTTCTTGGAATTTGATCACGACTAAAATGATGACGTCATCAGTGGTTTCTAGGAAACCGGATGTGATTTCCTGGAATTTGACAGGTGGGAAAACACCGTGAAAAATACGCTAGAAATCCCGAAAAAAAGTCGGTAGAACCCGTTGATTCCTTTGAAATATTTGTGAATATTTCAAAGGATTTTTTGCGTTTGTTTGTTTTTCACATTCTTTCACATTCATTCATTAGATTTATTAAAATGAATTAAACATTCCACTTTCGTGGGCAGGATGCTTAATTAACATTAATAAAGTTAATGAAACCACGTGAATGATTGACGGGTGGGGAAATTCCGGAAAATGATGACGTCATTGCTAATTTTAGAATGATTGACAGGTTTTAGGAAACCGGAAGTGATTTCCTGGAATTTGATCACGTGACTAAAGGATGACGTCATCAGTGGGTTCTAGGAAACCGGAAGTAATTTCTTGGAATTTGAGAATGATTGACAGGTGATGAGAAACCGGAAGTAAATGTGACAAAAAAAGTCGCTAGAACCCGCATTTTACATACTACTCATGGATATATATATATATATATATATATATATAGAAAGATACATACACAAAGCGAAAATTTTTGTCCCTAGTAACCACGAGTGTAACAGGACTCCACGCACGTCAAGATTAGTACCCTCGCCCACCGTGCTTCGCGCGGTGGGCGAGGGGACAAGTAATCTTGGAAGAAGATTCACGTAAATATGTAACTATTAACACCCACCTTGGATTGTACAGATATACAAGATTACCTTTTGGTGTAGCTGCTACACCGGCGATCTTCCAACAGACTATGGGTAAGGTGCTACAAGGAATCAGTGGCGTGGGTTATATCCTTGACGACATCCTGGTAACCGGCAAAAATGATGAAGAGCATAAGAAGAATTTGGAATCGACCTTACAACGACTGGATGACTTTGGCATCAAGCTCAAACCCTCTAAATGCTCGTTCATGCAAGAGGAGGTTGAATATTTTGCCTTTAAAGTAAATAAGAATGGAATTCACCCGTCTCCCAAGAAAGTCGAAGCGATTATGAAATTGGAAAACCCGAGAAATAAGAGAGAACTACAATGATGGCTGGGAATTGTCAATTATTACCGTAAGTTTATTCCCAATATGTCCACCGTGGTTCAACCTCTTACCCATTTATTGACCAACGACACCGAGTGGGTATGGAACGATAAGTGTGCGCAAGCCTGCAAAGAAGTCAATAAAGTACTAGCTTCTTCTAAAGTATTGGTCCATTACGACCCGACTAAGCCTGTGGTTCTAGCGGTCGACGCCTCTTCACATGGCCTAGGAGCTGTTATCTCCCACCACAACGAAGAAGATTCCTCTGAGCGACCAATGGCTTATGCCTCTAGGACACTAACAGCGGCGGAAAGAAACTACTCGATGATCGAAAAAGAAGCCCTGGCTATTGTATTTGGTATACGGAAATTCCACCAATACTTATATGGGCGGAAGTTTACATTACTGACAAATCATAAACCATTCACATTAATTTTAGGCCCAAAGAAAGGAATTCCAGTATTAGCAGCGTCGAGAATCCAGAGATGGGCAATTCAACTGTCAGCTTATCAGTTCGATATCAAGTATCGCACTACCAACAATGGGAACGCGGACACCCTCTCACGATTCCCCGTACGTACATCAGAGGAAGTGTGTGATGGTATTTTCTTTCGAGAAGCCGAGAAGGTAAACAAAATGCAAGTCAATGATCTGCCCATCACCGCTACTCGAATCGCTGCAGCAACTAGAAATGAGAAGTTACTGTCTAGAGTGGTCGAATTTACCAGAAGTGGATGGCCGGAAGGAGACCCCGACAACGAACTGCGCCCATACTATCGCATACGCGAAGAACTGACAATTGAAGAAGGATGCCTCCTGCGTGGAGTAAGAGTAATAGTCCCTGAATGCAATCGAGAAGAGATCCTCACGGAGTTACATAAAAACCACCCGGGAATGGTACGAATGAAATCCCTCGCCAGAATATACGTTTGGTGGCCAAACTTAGACACGGATATTGAGAGTAAAGTGGTAACATGTGAAGCCTGCAAGAAACAGTTACCCAAAGCACCCAAAGCTCAAGCAAACCCTTGGATCTGGCCACAATTACCATGGCAAAGAGTACATATTGACTTTGCTGAACCGTTCATGAAGGAAATGTTTTTAATCGTAGTAGACGCCCATTCAAAGTGGTCGGAAGTTTTAAGGATGACATCGACGTCTGCTGAGAGTACCATCAACGCTTTACGCTATTTATTTCATCCTATGGCCTTCCCAAGGAAGTGGTTTTTGACAATGGTCCACAATTTGTGTCAGAAGATTTTCAGAAATTCCTAAAGAGAAATGGAATAACTCATATCAAATCCGCACCGTACCATTCGAGTTCCAACGGAGAGGCGGAACGAGCGGTACGCACTTTCAAACAAGCCATGAAGACGATGGCATCTGAACGCGGCACTTTGAACGAGAAACTTGCTTCATTTCTGCTATCTTACCGCACAACACCCTACAGTACGACAAGAACTGCCCCTAGTGAACTTTTCCTTAGAAGAAGAGTGAGAACTAGGCTGGATGCAATCAGACCAGCTTTAGAACAGTCCATCATGAAAAGATCAACACCGAAGGAGAAGAAACCGCGAACATTCCAAGTTGGCGATCTGGTAATAGTTAGAGATTATCGAAATAGACCGCATAAACCATCATGGATTAGAGGAGTAATTCAGAAGAAATTTGGACCCGTCACATATACGGTTCAAGTGGGAAACATGCAGTGGAAACGACACGTAGACCAAATGCGTTCAGGTGACCCTGACTGTAATGTTCAAGCTGTTGAAGAGACATCCACCGTAAACATGGATCCTGTCATACCACTGTGTACCACCAATCCGTGTGGACTTGTAGAAAAGAGTTTAAAAACACCCCCTATGCCCAACCAGTCCACCAGTAGTACAGTGAAGGAAGAAGTCTTAACCCTATTTCACATGGGGGGGGGGCTTTTTTGGCCCCCCCACCTATACTTTGTTTCATAAAATTTGAACCGCTTGTCCAATTCGGCTGAAATTTTGTGACTTTTAATATTTTTTTATTGCGGTTATTTTGATATAAAGAAGTTTTAATATTTTTCACGTTTCCCGGGGGTAATTCCACTTTTGTCGCCAGGGGGTGAAAAATCACTTTTTGCGGTTTTACAATCTTTGGTTTTATTTTTGTCTGATTAGATTTTTTGGACAATAATGTTGAATTTTTTTTGCCTGCCAATTACATCTTAGGTCTAAGACAAATTTGAATGCGCAATCATCATTTTTATTTTTTTTCAGCGGGTAAAATTCAATTCCGGCTGTTATTTTTTGAACTCAAACATTCTAATGTTTTTCTCAAACTTTGACGTCTTTTTTGATTTTTTGTCACACTGATTTATTACTACATCTTCAATTTAGTTCTATGTTTGCCTTTTTCAACTGGAAAATGCAGTCTCGGGAGTAAACACAATGAGTTACTTTCACGTATAATCTGTAATTAGTAATTAGTGGAATACAAATCACAGGCAAAACGTTTCTTTTATACAAATCTTTAAAGCTTCCCTTTTCTATGAAAATGTTAGTTGAATCCATTATTGATATTTTGATGTATAGAAAGAAGTGTAAAACAGATTAGAAACCCTACTTATCTGAGGTATTGAAAAAGGTGTGAAAAGTTACAAAAGTTACAAGTGACAGTACGTCGAACAACCAGCAGCACTTGAAGCTCCAAGTGATCGAAAAAGATGCTTTTACTGCATCAAACAGTTGAAGGGAAAGCCTCATTACAAGGAACAAAAGAACAAACTTGGCAAATCTAAGCATTGTTGTCCATCTTGTCAAAGAACAATATGAACAAAGTATGCAAGCTACGTATGTAATGAATGTATTGAAAAATTCCACATATAAACATGAACAGACCCCCAGCAAAGACACTTGAAAAAAATTTTTGTAGATATTTTGATATTTTTTGACTAGTAATATATTTTTCTAACATATCCCAAAGTTTCATGCATTTCCCATTTCCCGTTCTCAAAATAATTAGGGGGGGCCAAAAAAGCCCCCCCCCCATGTGAAATAAGGGCATACCGATATGCCATGTGAAATAGGGTTAAACAGCCCCTTGGAAAATACGCCTGTAGAACCGCGCTATCCGCGCAGAGTAAGACAAAAACCCAATCGCTTCATTGACAATCAATAGACGATTATACGTTATAACCTTGTATAATGATGAAAGCAAATACGCTTCAAGTAAGAACATTTCATAGCGGACAGTCTATGTTACGTTTAAGTTTGATGTTCAGTGTAAATTAGTAAACACAATGTAATGAAAAATAGGGAGGAGGAAGTTGTAGTGTTTACTTCCGGTAATGCAACTTCCGGAGACCGCATGGTTCCGGTTTTGTTGAGGACAGTTTTGTCTTCCCGCCTGTTTCTTGTGTTGTGATGAATAAATCATTTAGTAGTGGTGTATTTTGTTATATTACTCGGTCCAAACACAAAATTCAGCTCTCTTAATAGGGCTAGCCCTACCGAAGGGGCTGGCTCGTCCCCACATAAACACCACATAAGGCGCCGCAATGTTTATTTACAAAATTTGAAGAACCGGGTTCAACACCTGCTTCCAGCATTGCTTTCGTTTTTAATTTTTTTATTCTAACCTTATTCTTAATTTTTTCAAATTCTATTTGCTTTTTCTTTACAATTTCCATGAAATAAAAAATTCAAAATCTTATCAGCAGAGTTACTTTTTCACTTTATGCTTGATCGTACGCTGCTCTCCAGTTCTTTCAAGAAGACTGTCGTGGTACAAGACTCAGAATGGTTTTGGCGATGCAAGGTTCTTGGTAACTTGTCAGTTTTAATTGTTAATTTTCATTACTTTATGGCCAATGGCGTGGTCAAGATTTTTATTCCGGGTGCCAACGCCGATTGCAAAAGGCCTACAACCAATCACAAAGGGCAGAGAGACCAGTCAATTGGCCCCAGGTTGGTCTGGGTTAATTTTTGTAACTCATTCAAGCAGGAAGATCTTTCTAATAAATAATCATAAGTATACCAACCAAACAAACTTGTAAATATATAATGCAGCACAGAACATGTGGGAGGAGCATAACTTTATCGCATCCCTCTAAATGCGCCAATGGTTTTGACGACTTTTGGCGTGCTTTTAACTTTTTATCGTTTCCAGTTATATTAAGCTATAATAATTTAGTTTTTAATTCCAATTTTAGGCTCTTTGACCGTCTTACAACCCATCAACCTTGTTTGCATTCTCAAGGGATATGATGGAAATGTGGGTGAGCAGTAGTTATTTATTCCTATTTCTAATTCAGATATAAGTAAGCTTTCCAGAAAAAGATACCGAATTTGGTCTAACCTTAAGACAAAACCACGTTTAAGGATTCTCAATTAGTTTATTTTCCAGTGCGACTAATTCTATTTCTTCTTTCATTAAAGTATACTTATTTCCGAATTAAAAGTCCTAACGCAACGCAAACATTGTTTATTTTTCGGTGTAAATACTTTAGTTTTTCGTCGTTTTTACCTCCCTCTTAATATCAGGTTGCTCTAATATCTCACCCGTGACAACTTCTTTCCTCATAAAAAGATCAGAGCCCAGCTCAGAATTCTAAAGTGTATCGCCATAATGAAATAAGCAAGTCAAAAAGTTTTATAACATGTTTACTGACATTTCGTTGCCGCGTGCAACATCTTCAGAGTGTAGGTTTACAGGGATGTGAAAAAACTATATATATGAATCTATAATTACATATTGGAATAATTAAACGGCTAACCAATAGAAAACTGGGAGACGTGACAGGAAGTGACATGCATACGGAACAGGAAAGCATTAGAATAGAGAAAGAGGTGTGGAAGAGATATTTTCGTTGAGGGACGGTTTGTATTTGGAAATAAGTAAACTCTCACGAATGAGGAGTTCAAAGTTAGAGGAAGACCTGCAGGATGAAATAATGGAAAAATCGTTGGGAGAAATGGCGTGATTAGTCTGGCGAGTATGAGCCTGGATACTGGAAGTAGGAAACGAAATGGTTGCTCGTTTCTTACCCGTCAAAGGCGAAACCCCCATGTGTTCTGAGATACGCGTGTGTAAATGGCGCCTTGTTTGGCCCAAATACAATGCTCCGCAGCATTGACACGTATATTTGTAGACAACACGCGATCTCATTAACATGGGGGTCCGGTCCTTGAAAGGGAAGAAACCAGACAACCGTCTTCCAGATTGAAAAATAAAACGCAAAGTAACTTGTGGGAAAGCAGATGAACATAGTTTAGAGACCTGTGTTCGGATCTGTAAAGCATGTGATACTGTGAAAGGAAGCTTAAAATAGTGATATTTTTCGGAGGAGAATCAGAATCTTTTGTGGGGGGACAAAACAGACGATCAAGAAAAAGACGGATTTCTTGATCGTCTGTTTTGTCCCCCCACAAAAGATTCTGATTCTCCTCCGAAAAATATCACTATTTTAAGCTTCCTTTCACAGTATCACATGCTTTACAGATCCGAACACAGGTCTCTAAACTATGTTCATCTGCTTTCCCACAAGTTACTTTGCGTTTTATTTTTCAATCTGGAAGACGGTTGTCTGGTTTCTTCCCTTTCAAGGACCGGACCCCCATGTTAATGAGATCGCGTGTTGTCTACAAATATACGTGTCAATGCTGCGGAGCATTGTATTTGGGCCAAACAAGGCGCCATTTACACACGCGTATCTCAGAACACATGGGGGTTTCGCCTTTGACGGGTAAGAAACGAGCAACCATTTCGTTTCCTACTTCCAGTATCCAGGCTCATACTCGCCAGACTAATCACGCCATTTCTCCCAACGATTTTTCCATTATTTCATCCTGCAGGTCTTCCTCTAACTTTGAACTCCTCATTCGTGAGAGTTTACTTATTTCCAAATACAAACCGTCCCTCAACGAAAATATCTCTTCCACACCTCTTTCTCTATTCTAATGCTTTCCTGTTCCGTATGCATGTCACTTCCTGTCACGTCTCCCAGTTTTCTATTGGTTAGCCGTTTAATTATTCCAATATGTAATTATAGATTCATATATATAGTTTTTTCACATCCCTGTAAACCTACACTCTGAAGATGTTGCACGCGGCAACGAAATGTCAGTAAACATGTTATAAAACTTTTTGACTTGCTTATTTCATTATGGCGATACACTTTAGAATTCTGAGCTGGGCTCTGATCTTGTTATTACGATTACACTTTCCGCCCGGAAAATCAATAGCCAACTTCTTTCCTCTTTTCTGCTTTCTCACTCCACTGCTCTTGTTTATATTGGTTTGTTACCACTCATCGCCATCTATTTTCGTGACAGATCAACTACTTAAACTACATTTATGACAGAAAATAGTTCTGATTAATTTTGAGACACGTTCTCTGACTAAATTTATTAAATATACAAGCTTTCGACTACCTAACTGTAGTCTTCGACAGTTAATAAGTTTAGTCAGAGAACGTGTCTCAAAATTAATCATGTCTCAACCTGGCTGCGCAATCTCCATATTTTCTAGAAAATAGTTCGTTGAACACTTAATACTAATTTTGTAACGAAACGTCAGTTTTGACATTTTTAAAAATATTGTTTCCATTATGATTTTGTTAAAAATTACTTGTTGGGCTATAATGTTTACTTCAAACGGGTCATACCCATGTAACAATCACAACTTACTGATCTATACTTGATCATGTCATTCTTCAATATTGTATTTTTAGAAAAAAACAAAGCAAAACCCTAAAAACTCTCCCAAAAAAACAACTATTGCTGTTCCTTAAGCAATACCCGTTGTTTCACTGTGAAGTACTTCACAAAAAGAATTCTCCATACATGTATATCGTCTTACTTTAACAGGCTAGTCAGTTCTGCTTATATCTACATATTTTTATCTACAACATTCATTACCAACAGTCTCCAAATCAGATTAGTGAAAAGCCAACTGCAAACTTAAAATTTCCGGATACGTATTGCTCACGCCCAATTATCTGTGGTTTATTTAAACGCCAGGTTTTCGAGTGATCTAAAGCACAATTATTAATTTACGTATACATATCAATGAAACCATCATGCAATAAATGAATGGGAATACACGTTTGAGAAGCTAGTTCAAATGTTTGTTTAAAGTGTTTCCTCAGGAAGCTCCAAACACTCGAAAACACAAAAACCTTGTAGATACCCCCCTTGGGTTTTATTGTTTTCTCGTGATTTGACTTTGCAAGCCCTAATGAAATAATCAAACTCTTGTTGAGTGAACTATTATACGAAAACTATTGAAGAAAAGAGTCTTATTTACAAACTAACAATTTGTTGTGTTATCCAAGGTTTCCAAAAATGTATTATCAGAAGATTGTCTATTTTCAAACAGTTTAACACCTGATCCAATCACTGTTTATATCAATTTTTAATACAATATTTACTGTATCCAAAGTGGTGGCTTTGTTTATTCATTCACATTTCGATTTAATTCACTCACATTTTAACTTTACCATACTGCTCCTTTATTTCCCTCATTCATTCTTTCATTCTAAGTTGAACTAAAGGTAAACATTTACCTGACGAGGGACTGTCAAACAGTTTTTTCGCTTCGACCAGTCCAGCCTGAGTGTTGGTGGAGCCACCGAGGTATGGAATCTTCATGATCTCGTTTGCCGCTGATAAGTGGTGCAAAAACATAAAGTTTACGATCGCTGATGTGGAGAAGGTAACTCCAGCGTATCTTGCATCATATGTTTTATCGTTTCCAGCTAAGTCCATCATGTTTTTGAGAGCTTTCTTTCCGATGCCAAATTGACAACTACCGATCGATCCAGAGCTATCCATAACGACTACTATATCTTCAATTACAGACTGTCTCTTAGCTACTGGGGTTCTTGAAGTAAAGCGCAGGAAGTTTCTCATGAATTTAGTTGCGGTGGCATTTTCTGAAGGAACTTTTTGAAACTCTGCAAATTAAAATAACTCAACTAAATAAAATAAAGACCTTTACCGGGGTCTCGATGGGCTTAAGTAAGGGTCCAAAATTTTACATTCAGAATTTCGATGTTCAACTGACAATCAGAAGACTTTTTTTTATATAAAAATCATTTTAAATTTATGGATATCGATTAACCACATGGAATTCCGTTCAGCAAAATTGACACCTTCCATGATAGATGAATGTTTGTCAATCTCATGATAAAGGAAAACGATTTCTGAGCCAAAATGAGGCTCGAATCCGCAACTTTCATATGACCACTGTTGTATTATATTAAGAAGCACGTGGACAATCACGCGATCACGTGTAGTGGAAATTCACTTTTGTTTATGATTGACAGTTGACTGTTGAAGAGGGCGCGAAGTAGAGTCTTATCGAGTTGAATCATTAAATATTCAGAAATTACCCGGAGTTACATCTAAAATATTACATAGTCCTTCGATAGTCGGATAAATAAAAGCGGAGAAAAGATGTCCTTGGATAAAACTAAGAGAATTTGAAGCGGAAACAGATCCTTCGTTACGAAGATAATGCAAAATGCTCATGACGCCATCGATAAGTTCGGCGGAACACAGACGGAAAGAGATCAATTGGAAGGCTACAAAATCACACTGAAAGAGAAGAAAAGAACCTTAGAAACACTTGATCAAACCATACTAGAGAGTATCGACGACGAAGAAAAAATCGACGAAGAAGTACTTAACACGAGCGAGTTTGGTGAGACAATTAATCGAGTCATTGTGAAGATCAACAATGTGTTGAGAATAACCGAAAACCCTAACGTGAGCCATTCACAAGAAGCTAATTCAAATAGCGTTAATATTGCAACGGAGCTACCCTCTCAACAGAAGATTCGAGCGAAACTTCCGAAATTATCCCTAAAAAGATTCTCTGGTAAACCTACAGAGTGGCAATCGTTTTGGGACAGCTATACTGCGGCGGTGCATGGTAACGAAAATCTGTCAAAAGTTGATAAATTCAATTATCTGAAAAGCCTTTTGGAAGGTCACGCAGCAACAGCAATTGCAGGATTTGCACTAACGGACGAAAACTACGAAGCAGCTGTTCAACTTTTAGAAGATAGGTTTGCGAACCCTCAGATGATTATTTCAAGTCATATGGACGCCCTACTAAAACTTGACGCAGTCTTAGACATTCTCGATGTGGGAAAAATTCGCCGTCTGTACGATACCATCGACATTCACATCAGAAGCCTCCAGAATTTAAAGGTTTCTTCCGAAACATATGGGACACTCTTGGTTCCGTTAGTCCTCGCAAAGATCCCGGAAGAGATGAGGTTATTAATTAGTCGTAAAGTTGGTAAAGATAACTGGGAAATGGACAAACTACTTAAAGAGTTTAAAGCTGAGTTGGAAGCAAGAGAGCGATGCACCTTGATGAGTGCTTCTTCCCCTACTAGTTGCAAAAAGGACGGTGGTAAGAAGAAGGGGGATCCTCCCATCACTTTGTCATCTCTAATCTCAGGGAATAAAAACATATCCTTGCAAGTATGTTCATTCTGTGACCAACACCATTTGTCAGCCAAGTGCAACATCGTTACTGATGTAGCAGCTCGCCGATGGGTACTACGGAAAAAGGGAAAGTGTTTCGGATGCTTAAGATCAGGACACATTGCCAGTAATTGCCCGACCAAGTCAAAGTGCCCAAAATGTGGATATCGCCATCATGTCGCCCTTTGTGAAGGAGTCAAAAAGAAAGAGGACCAAAAATCAGTTGGCCAAGGCGATGAAAGGAAAACTTCTGAGTCCTCAAGAAATGGAGCATCTGCAACGTTGTGTATCAATAGCAGCACTTCCGTGTTATTGCAGACAGCGAGAGCGATTGTTGGTAAACCTGGCGATCCTAGAAAGAAAGTGCAGGCACGTATCGTTTTCGACTCATGCAGCCAAAGATCTTATATTTCCAAACGACTCCAAGATGCCTTGAAACTGCCAGCAGTTACCTCAGACAATCTTTTGGTGAAAACATTCGCAAATGAATCTCCTAGATTAATGTCGTGTGATATGGTCCAGATCTCAATTACAGCTATGGATGGTCTGAAACTTTATATTAATGCCTATAGTGTACCTACGATTTGCAGTCCCATTGGCAATCAAGCGATCGATATCGCAATTGAGAAATATCCATATTTAGAAGGTTTAACATTGGCTGAAGAAGTTGTTTCATCCCAAGATGCTGAAGTAGATGTCCTTATAGGCGCAGATTATTATTGGAACTTTGTCACAAATGTCTCCAGACGGGGAGCACAGCCTGGTCCAGTGGCTCTCCTGACAAAGCTTGGATGGGTGTTATCCGGACCTGTGAATAACGACTGCCATGATGAACCGAACTGCACAACTAACCTAAATGCCACTCACGTTCTACGAATTGATGCCACTCCTATTCAACGAGAACCTGATCCAGATGTGAGAGAACAACTTAAGACATTTTGGGACCTAGAGACATTAGGTATTCGTGATGAAGAGAAGTCCGTTTACGACGACTTTGTTGAAGAGATCCAATTCAATGGCGAAAGATATGAAGCCCACCTGCCATTCAAGAAACATCACCCAGTGATTCCAGACAACCACGCAGGAAGTGTGAAGAGATTAGTATTCTTGTTGCGTCGCCTTCAGAACCAGCCTACCCTGCTCAGAGAATATGACAGGATCATTCGTGACCAACTCGACAACGGAATCATCGAGCGAATCCCTCCTGAAACGGAAGTGAAAGTTGGAAATGTGCACTATTTGCCTCACAGAGAAGTTGTACGAATAGACAAAGACACTACTAAGGTAAGAGTGGTGTACGATGCATCATCTCGAAGTGAAGGACCTAGCTTGAATGATTGTTTATATGCTGGTCCACCTCTTACTCCCCTGATTTTTGACATTTTGGTTCGTTTCCGTGCACATCAAGTTGCAATCACAGCCGACATAGAAAAGGCATTCCTGAATATCTCAGTCGTCTCGGAGCATCGAGATTTTCTTCGATTTCTATGGGTTGATGACCCATTCAGCAAGACACCAGAAACTTTGCCGCTGAGATTCACGCGAGTTGTCTTTGGTGTCACCTCAAGTCCGTTCATCCTTAATGCTACCCTTCGTTATCACGTTAACCGTTATCTTACTGAAGATCCTGAATTCGTTCAAGAGTTGTTGAGATCCCTCTATGTAGATGACTTCGCATCAGGATCCGAAAATGTAACAACTGCCGTAGAATTATCGAGAAAGATCAAACACCGATTGGCTTCAGGTGGTTTCAACATGCGAAAGTGGCTGAGCAATTCCAAAGACCTAATGAAGCAGCTTTTGACCGACCCAGAGTTCGTTGAATCGCCACAGACACAATTGCCGACTGTAGAAGAAGATCAAGGCTACTCACAAATCACCCTTGGTTATAAGTTTGACTCCTGCCCACGAATACTTGGTCAAGCCTGGGATATTGACAACGACAAGATTGGGATAGAACTCTACAAGCCGATAGCCGAGGTTGATCAAAACGTGACTACTAAAAGAATGGTGTTAAGTTCAGCTGCAAAGTTCTACGACCCGTTGGGTCTGATCTCGCCTGTAATTCTCCAGTTGAAACTCCTCTTCCAAGAACTTTGTAACAATAAAGTAGCGTGGGATGATGAGCTGAGTGCAAGCCTCTGCGCCAGGTGGAAAGCGATCTTATCAAGCTTGAGAGAAGCCGAAGTGATCTGGATTGACCGGTGCTACTTCCACCCTTCCCCAAAACAGAGAATTAAATCCATACAGCTACACGCATTCGCAGATGCCTGTGAAACGTCATACGGAGCCTGCGTTTACTTACGTCATGAATACGAAACCAGCGTTCAATGCAACTTAGTTGCTTCAAAGACCCGAGTGGCACCCAAGAGCAAGCAGACCATACCCCGGTTAGAACTATTGTCATGTCTGGTTGCAGCTCGACTTACTGAGAACATAAAGAAAGCTTTGCAAGAAATCATTAAAATTGATGCCGGAATGTACTGGTCTGATTCCACTGTTGCCCTTTATTGGATCAAGAACGTAAACAAAGAATACAAGCAATTCGTAGAGAATCGAGTACAGGAAATTCGCAAGTTAGCAGCCCCAGAGGACTGGA
This sequence comes from Heliopora coerulea, assembly GCA_030142905.1. NCBI lineage: Eukaryota > Metazoa > Cnidaria > Anthozoa > Scleralcyonacea > Helioporidae > Heliopora > Heliopora coerulea. The sequence goes on along the minus strand of JASJOG010000017.1, from coordinate 190,438 downwards.
ATCATTGCCCGACACATGAGAACGCGGCGGACATAGCATCGCGAGGAACAACGGCCGCACAAATAGTGAACGATGAGAAATGGTGGCATGGCCCAAGCTTTCTCAAGAAACCCCCGAATGAATGGCCCAGTCCAACATTCTTCAAGTTACCTAAAGAAATCGATCAAGAATTGAAAACCGAACGAAAAGTCAAAGTCACTACCACTCTTGTAAAAGCTCAAGCGAACACGGAATCGAGTATCAAGATTGAAGAAAACATCGAATCTTCTCGCTACAGTAACGTTTTAACCCTATTTCGAGTTACAGCTTATGTGATAAGATTCATCGAAAATTTGAAGCACCGTAGACGGAAGTTGAACCCTTCAAATGGTGAACTTACCATTGAAGAGATCAATAACGCAGAGAAAATCTGGTTAAGATCAGCGCAAGTCTCGATCTCAAAGCTCGAGAAGTACGACAAATTGAAGAATTCCCTGCAACTGTTTGAAGACAACGATAGACTTTTACGCTGCCGAGGACGATTAGACCACGCACCCCTTCCCTATGAATCCAAGTTTCCTGTCCTTCTACCAAGCGACCACCATCTTACCAAGCTAATCATTCTCCGTTGTCATCATGAAGTGTTACACAACGGAGTCGGAGAAACCTTAACCCAATTGCGCACTCGATATTGGGTTGTCAAAGGGAGACAAGTGGTAAAAAGAATACTGTCTACCTGCACCTTATGTAAGAGAGTGGAAGGGCCACCTTATGGCACACCATCGGCACCACCCTTGCCCAATTTTCGACTCAGTAATGACTTCGCATTCACGAGAATAGGTGTAGATTATGCTGGACCACCGTATGTCAAGGATATTTACAATGGGAAAGAAATGCACAAATCGTTTATTGCATTATATACCTGCGCCAGCAGCCGAGCAGTGCACTTGGATCTTGTCCCGGATGTCAGCTCTATGGCATTTGTCCGAAGTTTGAAACGTTTTATAAGTCGACGTGAAACACCATCCCTTGTTATTTCTGATAACGCCAAAACGTTCAAGGGAGCTGAATTGAAGAATTTCATTACGTCTCGTGGAATCAAGTGGAGATACATAGTGGAGCGTTCTCCATGGTGGGGAGGTTTTTACGAGCGAATCGTGAGATCAGTGAAGAGATGCCTGAAGAAAGTGTTAGCTAATGCCAGACTAACTTATGAAGAGTTATTAACCGTACTGATTCAGATAGAAGGAGTTTTGAACTCACGACCACTCACTTACGTATACCAGGATGGTGAAACTCCTTTAACACCTTCTCAACTAGTCCTTGGAAGACGTTTGTTGTCACGACCATCGGGACTGGCAGAGGAAACGAGTACCGCAAATTCTAATGATCAAGAACAGGTCATCAAACGAGAGAAATACCTAAGAACCGTTCTCCTTCATTTCTGGAAAAGGTGGCAAAGCGATTACCTTACACAACTCCGAGAATACCACCGACCGAGCAACAAAAATGGACCAACCGTTAACGTTGGAGATGTTGTTGTCGTTGAAGAAGATAAGGTAAATCGACTAAACTGGATTATGGCGAAGGTTGAAAGACTCTTAACTGGAAATGACGGAAAGGTACGCGCAGCCGAGATTCGCTATCACAACAAAGCAGGAAATGTTGCAGTGACAAGACGATCGTTGAAGAAGCTCTATCCAGTAGAATTGAAGTCGAACCAACCCAACCAATCTGATTTTCCAATTAAATTTGTCGAACACGCTAAAGTAGAGAACTTCTAAGAATTTACATTTAAGGTTGATAGACCTCTGTCCATCAAGGGGGGAGTGTGTTGTATTATATTAAGAAGCACGTGGACAATCACGCGATCACGTGTAGTGGAAATTCACTTTTGTTTATGATTGACAGTTGACTGTTGAAGAGGGCGCGAAGTAAAGTCCTGAGTGTAGACCGTAAGGTTGAGTCTTATCGAGTTGAATCATTAAATATTCAGAAATTACCCGGAGTTACATCTAAAATATTACAACCACTGAGACTTTTTAAGCATTGAGTTTCGAGACTGAGATTGCGAATTGCCGTGCAATTTTGAGATATGTACTGCCAATGCGGCAGCCACGATAAATAAATAATGTTTAATGATACAATTGCACGAACGTTCGTCGGTCATCCTTGGCATCTTCAAGCTCCTACATGTCTAAAATGTATCTTTAAACATCATTAAAAACTCATTAAGAATTCATGAGAAAAATACAAAGGAAAATCATAACCGTGTCATGACTTTATATGTGATAAAAACACAGTTACTTTCCTCCTCCAATTTTTTCGGCTTACAAAACATTAATTTTCAAACTTTCTTCGTGAATTTGAGCATTAAGAGGTTTAGTTTTTAAGTCGTTCAAAAAACTCGCAGTACGTGCTTTATCGGATATAAAACATGAGGTGATAGCCGAGTGTTTTATATCCAGTAAAGCACTCCTGCTCGTTTTTTATACATTACTTAAAACATGGTGTCTGTAGCAGAAGCAGCACATACCTAGCTTGCAAGCTGAATTCCTGTAAGTGGTTGATTAGACCTCACCTGTCATTACAAGTTGAAGGTTGCAGGTTTGATCCCCGTCTGGGGCCCAGAAATTGTTTTCCTGAAGTATGAGCTTGACGAACGTTTATCTAGCGTCCTTGGTATCATCAATCTCCCATATGAGTCAAATGTATCATTAAAAGATCATTACTACCATAGAGTCACTTCCTCATAGGCAGCACGTATGTCAAGTGTTGGCTGATACCAGGATCGTGGAAAAAAAATTAAACGATTCCCTTCAGGGCTAATCGATTAGCAGTAAATAGAGATTCCTGTTTCAATGTAACTTATAAAGTTTAGTATCGTAGTTTCTTGAGTAAACGCAAAAAAAGATCTTAAGTACTGTGGTAATTTTAATTCGATAAATTCTACTTGTTTAATCATGTTGAATTCATCCACTTTCCGGGATAGACATTTACACTAAATCTAGCTAGCATTTGAGCTGCTCTGCCGTGTAGGACGCAGTGTCCAATTGAAACTCATCTCCGTAATCACATCATGCGTTGTTTTCATTATATCTGCCCCTATGACAAGTGAGAGTTTAGTTGTAGCCGCGTGAGTTCAATCACATTATTGGCGGTTAAGAAGAACAGAAACAAAGCACATATAGAAGCAGACGTAAATGATTTAACTTACTTTGGTAATAAGGATCTTTTGGATTGGATGGCAAAGAAGTTGGTCGCCAAAAACTGGCTGAACTCTGCCCACTAAGGACAACCAAGCAAACTGACATGAAGACGAAACAGGCACCTGGTCCAGACATTTTCAAATTTTATGTTTGTGTGGCAAACTTTTTGCTTATAAACTCATGAAGGAAACCAAACATTCTTATACTGAAATTTTCTGCGTGGGCGCAAAACAAGTAGGCCGCAGGAGCAAAGAACTGAAGAGAAGTTCAAAATCATTGTGGGTGTTTCTTTGCTTACTCCATCCGTTACCGTTGTTTGTTGAGTTTACGAGTTTGTCGAATATTTATTATTGACATCATTATTATTGTTATTAGTATTAGTTAATTTTACGTCAATTGCATGGGTGGGATAACTACATACGTAGGATATACTGTTGACCAGATATGAAAAAATCTTAGAACACTTTCACGACAAACTCGCCCAAATATGGATTTACGTGCTTGTGCACAAAGTTGGTACAATCACATTTGATCTTTTCGCCTCAGTATGTAAATATCCGTTTTTTAACAGATAATGGGTTTTTTCATTAGCATTTTAATCAAAATTCATCTATGCGTATCCTAATATAATTAAAATCCAAGAAAACATGGAAAACGAAGGAGTAGAAATAACCTTGATAAATAACCTGCAAAGGCAAGCAACTGAAAGAAGTTCTTTATAAATGTTGGTTTGACAAATATAGATTTTTATTCAGAACGTTTACTTTTGTCAGATACTTGCAACAATAACGATAAATAAAGATAAGAATATGGTTTGATATCTACTGTGCCGTATACTTGGCCTCATTTGCTTGAAACTTTTTCCTTTAAAAATAGTCCTTAAAACGTAAGCACGTTTAATTGTCGGACTTCAAATTAACGGAATACAAAATGTCATAACACTGTCAAGAAACGCTATATCATAGACTGTGTTCAAGTGCGCAAATCAGACACTCGGAATCTGTGCCAAGGTATAAACAATCGACAAAATACTCACGAGCAAACGAGAGGTGGTAAATGCCGCAGATAATATAATTTATTTTTAACGCTTGATATCACTCGTCCTGGCTAACAGTCAAACACAAACTCGCTGAAAGGAGTGGAAAATGTACCTTGATAGATAACCTTCAAAGGCAAGGAACTGAAGGACGTTCTTTGTAAATGTTCGTTTCATAAATATAGATTTTTAGCCAGAATGTTTACTATTGTGAGATACTTGCAACGATAACGATAGATAAGGATAAGAATATAGTTTTATATGTACTGTGCCGTATATTTGGCTTCATTTGCTCGTAACTTTTTCCTTTAAAAATAGTCCTTAAAACGTAAGCACGTTTAATTGTCGGACTTCATATTAATGGAGTACAAAATGTCATAACACTGTCAAGAAACGCTATATGATATACTGTGTTCAATTGCGCAAATCAGACACTAGTAATATGTGTCAAGATATAAACAATCGACAAAATACTCACGAGCAAACGAGAGGTGGTAAATGCCGCAGATAATATAATTTATTTTTAACGCTTGATATCACTCGTCCTGGCTAACAGTCAAACACAAACTCGCTGAAAGGAGTGGAAAATGTACTTTGATAAATAACCTGCAAAGGCAAGGAACTGAAGGACGTTCTTTGTAAATGTTCGTTTCATAAATATAGATTTTTAGCCAGAATGTTTACTATTGTGAGATACTTGCAACGATAACGATAGATAAGGATAAGAATATAGTTTTATATGTACTGTGCCGTATATTTGGCTTCATTTGCTCGTAACTTTTTCCTTTAAAAATAGTCCTTAAAACGTAAGCACGTTTAATTGTCGGACTTCATATTAATGAAGTACAAAATGTCATAACACTGTCAAGAAACGCTATATGATATACTGTGTTCAATTGCGCAAATCAGACACTAGTAATATGTGTCAAGATATAAACAATCGACAAAATACTCACGAGCAAACGAGAGGTGGTAAATGCCGCAGATAATATAATTTATTTTTAACGCTTGATATCACTCGTCCTGGCTAACAGTCAAACACAAACTCGCTGAAAGGAGTGGAAAATGTACTTTGATAAATAACCTGCAAAGGCAAGGAACTGAAGGACGTTCTTTGTAAATGTTCGTTTCATAAATATAGATTTTTAGCCAGAATGTTTACTATTGTGAGATACTTGCAACGATAACGATAGATAAGGATAAGAATATAGTTTTATATGTACTGTGCCGTATATTTGGCTTCATTTGCTTGAAACTTTTTCCTTTAAAAATAGTCCTTAAAACGTAAGCACGTTTAATTGTCGGACTTCATATTAATGGAGTACAAAATGTCATAACACTGTCAAGAAACGCTATATGATATACTGTGTTCAATTGCGCAAATCAGACACTAGTAATATGTGTCAAGATATAAACAATCGACAAAATACTCACGAGCAAACGAGAGGTGGTAAATGCCGCAGATAATATAATTTATTTTTAACGCTTGATATCACTCGTCCTGGCTAACAGTCAAACACAAACTCGCTGAAAGGAGTGGAAAATGTACTTTGATAAATAACCTGCAAAGGCAAGGAACTGAAGGACGTTCTTTGTAAATGTTCGTTTCATAAATATAGATTTTTAGCCAGAATGTTTACTATTGTGAGATACTTGCAACGATAACGATAGATAAGGATAAGAATATAGTTTTATATGTACTGTGCCGTATATTTGGCTTCATTTGCTCGTAACTTTTTCCTTTAAAAATAGTCCTTAAAACGTAAGCACGTTTAATTGTCGGACTTCATATTAATGAAGTACAAAATGTCATAACACTGTCAAGAAACGCTATATGATATACTGTGTTCAATTGCGCAAATCAGACACTAGTAATATGTGTCAAGATATAAACAATCGACAAAATACTCACGAGCAAACGAGAGGTGGTAAATGCCGCAGATAATATAATTTATTTTTAACGCTTGATATCACTCGTCCTGGCTAACAGTCAAACACAAACTCGCTGAAAGGAGTGAAAAATGTACCTTGATAGATAACCTGCAAAGGCAAGGAACTGAAGGACGTTCTTTGTAAATGTTCGTTTCATAAATATAGATTTTTAGCCAGAATGTTTACTATTGTGAGATACTTGCAACGATAACGATAGATAAGGATAAGAATATAGTTTTGTTTGTACTGCGCTGTATATTTGGCTTCATTTGCTTGAAACTTTTTCCTTTAAAAATAGTCCTTAAAACGTAAGCACGTTTAATTGTCGGACTTCATATTAATGGAGTACAAAATGTCATAACACTGTCAAGAAACGCTATATGATATACTGTGTTCAATTGCGCAAATCAGACACTCGGAATCTGTGCCAAGGTATAAACAATCGACAAAATACTCACGAGCAAACGAGAGGTGGTAAATGCCGCAGATAATATAATTTATTTTTAACGCTTGATATCACTCGTCCTGGCTAACAGTCAAACACAAACTCGCTGAAAGGAGTGGAAAATGTACTTTGATAAATAACCTGCAAAGGCAAGGAACTGAAGGACGTTCTTTGTAAATGTTCGTTTCATAAATATAGATTTTTAGCCAGAATGTTTACTATTGTGAGATACTTGCAACGATAACGATAGATAAGGATAAGAATATAGTTTTATATGTACTGTGCCGTATATTTGGCTTCATTTGCTCGTAACTTTTTCCTTTAAAAATAGTCCTTAAAACGTAAGCACGTTTAATTGTCGGACTTCATATTAATGAAGTACAAAATGTCATAACACTGTCAAGAAACGCTATATGATATACTGTGTTCAAGTGCGCAAATCAGACACTAGTAATATGTGTCAAGATATAAACAATCGACAAAATATTTCTCTTTTTACTAACTCTTCAGACGAAAGGCCTTTGTTCGAAACGTCGAGGATAGAATATTTTTATCTGTTTCAGATTGTGGCAAGCGAGAATCCCTCCCTTCGTGTTGTGTTGTTGCACCGCTGCCTACGCTGGACCAGCCTTGTTGATGATTACATCCTAATGACATTTTTGAACCGTACATAGCCAGGATTAACGACTGCGCTCACTTATCTGTAGTTTTACATGGACAGCTGCTATATCTGCAGATCTGGTTTTAAGACAGGCTTTCATTAGTTAAAAGTCTTACTTATAGAATATCGGAATAAAAAGTTTGAAGATTTTTTAGGGGGGGATATGAATCTAGTCTATCTTGACGTAAAGATGGTGTTAATGATCTGCTAAAGATCTTCTTGTTACTTCTAGTCTCTCTCCAAGGAAGGATAGAGCCTGCTTTGTCGGCAGGTTTAACGACAATGTCATCCCGACATCGTAACGATTTCAAAGCGGGAAGCTCATTTTTCCCGAGCTCAATCGAATTTCTTTTGGCGTTTGCACCATTTACCCTTCTACCTATCCTCCAGATATAGGTTACGTCCACACGTATGCGTTTTCAAATTTATGAGTTTTCATTTAACTAAAAACAAATCAAAATTATTGCGTCCACAGGAGCGTTTTTGTGTCGTATTCGCCTGTCCACACGACAACGCGGAAAACGATGGGAGTGTTAAATAAATCATGTCTGGCCAATCAAAATTACTGATCTCGATAGTGGTCTTCATGTTAGAGAACTGGGTACAACAACATTTTAAAAGTCCCTGTTTTCGTTTGTCCACATGAAAACGAAGCGTTTTCAAAAGTCTCCGTTTTAAGAAGTCTTCACTTTCAAAGACGTTTTCGAAACTGTCCATTTTTGGTAGAAACGATTCCACCCACTCATCGTTTACGTGTGGAAGGAAGGTTAAAACAAAAAAAGAAAGTATGAGTTAGACGTATTCGTGCACGTGTGAATGGGGCCATATTTGGAAGTGTTTTTCTTCTTTTTTAATATATTTATATATTTTTACTTGTTTTATGCTTTCCTCATGGGAATAATTTGGCAGTTTACCAGGCACTCAGATTTTAATATTCAGTCAACCTTTGTAAGATATCTCTACAGATATTGCCTAATTAAGTTACGCTCATGAAGTTCGACGTTTGCAACCATGTCGCAACCAACGTCAATTTTTGTCGAACTGAATAATTACATATTAGGCACATGATAAGTTCGACGTTTAGAACAGTCCTTAAGAGGTTAAAGATTATTCTCAGCAAACGTTAGTTTGTGGCCTAATTGTATAAGTTTCTTTTTTCGTTTTTCTTTTTGAATGTATTCACTTTTACAGCTATAGCAAGGACCATTTGTCAATCAACAGTTAAATTTTTGGCCTTTTGACAATTTGCATAAATTATCAGTCTTATTCGAAGGGTGGGCCAGAGTTTGTTAATTACACGTATTTCTAGTACGTTCCTTTCTATCCCACAAAATGTCACTTCTGATGAATAGAAATGTTTCAATGTCACTCTCTAATCGAGGTCGTCTCTCTCTCTCCATCCATTCTTCGATACGAAGTCTAGAATCAAAGTTAGCCACACACGGGTTATATTATGTTTTACTCCTGCACAGTATCTCCAGATAGAAATAAACGTCTTTTGACTTAATTTGAATTGTGGCCTAACACAATTCTTTCAACGTCTCTTGAATGTGTCTTTGCTGCAATAATCCAAGCTAATGCAAGAAAGGTTGGCTTATAGTCTTAATAATTCAAATGAATAAGCTGTTTCATTAGCTCAATCTTGGTCAAGTTTTCAGGATGTGTCTTCGCAACGTCTTCTGGTATGCAACGCAAGTGAGACGCCTCTCACAATTCGGTGTCCAGAAGTAACTTTTATCTTTAAACTTTGGAAGCTTTTTACCTTTAGCACTTCAGCTGCAGCAGCTATTCCCTCCTCGATGATTAAACGATCTTCCTGGGAGTTTCAAAGATATAAAATAATTTCATTCCCAACTCTACAACAGCGGAGGAATTGCTAACAGGCACAAACAGTAAGAATTAAGTCAAGTTGATGAGTTAATTTACTTGTACCTTAAATTATCGAGTTCCCGACTTGACATCACATGCTCTCTGGAAACTCATATTCTATTCTCCGGGCCATAATTTCTCAAACCCTGTTTAGTAACATATTTGAAGCATGATATTGATTGATTTTATTTTTAAGTGAAGACAGATTAGTGTATCAAAAGAGGTGAAATCATAAGCTACAGAGCCCCATATTCTTGTAGTTCGGTTGATGAATTATTTCTGGAAAATAATAGTTTTTGATTTATGAATGACAAACAGAACAGAATTTGCGTTACCATTTGATCAACTACGCTATGTACAGCGCACTACAGGAATTACGGATGATGGGTTTAGGTTTATCGTGTTCTGTTAAACTCCGAAAAGAGAAACCATGTCCAAGAATACATTCAAGAAAAACAATGATAGAAGATTAACCATTTCTGAGCAGGAAATCCTCTTAACAAATAAAATCGTCTGGTGCTGCGTTAGCCAGAGTAAAATACTAGTAGATTGATCCTGTTGGGACAGAGTTGAACTTTATTAGGCTTTTTTTTATAGGATTGATCACAAGAGGAAAACAGGTTTAACACGATAAATTTCATAGCACGTCTCTGTAATCAGTTTTTCTGAGAAGATCTTTTGATTAGGGGTTAGCGACACCAGTAGGAAATCCGACTAGATGGTACTGCACCAAAGAGAGGTAAATTTGCCGACTTGTTTGGGTGCTACTGACATGTCTTGTAGTTGAGTTCCATAATTCTTACATACACCAGTGTTCGGCTGGCTTTGGTATATTATTCTGACACCTTCTTGGATCAGATAAGTTGCCTTTAATACGAAGCCCAGATTTTTTTGCCCATTATGGTGTCGACAAATTGAGTATTTTTAAGTTCATAAGTCGTTGTTGTTGGTTTCAGTTTGTTTCACATACCACGCTCTCAAACGTCTTAGCTCACGACAAACGGAAATTCTCACTCGCAAAAGAGACAGACTGGTGTTGATGTCGCCTTTGAAGATTTCAAGATTTTATCTTCCGGCTCTTATCAATTCAATATCCTCCACCGCAACAGCTTACTTATATCAAAATTAAAATCCTCACTGAACTACAACCTTCGATAATTTCCTGTGGGACTTTTCTCTAACTTTTTATCTCCACTCTATATATTACTTTAATCGAGTCATCACCTCTGACACTTTCGTTTCTCCTTTCCGCGTTCTTACTCCCCTACTCTCTAATGCATTCCTTCTGTAAAGCCTCACCTATTATGTAATTAATTCACTTTACTCTGATGATGTTACTTGTTGAGTTACGAAATGTCAGTGTTTTTTTTAAATATTATGTATCCATTATGGTTTTGTTAAAAGTTATTTGATAGCTGGGCTATCATATTCATATCACGATTTGACAAGAGATAACAAAGTTTGGTAAAGTATTAGCGTGCAACAAAAACAAACAGAAATATTTCCGGACGTTTTCGTCCGATTCCTATCTATACAGCACTTTTTGGAAAATAAATATATGAATGAATGAATGTATGAATAAGCAAGGGCGTAAGTAAGTAAATAAATAAATAAATAAATAAATAAAATACAATGAAAATTCCGCCTAATGGCTGTTGAAGGGTATTGGAAAATTGCCGCCTGCAATTTGGGTAACCAGTGGGCATCAGATTCACAAGTCACAACACAGTTTTCAACATGGCGGAAACTGGAGCTCAGGTAGGAAAGGAAATCCGTTTTAATATTTACCGTACTTCTTCAACCACCTGTTGCTGTTGTTACTTGGTGTCGAGGGACGTATGCTTTAAAGCCCCCTGTAATGTGGAAATCTGAAGTACGAAGCATGTCTGTTGGGGCTCCCAAGTCCTGAGGAAGACTTTACTAAGTTTTATTAAGCAAAACCCTTCTTGGTAAAGCCTCTGACTGCCATCTGCAAGTCTGTCACAGTGAATAATCACCTGAAAACAGTCGAGAAAAAATAAGGCATGTGAACGGCATATTAATGCAAAATATACTGGTTTACGCTATGCAGTGAATCATGGGTGATCAGGGCACAATTCGGAGGTCAGGAAGTACTTGATAGGGTGGCAGTTACAGATCAACTTTTTCCTTGTTATTTGTGATAATTACCCATGAATGATCACAGTGTGTAAACAGAGGTCTATTTTCTACAGTCCCGAGCCACAGAATGGATTTTATACTGATGAAATAGCTAGTGTTGTTGTATTGTACATATATATATATATATATATATATATATATATATATATATATATACGTGAACGTTTAGGTTTACGAAATACAAAGAGGGCTCAATAACGCACAGAAAGAGCAAATAGAATTATATCGCTTACCTCAAAAAGTCACTACAGCCTGTTTCATCTTGAGAAAGAATCTTCAGGTGACTCACCTGGAGATTCTTTCTCAAGATGAAACAGGCTGTAGTGACTTTTTGAGGTAAGCGATATATATATATATATATATGTGTATATATATATATATATATATATAAAGAAGATATATAATTATAAAATATCGTTTAGTAATACCACTTCTGATGCATTCCTTTATTGTTTCCATACCAGACTGATGAGAAGCCAATGGAAACTTCCACAGATTAGCCAATGCATAATGTTTTGTTGTTTTTTTCTCCTCAAAAAATCGTTGCAAGTGTTGCTCATAACATATGAAATTACTGGGCAACATCTGAAAAGGACTCCATTATCTTACTATATATATAAGAAACTGAATATGGTCTAAATTTGGAGAAATATCAAAATCTACCATCTTCTGAATTGTAGACCATCAGGAAAGGATTTGTTTGACCGAGCATGTTTGCTCACTTGATGATTGCAAGTTTGACATGTTCATTCATATTTGTGTGGCCTATGCAATGAACAAACTCAATGGCTGAAAATTTTTGCTTTTCAGGTCTGATTGCAAATATGTGCTAAGATAAGCTCATAGAAGCTTTTGGTAGATTTGTTTTCATGTAGTCATGTACTGGGTTACTTTGAACAGTTATCACTCCGTTGCATTCAAATATTTTATGTTAGTCTTGCAGGAAAGTCCAGTGCAGTGTAGAAAATGTTAGTACACTAATGTGTATGTGTTTGTGAAAATGTATGTAAACATGTTTAGCTCTTTTCGTGATGGTTGATCTCTGGCTGACAAGTAATTAATTATCTAGTGTTAGTCAGCAGTGTGAAATAATAAAAATTTGCTTCCACGTGGAAAGACTCAAGTGTAAATGCTTGACAGTGTGCATGTGCTTGGATGTAAGGGTATGTACATAGATGTGGTTGCTTGTGTGTGCAGGTGTGTGAGTGTGTGTAAGTTGAGTAAGTTTTGTTTTGACCATGATGCAAAAAAATGTTTAATCAGATAAATTTAGGGAAATTAGAGAATTTTAGGGAAATCTAAGTATTTAAAGGGTAGTGGAGTGCAAAAATTTCTAAAAAAAGACAATCCCTCTTGATGTTTGAATAAAAGCCCATGGTCATTTTAAATATTTTGGTTATCCTGTATCATTTAATGCTCTGCTTTGGTTAAATACTGTTGAATTAAAGTGAAAAGCTAAGACAAGAATCAGTTTCTTGGGATATTACATTGAGGAATTATGCACAGTATATAATATAGGGTGCAATTTTGTGTTTGGATATTTTAAGCAAATTAATAAGATTTCACCCTCAAGGTGATTCCTAAGACATTTATTAAGACTAATAAATGTAGAATTTTATTTGGATGAAGGAGACATTTGAAGGTCAATTGAGGAAAATATGCCTCAACTAATTCTCTTACACCTCAGGTAGCCCTGAGGTGTAGAGATGATTTTGTTCAGCAAAGAAGATCAGTTCCTCTATGTGAAGGGAAAAGGGGTAAAATTTATTCCAACAAAGCCTTTCACTAACAGGGTGTCCTTAGGAATACAGATGATTTTGCACTGCATATTGAGACCTGTTCTTCTATTGAGCAGAATTGTCAGTGACAATAAACTCGTAATGGATACCTTTGTTGAGATGAAGGGATCAATATGCATATATGAAAGAAAAAAGCTAGTTTTATTTGCTAACCCAAATTCATTCTGGCTCTTGATTTATTGCTTCTAGCTGTTTTGTCGCGTGGGCTTTAAGCAGTCAAGAGAAGGTCTGGATAGCATTCTGTTCGGAGATCTACCATCTTCAATTCAAGCCCAAGATGTGATAGAACTGTATGGTAAGGAAGGTTGTGGGAAGACTCAGGTATTGATTCATTTGATTGCCAACTGCATCCTACCCAGGACCTGGGAAGGAGTGATGTTGAATGGACGAGGTGTGGGCGTTGTGTTCGTGGACACAGACTATCACTTTTCAATGATAAGACTTGTTGAAGTTCTGGAGCATCGCATAACTTCCTGCACATCGAGACAAGGATTACACGTTACACAAACTGCAAGGGAGATAAAGGTGTTGATTAAGAACTGTTTATCTCGAATGATTGTTGCGCGGTGCAACTGTAGCGTAGAATTGCTTGCTACTGTAGAGAGTCTTGGTGACGTCTTCTCAAACAAACCTGAAATCTGTGTGTTACTGATTGACAGTATTAGTGCATTTTACTGGCTTGATAAATGTAATGCCAGAGACAGCTCATATGAACAGGAGAGATATCAACGAAAGCTTGTGGCCTTGCTCAGGAAATATATTAGAACATACTACCTTGTAGTTGTTGCCACAAAGCCAGCCATTTTCTACAAGAAAGGCCTACAGAACAAGTTGAAAGAACACTACGAATACATGTGCCGATATTGGCAAGACCTAGTAAAATACCGCTACGCTCTTGTGCGTTCCTTGGACGCAAATTCAACATTTCTTTTAAAACGGGTTCAGCCATCGAACAAAGCTTCACTCAAGTTTAACATTGGTAAGGGAGGACTGGTGTTTCCAGATTCCTGTTCAAATAAATAAATAAACTCAGTGTGCTGTGTGATGTGGGTTGTAATTACGTAATGCATCATGACAACTCTACCCCTGTGGATGGGAACGTTTAGCGTATTTGTGAAAAGGGACATCTCTTTATTGCAGTATAATCTCCCAAGGTTTTCAAATAGTATAGACGCCTATACTTTATGGTTCTGTTCCCCTGTTTGGAACCTTTATTTTCTTTATGGGAAATCCCTTGCCTCACCACTTTTCCCATCAATCTCAGGCAGTGCCACACGAAGAGTAGGAGGGAGGGGCACTGACACGCTTGGCCTGGGCGCAAAATTTTATGGGGTAACACTTGCAGAAAGAAAAATTCGACTTTTTGGGTCTTTTTTTCTAGATTCAAAAATATTCTTTAATGTTCAAGAAAATGTTAAGTCAGTTTCTCGACATCGCATCGTGAATTGAGGACTTTGCAACTGTCAAGGCTCTGGATACGTTAGAGAGGACCAACGGGGTGCCCTGAGCCGAATTTGCGTCGGACAAATTGCCAACTAGGTCCGGCTCAGCTCTCAGGCAACCAATTTTTTGTTTACATTTTTAGCTTTATTATTGTCTTATGATTGCAAAAAACATTAGATACGTAACTTATGTTTAAGTGGAGAAATGTTCCAAAGTCGAACGGAAAATGTGGCTAAACTTCGTATTATGGCTCGTTGCACGGCGGCAAAGTACGACAAAAATGAAGGCATGCGAAAAAGCACTTCTCCAGACCAAAATCATGTGTAGAATGTGAAAAGCTTGGTTGCGAACAGATATTCCGGTAGGGAACAGGATAAAAACGCAAAATTTGAAAACAGAGGCAAATGTCAGATGTAAAGAATTAACGTGCTTGTGAAGCTAAAATGAAGTTTGCTTCTTTAAAGTGCCTATACGGGCCTTCGAAAGTTTACATATTTGTAAGATTTGAGTTTTTCCGGTAAAAATTGCAGTATATCTTGTATTACAAAAATTTCATTTTCATGGATTTTTTCGCTGCTAAAGTTGGCTATTTTGAAGCTTTTCAACATTTGACCGTGTGATGAAAAAGCTGGAATCTAGTGAACGGAAGTGACATCAGTCCAGGAACACCAGTACGTAAACAACAGTGATTATACGGTGCAAATACACTATATTTTCTTAGTGTAAGTTTTATTATTTTGAAAATCCGTTCGAACAACGAATTATAAAGTAAGGAGACTACAACATGCAATTTGATTGGTTAATGGTCGTGCATTATAACTCAACAATGCACTGTTTTGGTTTGCTGATTTTCCCGCGTCGCCTGTACGTGTTCCCAAACATTATGAATAAAATTCTGAATACAAAATTTGATAACAAAAATACCATTTACTAAATGCACTATGTCCACAACAGAGCCTGCTAATAAGAGACAACGGGTCGACTACGGAGGAGGAAGGTTCGCTGCTGTTTTCAACTCTGAGCTGAACCTTTTGTTAGAAAATAGACACTCAAAGGCTACCAAAAACGCGACAAACTGGGCAGTTAAAACTTTCAAAGGTATGTAAAATTTTTTGAAACTTTTAAAAACTTTCTGTAAACTGTATACTGCAGCAACAAAGCAAATTTATCTAACTGTTTACGTGTAAAAATGGCCATTTCGACAGTAACCCAAGCCAAAGCAACAAAATTATATAAACATGACATTCTTAAATGTTTTGTCAAGTAAAAAATAGGTGTATTTTAGTTGTACTATGAAAAAGTAAACACAATACTCAGTAGTTTTGTTTTGAATAGTACCTGACAAAACTGTTTCATAAATTTAGAATGGTGCCAGCAGAAAAACATTGTGACCAAGCTCGAGCAAATGACAACCGGGCAACTAGACGAGAACCTCCGTCGTTTTTACGTCGAAGCGAGAACCAAGGACAAACAAGAATACAGCAAGTCAGCGCTGCTGGGCTTCAGACACGGTATTGAAAGATACCTGAATAATCCACCTTTCAGCAGAGGGATTAAAATAGCTTCAAACCCGAGGTTTACACGGTCAAACCACACGCTCGACGCCAAAATAAAACAGCTGAAGCAAATTGGCAAAGAGAATGTCCAGCACAAACCACCGCTGGAGCAAGAAGACCTCACCAAGCTGAAAACAAGCGGCGTTTTCGACCTGAACCATCTACTATCTCTTCTTCGTTGTGTGTGGTTTCACGCTGTACTGTACTGGTGTAGAAGAGGCCGCGAAGGTCAACGTTCCCTCACCGTTAACAGCTTCACCTTTGAAGTTGACAGTTCTGGTCGACGTTACGTGAAAATGACTCATGATGAGCCGTCAAAAAACCATCCTGGTGGGGCAAATGACGTGTCCAGCAACGAGAAAGACGCAAGAATGTATGCCACCGAGCAAGAAGTTGATGGCTATAAAGCCTTGGCTTTCTATCTTAAAAAAGTCAACCCCAATTGTCCGGCTCTTTTTCAGTATCCCGTCGGGAAGAGTTGGAAGCCAACAAACGCAATCTGGTTCGAAAATCGGCCACTCGGAGTCAACAAATTGGGTAGAATGATGGCCGATATCAGCGAAGCGGCTGGTCTTTCGAGGATTTACACTAACCACAGTGTAAGAGCTACAGCCATCACACTTTGGTCGAATGCAGGTATTCCAAATCGCCATATCATGGCAATCTCTGGTCATCGAAATGAACAAAGTCTTGTCCATTACAACGAACGTCCATCCTCATCACAGCTTTGCAACTGCAGCGATGTCTTGTCCCGTTCTCTCTTTTCTGGTCATCCACCTTCTGCTACTTTCAGTACTGCACCTCACGCTCAGCTATCGATCAACACGCATACTTCTGAGGCAGAAGTGGCAGTAACGTCGACAAATACACAGTTCCAGAATCTCTCCATGACTGGTAGCCTGTTCAGTTCTTGCTCAATCGGAAGTGTCCAGATTGTTTTTAAATCGACCAGCGACTAGCGATTAAACTTGTAAATGTTAGACTGTATGTCTATTAATCATTGTTAAATTTTTCTACATTTCTGTACTCTTTTTATCCACACTTTGTTTAAAAATCTTGCCAGATACCAATGTTGTTGACTCCCCTGTTCGCCGTTAGAATCAAGAATCAAGAATCAAGAAAGCCAAGCATGCGCGTGACGTGTTTATCTGACATGTTATGGAGAATTTCCATTTTGATCTTGTAAATAAAATGTTTACTGCGCTTGTTTGTCTGCTCATTTTATAAAAGAAATAGAAAAACTCGTCGGTTGCTTTTATCGAATTATAATGCACTAAAGATGTTGAAAGAACACTCAAGAAGCAGTAAAACACACGGCTATCGCCTCGTGTTTTACACGCTTCTTTCGTGTTCTTTCAACATCTTTCGTGCATTATAACTCGATAAAAGCACCCTACTCATTTTCTATTTCTTAAGTAAAACGTCTCGAAATGTCTTCAAATTCGTCCGACACCAGTGGCAGTCAGTGTGATTCCGATACTAACTTTGTTCCTGGCTATATTATGGAGATTGAAGAGCCATCTTTAGCATCTACTACAAACATTTCTACGGATGAAACTCTTAGTGCCAGTGGCGATGATTCTATTCAGCCATACCAAGACGAACCACTTGCCGACTAAAATTGGATCTGTGAATATACTGAACAGCGTAAACGTGAAGAAAACAAACTACAAATACTGCAACGTCGGTTAGACCGGTTGGAATCGGTGAATAATTGGTGGGTCTATAACGTTTTTTAGTTATCACTGTTTATTGACATTAGCCATCAAGGCTGATTTGAGGAGTATTTACTGTATACTTTTTATGCTAGGTGTACTTGTGGTGGTTGTAGGGCTGAACTTCTTCAAAACGCAATGCAGTGTCAGTGCTGCAAAGAAATCGATGCGTGTGAGGCTACCCTCAACAATGAGCTTGTTCTTCGGGAGCTTGGAGAATCCCCACGTTGTGTGACACTTCATCCAGGTTTTAAGCAAGTCTGTCAAGAAGTTTGGTCGTTGCGTCTCGCTGGAAGAAAATACCGCAAAATTGATAAAAAGAAGTACGAAGTTCATGATACCAAAAACAGGTACAATACAATAGTAATACTATTTATAAAATATTTTTGATAAAGTTGAATTGGTATCTTATTTTTAGATATCTTCGCAGTGTGGCATATAGAGAATTTATTCAATTGATATATGGCTATCTGGGTCTAAAAAGAGTTTCATTGTCAGCATGTGCTTACAATGCCATACGACAACAGTTTGGGGAAGAAAAAGAATTTATTGGTTATGAAGACAAATGACAACAAATATATGAATTATTTTTGGTTTTTTGGGCAGTTAACTCCAGCACCAATGCATACAATGCTTGTGAAGCAAACTAAAGAAGAGGCCATTGCTAAAATGAAAATGCGTAAAGAAGCAGTCACTGTAAATGTTCTTCCAACTGCACAAGGTGAGCTTAAATGCACAAAAAGCTGATGACCAAAAGTATTATAACTAATAATTAGTCTACAACAAATACCATTTCATCTGGGAATATACATCTGAACAAGACTAAAATAAATACAGTATGGTATTTAAAATAACTACAAAATTATATACAATATTCCATTAACTTCAGGATAAACCTAAATTTCATGTGAAAGTTTTACAGCAGACAACAACTGTTTATTTTATCACACTGAAAAAGTCTATAATGAATTTAATTATTTAATTTAAAAATTGTTTCTGTTAACAGAGTATGATAAGTAAATAAATAAGAAGGTATGAAAATAACTCTTGTTTTATTGTAGTGTCTGTTCCTGAAGTTCAACCAAGACGTTCAAGAGCAAGCCCTCAGTGCAAAACATGCAGACAACCCATGAAAGGCCATAAAAATGTTAACTGCCCAAAAAACCAAAAATAATTCATATATTTGTTGTCATTTGTCTTCATAACCAATAAATTCTTTTTCTTCCCCAAACTGTTGTCGTATGGCATTGTAAGCACATGCTGACAATGAAACTCTTTTTAGACCCAGATAGCCATATATCAATTGAATAAATTCTCTATATGCCACACTGCGAAGATATCTAAAAATAAGATACCAATTCAACTTTATCAAAAATATTTTATAAATAGTATTACTATTGTATTGTACCTGTTTTTGGTATCATGAACTTCGTACTTCTTTTTATCAATTTTGCGGTATTTTCTTCCAGCGAGACGCAACGACCAAACTTCTTGACAGACTTGCTTAAAACCTGGATGAAGTGTCACACAACGTGGGGATTCTCCAAGCTCCCGAAGAACAAGCTCATTGTTGAGGGTAGCCTCACACGCATCGATTTCTTTGCAGCACTGACACTGCATTGCGTTTTGAAGAAGTTCAGCCCTACAACCACCACAAGTACACCTAGCATAAAAAGTATACAGTAAATACTCCTCAAATCAGCCTTGATGGCTAATGTCAATAAACAGTGATAACTAAAAAACGTTATAGACCCACCAATTATTCACCGATTCCAACCGGTCTAACCGACGTTGCAGTATTTGTAGTTTGTTTTCTTCACGTTTACGCTGTTCAGTATATTCACAGATCCAATTTTAGTCGGCAAGTGGTTCGTCTTGGTATGGCTGAATAGAATCATCGCCACTGGCACTAAGAGTTTCATCCGTAGAAATGTTTGTAGTAGATGCTAAAGATGGCTCTTCAATCTCCATAATATAGCCAGGAACAAAGTTAGTATCGGAATCACACTGACTGCCACTGGTGTCGGACGAATTTGAAGACATTTCGAGAAGTTTTTCTTCATTGTTCGAACGGATTTTCAAAATAATAAAACTTACACTAAGAAAATATAGTGTATTTGCACCGTATAATCACTGTTGTTTACGTACTGGTGTTCCTGGACTGATGTCACTTCCGTTCACTAGATTCCAGCTTTTTCATCACACGGTCAAATGTTGAAAAGCTTCAAAATAGCCAACTTTAGCAGCGAAAAAATCCATGAAAATGAAATTTTTGTAATACAAGATATACTACAATTTTTATCGGAAGAACTCAAATCTTACAAATATGTAAACTTTCGAAGGTCCGTATAGGCACTTTAAAGGAACTGGTGAAATGATGAAGGAATGCCTGCATTTCGTTCTGTCGCTTTGTTCTCGAGGTATTTCAATTTGTTTGATATGTAAATAAGGTGATCTCTGGTTTTATATGTGATTAACTGATTTTGGAATTAATGCTCAGTCGCCAAAAAGAAGTCACAGGTCGTCTCATTTTCACATGAAATAAACTAAAATATCTCAAGAAAGAGGGAAGAAATGGTAAAGCTGTAACTGTCTCTTTATCATCTCAAGAGTTCTTTCTAATAAAAGAAACCTAAGTTTCGCTTTATAAGCACCTTTAATTATGCAACGGGTTACTTAGCTGAATGTGTCATTATGATAACTGTTGCGCTAAATTTTGGTGTGAAAGTACTCGATTAATTTTTTATTTGACTCGAACGAAATAATCTAGGAATATTCACTACGGTACGGCCGAATTTCTTATCGAGTGTTTTTGGAGGTGTCTCAAAATATTTTGAGGTTTTCCGATTCTTATTGTATAACAAACACCTGGTTTTTTCCTAGCCCTTCCAACTTGAAATGATGTTGAAACTGATTCTTTTTTTAAGAATGGATTAGTATATTTTGGCATTGTTTTCCATTTTAATCTTTTCGTTCTTGAAAAATATCTATTAAAGTTTTTACCTTTTCCACGGTTATCATAGTGTATATGCACCACTGCACGCTCTTGCATGTATGTATTGTTTTTGCTTTTGCCTAAGTTGTCTTATCCCCTCAGAAACGTCTGCGTTTTTTTAAGGGTTTTTTTTTCTTTTTCTATTTTTTTATGAACTGATGGCCAATCAGTGCAGGCATACATGAGATATAGAGGCGATTTTATCACTGCATCAATTGGTTTTCACGGCACACGAAGTTACTGCCTAACTTGAATAGCAAGGAGTAAGGGAAAGGCGCAATGCTGTTGTGAGCTTAAATGTCCTGGTAAAATGCTAGTCAATGTTCTCATGCACCAGACTTTCTGTTGCGCGATCGTTGCCGTCATCAGTTTTAACTTGTTCCTGTATGCGCAGGGAGGTAGAGCTGTGAATTTGTGGTTTACGTCACCCGACAGAAATAGTGCTTATTTTTTGTATCTCATTAAGGTGGTAAATGCGAGTGCGTGAGCATTCAGGATTTTAAGAAATCCGCTCGAATTAAGTTTATTCAAGGAAAAACATGGAGGGAAGGACTGGACGAGAGACAAGCGGAACAACAAGTTCAAAGCCAGGAAAGAAGACGAATGTTAAAATTTTTGCTCTTAAATTCATATATTTGCCGGTCAAGTGCATTTTAGCAAACCACTAAATCAATTAGGCACTCTCGGACCGAACTGTTCTAACCTAATCCAAACTTTTACTCAAACTGTAACCCAAGCTCTAACTCAAACCATAACCGTAACCCTAGTCGAAACCCTCACCCTTATACTAGTCCTGACCTTATCCCTTATCCTAACAACCCAGACCTCAACGCTAAAAGGTCAGAGACTTGTCGTGGTCCACTAAACTGCACTCTAGCCGTATTTGGTTTGTTTCACGTCCTATGATCTACTTAAGCTCTTCATTCTTTGACAAGTATGCACGAACAGCGACGCGGACAGCTATTTCGTCGCTCATTTTCTGTGCTGTGAGCTAAGCTTGCTACAATTTGTTTCTATCCAACATCCCTAGCGGAAGTGCGAAATACTGTTCTTTTGTCATGATTTGTCTGCCTGCTTACCACGCGTAAGTAGGTAAGTAAGTAAGTAAGTAAGTAAAACTTTAAGCACGCTAACCCCATTCAGATTGTACTGATTTCCAAGAGGGGCGTGTGCATGATATATACAAATAATTACATTAAAAGAAAGGACAAGTAACACTATATACATGCGATGAATAGTTAAAACTGGAAGACTAACTTCAGTGAAATATTACCCCAGACTGATAGAAGAAATACTTTTCATAAAAGAGCTCAAGGACTGAATACCTTTGGCTTGATTGGGTAGGCAATTCCATAATTTAGCCCCACCATAACTAAGACATTTTTTTAGTAATTCCGTTTTTGGCATAGGGATATATAGAGCAGTGGATGATTCCCTGAGATTGTAATGCTGGGAAGCATCAGTCGGCCGAAACATCTCAGTAAGCACTCTTGGAGCTAAATGATTTACAATTTTAAACATTAAACATTAATCTTGGCTTAAAAGAGACACGACGTTCTCTCAAAGTCCTCCATCCAAGCTTATTTCGAGCGTGACTTTTGGTATTATGGGCACTGAGTATGTGGGCTCATTTGGAGTTTATTATGATATTATTCTATGAGACTTTGACAATTGGACAGATTACATGAGATGCGATGGCTTGGCTGAGCTGGCTGACTCAAATCGTCAAAATCATTTTAGTCGGCAGTATAGGATAATGTACATTAGCATGTACCTCGCAGGTGAATAGTGTTTTATGCGCAATCTTATTGGTTCCTCTATCTTGGAGTATCCTGCACTATTCACTTCCGAGGAAAACAAGATGGCGACTAGATTTGTTTACTATACGGAATAAGAACTGTTTTTTACTGAACGAAATCGCCTTGCCAGACGGTACCAAATATGTAACGAAATTTCGCATTTGATTATTGAAAGATATGTATTTCTTTTACTTTTTAGTGATAACTGCCGTCAGGATGTGTTTCAAAATGTCTTGTTTAAAAATGACGAGTGGGCGGGAAGCCGCCAACGTTCCGTGAAATATTTTAGAAAATCTAAAAAAAATAATATATGTGAAAACAATTTTGCGAGATATATATATGCTAAACAATTATTCACCTCGGCGTCGGTGAATAGTGTAGATATTGATATTTAGGTCGCCGCTTGCCACTCGGTAAATATCCACCGCTATTCACTTCCACTTCTGTGAATAATTGTTCTAAGACTTTAATTTCGGGCTGTTCCTGTAGCCGAACACAAGCAACCGTTGTTTTTAAATTGATTTTGGATGTCTTTTAAATACACGGTAAGATCTTCATCAAACGAGTCAGCCAGCAAACTGGAGTAGCACGCGTCAAGAAAACATCCCCTGAATAGTTTTTTTGAGACGAAAGTTGTTGATCTATTAGAGGTGATATATTGTAGAGCTAGAAACATACACCAACGAATAACATTTTTTAAACTCATTTGAATCATAAGGGGAAACTGATCACGGTAATATTTCGACTCTATTTCAAAGTCATATGTCAAACTTGATGTGTTACAAACATGCAAAGCTATTATGTATATACCTACAAACTGGAGACCATGACATCATATAGGTATTTAAATGTCCAGAATGTAAGTATATATAAATAATATAATATTGTCTGCCACACCGAAACAAAGCCGAATGGCAAAGAACATGATGGAAAAGATTGCCAAGACCCAGTAGCGAGGATAGGCCTGAATATTTTTTAATGATGGCGAGAACGGAGGACAAGCGTCAATTTTGGGGATATCGGGAATTTACACTCGATCTTAGGATGTGGGGTCTATCTTAGGTGAAGGAAAAAGTAATATTCTTTTGACTGGTCACGGTTGGGTTTTATAATATATGATTCTGACTTAAGAAAATTTACTTTCACTTAATTAGCACTTTGTTGCATGTGATCGAGTGTAAATGCCTACTGTCAATTCAATATACCCTTCATGCACTTCATTGTCAGCTTTACGCTAGATGTAATCATAGGACTACTGGTCAATTCACACACGTGTTGATTTGGCTAAATAACGGATAACAGTGTTTCGTAGCTAAATTAGTGTTGACAGTTTCTGGAAAAATTACAAAGGAAAATTTCAACTAATTTTTTCGTAGATTCAAAAGTTTTGGAAAGTTAAAATGAAGTTCATTCGGAACGCATTCTCGTATTCACGGCACAATGCAAAAGCTCATCTCACGTTGTCCTTGCTCATAAAGTAGACTCGTAACTTTTATTGCTGGACTATTAGACGGGAAGAAATTATTGACGTAGGCAAACGTAATTTTCCTCAAATCTGTTGGATTTGCTCATGCGGCCTTGTTACCCACCATGTCGAAAAGAAATGCTTCAATGGTTAGACTCGTAATTTGAATGCCCAAATTATGCTTTAGCTTTTTAAGCCTTTTTAAAATTAATTAAAAGAGCCTGATTTAAATTCTTACGGCAGCTATTCTACAAAACTGTGCGATTAAAACTAAAGGAACGCTTTAAGAAACCAGTATGTGTAGTTTTGAAATTAATAATTTATTTTTAGAATCTATTAATTTTTAAACGCTTATTCGCTGAGTACACATCCTGCAGCTAATGCGCCGTACAGTTATTGACAACTTTATAGGTAAGAATTAAATTATGTTTCTTGAGACCAATTGGCAATTTGTGCCAATGAAGTGGCACAAGAACAGGATCAGGAAGGATCTCATATGCCGATTTAGTAATGACATGCTACAAGATTTTGCGATTTCTGTTATTTACCACTTAGGTCCCATGTACACGTTACAACTGTCCACCTTGGCGATTTTAATTTGCAGCATAATTCAGTGTCGCTTGCCTTTCACTCAGAAGTGTTGCAGTATATACCGAAGCCTCTTGTGACTCAGTAGCATGCGTCAGGACTAACAATTGTACATGACCGTCGTAAGAGGGTGAGGCCTTAGTCTTGATGATTGAAACATTTCAGTCACTTTTTTTATGTTTTGTTTTGGTTTTTTTTAACTTAGTATACATTTGTAGAAAGCATTTTTTAATTCTAAAGTATTTTCAATTAAACTCGAGTTAAAATTCCTTGAAATAGTGTTCTCCATAGCTCTTCACGCGACAGCGACTTTAGTATTTGAACAAGTAAAGCTGATTGACGATACTTCTAAACTAAACAAATAGTCCTCCATACCATGTTAGACTGTGCGCGTTACATAATTAGACGTTCGCGGATTAATGTGGAAACTGAGGTGACATGATGTGTTTGGTGATCTAGCGGTCGTTCGACATCCTGAAATCTGAATTAAGGCTCGTCTGTAGTTATTCATCCGGCAAAGCCACAAGATCGGATGAAACAGAAATAAACTATAAGCTAATGGATAAACAAATAGCGCTAGCAGTTGAATATTCGTGGAATCACAGCGAGACAGTGCAAAGCGAGCAGGAAGGTAATGCTTCCTGGTAAAGAGGCAAACACCAGATAGGTTATATGGATAAATAGAGTCTTAGCAACTTCGTCGTTTTGTTTAAACACCCGCAAACCTTGTATTGAACGCCTTCTTCTGTGAAGAGAGCGGAATATTCCGACGTAAAGGGCGATGAATATCACAGTTGACCCGGCGAAAATTACTTGCTCCATAGTTAATATCACTTCGATATACTTGACTACCTTGGAACTAGGTAGTGTATAAGGAATGACCATAAACACGCAGACATTCACCAACGATACCATGCTAAGGAATACAATTATCTTTCTGGGTTGTTGAGGAACTAGTCGTTTGTAGTGTAAAGGTGCGACAATGGAACCGTAACTATTGAAATTAAGAAGTAGGCTGCCGAAAAAATACATATTAAAATTGCATACCCCAAGGTAGACGGTCAATTTGGGGGTAAAAATGTCTGGATGGCCACACCATGCCAGAATGCGATCTAGGGTATACCAGAGACTTACGATTAAGTTTGTAACTCCGTTAAAAGCCACTAAAATAGCGGTAATAGTCTGTAGCTGCTTATTTGGATCGCGAATTATGACCAACAGTAGGATGGCGTTAGCCAGTACACCAGCAAAGGCCATTATTCCAGTGATTGTAAGTATGGCGTCGTACTCTGTCTTGAATTTCTTTGGCAATGTCAATAAGCCGAACGCCACAAGTACATCATCCGAGTTGTTTTTCAGGTGATCCTGCATAGTGGATGTTTGAGTTAACCACGAGAATTCTGTGAAATATCACAAGCGTATAGGTATATCACCGTTTTCCCATCAGAACATCAAAAGAAATTACAAACCATGGAGGCACAGATTGTCGTGTGTCTCGTCCTAAAACAACAACCTGATGATACTCTGCTCAATGTATCCGAAGTCCAACTGAGACAGATGTTGAGCGACTTATAAGAAAAAAAACTTCCCACAGCGAACGAATTTAGGAAACTTGATTAAGAAATCATTGACTTGTTAATGAAGTCTTTTTTTATCTCAAAAAAAGACTTCTTTTATTTCAAAACTAGCATGCTATTTAATTATGCAAGAACTTAGTGCACGGGAATAGTAAAACTACAACAATCTAGTTATTTTTCACTGAAACGTTTTCCATATTTTTTTGTTCACCATTAAATTTTGTTTTCTTAAATCCTCGATTGGCAACCCAACCCCCAATAACGGTAGCAAAGAATGAAATTCTTTGTCTAGTTATCGAAAAGCCTTTGTCAACAAAATTTCTTCAGCCAAAACAGGCCAAAGATAGTGGACATTATCTATTTGGTTATTTGGATAAATCACAACCACAGTTTCATTGCGCTAATTTTCGTTTCAATTTAAATTGTCTTCATTGTATAAAATCTGCAGATGATTTAGCTTAAACCTAAAGTTTATGTTGAAAAACAAACTGATGATTATTAAACCCCGCACTATTATGTCTATCTAGACTGATAATGCACACTGTATTCAGTTTGACTTTGACCCTGTTTCACCGGCGAGCTTTTGTATCTGTCCGGGTATTGAAACTGTTCCTAGCTTGAGGATTCTTATTAGAAGGCTCACAAACTTTGTGAACCCAGCAACTAAGTGATAATGACGTCACCTCCCAAAGCTACGAAAATCAAAATCACCTACATAGAAATTGCATTAGCAACTTCCTGGAAACCAAACAGAGTTTGTAGTCCACCAAAGTAGAAATGATTGTCGCTTTTTTCCAAAATTAAAAGCAGATACGAATGCAACATACCAAATATCTCATTTGTAAACAGTCGTACACAAGAGAGTCTCTGGTCCCTCAATACAGTTAGCATGTCTCTTAAAATAACCTTTCAAATTTTCCTTGTAGACAAAGACGTGCGTCCTGTGGTGAGATTACAAACATCATTGACAATTAAACTGGTCGTTTAGGAAGGTCATTAAAGAAAGCATATTCGTGAAATGTCACGAGAGTTGCTTTAATATTGTCCGTTGCATAGAGAACAGACATAAACAAATCAAGGCCAGTTTAATATTTTTACATAAATTTAACTCCATCCGGTCCGATGGATTTCGTCTTGACGATTGGATTAGAAGGAAAAAAAAGAAGCTAAAAAAAGAAGCTAAAAAAGAGTTAACTGAGGTGTTGTTTAGAACTTAGTACTTTACTGCAAGTTCCAATCTCCTGGAAGTAAGTTGGGAAGAAAATTTATTTCCGCTATTTGAAGTGGGAACCCTTGCATACAGCTGAAGAGCCCCATATTCTTGTAGTTCGGTTGATGAATCATTTCTGGAAATTACTAGTTTTTGATTTATGAATGACAAACAGAACAGAATTTCGGTTACCATTTGATCAACTACGCTATGTACAGCGCACTACAGGAATTACAGATGATGGGTTTAGGTTTACCGTGTCCGGTGAACAGTAGGATATCCGACTAGATGGTACTGCACAAAAGAAATTTAAATTTGCCGTTTTGTTTGAGTGCAACTGACATGTCTTGTAGTTGAGTTCCATAATTCTTACACAGACCAGTGTTCGGCTGGTTTTGGTATATTATTCTGACACCTTCTTGGATCAGATAAGTTGCTTGTAATACGAAGTCCAGATTTTTTTGCCCATTATGGTGTCGACAAATTGAGTATTTTTAAGTTCATGGGTCGTTGTTGTTGGTTTCAGTTTGTTTCACATACCACGCTCTCAAACGTCTTAGCTCACGAGAAACAGAAATTATTACTGGCGACATCATGATGAGTCTGTTTCACACACCACGTTCTGTGGAGTCTTAGCATACAAGAAACAGACTGGTGTTGATGTCGCCTTTGAGGATTTCCAGATTTTATCTTCCGGCTCTTATCAATTCAATATTCTCCACCGCAAAAGCTTACTTAAATCAAAATTAAAATCCTCACTGAACTCCAACCTTCGATAATTTCCTGTGGAACTTTTCTCTAATTTTTTTTCTCCCCTCTATATATTACTTTGATCGAGTCATCACCTCTGACACTTTCTCTATTTCGCGTTCTTACTCCACTATTCTCTAATGCATTCCTTCTGTGAAGCGTCACCTATCATATAATTAATTCACTTTACTCCGAAGATGTTGCTCGCTCAGCTACGAAATGTCAGTGTGTTAAAGTTTTCTTGACATATTATGTAACCATTATGGTTTTGTTAAAAGTTATTTGATAGCTGGGCTATCATATTCATATCATGATTTGACAAGAGATAACAAAGTTTGGTAAAGTATCAGCGTGCAACAAAAACAAACAGAAATATTTCCAGACGTTTTCGTCCCATTCCTTTCGATACGGTACTTTTTGGAAAATAAATAAATGAATGAATAAATTTACGAATGAGCAAGTGCGTAAGTAAGTAAGTAAATAAATAAATAAATAAATAAATAAATAAATAAAATACAATGAAAATTCCGCCTAATGGCTGTTGAAGGGTATTGGAAAATTGCCGCCTGCAATTTGGGTAACCAGTGGGCATCAGATTCAAAAGTCACAACACAGTTTTCAACATGGCGGAAACTGGAGCTCAGGTAGGAAAGGAAATCCGTTTTAATATTTACCGTACTTCTTCAACCACCTGTTGCTGTTGTTACTTGGTGTCGAGGGACGTATGCTTTAAAGCCCCCTGTAATGTGGAAATCTGAAGTACGAAGCATGTCTGTTGGGGCTCCCAAGTTCTGTGGAAAACTTTACTAAGTTTTATTAACCAAAAACCTTGTTGGTAAAGCCTCTGACTGCCATCTGCAAGTCTGTCACAGTGAATAATCACCTGAAAACAGTCGAGAAAAAATAAGGCATGTGAACGGCATATTAATGCAAAATATACTGGTTTACGCTATGCAGTGAATCATGGGTGATCAGGGCACAATTCGGAGGTCAGGAAGTACTTGATAGGGTGGCAGTTACAGATCAACTTTTTCCTTGTTAATTGTCATAATTACCCATGAATGTTCACAGTGTGTAAACAGGGGTCTATTTCCTTCAGTCCCGAGCAACAGAATAGATTTCATACTGATGAAATAGCTAGTGTTGTTGTATTGTACATATATATATATATATATATATATATATATATATATATATATATAAAGAAGATATATAATTATAAAATATGGTTTAGTAATACCAATTCTGATGCATTCCTTTATTGTATCCATACCAGACTGATGAGAAGCCAATGGAAACTTCCTTAGATTAGCCAATGCATAATATTTTGTTATTTTTTTTCTCCTGAAAAATCGTTGCAAGTGTTGCTCATAACATGAAATTACCGGCCAAAATCTGAAAAGGACTCCATTATTTTACTATATATATAAGAAACTGAATATGGTCTAAATTTGGAGAAAAACCAAAATCTACCATCTTCTGAATTATGGACCATCAGGGAAGGATTTGTTTGACAGAGCATGTTTGCTCACTTGATGATTGCAAATTTGACATATTCATTCATATTTGTGTGGCCTATGCAATGAACAAACTCAATGGCTGAAAATTTTTGCTTTTCAGGTCTTATTGCAAATAAGTGCTAAGATAAGCTTATACAAGCTTTTGGTAGATTTGTTTTCATGTAGTCATGTACTGGATTACTTTGAACAGTTATCACTCCCTTGCATTCAAATGTTTTATGTTAGTCTTCCAGGAAAGTGCAGTGCTGTGTAGAAAATGTTAGGACACTAATGTGTGTGTGTGTTTGTGAAAATGTATGTAAACATGTTTAACTGTTTCTTGATGGTTGATATCTGGCTGACAAATAATTAATTATCTAGTGTTAGTCAGCAGAATGAAATAATGAAGGTTTGCTTCCATGTGGAAAGACTCAAGTGTAAATGCTTGACAGTGTGCATGTGCTTGGATGTAAGGGTATGTCTACTATATGTGCATGTGCATAGATGTGGTTGCTTGTGTGTGCAGGTGTGTGAGTGTGTGTAAATTGAGTCAGTTTTGTTTTGACTATGATGCAAAAAAACATTTAATCAGATAAATTTAGGGAAATTAGATAATTTTTGGGAAATCTAAGTATTTAAAGGGGAGTGGAGTGCAAAATTTCTAAATAAAGACAAACCCTCTTCATGTTTGAATAAAAGGCCATGATCATTTTAAATATTTTGGTTATCCTGTATCATTTAATGCTCTGCTTTGGTTAAATACTGTTGAATTAAAGTGAAAAGCTAAGGCAAGAATGAGTTTCTTGGCATACTACATTGAGGAATTATGCACAGTATATACTAGGGTGCAATTTTGTGTTTGGATATATTTTAAGTAAATATAAAAGATTTCACCTTCAAGGTGATTCCTAAGACATTTATTAAGACTGTTAAATGTAGAATTTTATTTGTATGAAGGAGACATTTGAAGGTCAATTGATGTAGAGATGATTTTGTTCAGCAAAGAAGATCTGTTCCTCTATGTGAAGGGAGAAGGGGTAAAATTTATTCCAACGAAGCCTTTCACTAACAGGGTGTCCTTAGGAATACAGATGATTTTGCACTGCATATTGAGACCTGTTCGTCTATTCAGCAGAATTGTCAGTGACAATAAACTCGTAATGGATACCTTTGATGAGATGAAGTGATCTATATGCACATATGAAAGAAAAAAGCTAGTTTTAGTTGCTAACCCAAATTTATTCTGGCTCTTGATTTGTTCCTTCTAGCTGTTTTGACGCGTGGGCTTTAAGCAGTCGAGAGAAGGTCTGGATAACATTCTGTTCGGAGATCTACCATCTCCAATTCAAGCCCAAGATGTGATAGAACTGTATGGTATGGAAGGTTGTGGGAAGACTCAGGTATTGATTCATTTGATTGCCAACTGCATCCTACCCAGGACCTGGGAAGGAGTGATGTTGAATGGACGAGGTGTGGGCGTTGTGTTCGTGGACACAGACTATCACTTTTCAATGATAAGACTTGTTGAAGTTCTGGAGCATCGCATAACTTCCTGCACATCAAGACAAGGATTACACGTTACACAAACTGCAAGGGAGATAAAGGTGTTGATTAAGAACTGTTTATCTCGAATGATTGTTGCGCGGTGCAACTGTAGCGTAGAATTGCTTGCTACTGTAGAGAGTCTTGGTGACGTCTTCTCAAACAAACCTGAAATCTGTGTGTTACTGATTGACAGTATTAGTGCATTTTACTGGCTTGATAAATTAAATGCGGAGACAGCACATATGAACAGGAGAAATATCAACGAAAGCTTGTGGCCTTGCTCAGAAAATATATTCGAACATACTACCTTGTAGTTGTTGCCACAAAGCCAGCCATTTTCTACAAGAAAGGCCTACAGAACAAGTTGAAAGAACACTACGAATACATGTGCCGATATTGGCAAGAC
The DNA here is from genome assembly GCA_030142905.1 of Heliopora coerulea. NCBI lineage: Eukaryota > Metazoa > Cnidaria > Anthozoa > Scleralcyonacea > Helioporidae > Heliopora > Heliopora coerulea. The sequence goes on along the minus strand of JASJOG010000017.1, from coordinate 158,800 downwards.
CTAGTAAAATACCGCTACGCTCTTGTGCGTTCCTTGGACGCAAATTCAACATTTCTTTTAAAACGGGTTCAGCCATCGAACAAAGCTTCACTCAAGTTTAACATTGGTAAGGGAGGACTGGTGTTTCCAGATTCCTGTTCAAATAAATAAATAAACTCAGTGTGCTGAGTGATGTGGATTGTAATTACGTAATGCATCATGACAACTCTACCCCTGTGGATTGGAAAGTTTAGCGTATTTGTGAAAAGGGACATCACTGTATTGCAGTATAATCTCCCCAGATTTTCAAATAGTATAGACGCCTAGACTTCATGGTTCTGTTCTCCTGTTTGGAACCTTCATTTTCTTTATGGGAAATCTCTTGCCTCACCACTTTTCCCATCAATCTCAGGCAGTTGCATACGAAGAGTAGGAGGAAGGGGCACTGACACGCTTGGCCTGGGCGCAAAATTTTATGGGGTAACACTTGCAGAAAGAAAAATTCGACTTTTTGGGTCTTTTTTTCTAGATTCAAAAATATTCTTTAATGTTCAAGAAAATGTTAAGTCAGTTTCTTGACATCGCATCGTGAATTGAGGACTTTGCAACTGTCAAGGCTCTGGATACGTTAGAGAGGACCAACGGGGTGCCCTGAGCCGAATTTGCGTCGGACAAATTGCCAGCTAGGTCCGGCTCAGCTCTCAGGCAACCAATTTTTTGTTTACATTTTTAGCTTTATTATTGTTTTATGATTGCAGAAAAGCATTAGATACGTAACTTATGTTTAAGTGGAGAAAAGTTTTAAAGTCGAACGGAAAATGTGGCTAAACTTTGATAAAAGTTTTGTTTAAGGTAGATTTACTACATGAGACAACTACACCATAGCAAGACAGATCACAAGGACAGAAAAAACAATAACAGGAAGTTCTATTGTCAACTGAACACGAGTCATACCCTTGATCACATTCTCAACACTCCCACTTCACGAGTGTTATAATTCTATATCGTAAAATGTATCGCGACTCTAATTAAGGTAATTGTTGCACAGCAATCTTGCGGCGTAATTCAACGAACTTCGGTTTCGGTAGCGGCTTTGTCAAAATGTCTGCCACGATCTTCTCTGTTGGACAATAAACAAGACGAACATCTTTCTTTTCGACAGCTTCTGGTACAAAATGATATTTAATATCAATATGCTTCGTTCGTGAGTGATTCTTGGGATTCTTCGTCAGAGCTATTGTCCCCTGATTATCCTCATGTACGACAGTTGCATTTTTCTGCTTGAATCTAATGCTGGCAAGCAAATGCCGTAGCCAAACAGTTTCTTGAGCTGCCGCAACAACTGTTTGTCTTTTTGATTTCCAGGAGATGGTAGCATTCCCCAGCTGAAAGACATACCCAGTTGTAGACTTTCTTGACGTCACATCACCAGCCCAATCAGCATCTGCATACCCACAGAGCTTAAATTCTTCATCACTGGACGCTTCAAATTTTATACCATAGTCCAATGTTCCTTTGATATATCGGAAAATTCTTTTTATTCCGAGCCAGTGCTCTTGGCTAGGATTCGACATAAACTGACTCAGTACTCCCACTGCAGATGACAAATCCGGTCTTGTCGCAATCGCAGCGTAGGTAAGGGATCCAATTGCTGCCTGATATTCTCTTGTTTTCATAGGAGTTCCTCCATCTGCCAGTTTTTCATATTTCCTTCCAGTTTCCATCGGAGTTGATACCGGTTTGCAGTCGTACATTCCAAATCTTTTTAACACGCTTTCTAGATAGGTTTTCTGGCTAATCGTGAGTTCCTTTGCTGCTCTGTCTCGTCTGACTGAGATACTGAGGCAATGATGAATTTCACCCAAATCTTCCATCTCAAATCGTTCTTTCAACTTAGCCTTTTCCATTTTTAACATCTGGACATCGTTGGAAGCTAACACGACGTCATCGACATACAAGGCAATGATCATCAGACATTTCTTTCCATCTTTAACTTCCGTTTTTGAGTAGACACATGGATCAGCACCACTTTGAACATATCCTAATACTTTCAAGAATTGATCCATAGCGACATTCCGGCATCTGGCTGATTACTTCAGACCGTAGAGGCTCTTTTGCAATTTACACACCATATCCGGTTGATCTTTATCAACATAGCCTTCTGGTTGTTTCATGTAAATGTCCTTTTCAAGTTCACCATTTAAAAATGCAGTTTTAACGTCCATTTGATGAACCTCTAGATCAATGTGGTTTGCAATTGCCAGAACAGTTCGGATGGAATTGTGTCTTGCAACAGGGGCGAATGCTTCATCATAATCTTCTCCAGGTTCTTGAGAATATCCTTGAGCTACCAAACGAGCCTTGTAGCGGCTAACTGTCCCGTCAGCGTTCCTTTTTATTTTAAAAACCCACTTGCATCCAACGACATTCTTGCCTTCAGGTAACTCTACCAAATCCCAGGTGTTGTTATTCAACAATGATTCATATTCACGGTCAGTTGCTTCTTTCGACTGCTTTGAATTCTTTCCACTGAGAGCTTCATTGATACTCTTTGTTTCTTCGGTATCTGTAGCAGCAATAGAGGCATAATGCAGATAATTCCACCATTCACCTGTAATACAACCAAGTCGGTCAGGAGCTACTCTGTTTCTTTGAGGTCGTTGCGGTTCAGCTTCGGGTGCATTGCGCTCTTCCCTAACACCTTCTACATGATTTTCATTGTGTTCATCATTGGCAATGGTGAAAATTCAGACTCTGAATTTTCCAAATTAATCAACAGTTTTGATGACTCTTTCACGATCCGTCATTTCACCGGTAAAAGTATTTTCCAGGAATATTACGTCATTTCACCGGTAAAAGTATTTTCCAGGAATCGACTTCTAAGCATCTTCTTCGTTTCGGGATTATAGAGTTTGTAACCTTTACTGTTGTTTGGGTAACCCAAGAAAATGCATCGTGAAGACTTCTTGTCTAGCTTCTTTCTCTTGGCATCCGGTACATGAACATATGCACTGCATCCAAATACTTTTAGGTGACTAACGTTCGGTTTCTGATTGTACCATCATTCGTAAGGTGTTACGTCCTTCAAAAAGGATGTTGGACTTCTGTTGCGTAAATAAACAGCTGAAGATACGGCCTCTGCCCAGAAACTCAAAGGGAGTTTTGCATGATACAGCATAGATCTAACAGTCTCCATAATTGTACGATTCATGCGTTCTGAGACACCGTTTTGTTGAGGAGTGTAAGGAATGGTATCTTCTTTCTTTATCCCACGGCTCTTACAATACTGAACAAACTTTTCGGAGTTGTATTCTTTTCCATTATCTGATCGTAGACTCTTTACACGTTTTCCAGTGTGATTTTCAGCCAACTCAACAAATTCTTTGAACTTGTCCAGTACTTCACTCTTGTGCTTTATCATGTATACAGTTGTATACCTTGAATAATCATCGATGAATGTGACGAAGTATCTGGAACCTCCCAATGAATTAACACTCATCGGGCCACACATCACTGCGAATAATTTCTAGTGGCTCGCTGCTTTTATGCTGACTTTTCTTAGGAAAGGAGTTACAGTTTTGCTTGCCAAGGGTGCAGCCTTCACAATTCTGATCAAATTTACCCTTTGGATCAAGAGTAAAACCATTCACCATGGATTTATTATTCAACAACTTCAGATTTTCATAACCCAGATGGCCAAAACGGTAATGCCACAATGACGGGGTGCTATATTTGTCTTCAGACGATCCAAAGCAACATGATTCTATGGGCTCTGAATTCAGCTTATACAATTTCCCATGCTTGTGTCCAATACTGTACGTTTTATCTTTATCACCTTACAAAATTGGCCCTTAAATTGAACTTCAGTACCTTTCTCTATAATTGAGGGAAGTGACATTAACTTATTTCGTATTTTCGGAACATAAAATACGTCATGGAGCGCTAAATTCACTTTCCTTGCACCGCCAAAAACTGATATGTTTACAGTACCTTTTCTATAAGCATAAAATGCACGATTGTCTGCAAGTTTAACTTGTACTGGATTTCTGAATGCGATGTAACTCGTCATGCCTTTTTTATCTGGAGTCATGTACTGCGAAGCTCCAGAATCAATCCACCATTCGTTTGGTGTTGCTGCAGAGTAACTTGATAAGGCAGCTTCCGGACTTTTAACCTTTGATTCTTGGATACTTTCAACTCTATTCGCAGATTCGTCGAGCGATGACTTCTTCGCATCCGCTTTCTTTTTGTAGCAATCTTTTACAAAATGGCCTTTCTTCTTACAGTAGTGGCATCTAAACTTCTTCGTGTCAGCCTTCTTTTGTTTGGCCGATTTATCGCTAAGTAGAGCATCTTGGCGCGTGTCGCTATTTCCGATTTTGGAACTTTCGCCATGCATTTTGTCGAATTCATGAATTAATCTGTCACGTACGTAGTCCCACTTCAGTTTATCTTCTGCAATAGTTTCCAATGCCGTTATCAAAGAGTTGTATTCCTCAGGAAGACTACTTATCAAAATGATGACCAAATCTTTCTCGACCACTGCATCATCTACTGCTTCCAAGTGTTCAGACAGACTTTTGATGTAATTGACATGATCGATCATGCTTGTACCTTCTTCCATACGAGCGGAGTAAAGTTTTCTACGATAAAATATCTTGCGAGATAGAGATTTCTTCTGAAAATGGCTTTCAAGGTTTTCCCAAGCTTCCTTCGCGTTGCTGGCTGAGCGTACATAAATTTGTAAATTTGTTGCAACAGATGAGCATACCGACGCGAGCGCCAAATTTTCTCTCTTCTTAAATTTTCTTTGCTCTTCCGCTGTTGCATCATCTCCCAGTGTCTCAGTTCCCGTAGTAATATCCAACAGATCTTTTCCAATAAGATACATTTTCACCTAAAACTTCCAGCTATGGTAATTTTCTCCATTTAATTTTTCAACTTTCAAGGCGTTGTCGTCCGTCGCCATTTCGATAAGTGACAAAACCAGGTTTCCGTGTCGCGAACCAAGACTTCAAGTGTTATTCGAAGAAAAAACCATAACATAGCAACATTTCGATAAAAATTTCTTCAGTGATCTGGGCCCATAACCTGATAAAAGTTTTACTTAAGGTAGATTTACTACATGAGACAACTACACCATAGCAAGACAGATCACAAGGACAGAAAAAACAATAACAGGAAGTTCTATTGTCAACTCAACACGAGTCACACCCTTCATCACATTCTCAACAAACTTCGTATTATGGCTCTTGCACGGCGGCAAAGTATGACAAAAATAAAGGCATGCGAAAAAGCACTTCTCCAGACCAAAATCATGTGTAGAATGCGAAAAGCTTGGTTTGCGAACAGATGTTCAGTTAGGGAAGAGGAGAAAAATGTAAAATTTAAAGACGGAGGCAAATGTCAGATGTAGAGAATTAACGTGCTTGTGAAGCGAAAATTAAGTTTGCTTATTTTAGGGAATTGGTGAAATGATGAAGGAATGCCTGCATTTCTTTCTGTCGCTTTGTTCTAGAGGTATTTAAATAAGATGATCTGTGATTAACTAATTTTGCAATTAATGCTCAGTCGCCAAAAAGAAGTCACAGGTCGTCTCATTTCCACATGAAATAAACTAAAATATCTCAAGAAAGAGGGGAGAAATGGTAAAGCCGTAAGTGTTTCTTTCTCATCTCAAGAGTTTTTTCTAATAAAAGAAACCTAAGTTTTGCTTTATAAGCACTTTTAATCATGCAATGGGTTACTTGACTGAATGTGTCATTATGATAACTGTTGCGCTAAACTTTGGTGTGAAAGTACACGATTAATTTTTTATTTGACTCGAACGAAATGATCTAGGAATATTCACTACGGTACGGCCGAATTTCTGATCGAGTGTTTTTGGGCGTGTCCCAAAAGATTTTGAGGTTTTTAATATTTTTATTGTATAAGAAACACCTGGTTTTTTCCTGGCCTTTCCAACTGGAAATGATGTTGAAACTGATTCTTTTTTAAGAATGGATTAGCATATTTTGGCATTGTTTTTCATTTTAATTTTTTCGTTCTTGAAAAATATCTATTAAATTTTTTACCTTTTCTACGGATAATATGGTGTACATGCACTGCTGCACCCTTTTGCATGTGTGTATTATGTTTTTGCTTTTGCCTAAGTTGCCTTATCCCCTCAGAAACGTCTGGGTTTTTTAAGGTTTTTTTTCTTTTTCTCTTTTTTTATGAAGTGATGACTAATCAGTGCAGGCATACATGAGATATAGAGCCGATTTTATCATTGCTTCAATTAGTTTACACGGCACACGAAGTTATTGCACCAGATTTTCTGTTGCGCGATCGTTGCTGTCACCAGTTTTTACTTGTTCCTGCATGCACAGGGAGGTAGAGCTGTGAGTTTGTGGTTCATGTCACCCGACAGAAATAGTGTTCATTTTTTGTACCCCATTAAGGTGGTAAATGCGAGTGCGTGAGCATTCAAGGTTTTAAGAAGTCCGCTCGAATTAAGTTTATTCAAGGAAAAACATGGAGGGAAAGACTGGACGTGAGACTAGCGGAACATCAAGTTCAAGGCCAGGAAAGAAGACGAATGTTAAAAATTTTTGCTCTTAAATTCATATATTTGCCGGTCAAGTGCATTTTAGCAAACCACTAAATCAATTAGGAACTCTCGGACCGAACTGTTCTAACCCAATCCAAAGTGTTACCCAAACTGTAATCCAAGCTTTAACTCAAACCATAACCGTAACCCTAGTCGAAACCCCACCCTTATACTAGTCCTGACCTTATTCCTTATCCTAACAACCCAGATCTTAACGCTAAAAGGTCAGAGGCTTGTCGTGGTCCACTAAACTGCACTCTAGCCGTATTTGGTTTGTTTCACGTCCTATGATCTACTTAAGCTCTTCATTCTTTGTTTGACAAGTATGCACGAACAGCGATGCGGACAGCAATTTTGTCGCGCATTTTCTGTGCTGTGAGCTAAGCTTGCTACAATTTGTTTCTATCCAACATCCCTAGCATAAGTGCGTAATACTGTTCTTTTGTCATGATTTGTCTGCCTGCTTACCACGCGTAAGTAGGTAAGTAAGTAAGTAAGTAAAACTTTAAGCACGCTAACCCCATTCAGATTGTACTGATTTCCAAGAGGGGCGTGTGCATGATATATACAAATAATTACATTAAAAGAAAGGACAAGTAACACTATATACATGCGATGAATAGTTAAAACTGGAAGACTAACTTCAGTGAAATATTACCCCAGACTGATAGAAGAAATACTTTTCATAAAAGAGCTCAAGGACTGAATACCTTTGGCTTGATTGGGTAGGCAATTCCATAATTTAGCCCCACCATAACTAAGACATTTTTTTAGTAATTCCGTTTTTGGCATAGGGATATATAGAGCAGTGGATGATTCCCTGAGATTGTAATGCTGGGAAGCATCAGTCGGCCGAAACATCTCAGTAAGCACTCTTGGAGCTAAATGATTTACAATTTTAAACATTAAACATTAATCTTGGCTTAAAAGAGACACGACGTTCTCTCAAAGTCCTCCATCCAAGCTTATTTCGAGCGTGACTTTTGGTATTATGGGCACTGAGTATGTGGGCTCATTTGGAGTTTATTATGATATTATTCTATGAGACTTTGACAGTTGGACAGATTACAGGAGATGCGATGGCTTGGCTGAGCTGGCTGACTCAAATCGTCAAAATTATTTCTCGACAGTATAGGATAATGTATATTAGCATATACCTCGCAGTTGAATAGTGTTTTATGCACAATCTTATTGGCTCCTCTATCTTGGAGTATCCTGCACTATTCACTTCCGAGGAAAACAAGATGGCGACTAGTTTTGTTTACTTTACGGAACAAGAAATGTTTTTTACTAAACGAAATCGCCGTACCAGACGGTACCAAATATGTAACGAAATTTGGCAATTAATTCTTGAACGATATGTATTTCTTTTACTTTTGTCTTAGGATGTGTTTCAAAATGTCTTGTTTAAAAATGATGAGTGGGCGACAAGCTGACGTTCCGTACAATGTTTTTGAAAATATAAAAAAAAAAAAAACAAATATATGTGAAAACAATTTTGCGAGGTATTTATATGCTAAAACAATTATTCACCTCGGCGTCGGTGAATAGTGTAGATATTGATATTTACATCGCCGCTTTGCCACTCGGTAAATATCCACCGCTATTCACTTCCACTTCTGTGAATAATTGTTCTAAGACTTTAATTTCGGGCTGTTCCTGTAGCCGAACACAAGCAACCGTTGTTTTTAAATTGATTTTGGATGTCTTTTAAATACACGGTAAGATCTTTATCAAACGAGTCAGCCAACAAATTGGACTCGCACGCGTCAAGAAAACATCTCCTGAATACTTTTTGAGACCACTCATGACTACGAAAAAATAGATCAAAGAAACTCGGCACTATTTGAATATATAAAAACGCTTTCCCACGTTCGTCCTCTCGCCCACCGCGCCAAGCGCAGTGCGAGGGCCGAAAGGCCGAACGGGCGAGGGTACTAACACAGAGTAAATAATCCAACTTGGTGGATTAATCTTGCAAATAATCTTTCTTGGTGCCTGCGGCTGGTTTCGCCACCTAAGTAACTGGACAATTTATGACTTGACGGAGCAGTTCTCAAAGTTAGCTCCTTGGACTATGCATTTGCCAACTGTTCACTTTTTGCAGCAACGCTTTGTCTTGGTTCTTTCTGATTTATATGAACAAAAGACGTAACGGAACTCGCTTGCTGTCAGGACATTTGCTAAGCGACTAACTGTATTAAAACGACATTCTTCGTTGAAATTGAATAGATGTCGATTAGTATAAATCTTGGGACTTTTCACGTTGTGGTAACCACTTACCTGAGCTGCACAATCACAGGTACGTCTGAATCGAGTAGTTTTGAAGTACAAGTTCTGCGAACAGAATTGTTTTGAGCAGCTTTAAAAGTAGCTTCCCGACTTCGTTCTTCCCTAAGGGAGACTTCTTGTACCAAATATTATCTCCTGGATTTTGATGGTGTTAATTGGTAAAGTAGAATGAAGATTCTGGTTCATTCATCTCTGTACGACGATAATTTTTGAACATTTTGCAGTATTTAACCGGACAGCGTTCATGGTGAATTGTTTGGAAAGTGGGATAGAACACTCGTCATTTAGAAGAGTTGTCGAGGCCATGGCAGTCTTTGGATGCTTTCTCCGCTTTTCACACAAAAATTTCATTGCCTCAATCAGGATTTTTTTCGCTATGAAATGTCACCCCATTGAAGACGTTAGGATGTATTTTTGGCTCGAAACAAAAATGCAAGGTAAATAGCCACCAGGTAACTCGCTGCAAAGCTACTTGTTTTTGGTCACCAAATTATCCTTCGGCAAAACAGTTGTCCTCTTCAGTCTTTCTCGCTTCGAGAGTGATTTGTGCATGATGACGTTTACCGTATTCGACCAGTAATGTTTTCATCAGGATTTTAAAACCTCTCAAGAAGGTTTAAAGTCGTCTTTGTGTAAATTTACCGTTGAACCCTTTGTACTGAGGTGCCACTGAATGCTTAGTTGAAAATACGCAAGAGTTGCAGGTTTGTACGCCATTTTTCTTTTTTTATTGATGTTTTACGGTGAAAAAAGTACTTCTTTTACTTTCCTCTTCTCGTTCTTCTTTCGACAAAACTTGCATAAAGTTTGCTTGTCGTATTTTGTATCATGTTTTGTATTTTCCGATTTTTGGTCAGCGATAAAAATGCAGAACTCATTCATGTTCTCTTTGTTTATTTCGTCAGTTTCGTAATTCGTTTCATCTTCGTCAACAAAGTGTTGTTCCTCCGCACGAATACTTTGCATAAATCTTTTCATAGCACTTCTAACAGACATTTTTTACCAACTTTGAGATAATATAGAATTTATCAATTTTTTAAGACATAAAATATCAAAAAAAAATTTTCACTCATGAGCTGTTCGTGATGCTGATATCCGACCGGTAACCTTTGAGAATGATCCACTTTTAAAACGGAAAGCCTGGCTATCTCCTAAAAAATCTTTTCTTAAACCAAAATGAATGAAAAGTTTGATTGGAAAACGACTCGAAATATCTCAAGATGGCAACTAATACAGGGTCTTGCTATGAGCATCCGTTGAAAAGCAGTAGAATTGTCAGAATGGATTCTTATCATTTATTAAACTGTTGAAGGTTATTCTCACCAAATGTTTTGTTTTAATAAGGCAGAACAGAAATCTCAAACGTTAATATGACGACAAGCAGTTGAAATGTAAAATAATTTCCAGTTTGGGTTGTTATTATTTGTGGCCAAATATTGTGTTTTCTTTATTGCATTACCTCTGCCTGTGTTAGTAAGGACAATTTGTCTTCTTGATAACTTTGAAAATTTATCAATTTTACTTGGATTCTAGAGAGATGTATTGGAAGGGTGGGCGAGGATTTGTTGCGTACACGTATTTCTAGTTGAGAAAATGTTCCCATCCTCATAAACATCGTCTCGTTTAATAACGTTCTGAAGTGTGACCTCCGGAAACGTTTCCTCTCTGTCGTAATCCTTAAACTACCCTAACTCCGCCAAACTATTCTCTTAGTCACCGTAAACATTTCCTTTGAAAAATTAAACAAATACCTTTTTTCAAAATATCGTTTAGGCTTACTGTGCATAATTAATCGCCTTTCCTGAACTTATAAATATCGAGACGAACATCGTCAAGATCTGTATCATACAACACATGCCATACCGTATTTTCATTACCAAGGTTTACAAGTGCAGGTTTCATCTTAATACTACAATCAGAAGTACACTGAATATAAAGCATGAACCAAATCAGGCAACATATCAATGTTTCTCATCGTTTTATTTGCTGTTAAATAACGCCACATTTTAGTCTACAATGTAAGAATCAATCGTTCAACGATGGACGCTTTGGTCTTCTAAACAAATGAAGATTCTCATCGTTCGTCAGCTTCTGAAAATGTCTATAAAAAGCTTTGTTCCCCGTCGAGTCAAAATCCTCTCGGGTTTTCTTCCAGACGTTAAAATCTGTTTAAAACAATCGACTTGCGCAGGACCACTGGTCACAAGTTTTTGACTTGAGAGCGACTATCCACGCAAACTTGGAAAAGACGTCAGTACCAACAAGGAGATAACGATACCCATCGCAAAACGTTTACATGAATTGCATGTTAGTTAAATCCTGTTGCCATTCATAATCAATACCTCCTACATAAACACGATTGCTCTTATTTGACGGAATGGTCAGAGTAAAGTCTGTGCATCCTGTCTCAACAATCTGTCAAGGATTTGTTTACTACTCAATTTGTATTTGCCATCTGGCATTACATCCTGGTACAGAGCTTTAACACCTCCAAAACTACCAGGTTGCTTTGGGTCAAAGCTTTCACTGCACAAATACTAGTCGACTTTTTCCGTTATTCCTATATTTTGGCTGTACTATTTAACGTGATGAACAAAATGCATGAACAGTTGTCCTTTTCAACAACTCGTGAGACAAGCTATTTAACTTCTGGCCCTGTTTGACACAAGACATCAGAGGAAACATTTTCGGATGTTCTGAGATTCACGTCTTCGACAACTACTAACCAGTCGTGCGAGTCATGTTTTACCAGCTCCAGCTTTGGTGACCAGTCTATACAAGATAAACCAGCAATCCGCTTGATTGATGAGGTTGCAAGGGTGCGAGGGAACGGATACGTTCGTTGCAGTTTGATTTTTTCCGCGGTAGGCACTGTATGGGCACTAACACTTGTTATGGTAATCTTGGACTTCCTCCATGTCTACCTCGGGCCACGTTTCAACGCTTTGTGGCAAGGGAACAAAGCGTGGAAAGTGTCATTATGGTACTTGTTAACGCGAGGGTGGGCGACGGCAGGCAAATTAGGCGAGGAGACGCACTTTTTTTTTGTCCTTCCGAGCGTTAAAATATTTGATGGATGAGATGCCTTCATACAATGAAAAGGAATTTAAGTTATCTAATAATCTGACATAAAGGTAAAAAGTTCAAAGGTTAATAACTGCTGTGACTGATCTCAAAGAATTCCAACGTTTCGAGCAAAGGTCCCTCGTCAAAGAGTAAAACGTGTTCTGTTCTATTTTTATATCATTTACTGGTTTAATACCTACTAATTAGTCTTTGAGTAACAATTTCAACAAAGTAACAGATTTCCAATGTTGGTTGAAAATAATGTCTTTTTAACTCAAGATTTAAGTAAAACACAAGACGAAGGCAATAATTTCAAACGTCGAACTTTTCATGTGCCGAATCTAATGTTAATAAACAAAATCCTTTATTTAAACTGAGTTGTATTTGATCGAGCACATGAAAAGTTCAACTTTTGAACTCGGCCTAATACTCCTTATTTTAGTCGAGCTCATGGTGTGCTTAAAACTCATAAATATTTTACACTTATTCCTAAACTTCGGCCAATAATTGACACCACCTTCACGCCATAACAAAATGCAGGGAAATTTCTTTTATCTTTACTCAAACTTTAGCTATTAATGTTTTTGAACTCGGAGTTTCTGTTTTTGAATCGAGTCCTAAACATCTATTCTCAAACGGCCATCATTTTGTTTCTTTCGACTTTGAATCTCTATTGACTGATGTCCCTTTACAAAAGGACAATTAGTATCACACTTAAATACATTTTTAAAACAATATTTTAAAAACGAGCAGGAGCGCTTTATCGGATTTAAAACACGAGGCGACAGCCAAATGTTTTAGATTCGATAAGGCAGGTACTGCGAGTTTTTGAATAGTTTGAAAAACTAACCCCTTACACGTTGATTTATGGATTATAAAATTCCTTTTCTTTGCTGTGACGAAAATATGTTGACCAAACTGAGTGCCTTGGTACCATGGATGTCAGAACATTTTTATCAAAACTTAATACTTAAGGCGTACAATGCACTAACTTGCATTCCAGTGTTTTGAGCCTGTTACTGTTTCTTGTCTATATTAATGGTTTGCGTAATTGTTTAGAAAGGGCAATGGCTGCATGATTCCGAATGACACTCATCGATGCAATTGAAGAACCAGGCGGAAAACGTATTCGAATGATGAAAATCAATGCCCAGCAAAAAATTCTTAACACAGGCATATTTGTGTCAAAAGGTTTATTGAGATCTAACTTTTCGTTGCTTAAGACGCAACATCATCAGAGAATGAGAAAAAGACGATGAGACAATCATTAAAATATTATTACAAAGCTAATTAGCATAAATTTGGCGTTTGAGAGGAAATAGGAAGTGATGAGATGTCAGAGGTGGCGAAGAGGGTACAGGCAATCAGAATAAGGAAAGAGGAATTGAGCTTGATTGTGAGTTGAGGGTAGGATTAAGTATGTGGATGAGTAAGCTTTCCCTGATGAGGAGTTCATGAGTGATTGATGAAGAGGAGTGAGAGAGGATGGTGAAATCGTCTGATGTAGTGGGATGGCCAGTGTCGTGGTGATGTGATAGAATGTTTGTTGTGGAGGGGTTAGCACGCTCTTTGCCAGTAATGGCTGAGATACCCAAGTGATCGGCAATCCGTGTGTGGAGAAGTCGGCTTGTTTGGCCTACATACGACGCATTACAGCATCGACACTTAAAAAGATACACAACACGCGATTTTAAACCATTGGGCATCCTGTCCTTAAAAGAAAAGAAGTGTGCTAGGCGGAGCGACGGACGGAAAACAAAACGAATAGAAATATGAGGGAAGGCCTGTGAGCAAAGCTTACGGATTTGTGTTCGAATCTGGAGGCTGTGTTGTCCAGTGAAGGGAAGGCAGAAGTATATAATCTTTTTAGGTGCAAGGGGAACTTTGGGTACGGGCAAAAATTTGTTGTCTAAAAAACGGCGAATACAATTGTCTAGAAAATTTCGGGGGTAGCCGTTGAGAGAAAATAGTTTCTTAAAATTATCAAGTTCGGAGTGAAAAGTAATGTAGGTCGAACAAACGTTAAAATAGCGATTTAAAAGAGACATAACTAGACCTTTTTTGTAGGTAAACGGAATAAAGCTATCAAAATTTGTATATAGGCCGGTAAAGGTGGATTTGCGAAAGACGGAGGTGGTGAAAGAGCCATTGTCTCGTTTGATTTTAACATCAAGAAATGATAATGATTTGTTAATTTCATTTTCAACAGTAAAAACAATATTAGGGTGCTGACGGTTTAAAAAGTTAAGAAAAGCGTTTAAAGTTGAGACGAAGAAAACATTCATCACTTGGTTTTGGCAAACAAGTGAACATTGTTGGTTCTTCACAACCAATGGAAGCATTTTTTACTGGCGATCCTGATGTAGCCATTGGTAAGCTGGGGATCAGACTTATAAAAAAATAAAACTAAAAATAAAAAAGTTTTTGGGATAAGTACCGACGAAACTTAACCTACAACGCAAAGTTGTAGGTTAAGTTTCGGCAAATTAAGTAAAACTCGACAAATTAAGTAAAATATTGGTTTGTCATGGGATTTTCTTTTCAATATACCCCGAGGATGATTCTGAAATAGAATGAAAACGCAGCAATTGAAATGGTCAAAGATGCACGTAACGTCACTCATACGCTCGTGAGTGCCGTTCCACACTGTGCAACAGGCGACCTAACCCATACCATCTATTTATATCTTTACAATAACTTCACTTGTTATTGTGAATAACTTTGTATGTCGTACAATTTATCAAGAGCTTACGACGTCCATGGAAGAGGATTAAGGAAAGGAGAGTAAACTAAATAAATTCCCCAGAAATTGACGAAGCTGGAATCCATTGGATTAAAAACGTCCAAACAAAATCATTCAGAAGAGTAATAGAATTATTGAAGACGAAGGCAATAACTCCTCCAAACTTTGTCACATAATTTGGCTTAAATTTAGGCCTACGCAAAATCATCAGATGCAGAGGTCGATTGAAAAAGGCTTCATCATCCGTTCGTACAAAGAATCCAAACATTTTGCCATTATAAACAACATGTCACCCACATTCTCGTAGAAAGTTTTAGTAACAGACGTTCTTGATTAGACGTTTCGATATTTAAGTTATTCATCTTATTCCCTCGCGTAAAAAATTCTATTGAAACAATACACTGCACTTCATTGTTTCGTATCCCCCTTGCTAAGGCGTGTAACATTCCTTACCAAGGGGCATTGAAACAACGATTTGCAAGCCGATGCTAAAAACGACGAATATGGTAATTTTTGGTGAAATAAACCCATCTGAAAATTTTGGGTTGGTCAACTTAGTGCAATGATAAAATTTGCTGAAAGTTGAAAGAGGCTATCAATTCCTGTGTCATAGGATACTTAAGTGATCAAGAATCTATCTGCTTTCCTTCGACGTCTCTCCATTTTATCAATGGTCAATCAATGACAACGATTTCCAACTGTAAACATTTCAATGTTATTTGTCAAACCAACTACTCACAAGACGAGCACGACATCATTGACGTTTACTACAGTAAACAACAGTTTGTAGCAATATAGCAACGAGACAAAGTTCTGAATCTGCGTGAGAAAAAGTCACTACCGTGGAAACGACCTCGAGGTATCCGTGGGTGACATTTTTATACTTCAGAACGATTTAACATGAAGGAACTTTCGGAAGTTAACCAAGCGTGAAGTGTTATGCCTGGGCGTGGTGGAAACATAAGTTCTCTGTCTGCAATCGTGATAAAGGCTAATGACAATCGAAAATTTCTGTTGCCTAAAAGGGTAAGACAATAAGTTATTCCCTTCTATGTCAGATGAAGATATGTCACTGAATTGACCTTACTATTGAAGACAGGACCCAGAACAGTGCAACAACGATCGAAAATGAAGGAGAATTTAATGTTCATTTTGTTCTTCTCATTAAACTAAGTCAATATTATTGGTCTAGGACTAACATTTCGTGACAGCTGATCTTTAGAAGGTCACTGCGGCACAACGATGACTATTTTTGGAGGTGGATAGCCGAATCAGCAGCAATCACGCTACTACCGGATTAGTTAGGTATATGAACGAAGAAGTTACGGGATGTGAAGAAAAGGTCGTGAACTTCGAGTTGAACACGTGGTTGAACGTTGAAGAGAGGACAAATTTTTGTGAATTTTTTGACACAAGATAAGTATTAGACTAAATCTTTTTTTGTTTTTGGAGCCGATGTGCTTAGTCTGACCAACAATTTGGCCAGGTTCTGTTTACCTGCGTGTATTAAGTATCAAAAAGCTAAGTACGGAACCATTGTGTTAGCATTGATCATACTTCAATCAGGCGTCATTTTAACCTTCAATATAACAAACATAATTGAACACGGTCTTTTTGCTGGTATCATTATTGAACCAAACCGTTTTAATGCTATTCTCTATGATAAACCAAGCCTTTGTTTTTGTATTAGTGAACCAAAGACTTCGAGAATTGGCTCCCATAACAACTTTATGAAGGCAAAGAAAGCTTTATCGCGTCTAGAAGGTAAATGGAATGAAGTGTTGTTAACGTTCTACCTCATAATACTTTATTTGTCTTGCCTGAAACAGTTTAAGTTGAATGAAAGAAGGAATGTTGTTATTGTTTGGTTCTCAAAAATGATGTGCCTACTTGCAAAAGTGTAGTGGACTGCACTCAAGGGCGGAGATGGCTCCCAAAGAGGAGTGGTGGGGCTAATGGTACTAGGATATAACCCTCCACAAAAGGTAAATAACGTGAAGGAGCGCTTCACAGGACATCTTTCCAACAAATCTTGAAAGTGTGGACATTTCGTGACATGTCCACGGTTACCTACCGACAATTTTAGTTTTCTTTATAAATTATTAGTTTCTTCTACAACTTTCTCCACTTGATGTTACGCCAAATTTCCTCCAGATGTCATGACTCACTAACAATTAAAGTACAAACGTTGCATTTTTCGACAGAAATTAGGGCGACTTAAGCCTACCCCTCTTTTCCCCGCGCCTGGTACTAATTTAAGAGCGTTGCATTAAAACTACATGAAAACCATTTATAAAACGGAACGAAATAAATCTCACGTCAAGCCGTTACAATCAGGCAAACCAACTCGAACGCCCCATTTAACTCTGATAAGAGACGAAAAAAGCAAATTTTGATCTCATCAATGACTTACTAAGATGTCTAATTACCATTACTCACACGATATCTATAGAATCGCAAAAAGTGAGGGTTTTTTGGGATTGTTTGTTGCGGTTGTACGAATTTTGAGAAGTAAAGAGCGGCTGGAATTGATTATGTAATTGTACCCGTTTTGGGGTGAAGGGCACATGTAAGTTAGGAGGAAGATAAAATTCGGTTTTCAGTTGAAACTGTTAATTTCATCATACAACATTCTGTTTTCAGTAGATCGAGTATTTGACATATGCTTATGAATTCCTTATACTTGTCAACTCAAGACGGGTTTAATCGTCACAGCATTGCTCTATTAAGAAGAAAAGAAACTGTGATCATTTTTGGCATAAAATTGACACAAAATGGACGTTTTAACATTTTACTTCAATCTCGAACAAAAAAGGTTCAAATAAAGTACACCGATCACTAAAATATCACTAAGTTTACCGCTATAATCTACAATTTAGTTGCTACAAAGCAAAAAGAAGTTATAAAAAAATGAAGTTATGGAAACCACTTCTAACTTTTAGACAACCGCGGATAGTCGTAAAAACCAAGCAGTTCTCACTAACAATTCTCTTACCCACTCGGGCAAGACGGGTTTTGGCCATTAATGACGATATATTTGTCGGGCGAAACCTCTTTTATAATTAGCTTTATAACTTCCCAGAATCCTCGAAGATTGCTGACTCTGAACGTGTAATACTCGGGCGGATAGGAGGCCACCTTTACTATTTCATCTATACCTTGAAGGTAACTGCCAACAGCAACCACGAAAATCCGTGCTCCGCTGTTTTTCAGTTCTTGAGCTTTGGGTATGGTCAAATGTTTGTTAACGTTTGATTGTCCATCGGTGACGAGGAGAACGATCTTGTTTGCATTATTACGACGACCTGTGTAAGAGGAATAACTCTCGGTCAGTTTAATTTAAGCATTACCGGAAAACAGTCGGTAATTCACTTGAGATACAATATGTTATTTAGTTCAGGAACAGAAGGACAAACCCAGGCTTTCGGAGATTGAAGACATATCTATTACGTCCTACGGACAGAGTATTGACACAATGCAAACGGGAATTGCTGTTCAATGTGATCAGCCGAAACGATTTGCACTACCAGCCTAATACGCTTTCTTTTTTCTACTTTAAAACAAGAAGTCGAGCACAACATACAATTGAAATACAGCAAAGAGCCAGTTAAACAATTTCTCATCCGGGCCAAGGCTTAAATTAAACTCTTCATGTGATTACTACTTGACCCATGAAACGAAAAATCGGTGTCCGGTTGTCCATGGGGAAACCACAGGACTCGGTTTGGTTGCCCCAATAAAATTTTGGTTGTCCAGCCCCTTCGGCCTTCCCACTGTTAAAGCCTGTAAAGTTGATAGGTTATACATATAACTTAGGAGAATTTGCAGGAATTGACCATTGTAGCTTTATAGGGCGCGGGGGGTCCAATGTAGATAACTTCGATAAAACACCTCTTCGCTCGAAACGTCGAGAAGCTTTTTTTCTATCTTTTAGATAGTGTATAACCTCAAGAACGCCGCCATTGTAGCTTTATAATTTTATTAATATATATTGAATATTAAAGCACATCTTTCGCTAAAGCTCGGCAATAATAAAGTTAAAATATTAATAAAAATCAGTCAATGCAAAATTAATATGAATCAACATTCAACAGTAAACTGAGTAGAGTCAAGCTGTAATAACATTAAGACCATTTTCTGTCCAGGGCAGCCAGATAGGTCTTCTAGTTTATGAGAATTCATCAGAGCTGCCTTCACTTTCAGTTTCCGACTCAACCAATTGTTCCACCTGTTCCACAGCTGAACAACTTGTGTTACTTGCCTGCCTTGCTCTGGGTCCATAGGGCTGTATTTGGGGTCTTCTGGTTCTCCTGCCACTCTGCCACCATAGCCTTATAGCAGCCATTGGTTCAAATTCATTGCAGGAAGGACCCAAAAGTGAAATACGCATCAATTCATTTAAACTAGTGGTTGTTAACCTTGCTCGCCAATCTTGCTTTACTCTATTCATAAGAGAAAAGCCTCTCTCTACTTCACTCGTGTGCAATGGAATTAGCAAAACAATAATGAGTACCAGGACAATGTTCCTGAAACGACCTTCATTTTGTGTGATAATCCCTTGCCATAGGTCTAGATAGGAAATATCCCGTTCAGCACCTATCAGACAAGAAACATAGATCTTCAGCTCACCCCACTCCAAAACAGCTGATCAACAGTTTGTCAAAATGTTTCAGCAGGAAACGGAGCTGTTCGTTCCCATAGACTTGTAATAGCTCTAATCCTAAGGGCCAGGTCTTGAAATTGAAAGTGGACATATTTCTGAGTATGGCATCCTCGTTAATAGAAGAAAACCTTCGCTGAAAAGATCCGTCATTGCACTGATTATAGCCTGCTTGTTACGGCTGACATTCTGCATTGCAATGTCTCTATTACCTTGTAGTTCTTATAAAGCAAAACATAATCCGAAGATCAGCATCTTGAGAAATCCAAGATATGGATCGAAACAGGACGAGAAATGAGTTTTATATTTTTTCAAATTGTCGTCTGGTATTGGTTCTTGTAGTTCTTGTTGCCTATAAACAGTTCCATTAGCAACTTCTGTAAGAAATGCAGCTTCATTGCTTCCTGGTGTGGTAAGCAAGGAATGGAAAGTAGACAAAGTTCAAGCAAGACAAGTGGATACATTTTTCCAATGCTGTATCGTTAGCCTGAAACTGGAATGACATCCTAGCCAAAATCTTACAAACATCCAGAAAGAACTGAAAAATGTAAACAAATTCGAATGATCTGAGGAGCCTTACCAAGCCTGTAGCTTTTGCTTTGGCATCATCTGATTGGCCATTAGCTGAGACAGAGTCAAGATGGGCTAGAAGACAAGGCCAATTCTGTTTGATTGCTTTTGCTGCTCGCTCGTAATAGGGTATCCACCGCGTTCCCGTAACATTTGGTGGTTTCAAGACTTTGATATTGAAAGCTACCCCATTTTCCTTCAGGTTGTACCAGTTAAGGGGTGAATTACTGTAGAACTTGTAGATGGATGAAAGGAGACCATCCACCTTTTTAAGGTAGGCTACTTGGTTATTGGTATCTTTTATGCCAAGTTCTAATCGATGTGCATCACAATGCATAGAAAGCAAATGTGGTACATCAGCTTTAATCCTAGTTACTACTCCACTTCTGACACCAACCATCAATGCAGCACCGTCTGTGCTCATTCCGACAGTTTTCAAACGCCATTTATCTGGTTGCATGTCTGTCTCATCTAGAAAAGCCTTATCAATTGCTACAACAGTGCCGTGTGCATCTGACTTAGCCAATGCTTGAATAGATAAGAACTTAGTTACTGGTCTACCATCTTCTAGATATCTAACGTATACCAGTTCTTCATCAGTAATAGACACATCTGTTGATGAATCATTGAGGACAGAGAACATTCTAGCTTGCCGAAGCTTATTAGCAAAGTCTTCCTTCACAGTTTCAGCAATAAAGTGTGCAAATGTGGCAGCCTGTTTATCATTCTTATAGCTCTTACCAGTGTTCACACCATTCCTTTCTTGAAGGTCGCGGAGACCGACAAAATCTCTGAAAGGTCGTTCTGCCTTAACCAAGCAGTAGACTGTATGAAAGAGCTTTACTAGGCGAGTAACAGCTTCTTTTTCCATATTAATTAGACATGCTTCCATTGGTGCAGTTCCAGGTTGAGAAACGCTAGCATTGTGAGCCAATTTGGCAGTTTAATGTCCGTCACTTTTTCCATGTTTCTTGATGCCATCTAGAGGAAAACTGTTGTTTCCCGTTTTGCTTCCAAACAGAGATTTATCCTTAGCAAACTGCCTGCAATATTTACAAACCATAGAGTTTTATTTTTCATCGAATTCCAGCCACGATCGCCCAGACGTCCATGAATCTTGAAACGTGCGAAGTCGTTTCTTTGAGCTTTCTTCGGGTAGTTGCTGTTCTGTTGTTCCTGTTAAATTACCTTCATTGTCTTTGCTTGTTCCACAAACGTTCTCTGAATTGTTATTTTCCTGTATCTTTTTCCGACAGAAGTACCGAAAAAGGCTAATATAATCAAATTAAATAAACCACCTCTGTTATTTTGTTCAACGACAACTAGCAATTTGGCAGCAAATACAATGCGTGTCCGCTCCTAAAAGCACTGCAGGCTCACGTCAGTCACGTGACGTCAGTCAGTTAATCCAAAAAGACTCGCGAGAATCAAACTTATCAAAGAAGCGTTGTCTGAACGTCCCAGGTTGGGAAACTTGCATTTACCCATTTTTAGTTAGTTTTAGTTTTTATTCACTCTGCAAAGACAAAAAGCTTTGATATTACGTGCTGGACTACTGCTACAGCGTCAGAGATTAGTGCAATGCCACAGCCTACATTGGTTGCCCAAGGGCCAACCATTCTATACAATCTGGTTGTCTCTGCCTCATTTTGGTTGTCCGGGACAACCGGACAACCGTTAATTTCGAACCCTGGTTAAACGCATTGAATAGGATCTGTATTGAAAAACGTTGAAGCTTGTTCCTGAACTTATACATTAAAGGATACGGGCTACGTTTCTCTCTCAATTAAATAGCCACCAAAAAGCACTCTTTCAAAGTTTAATTAAATATTTAAAGTCAAAGTTATGTTTAAGCCAATACCCGAAAAATCTTCGTGAGCTTCTCTGTAGGTGTTCACGTGTCAGAAACGAGCGTGCGGGCATGCTGTTCGGGACAAAACCAGAACAGTGTCCAGCACCAAGGGCTGGCCAGTGATAAGTTACTTTTTGACCCTTTCTGAAGGTTTTTCTAACCATCTTCAAAAGGTGCAAAAGTATTGCGGCAAATGTTCAGCCTCAAGATGGTGGCTCTTCTTCACTAATCCCAGACATGCTATTTCTTTTAAAATTTCGCGGCTTTACTCACCGAAATGTGTTGGACTTTTTCAGATTCAAAGATTTGAATGTCATTTGAATGTCAGATTAAATCTCATGTTCACGACAGCTGCAGAAATTTATCAATTTGTCATCAAGGTTGGAAAGGTTTGCTCGAAAGTTGTGGGTAGTGGGGAAAGATGACTTGCAGAAAAACCAAACTTTTACATCAAAAAGATAAGGAATGATGATATTATCGATTTGCTACTCAGCGAAAGTCACGCATATTGGATCAGTAAGCATCTGTTCCATACGAATATATTTGTTGTAAAGGAAAACAACTCAAGGAAGTCAAATAACCCGTGTATGCCTGACGTATCTGACATAAATTAAAAAAGGGATATAAAAATTGAATTTAGTTGTTTTTCATATTGTTTCAAAAATTTGACAAACACCTTTTTAATGTAATTAGAATCAGATATATAACGAAATATACTCTGACGTTTATTTAAGTAATGGTGGACAAGCAAATAGCAATGTAAATAAGGTCATAACGAGCAGTCTTGCATTTATATGGCACATTTATATGGCACTACTGTTCGACTGTCAACCATGAAATGAAACAAAAATACGTACCCACATTGGTCTTTATTAAACATAATGTTAATCTTATGTATAATTAAATGCAGGTGTGAAACGAGTATTGCATTGAGTCCACCTATTCAACAGAGTAAGTACATTTCCTTCGAGAGTTAAAAAAATCTAAAAAGAATAGAGAGTTCTGAGCTTTTTCGTTGGTTTTCTAGATACTGTACCTATGTGGGCAGTCAAACCAAACTACCTTTACTCGGCAACCTTAAAATCCAAGTTAAGATACCAACGTATCTTGGACTAAAACAGTATGGCAAAGTCCAGTGAATTTTTCTTTCTTCCATTGAAATCATAAATATTACATCATTGATAACAAGGAGCCAGACGAATAAAACAATCTGAGTTTCGTTATCGACAAAATCATAACGGAGACATAATGATGTAAAAACATTTAATATTAACGTTTCATTACTAAGTCAGTAACATACACAGAACAGCTGAATGAATTATTTCGTATGGTAGATGCAGCTTTGAAAGCTAAACTTTTACAAAAATTGATGGCCATAATTGGTGACAGAGCATTTTAAAAACCTCGCCCAAGCGGGCAAGATTAGTTAGATCAATTCGAGTGGAGTCCATTTACATATGAGGTAACCAAGGGATCAAAATTTCTCAGTGCATACCTCTGTTAATTTATTTGTGTTAATTTATTGTGTGTGAAACTGTGTGTGAATCTCTGTGTGTGTATGTTTACCTATGTGTATTAGTGTTGATGTGTATAAGTGTTTATTTTTAATTTTGTATATGTGTAGATAGGTACCAAGTATCAAGTATCAAGGTTCCTAGGCAGTCATAATAGACGAAATGAAATTGTCAGACAACGTTTACAGACAAAAGTGCTTTTTACACGAGGAATTCACGCTTAAAAAGAACAAGAAAACGAATGAAGACGATTATAAAAGCGGTGAGAAAGAAAAAGACTGAAGCAAGAGTGTAATAAGCTGAAAGGAACCGATAAGAATGAGACGAAAAGTGACAAAAGCTTTTGAACGAAACGAAGAGTTCACACATGTGAGCTACAGGCGCTTTGGTGTTTGAAACTGGCAACTGAAAATGAAACCCAACCGTCAAAATAAGCTTGGACAACATTTTCCTTCTTTAAAAAAATATTGTTTTAGAAATAATGCCCAAAGTTCTTTCACTTAGTATTCGTGGAACCAAACTTTTGCCGATATATAGAAAACTTTTAGATAAATGGTAAGGCCGCCACAAACTAAAGTTCATGAAAAAATTAGTAAAATTCTAGATTTTGGGATAAACACCTGGATTAACTGTAGATTCATCCCTCCTAGAAGGGTCACAAAATCCCCATGTAAAAGCAACATGAAATTCAGCTCTCTTAATAGGGCTAGCCCTACCGAAGGGGCTGGCTCGTCCCCATATAAACACATCCTAAGACGCCGCAATGGTTATTTACAAAGTTTGAAGAACCGGGTTTAACACCCCCTTCCAGCGTTGCTTTCGTTTTTAGTTTTTTTTATTCTAACCTTATTCTTAATTTTTTAAAATTCTATTTGCTTTTTCTTTACAATTTCCATGAAATAAAAAATTCAAAATCTTATCAGCAGAGTTACTTTTTCACTTTATGCTTGATCGTACGCTGCTCTCCAGTTCTTTCAAGAAGACTGTCGTGGTACAAGATTCAAAATGGTTTCGGCGATGCAAGATTCTCGGTAACTTGTCAGTTTTAATTGTTAATTTTCATTACTTTATGGCCAATGGCGTGGTCAAGATTTTTATTCCGGGAGCCAACGCCGATTCCAAAAGGCCTACAACCAATCACAAAGGGCAGAGAGACCAGTCAATTGGCTCCAGGTTGGTCTCAGTTAATTTTTTTAACTCATTCAAACAGGAAGATCTTTCTAATAAATAATCATAAGTATATCATCCAAACAAACTTGTAAATATCTAATGCAGCTCAGTACATGTGGGGAGAGCATAACTTTATCGCATCCCTCTAAATGCGCCAATGGTTTTGACGACTTTTGGCGTGCTCTTAACTTTTTATTGTTTCCAGTTATAATAAGCTATAATAATTTAGTTTTTAATTCCAATTTTAGGCTCTTTGACCGTCTTACAACCCATCAACCTTGTTTGCATTCTCAAGGGATATGATGGAAATGTGGGTAAACAGTGGTTAGTTATTTCTATTTCTAATTCAGATATAAGTAAGCTTTCCAGAAAAAGATACCGAATTGGGTCTAACCTTAAGATAAAACCACGTTTAAGGATTCTCAATTAGTTTATTTTCCGGCGCGACTAATTCTATTTCTTCTTTCATTAAAGTATACTTATTTCTGAATTAAAAGTCCTAACGCAACGTAAACATTGTTTGCTTATTTTTCGGTGTAAAAACTTTAATTTTTCGTCGTTTTTACCTCCCTCTTAATGTCAAGTTGCTCTAAGATCTCACCCGTGACAACTTCTTCCCTCGTTTCCGCTTTCTCACTCCACTGCTCTTGTTTATATTGGTTTGTTACTACTCATCCCCATCTATTTTCGTGACAGATCAACTACTTAAACTGCATTTATGACAGAAAATAGTTCGTTGAACACTTAATACTAATTTTGTAACGAAACGTTAGTTTTGACATTTTTAAAAATGTTGTCTCCATTATGATTTTGTTAAAAATTACTTGTTGGGCTATAATGTTTACTTCAAACGGGTCTTATCCAAATAACAATCACAACTTACTGATTTATACTTGACCATGTCATTCTTCAATATTGTATTTTTAGAAAAAAGCAAAGCAAAACCCTAAAAACTCTCCCAAAAAAACAACTATTGCTGTTCCGTAAGCAATATCCGTTGTTTCACTGTGAAGTACTTCACAAAAAGAATTCTCCATACATGTATATCGTCTTACTTTAACAGGCTTGTCAGATCTGCTTATATCTACATATTTTTTTCCACAACATTCATTACCAATAGTCTCCAAATCAGATTAGTGAAAAGCCAGCTGCAAACTTAAAATTTACGGATACGTATTGTTCACGACCAATTATACTGTGGTTTATTTAAACGCAAGGTTTTCGAGTGATCTAAAGCACAATTATTAATTTATGTATATCTATCAATGAAACCATCATGCAATAAATGAATGGGAATACGCGTTTGAGAAGTTAGTTCAAATGTTTGTTTTAAGTGTTTCCTCAGGGAGTTCCAAACACTCGAAAACACAAAAACTTTGTGGATACCACCCTTGGGTTTTACTGTCCTCACGTGATTTGACTTTGGAAGCCCTAATGAAACAATCAAACTCTTGTTCAGTGAACTATTATACGAAAACTATTTTAGAAAAGAGTTTTATTTACAAACTAACAATTTGTTGTGTTATCCAAGATTTCCAAAAATGTATTATCAGAAGATTGTCTATTTTCAAACAATTTAACCCCTGGCCCAATCACTGCTCATACCAATTTTTAATACAATATTTACTGTATCCAAAATGGTGGCTTTGTTTATTCATTCACATTTCGATTTACTTTACTCACATTTTAACTTTGCCATACTGCTCCTTTATTTCCCTCATTCATTCTTTCATTCTAAGTTAAATTATAGCTAAACATTTACCTGAAGAGGGACTGTCAAACAGTTTTTTCGCTTCGACCAGTCCAGCCTGAGTGTTAGTGGAGCCACCGAGGTATGGAATCTTCATGATCTCGTTTGCCGCTGATAAGTGGTGCAAAAACATAAAGTTTACGATCGCTGATGTGGAGAAGGTAACTCCAGCGTATCTTGCATCATATGTTTTATCGTTTCCAGCTACGTCCATCATGATTTTGAGAGCTTTCTTTCCGATGCCAAATTGACAACTACCGATCGATCCCGAACTATCCATAACGACTACTATATCTTCAATTACAGACTGTCTCTTAGCTACTGGGGTTCTTGAAGTAAAGCGCAGGAAATTTCTCATGAATTTAGTTGCGGTGACATTTTATGAAGGAACTTTTTGAAACTCTGCAAATTAAAATAACTCAACTAAATAAAATAAAGACCTTTACCGGGGTCTCGATGGGCTTAAGTAAGGGTCAAAAATTTTACATTCAGAATTTCGATGTTCAACTGACAATCAGAAGACATTTTTTTATATAAAAATCATCTTTAATTTATGGATATCGATTAACCAAATGGAATTCCGTTCGGCAAAATTGATGTCTTCCATGATAGATGAATGTTTGTCAATCTCATGATAAAGGAAAACGATTTCTGAGCCAAAATGAGGCTCGAATCCGCAACTTACTTATGACCACTGAGACGTTTTAACCATTGAGTTTCGAGACTGAGATTGCGAATTACCGTGTTATTTTGAGATATGCACTGCCAATGCGGCAGCCACGATAAATAAATAATGTTTAATGATACAATTGCACGAACGTTCGTCGGTCATCCTTGGCATGTTCAAGCTCCTACATGTCTAAAATGTATCTTTAAACATCATTAAAAACTCATTAAGAATTCATGAGAAAAATACAAAGGAAAATCATAACCGTTTCATGACTTTATTTGTGATAAAAACACAGTTACTTTCCTCCTCCAATTTTTTCGGCTTACAAAACAAATTTTTTTCAAACTTTCTTCGCGAATTTGAGTATTAAGGGGTTTGGTTTTTAAGTCGTTCAAAAAACTCGCAGTACTTGCTTTATAGGATATAAAACATGAGGCGATAGCCGAGTGTTTTATATCCAGTAAATAACTCCTGCTCATTTTTTAAACATTACTTAAAACATCGTGTCTGTAGCAGAAGCAGCACATACCTAGCTTGCAAGCTGTATTCTTGTAAGTGGTTGATAAGACCTCACCTGTCATTACAAGTTGAAGGTTGCAGGTTTGATCCCCGTCTGGGACCCAGAAATTGTTTTCCTGAAGTATGAGCTTGACGAACGTTTATCTAGCGTCCTTGATATCATCAAGCTCCCATATGAGTCAAATATATCATTAAAAGATCATTATTACCATAGCGCCGATTCCTCATAGGCAGCACGTATGTCAAGTGTTGGCTAATACCAGGATCGCGGAAAAAAAATTAAACGATTCTCTTCAGGGCTAATCGATTAGCAGTAAATAGAGATTCCTGTTTCAATGTAACTTATAAAGTTTAGTATTGTAGTTTCTTGAGTAAACGCAAAAAAAATGGTCTCAAATACTGTAGTAATCTTGATTCGATAAATTCTACTTGTTTAATCATGTTGAATTCATCCACTCCCTGGGATAGACATTTACACTAAATCTAGCTAGCATTTGAGCTGCTCTGCCGTGTAGGACGCAGTGTCCAATTGAAACTCATCTCGGTAATCACATCATGCGTTGTTTTCATTATATCTGCCCCTATGACAAGTGAGAGTTTAGTTGTAGCCACGTGAGTTCAATCACATTATTGGCGGTTGAGAAGAACAGAAACAAAGCACATATAGAAGCAGACGTAAATGATTTAACTTACTTTGGTAATAAGGATCGTTTGGATTGGATGGCAAAGAAGTTGGTCGCCAAAAACTGGCTGAACTCTGCCCACTAAGGACAACCAAGCAAACTGACATGAAGACGAAACAGGCACCTGGTCCAGACATTTTCAAATTTTATGTTTGTGTGGCAAACTTTTTGCTTATAAACTCATGAAGGAAACCAAATATTCTTATACTGAAATTTTCTGCGTGGGCGCAAAACAAGTAGGCCGCAGGAGCAAAGAACTGAAGAGAAGTTCAAAATCATTGTGGGTGTTTCTTTGCTTACTCCAACCGTTACCGTTGTTTGTTGAGTTTACGAGTTTGTCGAATATTTATTATTGACATCATTATTATTGTTATTAGTATTAGTTAATTTTACGTCAATTGCATGGGTGGGATAACTACATACGTAGGATATACTGTTGACCAGATATGAAAAAATCTTAGAACACTTTCACGACAAACTCGCCCAAATATGGATTTACGTGCTTGTGCACAAAGTTGGTACAATCACATTTGATCTTTTCGCCTCAGTATGTAAATATCCGTTTTTTAACAGATAATGGGTTTTTTCATTAGCATTTTAATCAAAATTCATCTATGCGTATCCTAATATAATTAGAATCCAAGAAAACATAAACGAGAAGGTGGAAAACGAAGGAGTGGAAAATGCACCTTGATAAATAACATGCAAAGGCAAATAACTGAAGAAAGTTCTTTGTAAATGTTGGTTTGACAAATATAGATTTGTACCCAGAATGTTTACTTTTATTAGATACTTGCAACAATAGCGATAAATAAGGATAAGAATATAGTTTGATAAGTACTGTGCCTTATACTTGGCCTCATTTGTTCGTAACTTTTTCCTTTAAAAATAGTCGTTAAAACGTCAGCACGTTTATTTGTCGGACTTCAAATTAATGGAATACAAAACGTAATAACACTCTCAAGAAACGTAAAATCATATACTGTGTTCATGTGCGCAAATCAGACACTCGGAATATGTGAAATGCTAATGTAAATCTTGATTATACTCTCGAATAGTTTTTAATACCGTTGAAGGCAAACAAATCGTAGCGGCAACAGGTTTCCCAGTATAGGGGAAAATTTCAGGTAAATGAATTATCAAGAGAGAATTTTCGTAGAAAATATTCCAAATTTTGGACCAAAAATAAGAATTATGATAATAACAAAATATTCAGCCACTTTGACTCCTATAAAATATTAGAACATCTGAAAAGATCTCTTATTTAAAATGCGGTTTTCATGCACAAATAGCGACTAAAAAATACGTCTTATGCGGTTAGAGGTTACGAATTGTGAGAGAGGAGGAAAGGAAATGACAAAACGAAATTTTTTTCTAACAGCCAGTGCCTCCACATACCCTAGTAACGCCGCCGCAAATGAATGGCTTAACAGAATAGTTCGAGATGTTTGAATGTTGCATTAATCCGTTTGAAGGGCAGACCAGGACAGTTCGAATTCTTCGACAAATAATTAGTACTATTCAGATGCCGTCGTCAGTCTTTCGAACGCCCTAAATGAACTGTTTTGAAACCTTTGATCCAACGTTTTGTATAGTTTCTAAACTAATAGAAACATGTGTCAAAAATGGAGTGACAGGGTGATAAATTTCGTCTTCCTGGTTACACACTGTGCAATATCTTAATTATTGGGCTCGTCAAATTTCCAGCCTTTCTGGAAAAATTCTTGTTAACAACTGCTAGGCAATTTAACGCAAAAGCTCTGAGGTTTCAGAAAATGCCATGGTTTCTGATTACTGCAGGACATATGTAAACATCGAACTCACGAAAACGAGACATTAATCTGTTCTTAATTAGCTCTAACTGGCATTCTAAAGACTTCCACTATCCTGACCGGGGAAATTGTAAACGATAAATGCAACAAAAAATTCGTGTTGTTGAATTTCTATTTTTATTTAGAAAATCATTTTAGTTAACCACGTGCTGCAATTCGTTTGCTTGTGGCGTGATTGATTGTCCGTGATCTAATGTGTAGCTTTGTCAACAGGTTGGTTGGCCTGCTGTTATATAGTTTGTATAACTTCTTTCTTATTACGGCGAAGCAATATTCTCCCTTTTAAGCATACTGGCAAAGCATAATAAATTACATTCGCGAAAGTTTGTGAGTTGCAATCCATTTTAAATTGAGAGTTTTAAGACGAATTTTATTACTATTTACACTGAGTACTGAAGATCATGCTGTTCAATTTCTATTCACTTTTAGAAAAAGATTTTAATAAACGACATGCTGTGTTTCGTTTTGTGGTAGCTTTGCGTCTACGTAAACTAATATGCAATTTTGCCTACAGGTTATTGTTTTGGAGTTTCTGTATGTTTTGGTTCAACAAATAAAATCCTGTTTGCCCACATTTGCTTGCTGTTACTTTGTTTTGTCCTTATTACGCCAAAACAAGATTCTTACTTTCAAGCATACCGGCCAAACACATTAATTTTTATGAGTTGGAAGACAAAATTTTATTACTGTTTACAAGTGCTATTGTAGTGAGATGTCACCTTCAAATTTTACATAACTTAGCGCTAAGTACCTCAACCATACATGCAGTGCATTTAGTGAAAGGTGGTATATACTGACCAACAGGAAAGGTAAAGCAACTGTACCGTAGAGATCATGGTGTGCAGTGACGTAGAGAAGGGCGTTGGTGTTCAACCCACAATTGCTATCACAAACGTCAAAGAGGCGCCAGAAAGCCATGACATAGATATGTCATTTATCAAACCAGAGAAATTTCTGTCCATGTAATCGATGGTTAGACTTACCATACTAAAACTGTCAAACGTAGACAATTAAAAGGTCGGTTGTTTGATTAAAGTTGCTCGATTCATATTTGTTGCCTCAATTTTTAACATAACTGTCTGGCTAGTCTTGCTACATCAAATCACTGAAATGATTGTGTCGTGTTGCCCAGTAAATCATTTAGTGAAGCTTAGAAAAGTTGCAAAATATCGTCGTGAGAGATAATTGCAAAAGAAAAGTTTGAATAAAGTTTGAAATAAGACATATACATTCCCAATTCAACTTTTTCACAGCGGATATATATATATTATTTGTTTTACAGTAAATATTACGATTTCCAGACAACTTGATGTTTTGGATCTTTGCCATTTTAATTATAGTGCTGTGATGCGTATGTAAATATAATTATAATATCAAAGAAACAGTTCTTCAGTCCGGGATAAAGTCTCATGGACTGAAAAGGGACAATAAACAGGGAAGCAGAAAAGGCGCTTTAATAAAGAACCAGCAAGAGCAGAGAGGCGAAGGAAGTTCACTGACGGAGATGAGTTTCCTGGTCGTGATCACGTTTCCCAGTTTGCTGTGAAAATGTTGACAAAACTTCACCTGGAAAGACTAGAATTCTACGGTACCAAATTAATTTTGGAATGATTACAAAGCTAAATTTACCATTACCTTATACAATTTGAAGAGGTCACTTGATCAAGTGCCAAAACTACTCAAAGCATTCAAATTATTGGTTCAAACAGAACAACCCTAGCCAAGGCGTTTAAACGTTAGAGTTTCTGGTCAACTATTCAATCGGATTCAGTGTAGTGTTCCAACGGTTCTAATTAGCCAAACATCTAGTCGTCATTTCTGCAATTGGCATCTCACAATATTTGAATGCTGACTGAACAACGATCCTTTTATTTTTTCAGTTTATTCACTAAAGTCTCAAGGTACGCTTTTAAGTAATAGGAAAAAAACATTGCATTAGTCCACTTTGTACATTTGCACGAGGACATCTTTTTGATCGATTTGATATTTTGAACAGTTAGTCTCGGGAGTGCGATGAGATTTTGCTAATCACTAATCCGAGCGCCAAGATATAAACAATCGACAAAATAGTCACAAGCAAACGAGACGTGGTAAATGCCACAGATAATATAATTTATTTTTAACGCTTGATATCACTCGTCCTGGCTAACTGTCAAACATAAACTCGCTGAAAGGAGATGAATCCAATGGGAACGGGAACGTCATACCATAGGTATCACTGAACTTCCTTAAACTCTGACACTTTGTCGGTACGCCTCCTTTGTTTAGTGTTCCTTTTCAAATATTTAGATATGCATCAAACTATTATGATTAAAATGGTTAGGAGCCAAAACATCACGTTATCTGACAATTTATTTATGACGTGAAAAAATCATTCGTGATCGTATTATCTGTTTAAAAAACTTTATTCAAACTCTTCTTATCTAATCTACTTACATCCTAATGACATTTTTGAAAGTAGTCTATATAGTGGGGATTCTAGCGCATTTTGGGATTTGACTAAATTTCCACATTTTCAAAATAGACAAAAATAGTCGGGGAAAACCCTTTTCCTTGTTTACGTAATTTTCAGCTGCTTCACTACAGCTTCGCTCGATCACTTCCGGCGACTTCTAGACTCTTCCAGGAATTTGTTAACGTTACCGGGAACTTCAACACATTTTAAAAACGGGTCAAAACTTTTCAAAGTGTCTTGGGGGAATAACCTAACACAGCAAGCTGATAAATTCCAAACATTCTATACATGCTCAATCTCCCTAACAACTAGCGTCACTCGATGTCAACAAAAAAACTATTTTCGGTTTGCTCAGTTGTTAGGGAGATTAGGCATGTATGGAATGCGGGGAAAGTCACTAAACGACTGGTGGGGGAATTACCTTTTTTAACAGAATTTTAAACAATAAGTCTATTTGCTAAACAGCTTCGCTGATAAAGTATTTTACGGTTTAAACCCAAATATATTCTCATAAGTGTCAATCATTTCATTCATGTAATGACCAAATGCAAGAGTGTCTATTTTATTTTCAAGTATGTTTCGTTTGTCATCTTTATATGACAAAGCAATCTTTTCGACACTTTCTGTATACAGTTCATGGTTTCTATGTCTTATCAAATTCATTTTTCTTATTTGTTCTTCTCCATCAAATAAACAATCTTTGTAATTTTGGAATGTTATTTCTTTTTTAATTACATTTTTCTTAACACCTTTACATTTTTTTTGGACCTGCGGTCCTGAGAGCTCCGCTCGATCTTCTTTTACTTTGTTGTCTTCATCAGCTCCGCTGCCCTTCGGGTTTCCACACATTTTGTAAGCATATAATTTTGCTCTCAAACCAACAAATTCTTCTATTTGTTTTCCACCACATTCATCTTTCATCATTCCAATAACCTTTTTGTTTAACCCGGTTTTAATTCCACTTTTATGTTCTTTTGAATAATTACTTGTATCAAACATATTTTTTACATCTGGTGAAATATCTTTATAAAAATCTTCGGTTTTAATTTCATACATTAAACTATCTGTATCGGTAAATAATAATGATGCAGCTCCGCCGTATTTTTTCTTAATATAATTATAATGAAAATCATACATTAAAGTTTTTGATAAATCCAATATACTCATTCCTAAATATATTGGTTTATTCAACATAATTTTAGTCTTATATTTATGTATTGCAATTAAATTTTCAGAAAATATCGTTCTACTTTTAAAATTACTTTTTGAAAATAATTTTAATGCTTTTTTTTGTCTATTTACCAATTGTATATCAACTCTATTTCTTACATTTTCCATGGTTTTCCCAAACACAGAATTATTCATCAATTTGAAAAAATCTTTTTCAAAATCATTTTTTGCGTTTGTTCTCAAATTTGTGTTCAAATCAATATATTGTTTCATAAAATCTTCTTCGTAAAATTTTACTCCTTTATGAATTTGAGTGATTTTTAATCCCAATTTTTCATACAATTTTAAATTTTCACAATGTAAAACATATTTTTCTTTATTATTTAAATTTGGTATTAATTTTTCAACTTGGCCAACCTTTAATCTTTCTGGTGCAAGCGGATATTCATTATGTGAATCATGTAAATTTTCTGGATATTCTAAATCAACTTCTAAAATACAACCGGCTTTCGGGTCATCTGCGATTTTTTCCCAATTATTTAACTCATTGTTTTTCATCCATTTGAAATCTCTAACAGGTAATTTCTTACTCATTGCCCAACCATATAAATTATTTGCATCCAAATACGGAAGATAAACACTATCTTTTTCAGAATTATATTTGTTTTCCATATATTTGTTATTTGCTTTTGCATATCTTTTTACAATCGTTGAAATTCCACCTCTTATTCCTTTTTCAATCATTAGATACATTTGTGGATCAGACAATAGATCCAATTCAATTTTTGTAATTTTCAACATTGCATCCCAAGCTAATCCAGGTGAAGTAAAATACCAAGCAGGATCCAATTTATAATTTGCTTTACAAACTTTTCTAAAGTTTTCAAAGACATCAGCTAAAAGCATCACATCAGTTTTTAAATATAAATCATGATATTGTCTCATATTTTTAATATTAAATTTATTCCAAACATTTTGTGCATGCGAGTAGTCTTCATCACTTATATTTTCATCATTTAATTTAGAATAAAAACATTCTTTATCAGGTAATTTTTCTTCTTTTAATTTTTGAATACTATCAAACCAATCATACGGAAAAACACCTTTTCTAGTAAGCAAGTCTCTTTTTTCGCCGTCATCACAAAATCTCTTCAAAATATTTAATTCATTTTTATCTAAATTATTAACTAAATTTGCTAAACTAGTTTGCATAAATTTAAAACTATCAATAAATCTAATTTTTCTTTTTACTTCAACAATTTCTTTAATTTTATAATTTGGGGTTTCACTCGAGTCACCGTCAATAATTAATTCTTCACATTCAATAATATTATCTCTACATTTACTTTGAAGTTGTTTTTCTGTTATTATTTTTTCGGATTCAAATTTACCAACAATAATTTCTTTTGTAAAACTAATATATTTTTCCTCAGTGTTTGGTATACAATTAATTTCACCTTCTGAAACACCAAGATTTTTTATGAACAAATGACTATCATAATTTTGTAAATTATGAAATATAACTGGAATAAATTTTGGATTTTTCATTTTTGAATTACAACTAACACAAGCAGCTCCGCGATATTTTCCAGTGTAATGACAATGATCCATAACTTTTTTACCTTCATTTTAAAATTTGATTCCACAAGCATAACAATTTTCTGCAGTTCTAAAATCTACTTTATCCTTTACACTTAATATTATCTTTTTTGAAAATTTAAATTTCTCATATATTTTTTTAATATCATTTTCTAAACTTTTTACAAATTTTAAAGAAATGTCGAAATCAGCTTCGCCAGGTTTTTTGGAACATTTTACTAATTTTGGTTTATATAAATTATCATCAAAACATTTTATCAAATAACTATATCCAGATGGTTCATGTTTTTGGGTTTGTTTTGTTTTATCTCCAATATTTTCATCTATATTTTTCAGGTTACATTCAAAATCTGCATAAATCACAAATGGGACATCATGCATTCTTTCATAATTTTTAAACTTTAATTTTTCACCTTTATCTGGATAAACAGTTTTTCCACATTCATACTCTTTACAATATTCTAAATGATTTTTATAAACATTTTCCTTACTAAAATGTTGTAAACAATTATCACAAATATGTGTTTTCTCTTTGTGTTTACTAACCTGACTTGAAAATAATCTACTCTTATTTTTAATCAAACAATAATGTTTGTCTCCATTTTCATTTGTTATTAACAATATATTTACACGTGGTTGTTTTTCATGATTGTTCAAATTAAATTTACTTACTCTCAAAGGAAAAATTTCATGATTTTCTTTTCCAAATCTTTTTTCTTTATCATATCCAAATAAATTAATTGAAATGTTATTATTTTTTTCAAATTTATCAATATCAGAAAATCCACATGGAAAATTAATATCTTTCACATTAAAACTTTCAGCTTTCTTTTTCAAAATTTTTGTTATTCTTCCAGGATCTTTTAAATCAGGAGTGGTTTTTAAAAGTTCATTTATTGCTACACACCATAATAAACATTTTTGGTCTTCATTTTGTGGGTTGATAATTGCTTTTTTATTTTTCAAAAATTCTGGTAAAGGAATATAAGATGAAGCAAGTAATCTTTTAATATCATTAATATTGAGAATTATTTTCAAAGAACATTTAAATTTCCACAAACTCGAATTTGTCATATATATTTCAAAACTCAAAATAATTTTTTGGGTCATTTTTTCATATATTTCATCAAAATTACTTCCTTCAAAAATTTCTTCGTAGTAACTATGAAAATGAGCATTATCTATGGTTGTTTCTCCTGTTGATGGATTTGTTTTTTCCATTAAACACACAAGAGTTATTTGTTGTTTTGTGCTTGGATATTCTTTGAATTTTTCAATCACCAATGGTTTTACTTTTTTCAAGAGAGTCAAAGGATCATATAAAGACAATTTAAATTTTTTCAAATCCATTTGATATCTTTTTGTTATATTCAAAGCTTCTTTATCCAATTCAAATTTTGCAGTTGGAGCGGAAACTTTACCTTGTATTTTATTAAATATATCTGAAAAATTATTTTTTAATTTATTATACCAATTTGTTATTTTTCCAACTCCTTTGTTATTTGATGGGTTGTATTTATCAAATAAATTAATCAATTCTTCTTTAGATTTATCTAACAAATTATTTGCTTTTTCCTTTAATTTTTCAATCAAATTTTTGTTTAAATTTTTTTTTGGTAATAATAAAGGAGCTTGTAAATTTTTGTTTGAAACTGGTTTGTCTAAAATTGACGAGGAAATTTCCTGATTTTTTCTTGGTCTTCCTCTGCCTCTAGCAAAAATTCGCTCACTTTGTCTTTTTTCTGGAGGTAATGTTGCAGGTCTACCTCTTTTTTCACGTCTTGGCCCTACAAAAGAACCAAAAGGATATTTTCTTGGTCTTCCACGACCACGTTTTGAATTAATTGAATTGTCATTATTGGCTTCATTATTCATCCTTTATTTATATATATATTTTTTTTAAAAGCAAAAAAAAAAAAAATTTTTTAAATTTTTTTTTCATGTTTGGTCACGTGACCAAATTTAAAAAAAATCAAAAATGATTTAAAGATCAATTTTTTTAAGTATAAAAATATTTAATAATGGAGGTTTTATTTTTGGTTGAGGTTTTAAAATAAGATGATAATCCATATAAATTTTTTTATCATTCTGGTAATCAACTTCAAAATCAGAAAAATAACAATCTTTTTTTTTATAATTTATTGTAAATTCAGTATGTGGTAATATTTCTTCTCCGCTAAGTTTAATAATTTCTTTGATAAAAGTATTATACATATTACTTTTTGTATATTTATAATTTTTTGGTACAAGTATTTCAATAATTGTTGATGACATCTCTCTCTTTTATTTATATATATTTTTTTTTTAAAAGCAAAAAAAATGAAAAAAAGAATAAAAATCAATTTTAATTTTTATTCTTAAACGATGATCACTGTCCGCAGACACAGTCATAAAAAACCAAAAATGATTTACCATTAAATTTCAAATCTTTTTTCATATTAATTCTATATTTTATACTTCCTGCATTTTTATCAAAATTTCTCGCAGCAGATATAAGACTTTTAAATTTAAAAATTTCACCTGTTTCTTTGTTTTTAACTATTATTGGAATTGGATTTTTAATTTTTCCTCTACAATATTTTTCATATTTTTCATTAGGTTCAGAAATTTTTAAACCCAACATTTCTTCAAGTTGATTTTTTGTATAAGTTTTATAATTTTTTATATTTTTTTCTCTTGCAATAAAATGCAATTCTCTAATTGTTATTGGTTGGTTATTTGTTTTACAATGATTCTCTGTCATTTATTTAAGGTAAATTTTTTTTTAAAAGAAATTTTTTAAAAAAACAACTTTGCTCGTTTTAACTTGCAGCTTTGCTACGCGAAGCGGTGAGAGCCTTCGGCTCAATGCTGAGTTCGAAGGACGATCGCTCAAGTCGTTCAACTTAACACATAGGTAAAAATATAAAAAGACTAAATTTACAAAAATTTATAAACTACATAACCACCTGTAGCTCCAATAAGAAAAAAAGCAACATTTTGATATTCTTTCATTTCATCAGAAGGTTTATAATAATCTTCTAATTTTGGCGGTTCCCTGTCTTCTTTATTTGCTTCTTCTTTTAAATATTTATAACGATTATTTATCACAGCAAGATTTTTCAAAGACATGTTTGTCTTATTTATATCAGCATTTGCATCAGACAGCTCTTGCCTTAATTTTTCAATTTCTTGTTTTCTTTTTACTTGCTCTTCATACCATTTTTCTTTTTCCCTAGCAAGTTTTTCAATTGCTTCATTATGTCTTTTTATTTCTTTTTCATATCCAGAATGATTTAATTTTGAAAATAAAAATCCAGCACCTGCAAAAGCAACTGCATTAAATAATCCACCAACTACTGTTTCCATTTATTTTTCCTTTTTTTTTTATTTTATGACATTCATGACTTGAAAGGGTTCGTAGGAATCCACTTTTTGTCTTGAGCATATTTAATTCCAAGTGTTGATAATCCTACAGCTGCTGTAAGTTTTAAAGTAGGCACTAAACTAGCTGGAGTTGACAATCCATCACTAAATACTCTTCTTGTTATCATTCCAACACCCACAGCACCCAATGTAATTAGTGTAGAA
Organism: Heliopora coerulea; assembly: GCA_030142905.1. Taxonomy (NCBI): domain Eukaryota; kingdom Metazoa; phylum Cnidaria; class Anthozoa; order Scleralcyonacea; family Helioporidae; genus Heliopora; species Heliopora coerulea. The sequence continues at coordinate 120,114 of JASJOG010000017.1, read as the reverse complement.
TCATATAATTCATTCATAACTTCTTTTCTATTCATTTCGGTCATTTATTTATATACATAAAAAAAATTTTTTATTAAAAACCTGTAAGGTCCTTACAGGTTTTCAATAGGACACCTTGATGGACCACTTTTATTAATTTCATAGTCATTCTTATTTTTTACATTATTTGTGAACTTGTAAGCTTGGTTGTTTTTTTCTTCCCTTTCATCACTTTGATCACTTTGCTGCAGCTTCGCTGCTGAGACCTCTGGTCGATCACTTCGTTGCAGCTTCGCTGCTGAGACCTTCAGTCCATCGCTTTCTCTTTTGTCTCTTTTATATGAATAATATAATCCGCCAATAGAAATAACAAGCCCTAAAACTCCAATAAAATGTCTATAATCTAAATAATTTATTATTTCTCCTTTTTCTTTTTCTAATTTAGAAGCTTCTGATTCGAATTTAGATTCTTCCATCTGTCGCTGTTTTGCTTTTCTTTCTTTTGCTTCTCTTGAAATTTTTGCCAACCTTTTTCCCAATTCCACTTTTCTTGGATCTTTTACTTTTTCAGATTTTTCAACTGCTGTTACTTTTTCAACATTTGATTGTTTACTTGTTTCACTCATTTATTTTTTATTTATTTTTTATTTATTTTTTATTTAACTGTTATTCAAAGTTATTTATGAATAAAACTAAATAAAAGTTAAATAAAACCTAAGTAAATTTTAAATAAAACAAATGTTATTCAAATGTTATTCAAATGTTATTCAAATGTTATTTAAAATTTATTACAAGTTGTTTGTAAGTTATTACAAGTTATTTACAAGTTAATTACAAATTTTTAATAACATCTTCATCAAAATCTACATTAAATTTTTGGCACAATACAATATGATTCATTAAAATTTCTTTATCTGTTATTCTTTTATGTAATTGTATAGCAATAAATGCAATTTTTCCTTTGAAACAATCTGTCACTTTACCATTTGTTACAGTTTTATTACTTCCTCCAAAAACCAACGAAGTTAAACCACTTGTAACTTGTGCTGATGCAAACGATTTAATTAATTTTCCGTTACAAAAAATTTTTGAATTACTATTTTTTAAGGGATATGATTCTCTATCATAATGAACAGAAATGCATTTCATTTTGTTATATTCTGTTGGGTCAGCTTTCAATGGAAACACATTTGGATTTATATCTAAATAACTGTTTCCTACCCCATAAACAATTAATCTTTTTGTAGAAGGATTGTCAAGATTTTGAAACCCTATCATCCTGTAAATTCCATTTCCACTTCCTTTATTTCCAAAAATTGCAGTAAAATCATTTGTTCTTTTATTTTGTCTTTCCATTTCATAAACTACAAAAATATGGACGCGGTCTTTTAATTTTGAAGAAGCAGTCGGGGTGTTTATATTAACTGGAACTTCAAAAAAATTACTTTCATCCTTAAAATACATTTTGTTTGGAGTTTCATAAAATGGCCTATTTAATTGTCCTTCCATAAACAAATTTACATCCAAATTTTCTGTTTCTGTTTGATTATAAACTGCTAAGATTTTTTTACTAGCACCACTATAAATTATATATGAAGTATCGTCTTTCATTTCATAAACTAAAGTATAAAATTTGAAAAATTGAAACCAAAATATATTAAATTCTGTTTGCACTTTGTTGTCCACGTATTTTTTTGTTATAATATGTGATTCATGTGTTGGTTGGTGATAAGTAGAAATTATTTTATGACTTCCCATATTCAAATCTCCAGTCATTGTTCCACCTGTTTTTGATAATTTTGTATCAACATATTTTTTTCGAGCCAAATGTTTATCATCTATAGGATCAATTGTTGAAATTATTTTATTTGTGTTTATAGTCAAATCGCCGGTCATCGTACCGCCTGTTAAAGATAATTTTTTATCAAATTCATTTAAAATGAAATTTTTTCTTTTTGAGCTAAAATCATCATCATTAAATATAACACTCATTTATTTTATATGTTTATATTATCATGATCAACGTTGTATAAATTACAAAGAACATAATGATAAAACAAAATTTCTTTTTCTGTCATTTTCTTGTGTTTTAAAATTGAAAAGAAAGATATTGATCCATCAAAAGGTGAATTTGTGTTGTTTTTTATATCACCAATTGTTAAAGTTGTATCTCCTAAAACAGTCTTGGTTGTAAAAGATGTTAACTTTTTTCCATTACAATAAACACTACTTTCATTATCACCTACGGTGCCCCCTGGGTTTGGTGTTGTATACATATCCCAATGAATACTTAAACATATCCATTTATTCAAAACTCCAGCATTGGCTTTTGATTGAAAAGCAGCAATTGGTGCCTTATGATTTACAGCATTTGAACCAATACAGATAAAATTAGCACTATCTCCAGCAATAACTAATTCTTTTGTAGTTGGATTTGCAAAACAAACAAATCTGTCAAAACCCCCATTATCATGTCCAAAAATTCCTCCTTTTAACCAATCACTTCCAGATGAAGGAACAGAATTCAATTTATAAACAACAAAAACATTTATAATATCTTTTTTTCCTGATATTGGATTAATGTTGGAATCTGAAATCATTCTATTACCGCTTTGCGGTCCGGCTCCGCCTTTAAATTTTAAAAAATATTTATTATCTTCCTTTTCACTTTCTAAACACAAGGAAGGTTGAAGACTTTTTGTTGTTTGTTTTAAATTGTTTCCTTCAATTCCATAATCAATTAGTTCTTTTACTTTTCCACCGTTTCTTTCAAACAACAAATCATAAATTGAATTATATTCAACAAAATATAAATTATGAAATTTCAAAGAAAAATTATCTTTCAACACTGAAAAACTAACATCCTTTTTGAGAATGTTTAAATTATCATCAATACGGTCGTCGACGTATTTCTTCCTTGCTAAATGTGTTTCAAGTGTAGGATTTGTTGAAGAAATAATTTTATTACTTCCAATTGTAACATCACCTGTCAATGTTCCACCAGTTAGGGATAATTTTTTATTATCTTGATCATCAACGTATTTTTTTCTTGCTAAATGTTTTTCACCTGTAGGATCTGAAGTTGTTAGAATTTTATGATTTCCAATGTTAATATTTCCTGACATTGTTCCACCAGTCAAAGATAATTTTCTAGAATCTTGATCATCTACATATTTCTTTCTAGAAAGGTCTTTATCACTTGAAGGATTCACATTTGTTGTAATTTTATTAGGGCCCATATCAATATTTCCTCTCATTGTACCTCCTCTTCTTGATAGATAATCTACATCTGTGTGTCTTCTTACTAAATCATCTACATATTTTTTTCTAGCAAGGTGCTCTCTTTTTGTTGGGTCAACTGATGTTATGATATGGTTTGAACCCATGTTAATATTACCGGTCATTGTACCTCCTGTTGTTGGTAAACCTCCTGTTGTTATATTATCGTTAACTTTTTCATATCCATAGAATAAACTCATTTATTTTATAATAATTTCTAATAAAACATTTCCTATTGATAATGAATTATTTCCTTCTACTTTGAATTCTAATTCATTATATATTCCATTTGATAATTTTATTCCTCCTGTTTCTTCAGGCGGATAAATTTTAGAAACACTGCCTTTTAATGTTTGTTCAGATTCAATTGGAACTTGAATAAGTACATTACTTCTTTTACCATTTACAAAATTTTTACTTTTATCAATCATATTACAGCTTATGTTTACATATTCCAAGTTGTTATTAATATTTACCACGCTGTCGCTTTCTGTTAATGTATTTGCTTGTATTACTTTATTCTCTGGAAATCCTATGATTGGCCCAAATGTTTGTAAATTTAATGTTTTATCCGATTTTATTGTGCATTTTCCAGAAAAATCAATTTGTTCCAGTTCAATTGCGCCGACATTTTCTAATTCAGTTTTTAAAATATTAAAGGTATAATATCCGTCTTTGAAGTTAATTTTTGTATTAGCACCTTGTGTATCATAAGTATAATGATGAATATTTTGATATAAATTATTATAATCCCAAAATATACTTACTGATTTTACAAACATATAACTCTCACAATGAGTTAATATAAGTGGTTTTTCTAATTGAATTATTTTTTCGCGGTTTTCGTCTTGTTTGATAAATATTTTAAGATTTGTCATTTATTTTATAATATATATTTTGAAATTAAAACTCCTCCAATTATTGATAAAGATAAAATAATTAAATTATCAGTTGTTTTTTCCGTGTTTGAAGTCTGCAAAGGTATTTGATCGCGCAAAGCGCTCTGATCGGACAAAGTCCTCAGGACCACAGGTCCAGCAGCTAAGCTGCGATCACTTTCACGGTCATTTTTTTTGTCGGGTTGTTTTGTGGTTTTCAAGGTTGTGGTCTGGTTTCCTAATGTTTCCAATTTTTTCAAAGGAGACGTGACATGTGTTTTGTGAGTCTTTGCTTCGCTGTGTCCATAATAATTTAAATTTTCGTTAACTCCAAAAACCATATTTTCATCAGAAACTTTTAACTTGTTATTATATCCTTCAATAGGATTTTTTAAAATTATTAGACTGCTTGGAATTAACCATAAAGTTGGACTTATAGCTGTATTTAAAACCACATTTGTCGCGGTTATAGCTGTATTCATATTATTTATCCAGGTTGCTGTATCATAATTTATTACACTATCTTCAAAAATTTTTTAAATTCTTTTTGAGTTTCTAATGCACTAGCTCTGATGTTGAAAATGGATTGTTTTGTTCTAGTTTGACTCCCTAATATGGAATAAATAAATGCTTCAATAGATTGATTTAAATATTGAATACCAATTTTTGTAAAACCATTACTTTTTATTGGAATATATCGTTTGTAATCATTTTTGAATGATTCTGAATATAATTGATAAACAACCCCTCCTTTTTGCCTATAAATCATTTTTCTTCTAATATGTTCATTGTTTCTATAAAATTTATTTGCGGAAAATTCTCTACTAATGTCTGTCATTTTTTCTCCACCATCCATTCTTCTTAAAAGTCTTCTCACAGTAAAATACAAATGAAATCTCATAATTGATGTTATAATAGGAAAAACATCTTTGGATGGGGTTAAATGTTGAATTGAAATTCCACAACAATAAGTAGCACAATAAACTGAAAAACAAACTCTATAATAACTTTCGTCATCATTCCAATTTCCTATCCAATATTTAGTGGTTATATCCAATAATGGTAATCTAGATAAAAAATAATCTCTATTATTAACATAAATTCTAAAATTTTCAATTGGATAATTTAATATTAAGTGATCAGGATATTGATCATAAATTGTAAATCCTTCAACAGTTAATGGATTAGATTTTGGAATTTCTTGAATTTTTCCATCAGACTTCCATATTTTTGGGAATTTTTCAACAGGTCGGTTAATTGTTAAATATTTTGTCATATTTGGATCATTTTTAAATGTGCCTGAATTTATATCTGTTGAAACATAATTATTGTTTTTGAAATATGTTATTGTTTTTTCCCAACTCCCATCTTTATTAATATCATGCTCAAAGTAAAATTTTGACATGTCTGCATATGGGTATTTCTTCAAAAAATTTTCTTTAAATTTTTTATCCAAAATTTTTCTTTCGTTCACTACAAAATCATAATTTTTTCCATAATATTTTTTCTCAGCTTTTTCAAGTGAATTCATTATTTATTTTAATAAAAAATAAATGAACGACAAAGTTAGTGATAATGAATTTGTTATTGAGCAAGAGTTAGAAGACATTTATTACAATCCTAAAACAGGTTATCAATCTGCAGAAAGACTTTATCAAAAAGCAAAAGACAGACTTCCAAAAGGATTAAAAGTCAGTAGAAAAATTGTGAAAGACTGGTTAAAAACACAAGATACTTTCACAAGATACAAAGCAATTGTTAGAAGACATAAATTTCAAAAAACATTTGTTAAAGATCTGGGTGATCAAATACAAATGGATTTAATTGATATGAAAAAATACAAAAAAGATAATGATGATTATTATTGGATTCTTACAGCTGTTGAAATTTTGAGTCGTTATGCGTTTGCTATTCCTGTTTATAGAAAAGATACTTACAACATGACTTTAATTGTTTCAAAATTACTTAGAAAATTCAAAAAAAGATTTGGTAAATACCCAAATGTAACTCAATTTGATGAAGGAAAAGAATTTTATAATGTTGGTGTAAAAAACTTATTGAAAGAAAAGAATGTTGAATATTTTTCCTCTAAATCTGTTAAAAAAGCAGCTATAGTTGAAAGATTTAATCGAACTCTAAAAACATCTATGTGGAAATATTTTTATAAAAATAAAACTTATAATTGGATCAACGTTTTGAAAAAACTTGTAGATAATTATAATAATACTAAACATAGTGCTATATTAATGAAACCTGTTGATGTAAATGAATCTAACAAAGACCAAGTGTGGAATACATTATATGGCCACCCATTGGGAGATTTACCTTTACCTAAATTCAGAATTGGTGATACTGTTAGAATTTCTAAATATAAGAATATCTTTACTAAAGGTTATGAAGCAAATTTCACAGAAGAGCTTTTTAAAATTGTAAAAGTATTCAGAGGTGATCCAAACATGTATGAAGTGGAAGATTTAGAAGGAGAACCAATCATTGGGAAATTTTATGAACAGGAATTGTCAGCTGTTGATGATGTGAGTGATAAAGATCACTTATATAAAGTAGAGAAAATATTAAAAAGAAAAAAAGTTAAAGGAAAAAAAATGGTTTTGGTAAAGTGGTTAGGTTATGATAATAAACATAACTCTTGGATCGCGCAAAGCGCTCTGATCGGACAAAGTCCTCAGGACCACAGGTCCAGCAGCTAAGCTGCGATCCCAGAAGAAAATATTAAAAATGTATAAAATGTATAAAATAAATGGATAATAACGGTTTTGATGATATTGAAATGAGGAATAAAAATATGGAGGAAGAAGAAGACCGTGAGGACCGTGAGGACCGTGAGTACGGTGAAACAAGTTTTGGAGGAGATGACCCTGATAGAAGTATTAATATAATAAACACAGAAAATCCAAAAAGTAAATTTAATAGGGTTGGTCGTGAAAGAATTGGCAGTTTACCTGATACAAAAAAAGATATAGGAGCAATGAGTAGATCAATGACTAATGATAGAAAAAAATCTTTCAAAAAACTATTCAATGTTACTCTTGAAAAGAAAAATGGACCAAATTCAAGTATATTGTTAGATAACACTGTATTTTTTGGAGAAAATGACACAGTTTCCATTATATTCAAAGGTAAAAAGATCGGTAATGTTGACCAGGACTTTAAACCTGAGTTATTTGTTAGAAAAAATAAGAAATATGTTAATGAATTTAATGATTATATGAAAAAAGCAAAAAAAGAATATGAAAAAATTACAAGGTCGGTAATAGAAAAAAGAATCAGTGGCCTTGATGATTATGGTGACCTTGAAAATGAATTTATTAATTCTGTCACTGATGATTCTATTTTAGAAATTCAAAATAAAATTGATAATATAATTAGTGAAAACAACTTAAAAAAGTTTATAGATAATAAACAGGACCCAAGACGAACATTATTTGAAAGAAATGAATTAAGAGAATTTAGAGGTTTGGTATATTTGGAGGATATTGACTCCACGCTTGGCGATGGTTTATCAGAAAATGAAAAAAAAGAAGTTATACGTGGAAAAATTGATGGATTTGATAGAGAACGCCAACATTGGAAAGATAAAGCTGATTTAGAAACAGCTGAACCCCAAAAAAGTATATATAAAAGTTTTTCAGAAATTGCAAAACTTCAAGCGGATAAAATGAGACTTGAAAATAATGAAAGACCAATTAGTGAAGAAGGAATAAATATTTTAAATGAAAATGTTGAAGAATCTGACCTTGGAAGATTAGAAAGATTTAAAAAATGGGCAAAAGAAAATATTGCAGGTTTATCAGCAGTCGCGATCTCGATCGCGGGTATAATTACGACAATAGTTATAGGTGCAAGAAATGCATTAAAACAAGGAGCAAATGCAGTTGGAAAATTTGGAAAAGCAATTGCAAATATAGGTAAAAATTTTGGTGCAGTCATTTCAGCAGTTTTAAATTTAATTTCTCAAATATTAGCATGGGGAGCAAAAGGTATTTCTTTTCTTGCTAAAAATTTATGGATATTAGTTATTGCAATCACTTACTTTTTATATGAAGAATATAAGGATTACCGAAAGAATAAGGATCGAACGAAAGATTAAAAAAATTTTTTTTTTGTATAATAAAAAATGAATAGAGTAAACGAATTATATCCAGGATATAAAAGATCAAAAATGAGTGAAATTAAAGGAACCAGAACAAGACATGTTGTAACTTTAAATCCAAATTCAGTAAATCCAGAAGAAGACCTTTATATAGATATCCCAAAATTAAACCCTAATTTGTGTCTTGTACCAGATTCATTAAGATTATTATTTAATTTTAAAAATTCAAATACAAAGTCTTGGTTTTTAAATAATTTATCAAAATTGTTAAAAAAAAGATTAGTTGTAAAATTTGCTGGTGAAATTGTTTATGATAATAGCGGAGAATCTATTTTGGAAATTTACAAAGATCTTTGGAAAACTAAATTCGAAAGAGAAGATATGGTTGAGTATGGTATTGGGAGAGAAAATCTTAGAAAATTAATTTCAAAAGATGACTCTGGAGCAACAAGCGGAAGCGTTGAAAAAGTTAGTGATAAATTAATGTTTGATATTTATGGAACAAAACAGTGCTTAAAATTGGAAAAAATACTTTCAGATCATGGATTATATGCACCTTATGGAATGATTAATAATTTTCAATACATTTTAACTTTCCCAAAAGCAAGTGAAATTATGGTTGCACAAAGTGGCCAAAGTGTTGGTGGATACAAATTAGAAAATTTAGAATTGGAATATGAAACTATTGAAAACCAAGATTTAGCAGTTGATGTTTTGACAAATTACACCACAGGAAGATCATTGTCATATAATTATGTGACTTTGATGAAAACAGTAGAATGGGATAAAAACGCTACTTTACACAATGAAACCATAAATATCCCACGAAAAAGTATGAAAGCAGTTGTGTTGTTATTTAGAAATAAAACTGTCACAGATAGTGAACAATTTGTTTACCCAAATATAACAGATGTAAAAATTAGTGTTGAAGGAATCCCAAATAGCGTTTATTCCCAAGGATTTCCCAAACGCAGATTTTTTGAAGAAGCAAAAAGAATATTTCGATGTGGACCTTCCAGGTATTTTGACTGTGATGCAGTTATGGATATTGAAAAATTCTACAAAGACTCTTTCGCATTATGTATTGATTTGAGAACATTAGACGACAATTTTGTTTATGGAACTGGAAAAAAATTAGTAAACACACAATCTGGGTTAATGTTGGAAATTAAAAAGACTGCTACTACAGCAAATGTAATGTGTTATGTATTTGTAATAAGTGATGGGTTGTTAAATATTGTAAATAAAGATTTATCTTCAATTCAGTTTTAAACATCAAAAATAAAAAATGAACGTGAACGATGACAAAAAACCATTTAATATGATAATTGTTGGAATGACTGCTTGTGGAAAAACAAAATATCTTTTAGATTTTATAGAAAATAAATATAAAAATTATTTTGATTATATTTTTTTAATTTGTCCTACATTTGAATGGAATAAAACTTATGAAAATTGGAAATATGATAAAGATGAAGATTTTATTGCTATTCCTTGCGACCAAGACAACGTTGAAGATTGTTTAAAATTTATAGTTAACTTTTCAAAAGGAAGTAAAAGTTTAATCATATTGGATGATTGTGCAAGTGGAAAAAATGTTAAAAATAGAACAAGTGAGTTGGTTAAATTGGGATTTAGCGCTAGACATTATAATCTTAGCTGCTGTGTGATAACCCAGCAGCTGACAAGTATTGCAAAACCATTTAGAGAAAATATTTCAAAATTGGTTACATTTTATAACCCAAATAAAAAAGATATGACAACAATAGTTCAAGAATATTTAGGTGTGGATGACCGCAATGAAATTGAAAAAATTTTAGAAACTTTGAAAACAAAAAAATATTCATCTTTAGAAATAAATTTAATTTTTCCATTTAGTTATAAAATAAATGAGTAAAACAAGTGATCATATAGAAGTTCCGCAAATGGACTCAGACCCATCAAATACATCCGCAAGTAATCAACGTGACCTACGGGCCGCAAGCGGTCAGTCGGATGATCAAGAAAGTAAAACGCAAGATGTTAAAAAAGAAGTAATGAAAAAACGAGAAGAATTGATAAGATTGTCTGAAGATGGAGAAATTAGTCAATCAGTTCAAAATTTGAAAAAAGCGAGTGATAAAATTATATTAAAAATTTATTCTGAATATGAAATTAAACAAGCAGAAAAAGCAAACGTATTTTTAACAGATTTACTAATTAGTAAATTTTCAGATTTATTAGGAGGGTTAGAAGCAATTGAAAGTAGTGAAGAATTAGAAAAAGAACTTGTTAAAGATAAATTATTAAAAAGAGATGTAAAAAATGTAGTTGAAAAAGTATCTCCATATCTACCATATCTTGGAATATTATCTGGTGGAATTACAGTTGGAAAACATGTTATTAAAAAACAAACTAAAACAAAAGAATCAACACCTCCGACAGAAGAATCAACATCCTCAACAAATTAATTTTATAATATATTGATTTATTATAAAATTACAAAATTATTCATCTTCATTTTTAGGTTTTGGTTTAGCGGAGCGCTGACCGTAGGGAATGTTAACATTATCATTTTTTAAATTAATTAGTGAAGCAATTATTTTATCTTTTTCTGTGTCATTTTTATTTTCATTTTCAAGAGACTTTAATAATTTTAAATGACTATTATTTTCTGAAAAATTTAGTGACTTTCCCCGCATTCCATACATGCCTAATCTCCCTAACAACTGAGCAAACCGAAAATAGTTTTTTTGTTGACATCGAGTGACGCTAGTTGTTAGGGAGATTGAGCATGTATGGAATGTTTGGAATTTATCAGCTTGCTGTGTTAGGTTATTCCCCCAAGACACTTTGAAAAGTTTTGACCCGTTTTTAAAATGTGTTGAAGTTCCCGGTAACGTTAACAAATTCCTGGAAGAGTCTAGAAGTCGCCGGAAGTGATCGAGCGAAGCTGTAGTGAAGCAGCTGAAAATTACGTAAACAAGGAAAAGGGTTTTCCCCGACTATTTTTGTCTATTTTGAAAATGTGGAAATTTAGTCAAATCCCAAAATGCGCTAGAATCCCCACTATATAGACTACTTTTGAACAGTACATAGCCAGGATTAACGACTGCGCTCACTCGTCTGTAATTTTACGTGGATAACTGCTATATCTGCAGATCTGGTTTTAAGACAGGCTTTCATTAGTTAAAAGTCTTATTTATAGAATATCTGAACAAAAAGTTTGAAGACTTTAAAGGGGGATGAGATATGAATCTAGTCTATCTTGACGTAAAGATGGTGTTAATGATCTGCTAAAGATCTTCTTGTTACTTCAAGTCTCTCTCCAAGGAAGGATAGAGCCTGCTTTGTCGGCAGGTTTAACGACAATGTCATCCCGACATCGTAACGATTTCAAAGGGGGAAGCTCATTTTTACTGAGCTCAATCGAATTTCTTTTGGCGTTTGCACCATTTACCCTTCTACCTATCCTCCGGATATAGGTTACGTCCACACGTATGCGTTTTCAAATTTATGAATTTTCATTTAGCTATAAAAAAGTCAAATTTTTGCGTCCACGCGAACGTTTTTGTGCGTATTAGCCTGTCCACATGACAACGAGGAAAACGATGGGAGTGTTAATTAAATCATGTCTGGCCAATCAAAATTACTAATCTCGATAGTGGTCTTCATGTTAGAGAACTGGGTACAACAACATATTAAAAGTCCCTGTTTTCGTTTGTCCACATGAAAACGAAGCGTTTCCAAAAGTCTCCGTTTTAAGTAGTCTTCACTTTCAAAGACGTTTTCGAAACTGTCCATTTTTGTTGGAAACGATTCCACCCACTCATCGTTTATGTGTGGACCGAAGGTTAAAACGGAAAAGGACGTATGCGTTCGACGAATTCGCGTACGTGTGAATGGGGTGATATTTGGAAGAGTTTTTCTTCTTTTTTAATATCTATATATTTTTCCTTGTTTTATGCTTTTCTCATGGGAATAATTTGGCAGTTTACCAGGCACTCAGATTTTAATATTCAGTCAACCTTTGTAAGACATCTCCACAGGTATTGCCTAATTAAGTTAGACTCATGAAGTTCGACGTTTGCAACCATGTCGCAACCAACGTCAATTTTTGTCGAACTGAATAATTATGTATTAGGCACATGATAAATTCGACGTTTAGAACAGGCCTTAAGAGGTTAAAGGTTATTCTCAGAAAACGTTAGTTTGTGGCCTAATTGTATAAATTTCTTTTTCCGTTTTTCTTTTTGAATGTATTCACTTTTACAGCTATAGCAAGGACCATTTGTCAATCAACAGTTAAATTTTTGGTTGTTTAACAATTTTGATAAATTATCAGTCTTACTCGAAGGGTGGGCCAGGGTTTGTTAATTACACGTATTTCTAGTACGTTCACTGTCTGTCCCACAAAATGATATCACTTCTGATGAATAGAAATGTTTCAATGTCACTCTCTGATCGAGGTCGCCTCTCTCTCACCATCCATTCTTCGATACCTGGTCGAGAATCAAAGTTAGCCACATACGGGTTATATTATGTTTTACTCCTGCCGACTATCTCCAGATAGGAATAAACGTCTTTTGACTTAATTTGAATTGTGGCCTAACACAATTCTTTCAACATCTCTTGAATGTGTCTTTGCTGCAACAATCCAAGCTAACGCAAGAAAGGTTGGCTTATAGTCTTAATAATTCTAATGAATAAGCAATTTCATTAGCTCAATCTAAGTCAAGTTTTCAGGATGTGTCTTCGCAACGTCTTCTGGTTTGCAACGCGAGTGAGACGCCTCTCACAAATCAGTGTCCAGAAGTAACTTTTATCTTTAAACTTTGGAAACTTTCTACCTTTAGCACTTCAGCTGCAGCAGCTATTCCCTCCTCTATGATTAAACTATCTTTCTGAGAGTTTCAAAGATATAAAATAATTTCATTCCCGACTCTACAACAGCGGAGGAATTGCTAACAGGCACAAATAGTCAGAATTAAGCCAAGTTTATGAGTTAATTTACTTGTACCTTAAATTATCGTGTTCTCGACTTGACGTCACAAGCCCTCTGGAAGCTCATATTCTATTCTCCGGGCCATAATTTCTCAAACCATGTTTAGTAACATATTTGAAGCATGATATTGATTGATTTTATTTCTCTATTATTGTATTAGATTCGCCATAGATTTATTTCCTAAGTACAAAGAATAATAAAACTAAAAGAGCAGAAACTATTCAAGCAAAAACAAATCAAAACTTGACATATCTATGGAAGCTTTAGCGCAACAGAATTCATTCCAATTACTGCAGTTCCAAAATTATAGATGACCATAAAGATATTCCAAGCTATTTTAAGCCACTCATCCAAATAAGATACAATTTTAATTAAAAGAACGTGAATCATCAGGGTCAAAGGAATTTACAGAAGCATGAAAAAAGATATTGACTATGACAGACCTTAGTGAAGACAGACTTGTGTTTCAAAAGAGGTGAATTCATAAGCTACTGAGCCCCATATTCTTGTAGTTCGGTTGATGAATCATTTCTGAAAAATACTAGTTTTTGATTTATGAATGACAAACAGAACAGAATTTCGATTACCATTTGATCAACTACGCTATGTACAGCTCATTACAGGAATTACAGATGATGGGTTTAGGTTTATCGTGTTCTGTGAAACTCCGAAAATAGAAACCATGTCTAAGAAATACATTCAAGAAAAACAATGATAGAAGATTAACCATTTCTCTGTAGAAAATCCTCTTAACAAGTAAAATCGTCTGGCGCTGCGTTAGCCAGAGTAAAATACTAGTAGATTGATCCTGTTGGGACAGAGTTGAACTTTATTAGGCATTTTTTTATAGGATTGATCACAAGAGGAAAACAGGTTTAACACGATAAATTTCATGGCACGTCTCTGTAATCAATTTTTCTGAGAAGATTTTTTGATTAGGGGCTAGCGACACCAGTAGGATATCCGACTAGATGGTACTGCACAAAAGAAAGGTAAATTTGCCGCCTTATTTGGGTGCTTCTGACATGTCTGGTAGTTGAGTTCCATAATTCTTACACAGACCAGCGTTCGGCTGGCTTTGGTATATTATTCTGACACCTTCTTGGATCAGATAAGTTGCTTGTAATACGAAGTCCAGATTTTTTTGCCCATTATGGTGTCGACAAATTGAGTATTTTTAAGTTCATAAGTCGTTATTGTTGGTTTCAGTTTGTTTCACATACCACGCTCTCAAACGTCTTAGCTCACGAGAAACAGAAATTCTCACTCGCGAAAGAGACAGACTGGTGTTGATGTCGCCTTTGAGGATTTCCAGATTTTATCTTCCGGCTCTCGTCAATTCAGTATCCTCCACCGCAACAGCTTACTTATACCAAAATTAAAATCCTCACTGAACTCCAACCTTCGATAATTTTCTTTGGAACTTTCCTCTAATTTTTTTTTCTCCCGTCTGTATATTACTTTGATCGATTCATCACCTCTAACACTTTCGTTTCTCCTTTTCGCGTTCTTACTCCCCTACTCTCTAATGCATTCCTTCTGTAAAGCCTCACCTATCATGTAATTAATTCACTTTACTCTGAAGATGTTACTTGTTGAGTTACGAAATGTCAGTGTTAAAGTTTTTTTAAAATATTATGTATCCATTATGGTTTTGTTAAAAGTTATTTGATAGCTGGGCGATCATATTCATACCATAATTTGACTAGAGATAAAGTTTGGTAAAGTATCAGCGTGCAACAAAAACAAACAGAAATATTTCCAGACGTTTTCGTCCCATTCCTATCGATACAGCACTTTTTGGAAAATAAATAAATGAATGAATGAATGTATGAATAAGCAAGTGCGTAAGTAAGTAAGTAAATAAATAAATAAATAAATAAAATACAATGAAAATTCCGCCTAATGACTGTCGAAGGGTATTGGAAAATTGCCGTCTGCAACTTGGGTAACCAGTGGGCATCAGATTCAAAAGTCACAACACAGTTTTCAACATAGCGGAAACTGGAGCTCAGGTAGGAAAGGAAATCCGTTTTAATATTTACCGTACTTCTTCAACCACCTGTTGCTGTTGTTACTTGGTTTCGAGGGACGTATGCTTTAAATCCCCCTGTAATGTGCAAATCTGAAGTACGAAGCATGTCTGTTGGGGCTCCCAAGTCCTGTGGAAAACTTTACTAAGTTTTATTAACCAAAAACCTTGTTGGTAAACCCTCTGACTGCCATCTGCAAGTCTGTCACAGTGAATAATCACCTGAAAACAGTCGAGAAAAAAGAAGGCATGTGTACGCAGTGGCGTAACGGACTAAGGTCAGGGTTAGAGCAACTCCTAAGGGCCCCCGACCTCAAAGGGGCCCCCGATGAATCTATGATGACGTTGTGACTTTAAAAGTTTAAATTAATTAGAAGAAATGATATCCTATGATTCCTATCACACGATAAACCAGGGGAGTAATTTTCACTAACATTTTATTCACAATAATATTCGTATTTCTTCTGTTGTTGCTGCCATTTCAAATAATGCGGTACATCACATAAGTGTATCTCAGGCACCAATTCGCCGGCTGAACTCTGGTCAGCGGTCTTTGAGGGCTACTTTATGTTCGAATAACACGATGGTCACAACGTTCGGCGGACGTTTGTTTCGCTAGGACGTCAGTTTGGTTATGGTAATTTCGCTGTTAATACAATTTCAATCAATTTTACTTATTTGTGATTGGCTAATGACATCGAAATTAACTTTTCATTTTTTTACTAGTGGTATTTAGTTACTGACGTCAGCGCTGTTGTTTCTCGAGCTTTTACAGACGGTAAAGCAAATATTTGGCCAAACACGTGTGCCATTTTTCATTAATTCTTCTCGAACCGTGTTATTTCCTACACTAATTTATGGCCTCAAATTTAAAACGAAAGTATAATTCTGGTGCATTTAAAAGAGCAGAGGAAAATCGTAGGATCGAAGTTGCTACATCAAGTACGAGAAACATATCGTCTTTTCTTCAGACCGAGAAAAAAGATGAATTAACGATTTGTCAAGGTGATACTCGGCTTCAAGGTGATTGTCCTGCCTTCTCGAGTGACAGTGATGGCAATGAAGATTATGGGAAGCAAAATCCTGAAATATCTGAAAATAATAGACGGAGTAAAGAGAATGAAGCAGCAGAAAAAGAAGAGAGCATTGCGCCATTTAACATTGAATACAGAGATGAAGCAGGAACATTGGTCACTAATTTCCATGCCAGGTATTACAACAAATTTGTCGATAATATTTCAGTTCCAAGAGGTTGGCTTTGTTATTCCAACGAACTGAAAAAACCATACTATGAGGTTTCTTGGCTATTTGCTGATCTTTCAAACAACAATTACGAGAGTCAAAAGGCTTGGATAAACGGCGTATCGGGTTCTATTCATAATATGTCTGCCAAGATCAATCGGCACGAAAAGTCAGTTTTGCACATAGAAACATCCGCTGTCTGTCTAAGGTGGAAATCTGGAAAAGTTCTTGATGAAGAAAACGAGAATGAAATACACCGGAATTCACTGTTTTGGGTCAAAGTCCTGGAACGAATCCTGTCAATCATCTTGACTTCGGCATCGTTAAGTTTAGCTTTCAGGGGGCACCGAGAAGCCGTGTCTGACGGAATATGTGAAGGTGGCAACTTTCTGGCATCGGTTGCATTGGTTGCACAATATGATGAAGTCCTTTCCGAAGTTATTTCGCTTCCCGCTAAAGCTACTAAATACCTCAGTGCCAAAATTCAAAATGAGCTAATTAGTCTTCTTGCAAATGCGGTAACGTCATCACTTGTCAAAAAGATCAACGATGTACCATTTTGGTCTGTTATTTTGGATTCGATTAGTGATATCTCACGGGTGGACCAACTGAGCGTTGTCGTTTGGTGGGTACAGGTTGAGGGTGAAGACTGTAGGGTGGTTGAGAATTTCATGGGTTTTGTTAAATTAAATGATGCAAAGGCAGAGGGTATAGCTTCTACTGCGAAGGAGTTCTTGAAGGACTTGGTTTGTCTTTTTGTAAGTTAACAGATCAAGGGTATGATGGAGCTAGTGTAATGAGCGGGATTCACACTGGTGTGCAATGTTCAATTAAAGAGATAGTCCAATCTCCGGTTCCATTCGTACACTGTGGTTGTCACAACTTGAATTTAGTAATAAATGATGCGGTTAGCTCAATACAGGAGAATGAACGTTTCTTTGGGCTATTGCATGAGGTATTTAATTTCTTTGGGTCATAGTTGAATAGGTGGGAAGAACTTTGAATACATGCTGCTCGCGGATCTCTCACTTTGAAGAAATTATGTGTGACAAGGTGGTCTTCGCGAATAGATGCAGTTCGTGCCGTCCGCGACAGATATCGGGACATTAGGAAGATTTTAACGCGACTGTCTTTAACATTGACAAATAAAAAAGAAAGGGACAAGGCTAGATGTCTTAACGAAAAATTAGGCAGTTATGAATTTGTATTATTTATCGTTATTTGGGAACGAATTCTCCACGCAATAAACTCCACTTCACGTAAAATGCAGTCTCCTAAAGTTGATCTCTCAGTTGTTGCAAGGCTCTTAAGCCGCTCTCTTTCAGAACTAAGAATTCTACGGGACTCTTGGGACTCTGTGGTGCTAACGGCTTCTGCATTGGCCATATCATGGGATGCTGCCCTCCATTTTAAACAAAAGAGAAAAAGAAAGGTCAAGAGGTTTTTGGATGAATTGTGTGATGACGAAAATATACATAATCCTGAACAAGCATTTAAAGTGAATGTCTTTTATAAAACAGTAGATACAGCTTTAATGCAACTGCGGCAAAGATTTGAGGGTCAAGACATGGCAACGTCCACGTTTGACATTTTATTTCCCAAACGTATGGTAAAGGCTACTCAGGAAGACCTTTTAAGAGCTTCATCGGCAATACTGAGCCAGTATCCAACTGATTTTACCGAAGACTTGGTATCAGAGCTCAGATCGTTTGTTAACGAATTTAGAAAAGAAATTGAAGAAAAAGACTGTGTCTTGGATGTGATAAAATTGATGCTTGAAAATCGCGTCACTTCGTCGTTTCCAATGGCGTACAAGCTACTCCTTCTCTTCGTTTCAATCCCGGCAACTGTGGCATCGGCAGAGCGGTCTTTTTCCAAACTAAAGCTCATTAAGACATACCTTAGATCAACAATGAGCCAAGAGAGACTAGATCACTTGGCTATTCTGTCTATTGAAAAGCTAAGGCCAGATCAATTGATAAGAAGGAATTGATTAACAGTTTTGCAAGTCTCAATGCACGTAGGTGCAAACAGTTTGGCTTGTAATTGTAAAGTGTAAATGTTGGGTTTTATTATATTGCCTATTGGACATATTCTCAGACAGTGGACACTGTGTCATGCAGGCTCGCGTGGACATAAATGTAGCTTAAATACTTTGTCCTGTTCATTTTAAATGTCATAATTCAAAAGAAATAGAATTGGCATTGTATTTTTTCATTGCTACCAGCCTATTTTGTAAAAATAGCATTTCTGTTTGTAGCTCTGTTGTATAGTAATTTATTATTTTGGTTCAGCATGACCATATAAATTATCTCTGTACATTTACTAGATCTTGCACATGCCACGTTGGTGTTGATATCTACATGTTATTGTTTTCCATTTTCCTTATCTTTCATCAAATAGATGATTTCATGTGCATTGTGAAGGTTCAGTTGCAAATGTAATATCTTTTTATCTGATTCAGATTTTGGACTCTATAACCTCTAGCAGTCCATTGAAGTCTTGAAATGTATATCTAAGCTGAGGGGGGTCGGGGGGCCCCCCGAGCAAAATTCTCCTAAGGGCCCCCACTAGCTCCGTTACGCCACTGTGTGTACGGCATATTAATGCAAAATATACTGGTTTACGCTATGCAGTGAATTATGGGTGATCAGGGCACAATTCGGAGGACAGGAAGTACTTGATAGGGTGGCAGTTACAGATCAACTTTTTCCTTGTTAATTGTCATAATTACCCATGAATGATCACAGTGTGTAAACAGGGGTCTATTTTCTACAGTCCCGAGCGACAGAATAGATTTCATACTGATGAAATAGCTACTGTTGTTGTATTGTATATATATATATATATATATATATATATATGTATATATATATATATATATGTATATATATATATAATCTGTTCAATCTGCAGACGTACGTTTCGTTGTAGTACAGCTCATCAGTGCAGCCTCGGAACGAACTAGCGAATTTGCGCACGCTTACTAGTCTCTAGTTAGAGCACTCTTGCATGGTTTAGATGTACCACATGTGTGGGACATTTGAGTGGCCTGTATAATATAGGCTTCTCCATCCTGCTCGTCAGTACTACACTGATGAGGCCCAGTAGGCCGAAACGGTTCCGTCTATAGTTATATATATATATATATATATATATATATATATATATATATATGTATATAAAGAAGATATATAATTATAAAATATGGTTTATTAGTACCACTTCTGATGCATTCCTTTATTGTTTCCATACCAGACTGATGAGAAGCCAATGGAAACTTCCTTAGATTAGCCAATGCATAATATTTTATTTTTTTTTTTTCTCAAAAAAAATCGTTGCAAGTGTTGCTCATAACATGAAATTACCGGCCAAAATCTGAAAAGGACTCCATTATTTTACTACATATATAAGAAACTGAATATGGTCTAAATTTGGAGAAATACCAAAATCTACCATATACTGAATTACAGACCATCAGGGAAGGATTTGTTTGACAGAGCATGTTTGCTCACTTGATGATTGCAAGTTTGACATATTCATTCATATTTGTGTGGCCTATGCAATGAACAAACTCAATGGCTGAAAATTTTTGCTTTTCATGTCTGATTGCAAATATGTGCTAAGATAAACTTATACAACCTTTTGGTAGATTTGTTTTTATGTAGTCATGTACTGGGTTACTTTGAACAGTTATCACTCCCTTGCATTCAAATGTTTTATGTTAGTCTTGCAGGAAAGTCCAGTGCAGTGTAGAAAATGTTAGGACAGTAATTTGTGTGTGTTTGTGAAAATGTATGTAAACATGTTTAACTCTTTCGTGATGGTAAATCTCTGGCTGACAAGTAATTAATTATCTAGTGTTAGTCAGCAGAGTGAAATAATAAAGGTTTTGCTTCCACGTGGAAAGACCCAAGCGTAAATGCTTGACAGTGTGCATGTGCTTGGATGTAAGGGTATATCTACTATATGTGCATGTACATAGATGTGGTTCCTTGAGTGTGCAGGTGTGTGAGTGTGTGCAAATTGAGTCAGTTTTGTTTTGATCATGATACAAAAAAACATTTAATCAGATAATTTTGAAGAAATTAGAGAATTTTAGGGAAATCTAAGTATTTAAAGGGTAGTGGAGTGCAAAAATTTCTAAATAAAGACAATTCCCCCTGATGTTTGAATAAAAGCCCATGATCATTTTAAATATTTTGGTTAACCTGTAAACTAATACTTTCTCAAACAAACCTGAAATCTGTGTGTTACTGATTGATAGTATTAGTGCATTTTACTGACTTGATAAATGTAATGCCGGATACAGCACATATGAACAGGAAAGACATCAAAAAAAGCTTGTGGCCTTGCTTAGGAAATATATTCCAACATACTACCTTGTAGTTGTTGCCACAAAGACAGCCATTTTCCACAAGAATGGCCTACCGAACAAGTTGAAAGAACACTACAAATACATGTGCCGAGATTGGCAAGACCTAGTAAAATACCGCTAAGCTCTTGTGCGTTCCTTGGACGCAAATTCAACATTTCTTTTAAAACGGGTTCAGCCATCGAACAAAGCTTCACTCAAGTTTAACATTGGTAAGGGAGGACTGGTGTTTCCAGATTCCTGTTCAAATAAATAAACTCAGTGTGCTGAGTGATGTGGGTTGTAATTACCTAATGCATCATGACAACTCTACCCCTGTGGATGGGAAAGTTTTGCGTATTTGTGAAAAGGGACAATTCTGTATTGCAGTATAATCTCCCCAGATTTTCAAATAGTATAGACGCCTAGACTTCATGGTTCTGTTCCCCTGTTTGGAACCTTTATTTTCTTTATGGGAAATCTCTTGCCTCACCACTTTTCCCATCAATCTCAGGCAGTGCCATAAGACGAGTAGGAGGGAGGGGCACTGACACACTTGGCCTGGGCGCAAAATTTTATGGGGTAACACTTGCATAAAGAAAAATTCGACTTTTTGGGTCTTTTTTTCTGGATTCAAAAATGTTCTTTAATGTTCAAGAAAAAGTTAAGTCAGTTTCTCGACATCGCATCGTGAATTGACGACTTTGCAACTGTCAAGGCTCGGAATACGTTTGAGAGGACAAACGGGGTGCCCTCAGCCGAATTTGCGTCGGACAAATTGCCAACTAGGTCCGGCTCAGCTCTCAGGCAACCAATTTTTTGTTTACATTTTTAGCTTTATTATTGTCTTATGATTGCAAAAAACATTAGATACGTAACTTATGTTTAAGTGGAGAAAAGTTGCAAAGTCGAACGGAAAATGTGGCTAAACTTCGTATTATAGCTTGTTGCACGGCGGCAAAGTATGACAAAAATAAAAGCATGCGAAAAAGCACTTCTCCAGACCAAAATCATGGGTACAATGTGAAAAGCTTGGTTGCGAACAGATGTTCAGTTAGGGAAGAGGAGAAAAATGCAAAATTTGAAGACGGAGGAAAATGTCAGATGTAGAGAATTAACGTGCTTGTGAAGCGAAAATTAAGTTTGCTTATTTAAAGGAACTCGTGAAATGATGAAGGAATGGCTGCATTTCGTTCTGTCACTTTGTTCTCGAGGTATTTCAATTTGTTTGATATGTAAATAAGGTGATCTGTGATTTTATATGTGATTAACTGATCTTGCAATTAATGCTCAGTCGCCAAAAAGAAGTCACAGGTCGTCTCGTTTCCACATCAAATAAACTAAAATATCTCAAGAAAGAGGGGAGAAATGGTAAAGCTGTAAGTGTTTCTTTATCATCTCAAGAGTTCTTTCTAATAAAAGAAACCTAAGTTTCGCTTTATACGCACTTTTAATCATGCAACGGGTTACTTAGCTGAATGTGTCATCATGATAACTGTTGCGCTAAATTTTGGTGTGAAAGTGCTTGATTAGTTTTTTATTTGACTCGAACGAAATAATCTAGGAATATTCACTACGGTGTGGCCGAATTTCTGATCAAGTGTTTTTGGAGGTGTCCCAAAATATTTTGAGGTTTTCCGATTTTTATTGTATAGGAAACACCTGGTTTTTTCCTAGCTCTTCCAACTTGAAATGATGTTGAAACTGATTAATTTTTAAGAATGGATTAGTATATTTTGGCATTGTTTTTCATTTTAATCTTTTCGTTCTTGAAAAATATCTATTAAATTTTTTACCTTTTCCACGGTTAATATGGTGTATATGCACCGCTGCACACTTTTGCATGTGTGTATTATGTTTTTGCTTTTACCTAAGTTGTCTTATCCCCTGAGAAACGTCTGGGTTTTTTAAGGGTTTTTTTTTCTTTTACTCTTTTTTTCCTTTTTCTCTTTTTTTTATGAAGTGATGACAAATCAGTGCAGGCTTACAAGAGATATAGAGGCTATTTTATCACTGCATCAATTGGTTTTCACGGCACACGAAGTTACTGCCTAACTTGAATATCAGGGAGCAAGCGAAAGGCGCAATGCTATTGTGAGCTTAAATGTCCTGGTAAAATGCTAGTCAATGTTCTCATGCACCAGACTTTCTGTGGCGCGATTTTTACCGTTATCAGTTTTAACTTGTTCCTGTATGCGCAGGGAGGTAGAGCTGTGAGTTTGAGGTTTACGACACCCGACGGAAATAGTGCTCATTTTTTGTATCTCATTAAGGTGGTAAATGCGAGTGCGTGAGCATTCAAGGTTTTAAGAAATCCGTTCGAATTAAGTTTATTCAAGGAAAAACATGGAGGGAAGGATTGGACGGGAGACAAGCGGAACAACAAGTTCAAACTCAGGAAAGAAGACGAAGGTTAAAATTTTTGCTCTTAAATTCATATATTTGCCGGTCAAGTGCATTTTAGCAAACCACTAAATCAATTAGGAACACTCGGACCGAACTGTTCTAACCCAATCCAAACTGTTACCCAAACTGTAACCCAAGCTGAAACTCAAACCATAACCGTAACCCTAGTCGAAACCCTCATCCTTATACTAGTTCTGACCTTATCCCTTATCCTAACAACCCAGACCTCAACGCTTAAAGGTCAGAGGCTTGTCGTGGTCTAGTAAACTGCACTCTAGCCGTATTTGGTTTGTTTCACGTCCTATGATCTACTTAAGATCTTCATTCTTTGTTTGACAAGTATGCACGAACAGCGATGCGGACAGCAATTTTGTCGCGAATTTTCTGTGCTGTGAGCTAAGCTTGCTACAATTTGTTTCTATCGAACATCCCTAGCGAAAGTGCGCAATACTGTTCTTTTGTCATGATTTGTCTGCCTGCTTACCACGCGTAAGTAGGTAAGTAAGTAAGTAAGTAAGTATGTAAGTAAGTAAGTAAGTAAGAAAGTAAAACTTTAAGCACGCTAACCCCATTCAGATTGTACTGATTTCCAAGAGGAGCGTTTGCATGATATATAGAAATATTTACATTAAAAGAAAGGACAAGTAACACTATATACATGAGATGAATAGTTAAAACTGGCAGATTAACTTCAGTGAAATATTATCCCAGACTGATAGAAGAAATACCTTTCCTAAAAGAGCTCAAGAATTAAATAGCTTCGACTTGATTGGGAAGAGAATTCCATAATTTAGCCCCGCCATAACTGAGAATTTTTTTTAGTAATTCCGTTTATTGCATTGGGATATATAGAGCAGTGGATGATTCCCTGAGATTGTAATGCTGGGAAACATCAGTTGGCCGAAACATCTCAGTAAGCACTCTTGGAGCTAAATCATTTACAATTTTAAACATCAAACATTAATCTTGCCTTAAAAGAGGCACGACGTTCTCTCAAAGTCCTCCATCCAAGCTTATTTCGAGCGTGAATTTTGATATTATAGGCACGGAGTATGTATGCTCATTTGGAGTTTATTATGATATTATTCTATGAGACGTTGACAATTGGACAGATTACATGAGATGCGATGGCTTGGCTGAGCTGGCTGACTCGAATCGTGAAAATCATTTTAGTCGGCAGTATAGGATAATGTACATTACCATGTACGTCGCAGGTGAATGGTGAATAGTGCTTTATGCGCAATCTTATTGGTTCCTCTATCTCGGAGTATCCTGCACTATTCACCTCAGAGCAAAACAAGATGGCGACTAGTTTTGTTTACTTTACGGAAAAAGAAATGTTTTTTACTAAACCAAATCGCCGTGCAAGACGGTACCAAACATGTAACGAAATTTGGCAATTAATTATTGAAAGATATGTATTTCTTTTACATTTTAGTGATAACTGCCCTGAGGATATGTTTCAAAATGTCTTGTTTAAAAATGATGAGTGGGCGACAAGCCGACATTCCGTGAAATTTTTTTGAAAATCTAAAAAAAATAATATATGTGAAAACAATTTTGTGAGATATATATATGCTAAAACAATTATTCACCTCGGCGTCGGTGAATAGTGTAGATATTCATATTTACGTCACCGCTTTGCCGCTCGGTAAATATCAACCGCTATTCACTTCCACTTCTGTGAATAATTGTTCTAAGACTTTAATTTCGGGCTGTTCCTGTAGCCAAACACAAGCAACCGTTGTTTTTAAATTTTGGATGTCTTTTAAATACACGGTAAGATCTTCATCAAACGAGTCAGCCAGAAACTGGCGTGGCACGCGTCAAGAAAACATCCCCTGAATAGTTTTTTTGAGACGAAAGTTGTTGATCTATTAGAGGTGATATATTGTAGAGCTAGAAACATACACCAACGAATAACATTTTGTAAACTCAGTATTTGAATCATAAGACGAAACTGACCACGGCAATATTTCAACTCTATTTCAAAGTCATATGTCAAACCTGATGTGTTACAAACATGCAAAGCTATTATGTATATACCTACATACTGGAGACCATGACATCATATAGGTATTTAAATGTCCAGAATGTAAGTATGTATAAATAACATAATATTGTCTGCCACACCGAAACAAAGCCGAATGGCAAAGAACATGATGGATAAGATTGCCAAGACCCAGTAGCGAGGATAGGCCTGAATGTTTTTTCATCGATGGCGAGAACAGAGGACAACCGTCAATTTTGGGGATATCGGGAATTTACACTCGATCTTAGGATGTGGGGTCTATCTTAGGTGAAGGAAAAAGTAATATTCTTTTGACTGGTCACGGTTGGGTTTTATAATATATGATTCTGACGTAAGAAAATTTACTTTTACTTAATTAGCACTTTGTTGCATGTGATCGAGTGTAAATGCCTACTGTCAATTCAATATACCCTTCATGCACTTCATTCTCAGCTTTACGCTAGATGTAATCATAGGAGTACTGGTCAATTCACACACGTATTGATTTGGCTAAATAACGGATGACAATGTTTCGTAGCTAAATTAGTGTGGACAGTTTCTGGAAAGTTTACAAAGGAAAATTTCAACTAATTTTTTCGTAGATTCAAAGGTTTTGGAAAGTTAACATGAAGTTCAGTCGGAACGCATTCTCGTATTCACGGCACAGAGCAAAAGTCCATCTCACGTTGCCCTTGCTCATAAAGTAGACTCGTGACTTTTATTGCTGGACTATTAGACGGGAAGAAACTTTTGACGTAGGAAAACATAATTTTCAAATCTGTTGGATTTGCTCATGCGGCCTTGTTACCCGCCATGTCGAAAAGAAATGCTTCAATGGTTGGACTCGTAATTTGAATGCCCAAGTTATGCTTTAGCTTTTTAAGCCTTTTTAAAATTAATTAAAAGAGCCTGATTTAAATTCATAGGGCAGCTATTCTACAAAACTATGCGATTAAAACTAAAGGAACGCTTTAAGAACCCAGTATGTGTGGTTTTGAAATTAATAATTTATTTTTAGAATCTATTAATTTTTAAACGCTTATTCGCTGAGTACACATCCTGCAGCTAATGTGCTGTACAGTTGAGAATTTTATAGGTAAGAATTGTATTACGTTTCTTGAGACCAATTGGCAATTTGTGCCAATGAAGTGGCACAAGAAGAGGATCAGAAAGGAGCTGATGTGCCGATTTAGTAATCACAGCGGCTGCAAGATTTTACGATTTCTGTCATTTACCACTTAGGTCCCATGTACACGTTACAACTGTCCACCTTAGTCTTGATGATTGAAACACTTCAGTCACTTTTTTATGTTTTGTTTTGTTTTTTTTTAACTTAGCAATACATTTGTAGAAAGCACTTTTTAACTCTAAAGTATTTTCAATTAAACTCGAGTTAAAATTCCTTGAAATAGTGCTCTCCATAGCTCTTCACACGACAGCGACTTTAGTATTTGAATAAGTAAAGCTGATTGACGATACTTGTAAACTAAACAAATAGTCCTCCATACCATGTTAGACTGTGCGAGTTATATAATTAGACGTTCGCGAATGAATTTGGAAACTGGGGTGACATGTGTTTTGTGATCTAGCGGTCGTGCGACATCTCGAAATCTGAATTAAGGCACGTCTGTAGTTATTCATCCGGCAAAGCCACAAGATCGGATGAAACAGAAATAAACTATACGCTAATGGATATACAAATAGCGCTAGCAGTTGAACATTCGTGGAATTACAGCGAGAACAGTGCAAAGCCAGCAGGAAGGTAATGCTTCCTGGTAAAGAGGCAAACACCAGATAGGTTATATGGATAAATAGAGTCTTAGCAACTTCGTCGTTTTGTTTAAACACCCGCAAACCTTGTGTTGAACGCCTAATATGAAACGATTCCAATCTCCCTCTTCTTCTGTGAAGAGTGCGGAATATTCCGACATAAAGGGCGATGAATATCGCAGTTGAACCGGCGAAAATTACTTGCTCCATAGTTAATATCACTTCGATATACTTGACTATCTTGGAACTAGGTAGTGTATAAGGAATGACCATAAATACGCAGATATTCACCAACGATACCATGCTAAGGAATACAATTATCTTTCTGGGTTGTTGAGGAGCTAGTCGCTTGTAGCGTAAAGGCGCGACAATGGACCCGTAACAATTGAAATTAAGAAGTAGGCTGCCCAAAACGTACATATTAAAATTGCATACCCCTAGGTAGACGGTCAATTCGGGGGTAAAAATGTCTGGATGGCCACTCCATGCCAGAATGCGCTCTAGACTATACCAGAGACTTACGATTAAGTTTGTAACTCCGTTAAAAGCCACTAAAATAGCGGTATTAGTCCGTAGCTGCTTATTTGGATCGCGAATTATGACCAACAGTAGGATGGCGTTAGCCAATACACCAGCAAAGGCCATTATTCCAGTGATTGTAAGTATGGCGTCGTACTCAGTCTTGAATTTATTTGGCAATGTCAATAAACCGAACGCCACAAGTACATCATCCGAGTTATTTTTCAGGTGGTCCTGCATAGTGGATGTTTGAGTTAACCACGAGAATTCTGTGAAATATAACAAGCGTATAGGTATATCACCGCTTTCCCATCAGAACATCAAAAGAAATTACAAACCATGGAGGCATAGATTGTCGTGTGTCTCGTGCGAAAACAACAACCTGATGATACTCTGCTCAATGTATGCGAAGTCCAACTGAGACAGATGTTGGGCGGCTTATAAGAAGAGAAACTTCCCATAGTGAACGAATTTAGGAAACTTGATTAAGAAATCATTGACTTGTTAATGAAGTCTTTTTTTATCTCAAAAAAAAAAGGCTTCTTTTATTTCAAAAGTAGCATGCTATTTAATTATGCAAGACCTTAGTGCACGGGAATAGTAAAACTACAACAATCTAGATATTTTTCACTGAAAAGTTTTCCATATTTTTTTGTTCACCATTAAATGTTGTTTTCTTAAATCCTCGATTGCCAACCCAACCCCCAACAACTGTGAGTGAATCAACTGTAGCAAAGAATGAAATTCTTTCTCTAGTTATCAAAAAGCCTTTGTCAACAAAATTTCTTCAGCTAAAAGAGGCCAAAGATATTGGGCAATATCTATTTGGTTATTTTGATAAATCACAACCACAGTTTCATTGCGCTAATTTTCGTTTCAATTTAAATTGTCTTCATTCTATAAAATCTGCAGATGATTTAGCTTAAACCTAAAGTTTATAATGAAAAACAAACTTATGATTATTAAACCCCGCACTATTATGTCTATCTAGACTGATAACGCACACTGCATTTGGTTTGACTTTGACCCTGTTTCACCGGCGATCTTTTGTATCTGTCCGGGTATTGAAACTGCTCCTAGCTTGAGGATTCTTATTAGAAGGCTCACAAACTTTGTGAACCCAGTAACTAAGTGATAATGACGTTGCCTCCCAAAGCTACGAAAATCAAAATCACCTACATAGAAATTGCATTAGCAACTTCCTGGAAACCAAACAGAGTTTGTAGTCCACCAAAGAAGAAATGATTGTCGCTTCTTTCCAAAATTAAAAGCAGATACAAATGCAACATACCAAATATCTCATTTGTAAACAGTCGTACACAAGAGAGTCTCTGGTCCCTCAATACAGTTAACATGTCTCTTAAAATAACCTTTCAAATATTCCTTGTAGACAAGGAAGTGCGTCTTGTGGTGAGATTACAAACATCATTGACAATTAAACTGGTCGTTTAGGAAGGTCATTAAAGAAAGCATACTCGTGAAATGTCACGAGAGTCGCTGTAATATTGTCCGTTGCATAGAGAACAGACATAAACAAATCAAGGCCAGTTTAATATTTTTACATAAATTTAACTCTATCCGGTCCGATGCATCTCGTCTTGACGATTGGATTAGAAGGAAAAAAAGAAGCTAAAAAAAGAAGCTAAAAAAGAGTTAACTGAGGTGTTGTTTAGAACGTAGTACTTTACTACAAGTTCCAATCTCCTGGAAGTAAGTTGGGAAGAAAATTTATTTCCGCTATTTGAAGTGGGAACCCTTGCATACAGCTGAAGAGCCCCATATTCTTGTAGTTCGGTTGATGAATCATTTCTGGAAATTACTAGTTTTTGATTTATGAATGACAAATAGAACAGAATTTCGGTTACCATTTGATCAACTACGCTATGTACAGCGCACTACAGGAATTACACATGATGGGTTTAGGTTTATCGTGTCCTGTGAAACTCCGAAAAGAGAAACCATGTCCAAGAAATACATTCAAGAAAAACAATGATAGAAGATTAACCATTTCTCTGTAGGAAATCCTCTTAACAAGTAAAATCGTCTGGCGCTGCGTTAGCCAGAGTAAAATACTAGTAGATTGATCCTGTTGGGACAGAGTTGAACTTTATTAGGCTTTTTTTTTATAGGATTGATCACAAGAGGAAAACAGGTTTAACACGATGAATTTCATGGCACGTCTCTGTAATCAGTTTTTCTGAGAAGATCTTTTGATTAGGGGTTAGCGACACCAGTAGGATATCCGACTAGATGGTACTGCACAAAAGAAAGGTAAATTTGCCGTCTTGTTTGGGTGCAACTGACATGTCTTGTAGTTGAGTTCCATAATTCTTACACAGACCAGTGTTCAGCTGGCTTTGGTATATTATTCTGACACCTTCTTGGATCAGATAAGTTGCTTGTAATACGAAGTCCAGATTTTTTTTGCTAATTATGGTGTCGACAAATTGAGTACTTTTAAGTTCATAAGTCGTTATTGTTGGTTTCAGTTTGTTTCACATACCACGCTCTCAAACGTCTTAGCTCACGAGAAACAGAAATTCTTACTGGCGACATCATGATGAGTCTGTTTCACACACCACGTTCTGTGGAGTCTTAGCATACAAGAAACAGACTGGTGTTGATGTCGCCTTTGAGGATTTCCAGATTTTATCTTCCGGCTCTCATCAATTCAATATCCTCCACCGCAACAGCTTACTTATATCAAAATTAAAATCCTCACTGATCTCCAACCTTCGATAATTTTCCGTGGAAATTTTCTCCAATTTTTTTTTCTCCCCTCTATATATTACTTTGATCGAGTCATCACCTCTGACACTTTCGTTTCTCCTTTTCGCGTTCTTACTCCCCTACTCTCTAATGCATTCCTTCTGTAAAGCCTCACCTATCATGTAATTAATTCACTTTACTCTGAAGATGTTGCTCGCTCAGCTACGAAATGTCAGTGTGTTAAAGTTTTCTTGACATATTATGTAACCATTATGGTTTTGTTAAAAGTTATTTGATAGCTGGGCTATCATATTCATATCATGATTTGACAAGAGATAACAAAGTTTAGTAAAGTATCAGCGTGCAACAAAAACAAACAGAAATATTTCCAGACGTTTTCGTCCCATTCCTTTCGATACGGTACTTTTTGGAAAATAAATAAATGAATGAATAAATTTACGAATGAGCAAGTGCGTAAGTAAGTAAGTAAATAAATAAATAAATAAATAAATAAAATACAATGAAAATTCCGCCTAATGGCTGTTGAAGGGTATTGGAAAATTGCCGCCTGCAATTTGGGTAACCAGTGGGCATCAGATTCAAAAGTCACAACACAGTTTTCAACATGGCGGAAACTGGAGCTCAGGTAGGAAAGGAAATCCGTTTTAATATTTACCGTACTTCTTCAACCACCTGTTGCTGTTGTTACTTGGTTTCGAGGGACGTATGCTTTAAAGCCCCCTGTAATGTGGAAATCTGAAGTACGAAGCATGTCTGTTGGGGCTCCCAAGTCCTGTGGAAAACTTTACTAAGTTTTATTAACCAAAAACCTTCTTGGTAAAGCCTCTGACTGCCATCTGCAAGTCTGTCACAGTGAATAATCACCTGAAAACAGTCGACAAAAAAGAAGGCATGTGAACGGCATATTAATGCAAAATATACTGGTTTACGCTATGCAGTGAGTCATGGGTGATCAGGGCACAATTCGGAGGTCAGGAAGTACTTGATAGGGTGGCAGTTACAGATCAACTTTTTCCTTGTTAATTGTCATAATTACCCATGAATGATCACAGTGTGTAAACTGGGGTCTATTTTCTACAGTCCCGAGCAACAGAATAGATTTCATACTGATGAAATAGCTAGTGTTGTTGTATTGTACATATATATATATATATATATATATATAAAGAAGATATATAATTATAAAATGTGGTTTAGTAATACCAATTCTGATGCATTCCTTTATTGTTTCCATACCAGACTGATGAGAAGCCAATGGAAACTTCCTTAGATTAGCCAATGAATTATATTTTGTTATTTTTTTTCTCCTGAAAAAATCGTTGCAAGTGTTGCTCATAACATGAAATTACCGGCCAAAATCTGAAAAGGACTCCATTATTTTACTACATATATAAGAAACTGAATATGGTCTAAATTTGGAGAAATACCAAAATCTACCATCTTCTGAATTATAGACCATCAGGGAAGGATTTGTTTGACAGAGCATGTTTGCTCACTTGATGATTGCAAGTTTGACATATTCATTCATATTTGTGTGGCCTATGCAATGAACAAACTCAATTGCTGAAAATTTTTGCTTTTCAGGTCTGATTGCATTCAAATGTTTTATGTTAGTCTTCCAGGAAAGTCCAGTGCAGTGTAGAAAATGTTAGGACACTAATGTGTGTGTGTGTTTGTGAAAATGTATGTAAACATGTTTAACTCTTTCGTGATGGTTGATCTCTGGCTGACAAGTAATTAATTATCTAGTGTTAGTTAGCAGTGTGAAATAATAAAAGTTTGCTTCCACGTGGAAAGACTCAAGTGTAAATGCTTGACAGTGTGCATGTGCTTGGATGTAAGGGTATATCTACTATATGTGCATGTGCATAGATGTGGTCGCTTGTGTGTGCAGGTGTGTGAGTGTGTGCAAATTGAGTCAGTTTTGTTTTGACTGTGATGCAAAAAAACATTTAATCAGATAAATTTAGGGAAATTAGATAATTTTAGGGAAATCTAAGTATTTAAAGGGTAGTGGAGTGCAAAAATTTCTAAATAAAGACAATCCCCCTTGATGTTTGAATAAAAGCCCATGATCATTTTAAATATTTTGGTTATCCTGTATCATTTAATGCCCTGCTTTGGTTAAATACTGTTGAATTAAAGTGAAAAGTTAAGGCAAGAATCAGTTTCTTGGGAAATTACACTGAGGAATTATGCACAGTATATAATATAGGGTGCAATTTTGTGTTTGGATATTTTAAGCAAATTAATTAGATTTCACCTTCAAGGTGATTCCTAAGACATTTATTAAGATTATTAAATGTAGAATTTTATTTGGATGAAGGAGACATTTGAAGGTCAATTGATGTAGAGATGATTTTGTTCAGCAAAGAAGATCTGTTCCTCTATGTGAATGGAGAAGGGGGGAAAATTTATTCCAACAAAGCCTTTCACTAACAGGGTGTCCTTAGGAATAGAGATGATTTTGCACTCCATATTGAGACCTGTTCTTCTATTAAGCAGAATTGCCAGTGACAATAAACTCGTAATGGATACCTTTGTTGAGATGAAGGGATCTATATGCACATATGAAAGAAAAAAGCTAGTTTTATTTGCTAACCCAAATTTATTCTGGCTCTTGATATGTTCCTTCTAGGTGTTTTGTCGCGTGGGCTTTAAGCAGTCAAGAGAAGGTCTGGATAGCATTCTGTTCAGAGATCTACCATCTCCAATTCAAGGCCAAGATGTGATAGAACTGTATGGTATGGAAGGTTGTGGGAAGACTCAGGTACTGATTCATTTGATTGTCAACTGCATCCTACCCAGGACCTGGGAAGGAGTGATGTTGAATGGACGAGGTGTGGGCGTTGTGTTCGTGGACACAGACTATCACTTTTCAATGATAAGACTTGTTGAAGTTCTGGAGCATCGCATAACTTCCTGCACATCAAGACAAGGATTACACGTTACACAAACTGCAAGGGAGATAAAGGTGTTCATTAAGAACTGTTTATCTCGACTGATTGTTGCGCGGTGCAACTCTAGCGTAGAATTGCTTGCTACTGTAGAGAGTCTTGATGACGTCTTCTCAAACAAACCTGAAATCTGTGTGTTACTAATTGACAGTATTAGTGCATTTTACTGGCTTGATAAATGTAATGCCAGAGACAGCACATATGAACAGGAGAGATATCAGCGAAAGCTTGTGGCCTTGCTCAGGATATATATTCGAACATACTACCTTGTAGTTGTTGCCACAAAGCCAGCCATTTTCCACAAGAAAGGCCAACAGAACAAGTTGAAAGAACACTACGAATACATGTGCCGAGATTGGCAAGACCTAGTAAAATACCGCTAAGCTCTTGTGCGTTCCTTGGACGCAAATTCAACATTTCTTTTAAAACGGGTTCAGCCATCGAACAAAGCTTCACTCAAGTTTAACATTGGTAAGGGAGGACTGGTGTTTCCAGATTCTTGTTCAAATAAATAAACTCAATGTGCTGAGTGATGTGGGTTGTAATTACCTAATGCATCATGACAACTCTACCCCTGTGGATGGGAAAATTTTGCGTATTTGTGAAAAGGGACAATTCTGTATTGCAGTATAATCTCCCCAGATTTTCAAAAAGTATAGACGCCTCGACTTCATGGTTCTCTTCCCCTGTTTGGAACCTTTATTTTCTTTATGGGAAATCTCTTGCCTCACCACTTTTCCCATCAATCTCAGGCAGTGCCATACGAAGAGTAGGAGGGAGGGGCACTGACATACTTGGCCTGGGCGCAAAATTTTATGGGGTAACACTTGCATAAAGAAAAATTCGACTTTTTGGGTCTTTTTTTCTGGATTCAAAAATGTTCTTTAATGTTCAAGAAAAAGTTAAGTCAGTTTCTCGACATCGCATCGTGAATTGAGGACTTTGCAACTGTCAAGGCTCGGAATACGTTAGAGAGGACCAACGGGGTGCCCTCAGCCGAATTTGCGTCGGAGAAATTACCAGCTAGGTCCGGCTCAGCTCTCAGGCAACCAATTTTTTGTTTACATTTTTAGCTTTATTATTGTCTTATGATTGCAAAAAACATTAGATACGTAACTTATGTTTAAGTGGAGAAAAGTTGCAAAGTCGAACGGAAAATGTGGCTAAACTTCGTATTATGGCTCGTTGCACGGCGGCAAAGTATGACAAAAATAAAGGCATGCGAAAAAGCATTTCTCCAGACCAAAATCATGTGTAGAATGTGAAAAGCTTGGTTGCGAACAGATGTTCAGTTAGGGAAGAGGAGAAAAATGCAAAATTTGAAGACGGAGGAAAATGTCAGATGTAGAGAATTAACGTGCTTGTGAAGCGAAAATTAAGTTTGCTTATTTAAAGGAACTCGCGAAATGATGAAGGAGTGCCTGCATTTCGTTCTGTCGCTTTGTTCTCGAGGTATTTCAATTTGTTTGATATGTAAATAAGGTGATCTGTGATTTTATATGTGATTAACTGATTTTGCAATTAATGCTCAGTCGCCAAAAAGAAGTCACAGGTCGTCTCGTTTCCACATGAAACAAACTAAAATATCTCAAGAAAGAGGGGAGAAATGGTAAAGCTGTAAGTGTTTCTTTATCATCTCAAGAGTTCTTTCTAATAAAAGAAACCTAAGTTTCGCTTTATACGCACTTTTAATCATGCAACGGGTTACTTAGCTGAATGTGTCATCATGATAACTGTTGCGCTAGATTTTTGTGTGGAAGTGCTCGATTAGTTTTTTATTTGACTCGAACGAAATAATCTACGAATATTCACTACGGTACGGCCGAATCTCTTATCGAGTGTTTTTGGAGGTGTCCCAAAATATTTTGAGGTTTTCCGATTTTTATTGTATAGGAAACACCTGGTTTTTTCCTAGCTCTTCCAACTTGAAATGATGTTGAAACTGATTAATTTTTAAGAATGGATTAGTATATTTTGGCATTGTTTTTCATTTTAATCTTTTCGTTCTTGAAAAATATCTATTAAATTTTTTACCTTTTCCACGGTTAATATGGTGTATATGCACCGCTGCACGCTTTTGCATGTATGTATTATGTTTTTGCTTTTACCTAAGTTGTCTTATCCCCTGAGAAACGTCTGGGTTTTTTAAGGGTTTTTTTTTCCTTTTTCTCTTTTTTTCCTTTTTCTCTTTTTTTTATGAAGTGATGACTAATCAGTGCAGGCATACATGAGATATAGAGGCGATTTTATCACTGCATCAATTGGTTTTCACGGCACACGAAGTTACTGCCTAACTTGAATATCAGGGAGCAAGCGAAAGGCGCAATGCTATTGTGAGCTTAAATGTCCTGGTAAAATGCTAGTCAATGTTCTCATGCACCAGACTTTCTGTGGCGCGATTTTTACCGTTATCAGTTTTAACTTGTTCCTGTATGCGCAGGGAGGTAGAGCTGTGAGTTTGTGGTTTACGACACCCGACGGAAATAGTGCTCATTTTTTGTATCTCATTAAGGTGGTAAATGCGAGTGCGTGAGCATTCAAGATTTTAAGAAATCCGCTCGAATTAAGTTTATTCAAGGAAAAACATGGAGGGAAGGACTGGAAGAGAGACAAGCGGAACAACAAGTTCAAAGCCAGGAAAGAAGACGAATGTTAAAACTTTTGCTCTTAAATTCACATATTTGCCGGTCAAGTGCATTTTAGCAAACCACTAAATCAATTAGGAACACTCGGACCGAACTGTTCTAACCTAATCCAAAGTGTTACCCAAACTGTAACCCAAGCTTTAACTCAAATCATAACCGTAACCCTTGTCGAAACCCTCACCCTCATACTAGTTCTGACCTTATCCCTTATCCTAACAACCCAGACCTTAACGCTAAACGGTCAGAGGCTTGTCGTGGTCCACTAAACTGCACTCTAGCCGTATTTGGTTTGTTTCACGTCTTATGATCTACTTAAGCTCTTCATTCTTTGTTTCACAAGTATGAACGAACAGCGATGCGGACAGCAATTTTGTCGCGAAT
The DNA here is from genome assembly GCA_030142905.1 of Heliopora coerulea. Classification (NCBI taxonomy): domain Eukaryota; kingdom Metazoa; phylum Cnidaria; class Anthozoa; order Scleralcyonacea; family Helioporidae; genus Heliopora; species Heliopora coerulea. The sequence goes on along the minus strand of JASJOG010000017.1, from coordinate 83,836 downwards.
TTTCTGTGCTGTGAGCTAAGCTTGCTACAATTTGTTTCTATCGAACATCCCTAGCGAAAGTGCGCAATACTGTTCTTTTGTCATGATTTGTCTGCCTGCTTACCACGCGTAAGTAGGTAAGTAAGTAAGTAAGTAAGTAAGTAAGTAAGTAAGTAAGTAAGTAAGTAAGTAAGTAAGTAAGTAAGTAAGTAAGTAAGTAAGTAAGTAAGTAAGTAAGTAAGTAAGTAAGTAAGTAAGTAAGTAAGTAAAACTTTAAGCACGCTAACCCCATTCAGATTGTACTGATTTCCAAGAGGGGCGTGTGCATGATATATACAAATAATTACATTAAAAGAAAGGACAAGTAACACCAGTGGCGGATCTAGGATTTTTCAAACATTATTCACAAACTTTCCGAGCAATTTTTCCAGTAAAGTACATTGCTGCAGTGGTTTTCGAGAAGGACTAACACGTTGCATGTTTTTGTGACGTATTAGCAGACCGTTTCGCCCGATGTCAGGGCTCGTCAGCATGCCTAGGACGTAACCATAACATTTGCGCAATGCATGGCGTAAGACCGGACATGGACGGCCAATGAAATCAGCCTGTTATGAGCAAACTGGTTTTCAGGCGCCAGCAACTCGCCTTCACACCTATGCAAGAGCCATAGGAGTTTGGTTAGAAATGGGAGACTCTTTGGGACTTTTCGTGGACGTGCAATAGCTCAACATTGCACTTCATCCCAGTCGGTTCTAACCCTTTACCCCCCATCCCAGGGGCCCGAAACCTAAGACCTAAATGCTAACTAGTTTCCTGAAAAATAACTAGTTAACTAAATAAAAATGAAAATAACTAGCTAACTAGTTTCATGGTCATGTACACGATGAGCAATAAGAATGTTTTAGAGCGCAAACGTTACCGCCGGGAAAGATAACGCTGCCAGTGAAGGGTTAAGGTAAAATTGACAATATTTCTCTCTTACATAAATTTTAGACGTGTGTTACCAATTGCAAATTTGTCAATAACTTTGTTGGTGTCAGGCACGATTTCTTGATGGATTTTCAGTAGAGCAAGGCCATTTAAACGATCTTCAACCATTGTACTTCTTTTATAATCCTTCAGCATTCTAAGAGAAGAAATTGATCGTTCGCACTCACATGATGTAATAGGTAACGTTCCTAAAATACGCAAAATTGTTTTAATATTCACAAAACCACCAAAACGCACGGATTTTAACGTGGTAGAAATATTGGAAGGACGAGGTCCTTTAAAAGTTGTCCAATAAGTACTCCATAAAGACAGTTCTGCATCCAAAGCTAAAGGGTTTGGCAAATCGTCATGGTAAAAACAAGCTACTGTTTTAAACTGTGCTTTCCAGTCAACGCCTTGGCTTATAAAAGAAATCATTTTGGCAGGAACGATACATAAGCCTTTGTAAACATTAATGCTATCAGTATCAAAACGTGTCTTCAAAGATAAATTAAGGTGGTCAATCAAAGGAACAGTGATAATACGTTTAAAGTAATTAGAAACAGTAGTGAACGGTATATTTGCCCTCGCTGTTTGTATACCAACTGTTCTTGGCTTGGTCTCCTCCACTCTTACTTTGGCAGCAAGTTGCAAAGCTTCTTCGTACCAAGCATCGTGAAAATGATCGACGGAATTACGCATTATAGCCATTTCCTTCTTCAAACTCTCAATCAAATGAAGTCCATCCATGATATCAATGCTCTTCCCCTGCAGTAACTGTGTTACGGCCAAAGTTGCATCAAGGACATGTCTGGTTATGACTAATGCTACAATAAAATCAAACTTACAAATACGCGTCAAATGTGATGCTGCATCACTAGAAACAGCAGGGCTAAATTCACCATCTAAGTTGACAGCCATCTCATCAAGAGTATAAAAAAGGGGAATAAAAAGTTCCTGAAAAGTGTCTAAACCTTCAATACGTTCAACCCACCTAGTCCTACAAACATCAATTAATTTGCTTTTTCGAGTTTCTGAATCAGGTAGATGCGCTTTAATATTTTTTTCAAATGGGATACTACGCGTCTGAAAAACACGAATGAAATGGGAAACCTCATTAACATGTTTTAGCATGTTTTTAACCTCCACAATAGCTAAGGAATCACAGACAGATAAATTGAGACGATGGCTATAGCAATGAGTGTAGAGCGCTTTTCTATTAAGTCGTAATAGTTGGGCTGCCAAACCATTGATGTGTCCAGCTACAGCACCAGCACCATCATACCCTTGCCCTCTGCAATTTTCAATAGACAAAGTTAGTTCACCCAAGGCATCTAGAATAAGTTTAGCAAGGTCACTACCACTTAAGCCCCACTTGCAATGAAGAAATGAAATAAACTCTTCCCGGATATTCATATCTGCATCAACAAAACGCAAAATAAAGGCAAGTTGCTCTTTGTGAGAGGAGTCAGCAGCTTCATCAGCAAGAGTAGAAAAAAACTTAGCTTTCTTGACATCTTCTGTGATTTGTTCAGCGATCACTTGCCCACAACAGTTGATGATTTTATTTTGACTTGTTTTAGAAATATATGTACTGTTCTTTCCACATGTCTGTAAATGATCTTCTAGAAACTTATCACCTGCTCTGACTCTAAAATTTAAAGATTCCACAAAATTACCAACACCACCAGAGGAATAACAACCAATTTCAGAATGGTATTTGGCATCATCTCGATGACCACGTAAAGGAATACCAAGACGCCCACAAAAAATCACAGTATCAACAATTGATGATAATTTCTTCCTGTTTTCCTGGATTTCTTTTTTAAGGTTGGTGTCAATAATTGTCTCGATTGGTAAGGTTTTGCTTGACATTTGAGAAATCAATGAACTCAAAATAGGATAAGTACAAGCATGCAAGCCCATTTCTCCCCCACTACCATGCCCAGCATGCCGCTTCAAAACATTTGCTGCAGTGACCCAAAAATTTAAAGGTTGAGAATATAAAGTTTGAATTCTTCTTGCCTTACCAGGGAAACGATCTCCAAACAAAACACAAGAAAAACAGTAACCAGCATCTTTAGCTGGAGAGTAACAAAGCCATGGATACATTTTTAGCCATTCGTAACGAAAACTCCTAAATCTGCCTTGAGAATCTGCAGTTTTAGGGAAAGTAAAATTTTCATCTGGTTTAAACACATTCTTGACTAAATTACATATTTCTATATTGGTCATACCTTTGGCCTTTTCCTGAAAGAAGGCAACATCAAAAGTCATTGTTGAATTTACCAGTTTTACCTCTTCAGCAGTTGCAGTCTTTAACAATGGCAATGTTGTACTTGAGGTCATGGGTAGCTTGACTGTATCAGTTGCTTGTTGCAATTTAGGCTCAGCATTATTAGAAGATAAAGAAAGAGTGGTTAGTTGCTGAGAAGATGAAAAAATTTTATTAGGGGCTTTAACAGCAATATCTAAAGTTACAAGAGGTTTTCCAGTTGGATGGAAAAAATTCAATATATTTGGTTTAGGTTGATTGTTGTTTTTTGGCATAATAGCCAGTTGCTTAGGTTTCTTTGAAGTAGAGGATGGTTCATTAGTTGCAGCTGACTTTCTCTTAATTGGCTGATGAGAACAAAATAGAATAGGAACAAAGTGATTCAGCTGAAAAATCTCTCCAGCTTTTACAAGACCTTCATGACAAAATAAAATATGAAGTGGATCATTAAACTTGTTTAATTGGCATGGCTGAACACATCTATTGAATAAAGATTTATACCTCTCTTCTTCAAAGTCAGGATAATAAGTAATTATGCATCTGCATAAAATAGAAGACAGACCAAGAATACACAAAAATGATGACCACTGTTTATCAGCACAATTCAAAATAGCTTCATATTTTACTAAAGATTCCTTAGTAAAGCCAGAATCAAAAGCTTTAAATGATACTGACAAAGGCAAAATATTAGCAAGAGAGTACTCACAGTGCTCAGAAGCTGCAGAGACAAAACAAGGATGTTCACAATAATAACCAGCATTCAAGAAAAGCTCGAGAGAGGTTAAAATCCTTAAAAGTTGGATCATGCTGTCGTCACCTGCCATTACCAAAGATGCAGAACTGTAGAAACAGTTGCCCGATGCTTCAGATCTATTAAAAGCACAACAAATATACAATTCAACAAAAGGGAAAACAGAGTGTCAACATAAATCTAGTCATGATACTGATATAAAATTAACAGAGTTTAATTTTGGTTCTTAATGCCCATCATATTGCCACCCTTTTGATTTTTAATGGGAAATTCCAATGCAATTGTGTAACGCACATTTATGCTAATTCCACCAGCGGCATGCTGTAATGCTTCGCAACGTGCTGTTTAAATTTAGAAAGCAAGATATTTTACCAAGTGACCTAAGACAGTCATTGAAAATTGAAGCACAACTTACCTAATCGCAAAACATTTCTTTTGTTGACGAGATGCCACTGGAACAAAGAATTCAGCCCCAACATTTCTAGCCAGACCATGATCCTCACTGAACATAGCTGCGAGGAGTTCGTCGGTTGACTTAGACTTTGAAACGTCTATTCGTTCAAATAAATCGCTATACGCGCGTTTAATCATTGATAAGTCGTTAGACTTCAGCAAAGACTGAACAGATTCATAGGAATACATTCTGAATCCTATTAATTCCAGATTTCAATACAGAAGATTTGCAAAATAGGCGCTTGCCGTATCACACGTCACGAGAGCAGAATTTCGTGGCTGATCGCAAGTGCTTCGCTGCTTCAACCAATGGACCAATCATATTTCACATGTAGCACAAGCTGTTGTGCACTACATGCACAAATTTAAACCAATGGGAATGTGTAAATTCGATTTTTTCAGCCAATAAGCGATCGTAAAGATCACAGATTCTCTGCACCAATCAAATGCCCAGATTGTGCTCCAAGTGGTGCACAGCTCATGGCCTTATTGGTGGTACCCGCTGTTGTGCAAATCAAAACAGAAGGCTCATTTAGCCGTCATAAAAACTGGAAAAGGGTTCTGGAATCTGGAACAAAACGGGATCCATTCCCGTGAAATCTGGATGGAAATTGCATGAAGCAATGACCGAATCACGCAAGGCACAATAAAATAGTCGGTTTAAATTTGGTGAAATCTACGTTATTCGCGTGCTTCATGTGAATACCCCTAAATCCGCCACTGAGTAACACTATATACATGAAATGAATAGTTAAAACTGGAAGATTAACTTCAGTGAAATATTACCCCAGACTGATAGAAGAAATACCTTTCATAAAAGAGCTCGAGAATTAAATAGCTTCGACTTGATTGGGAAGAGAATTCTATAAATTAGCCCCGCCATAACTGAGAATTTTTTTTAGTAATTCCGTTTTTGGCATAGGGATATATAGAGCCGTGGATGATTCCCTGAGATTGTAATGCTGGGAAGCATCAGTTGGCCGAAACAGCTCAGTAAGCACTCTTGGAGCTAAATCATTTACAATTTTAAACATCAAACGTTAATCCATCCAAGCTTATTTCGAGCGAGACTTTTGATATTATGGGCACGGAGTATGTATGCTCATTTGGAGTTTATTATGATATTATTCTATGAGACTTTGACAATTGGACAGATTACATGAGATGCGATGGCTTGGTTGAGCTGGCTGACTCAAATCGTCAAAATCATTTCTCGACAGTATAGGATAATGTACATTAGCATGTACCTCGCAGGTGAATTCTGTTTTATGCGCAATCTTATTGGTCCCTCTATCTCGGAGTATCCTGTACTATTCACCTCCGAGCTAAACAAGATGGCGACTAGTTTTGTTTACTTTGCGGAACAAGAACTGTTTTTTACTAAACGAAATCGCCGTGACAGACGGTACCAAATATGTAACGAAATTTGGCAATTAATTATTGAAAGATATGTATTTCTTTTACTTTTTAGTGATAACTGCCGTCAGGATGTGTTTCAAAATGTCTTGTTTAAAAATGATGAGTGGGTAACAAGCCGTTCCGTAAAATTTTTTTGAAAATCTAAAAAAAAAAAATATATATGTGAACACAACTTTGTGAGGTATATATATATGCTAAAACAATTATTCACTTCGGCGTCGGTGAATAGTCTAGATATTGATATTTAGGTCGCCCTCTTTGCCGCTCTGTAAATATCCACCGCTATTCAATTCCACTTCTGTGAATAATTGTTCTAAGACTTTAATTTCGGGCTGTTCCTGTAGCCGAACAGAAGCAACCGTTGTTTTTAAATTGATTTTGGATGTGTTTTAAATACACGGTAAGATGTTCATCAAACGAGTCAGCCAGCAAACTGAAGTAGCACGTGTCAAGAAAATATTCCCTGAATAGTTTTTGAGACGAAAGTTGTTGATCTATTAGAGCTGATATATTGTAGAGCTAGAAACATACTCCAACGAATAACATTTTGTAAACTCAGTATTTGAATCATAAGGGGAAACTGATCACGGTAATATTTCGACTCTATTCCAAAGTCATATGTCAAACCTGATGTGTTACAAACATGCAAAGCTATTATGTATATACCTACATACTGGAGACCATGACATCATATAGGTATTTAAATGTCCAGAATGTAAGTATATAAGTAACATAATATTGTCTGCCACACCGAAACAAAGCCGAATGGCAAAGAACATGATGGAATAAGATTGCCAAGACCCAGTAGCGAGGATAGGCCTGAATATTTTTTTATCGATGGCGAGAACAAAGGACAAGCGTCAATTTTGGGGGTATCGGGAATTTACACTCGATCTTAGGATGTGCGATCTATCTTAGGTGAAGGAAAAAGTAATATTCTTTTGACTGGTCACGGTTGGGTTTTATAATATATGATTCTGACGTAAGAAAATTTACTTTTACTTAATTAGCACTTTGTTGCATGTGATCGAGTGTAAATGTCTACTGTCAATTCAATATACCCTTCATACACTTCATTCTCAGCTTTACGCTAGATGTAATCATAGGAGTACTGGTCAATTCACACACGTGTTGATTTGGCTAGATAACGGATGACAGTGTTTCGTAGCTAAATTAGTGTGGACAGTTTCTGGAAAGTTTACAAAGGAAAATTTCAACTAATTTTTTCGTAGATTCAAAGGTTTTGGAAAGTTAACATGAAGTTCAGTCGGAACGCATTCTCGTATTCACGGCACAATGCAAAAGCCTATCTCACGTTGTCCTTGCTCATAAAGTAGACTCGTGACTTTTATTGCTGGACTATTAGACGGGAAGAAACTTTTGACGTAGGAAAACATAATTTTCAAATCTGTTGGATTTGCTCATGCGGCCTTGTTACCCGCCATGTCGAAAAGCAATGCTTCAATGGTTAGACTCGTAATTTGAATGCCCAAATTATGCTTTAGATTTTTAAGCCTTTTTAAAATTAATTAAAAGAGCCTGATTTAAATTCATAGGGCAGCTATTCTACAAAACTGTGCGATTAAAACTAAAGGAACGCTTTAAGAAACCAGTATGTGTGGTTTTGAAATTAATAATTTATTTTTAGAATCTATTAATTTTTAAACGCTTATTCGCTGAGTACACATCCTGCAGCTAATGCGCTGTACAGTTATTGACAATTTTATAGGCAAGAATTGTATTACGTTTCTTGAGACCAATTGGCAATTTGTGCCAATGAAGTGGCACAAGAAGAGGATCAGAAAGGAGCTGATGTGCCGATTTAGTAATCACAGCGGCTGCATGATTTTACGATTTCTGTCATTTACCACTTAGGTCCCATGTACACGTTACAACTGTCCACCTTGGCGATTTTAATTTGCAGCATAATTCAGTGTCGCTTGCCTTTCACTCAGAAGTGTTGCAGTATTTACCGAAGCCTCTTGTGACTCAGTAGCATGCATCAGGACTAACAATTGTACATGACCGTCGTAAGAGGGTGAGACCTTAGTCTTGATGATTGAAACACTTCAGGTACTTTTTTATGTTTTCTTTTGTTTTTCTTAACTTAGCAATAGATTTGTAGAAAGCATTTCTTTAATTCTAAAGTATTTTCAATTAAACTCGAGTTAAAATTCCTTGAAATAGTGTTTTCCAAATCTCTTCGCGCGACAGCGACTTTAGTATTTGAATAAGTAAAGCTGATTGACGATACTTGTGAACTTGACAAATACTCCTGCATACCATGGTAGACTGTGCTAGTTAGACGTTCGCAATTGAATTTGGAAATTGGGGTGACATGATGTGTTTGGTGATCTGGCGGTCGTGCGACATCCCAAAATCTGAATTAAGGCTCGTCTGTAGTTATTCATCCGGCAAAGCCACAAGATCGGATGAAACAGAAATAAACTATACGCTAATGGATATACAAATAGCGCTAGTAGTCGAACATTCGTGGAATTACAGCGAGAACAGTGCAAAGCCAGCAGGAAGGTAATGCTTCCTGGTAAAGAGGCAAACACCAGATAGGTTATATGGATAAATAGCGTCTTAGCAACTTCGTCGTTTTGTTTAAACACCCGCAAACCTTGTGTTGAACGCCTAATATGAAACGATTCCAATCTCCCTCTTCTTCTGTGAAGAGAGCGGAAAATTCCGACATAAAGGGCGATGAATATCGCAGTTGATCCTGCGAAAATTACTTGCTCCATAGTTAATATCACTTCGATATACTTGACTATCTTGGAACTAGGTAGTGTATAAGGAATGACCATAAATACGCAGACGTTCACCAACGATACCATGCTAAGGAATACAATTATCTTTCTGGGTTGTTGAGGAGCTAGTCGCTTGTAGCGTAAAGGTGCGACAATGGACCCGTAACAATTGAAATTAAGAAGTAGGCTGCCCAAAACGTAGATATTAAAATTGCATACCCCTAGGTAGACGGTCAATTCGGGGGTAAAAATGTCTGGATGGCCACTCCATGCCAGAATGCGCTCTAGACTATACCAGAGACTTACGATTAAGTTTGTAACTCCGTTAAAAGCCACTAAAATAGCGGTAATAGTCCGTAGCTGCTTATTTGGATCGCGGATTATAACCAACAGTAGGATGGCGTTAGCCAGTACACCAGCAAAGGCCATTATTCCAGTGATTGTAAGTATGGCGTCGTACTCAGTCTTGAATTTATTTGGCAATGTCAATAAGCCGAAAGCCACAAGTACATCATCCGAGTTGTTTTTCAGGTGGTCCTGCATAGTGAATGTTTGAGTTAACCACGAGAATTCTGTGAAATATCACAAGCGTATAGGTATATCACAGTTTTCCGATCAGAACATCAAAAGAAATTACAAACCATGGAGGCATAGATTGTCGAGTGTCTCCTCCTAAAACAACCTGATAAGCAGGCCCGGAGCTAAGGGGGGGTGTGGGGGGTGCGACACCCCCCCAAATTTTTTTCAGGACTTTCAGTCGGCAGAAATTCTGTTTTAGTCGGCAGACCGTAAGGTAAACCTTTACCCAAGACTTTTTCGTTTTTTTATGTCGCCACCTATATTTGGCAGTCTGCCGACTAAAACAATTTCTGCCAACTGAAAGTCGTGTTACCCGACAGATAATTAGGAACCGTCGGCAGAACAGTTTTTTACTTCAGACGGTATCGCATTTCAATAATTCAATTACCGTCCTGTATACCGTCCTGTGTACTCGTCCCGTGGACCTGTGTACCAGGACTGTAATTGAAATGCGATATCGTCTTAAAGAACTGTTGTGCTGACGGGTTCTAGCTATCTATCGAGTAACACGACTTTCAGTCGGCAGAAATTATGTTTTAATCGGCAGACTGCCAAATATAGTTTGCGACATTTACATTAGACATTTGAGTAGCATTGCGAGATAGAGTTTCCTGGCCGGACTTTGTCCTATTGAGACGAGACATATAAAACGGAAGTGATTATTTTCGGACCAGCTTCACATCCGTGAGAATTCTGTCTGTGTTTGGTCTTTTAATAGCGCGCACATATCTTCTACAAATTCGTCAATTTGGATACAAGATTAACATTAATACTGGTTTTAAAGTATCGTTAACCAAAGATATACCAAGCCGTGAACCCGGAGTTGTCATGCGGCAAAGTGTCAAATTTGTGCTATACCGCATTGTTTAAACATGAAAAGGCGACAAGTAAAAATAGTATGCAAAGCGACAGACTGCGGGGCGGAATTTAACAGCGATTATCGACTACAACATAACCGTAAGCAACATGGGGGAAGAAACGTGCCTTACGAGACTGCTGGCGCACCAAGAAATCCTTTTGAAGCACCTAAGCGTAGAAATGTGTGCTTTGGTCAAGGTGAAACAGAACCTCGGAGCAATGTCGATAAAGATGTTTTAAGAAGTACAAACACACATCAGCGTCAACTAACGCCAACGGCAACCCTGTCCAATCAGCCTATGCGTGAATCAGAGAAGGAAACGGAGGTTAGCTGCTCGGCAGATAAATTGCCTTCCCAAACGAGAGACGATCCAGAACTGTGTGATGAAGTAAGCGTTGACCTTCGGGCCCAGCCGACAGGAGCAAGTCCACCCCCAAACCTCGGATAGTGGGACCACCTCAAACCAGGAGCAAGAAGATGTTGGCGTGGATGTATCACCAATGGAAACGAAAGATACAGTTAGCCAGGCACGCCTCGTGGATACTACGTCGTAGTCGCAGATGGCAGATATGGATACCTTTGTCAATGAGAATAGCAGTTGGTCTACCGCGTCAAGTGATGCAGAAGATGAATCGGATGCCTCATGGGTTACTTGTGCCGGGAAACTCCAGCATATGATGACCAGTTTAGATCAAACAGGCCACTTAATTTTAGAAGAGATGAAAAAGCCAAGTGTTCCTAACATTGAACAATTTGCCGTTTCGGTGGTTGAGCTTGCAGAAAGTATGGCAAACCAGAGCAACGAGTTAAAGAAATGTGCAAAATGCTGTTTGGGAATGATAAAGAAAGAGAAAAGCAGAGGATCAGTTTCTCGGCAGGGAAGAGCTTATTTGCTGGAACACGATCTGGGAAAGCGAGGTGAAATTTCATCCGATAACCAACGGGAATTTCTAATCAACATGGGACCTTACCAACCCAAATTAGCGGCCTACCCAAGCAACGATTCAAGTATCCCACCTGGTAAACAAAATAGGTTTTCGAGTCAATGGTACAAGGATTACCCTCACCTTGAATATAGCATCCAGAAAGTTGCAGCCTTTTGTTTCGTGTGTTGCCTGTTCCCAGAAGGAGTTGGAAGACCCTCAGCAGACAAAGCATGGACAGTAAATGGAGTTAGGCAGTGGCATAAGATGAAGAGTGTCGGAATCAAGAAGAAATGGAAACTGTCACAGCATTTCACGAGCCAGGGACACATAGGGCACTAATGGATTTTGCCAGATTTATAAATCTTAATCAAAAAGTTGATGCACTTTTGGATTCATCTCGTCGCCAGGAGTTAATTAAGGAAGCAGATGATGCCACATTCAACACCAGAGTGGTCACTATCCTTTGTGATATTGTCCGCACTTTAGCCATGCAGGATATTGCGTTTCGTGGAGAAGCAGATGAATCCAGCAACTTCTACCAAGTACTCCAGTTGTTGAGTCGCCACCGCCGCCTACTGAGTTATTGGCTGAACAAGGAGAGAATGCGTCCTTATCATGTCACATACTTGAGTAGATGTTCTCAAAATGAGTTTATCAAGCTCATTAGTGATGCAGTCCGACATCGAGTTGTCAAGGAATTAGAAGAAGCACCAGCATTCTAGGTGATGGCCGACACGAATCCCGATACGAGCAATAAAGACCAGATATCTATTGTTGTGAGGTACGTCGCAGATAACAAACCGGTGCAACGTTTCCTTTCTTTGAAGGTGCTAGGAGATAAATCTGGCGATGGACATGCAACAGAGATATTGAGATGTCTCAACAAACATAGTGTCGATGTAGGGAAGCTCTTTTTCCAGTCCTATGACTTCACGACGTGTATGTCTGGAGAGCACAACGGTTGTCACAAGAAGTTTAATGAGAAGATCAAAAAAGATTTCCCAGTGATAGAAGTGCCTTACATTCCGTGCCAAGCTCATTGGTTGAATACATTTGTAGAGCGAAGTTGCAAAGCTAGTACCATCGTGTCATCAATGTTTGTCGTCCTACAATCATTGTACTCGTTTTTCTCAAGCAGCACCAAGCGGTCTGAAGCACTTACAAAAGCACAAGAGAGCGTCGAAGGAGCATTAAAGCTACGAAATCTTTCCCAAACTCGGTGGATAGCCAGATCGGAGTCCATCAACAGAGTTTGGATCTCCTTTGAGTCGATAGTCTCTCTGCTTCAGAAAATTATCGACAAACAGCTGGATTCGGACACAAAGCCCCGTGATCAGGCCAAGGTACTTCTGAAGAAAATGAAAATGTACGACTTCATTTTCAGCCTGGGAATAATGAGATTTATTATGCGTCATTGCAAAGTGCTCGTCGTTCAGCTTGAGGAAGAAGGTTTGAACCTGCTTGATGCCCTTACTTTGGTGTCCACGACAACAAAGGCTTTGGAAAGGATTCGCAATGAAGTTGATGTAGATAAGCAAGTGAATGCTGCTGCAACGATGGCAAGGCATGTTGGATGCGACCCGGAAGAAGAATTCAGTCATCTTCACAGGAGAAGAGTGCCCCCAAGGAGGCTGGATGATACGTGTGAAAACGAGGCTGAGGTTGGTTTCGCCAGTTTTTACCGGAAGGAAACGTTCTCTGTTCTTGATGAGATTATTACAGATTATAGAAAGAACTGAAATCGGGTTTTTATGAACATAAAACCTTTTTCAGTCTTGCTGCCACCGTGGGGAGAAATCAGTGAAGGATTAGCAGAGAGTTTGTGCAAGTTGTTAGGCGGAAGCTTAACAAGTGAAAGCCTTGTCGGAGAGCTCATTGTCTTGACAGAAGAGTCTATTGACGGAAAGCCGTTGAAAACCTAGTCAGTCCGTTAAGTTGCTGCCTTCGTCAGTAAGACAAAGCTTGTCTTCCCCACTTGCAACATGGCGTTCACCTTTCTTCAAACGGCACCAGTCACTGTGGCTTCAAATCAAAGATCATTCAACAAACTGAAACTGGTCATGAACAAGCTAAGAAGCAATATGCTCCAAGATCGCCTGGAATCTCTTATGTTGATTTCATGTGAAACAGATATTTCAGAGAGGTTGGATCTAAACGCCATTGTTAAAAACTGGGTTCATTTGAAGAAAAAACGTGTTCGATTTAACACGGACAAGAAGAATCATTAAAGCCCGGACAAGCAGAATCATTAACTTTTAGCACTTATCAATTTAAATTAATTTCAAACTACCAAATTTAATACTCACAAATCTAAAGTTGATGTTAAATGTTTTGCTTATATGTAATCAACGAGAGATCACTAAAGACATGAATTTTAATACTAAAATGCCATCATGTTTTCATTTCATATTGATAGTGCGTACTTATTAACTTAGGACTAATTGACCATTTCACCAGTTGACAAGCGTCATTTTAGTAGGCATTCGACGGAAAGACAAAATGTTCGATTGATAGGATATAGTCGATACAAGCTTGTCCGTCAGTCGGTTGAAGTGGGCTTACACCCCCCTGTAGAATTTTCTGAATACGGTCCTGCTGATGATACTCTGCTCAATGTATGCCAAGTCCAACTGAGACAGATGTTGGGCGGCTTATAAGAAAAAAAACTTCCCAAAGTCAACGAATTTAGGAAACTTGATTAGGAAATCATTGATTTGTTAATCAGTAAAATCTATATTAGGAACGAATACAGTATCTCAAAAGAGAGTTCTTTTATTTCAAAAGTAGCATGTTATTTAATTATGCAAGAACTTAGTGCACGAGAACAGTAAAACTACAAAAATCTAGTTAAAAATATAATAGCCGAGCAAACAAGTTTAAATAAAGCCATAATGGAACTATGTCTTTAAAAAGATTTTATTGGCTATCGTTTCGTTACTTAACCAGTAACATCATCAGATTAATTATTTACAAGAGTTGAGAGGCTTAAATAGTTAACTGTTACAAAAATAGTGATGAAAGAATGTCACAAAGGATTAGCGGAACGATTAGCAAGAACCCATCGGGGAAAGAGTGCGAATAGTCAAGTGGTGAAGAATTAGACGTGTGAAGAATTTAATTAGAAGGTGAAAAAAAATAAAAAAAAAAAAATATTGGATCTAATATTAGCGTTAAGAGACGGTTGCATTCTAGAAATTACCAGACTTTCTCGCAGAAGAACGTCAAACTGAGTTGAGCCAGAGGATAAGATTTCGAAATCATCAAATGAGATTTCATGGTCGGTTTTTACCTTGTGTGAAACGACATAAGATAGTGTAGAATGTGAGAGCGGTTTTCCGGTGTAGGCTGAAATACCTATGTGATCGGAGATCCTAGTGTGTAATAAACGGCGTGTTTCGCCTATATACGACGCCTGGCAGCGTCGGCACGTGAAATTGTAAACTACATGGGATCTCAATTTGAGTGGTAAACGATCTTTAAAACGGAAAAAGTTAGACAGACGAGAAACGGGCCGAAAAGCAATACGAATTTGGAGGTGTGGATAGGCTGACGAAAGTAATTTGGTAACTTCTTGACGAATTTGTGCACCATGAATTCCGGTGAAAGGTAAAACTAAAGAAAGTAAGAGCCTAGGCGCCTTAAGAGGTTTTACAGGAGGATGAGAAATTTTGTTTAAAAAAATTCGAAAACAGTGGTCCTAGAATCTGCGTGGATATCCTTTTTGTTTTAATAAAGTTTTCAGTTTCTCAAGTTCAGCGTGGAAAATATCGTATGAGGAGCTTAGTTTAAAATAGCGAAACATCAAAGTGTAAATTAATCCCTTTTTAAACACGAGGTTTATAAAACTTTCAAAGTTGGTAAAAAGCCCGGTGAAAGTTGGTTTTATTTAAACTTGTTTGCTGGGCTATTATATTTTTAACTAAACTTTGTTTTCCACCTGGCTGTTCAATTACAACAATCTAGTTATCTTTCACTGAAAAGTTTTCCATATTGTTTTTTCACCATTAAATCTTGTTTTCTTAAATCCTCGATTGCCAACCCAACTCCCAATAACTGTGAGTCAATTAGCGGGAGCAAAGAATGAAATTCTTTGTCTAGTTATCGAAAAGCCTTGGTCAACAAAATTTCTTCAGCCAAAACAGGCCAAAACATAGTGGGCATTATCTATTTGGTTATTTGGATAAATCACAACCACAGTTTCATTGTGCTAATTTTCGTTTCAATTTAAATTTTCATCATTCTATAAAATCTGCAGATGATTTAGCTTAAACCGAAAATTTATATTGAAAAACAAACTCATGATTGTTAACCCCCCCTCCTATTATGTCTATCTAGACTGACAATGCAAACTGCATTCACT
The DNA here is from genome assembly GCA_030142905.1 of Heliopora coerulea. Lineage (NCBI taxonomy): Eukaryota > Metazoa > Cnidaria > Anthozoa > Scleralcyonacea > Helioporidae > Heliopora > Heliopora coerulea. Next base: position 68,510 of record JASJOG010000017.1, on the reverse strand, counting down.
TTGACTTTGACCCTGTTTCACCGACGAGCTTTTGTATCTGTCCGGGTATTGAAACTGTTCCTAGCTTGAGGATTCTTATTAGAAGGCTTACAAACTTTATGAACCCAGCAACTAAGTGATAGTGATGTCCCCTCCCAAAGTTACGAAAATCAAAATCACCTACATAGAAATTGTATTAGCAACTTCCTGGAAACCAAACAGAGTTTGCAGTCCACCAAAGCAGAAATGATTGTCGCTTGAAAGAGTGTTTTCCAAAGCTCTTCACGCGACAGCGACTTTAGTATTTGAATAAGTAAAGCTGATTGACGATACTTGTAAACTTGACAAATACTCCTCCATACCATGGTAGACTGTGCTAGTTAGACGTTCGCAGATGAATTTGGAAATTGGGGTGACAATGTGTTTGGTGATCTGGCGGTCGTGCGACGTCCCAAAATCTGAATTAAGGCTCGTCTGTAGTTATTCATCCGGCAAAGCCACAAGATCGGATGAAACAGAAATAAACTATACGCTAATGGATATACAAATAACGCTAGCAGTTGAACATTCGTGGACTTACAGCGAGAACAGTGCAAAGCGAGCAGGAAGGTAATGCTTCCTGGTAAAGAGGCAAACACCAGATAGGTTATATGGATAAATAGAGTCTTAGCAACTTCGTCGTTTTGTTTAAACACCCGCAAACCTTGTGTTGAACGCCTAATATGAAACGAGTCCAATCTCCCTCTTCTTCTGTGAAGAGAGCGGAATATTCCGACATAAAGGGCGATGAATATCGCAGTTGATCCTGCGAAAATTACTTGCTCCATAGTTAATATCACTTCGATATACTTGACTATCTTGGAACTAGGTAGTGTATAAGGAATGACCATAAATACGCAGACGTTCACCAACGATACCATGCTAAGGAATACAATTATCTTTCTGGGTTGTTGAGGAGCTAGTCGCTTGTAGCGTAAAGGCGCGACAATGGACCCGTAACAATTGAAATTAAGAAGTAGGCTGCCCAAAACGTAGATATTAAAATTGCATACCCCTAGGTAGACGGTCAATTCGGGGGTAAAAATGTCTGGATGGCCACTCCATGCCAGAATGCGCTCTAGACTATACCAGAGACTTACGATTAAGTTTGTAACTCCGTTAAAAGCCACTAAAATAGCGGTAATAGTCCGTAGCTGCTTATTTGGATCGCGGATTATAACCAACAGTAGGATGGCGTTAGCCAGTACACCAGCAAAGGCCATTATTCCAGTGATTGTAAGTACGGCGTCGTACTCTGTCTTGAATTTATTTGGCAATGTCAATAAGCCGAAAGCCACAAGTACATCATCCGAGTTGTTTTTCAGGTGGTCCTGCATAGTGAATGTTTGAGTTAACCACGAGAATTCTGTGAAATATCACAAGCGTATAGGTATATCACAGTTTTCCGATCAGAACATCAAAAGAAATTACAAACCATGGAGGCATAGATTGTGTAGTGTCTCGTGCGAAAACAACAACCTGATGATACTCTGCTCAATGTATGCGAAGTCCAACTGAGACAGATGTTGGGCGGCTTATAAGAAAAGAAACTTCCCACAGTGAAGGAATTTAGGGAACTTGATTAAGAAATCATTGACTAGTTAATCAGTAGAATCTACATGAGGAACGAATAAATTATCTCAAAAAAAGACTTCTTTTATTTCAAAACTAGCATGCTATTTAATTATACAAGGACTTAGTACACGCGAACTGTAAAACAACAACAATCTAGTTATCTTTGACTGAAAAATTTTCCATATTTTTTTGTTCACCATTAAATGTTGTTTTCTTATATCCTCGATTGCCAACCCAACCCCCAGTAAATTTGAGTGAATCAACTGTAGCAAAGAATGAAATTCTTTGTCTAGTTATCGAAAAGCCTTGGTCAACAAAACTTCTTCAGCCAAAAGAGGCCAAAACATAGTGGGCATTATCTATTTGGATATTTGGATAAATCACAACCACAGTTTCATTGTGCTAATTTTCGTTTCAATTTAAATTGCCTTCATTCCATAAAATCTGCAGATGATTTAGTTTAAACCGAAAATTTATATTGAAAAACAAACTTATGATTGTGAAAAAAACCCTATTATGTCTATCTAGACCGATAATGCAAACTGCATTCACTTTGACTTTGACCCTGTTTCACCGGCGAGCTTTTGTATCTGTCCGGGTATTGAAACTGCTCCTAGCTTGAGGATTCTTATTAGAAGGCTCACAAACTTTATGAACCCAGCAACTAAGTGATAATGACGTTGCCTCCCAAAGCTACGAAAATCAAAATCACCTACATAGAAATTGCATTAGCAACTTCCTGGAAACCAAACAGAGTTTGTAGTCCACCAAAGCAGAAATGATTGTCGCTTCTTTCCAAAATTAAAAGCAGATACAAATGCAACATACCAAATATCTCATTGGTAAACAGTCGTACACATGAGAATCTCTGGTCCCTCAATACAGTTAACATGTCTCTTAAAATAATCTTTCAAATATGCTTTGTGGACAAAGACATGCGTCCTGTGGTGAGATTACAAACATCATTGACAATTAAACTGGTCGTTTGGGAATTTCATTAAAGAAAGCATATTCGTGAAATGTCACGAGAGTCGCTGTAATATTGTCCGTTGCATAGAGAACAGACATAAACAAATCAAGGCCAGTTTGATACTTTTACATAAATTTAACTCCATCCGGTCCGATGTATTTCGTCTTGACGATTGGATTAGAAGGAAAAAAAGAAGCTAAAAAAGAGTTAACTGAGGTGTTGTTTAGAACTTAGTTCTTTACTGCAAGTTCCAATCTCCTGGAAGTATGTTGGGAAGAAAATTTACTTCCGCTATTTGAAGTGGCAACCCTTGCATCTACTTTGACTTAGTTTCAGGAAGTACTTCGTTATAATAAATCAACGAATGAGTAACGCGAATGGTTTGTACCTGAGAGAATCAGTCCGCACTGGTGTAAGTTGATTGTTTAGGTTGAAACAGTTTTGAGAAAGACTAATGTTTGTTGTGACTGAGATCTCGAGTGCCTTTGAGTCAGTCATCTTCACTCTTAAGATGACCGCTGCTGAGGCTATCTGTACATCAACAAAGGGTCTTTCTGAAGGCAACCTTCAACTTGATCTCCAACTTATAAACTCATCAAGGAAACCGAACATTTTTATACTGAATTTTTCTGCGTGGGCGCAAAACAAGTAGGCCGCAAGAACAAAGAACGGAAGGGAAGTTCAAAATCATTGTGGGTGTTTCTTTGCTTACTCCATCCGTTACCGTTGTTTGTTGAGTTTACGAGTTTGTCGAATATTTATTATTGACATTATTATTATTGTTATTATTATTAATTAATTTTACGTCAATTGCATGGGTGGGATAACTACATACGTAGGATATACTGTTGACCAAATATGAAAAAATCTTATAACACTTTCACAACAAACTCGCTCAAATATTAATTTTCGTGCTAATGCGCAAAGCTGGTAGAATTACATTTGATCTTTTCGCCTCAGTATGTAAATATCCGTTTTTAACAAATGATGGGTTTTTTCATTAGCATTTTAATCAAAATTCATCTATGCTTATCCTAATATAATTAGAATCCAAGAAAACATAAACGAGAAGGTGGAAAACGAAGGAGTGGAAAATGCACTTTGATAAATAACCTGCAAAGGCAAGGAACTGAAGGAAGTTCTTTGTAAATGTTGGTTTGACAAATATAGATTTGTACCCAGAATGTTTACTTTTGTTCGGTACTTGCAACGATAACGATAAATAAGGATAAGAATATAGTTTGATATGTACTGTGCCTTATACTTGGCCTCATTTGCTCTTAACTTTTTCCTTTAAAAATAGTTCTTAAAACGTCAGATCGTTTATTTGTCAGACTTCAAATTAATGGAATACAAAATGTAACAACACTCTCAAGAGTAGTATGTAACAGGCCAGCTCTCACGCATTTTCTATTTCACACAATTTTTTTCTATTTTAGAAAAAAAAATCTTGAACAAAATCTTAAACAAAATTTTTAACCACACCCACATACCAACCACGTGTCAACCACGTGAACATCCACATGACAACAACATAACCAGTTCAAACCAGTTCACACATAAAAAAACTCATAACTCTGGTGTGAGTTATAAAAATCGATTTTAATTTAAAACAAATAATTCTACATATAATGAAAGCGAGAATGTCAAACTTAATTCTAGACGAACCGGTACCAGAAAATGGAGTACCAACGCTGAAACCAACAAAATATATACCACCTTTATCTATTGCAACAAAAAACAAGAACAAAGGGTGGTTGGAATGGTTAAAAAGTTTCTTTCCAAATCTGTTCAACAAAACAGAAAAAGAGGGGACTGAGAATGATAACCAAGGGTGGGTAGAAAGGTTAGTACACCTAGTTCCAAATTTATTCAATCAACCAAAACCAAATTTCAAACTAGTTCTTGATAAAGAATCATTACATAAATCTACTCTAAAATATGTTATAAACGAAACAAATGGTTATGATCCTATAATTTTATTGAAAGCAGTGAAAGAAATAATACTGAATAAGCTAAGAGAGAATCCGCTGACTAGAGCGCGTATGGTTCTTTCATGTATGATGGTGAAATCAAACCCCACAACTGGTGAAGAGACTAGAGATATTGGACACTTTAGCTCTAATCAGGAAACAATATTTGAAGAAACAGATCTTGAAGATTTATATCAAAAAATGGTAGACAAAATACTTGAGTCGTTCGCAAATTATCAGAAAAATGGAAGTGGATGGAGGATTGAGTTAATTAATCAGCTAAAGTTTAATATTAGTAAGAGTAACCAACTTAAAGCTTCATCTCACATTCCGCTAGCAAAGAAACTAAAGGATAAGAAAGCAATAATTAATATGAAGAACAACGATAGTAAATGTTTACTGTGGTGTGTTGCTAGAGCGCTTAATATGGTGGACAGAGATCCAGAAAGAATAACAAAAATCTTACAGAAACAAGCAGAGAAGTTAAACTGTAATGGTGTGTACTTTCCAGCATCATTTTCAGACATCGACAGGTTTGAGAAGAATAATAATATTCCAATAGTTGTGTTAGGTTGTAATAATGAAGATGATGTATATGTTCTAAGAATACCTAATAAAAAGACGGTGAAACAAAAGAAAACAGCGAGGGAACTGAGAAAGCCTATTATTCTTTTATTAATTAAAGATAAAGACTGAAACAAACACTATTGTTTAGTTAAAAACCTTAGCAGATTACTATCATCTCAAGTATGTAAACATGATCATAAAAGACACTTTTGCTACTACTGTCTAAATAGTTTCAAAACAGAGACATCCCTCGCTAATCATATGAAGTATTGTTTATCATATGATTGTGTAAAGGTTGAATATCCAATAAAAGGAAAGAATGATATTTTAAAGTTTATTAATCATGGAAGAATACATAAAGTTAATATAGTTATATATTCTGATTTTGAATCTCTTACGAAAAAAATAAATAATAACACCGAGTATGATATAAACAAGAGCTATACAAATCAGTATCAGAAATATGAACCGTCTGGATTTAGCTATTATGTGTTGTGTTTTGATGACATCGAACGAAGTGAGCGCTGTAAACTCTGTGAGATAGTACATTATTCAAAGAAATCTGATGATGATGATGTTGCACAAATATTTGTAAACAAACTAGAAGAAACTGTGAAAAAAATATATGAAAAATTTAAAAATCCTAAGAAGATGGTATACAGAAAAGAGGACAAAGAAAATTTTGAAAAGTCTACACATTGTTACGTATGTGAAGGTGAGTTAGGTAATGACAAAGTCAGAGATCACTGTCACTTCACAGGAAGATATAAGGGTGCAGCACATAATGAGTGTAACTTATAACTTAGAATGCCAAAATTTATACCGGTTATTTTTCATAATTTAGAAGGATATGATAGTCATCTATTCATAAAAAATCTTGGAGTTACTGAGGGTAATATTAAATGTATACCAAAGAATGAAGAAAAGTACACATCCTTCACCAAAAACATTGTAGTTGATAAACCTAAGACATTTTGTAACACAAAATGTCTTAGGTTTATAGATAGCTTTAAGTTTATGCCATCATCTTTAGGAAAACTAGTTGATAATCTAGACAGAGATAAATTTCATAACACTAGTAAATATTTTCAAGGTGAGAAACTTAACTTAGTCTTAAGGAAAGGTGTTTATTCATACGACTATGTTGACTGTTTAGAGAAGCTTGATGAGACAAAGCTTCCACCAAAAGAAGCATTCTATTCAAAGTTAAATGATGAAGACATATCACATGAAGATTATGAACACGCACAAAAAGTTTGGAAAGTGTTTGGAATGAAAACTATGAGAGATTATCACGATTTGTATCTAAAAACAGATGTTTTGTTATTAACTGATGTGTTTGAAGAGTTTAGAAAGGTATGTCTTGATAATTATAAACTAGATCCGGCGTGGTACTACACATCAGCTGGACTTTCCTGGGATGCAATATTAAAATTAACAAAGGTGAAGTTGGAACCATTAACTGATTCAGAGATGTATTTGATGGCAGAGAAAGGAATTAGGGGTGGTGTATCAATGATATCCAATAGGTTCTCTAAAGCAAACAATCCATACATGAGAGATAAGTATGATCCTAATTCTCCTACGAAATACATTCCTTATCTAGATGCTAATAATCTATATGGTTACGCTATGAGTAAACCTCTTCCTGTACGAAACTTTAAGTGGATGACTGAGGAGGATTTAAATAACTGGAGAAACATTCCTTGTATATTAGAGGTAGACTTAGAATATCCACAAGATTTACATGACTTATACAATGAATATCCACTCGGTCCAGAAAGACTTAAGATAGGAAAGGTAGAAAAACGTATTCCAAATCTATACAATAAGGAGAAATATGTACTTCATAGACAGAATCTTAAACAATACGAAAGTTTTGGATTAAAAATAACAAAAATTCATAAAGGTATAACATTTCATGAAGAACCTTGGTTAGCAAAGTACATCTCACTCAACACAGAATTACGAACGAAAGCAAAGAATGACTTTGAGAAAGACTTTTTCAAATTAATAAACAACTCTGTGTTTGGTAAAACTATGGAAAATCTTAGAAATAGGGTTGATGTATGTTTAGTTACAAGCGAGGTTAAAGCAAGAAAGCTATTTGCAAAACCAAACTATATGAGTAGAACAATATTTTCAGATAATTTAATTGCAGTTCATATGAAGAAGACAAAGCTAAAGTTGAACAAACCTATTTACTTAGGAATGAGTATTTTATACTTAAGTAAGACTTTGATGTATGACTTTCACTACAACTACATCAAACCAAAGTATGATAACAAAGCAAAATTACTTTTCACTGATACAGATTCTCTTGCATATGAGATTGAGACAGAAGACTTTTACAAAGACATTGCACCTGATGTAGAGAGCATGTTTGATACCAGCAATTATCCAAAGATTCATAAGTCTGGAATTCTTACAGGAAAGAACAAGAAGGTTTTAGGAGTGTTCAAGGATGAATGTGGTGGAAAACAAATAGATGAATTCGTTGGACTAAGAGCAAAGTCGTACTCGTACACGGTGGAAGATAGCGAACGAAGTGAGCGCGGCGAAGCCAGCGAAGAAAAGAAGTGTAAGGGTGTAAAGAAGAATGTGATAGAAGAAAATTAGTCATGAAGATTACAAAGATTGTTTGTTTAGTGAGATACCATAGATGAGAACGATGAATGTAATCAGACATAGAAAACATGAATTATTTACAGAACAGGTTAATAAGAAAGCGCTCTCTGCAAATGATGACAAGAGAGTTATTCTAGAAGACAAAGTGAGCACACTAGCGATAGGTCACTATAGGTTAAGAAAAGTTTAGAAAGATTTCTTAGTTTAAAAATTAAGAAATCTAGGTCCCGCCACGTACAAAGTAGGTGTTTTCACCAATCATAATCTCACCATTATTTTTTAACGCCCAGGATATAGAACCAGAGAATTTTCCAGCTGCTTTTGCTGCTTTATAGATACTTGTAAACTCTTGTTTTTCTCCTGTATTTTTGTTTATCAGAGTTATTGGCACAGGTTTATTTATCTTTTCTTTGCAGTAGCATTCAAACTTTTCACTTGGAGGAATTGGTTTTATTCCCAATGCTAAACATAATTCAGCTTTAGTAAGTCTCGATCTGTTCTTAACTTTTGCTTATTTTGCAAGTTTTAGTAGTTCATGGACTGCAGTCATTATAAAAGAATAATCTTTTATTATATATAATGTTTCTTTTAAATTCAAATTATTTTGTAAAGTACCCATCCACCACCGAGTCCCATAGGTGAGACAACAACCAGTTGGTATTCTTTCATTTCATCTGAAGGTTTGTAGTAATCCACTAGTTTTGGTTCTCTTGTAATTTTTCTAAGTTCTTCTACAGCATAGTTGGTGTCGTTTATGTCTGCATTCACATCGGAAGCTTGTTTTCTAAGCATTTCTATCTTGTCCTTTTTCTTCACTTGTTCCTCATACCACTTCTCTTTTGCTTTTGATAATTTTTCCATTGCTTCAATATGTCTTTTTATTTCTTTTTCATATCCATTGTGATTGAGTCTACTGAATAGGAGTCCAGCTCCTGCAAATGTAACAGCGTTGAATAGTCCTGTGGCTATTATGCTTGCCATTCTTTATTAATTAGACCTGCAGATGGAATAAAAAATTTATAAAGTTTCTATATGAAGACCATGTTTATACCAAGATACAACTCCGTTACTACGTTGTATTGCTGGACCAATATCAGGATGTAATTTTCCTTCGTACCACCATTCTTTATGATTTTTTATCCCAATGTGTGCCGGTAAATCATTCTCTCGATGTAATTTACCATGTTTATACCATTGTGAATATCTAAATTCTGATACGACTGCTGGTTTATCGCCAAAACTATGCAATCTTCCATATTCATCATATGTATTCTCCCACATTGTAATATTTATTTATATTATCGAAGAAAACCAAATAAATTAATACGAGCTTGCTTTTCATCGACTGTTGAATGGATCGGTAGGCAGCCATTTCTTCGACTGCATGTATTTTACTCCGACCGTTCCTGCTCCTACAGCAGCTGCCAATTTTAGAGTTCCTTTCATAGTAGTAGGTGTTCCTAGTTGTTCACCAATAGCTCTCTTTGATACCATTGAAACTGCTCCAGCACCGAGAGTGATTAGAGTAGCGTCGTAGAGTTCGTTCATCAAGTCTTTCCTTTCCATATTCATTATTTATTTTATATAGAAAAAAGCGAACGTAGTGAGTATTGTTCACTCAATCAAAGCTATCTAGTTTTGTGTTCGCTGTGTTTACTGTGTTCTCAGGTTTTACTTCGTCGGCTGTGTTCACAACGTTCGGGTTGCTCGCTGCGCTCACTTCTCTTCTATCACGTTTGTATGCAAAGTATAGACTACCAACTGCTGCAACAAATACCACACCTCCGATGAAATATTTGTAATCGATGCTAGTGCAACAGTCTTCTGTTTCTACCTTTTCCACAACTGTCCTCTCTCTTGCTTTTCTTTCCTTTGGTTCTCTTGATATTGCTGCAAGTCTTTTTCCTGCTTCTACTTTCTTAGGATCTTTTATTTTCTCACTCTTTTCAGCTTTCGTAATCTTTGGTGTACTTGAATCACTCATTCATTTTATATGTATTTTTCCTTAGTCTACTTGAAAATTACTTGAAAGTTGTTTAAAATCTACTTGAGGTCTACTTACAAACAAATCTAAGTAAAATTTAAGTAAAACTTAAGTAAAATCTAAGTAAAACTTAAAGTTACTTGAAATTTACTTGAAAGTTGTTTAAAATCTATTTGAATCTGCTTACAAGCAAATCTAAGTAAAACCTAAGTAAAACTTAAGTAAAACTTAAGTAAAAATAAAGAGTGATGGCAGAGTATTGTGAACACAGTGAACGTAGTGAACGCTGCGAACACAAAACTACAGTTGTTGAAAATAGTGCACTTTTCTGTGTATCATGTGGTGAGGAAATTCATAGAATAATATCAACAGGAAAAGGCGAGCTTGCTCGTTTCCCTAGCTATTCAGAAAGATATATATATCGGTTCAAGTATGATAGAACTGAAAGATTTATTAGACTCCTAGATAAGTGTGCTGTTGATGTTAAAGATGTTCGGGTTGATCACTACGTTCGTGTGGAAATTATACGCGACTTTGAGAGAGTCGCAGACGAGATGCTACAGCTCTCAGCAGCTCATGGTAAGAGTAGGAGTAAGAGATTTATAAACCTAAACTTTGTACTATATCAGTTATGCAAGAAGAATGGTATTGATGTTGACAAGTCAAAGTTTAAGTCGCCAAAATCTAAGAAATCTCGTTAGAAACATGAAAATATTTGTCAAGAGATTTTTAGGAAATTTGGTTGGAATTATATTAGTATACTTTGATTCATACTTTGCAAATAGACTATCGATCGAAGGACAGGAGTCAGTCACCACATCATCCAGAAATCTTACTTCAGACATGAATATCTTTTCATCTGAAGGAATCCCTCTCAACGAACTTCTAATCTGAGTAAGTACCTTTTCATAATTTGTGTAGGCAAACTTAATCTCTCTACTTTGTTGGATACATTAGAGTTGGACATATACCCCTTAATCATAACACCAGTGCCTGTTAAAACACCAAGTATGAAAGGATTCATGGTAACACCACCCACTATAGCTCCTATAGAAGTTAATCCAATAGTTGACATATTTGCAAATAGTACTAGTCTTTTCAATCTCTTGTATTTCCACTTGTAACACACAGCTAACCTGTGATAGTAAAAGTATAGTTCGAAAAGTTTTTGTTTTTCATCTGTTGATAGGTCTTTGGAAATATGATTGAATTAAATACATGACTTTGGCGCGTTTTTAGGTCGCTCACTGGCTTCGCCGCGCTCACTTCGTTCACTTCGTTCATTCAGCATTTTATATTATTATTTTAATAAAAAATTCTTTGAATTTAGAATTACAACAAATACTTTGATAACGAAATTCCACCAATTACTGATCCGACTAAAACAACCTGTAGATTTGAACTAGGTGTAGCGACTGAAAGGAGCCTTCGATCTGGACTAACTGCGCTCGCTGTGCTCGCTGTGTTTGTAGTTTCCAAGCTATCTAAATGAGCTGTTATTACTGAATCCTGATGTATCTTTTTTGGGTTATTGTTTGTTGTTCCATAATAATTTACATTCTTATTTAGCCCAAATTTCATGGTTTCATCTGATACTCTTAACTTGTTATATCCTACTATTGGTTTTTCTAGTATAATTAGACTACTAGGTATCAACCATAGAGTAGGACTTATTGCAATATTAAGAACAACATTGGTTGATGTGATTGCTTGATTCATATTGTTTATCCATGTTGATGTATCATAGTTTATAATAGAATCTTCTACAATCTGTCTGAAAACTTTTTGTGTATCTAAAGCAGATGCTCTAGGACCATAAATACTCTGTTTTGTTCTAGCTTGAGCACCAATTACACTATAAATGTATGACTCGATTGATTGATTAAGTAGTTCGGTTCCTTGAGTTGTCAACCCATCTGATTTCTTTGGAATGAATTTCTTGTAGACATTTTTCAAATCACGAATAGAACCAACACCACCAACACCATGAATATTTGTAAATTTACTCATATCCACAACATCCTGTCCAAAATTTTAATTCTTATATCCTGAAACTTCTTGCCATGTCCACTTAGGTGTATGATATTTTAGAAAAGTAGCTTTATATTTATTCATTATGTATTGAATTCCATTTTCTGACATTGTTTCAAATTCATGCCTTATTCTTCTAACTGTAAAGTATAAATGAAATCTCATGAATGATGTAATTTGTTTAGGAACATCTGGTTTGAAAGTTAAGTGTTCTATAGATACTCCTGATGCATAAGTTGCTATCCATGCTCCTACTAAAGATTGAAAATAAGGTTCTTTAAGATTCCACTCAGCTTTGTTATTAGTTGTTATATTTAGTGGAGGAAGATTACTCATGAAATAGTCTGTGTCATTTACATATACTTTGAATTGGTTTATTGAGAAAGGCAATACATATTTAACAGGGAAATTATCCCAATAATACTCTTTTCCATAAAAACCCACATGTCTTCTACCTTTTGGTAATACCTGAACTGTTCCATCTGATCTCCATATTTTTGGGAAAGCACTATGTTTAACTTTAGAATCATGGTGTTTAACTTCAGAATTACAGTGTTTATTCATCGATGTATCATCACCATGTTCACTCACTGATGTTCCATTAAGAGAATCAAGGTGTTTATTATCATTACCTTTGTTAGAATAAAGACATTTAATCATTGACTTATCACTAAGGATTGTATTGCTTTTTATATCTGTGCTGAAAACATCTGAATTCTTGAAATATATAGCAGTCGACTCAAGTGTACCATCCTGATTGTAATACACGTTGAATTCAAACTTTGAAATATCAGCGTGAGGATATTTTTTCAGAAAATCAGCTTTGAGCTTTTTAATATCTTTCTTGGTCTCGTTCATAACCTTATCATAGTTTTTTCCATAATAAGCTTTCTCAAAGTCTTCAACACTCATTTATTTTTTGTTTGATAAAATAAACCATGAAAAGAATAACTGAATTCATTGATGGAAAAAATAAAAGACTAGACTTGGATGAGACTCTCGCCATCGATAAAGATGATCCTGAGATACTTCTAAAGTCAGCAACAGTATACTGGAATTACAATAATGTTTTCGCTTCACAAAATGAAACATTCACATATGATACAAGAAGTATGTCAATCAATCCTGGATATTGGACATTCGATATGCTAGCAGAGAAATTTAAAAGTATTGGAAAAATAACTTTGACAAAGACTTCAGAAAATGGAAAATGTGTTATTGAATCTGATAAAGACATGAATCTGAAAAATCTAGGTCTTTTGCTAGGATTCAAAAAAATAAAGTTATACGAAAAAACACAAAAGTTGAGAGTGAATCTATGACTGACATCAATCATGGATTACATTATATATCAATATGTTGTGATGCTGTAGACAGAACGAAGAATTTTGATAATGAATGATAAAAAGGAAGTGGTATGATTACTTCTCTACCAATAACCACGAATCAAACTCTGAAAGGAACGGTATCCCATTTCGATAATATAGATAGTAGAGCTAGTATTAATAAAGGACAGTATAATTCTCTTAATTTCAATGTTCTTGCGAATAATGATGTTGAGCTAATAGGAAGCATACTCCTAGAATTATATATTACGCAAAATATAAATGAAAACCGAAGAATTTGTTATTGAACAAGAGTTAAGAGACATTTACTACAACCCAGATACAGGTTACCAATCTGCAGTGAGACTTTATCAAAAAGCAAAAGAGAATGGATTAAACGTTAGTAGAAAAATAGTAAAAGACTGGTTAAAGACACAAGATACTTTTACGAGATACAAACCAATCGTCAAGAGACATAAATCCCAAAGAACATTTGTTAAGGATTTAGGTGATCAAATACAAATGGACTTGGTATATAAAAACCAGAACAAAGGATATTATTGGATACTGACAGCTGTTGAAATTCTAAGTCGCTATGCATTCACCATTCCTGTATACAGGAAGGATACTAAAAACATGACAAAGGCTGTGGATGATTTATTAAAACAATTCAAACAAAGGTTTGAGAAATACCCAAAAGTCGCTCAGTTTGATGAAGGAAAAGAGTTTTACAACGTGGGTGTTAAAGAACTCTTGAAAGAACACAGTGTTGAATACTTCTCTACAAACTCAGATAGGAAAGCAGCTGTAGTTGAAAGATTCATCAGAACTCTAAAAACAGCTATGTGGAAGTATTTCTACAGTAAGGAAACTTACAAGTGGGTTGATATCTTAGATGAACTTACAAATGATTAAAATCAAACTAAACACAATAGTATATAAATGAAACCTGCTGATGTGAACAAGTCAAATAAAGACCAAGTGTGGCTTACACTATATGGTTATGGATTAGGAGAGTTTTCTCTACCTAAATTCAAAATTGGTGATACGGTGAGGATATCTAAATACAAGAATATCTTTAAGAAAGGTTATGAAGCTAATTTTACAGAGGAGATTTTTAAAGTTGTGAAAGTATTCAGATGTGATCCAAACATGTATGAGATAGAAGATCATGAGGGAGAACCAATCATTGGAAAGTTCTATGAAGAGGAACTATCTGCTGTAAATAAAAAGGATGACATGTATAGAGTGGAGAAAATATTAAAAAAGAAAAAAGTGAAAGGTAAAAACATGGTATTAGTAAAGTGGTTAGGTTACGATAGTAAACACAATTCTGGGATACCAGAAGAAAATATTCAAGACATAAAATAAATGGCTGAAGGTGGATTTGATGACCTTGAAATGAAAGATATAAATGAAGAAAAAGAAGAAGACTACGAAGTAGACAACGAAAGAAGGAATGAAGAAACAAGTTTAATCAACGATGATGACTACGACGAGCTTGCTCGGTTCCCTTGCTCTCACGACAATAGCATTAACATAATAAACACGTCTAATCCAAAAATTAAATGTAGTAGGGTTGACAGTGAGCGAAGCGAACGCGAGTACATACCTGATGTAAATCAAGACGCTGGATCGATAAGGAAATCATTAACTAATGATAGAAAAAAATCTTTCAAAAAGATATTCAACGTTAACCTTGAAAACAAAACGGTCCAAGTAATAGCATATTGTTAGATGACACTGTATTTGTTAGAGACCCATCAGAAAATATTTCCATTGTTTACAAAGGTAAAAAGATTGGTAATGTTAATAAGAACTTAGAACCTGAGTTATTTAGCAGAAAAAATAAGAAATATGTTGATGAGTTCAATGATAATATGAAAAAAGCAATCAAAGAATATGAAAAAACTCCTGCTGCTCTAGTTAACCAACTTGTTAGTTCTCAACAACTCGACGAATCCTATGAACCAGAAGTTGTGAACGATATCATTGAAAACTCTATTGAAAAAGTAGCTGACACGATAGACAACATTGTAACAATGAAAAAACAAGATGTAAGAGAATTCGCAGGAGTTCTAGATCCAAAGGGAAAAACTCCACAGGAAAAGATAGAGTTTCTCGAAATACAAGCAGATAACTGGAGACTGGAAGCTCTTAAAGGAACGGATGTTAACAAGGAACAATTGTACAAATCGTTAGAGAGAGTTACAAAACTACAAGCAGATAATATAAGACTAGAAAATAATGAAAGACCTATCCATGCAGAAACAAAATCTATCATTGATGAAGAAGCTAAAGAAAGTGATCTCGGAAGACTTGAAAGATTTAAGAAATGGGCAAAAGAGAATCTCGTGGGTATATCAGCAGTTGCTATTGCTATCGCTGGTATTATCACAACAATAGTTGTTAAAGCAAGAAAAGTAATAAAACAAGGATCAAAAGCAATGGGAAGTCTAGCAAAAGCAATAATAAACGTTGCAAAGAAACTAGGACCACTGATTGCACCTATACTAAATCTAATTGCACAAATGTTAACAAGGGGAGCAAAAGCTATTGAATTCCTTTCTAAAAATCTATGATTACTAGCTATTGCACTAGCTTACTTTGTGTACGATCAATACAAACAAAGAAAAAATTAGTAAACTTTTTTTCTTATAATAAAACAATGACAACGAGAACAAAAGAACTTGAACCAGGTTTTAGGAGATCAAAAATGGCAGAAATTAGAGGAACGAGAACACTACACGTTGTAACTTTCAATCCAAACAAAGCAAGCCCGGGAAAAGAAATCTACATCGACATGCCAAAACTTAAAGCAGACGCTTGTTTGGTTCCAGACTCTCTTGATCTTCAGTTTGACTTCAAAAATGCAAATACAAAATCATGGTTCCTTAATAACCCAGGGCCTTTTTTAAGGAATTTGCCGGGGGGCATTTTCCAAAAGGGACCTTCGGCTTCATTGATAAATTTGTCCCTCTAGAATCGTTTTTACTTGGACTCATTCTGCAATCTACAAAACGGAAACCTATAGCACAGATTATTGTCAGTATTTGAAAGAAAGCACTCAACAAATTTGTCTATAGACAGTTTTCGTGTTCTGCTGCCTAGAATCGACTCTTCGAAACTGACCTTCTTATTCTACAAATTTCTTAAAACATCTCACAATTTGAAATGTGCGATTGATATAATCAATAAATTAAAGTATTTGGAGTAGCTAAACCTTGCGTCCACCACTTGGCAAAATCGCCCGAATGGTGAGGAAAATAGTGGCTTGATGGCCATGACATGGTTATCAGATTTAATGTTAGCGGAAATTAATTTGTGGACATGCAAAGGAGAAAGTATAGCTTAATATATCTGAACCCCAATGGAAAATAATGGTCGGAGAAGAGGATGAAGAAACTTTGAAATTTTGTAGGAGTAAGTGTGGGAGACTAATGGTCTATAAGAGGTACATCACGGATGCCTCACTACAACTTTAGTTTTCCTAATAAATTATTACAGTTCTTCTGGGACTTTTTTCCACTTGATATTACACCAAATTTTCTCTAGATGTTAACATTCACAAACATTTTAGCCAACCGACTTTTCAATAACGCAACTCACTATCACAATTTTACTCGTGACCATTTTGTTATGCTTTTACGTTTTTCAGTTAAGAATGGCCATTTTATTTTTAACGGCTCAGTTTTTAAACAAGTTGACAATGTTGCCATGGGATCTCCCTTGCGACCCATCTTAGGTAACATCTTTCTCTCTTTTCATAAATTGTCTTTTAAGGGAAATTGTCGGCAACAGTGTCCTCTATTTCTGGCCACGCCCTCTTTTAATGCATAAATCGGCTCTGCTTCTTCCTCTTTCTTTACTCTAATTCTCGCGCATAATTTAACCTTGCCCCTCACTTTTCGTGCTCTTATTTAATTTTCTCGTTTTTCATAATCTCTATATATTCTAATCTAAAAATATTTTTATCACTCTAATAATGTTGCTGGTTGAAACGAAACACTTTGTTTGGCGTCTTATTATCTTTATTCTCCGTTTGTGATTTCCGCTTGGTTGCCCAATCACAGTGATAACTCATGACAATGTTTTTCATATAGATATGGCATGTAGTAGACATAAGTTTGATTATCCAATTCCACATTCATTATGCAAGAATGATGAATTAAGAGCTTTTCAACCCTTACAAAATACGAAGCATATTAACGGTGAATTTGGTCTATTAGAATGCCTCATTAATGCTCTAGTTATGCGGGCCATGGCCTCTGAAGCCCTCCTTGGAATATCCATCTGATTTATATGAACAAAAGACGTAAGGGAACTCGCTTGCTGTCAGGACATTTGCTGAGCGACTAAGTGTATTAAAACGATATTCTTCGCTGAAGTTGAATAGATGTCGATTAGTATAAATCTTGGGACTTTTCACGTTCCGGAAACCACTTACCTGAGCTGCACAATCACAGATACGTCTGAATCGAGTAGCTTTAAAATACAAGTTTTGCGAACGGAATTGTTTTGAGCAGCTTTCAAAAGTAGCTTCCCGACTTCATTCTTCCCAAAGGGAGACTTCTTGTGCGAAATATTACCGCTTGGATTTTGCTGGTGTTTATTGGTAAAGTAGAATGAAGATTCTGGTTCATTCATCTCTGTACGACGATTACTTTTGAGCATTTTGCAGTATTTAACCGGACAGCGTTCATGGTCAATTGTTTGTGAAGTGGGATAGAACACTCGTCGTCCAGAAGAGTTGTCCAGGGCCATGACATTCTTTGGATGCTCTCTCCGCTTTCCACAAAAAGATTTCATTGCCTCAATCAGGATTTTTCCCTATGAAATGTCGCCCCATTGAAGACGTTAGGATGCATTTTTGGCTCGAAACAAAAATGCAAGGTAAACACCAACCAGGTAACTCGCTCCAAAGGTTCTTCTTTTTGGTCACCAAATTATCTTTCGGCAAAACAATTGTCCGCTTCAGTCTTTCTCACTTCGAGAGTGATTTGTGCATGATGACCTTTACCGTATTCGACTGGTAATGCTTTTATCAGGATTTTAAAACCTCTCAGGAAAGTTTAAAGTCGTCTTTGTGTAAATTTACCCTTGAACCCTTTGTGTTGAGGTGCCACTGAATGCTTAGTTGTACGCCATTTTTCTTTTTTATTGATGTTTTACCTTGGAAAAAGTACGTTTTTTACTTCCCTTTTCTCGTTCTTCTTTCTACAAAACCTGCACAAGGTTTCCTTATAGTATTTTGTTTTATGTTTTGTATTTTCCGATTTTTGGTCAGCGATAAAGATGCAAAATTCGTTCATGTTTTCTTTGTTTACTTCGTCGGTTTCGTAATTCGTTTCATCTTCGTCACCAAAGTCTTGTACCTCCGGACGAATACTTAGCATAAATCCTTACCATAGCACATCTTAAAGACATTTTTAATCAACTTTGAGATAACGTATAATTTATCAATTTTTAAGTCAAAAAATTGTCAGAAAAATATTCAATCATGAGCTGTCCGTAATGCTGGTATCCGTTTGATAACCTATGAGAATGCTCAACTTTTAAGACGGAAAGTCTAGTCATCTAATAAAACAAGCTTTCTTTAAGGCAAAATGAGTGAGAAATCTAATTGGAAAACGACACGAATTACCATAAACCCGCAAACAATTCAGGGTATTGATCCTATCATTCGTTGTTTAATAATTTAATTGTAAGGATGGACATCTTACCATTTGTTAAGCCGTTGAACGTTATTCTCACAGAACTTTTTGTTTTAGTAAAGCAGAATTGAAATTTTAAACGTAAATATGACTATAAGCAGTTTAAATATAAAATAATTTCCATTTTGGATTATTGTTTATTTGCGGCCAAATTCTGTGAGGATTTTTTTTATTGCATGTCCTTTCAGTTATAGTCAGAAGGATTTGTCTTTTTGAGAATTTTGAAAAATTATCATTGTTACTTGGATTCTCGAGAGATATATTGGAAGGGTGGGCGAGGGGTTTTTGCATGCACGTATTTCTAGTATATATATAAATATATAGAAACATACATACACAAAGCTAAAATTTTTCTCCCTAGTCACCACGCGTGTAGCAAGACTCCACGCACGTCGAGATTAGTACCCTCGCATCGTGCTTCGCGCGGTGGGTGAGGGGAAAATTATGGTAATAATATTGAGAGAATAAGCAAAAAAAAAATTGATAATCCTAAATGCTAGCTCTGGGAATAAAATTGTCTTTGTTGCCAACAAAAGCCTGCTTAATTCATCCTCATTGTCTCAAATCTCGGCATATCGTGTGCATAGTAGGTCCATTTCCTGACATGCCCCTCAACCCTAGTGTACAATACGTACCTTGACATGATGGCTCCCTACTTAAGATTTCTTAAAGGGGCCTTAGTCTAATCACTGAGAACCGTTTCATGGTGTAAAAACATTTTCTCGTATATTCTACGTGACAATCTTTTCTGATTTACACTGAACGTCATTTCACATCGGAAGTGAGGTATATAACAAAAATCTCGGTCTGGTATCGCTTTGAACAGTTTCCGTGAAGTAATCTATCCTACTTACCCCCACGTTCTTAGTTAGGCCACAGTGCAACTACAAAATTTACAAAACCTGTGCACTGCTACTAATATTGTTTAAGTCAAAGGGTATCATCGACAAAAAAGCAAAATGGGTTTGATTTTTTTTGGTTCAAAACAAAAAAAGCCGCATAAAAAAACAAAAACAAGAAAACCCCAATCTATTGTCTTGTATTGGTCAACAACATCAGAAACATTAATTAAAATCAAGTTTAATAGCAACAGTCAAGAAGTCTGTCTGCCCTATTGTACCGAATTTTTGTTACTAATATTTTGACACTTTTTTGACTTGCACCCACAGTACAATTATAGCATGTAAATTAGTGTATTTGCTTTATCTGTACAAATGTATGCATTTGCAGTAGAACTATACCCATTCTCTAGTGGAACAAATACCTTCTTCGTAAACATCACAGACCTCCTTTGAAAAACACTTCATGAAATTTGATATGTAATTATATTTACAAAAGGTATGAGATTAAGATTTAAGCCAAATTTGATATGTTTGGGCAAGTTTCTTGCAGGAAGAGACGTGCCGTGACTATTCCTGGAAGCAAGGCATTTTTCCCACAAACTTATGAATCTGGAAGTTATGAATTGATAAAAATATATTCTGGGGGGAAAAAAAGCAAGTAAGAAACAAAAAAATTCTTTAGAGGGATGAAATTAAATGGGGAATTCCAGGAAAGAACATCAGATTGTTGGAAGTATCAACTGATTCACGTGATGAATTGCTAGAATCTTTGTGTGTTGTCTTATTACTCAAGATATTTATCGAGCACTAAAATCTTACTGGGCGGACAATGCCAGGATTCAACGAATGCTGGCGTTGCCAGAGACGTTCAACTGAGGTTTCGTGCAGTCGTTGCGAAGTGGCTAAATACTGCAGTAAAAAGTGCCAAGAAAGGGATCAATGGCGACACAAGTCGGACTGCGATGCTGCAGCTGTTGCCAGGACTTGTAATGCTTGTGGAAAGGTGTCAACGAATCTCAAGGTTTGCTCAGCTTGTCATCAAGTTCACTATTGTGATCGCAAGTGTCAGAGAAAAGATTGGATGATACACAAGAGTGGTTGCAAGACGGTCGAACAAAGAATCAAGTTTCTCGCTGAAAGAATTGCCTCGAGTCCTGTGTTCATATCTTGGAATCCGATCGTGCTATATTACTGGGGTAACTACCCAGCTTTTGACTGTCTGAATCTGGAAGAGAACGAAGGATGTGACTACGGAATTCCATTGCGCGTATTGGTTTTCGGGGTAGGAGACTTAAGAAATGTCGCCATGACTTGTGCTTCCCTTCCAACAGATCACAAAACGAAAGTAAAGTTTACGCTCAACGATATTGAGCCTTGTATCTTGGCGAGACTGGTTCTACTTTTGTACATGCTCATTAGAGGTAAACATAGTATTAATAGGGGGGTATATATTTTGGATTGCGATAGTTTGAAGATATTTTGAATGAGACTGAGCGATGAAGGTTCGTCAAGTTCTATCCTCAGAAAAACGATTTCTGAGCCCCAGATGGGGATCTTTCTGATGACCGGTAAGACGCTCTAACCATTGAGCTACCAAGGCTCAGATGGTGAGCTAAGGTGCTCAACAGATGGTGAGCTAAGTTCGACACATGTGCGACCTGAGCGGATGCCACTATATGTCAATAATGTGATCGATGAGATATATATTTTGAAATATCTCCAAGCTCTCGCAATTCACAATATATATCTCATCGATCACAATATTGACATAAAGTGGCTTCCGCTAAGGTCGCACATATGTCGAACTTGCACCTTAGCTCACCATCTGAGTCTTGGTAACTCAATTGTTAGAGCGTCTTACTGGTCATCGGAAGGTTGCGGGTTCGATCCCTGTCTGGGGCTCAGAAATCGTTTTTCTGAGGATAGAGTTTGACGAGCCTTCATCTCTCATATAATCAATACATTTACTGCAGACAGCAGAACCACTGTCTGCTATTGGTTTAGACTGAGGTTTTAAACTAAAATTGGAAATCTTGGCAAACGAAAGATGAGAGAAAATGACCACTTGAAGAAGTGTTCTTATGATGGCTATAATGGACATTTTCCATCAAATACCTTGAAAGAAATTCGTTTTAAAAAGGATGAAAATTTGGAAAATCAGGTTTTGGACTTATGTTGATTCCAACTCAAAGCCCAAATGCGCGTACGAAGTATAGGAAAGTTGTGGAACAATTTCCAAATAAAAAGGAAAATACAGGATATCCAAAAAGATTGGGAAGTTTGGCTAAAGTGATCGCAAATGTGGGCAAACTTGTTAGTATCTGTTATAAATTTCAAATCTATTCCTGCAGTGAAGTCAATTCAGCATTTTTAAAGTTCCAATGTAAAATACATCGCTTATTTAATGAATGGCCGGTTCCCCTTATTCGTCAGCTGAATACAACTACCAGAATGCCTGTCAAAATTTTTTTTGTAATGTTAATCGGAGATATTATCTTTCCATTTGCTTTGGGAATTCAATGTTTGCATGAAAATGGAGAAACTGCAAAGTATTCTGGTAGTTGTATTTAGCTGACGTAATAAGGGAAATCGGCTATTCCTTTGTATAAAAGCATTTTTCAACTAACGGCCGAATCTTTGATAACGGAAGATCTGAGCAACTAATGTAAATTCTAGTTGCAATGCTAGGCTACAGTTAGTTTTATTGTGAGAAGTTTTGCCCCTATTTGTTCCGTAGGTGAAAGGAATAACAGTCGTAGTCTTTTCCCTGGAAATTCAGTCCTCGATTTCAGGCCGGTTTATGCTATCAAAGTGTATTTGAATTAAGAAAATCAAAAATCAAACTTGTTATTTCCAGGTTTTGGTCACTTTTCTCACGACTTCCATTGATTGCAACTAGTAAGTTGTGCACGGCATAAAAGCTGTTTTGAAACTCAACCTTCGTATTTTGCAGTAGCAGTGCCTAAATTAAATTCTTGCAACAGGATTTCATACATCACTGCTCCCGCAGTTACCAACAAATGTTCATACAGAATTTTGTGGCGTTCAAGACACAAATTATTTAGCCAGTTATTAAATAACAAGTCGGCATAATAGTCTACGACGTATTTGTTCAAATAATTTCATTTTATTTTTATAGCTAAAGATGACGAAGCCAACCTAGTGACCGAGATATGGTATTCCACAAAACTGACTCAACAAACATATCAGTCTCTTTGCTTTTCTCTTGGCGAACTGTCAAGAATGTCGAGTTCCGGGGAGCTAAGGCTGAAGACCAGTGAATTACTAGAGATTAGCAACGAGCACCTGAATGAGATGAAACGTGTTTGGAAAACATGGCTCGAGTTGCCTTCCTTAAATTCGGAATGGATAAGCAAACAGCGGACAACAGCTTTCGCACGAGATTTAAACAGCCATTATGGACGGTCGAGTTACTATCAGTGCTTACCACCAGAACACGTTAGCTCAGCTAAACAATGGATGGAAAACGGTGTTTTTGCTCCCACAAGAATTCCTTTAGTTGCCGAAAACCCAACTTTGACTGGATGTCCGAAAATCTGGCAGGACTCATCCTATTCCTTTTGTCTAGATTCATCAATATTTCCCTTTACCGGCTGGGACTATATTCAGGTGAAGAGGTTTGGCCATTGCAAATCACTGGTTCAGATGTACAGAGCCTACATCAACAACATTCTTGAACGGTTCAAGCAAACTTTGACCAGCGGTCATATTAGTTTCAAAGCTGTGCTCGAAAACTGCATGCAAATTAGTCAATACTTGGACCCAGATGAGAAATATGACCGCATTCTCACGTCTAATTTGTCCGACTATATTCCCCTCCCACACTTGCTTAAATTGTGCTCCGAAAAGCTGAACTACAGCAATTCTTATGCCACCATCGTTACAGAAACTCTAAACTGGACGAACTTTCACCCTAACGCAGATATCGAGCTTAATTTTTTGAACTTGACGCAATATAGAGAAAGAGTTATAAAAGATACCGGTGGTTCGTCGCTCCTGAAGGATTTCGGCGAATTGACCTTCCTGGAGTATTACGACAACACAAACCAGTTCATAGAATTTCTGCGAGCGTTATTCCATGCATTTCTGTCGAAGCCAATTGGGACTGGACCCGTGAGGTTGCCATCGTTTGCGAGTCTTGGAAATGAATACCAATTGAAACTTCGTGATTTTCGGAGAAACGAAAACAGAGTAGCTCCGTTTAAGATGGCTGTGAACTGTCGACGACCAACCCTAATTAGAGGAAGTGAAAGAATTTTGGAATGGATCCCAATGAACTGAGAGAAACGCGAGAATTACGCTATACTACGGAAAGAAATGGAGTTTGGATATGATTTGAATGAACTTGGACAGACTGAGTGACTATTTGAGCCTATTTCAGTACAGCCAGAGACTTTTCTAACTTGATTATTTACGTGTAATGATTAATCTATAATTTAATTTGGAGGCCTTTGGTCCGTATGAAATTTTTTATTATGCATATAAATAAGTGATGCTTTATTTTTTCCAGCATATTCTTGAAGAAATTAATAACGATATAGTTATTTTATAATTTAGATTAACTCTATGCTTTGGGGAAATGGTTTTTCGCATCAGCTAAAATTCCTTCTGAAATCTCTGTCACTCGTAATTGAGTAACTTGGTTTGCCCTGATTGTTTCGATAGTTCTACTTAGGTCGAGGTCTCGCTTACCGAGAAGCAGCTTTTCATGAACTCTGTTATCCTTTACATTGAGAATTAGCCAATCACGAACAAGCAATTCACGTATAAGGTTCCTAGACTACAAGTCTCCGACAGCTTTATCGATGAAGTTAGATGACTTACTATCTCACTGGATTACCTGGAAACTTGGCTAATCCTCCATGTGAGTCAAAAATAAAAGGGGTTATTTGCAAAAGTTAAGCAGATTTAGTTTACTGCGACAAAAGAAGTTCAAACAACAAATCTTGAAAGTCGCACGATCAAAAACTAGTCAACCTAAGCTTAATTGTTGTTGCAAGGGTATTTCCTTTTAAAAGTTATTCATCAATAAAATCTTAATACGGAAGTGTTGCTTTACATGAGCTTGGACGACGGTGCGCATCACCCCAAATAAGTTTATTGCAGGGTACGCCCCACGGAAATTGTAAGGCAGCTCAGTGTCTCCAACAAAATCTGAACGAATCAACTGTAATCTTCTACATTCTCAAGTTTAAAAATTAAACAGTGCCTGCCTTTCGTAAAACTACAAGAACAAGACGTTCTATTGAGGGTTTACTCGGCGGGCTAGGAAATGTTGTGACCGTCAGAAGTATAAGGCGCAAAGCGCTTTAGAATTTCACGCAAGTGGTGTTCATGGGTTGTCACAGATCACGCAATGACAATGAACTGTCCTTTGCACATCCGCAGGAGTGAAGACTCATCCACTGCGGTTAAAATGTGTAACAGGATTGTTGGAATCGTGCAAGGCGTTGCAAGTTTTGGAAATTGTGTTTGTTTAGGAAAATCCAAGTGTTTGAATCTGACCCACAATGAAATCGCTCCTCATCTTTTTAATGGCGAGTGCACTTGTGCGTGAAATCCGTGCATTTAGCAGGAAGCATCTTAGAAAAGTCCTTACCTACGACATATCTTCGCTCATAGAGTACGTTGGACGTAAAGAAGCAGGCCTGATCAATAACTCTGATGTATTAAGTATTAAGAAGGCTTCCCGAGGCTAAGAGCTTTAAGTGTCCTCAATGGCAGTAACGCAAGCGTCGTATATCGAAAATTTTGAGGAGAAAGCCCATTTTTAAACTCGGCACCAGCAACTGGAAGGCCGCCTAGTAATAACTCTAGCTAAGAGTAAGAAATCACGTGTCACGATACGGCTGTGCCCAACACCAGTTCAAATTAGGTTTGAGTAGGTCACAACTAGCGGTACTTCTTTTACATCGTATTTAAATGACATATTGAAAATAGGAGATTTCCAAAGACTAAACACCGGATAAACCCGTCATATTGAGCAATTTTCTTAATCACTTGATTTCTAATGATCCATCCTGTATTCCATACACTGTCATAACCAATAAGAACATTTTGTAATACCTAAGATAGCCCAAGGAACAAAGAGATAAATCAACATTTATCAGTCCAAAATCGCCTCCTAAAGACATCAAAGTTTCAAAATATCTCAGGTGAGCATGTCCCAACCTTCCCTGAGAACTGCTTTGTAAAACGTTCCGTCACCCTTATTGAAAATTTGGGGTATGCCACTGCTCCACCTTCCAATAATTTTTATGTTCTGCCGCCTATAATTGATTCTTTGAAGGTTAGTTTCGAGTCATACAACTTTCTGAAAAAATCACAAAATCTGTATATAAACTAAAACACATTTGCCCTTGGCAAAGTCACCTGGGTGGCGAGAAAAATTATAAATTTATTCTTCTACAACATGGGAGACGTTTTGGGCTCAATACCCTCTCCCCCATCATCCAAACGGCGGACTTTGGCTTAATTGTCTAAACATCACCCAAAATGCATGTCTCATAGGCTTTTTTTCTTCCTCAAATTTGAACATTGCTCCAAAAACTTGTTTCCGCGCACCAATGTATTATATGCTTGAATTCCGTAATCTTCAATTGACGAGCAATGTCGTTTCATAATTTTTTTAAAATCACGAGAACTTATCTCGAATGTTGTTTTTGATCTGATAAGAGCACAAGCAAGGAGTGCCTCGAGTTTACGAGACCAATTGAAATTTTAATGGTGAGACAACTGTTCTTGCTGTTGTGGATTCAAAGAATACATCTCGTGTGCCCAAGCAGCTTCTTAGTTTTTTACAAGTATACTTCGTTGAAAAGGTATTTTGCTCTATTTTATTTAACCGTTTTATCTAAAGGGTTAAAGTTGAATTAAGATGTTCCTCTTTTGAGTCACTGAGTTCGGCAATGAGGTGCAAATGTCAGAAATCCGACTCCACAATATCAGTCTTAGTTTCCACCGAGCTTTAAGATTACTTTAGTAGGTTGTAATAACTAAGCTTTCACGTGTACTTACATTTTTCGTAAAATAACCGTCGACACCCAAACGTTAGTCATAAGTACGAGCCCAAGTGCTTCATGACGTCATAATTACTATGATGACCAGCAAAATCAAATTAATTCAATCAGACCTAAGAACATTGGCCACGATGTCATCAGGTTGTTTTCCTGGTAGATATGACACGTGATTGTAAATGATTGTTCAGTTGCACGAGCATTATGCAAGAATGATGTATCAAGAACTTTTAACGCCTTCCCCGCCAGAGCTCTTCCCCTTGAGGAGTGAAACTTTGTGGCGTCAGCTAGCGTCGTGGAATAATATAAGTCTTGTCCCGCCGTGAAAGAGTTACTCGAGCTGGTCATAACAATTTCCTTGCGAGAGCTTTCCCGTTGATGGGTAAATCGTCTTACGTTTGCCAGAACAGAATAATGCAAGTCTTTTCCTACCAGGAAAGAGTTTAAAGGCTGGTTCACAATGGTCGTAAGGTGTTGTAAAGAGTCGCAAGAATTGCACGATTGAAGTCGTACGGCTGCTCACGACAGCCCACACCTCATTGTTCACGAAGATTGCAAGAGTTGATATGAGTTGCAAGAAAAAAGTTGTGCGACTGCTTGTGATAGTGGTCCACAATGACGTTGCAGTTGCGAGTAGATGACTCAAAATTTGGGGGACAAAAAATCTCGCTATGCTTCGCGCGTTTCAATAGCTTTCTACGCTTCTTAGGCGAAAAATTTTTGGTACCTATTTGTCTGCTGCCGTATAGACATGATCGTATTCAATTCTGAACGAAGACTACTAAACTATTTGTTTAGGACATCCAATGCGTCGTAGAGCGACGTACAACACGGTGCACATTGCAATCTTTGGTCGCAAGAAGTTGTAATGAGTTGCAATCGCATCGCAAAAGTCTGACCAAGCCAAACTCTTGCGACTGCGACTGCAACTGTTGAGCGACTGCTGCGACAGCCGCAGCTCCATGGTACACAATCGTATCTAATGGTACGACCGTTGTATCAAAAACTTTCGTGTAACGATTGTGAACCGGGCTTAAGACTGACTAACGGCCAGGAATATTAACCGAGTGCATTGTCAAATCAGCGAGAACTGTTCAATGTTGTAAAATGCGTTTCGTCGAATTCTCGGTGACAACCTTTTCTAATTTACTCTGAACTACATCTCTTGAGAGGAGTGGTCTTACTACCAAAATCTCGTTCTGGTATCGCCTTAAATATATATATATCAATACATATATATCAACATATATATATATATATATTTCAATATACATACATACATATATATATATATATATATATATATCAATATCAAGTTCTTTCCGAGCTGCACTGATGAGCTGTAGTACAGCGAAACGTACGTCTGCAGATTGAACGTATATACACACACGTATATATATATATATATATATATATATATATATATATACGTGTGTGTATATACGTGTGTGTATAGATGTTTGTAAGCTTGGATATATGTATGATGAAATTTACATCAACACTAAGTAAGATGAAATTTACTTATACACAATATCACATTATAGGTATGTTTAGCTTTCAAGTAC
Organism: Heliopora coerulea; assembly: GCA_030142905.1. Taxonomy (NCBI): domain Eukaryota; kingdom Metazoa; phylum Cnidaria; class Anthozoa; order Scleralcyonacea; family Helioporidae; genus Heliopora; species Heliopora coerulea. The sequence goes on along the minus strand of JASJOG010000017.1, from coordinate 40,281 downwards.
GAAAGAGGCATATCAATATCACGAACCAGGTCTCTAATTAACATCATGCTTGCCGTCTGAGACCCTATAGTCTAGTGGTAAAACAACCGTACCGGCAATCGAGAGACACGGGTTCGATTCCTGTTGGGGAGCTCCGAAATTTTCTGAGATAAAAGCTTGAGAACAAATTTTTCATCATATATATATATATATATATATATATGAATTGAATACTTGTAATCCAGGCATAGTAATGTTATGATTTTTTGTTCTCCGGTTCGATTCACTTGGAAGAAGTACTATCCTTATATCATCTCACCCAAGTGGTTAATTTTAATAGTTCTCATACAGAAGCTTTACAGATATATAGTCTGGTCGATATGGAAGAAACTAGCGTTTCGAAATATCATTATAAATACCATCATCCCATGGCCTCCTCCCGGCTTGGCCTTCTAGCTCAGTTGGTAGAGCGTTGGACTAGTAAACCGAAGGGCGCGGATTCGAATCCCAGCAGCGGTCAAGTAGAGTTTTTCTCTACTTACCCGGTCTGGGTTCGATTCACTTGGAAGAAGTACTGTCCTTATATCATCTCGCCCCAAGTGGTTAATCTTAATAGTTCTCATATATATATATATATATATATATATATATGAGAGGAATATAAAAAGAGGAATTTTTCAGGGGGATAGTCTTTCACCTCTTCTTTTTGTCTTATGCATAATACCACTTACGCTACTGCTGAGAAAAACTGGAATGGGATATGAATGGTGTGAGAGAAAGCTGAAAATCAACCATTTGCTTTTCATGGATGATATCAAGCTGTTTGGCAAGAATCAGAATCAGATTGACTCATTGGTGAATACAGTGTATCTTTTTAGTAGTGATATAGGTATGGAGTTTGGCATTGGGAAGTGTGGCGTATTGGTGATGCAAAGAGGCAAGGCGATTGCAACTGACGGGATAGAGCTCCTTGATGGACAGGTGATGGAGGACATAGAAGAGAATGGTTACAAATACCAGGATTTTGGAGATGGACAAAATTAAGGAGGTTGAAATGAAGGAAGCATTGATAACTGAGTACTATGGGAGATTGGGGCTGGTGTTGGACTCGAAATTGAATGGCAGAAACAATATCACTGCAATGAACACATGGGCTGTTGCAGTTTTACGATATGGAGCGGGTACACTGAAGTGAGCACAGGATGAGGTCAAAGAATTGGACAGGAAAACCAGGAAGAAAGTGACGACGACTAGAGCATTTAATCTGAACAGTGATGTAGATAGACTGTATATAGCAAGAAACAGAGGAGGGAGGGAACTCATTGGATATGAGTAATACATAAGAAGTGAGGAACATGGACTAGGATGGTAAAAACAGTGAAGAACAATTTTTGAATGGAGTGAGACAAATAGGGATAATAGACACAGAAAACTGCTAGAGTAAAGAAGAATTCAAACAGAACATCAAAGAAGACAAGATGAGAGTATGGAGAGAGAAAAGAATGCATGGCCAATTTGTGCGGGATATGGAAAAAGAGCAACACAGAGATAGGATTGATAAAGAAGACACATGGGCCTGGATGAAGAAATAAGATTTGAAAATTGGAACAGAGGCCTTTATCTGTGCAGCCCAAGAACAGGCATTGCGCGCTAAGTATGTTAAATACAATATTGACTACAAAGGAGATTCTCCATTGTGCAGATTGTGTGGTGCAGCAGGGGAAACTGTGACCCACATAGTTAGTGTATGTACCATTTTGGCACAGAAGTAGTACAAGCGGAGGCACGACAATGTTGCACGCATAGTACATTGAGAATTGTGTGGGAAGTTTGAGCTGGAACGATCTGAGAAATGGTACGAGCATAAGCCTAAGGCAGTATTGGAAAATGCAAAAGTGAAGCTCCTTTGGGACTTCAGTATCCAATGTGATGAGAATATTATAGCAAGAAGACCAGATCTGATACTGATAGTAAAAGAAAGAAAACATTGCCTCTTGATTGACATATCAGTACCATGAGACGACAAAGTTGCGGAGAAGGAAGACGAGAAGGAAGATAAATATCAGCCACTGAAATTTGAAGTAATGCAGATTTAGGAAACGAACAAAGTGGAGGTTATTCCAATTGTTGTTGGAGCCCTTGGTGTGGTAACAAAGAAGATCCAAAAGTGGCTCTCGAAGATTGGTGTGGAAATTCAAACTTAGTTACTGCAAACGACTGCACTCTTGGGAACAGCCAGAATTTTGAGAAGGGTACTACAAATGTAATAAGAACTGTGAACTGCAGAACCCTTCGCCATTTTTTATGACCCGCTCCTGCATGTTAATTTTGACGACACAAGATCTGTCTGAGTTTGAGGAAAATAATAATAATAATGGTAATTAAGACGACTCTCGGCCCAGGTTCAGTCCAGAATTAAAGAACTCATAAAAACAAAGAGTACTGAAAGTAGTGACTCAACAACAAAATAATTAACAGTTTCTTTCACAATAACAATGAAGCAAGGCGTTCCCGACGATAATATTTTTATTCGAGCTTTCGGCTACCAGTTCTGTAGCCTTCAACAGGAAGAGACTAAGGTAAAGTGGGATGAATTGTTAATGTGTGAATAGAGGTGAAGGTCGTGACGTAGACAATTACGATGTAACTATAAATATATAAAAGGTAAAAAACATTTAAGGTGAATAATTATCAGAAGTGTAGGCGTGCATGTGAACGATGGCTATTGCGTCAATGTTTTCTTAACAAGAGAGAATATTGTTGTGGTAGCGGCCTTGAGTTGTTGTCGGCTCCATCGATTGTAGCTGTGTGCCAAGATTCTAGTGTTTATCGGATTCTGTGGTTTCCCTTGTCGATGATCTGTCCGTTGTCAAAGTCAATATTGTGTGACAGAGTCCAAGCGTGATTTGCAATGTTTGAATTTTGTGCAAAGTATCTAACGTTCTTGATGTGTTCTTTCTTGTTTCAAGAGACATGCAGCGCGTGTTGTAACATTTACCAAGAAGTATGAACATATAACACCCAGCTTAATAGACTTACATTGGTTGCCTGTTGAATACCGTATAATTTATAAAATCTTATTGTTAGTATACAAGGCTATCGATGGACTTTCACCGACTTATATATCCAATTTGCTTAGTTTTTGTAACAGCTCTTATTCTTTGCGTTCTTGTTCAAATAAGTTACTTCAAGTCCCGAGATCTAAGCTAAAGTCTTATGGTGATCAAAGATTTTCTATTGCAGGACCTAAATTATGGAACAGCATACCCGCATTTTTAAGAAGTGCCGATTCTTTGAATTTTTTCAAAAACACTTAAAGTCATATTTATTTCATCAAGCTTTTTCTTAATTTGTAAAATAGATTTTTATTTAATTCTCATACATATATATCTGGTTGTTGGATTTTTGGAATTATAGATATAATTATATGCTTGGATAGTTCCTTTTATTTTTGATATCATTATTATTAGTATTATTTCTATTCCTATTGCTGTAATTTATTTTTATCTTACTACATTTTGTAATACTGTAAAGCGCCTAGAACAGTTATTGATATAGACGCTATAGAAATGAAGTTTATTATTATTATTATTAATGGTTGTGATTTCAATGAAAACCAGTTAACCATTGCATTTTTAGCAATAAATTGTATCTTTTGATGGTGGAGAACTTTAAACGTGGCCAGAGTTACTGAAAATCAGCAGAAATTCGATGATTTTTACCCAAGCGAAGACCAGTGCCGGCCACCTCTTTGAAGAAATGTGACTAAAGTAAGAAAAAAGTGGTCGATAACATTGTGTAACTTTAGCAGTTTGGCAGTGACTTAGCAATAAAGAGGAGATATTACCGTTTGTGTATTCGTCTTGTCATTGTTTTTCGGATCTCGGGTTTACCAAGTGTATGTATTGGAGATTTTAAATTACTGTATATGTCAAGCAAATTCAACAATTTCTTCACTATCAATGGCGATGAGCTTTTGACGAAAATAAACTTTGACTAACTCTTTTGCCGCGACCAATTACTGAATGAACCATGCAAACCCAATTTACTGCTGGATGTTGCTGATCAGAGAAGATCGGTTCTGTACTCTTATAAAGGTTCAATACATGCATTTTGTTTGCATTAGTGCATGTTGTAAACTTGAGTTCACAGCCGTTTGTTGTGATTTAGTATGAAGTTTTTTAATATGTTTTTCACGTTTTTGATATGGCTTCTAGTTACAGCTTGATCAATATTGTTGTACTTGTACAGTAATCAAATCATTCATGCAAATCAATGTGAAATATGTTATTTGAAGCTGCTTTGTGACTAGGAGTTAAGGGAGAACTTTTGGGTGTAAGTCAAACGAAAATTAGTTAGGTTTTTTTCTTTAAAGTGTTCACAGAGCTCAGTCTGCTGTATGGTAGATTCTCCTGTTGATTAAAGTCACATTTTTGCCCTTATCAAGTGCATAGCAAAGTGCTACAGCAAAATTTGTTATTGTTATCTTGAGAAGGAAACAAAAGCAAACCTTTATCATACAAAATCAGAAAAAGTTAAGTTTGTCCTCTTCTAGCAGCAGTAAGAACCAAAATCTAATCTACAGTAATATTAGATAACCTTCCCAGTCACTGCATGCATTTGTGTAAGTGTTCACCTATTCATGGAAGACCAGTAGAGTCAATTGCGGTGAAAAACTAAATATATACCCAGAAAGACAGACATGCAACATACCATGTGCAAAAACTGGAAAGCTTAAGTAACAGGAAAGCTAATGACTTCTTGAGCCAAATGAACCCTATCATCATGGTTATTAGTGGGAATCTCTAACCAGTAAGCAACAGCAACTAAGGTGGTCAAGCAAAGGTTACATGTGTCAACCCATCTGTCATCTGAGAAATAGTGAGATGTTCAAACTATTGAGGAACAAAAGCGAAGATTGTTAAGAAAAGGTGTTTATCAATGTGTCGCTGACCTGGAACTAGCAGTAAAATCTGGGATCCAAATCAACATATTAACTTTAAGACAATGAAGGCAGGTCATACACGAGAATATCTCACTGAAATACGACCACGAAAATCTTACTATGAGGTTTCATGTTAGAACTCTTCAAATAAACGGTCAAGTTCGATTTCCACATATTTCGATTCAATTGTTCAAACAGATGTACATCACGAGCGGGTCATTTGCAGTTTAATGCATCCTCAGGTTTTATCACCAACGAATGAATCAGGACTTAGGCAAAACACATCACAGAAAATTGGCAAATAATAAGGGTTACTTAAAAAACAAAGAGAGAAACAAATAAACAAGAGTCTCTCACAGACTCGATAGACATTCATCAAATTTTGAAGCAAGTATACAGACGGGTGCATTTCGCAAAATAAAGCATTTGCGAAACAAAAAAACAATTCAGAATACTTATTTATTACTTAAACTAAGATTAAGAACCTTAATTTCGTTGTCAAGTCATCTCAACCTCCCTGAAATTGGCGAAAAATGCCGTTTAACCGCTACAACTCCTATTTACGCCATATTGTTTGGGGCCTGGTTGGGTCCTTCCACTATGGCCGCCGCTCCTTGACTTCCGGCTTCACTTTTTGAGCCCAGTTGCTCTATCCAGTCTTATTTAGAGATCAGTGGTCCGGCTGGAATGCAGATCTTTGGTTGGTCACGCAGGTGCAATGTGTTTGACAGCGGTGTTTATTAAAACTATTATGTCATACTTCATGTAAGAGACGGCAGATCAACATTCAACAATTAACGACGTCTTTCATTATCTAGTTTGTTTGTATACGTCGTTTAAATTTTTGTATTTGCTTTCAAAAGGGACTTTTACTGGGAGGACAAAAAATTATTATTAGGGGGGGCATATAGAGGGACTGGGGGGGCATTTGCCCCCCCCCCACTATATATGTTAAAAAAGGCCCTGTAACAACCTTAGCAAGCTCCTGTGCGAAAGACTCGTAATTAAATTTGCAGGAGAAGTCGTCTATGACAACAGAGGTGAGAGTGTGCTCGGTGTCTACAAAGACCTCTGGAAAACAAGCAGTGAAAGAGATGACATGGTAGAGTATGGGATTGCGGGAGAAAACCTTAGAAAACTAATATCTAAAGATGACTCAGGTGCATCATCTGGTAATACTTCTAAAGCATCTGATGGGCTAATGTTTACTGTACATGGATCAAAGCAAAGAATCAAACTAGGTAAAATCCTGGAAGATCACGGTCTGTACGCACCATATAACATGACTAACAATCTTCAGTACATAATAACTCTACCTAAAGCTTCAGATATTATGGTTGCACAGTCTGGTCAAAGCGTTGGGGGATATACTCTTGAAAACCTTGAACTTGAGTATGAAACAGTAGAGAACCAAGACTTGGTTAATGATGTGATAAGTGGATATGTAGCAGGACGATCCCTGTCATACGAGCACGCAACTCTGATGAGAACAACAGAGTGGGACAAAAGCAGCACACTAGTCAACAAAACAATCAACCTCCCAAGGAAAAGTATGAAAGCTGTGGTTCTGTTGTTTAGAAATAAGACGGTTACAGACAGTGAGGAGTACGTATACCCTAATATCGAGAGTATAAAAGTAACAATCGAGGGGATACCGAACTCAGTGTACAGTTAGGGTATTCCAAAGTCAAGACTCTTCGAGGAGGCTGGTAGAGTATTCAACTTCTATAGTAAAGGCCAGTTTATGTCAATACAGAAGTTCTACAAGAATCACTTCGCACTAGTTGTTGATCTTAGAACAATAAACGACAGTTTCACCTCTGGAAATGGTAAAACACTAGTTAACACACAATCCGGACTTCTCTTGGAAATTAAGAAGAAGGCAAAAACTGCAAACGTTATGTGTAAGATCTTCGTCTTGTCAGATGGACTTGTAAACATTGTAAACAGAGACCTAATGTCCATACAATATTAGATAAAATAAAAAATGACTCATGCGAGCCTAGAGGCACAAGCTCTTGCGAGCCCGTTCAATATGATCATTGTTGGAATGACAGCATGTGGTAAAACTAATTACCTTTTAGAAATGATTGAAAAAGAATATAGTAGACACTTTGACTATATATTCCTAATCTGTCCGACCTTTGAGTGGAATAAAACCTATGAGAAGTGGAAGTATGACAAAGATGAAGACTACAATGGAATACCTTGTGATCAAGACGATGTTGAGTTCTGTCTAAAGTATGTAGTCAACTACTCTGCGGGAACAAATAGTCTAATTATTCTTGACGACTGTGCTAGTGGTAAGTGTGTGAAGAACAGGACTAGCGAACTGGTAAAGCTTGCATTCTCAGCCAGACATTTCAATCTAAGTACTATAGCCATCACTCAGCAGTTAACATCTATCACAAAACCATACAGAGAAAATATATCAAAACTTGTAACTTTCTACAAACCAAACAGAAAAGACATGAATGAAATAATCGAAGAATATCTAGATGTTGGAGATAAAACAGAAATTAACAAAACAAAAAACACACTTAAAAACAAAAAATATTCCAAATTGGAAATTAGTCTAAGACACCCTTATGGATACCGAATAGAATGAGGATGTTAATTACAATAATTTTTTTTCTTCATGGAATAAATAGTAATGGAAAGCGAGCGCAGCAAGTGACCTGAACCTGATAACAATGTTAACGAAGATGTTGAAAAGAAAAGAGCAGAACTGATCAAACTATCTGAAGATGGGGAAATAGAACAGTCTGTAAAAGTTATTAGAAAATCTTCAGAAAAAACAATCAACAAAATCTACGCAGAGTACGAAGCAAAACAAGCTGACAAAGCAAACTCTTTCCGAACAAACATGCTAATCAGAAGATTCTCTGATCTCTTGGGGGGATTAGATGCTATCGAAAGCGGTGATGAATTGGGTAAGGAACTCATAGCTGACAAACTCTTAAGAAGAGATGTAAAATCTATCGTTGAAAGATTCACACCATTCCTACCATTCCTAGGAATCATAAGTGGTGGTGTAGCAGTTGGTCAACAAATGATTAAACACAAAAGTTCTGGTAATAATGATAATGGTGCAGAGTCTCACGAATAAATTTTCATAACCTTTTTAGAATATGAAAATTTTTTTAGTTTCTAAGTTAGGTCAACTAGACTCGTAACTGTTTTGATAGGATTTGCATTAATATTATACCATTTTTCACAAAAAAGTTTATGATGTAACAAAATGGTTCTTTCATCCATAATTCCTTGTTTAATCATAAAAGATGCAATATCTCCTTTAAACATTCCAGTTCCAGAAAATCTCATAACAAAAGTAAAGAATGTAATAGTATCATCATAATTCGAAGAGCCAATTTGCATTTTACCACTCGCATTCAGATAATTAAAAGTAAAATTTACTAATTTCACCCCATTACAATAAACAGAACTTTTATTAGTTTGTGGTGAATTATCATTCCAATGTATTGATAAACTACACCATTTGTTAAGTTCACCGGCGTTTGCTTTGTTTTTAAATGGGGAAATAGCACCTCTATCATCTATTTTAAAAAATACATCTGGTCCATTTGCTACAACAAGATCTTTTGTTGATGAGAACCCAACAAACCAATCACCTTGTCTGAAAAAACAATTCCTTAACCAATTTATGCTTCCATCATAACCATTCAATCTATAAGCCACGAAAAAATTTATTATATTTGTTGGGTTAGATGATTGAGATAAATTTATGTCTGAAAAAAGAACTGATCTTGCGGCGAATTCAGTGTGATGTCTGTTATTCACTATGTTTGCAACATTACAAAGAGTAGGTTTTATGGTGCCATTATTTTGCTTAGCATGATTTTCATTGAATGTTTGATCAAAAAGATAAGATATGTCTCCGCTTAAAAAAAATTATAAATAACTTCAGAGCTTTGTGCTTTGTCAATCTTATAATATGCAAGTGAATTTTTAATTTCATTCAAAACTATTGTTTCCCAAAGCAGATCATATATGAATTTCACGTTTGTGATGCTGTTATCACTAGTTGGATTATTTTTTATAATTGCTTTGTTAAGAATTAGTTCTCCAGTGATTTCTCCACCTTTTTTGGTTATATACTCTTCATTTTTGTTGTTATCATTATCATCATCATCTTGATAACCATAGTATAGACTCATCTTTTATTATAATATTAAATTTAAATAAAATCCATATGAAAAATTTCTTAAGGAATAAAATCCTTATGAAATTCTTTAGTTAATTTATCTAATTAGTCGTTGTCTTTGATTCTTTACACTTACTTCTTCTAATTTTATCTGAAGTGATGTTGTATTTCCAATATAGGTATTGCTGAATCTAACAGTTGCTTTCACAAAACATCTTTTATTCAAATACTTTTTAGGATTTACTTCTTCATCTTCATCTCAATTCATTTTATAAAATGGTGTTGTGATTTCATCAGTCATATATCTGTTTGATAATTTTGCATACAATGTTGAAGAAGATTCTTTCACATACATACATTTTACAATATTTTCAGGGAAATCTCTTCCCAAGGATCTGAGATGAGATTTACATTCTTCAACAATTTTATTAAAAGTTTCCATAAATTCTAACTGATATTTTGTTACTATTAAGTCCCCTTTGGGTGTTCTATAAGACATAACAATAGGTAAAGTATAACCACTTCCATTTTCGAATCTATTTCTGTTGAATTGCACACCAAATGAAAAGCATTTATCTGTTTCGAGAATCAGAGGTCCTACTTCTCCATTTGGATATTCAATATTAATACTAATTCACTCAAAACTCATAGAATCATTACCTTTGTTTTCTAGTTCAGAGAAGCGAACTTTACTGATATCAAACTCAGACAAACTTGTGACTTTCATTTTTATTTATTTTATTATAATGCTATAAATTAAAAAATTAAATTTCATAATTCTTGTTAGAGTTATAAATTTATTATATCTTTTCTAATTCTCTTTCTAATCTTTCCATCTTGTTCTCTAGTCTTTCTATCTCTTGACTATATATTTCTTCTAAAAATTCTATAACTTTTTCCTTTTCAAAAACCTCATCCTCTAATCTTCCTATCTCATCTTTTAATTTATCTACATATCGATCATACATTTATTCTAAACTATTCATTGCATTTTCTTTTCTAAAAATCTTATCCTCTAGTCTTTCTATTTCTTGGTTTTTCTCATTTATTTTTTTGTTTAATCTTTCTATCTCTTGATCTTTATTTTGTATTACTTTGTTGTTTGACATTTTTACTCTATTTATTATATTTTTATTATATATTAACTAATTATGTGTTAACATATGTTTTCTCATTCCAGAAATATTTGATGTATAACCACAAATTAAACACGTGAATTGATCCTTTATCTCTTTTAGTCTTCCCTCAACATTGTGTGTCTTTCTCATATGAAGTTTAAGTCCTGTTACACTAGTTAAACAGTAATCACAAATTGTACAGGGAAAGGTAGTTTTTCCATGTCCCTTAAAAAACTCTTTCCAGACCTTTTGTGTATGCTTGTAATCTTAATCTGATATGTTAGTATTCCTAAGCTTTGAGAAGAACTATTGTTAATCATCAATAAGAAACAACGGATCATATCCAAAGTTGTCCAAGCATTTATCTCTAAAACTCTCAAGCTCATCAACTAGTTAAAAACATTAACCCTCATTCTTAACCCACGGTACTCTCTTTCATTTCTTAGTCTAAACTCTTTCCAAACCTTTTGTGTATGCATATAATCATCACCTGATATGTCAGTATTCCTAAGCTTTGATAAGAACTCTTCTCTATCATCATTATGAAACAATGGATCATATCCAAAGTTATCCAAGCATTCATCTCTATACTTCTCAAACACACCAGCTAGTGGAAAAACATTCTTCATTTTTAACTCACGGTATTCTCTTAGATTTTTAATAAATTTTGAAGATTTACACTTGTTTGACATTCTCTCCTTTATTATATGTAGAATTATTTGTTTTAAATTAAAATCGATTTTTATAATTCACATCAGAGTTATGAAATTTTTTTTTGTGTGAACTGGTTTGAACTGGTTATGTTGTTGTCGCGTGGATGTTCACATGGTTCACACGTGGTTGGTGTGTGGGTGTGGTTAAAGATTTTGTTCAAGATTTTGTTCAAGAGTTTTTTTTCTAAAATAGAAAAAAATTGTGTGAAATAGAAAATGCGTGAGGACCGGCCTGTTACATACTACTCTCAAAAAACGCAATATCATATACTGTGTTCAAGTGCCCAAATCAGATACTCGGAATATGTGAAATGCTAATGTAAATCTTGATTATACTCTCCAATGGTTTTTAATACCGTTCAAGGCAAACAAATCGTAGCGGCAACAGGTTTCCCAGTGTAGGGGAAAATTTCAGGTAAATGAATTTTCAAGAGAAAATTTTCGTAGAAAATATTCCAAATTTTGGACCAAAAATAAGAATTATGATAATAAAATATTCAGCCACTTTGACTCCTATAGAATATTAGAACATCTGAAAAGATCTCTTATTTAAAATGCGGTTTTCATGCAAAATAGCGACTAAAAAATACGCCTTACGCGGTTGCAACTTACGAGTTGTGAGAGAGGAGGAAAGGAAATGACAAAACGAAACTTTTTTCTAACAGCCAGTGCCCCCATATACCATGGTAACGCCGCCGCAAATGAATGGCTTAACAGAATCGTTCGAGACGTTTAAATGTTACATTAATCCGTTTGAAGGACAGACCAGGACAGTTCGAATTCTTCGACAACTAATTAGTACTATTCAGATGCCGTCGTCAGTCCTTCGAACGCCCTAAATGAACTGTTTTGAAACCTTTGATCCAACGTTTTGTATAGTTTCTAAACTAATAGAAACACGTGTCAAAAATGGAGTGACAGGGTGATAAATTTCGTTTTCCTGGTTACACACTGTGCAATATCTTAATTATTGGGCTCATCAAATTTCCAGCTTTTCTGGGAAAATTTTTGTTGACAACTGCTAGGCAATTTAACGCAAAAGCTCTGAGGTTTCAGAAAATGCCATGGTTTCTGATTACTGCAGGACATATGTAAACATCGAACTCACGAAAACGAGACATTAACCTGTTCTTAATTAGCTCTAACTGGCATTCTAAAGACTTCCACTATCCTGACCGTGGGAATGGTAAACGATAAATGCACCAAAAAATTGTTGAATTTCTATTTTTATTTAGAAAATCATTTTAAATAACCACATGTTGCGATTCGTTTGCTTGTGGCGTGATTGATTGTCCGTGATCTAATGTGTAGATTTGTCAACAGGTTGGTTGGCCTGCTGTTATATTCTTTCTTATTACACCGAAGCAATATTCTTCCTTTTAAGCATTCTGGCAAAGCATAATAAATTATATCCACGAAAGTTTGCGAATTGCAATCCATTTTAAATTGAGAGCTTTAAGACGAATTTTATTACTATTTACACTGAGTGCTGAAGATCACGCTGTTCAATTTCTATTCACTTTTAGAAAAAGATTTTAATAAGCGACAAGCTGTGGTTCGTTTTCTGGTAGCTTTGAGTCCACGTAAACTAATATACAATTTTGCCTACAGGTTATTGTTTTGGAGTTTCTGTATGTTTTGGTTCAACAAATAAAATCCTGTTTGCCCACATTTGCTTGCTGTTACTTTGTTTCGTCCTTATTACGCCAAAACAAGATTCTTACTTTCAAGCATACCGGCCAAGCACATTAATTTTTATGAGTTGGAAGACAAAATTTTATTACTGTTTACAAGTGCTATTGTGGTGAGATGTCACCTTCAAATTTTACATAACTTAGTGTTAAATATCTCAACCATAGATACAGTGCATTTAGTGAAAGGTGGTATATACTGACCAACAGGAAAGCTAAAGCAACTGTACCTTAGAGATCACGGTGTGTAGTGACGTAGAGAAGGGCGTTGGTGTTCAACCCACAATTGCTATCACAAACGTCAAAGAGGCGCCAGAAAGCCATGACATAGATATGTCATTTGTCAAACTAGAGAAATTTCTGCCCATGTAATCGATGGTTAGACTTACCATACTAAAACTGTCAAAGGTAGATAATTAAAAAATCGGTTGTTTGATTAAAGTTGCTTGATTCATATTTGTTGCCTCAATCAGTGGGAAAAATCAGATACTATTGCAAATCTTTGCTGCATAAGTTTCAGAAATTACCCAATTTTATAGAGAAGTGGTCGTTCCCCAGCAGACTAATGTTGTATATTGGGAATATTTTTAATTAACGATATAGGTCTTCAATTTGCATAATAGGTCAGCGTCTAGGATACATGAGGGTTACGGACATGTAGCAGCATTTGGGAGAAAATCGCATATACCGGTATTGTGGTATCAGATAATATTACATACGTTAAACTGACAATAATGTGCGACAATTGCACCAATGGATTTGACCTAACACTGACAATTGTAGATAATTTACACAGCCATTTAAGCCCTGACTAAAAGTACTTATGCACCTCGAATTTTCGGAACAGAAATATAAGTTTATGCTTATTTTCTCACTTTTTATTACACCATACATATTTAATGTTAAGTTTCGTTGATTTAACTCGTAAATTAGTCATCCAAGTATATGAAATGTGGAGCAATTAAAGAGGACAGACGTTTCAACTTTCTGATACAGGTCACTCAAGAATGAATAATTTTATTGAAAGCGTGTTTACCTACTTAATTTAGCCACAAGAACCGAATGGCGTTCATTTTTGAATATCTCGGACTACAAAAAATACAGAAATAATGATGCTTAGGTGAAAGAATATTAGCAAATATTTAACAACCACTATTTTCCTGATGAACTTGTCTTGGAATTAACCTATAAACACCGTTAGCTTCTCTATTCGAATACTATTTTCAGGAAAGTTTTAACAAAGTAAATCAGGTTTTTAACATAACTGTCTGGCTAGTCTTGCTACATCAAATCACTAAAATGATTGTGGCGTGTTGCCCAGTAAATCATTTAGTGAAGCTTAGAAAAGTTGCAAAATATCGTCGTGAGAGATAATTGCAAAAGAAAAGTTTGAATAAAGTTTGAAATAAGACATATACGTTCCCAATTCAACTTTTCCACAGCGGATATATATATATATAAATATATATATGTATATATATTTATATTACCAAATCCAGACAACTTGATGTTTTGGATCTTTGGCATTTTAATTATAGTGCTGTGTGCGTATGTAAATATAATTATAATATCAAAGAAACAGTTCTTCAGTCTGGGATAAAGTCTCATGGACTAAAAAGAGACAATAAACAGGAAAGCAGAAAAAACGCTTTAATAAAGAACCAGCAAGAGCAGAGAGGCGAAGGAAGTTTCCTGACGGAGATGAGTTTCCTGGTCGTGATCACGTTTCTTAGTTTGCTGTGGAAATGTTGACAAAACTTCACCTGGAAAGACTAGAATTCTACGGTACCAAATTAATTTTGGAATGATTACAAAGCTAAATTTACCATTACCTTATACAATTTGAAGAGGTCACTTGATCAAGTGCCAAAACTACTCAAAGCATTCAAATTATTGGTTCAAACAGAACAACCCTAGCCAAGGCGTTTAAACGTTAGAGTTTCTGGTCAACTATTCAACCAGATTCAGTGTAGTGTTCCAACGGTTCTAATTAGCCAAACATCTAGTCGTCATTTCTGCAATTGGCATCTCACAATATTTGAATGCTGACTGAACAACGATCCTTTTAATTTTTCAGTTTATTCACTAAAGCCTCAAGGTACGCTTTTAAGTAATAGGAAAAAAACATTGCATTAGTCCACTTTGTACATTTGCTCGAGGACATCTTTTTGATCGATTTGATATTTTGAACAGTTAGTCTCGGGAGTGCGATGAGATTTTGCTAATCACTAATCCGAGCGCCAAGATATAAACAATCGACAAAATAGTCACGAGCAAACGAGACGTGGTAAATGCCACAGATAATATAATTTATTTTTAACGCTTGGTATCACTCGTCCTGGCTAACAGTCAAACATAAACTCGCTAAAAAGAGGTGAATCCAATGGGAACGGGAACGTCATACCATAGGTATCACTGAACTTCCTTAAACTCTGACACTTTGTCGGTACGCCTCCTTTGTTTAGTGTTCCTTTTCAAATATTTAGATACGCATCAAACTACTATGATTAAAATGGTTAGGAGCCAAAACATCACGTTATCTGACAATTTATTTATGACGTGAAAAAATCATTCGTGATCGTATTATCTGTTTAAAAAACTTTATTCAAACTCTTCCTATCTAATCTACTTACATCCTAATGACATTTTTGAACCGTACATAGCCAGGATTAACGACTGCGGTCACTTGTCTGTAATTTAACGTGGACAGCTGCTATATCTGCAGATCTGGTTTTAAGACAGGCTTTCATTAGTTAAAAGTCTTACTTATAGAATATCAGAACAAAAAGTTTGAAAATTTTATAGGGGGATAAGATATGAATCTAGTCTATCTTGACGTAAAGATGGTGTTAATGATCTGCTAAAGATCTTCTTGTTACTTCAAATCTCTCTCCAAGGAAGGATAGAGCCTGCTTTGTCGGCAGGTTTAACGACAATGTCATCCCGACATCGTAACGATTTCAAAGCGGGAAGCTCATTTTTACCAAGCTCAATCGAATTTCTTTTGGCGTTTGCACCATTTACCCTTCTACCTATCCTCCAGATATAGGTTACGTCCACACGTATACGTTTTCAGATTTATGAGTTTTTATTTAACTAAAAACACGTCAAAATTATTGCGTCCACACGAGCGTTTTTGTGTCGTATTCGCCTGTCCACACGACAACGCGGAAGACAAAGGAAGTATTAATTAAATCATGTCTGGCCAATCAAAATTACTGATCTCGATAGTGGTCTTCATGTTAGAAAACTGGGTACAACAACATTTTAAAAGTCCCTGTTTTCGTTTGTCCACAAGAAAACGAAGCGTTTCCAAAAGTCTCCGTTTTAAGAAGTCTTCACTTTCAAAGACGTTTTCGAAACTGTCCATTTTTGGTGGAAACGATTCCACCCACTCATCGTTTAAGTGTGGATCGAAGGTTAAAATGGAAAAAAAAGTATGCCTTCGACGAATTCGCGTACGTGTGAATGGGGCCATATTTGGAAGCGTTAGTCTTCCTTTTTAATATCTATATGTTTTTTCTTGTTTTATGGTTTTCTCATGGGAATACTTTGGCAGTTTACTAGGCACTCAGATTTTAATATTCAGTCAACCTTTGTAAGATATCGCTACAGATATTGTCTAATTAAGTTAGACTCATGAAGTTCGACGTTTGCAACCATGTCGCAACCAACGTCAATTTTTGTCGAACTGAATAATTATATATTAGGCACATGATAAGTTCGACGTTTAGAACAGGCCTTAGGAGGTTAAAGGTTATTCTCAGAAAACGTTAGTTTGTGACCTAATTGTATAAGTTTCTTTTTTCTTTTTTCTTTTTGAATGTATTCAGTTTTACAGCTATAGCAAGGACCATTTGTTAATCAATAGTTGAATTCTTGGCTTTTTGACAATTTTGATAAATTATCAGTCTTACTCGAACGGTGGGCCAGAGTTTGTTAATTACACGTATTTCTAGTACTTTCGCTGTCTATCCCACAAAATGATGTCACTTCTAATGAATAGAAATGTTTCAACGTCATTCTCTGATAGAGGTCGTCTCTCTCTCTCTTCATCCATTCTTCGACACCAGGTCTAGAATCAAAGTTAGCCACACACGGGTTATATGTTTTACTCCTGCCCAGTATATCCAGATAGGAATTAACGTCTTTTGACTTAATTTGAATTGTGGCCTAACACAATTCTTTCAACGTCTCTTGAATGTGTCTTTGCTGCAACAATCGAAGCTAACGCAAGAAAGGTTGGCTTATAGTCTTAATAAGTCTAATGACTAAGCTGTTTCATTAGCTCAATCTGGGTCAAGTTTTCAGGATGTGTCTTCGCAACGTCTTCTGGTTTGCAACGCGAGTGAGATGCGTCTCACAATTCAGTGTCCAGAAGTAACTTTTATCTTTAAACTTTGGAAGCTCTCTACCTTTAGCACTTCAGCTGCAGCAGCTATTCCCTCCTCGATGATTAAACGATCTTCCTGGGAGTTTCAAAGATATAAAATAATTTCATCCCCAACTCTACAACAGCGGAGGAATTGCTAACAGGCACAAACAGTCAGAATTAAGCCAAGTTTATGAGTTAATTTACTTGTACCTTTAATTATCGTGTTCTCGACTTGACGTCACAAGCCGTCTGGAAACTCATATTCTATTCTCCGGGCCATAATTTCTCAAACCATGTTTAGTAACATATTTGAAGCATGATATTGATTGATTTAATTTTCGTATTATTGTATTAGAATCGCCATAGATTTATTTCATGAGTACAAAGAATAATAAAACTAAAAGAGCAGAAACTATTCAAGCAAAAACAAATCAAAACTTGACATATCTATGGAAGGTTTACCGCGACAGCTTTTAATTGAATTACTGCAGTTCCAAAAATATAGATGACCATAAAGATTTTCCTAGCTGGTTTAAGCCACTCATCCAAATAAGATACAATTTTAATTAAAAGAACGTGGATCATTCAGGGTCGAAGGAATTTCCAGGAGCATGAAAAAAGATCGTGACTATGACAGACCTTAGTGAAGAGACTAGTGTATCAAAAGAGGTGAATTCATAAGCTACAGAGCCCCATATTCTTGTAGTTCGGTTGATGAATCATTTCTGGAAAATAGTACTTTTTGATTTATGAATGACAAACTGAACAGAATTTGCGTTACCATTTGATCAACTACACTATGCACAGCTCACTACAGGAATTACAGATGATGGACTTAGGAATATCGTGTTCTGTTAAACTCCGAAAATAGAAACTATGTCCAAGAATACATTCAAGAAAAACAATGATTGAAGATTAACCCTTTCCCTGCAGGAAATCCTCTTAACAAGTAAAATCGTCTGGAGCTGCATTGGTTAGAGTAAAATAGATGTAGATTGATCCTGTTGGGACAGAGTTGAACTTCATTAGGCTTTTTTTTGTAGGATTGATCACAAGAGGAAAACAGGTTTAACACGATAAATCTCATGGCATGTCTCTGTAATCTTTCAGTTTTTCGAAGATCTTTTGATTAGGGGTTAGCGACACCAGTAGGATATCCCACTAGATGGTACTGCACCAAAGAGAGGTAAATTTGCCGTGTTGTTTGGGTGCTACTGACATGTCTAGTAGTTGAGTTCCATAATTCTTACACAGACCAGTGTTCGCCTGGCTTTGGTATATTATTCTGACACCTTCTTGGATCAGATAAGTTGTTTGTAATACAAAGCCCAGGTTTTTTTGCCCATTGTGGTGTCGACAAATTGGGTATTTTTAAGTGCATAAGTCGTTATTGTTGGTTTCAGTTTGTTTCACATACCACGCTCTCAAACGTCTTAGCTCACGCGAAATAGAAATTCTCACTCACGACATCATGACGAGTCTGTTTCACACACCACGTTCTCTGGAGTCTTAGCATACAAGAAACAGACCGGTCTTGATGTCGCCTTTGAGGATTTCTCGATTTTATCTTCCGTCTCTTATCAATCGGATATCCTCCACCGCAACAGCTTACTTATATCAAAATTAAAATCCTCACTGAACTCCGACCTTCGCTAATTTCCTGTGGAACTCTTCTCTAATTTTTTTTTCTCCTCTCTATATATTACTTTGATCGAGTCATCACCTCTGACACTTTCATTTCTCCTTTCCGTGTTATTCCTCCCCTACTCTCTAATGCATTCCTTCTGTTAAGCCTCACCTATCATGTAATTAATTCACTTTACTCTGAAGATGTTACTTGCTGAGTTACGAAATGTCAGTGTTAAAGTTTTCTTGAAATATTATGTATCCATTATGGTATTGTTAAAAGTTATTTGCTAGCAGGGCTATCATATATCACGATTTGACAAGAGATAACAAAGTTTGGTAAAGTATCAGCGTGCAACAGAAACAAACAGGAATATTTCCGGACGTTTTCGTCCGATTCCTTTCGATACGAGACTGTTTGGAA
Source organism: Heliopora coerulea (assembly GCA_030142905.1). Lineage (NCBI taxonomy): Eukaryota > Metazoa > Cnidaria > Anthozoa > Scleralcyonacea > Helioporidae > Heliopora > Heliopora coerulea. Next base: position 21,245 of record JASJOG010000017.1, on the reverse strand, counting down.
AATAAATAAATAGACAAATGAATGAATGAATAAGCAAGTGGGTAAGTAAGTAAGTAAATAAATAAATAAATAAAATACAATGAAAATTCTGTCTAAAGGCTGTTGAAGGGTATTGGAGAATTGCCGCCTGCAATTTGGGTAACCAGTGGGCATCAGATTCACAAGTCACAACCACTGATCTGAAAAATAGGACTGGATTGAGCAACTATTGTTCAAAAAGTGAAGCCGGAAGTCAGCCGTGGCGGCCATATTGGAGTGACCACTTTTCAAGGGGTTTACAGTCAACTCGGCCCACCGACCAACTCGGCCCAGCCAACTCGGCCCACTTGCAAGCCCAACTCGTCCTGCCAAAGCTATGCACAAAGGCTTATGTTCAAAGTAAGAAAAGGAAACAGTCCACTTTTTTCCAAACGCTATCGTTCAAATTAACGACTCAACTAAAGTTTTGTTCTGTTCCCCATTGTTTTGTTCAATGACACGCTGATTACAATCAAAACAGTACAGGAATGGAACTGTTATCCTTTCTAAGATGTCAGCCAAAAAGGTAAATGAAACTGATGCTTTATATACTGTACATACAAATCATTTGTGGAAGCATTTAAGTTTAAATTGTTATTGGATGTTTTTGGTATTTAAATCTGTTTAAATGGCAGATTCCCTCTGGACTATAACTAATCACCAATTACTGATTTTCACCAATTATCTGCTTTATCGATTGAGCATGCATTGAAAGAGTTACGCACAAGTTACAAGAATACATTACATATTTGTTTCCGTGCATGGAGAGATTACAAAAATTTGATATGGATTTTTCATTGTAATTACAAGTTCTCTCGTCTTGTTTATGACCTGACATACAGAAATCCGCTTCACCAACAAATCATTTTTTTTTCCAAGTTAGTTTTTCCATTTTTTTTTCCAAGTTAGTTTTTCCATTTTTTTTTCCAAGTTTTTTCCAAATCAATTTTGTTTCCAAGTTAGCAAGGTTAGCAAGTATGACTCACCCAGTTTGTTTTCATCTATTCTCGTACTCTCAGCATTGGGTAAAAGAAATCCCGCACTCATATTCCGGCAATCTTCACACCGCCAGTCAATTCCTATGCCCGATCGGACAGCTCTTCTGTAGTCCTTCTGCGAAATTCCAGTATCGCACGTCCTGTGCTGCCACCTGTTGCACCCGTCACACTGAACCCCTTCTTGTCGCGGTCGAACAGGCTTTTTACAGCGTATGCAACAATCTTGTGTTGACATATCACGTGAAAATTGTAAAAGCACTTGAAACTTGTTGGATGAATCCTCAACGACGATGAACTCACAGAATTGTGAAGCCTTTTCTAAGGCTTTGGATCCCTTTTATGCACACCTTTCAATTCAGTCTTTATTCTAAATTTCTATAGAATTACCATCTCAATAACTTGTTTTCGCCATTTAGCAAATTCCAATATAGTTGAGTCATACCATTAATTATCATGTCCATTCAACATCATGCCTCTTTTTGTTAATTCGGATCCTTTGGAAATTGCGTTTCCATTTAACATAAAACTGTTTCAAATATAGGCACTGACGCTTCGAGTAACAACCATTAACAACCTTTTTAATATAACTGCCTGCAACTTTTAACTATTCAAACAATTAGATTTAAAACAGTGGATTCTCCCTTTTTCCTCGATTTTTAATTCCATATCATGACGAAAGTCAAAGAAGAGACGGCGAAATGATATGGTTTTGGCAGTGGGCCGAGTTGTACTCGGCTTGGGCCGAGTTGGCTGGGCCGAGTTGGTCGGTGGGCCGAGTTGGTCGGTGGGCCGAGTTGGTCGGTGGGCCGAGTTGGTCGGTGGGCCGAGTTGGTCGGTGGGCCGAGTTGGTCGGTGGGCCGAGTTGGTCGGTGGGCCGAGTTGGTCGGTGGGCCGAGTTGTCCGGTTACCTTTTCAAGGTGCGCCGTATATTTTGTGTAGGTTACATCGAAGGAATTGGAGGAGAACTTTCAACGTGTGTAGGTTCTTGGCGTATAATTGTCAAATTTTAAGTGAAAACATGCCGAGGAGAGACAACAGCCTTTAAAATTGTCCAATTTTCTTTAAAATTACTGATTTTCCCGTGATAAATAATCGACTATTGAACAACGAGTGATCGTGTTGGTGGCGTGTAAAGCACTTCGAGATCTACTGCATAGTCTACGCACTGTGGAGGCCAGAGATGTTTTCTTTTACAGTGCCCGGTTTTATGGATGGAAAAGGCCGTGGTTGTTTGGCGTTTCCAAGCCACAAAATTTTGATAGATTCAAGAAGGTTTCATGGGCCACATCTCAACAGCAAGCTGCCATTTGAAGATTCCTAGGCTGTACTATGACATGTAATTTGTTAAACTGGTCTCCAGTATGCTAAAGTAATTTATTAACAGTTTTACCACATCTCACAGGCGGCTGTTTCACTTATGCTTGTTTCATTGATATTTGGATTTTTAAACTTTGATGAACCTTTAAATGAACTGCTCTACACAGTCATTTGAAACAGGAAAATGTTTCTCAGGATACGAATTACATTTGGTAAAAAATCTTTGTACTTTGCACATATTTGCAATATAATGTTTTAATGCCATTGCTTTAGCAATTTTTAAAGAAATATACGATTAAAATAGATATTGATGGTATTTGAGGCAAATTTTGCTTTGATAACACTTGCCATTTAAAGGTGTCTAAAGGTTTAGTTATATGAAGTAATTTTAATTTTTCAATGCAGTTGTGTTTAGAGTTGTGCTGAAATTGTTTTGCTGTTGATCTATAAAACGAATTGTATAAGTTCAATTCAAATATACACAATAAAAGCAACCGACCACCTTGTTCTAACTGATGTTGCATTTTGGTTTGTGAGAAAAGTAGCTCATTCAGAGGGGTGCCATGAATTTGACATTTAACTAAGGGTGAAGATATTTTTTAGCGAGTTTGTAAAGTTTAAGTTTGTCTTTTGTTAATGTTGATTCTTGAAGTGCCATAGTTCTTTCCTCAAACTGTGTAAGTTGTTCACTTGTTAAAGCAGGACTAGTTGGTAGAATGTCTACTGAACTGTCATCAAGTGGGATAGGTCCATCCCAGTCAATACCATACTTGTCAGTTACTTCAGTAGGATTGGTACCTTCTTCAGATGTCATCAATGAACCTTGGACCCAAAGCTGAAGGGGTGTATAGTTGTTTGCTGTGGACATGGGATGTCTCAACCAGACAGCAGACCATTCATCCAAACAATGGTTTATGTGATGAAGGAATGCATAAAGTAAGCACTATAAGTCATTCTCTGCTTAATACTCCAAGATATTCAGATCCTCCATTAATGAAAACAGACTGTGGCAATTGTTTAAAACATCCTTAAATACATCCCACCAAAGGTGCTCAATTTGTTGATTGTGCATGCTCTTACCTACAAGAGCTGACCCCTTACCTGGACCACAAGTGTTTAACTTATTCTTGACAACATTCACATTTTCAGTTCACTAACAACATCACACCTGGTTCTGGAGGGCAATCCCCAGTTTTATACTGCTTTTATGAAATTTTAGAATACAGTGGCAGCTTCATTGTTAGCATTGCAGGGTAAATACACAGATGTGAAGCCATCCTCACACCCATGAACAACAAAACACCATTTGACAAGTTTATGATTGCCATCAAAAATGCCAGAGTCCAAGTGGCCTTGTTCCATTGTATATACATAATTTAATTGCCATGCATCATCAAGTAGCCACTCCCTGGGGATCAACTCATAAATGAGCTTCTCTCATATGTCTGATGATGAATATACCCCTTGAGCTAAGGTGTCCCATCAACATTTTTAATCCACATTTTGGATTTGTTCTTTTAGTTGTTCTCACTATGTCATCTGATTATCTTGTATTTCTGTGTAAAGGGAATGCACTGAAAGACTGTATTTGTCATTTTTTAGTCCATGAACTCACATGAAGTAACTCTGAAATTGAACGGATACTAAACCTGGCTTTTGCAAGCATTGTGAACTGTTCCTTGCTAACTGCATACTTTGGTCTACCTGGTTATCCAGTGAAAATACAATTTTCTCTGATGTTCATCCCTGAGCACTCTAAAATTGACCATGCACTGCTCAACAAATTGAATATTTCTTCTGGTATTCTTGTCAAGGAGTCTAAGACAATGACAAACTTCTGAATTTCTTGAAGCTCTTCTGCTATGTCAAAATTATCAGCACTATGAACACTAGAAACAATCTTCCTTAATTTGGATGTTATTACGTTCTTCAACTCGGCAGTGAAATCTGTCACCATGTTCGTTTGTCTTTCTGCCCTGCTCAACGTACCAGCTACTCACACGCACATGAAATTTTGCTAGGTGATGATAATAGTACAACACTGCATAATAATGCCACAGTGCATGATAATATCGAAACATTGCAAAATAATGCTGAAACAGTGCCTAATAATAACAAATGGGTACAAATAATGAAACATTGCACAATAATAACGAAACAGTGTGTACCAATACAAACCAATGCTTTATAATAAAGAAACAGCGCATAATAATAAATCAACAGTGCATAATACTAACAAAGCAGTGTATAATAATAACAAAGAAATGCAAATTAATAACTAGACATTGCATGATCATGATGAACTTGGGAATAATAACGAAAAACTGTATAATAATGAACCGGTAGATAATAACGAAACATAATAGTTTTCACGGTAATGACACCCCATACTTACCAGTGGAATGTCCGTGAAAATTTTCTTTCTAACCTGGATTCTTCACAGTGAGATCCCTCACTACCACTTTGGGATGTGTTGTCGTTTCCTTTCACATTTTTTTTTCGTTTACTACAGCCCTACGTACGAGTTTCCTCATTTTCATAATAGCCTTACAACAACGTTACCGAGAAAGTGGTCACTCCAATATGACGCAGATTGAATTTTGCGGGCTTCATTTTCTCCCGCACTCCAACCCTGGGTTGCTCTATCCAGTCCTATTTTTCAGATCAGTGGCCACAACACAGTTTTTAACATGGCGGAAACTGGAGCTCAGGTAGGAAAGGAAATCCGTTTTAATATTTACCGTACTTCTTCAACCACCTGTTGCTGTTGTTACTTGGTGTCGAGGGACGTATGCTTTAAATCCCCCTGTAATGTGCAAATCTGAAGTACGAAGCATGTCTGTTGGGGCTCCCAAGTCCTGTGGAAAACTTTACTAAGTTTTATTAACCAAAAACCTTGGTAAAGCCTCTGACTGCAATCTGCAGGTCTGTCACAGTGAATAATCACCTGGAAACAGTCGACAAAAAAGAAAGCATGTGTACGGCATATTAATGCAAAATATGCTGGTTTACGCTATGCAGTGAATCATGGGTGATCGGGGCACAATTCGGCGGTCAGGAAGTACTTGATAATGTGGTAGTTACAGATCAACTATTTCCTTGTTATTTGTCATAATTACCCATGAATGATCACAGTGTGTAAGCAGGGGTCTATTTTCTACAGTCCCAAGCCACAGAATAAATTTCATACTGATGAAATAGCTAGTGTTTTTGTATTGTAAATATATATATATATATATATATTTATATATATATATATAAAGATATATATATATATATATATATTTATATATATATATATATATAAAGAAGATATATAATTATAAAATATGGTTTAGTAATACTACTTCTGATGCATTTCTTTATTGTTTCCATACCAGACTGATGAGAAGCCAATGGAAACTTCCTTAGATTAGCCAATGCATAATGTTTTGTTGGTTTTTTTCTCCTCAAAAAATTGTTGCAATTGTTGCTCATTACATATGAAATTACGGCCCAATATGTGAAAAGGACCCCATTATTTTACTATATATATGTAGGAAACTGAATATGGTCTAAATTTGCAGAAATACCAAAATCTACAATCTTCTGAATTGTAGACCATCAGGGAAGGATTTGTTTGACAGAGCATGTTTGCTCACTTGATGATTGCAAGTTTGATATGTTCATTCATATTTGTGTGGTGTATGCAATGAACAAACTCAATGGCTGAAAATTTTTGCTTTTCAGGTCTGATTGCAAGTATGTGCTAAGATAAGCTCATACAAGCTTTTGGTGGATTTGTTTTCATGTAGTCATGTACTGGGTTACTTTGAACAGTTATCACTCCCTTGCATTCAAATGTTTTATGTTAATCTTCCAGGAAAGTCCAGTGCAGTGTAGAAAATGTTAGTACATTAACGTGTATGTGTTTGTGAAAATGTATGTAAACATGTTTAACTGTTTCCTGATGGTTGATCTCTGGCTGTCAAGTAGTTAATTATCTAGTGTTAGTCAGCAGAGTGAAATAATAAAGGTTTGATTCCATGTGGAAAGACTCAAGTGTAAATGTTTGACAGTGTGCATGTGCTTGGATGTAAGGGTATATCTACTATATGTGCATGTGCATAGATGTGGTTGCTTGTGTGTGCATGTGTGCGATTGTGTGTAAGTTGAGTCAGTTTTGTTTTAACCATGATGCAAAAAAAATATGTAATTAGATAATTTTAGGGGGAAATTAGATAATTTTAGGGAAATCTAAGTATTTAAAGGGTATTGGAGTGCAAAAATTTCTAAAAAAAGACAATCCCCCTTGATGTTTGAATAAAAGCCCATGATCATTTTAAATATTTTGGTTATCCTGTATTGTTTAATGCTCTGCTTTTGTTAAATACTGTTGGATTAAAGTGAAAAGCTAAGGCAAGAATCAGTTTGTTGGGATATTACATTGAGGAATTATGCACAGTATATAATATAGGGTGCAATTTTGTGTTTGGATATTTTAATAAAATTAATAAGATTTCACCTTCAAGGTGATTCTTAAGACATTTATTAAGACTAATAGATGTAGAATTTTATTTGAATGAAGGAGACATTTGAAGGTCAATTGAGGAAAATATGTCTCAATGAATTCTCTTACATGGCTCTTGATTTGTTCCTTGTAGGTGTTCTGTCGCGTGGGCTTTAAGCAGTCAACAGAAGGTCTGGATAGCACTCTGTTCGGAGATCTACCATCTCCAGTTGAAGCCCAAGACGTGATAGAACTGTATGGTAAGGAAGGTTGTGGGAAGACTCAGGTACTGATTCATTTGATTGCCAACTGCATCCTACCCAGGACCTGGGAAGGAGTGATGTTGAATGGACGAGGTGTGGGCGTTGTGTTCGTGGACACAGACTACCACTTTTCAATGATAAGACTTGTTGAAGTTCTGGAGCATCGCATAACTTCCTGCACATCAAGACAAGGATTACACGTTACACAAACTGCAAGGGAGATAAAGGTGTTTATTAAGAACTGTTTATCTCGACTGATTGTTGCGCGGTGCAACTCTAGCGTAGAATTGCTTGCTACTGTAGAGAGTCTTGATGACGTCTTCTCAAACAAACCTGAAATCTGTGTGTTACTAATTGACAGTATTAGTGCATTTTACTGGCTTGATAAATGTAATGCCGGAGACAGCACATATGAACAGGAGAGATATCAACGAAAGCTTGTGGCCTTGCTCAGGAAATATATTCGAACATACTACCTTGTAGTTGTTGCCACAAAGCCAGCCATTTTCCACAAGAATGGCCTACATAACAAGTTGAAAGAACACTACGAATACATGTGCCGAGATTGGCGAGACCTAGTAAAATACCGCTACGCTCTTGTGCGTTCCTTGGACGCAAATTCAACATTTCTTTTAAAACGGGTTCAGCCATCGAACAAAGCTTCACTCAAATTTAACATTGGTAAGGGAGGACTGGTGTTTCCAGATTCCTGTTCAAATAAGTAAATAAACTCAGTGTGCTGAGTGATGTGGGTTGTAATTACCTAATGCATCATGACAACTCTACCCCTGTGGATGGGAAAGTTTAGCGTATTTGTGAAAAGGGACGTTTCTGTATTGCAGTATAATCTCCCCAGGTTTTCAAATAGTATAGACGCCTAGACTTCATGGTTCTGTCCCCCTGTTTGGAACCTTTATTTTCTTTATGGGAAATCTCTTGCCTCACCACTTTTCCCATCAATCTCAGGCAGTGCCATAAGACGAGTAGGAGGGAGGGACACTGACACACTTGGCCTGGGCGCAAAATTTTATGGGGTAACACTTGCAGAAAGAAAAATTCGACTTTTTGGATCTTTTTTTCTAGATTCCAAAATATTCTTTAAACTTCAACAAAATGTTAAATTAGTTACTCGAGATCGCATCGTGAATTGACGACTTTGCAACTGTCAAGGCTCGGGATACGATAGAGTGGACCAACGGGGTGCCCTCAGCCGAATTTGCGTCGGACAAACTGCCAGCTTGGTTCGACTCAGCTCTCAGGCTTGCAATTTTTTGTTTACAGTTTTAGCTTTATTATTGTCTTGTGGCTGGAAAAAAGCATTAGATAAGTAACTTATCTTTAAGTGCAGAAAAGTTTCAAAGTTGAACGGAAAATGTGGCTAAACTTCGTATTATGGCTCGTTGTACGGCGGCAAAATATAACAATAAAAAGCATGCGAAAAAGCACTTCTCCTGACCAAAATCATGTGTAGAATGTGAAAAGCTTGGTTGCCAACAGATGTTCAGGTAGGGAAAAGGAGAAAAATGCAAAATTTGAAAACAGAGGCAAATGTCAGATGTAGAGAATTAACGTGCTTGTGAAGCGAAAATTAAGTTTGCTTCTTTAAAGTACCTCGTGAAATGATGAAGGAATGGCTGCATTTCGTTCTGTCGCTTTGTTCTCGAGGTATTTCAATTTGTTTGATATGTAAATAAGGTGATCTGTGATTTTATATGTGATTAACTGATTTTGCAATTAATGCTCAGTCGCCAAAAAGAAGTCACAGGTCGTCTCATTTCCACATCAAATAAACTAAAATATCTCAAGAAAGAGGGAAGAAATGGTAAAGCTGCAAGTGTTTCTTTATCATCTCAAGAGTTCTTTCTAATAAAAGAAACCTAAGTTTCGCTTTATACGCACTTTTAATCATGCAACGGGTTACTTAGCTGAATGTGTCATCATGATAACTGTTGCGCTAAATTTTGGTGTGAAAGTGCTCGATTAGTTTTTTATTTGACTCGAACGAAATAATCTAGGAATATTAACTACGGTATGGCCGAATTTCTTATGGAGTGTTTTTGGAGGTGTCCCAAAATATTTTGAGGTTTTCCGATTTTTATTGCATAGGAAACACCTGGTTTTTTCCTAGCCCTTCCAACTTGAAATGATGTTGAAACTGATTCATTTTTAAGAATGGATTAGTATATTTTGGCATTGTTTTTCATTTTAATCTTTTCGTTCTTGAAAAATATCTATTAAATTTTTTACCTTTTCGACGGTTAATATGGTGTATATGCACCGCTGCACGCTTTTGCATGTATGTATTATGTTTTTGCTTTTGCCTAAGTTGTGTCATCGCCTGAGAAACGTCTGGGTTTTTTTTAAGGGTTTTTTTTCTTTTTCTATTTTTTTATGAAGTGATGACTAATCAGTTCAGGCATACATGAGATATAGAGGCGATTTTATCACTGCATCAATTGGTTTTCACGGCACACGAAGTTACTGCCTAACTTGGATAGCAGGGAGTCAGCGAAAGGCGCAATACTATTGTGAGCTTAAATGTCCTAGTAAAATGCTAGTCTATATTCTCATGTACCAGACTTTCTATTGCGCGATCGTTGCCGTCATCAGTTTTAACTTGTTCCTGTATGCGCAGGGAGGTAGAGCTGTGAGTTTGAAGTTTACGTCACCCGACAGAAATAGTGCTTATTTTTTGTATCCCATTAAGGTGGTAAATGCGAGTGCGTGAGCATTCAAGGTTTTAAGAAATCCGTTCGAATTAAGTTTATTCCAGGAAAAACATGGAGGGAAGGACTGGACGAGAGACAAGCGGAACAAGTTGAAAGCCAGGAAAGAAGACGAAGGTTAAAATTTCTGCTCTTAAATTCATGTATTTGCCGGTCAAGTGGATTTTAGCAAACCGCTAAATCAATTAGGAACTCTCGGACCGAACTGTTCTAACCTAATCCAAACTGTTACCCAAACTGTAACCCAAGCTCTAACTCAAACCATAACCGTAACCCTAGTCGAAACCCTCACCCTTATATTAGTCCTGACCTTATCCCTTATCCTAACAACTCATACCTTAACGCTGAAAGGTCAGAGACTTGCCGAGGTCCACTAAACTGCACTCTAGTCGTATTTGGTATGTTTCACGTCCTATGATCTACTTAAGCTCTTCATTCTTTGTTTCACAAGTATGCACGAACAGCGATGCGGACAGCAATTTTGTCGCGCATTTTCTGTGCTGTGAGCTAAGCTTGCTACAATTTCTTTCTATCGAACATCCCTAGCGGAAGTGCGCGATACTGTTCTTTTGTCATGATTTGTCTTCCTGCTTCCCACGCGTAAGTAGGTAAGTAAGTAAGTAAGTAAGTAAGTAAGTAAGTAAGTAAGTAAGTAAGTAAGTAAGTAAGTAAGTAAGTAAGTAAGTAAGTAAGTAAGTAAGTAAGTAAGTAAGTAAGTAAGTAAAACTTTAAGCACGCTAACCCCATTCAGATTGTACTGATTTCCAAGAGGGGCGTGGGATATATCCAAATAATTACATTAAAAGAAAGGACAAGTAACACTATATACATGCGATGAATAGTTAAAACTGGAAAACTAACTTCAGTGAAATATTACCCCAGACTAATAGAAGAAATACCTTTGATAAAAGAGCTCAAGGATTGAATACCTTCGGCTTCATTGGGTAGACAATTACAAAATTTAGCCCCACCATAACTAGGACATTTTTTTAGTAATTCCGTTTTTGGCATAGGGATATATAGAGCAGTGGATGATTCCCGGAGATTGTAATGCTGGGAAGCATCAGTCGGCCGAAACATCTCAGTAAGCACTCTTGGAGCTAAATCATTTACAATTTTAAACATTAAACACTAATCTTGCCTTAAAAGAGGCACGACGTTCTCTCAAAGTTTTCCATCCAAGCTTATTTCGAGCGTGACTTTTGGTATTATGAGCACGGCGTATGTGGGCTCATTTGGAGTTTATTATGACATTATTCTATGAGACTTTGACAATTGGACACATTACATGAGATGCGATGGCTTGGCTGAGCTGGCTGACTCGAATCGTCAAAATCATTTCTCGGCAGTATAGGATAATGTACATTAGGATATACCTCACAGGTGAATAGTGTTTTATGCGCAATCTTATTGGTTCCTCTATCTTGGAGTATCCTGCACTATTCACTTCCGAGGAAAACAAGATGGCGACTATATTTGTTTACTATACGGAATAAGAACTGTTTTTTACTGTACGAAATTGCCTTGCCAGACGGTACCAAATATGTAACGAAATTTGGCAATAATTATTGAAAGATATGTATTTCTTTTACTTTTTAGTGATAACTGCCGTCAAGATGTTTTTCAAAATGTCTTCTATAAAAACGAGTGGGAGACAAGCCGACGTTCCGTGAAATTTTTTTGAAAATCTAAAAAAAATAATATATGTGAAAACAATTTTGCGAGATATATATATGCTAAAACAATTATTCACCTCGACGTCGGTGAATAGTGTAGATATTGATATTTACGTCACCGCTTTGCCGCTCGGTAAATATCAACCGCTATTCACTTCCACTTCTGTGAATAATTGTTCTAAGATTTTAATTTCGGGCTGTTCCTGTAGCCGAACACAAGCAACTGTTGTTTTTAAATTGATTTTGGATGTGTTTTAAATACACGGTAAGATGTTCATCAAACGAGTCAGCCAGCAAACTGAAGTAGCACGTGTCAAGAAAACATTCCCTGAATAGTTTTTGAGACGAAAGTTGTTGATCTATTAGAGCTGATATATTGTAGAGCTAGAAACATACTCCAACGAATAACATTTTGTAAACTCAGTATTTGAATCATAAGACGAAACTGATCACGGTAATATTTCGACTCTATTCCAAAGTCATATGTCAAACCTGATGTGTTACAAACATGCAAAGCTATTATGTATATACCTACATACTGGAGACCATGACGTCATATAGGTATTTAAATGTCCAGAATGTAAGTATATATAAATAACATAATATTGTCTGCCACACCGAAACAAAGCCGAATGGCAAAGAACATGATGGATAAGATTGCCAAGACCCAGTAGCGAGGATAGGCCTGAATATTTTTTTTATCGATGGCGAGAACAAAGGACAAGCGTCAATTTTGGGGGTATCGGGAATTTACACTCGATCTTAGGATGTGCGATCTATCTTAGGTGAAGGAAAAAGTAATATTCTTTTGACTGGTCACGGTTGGGTTTTATAATATATGATTCTGACGTAAGAAAATTTACTTTCACTTAATTAGCACTTTGTTGCATGTGATCGAGTGTAAATGCCTACTGTCAATTCAATATACCCTTCATGCACTTCATTGTCAGCTTTACGCTAGATGTAATCATAGGAGTACTGGTCAATTCACACACGTGTTGATTTGGTTAAATAACGGATGACAGTGTTTCGTAGCTAAATTAGTGTGGACAGTTTCTGGAAAGTTTACAAAGGAAAATTTCAACTAATTTTTTGTGGATTCAAAGGTTTTGGAAAGTTAACATGAAGTTCAGTCGGAACGCATTCTGCTATTCACGGCACAGTGCAAAAGTCCATCTCACGTTGTCCTTGCTCATAAAGTAGACTCGTAACTTTTATTGCTGGACTATTTGACGGGAAGAAACTATTGAGGTAGGTAAACGTAATATTCTTCAAATCTGTTGGATTTGCTCATGCGGCCTTGTTACCCACCATGTCGAAAAGAAATGCTTCAATGGTTAGACTCGTAATTTGAATGCCCAAATTATGCTTTAGCTTTTTAAGCCTTTTTAAAATTAATTAAAAGAGCCTGATTTAAATTTTTAGGTCAGCTATTCTACGAAACTGTGCGATTAAAACTAAAGGAACGCTTTAAGAACCCAGTATGTGTGGTTTTGAAATTAATAATTTATTTTTAGAATCTATTAATTTTTAAACGCTTATTCGCTGAGTACACATCCTGCAGCTAATGCGCTGTATAGTTATTGACAATTTTATAGGTAAGAATTGTGTTATGTTTCTTGAGACCAATTGGCAATTTGTGCCAATGAAGTGGCACAAGAAGAGGATCAGAAAGAAGCTGATGTGCCGATTTAGTAATCACAGCGGCTGCATGATTTTACGATTTCTGTCATTTACCACTTAGGTCCCATGTACACGTTACAACTGTCCACCTTGGCGATTTTAATTTGCAGCGCAATTCAGTGTCGCTTGCCTTTCACTCAGAAGTGTTGCAGTACTTACCGAAGCCTCTCGTGACTCAGTAGCATGCATCAGGACTAACAATTGTACATGACCGTCGTAAGAGGGTGAGACCTTAGTCTTGATGATTGAAACACTTCAGGTCCTTTTTTATATTTTGTTTTCTTTTTCTTAACTTAGCAAAACATTTGTAGGAAGCATTTCTTTAATTTTAAAGTATTTTCAATTAAACTCGAGTTAAAATTCTTTGAAATAGTGTTTTTCAAAGCTCTTCGCGCGACAGCGACTTTAGTATTTGAATAAGTAATGCTGATTGACGATACTTGTGAACTTAACAAATAGTCCTTCATACCATGGTAGACTGTGCTAGTTAGACGTTCGCAGATGAATTTGGAAACTGGGGTGACATGATGTGTTTGGTGATCTAGCGGTCGTGCAACATCCCGAAATCTGAATTAAGGCTCGTCTGTAGTTATTCATCCGGCAAAGCCACAAGATCGGATGAAACAGAAATAAACTGTACGTTAATGGATATACAAATAGCGCTACCAGTCGAACATTCGTGGAATCACAGCGAGAACAGTGCAAAGCGAGCAGGAAGGTAATGCTTCCTGGTAAAGAGGCAAACACCAGATAGGTTATATGGATAAATAGAGTCTTAGCAACTTCGTCGTTTTGTTTAAACACTCGCAAACCTTGTGTTGAACGCCTCATGTGAAACGTGTCCAATCTCCCTCTTCTTCTGTGAAGAGAGCGGAATATTCCGACGTAAAGGGCGATGAATATCGCAGTTGACCCGGCGAAAATTACTTGCTCCATAGTTAATATCACTTCGATATACTTGACTACCTTGGAACTAGGTAGTGTATAAGGAATGACCATAAACACGCAGACATTCACCAACGATACCATGCTAAGGAATACAATTATCTTTCTGGGTTGTTGAGGAGCTAGTCGCTTGTAGCGTAAAGGTGCGACAATGGACCCGTAACAATTGAAATTAAGAAGTAGGCTGCCCAAAACGTACATATTAAAATTGCATACCCCAAGGTAGACGGTCAATTCGGGGGTAAAAATGTGTGGATGACCACTCCATGCCAGAATGCGATCTAGACTATACCAGAGACTTACGATTAAGTTTGTAACTCCGTTAAAAGCCACTAAAATAGCGGTAATAGTCCGTAGCTGCTTATTTGGATCGCGAATTATGACCAACAGTAGGATGGCGTTAGCCAGTACACCAGCAAAGGCCATTATTCCAGTGATTGTAAGTATGGCGTCGTACTCTGTCTTGAATTTATTTGGCAATGTCAATAAGCCGAACGCCACAAGTACATCATCCGAGTTGTTTTTCAGGTGGTCCTGCATAGTGAATGTTTGAGTTAACCACGAGAATTCTGTGAAATATCACAAGCGTATAGGTATATCACAGTTTTCCCATCAGAACATCAAAAGAAATTAGAAGCCATGGAGGCATAGATTGTCGAGTGTCTCCTAAAACAACCTGATGATCAGGGTCGGAGCTAAGGGGGGGGTGTGGAGGGTGCGACACCCCCTAAATTTTTTTCAGGACTTTCAGTCGGCAGAAATTATGTTTTAGTCGGCAGACCGTAAGGTAAACCTTTACCCAAGACTTTTTCGTTTTTTTATGTCACCACCTATATTTGGCAGTCTGCTGACTAAAACAATTTCTGCCGACTGAAAGTCGTGTTACCCGACAGATAATTAGAACCCGTTGGCAGAACAGTTTTTTACTGAAGTCGATATCGTATTTCAATTACCGTCCTGTATACCGTCCTGTATACCGTCCTGTATACCGTCCTGTGTACTCGTCCCGTGAACCTGTGAACCAGGACGGCAATTGAAATGGGATATCGTCTTAAAGAACTGTTATGCCGACGGGTTCTAACTACCTGTCGAGTAACACGACTTTCAGTCGGCAGAAATTATGTTTTAGTCGGCAGACTGCCAAATATAGTTGGCGACATTTACAGTAGACATTTGAGTAGCATTGCGAGATAGAGTTTCCTGGCCGGACTTTGTCCCATTGAGACGAGACATAAAACGGAAGTGGTTATTTTCGGACCAGCTTCACATCCGTGAGAATTCTGTCTGTGTTTGGTCGTTTAATAGCGTGCACATATCTTCTACAACTTTGTCAATTTGGACACAAGATTAACATTAAGACTGGTTTTAAAGTATCATTAACCAAAGATGTACCAACCCGTGAACCCGGGGTTGTCATGCGGCAAAGCGTCAAATTTGTGCTATACCGTATTGTTTAAACATGAAAAGGCGACAAGTAAAAATAGTATGCAAAGCGACAGACTGCGGGGCGAAATTTAACAGCGATTATCGACTACAACATAACTGTAAGCAACATGGGGGAAGAAACGTGTCTTATGAGACTGCTGGCGCACCAAGAAATCCTTTTGAAGCAGCTAAGCGTAGAAATGTGTGCTTTGGTCAAGGTGAAACAGAACCTCGGAGCAATGTCGATAAAGATGTTTCAACAAGTACAAACACATATCAGCGTCAACTAACGCCAACGGCAACCCTGTCCAATCAGCCTATGCGTGAATCAGAGAAGGAAACGGAGGTTAGCTGCTCGGCAGATAAATTGCCTTCCCAAACGAGAGACGATCCAGAACTGTGTGATGAAGTAAGCGTTGATCCTCGGGCTCAGCCGACAGGACCAAGTCCACCCCCAAACCTCGGATAGTGGAACCACCTCAAACCAGGAGCAAGAATTTGTTGGCGTGGATGTATCACCAGAGGAAATGAAAGATACAGTTAGCCAGACGCGCCTCGTGAATACTACGTCGTAGTCGCAGATGGCAGATATGGATACCTTTGTTAATGAGAATAGCAGTGAGTCTGCCGAGTCAAGTGATGCAGAAGATGAATCGGATGCCTCATGGGTTACTTGTGCCGGGAAACGCCAGCATATGATGACCAGTTTAGATCGAGCAGGCCACTTAGGCCCCGTCCACACGTATGCGGATATTTTTTAAAACGGAGGTTTTTTTCTCCGTTTTGGCCTTGCGTCCACACGTAAACGGCGTTTTCGGCAACCGAAAACGGAGGTTTTCGAAAACGCTCTCCAGAGTGGATTTTTTTGAAAACGCCGTTTTCATGTTTACGTGTGGACGGGCGAAAACGGAGGTTTTCGAAAACGATGACGTTGATGATCGGGTCCAGTCTATAGCGGTGCGCGTTTTCTATCTGTTTTCAAGGTGGCGGACCAAAACTGTATGGCTATTTTACTTGGGCTGATTTCAAGTCTAATAGCTAGCATTCAGCTGCATCTTACTATGTTAAACGTTCACGGAGAATATTTAAGAAAGCAAATGAATATTATGAAGATGCTTTCCGTCTCAACGTCCAAAAAATCGTTTTAAAACGATTAAATAAAAAGCCAGCTAGACCGCGCAGATTCTTGGTAAGGCCAGGACGAACGAGTGCTCGGTTGGACAACTTTCCCAGCCAAACTGTGGTACCTGAAGAGTGGAGGGATCGTTTGGAAGAGCTCATATTACTAGGCGATGCGCATGCTCTACGCCGGGCGCTATCATATTTCCATCATTTTTGCGTTTACGTGTGGACGGGCGAAAACGATTCGAATACGCTACGTGTGGACGCGAATTTTTTTAAAAACGGAGAAAAAAATCTCCGTTTTTAAAAAAATCTGGATACGTGTGGACAGGGCCTTAATTTTAGAAGAAATGAAAAAGCTAAGTGTTCCTAACATTGAATAATTTGCCGTTTCGGTGGTTGAGCTTGCAGAAAGTATGGCAAACCAGAGCAACGAGTTAAAGAAATGTGCAAAATGCTGTTTGGGAAAGATAAAGAGAGAGAAAAGCAGAGGATCAGTTTCTCGGCAGGAAAGAGCTTATTTGCTGGAACACGATCTGGGAAAGCGAGGTGAAATTTCATCCGATAACCAACGGGAATTTCTAATCAACATGGGGCCTTACCAACCCAAATTAGCGGCCTACCCAAGCAACGATTCAAGTATCCCACCTGGTAAACAAAATAGGTTTTCGAGTCAATGGTACAAGGATTACCCTCACCTTGAATATAGCGTCCAGAAAGTTGCAGCTTTTTGTTTCGTGTGTTGCCTGTTCCCAGAAGGAGTTGGAAGACCCTCAGCAGACAAAGCATGGACAGTAAATGGAGTTAGGCACTGGCATAAGATGAAGAGTGTCGGAACCAAGAAGAAATGGAAACTGTCACAGCATATCACGAGCCAGGGACACATAGGGCACTAAGGGATTTTGCCAGATTTATAAATCTTAATCAAAAAGTTGATGCACTTTTGGATTCATTTCGTCGCCAGGAGTTAATTAAGGAAGCAGATGATGCCACATTCAACACCAGAGTGGGCACCATCCTTTGTGATATTGTCCGCACTTTAGCCATGCAGGATAGTGCGTTTCGTGGAGAAGCAGATGAATCCAGCAACTTCTACCAAGTACTCCAGTTGTTGAGTCGCCACCGCCGCCTACTGAGTTATTGGCTGAACAAGGAGAGAATGCGTCCTTATCATGTCACATACTTGAGTAGATGTTCTCAAAATGAGTTTATCAAGCTCATTGGTGATGCAGTCCGACATCGAGTTGTCAAGGATTTAGAAAAAGCACCGGCATTCTAGGTGATGGCCGACACGACTCCCGATACGAGCAATAAAGACCAGATGTCTATTGTTGTGAGGTACGTCGCAGATAACAAACCGGTGCAACGTTTCCTTTCTTTGAAGGTGCTAGGAGATAAATCTGGCGATGGACATGAAACAGAGATATTGAGATGTCTCAACAAACATAGTGTCGATGTAGGGAAGCTCTTTTTCCAGTCCTATGACTTCACGGCGTGTATGTCTGGAGAGCACAACGGTTGTCACAAGAAGTTTAATGAGAAGATCAAAAAAGATTTCCCAGTGAAGGAAGTTCCTTACATTCCGTACCAAGCTCATTGGTTGAATACATTTGTAGAGCGAAGTTGCAAAGCTAGTACCATTGTGTCATCAATGTTTGTAGTCCTACAATCATTGTACTCGTTTTTCTCAAGCAGCACCAAGCGGTCTGAAGCACTTACAAAAGCACAAGAGAGCGTCGAAGGAGCATTAAAGCTACGAAATCTTTCGCAAACTCGGTGGATAGCCAGATCAGAGTCCATCAACAGTGTTTGGATCTCATTTGAGTCGATAGTCTCTCTACTTCAGAAAATTATCGACAAAGAGCTGGATTCGGACACAAAGCCCCCTGATCAGACCAAGGTACTTCTGAAGAAAATGAAAACGTACGACTTCATTTTCAGCCTGGGAATAATGAGATTTATTATGCGTCATTGCAAGGTGCTCGTCGTTCAGCTTCAGGAAGAAGGTTTGAACTTGCTTGATGCCCTTACTTTGGTGTCCACGACAACAAAGGCTTTGGAAAGGATTTGCAATGAAGTTGATGTAGATAAGCAGGTGAAGGCTGCTGCAACGATGGCAAGGCACGTTGGATGCGACCCGGAAGAAGAATTCAGTCATCATCACAGGAGAAGAGTGCCCCCAAGGAGGCTGGATGATACGTGTGAAAACGAGGCTGAGTTTGGTTTCGCCAGTTTTTACCGGAAGGAAACGTTCTCTGTTCTTGATGAGATTATTAGAGATTGTAGAGAGAACTGGAATCGGGTTTTTATGAACATAAAACCTTTTTCAGTCTTGCTGCCACCGTGGGGAGAAATCAGTGGAGAATTAGCAGAGAGTTTGTGCAAGTTGTTGGGCGGAAGCTTAACAAGTGAAAGCCTTGTCGGAGAGCTCATTGTCTTGAGATAAGAGTATGTTGACGGAAAGCCGTTGAAAACCATGTCAGTCCGTGAAGTTGTTGCCTTCGTCAGTAAGAGAAAGCTTGTCTACCGCACTTGCAACATGGCGTTCACCTTTCTTCAAACGCACCAGTATAATTCTTTATTGCCCCCTTATTAGAGGAGTAAATAAATTAATTACAAAGTTCAAAGAGAAGAATTTAAATTATTTTCAATAGCAAAAGCATTAATTAAAAAAGTGTACCCTAATATATGAAATGTATTTCGCCGTCCTCAAAAAGAATTTGTCGTTCTCATTATCACATAAATTACTCAAATATTTTAAACCTCTCATATCCCCAAAAATTGCTTCGGTGAACTCGTCATCGTCCAATAGATGCAGTTCCACTGAGATATTAAGTGGTAAGGTATCCATTACCCAATCCCACAAAATATTTCTTTCAACCTCTGACTCTCTACAATACAACAAGGCATGTTTTAACGGTTTGCTGCAAGCCACGTGACATCTTTCACATTCTACATTGATATTTTCAAAATCCTTAATTCGTTTACCCCCCATTGTATACGAACCGCATAAAATGTGTAAAACATCAGTTATTTCTCCCAGATAATCCGGATACTTCTTTGTCAAATACCACCAAAAAATTGTTTCCAACTTCTCATGAACCATTGCGTAAATTTTCAGCTGAGGGTTACTCATAACCTTTTCTCTCCATTTTCATGAACCTCCTTTATCGCTAACTTCACTATGCTCTTCCACCTTGATTTACTTGGAAACACTTCCTTATCATAATATTCCTCAACAAAATTCCGAATATTATGGCGTCTTAAAACTGTCGTTATATCAGGAATAAATCCTGCCATTTTTTTGTCAAAGTTCCATTTCCATCGTATAAATCTTATTTTAAATATTCTTTTATGCGCCCTACCATCCGATGACCTAATTATTCTACCCAATAAATACAACTTTTGTTTGTCAATCTCTGCCTTAATATCCCATATTCCAAGCAGTTCCCTGCAATGCTGTTCCTGATGTTCCTGGTAAAAATCCTTGAATTATTCTGATAATTTGGTTTTGTACTTTTTCCAGTTGTTTTGTTAACATTCCATTTAATCTCCATAACTCACAACCATATAATAACTTTTCCATACCATTTGTTCTCCAAAGTTTCAGTGATATAAGAGGATTAATTCCTAAATGGCGACCCCCTGCTCTTATAATACCATAACAAGAATCCCACGCTTTGGTTGCTGCTCGTTTGATAACGTGGATACACGTTCCCTCCAAGCACCAAACCTTTCCAAGGTTTTCCCATATCTCTTTTTCTTCCAGCTGGAACAACCCCAAATTCCAACTTCTTCTTCCAGCATTTAGTCTATGATCATCTTTCTTTTCTCCATGTACCATTACCACCGTTTTCTTCAAACTAAATACCATTCTCCATTTTTTTCCATATGTGTCTAATACTCCCAACATCCTAACCAGTCCATTTTTCATTCTCGAAATCATTGTAAGGTCATCCGCAAACATAGGCGATCCAAAATATATGTTACTGATTGTAACTCCACTTTTGGTTGACTCTAACAATTCAATAAGATCGTTAACATACACAAGATATAACCACGGTGATAAAACACCCCCCTGTCTAGTTCCCTTGGGAAATTTTATACTCTCCTGATTTCCATCCTGCAATTAAAACATACTCTCTCATATTTTCATACCAACTGCTTATAATTCTCCATGCCTTACCTGTCACCCCAACATGATAAAGTTTGTAGAGTATGGCATCAATCCACACAGTATCGAAAGCCTTTTTAACATCCGCGCAGGGCGGGGGGGAGGGAGGGCGTATTGAAACGACATTGGCAGAGCGGACTCCTCCATGATGCGAGGGCCTGGAATCTATATAACAGTTTTAAAGATGGCGTAGAGTCAAGAACTCGAGGAGTTGTACGAAATTTTTTTCAATAGATTTAACTGATGATGTAGAAAATGACGAAATCAGTGAACTTGATGTGGAAAAGGATTTTGAAGGAGTCAACGAGCTGTTTGAGAATGTGTCAAAGGATGAGCTTGTTGTTGTTTTGTCAAGAATAAGTGATCGTGCGTGCAATATTCCAGAAGAAGCACTAATAGCTGAAAAAGG